>CM065736.1:49285137-50532637 GCA_033310375.1 Conus canariensis | reverse complement strand
AACTGCAAGAGGTTGTTTCAGATCTCCAGCTCTCTCTTTCTGGCCTTCAGACATCAGTGTCTGAACAGATGGAGGATGTCAAGGTGTGTGCAAAGAATGAAATGCGGACACACATAGCCTCTAACTTCGACGTTCTCCACTCACTTGTTCATTCTCTCGAAGCAAGAATTTGTGACCTGGATAAACAAGTCAGCACATTAAGTAAAGAGAACCATTCGTTAAAAACTCAGCTGGGTAATATATACAGCGACGTGAAAAAGTTGACACCAGCCAGATCATGCGACGCCAGTACACAATGTGAAGGTGACGACACAGATTCAAAAAGTTCGCTCATTGATGTGATCTCCACCAGTACACAGTGTGTAGGTGGCAAGACAGCTCTGGAAAATACTTCTTTAGATGTAGTCTCCACCACTCCCTACAGCAAGTCACCGAGGCTCCACGAACATGTACCCAGCAAAGAGCCAATCGACCATCATCAACAGGGAGATTCTCAGCAACCAACTGTGAATGACCATGGAACAAGGCACAACTCCCCAGCTCCTGACTGTAAGCGCCTGTCTACCTGCGGACAAGAAGACAGCCGGTGTCCTCAAGAAGACAGTGTTGTGTACTCAGTCCAGACCTCCAATCGATTCAGCCCTCTCACTAATCAAGCTGATGCTTTAACCAATTCTGCCAACATCAGACCTCAAACAACAATCAATTCAGGTAGAGGTACCGACCGTCCTTCTACAAATCTAAAGGAAGTGTCCCGAAAGAACACTGGACGCAATATTTTGTCCACTTGTTCTGTATCTGACGGAGCTTCAGTTCTCCTGATAGGAGATTCCGTCACGAGAGACATCAACCTCCGAAGAATAGCGCCCCGTCAAGAAATTGTGTCCAAAATCCATGTACCAGGTTTGTGTGTTTCTGACCTGACAGAGTGGCTGCAGCACCAACGTGGTTCTCCCAGTCTCAGAACAGTAGCCATACATGTGGGAGTAAATGACTGTAGATCCACAGGAGAAATCACTAAAGAGTCATGGTGTGACTTAATACATTTAACTTCTCAGGTATTCCCCAACGCTAGAATCATCCTCAGCTCAATAATACCTGCACGAGGCAAACACCACTTAAATACTGTGATAGAACCATCCAATCTGAACATGCAAAAAGCCTGTGAAATCCTGAACTCGGGCTTCATTGATAACTACCCCACCTTCACAACTAGTACAGGTAAACCCAAACTGGCTCTGTACACCAGTCTTATTTATCCCAGTGAAGCAGGCGCTGCTAGACTTGCACTGAATCTCAGGAAAACCTTTTTCCACTCTCAAGCCTTTGAGTCTAAATCAAAACCAAAAGAACATGTCGCCCCGAGATTTCGTGGTAATACATACCCAAACAACTTTAAAAACAGCAATCGGTATCCACAGAATAGTCTAAGGAATACAGACTCAGAATTTAGTCAGCATAGCAATATCCCACCCCGTGACTGTCCTCCTGTGGAATCAATGAATCATTATCCCCCTCTTTTTCACAGAGAAAACCGCTTACCAAAACAAATGTCAAGTACCTCTGCTAGAACGTTCCAGGGCCCAACCTCCCCACCATTCCCTTCCACACATAACGAAGTTCCAACAAGTCAGTCCAGTGAATCCCAATCATATTATCCCCACTACTCTGGAACAAATACAGTTCCCTCAGTTCAAGGTGGAAGGATGCATGAACCGATCTTTAGACCCGACATTCCTGTGAACATGACACAAACAGTCCCTGCTATTCCATACGACCATTTTTTGAGATTGATGGCATACCACATGAATTCTCGCCACAGTTACCAGCGCCCATTTCCGTGTTGAGAACACAATGTGTGTGAGTATGCGCGCGCGCACGCGTGTGTGTGTGTGTGTGTGTGTGTGTGTGTGTGTGCGTGCGTGCTCGTGTATATGTGCACGTGCGTGTGTGTATGAATATTGCAGTTGCTGGACTTGAATGGAGCCCATCATTCTTTTGCAGACTCCTCTTTCGATTTGTTGCTGGATTTGTACTGACGTTTTTTTTTTTTATTGCGTAGCGTGTCAAAAGTGACGTGTGCTTGCATATACTTTTTCTTCTAATTACAAGTGTTCTTTTGTATTTTAGGGCATTCTAAATTACTGTTGTTGCGTTGGTTGAACAAAGGCCCGTTTTCTAAAGGTTTTTTCTTTTCTTTTTTTTTTTTTTTTTCTTTTTTTTTCAATATATACAAGATTTTTTTTTCTCCTTTAAGGGAGCAGAAAAAAACAACATTTTTGGGCGGACAACCTATCCATATCTGACAAGGGTTTCACGCTTTCTGTTGTGTCCATGGTTTGATCATAATTTTATATTGTTACCGCTATAGTTTTCTTTTCTTTTTTTTTGTGAATATCTTTTTCACCGGCAGTTTCTGGACTTACAACTACATGATCTGATGTATTAACTGCCTCTAATTTGCGATCGTAAGAACTGCGTGTAATGCGCCTTTTTTTGTTAGTATACGCAGTGCACTTAAATAGTCATCATGTCATCTACTTTAGATACATGGCCTTCAAAAGAGGGACTTCGCATCGGTTATTTAAATATAAACAGTGCCAGAAATAAGACAGATGAAATCGCTGCAATACTTCACAACAATGGTAATAGCTTTCATGTGTTTTGTATAGCAGAGTCTTGGCTAACCGATATGATTCCAGATTCTGATATGTGCATGCCAAATTATGATGCAATCCGATTAGACCCAAAAGCACCTAGAACAACAGGTTTACTTCTTTACCTTGCTAAATCATTAACCTTCAAAAGAAAAGAGTATCTTGAAAAATACAACGTAGAATCCGTCTGGATAGAATTAAATCTTAAACACTGTAAGCCAGTAATGGTAGGATTCCTATACAGAAACCCAGCAGAAACCACTGATTGGTTCGATAGGTTTAATTTAATGACGGATGCCACAATACTGGAATCAAAGGAAATTATTCTTTTTGGAGACTTTAACATAGACTTAACTGTGCCTGGGACTAAATGGAGTCATACTTATGCAATGTATGGGTTGGAACAAATAATCGATCGTCCTACTCGAATCACTGAACAAGCGGAAACTCTTATTGATCACATTTACGTCAACACTAAAGATAACATAGTGGAAATGTGTTCTGTACAGACAGGCTGTAGTGACCATTGTTCAGTTTGTCTAACATGGTCAAAGAAAGGTGTCAAAATTCCAAAGTCTGGACATAAGGAAATTTTTTATAGACGCTTCACGCATTTTGATAAAAATGCCTTCCTTAATGATTTGCTTCACTCTGAATTAGATTACATTTATCAGATTAGGAACCCTGACGATGCTGTGAACTTTTGGATAAGTACATTCAATTCAGTATATGATAAACACGCGCCGTTTGTAAGAAAAAGAGTGAAACATGTCATTAAACCCCCATGGTTAACAAAGGAGATAGACAATGAGATATACAAAAGAGAGCATATCCTCAAGTCAAAGGATAAAGTGTCGTTCAGAAAACAAAGGAATAAAGTAAATTCCATGAAGAGAAAAGCAAAGAAACAATATTTTCAAAATTTAGTTTCGTCTTCTCAAAATTCAAACTTAATTTGGAAAGCTATCAATCTCTTGACTAACAATTATTCAAGAATGCAAAATCCAATAAAAGAAATATCACCAGAAGACTTCAACTTTCATTTTGCAAATATAACTAAGGATGTTATTGTAAATGATAAAACAAAGTACAATGATCTATGTATGTTAGAAAAATACTGTCGATGTAAAAACATTTCTTCGTGTTTTGACATACCACCATTGTCATTACATGAAGTATTTGATTATTTAACACACTTGAAACAGTCAGGGACAAGGGACTTAGATGGAATTGATGGCAAGATACTAAAAATCGCTTCATTGACCATTGCTGAGACACTCACTTACGTTTTATAATTTGTGTATTGATAAAAGCCACTTTCCCTTAAGATTTAAACAAGCAAAAGTTATACCTTTATATAAAAAAGGTGATCCCACCAATCTCTCAAACTATAGACCTATCTCAATATTATCCCTGTTGTCTAAACCACTCGAAAAACATGTTCAAACACACCTATATTCTCATCTTAAATATTACGATCTGATTCATGAAAATCAATCAGGTTTTCGAGAAAATCACTCTTGTCACACTGCTCTTGTACAACTTATCGATAGATGTCTTACGAATATTAACAATAATGACCTTACTGGAATTCTTTTTGTAGATTTTGCAAAAGCGTTTGACGTTATAAACCACTCCCTTCTAATAAAAAAGCTTATGTGTTACAAAGTATCGAATACAGCCTTAAAATTCTTTACCTCGTTTCTCACTGATCGTCAACAGCTTGTTGAAATCAACTCCAAAAGGTCAAAGTTACTCCCTTTACAGTTTGGTGTCCCTCAGGGGTCAGTATTGGGACCCCTACTCTTTTCTATTTATATAAATGACTTACCATTGTTTATAGAATGTTGTTGTGAAATGTTTGCTGATGATACCTCATTACAATCTCACAGTAGTAACCCTACTGAACTGGTAAATAACCTGCAGAAAAATATCAACAAGCTAATTACATGGACAGAAATGAATCATATGTCCCTCAATGCTAGTAAAACCAAATGCATGTATGTCACTACACGCCAGAAACGACAGAAAATGACATCCTCATTTGCGCCATTACATGCCCAAGGACAAAAGATTGAAGAGGTTACATCGCATAAAGTTTTAGGTGTTATCATTGACAACGATTTATCTTGGTCTTACCACATTGCGGATCTTGGAAAACATATTTCTAAGAGAATATATCAACTTTCAAAGATAAAAAAATTTCTAAATCTTCACTCCAGAAAGATATTCTTTCATGCGCACATTCTTTCTCTTATCAATTATGCATCCACGTTATGGGATAATGCCAGTGAAACTAATCTGAAACTAGTAAGTCGTCTGCATAAAAGGGCCATTAAATTAATTCAGTTGAAATCCAGTACCTTGACAAAGAGTGATTACAAAACTTTAAATATTCTTCCATTTAAAGACAGACTCTACTTCAACAAATGCTTGAGCATGTACAATGTAATGAATGGATCAGCCCCGAAGATAATCTTTGAAAGCTTTGTCTTCAACAGTTACAGACATACACATAAACTGTCTCTTCCCAGACCTCGATGTAATCTTTATAAATCAAGTTTTCTGTACTCTGGAGGGACTGCATGGAATAATTTGCCTTCCTCCATAAAATCATGTCGCTCAAAATATACATTTAAAAAAGCACTAAAAATGCATTTGATAGAAACTCTGCGCATCAACTGAAGTCATTTCCTTTAATTCAATCCCCTCATCCCCATCTCTCTCTCTCTCTCTCCTCTCTTCTCTCTCTCTCTCTTCTGTGTGTGTGTGTGTGTGTGTGTGTGTGTGTGCTTGAACTTGAAGTTCCAACAATAGTTTCATTATTGTCTCGGATTTCATACGAGAGTTATGTACTTGCATGAAAGAAATTGTGTGTTTTAAAAATGTTTTTTGAGCTTGTAGTTATATGTTCAATTAGTTTCTTTCTTGTCTATGAGGGCAGGATGTAAAAAAGCTGGAAAGCTTATTCTTTAACCCTCAATAAAGATAATTTTGACTTGACTTGACTTGACATACATGCACATACACACACACAAGTACACATACACACACACGCACATACTTATAAATGTATACATGTACATGCACATGCACACACACACACACACACACACACACACACACACACACACACACACATTTATGCACACTAATGCACACACACATACACACACACACGTTCACATTTATGCACACTTTCTCTCTCTCTCTGTCTCTCTGTCTCTCTCCCTCTCTCTCTCTCTCTCTCCCCTCTCTCTCTCTCTCTCTCTCTCTCTCACACACACACACACATGCATATTTACACACAATCACACACACACACACACACACACACACACACACACACACACACACCCCACACACACACACACTCAAATCACATTCAATACAAGATCATCTACCTATACAGTGATATCAACAATAGATCTATATGCAGTAGATAGAAAGAAACTTATCGGGTGTCAAGAGTCTTGTTGTCTCGTCTACAGAACTAAGCTGTTCGTGCGCTGGATGAACGGCAGCTGCAAGGAATGTCCTCCCCAGAAAGTGGAAGGAGAAGATGAACTGTTTGTGTTCAACTTCTTTTCTGACATCTCGGCCAACCAGGAAATCATTGAACTGGTTCAGACAATCACTGCCAACATCAAGAACACTCTCACCACCCTGACACGCTACCTCAACCGCTGGAAAAAGTACAGGAGCATCTGGAAGAGTGAAAAGGTACAGCTATGCCATATCTGTGTGTGTGTGTGTGTGTGTGTGCGTGTGTGTGTGTGTGTGTGTGTGTGTGAGAGAGAGAGAGAGAGGGACAAAGACAGACAAAGAAAAGCTAGAGAGAGAACACGTTTTGAATTATGCTGTCAGTAATTTAACCGTTTATTACCAGTTGATGTCCTGAAGTTTACTTTATTATTCTGTTTAATAGAAATATTTTCCCTTGCCCAGTGACCTTTCCTTTGGCAGCCTTGGTTTTTTTCTCATGCCTCATCCCTTCTTGGCATGGAACAATGTCATATCAATAGGATCGCCCCCCATCCCACCCCCCTCAGAAAAAAAAATAGGGAGAGCAGGGAACTAACATCACCTCAAACAGATAGACCAGGCAGAGTGATCACCCTTAATGAGTTCACAAATTTGCGCCATATTAGGACTTGCTCAGTTTTCTTCTTTTCCTTGGTGGAGGAACATGCCTCCTCAGCTCTGTGATTTTTTGATCTTTATTTTGATTTTGATTCCCACAAATGACAGGTCAAGTTAAACTTTTCCTTCGAGGAAGAAGGTTCTTTTTTGGATTGGCATTAGGAAATTTTGACCAATGATTTCCATGACTTTCTGTCCTTCGCTGCTTCTCTGCAACTGTTGTTCACTCTGTCATTCACCTGTGATTTGACAGCTTCTCTGGTCGCTGTGTCAAAGATTTGCTTGAAATCTGCATCTTCTATACAAGATGCTCCCCGTTTTCACTGTTTGACTTGTGCAAGGTTTGGTCATGTGCTACATGGTGAAAGGACTGCCTGTTTGGTCTGAAGAGTCTGCCACCTCTCTTACTCACACATATTCAGCTCTGGTTCTGAAGTCTGTTGAAACAGGCCAGCATCTCCTCACCTCCTCACTGTGCTCTTAACCCCTCAGTGCATTGTGATAGAAGAGGAGCAGCTGGGGAATATCTATCAATATCTGTCACTCCCCTCCCCCCCCCCCTCCACCTCCACCTTCCAGCTTGTCGGACCGCTTCCCTCCTGACAACCTGGGCCCATTTCTACCAATATGTATGTCACTTCTCCCCCCCCCCCCCTCCACCTTCCAGGTTGTCAGACCCCTTCCTTCCTGACAACCTGGGCCCATTTCTATCAATATGTATGTCACTTCCCCCCCCTCCCCCCTCCACCTTCCAGCTTGTGAGACCCCTTCCTTCCTGACAACCTGGGCCCATTTCTATCAATATGTATGTCACTTCTCTCCCCCCCCCCCCCCCTCTCCACCTTCCAGCTTGTCAGACCCCTTCCCTCCTGACAACCTGGGCCCATTTCCATCAATATGTATGTCACTTCTCCCCCCCCCCCCCCCTCCACCTTCCAGCTTGTGAGACCCCTTCCTTCCTGACAACCTGGGCCCATTTCCATCAATATGTATGTCACTTCTCCCCCCCCCCCCCCCCCCCCCCCCCCACTCCCCCACCTTCCAGCTTGTGAGACCCCTTCCTTCCTGACAACCTGGGCCCATTTCTATCAATATGTATGTCACTTCTCTCCCCCCCCCCCCTCCACCTTCCAGCTTGTCAGACCCCTTCCTTCCTGACAACCTGGGCCCATTTCCATCAATATGTATGTCACTTCTCCCCCCCCCCCCCTCCACCTTCCAGCTTGTGAGACTCCTTCCTTCCTGACAACCTGGGCCCATTTCCATCAATATGTATGTCACTTCTCCCCCCCCCCCCCCCCGCTCCCCCACCTTCCAGCTTGTGAGACCCCTTCCTTCCTGACAACCTGGGCCCATTTCTATCAATATGTATGTCACTTCTCTCCCCCCCCCCCTCCACCTTCCAGCTTGTCAGACCCCCTTCCTCCTGACAACCTGGGCCCATTTCCATCAATATGTATGTCACTTCTCCCCCCCCCCCCCTCCACCTTCCAGCTTGTGAGACTCCTTCCTTCCTGACAACCTGGGCCCATTTCCATCAATATGTATGTCACTTCTCCCCCCCCCCCCCCCCTTCCACCTTCCAGCTTGTGAGACTCCTTCCTTCCTGACAACCTGGGCCCATTTCCATCAATATGTATGTCACTTCTCCCCCCCCCCCCCCCCTTCCACCTTCCAGGTTGTCAGACCCCTTCCTTCCTGACAACCTGGGCCCATTTCCATCAATATGTATGTCACTTCCCCCCCCCCCCCCCCCTCCACCTTCCAGCTTGTCAGACCCCTTCCCTCCTGACAACCTGGGCCCATTTCCATCAATATGTATGTCATCTTCCCCCCCCCCCCCCCCTCCACCTTCCAGCTTGTCAGACCCCTTCCCTCCTGACAACCTGGGCCCATTTCCATCAATATGTATGTCACTTCTCCCCCCCCCCCCTCCACCTTCCAGCTTGTGAGACCCCTTCCTTCCTGACAACCTGGGCCCATTTCCATCAATATGTATGTCACTTCTCTCCCCCCCCCCCCCCCTCCACCTTCCAGCTTGTGAGACCCCTTCCTTCCTGACAACCTGGGCCCATTTCCATCAATATGTATGTCACTTCTCCCCCCCCCCCCCCCTCCACCTTCCAGCTTGTGAGACTCCTTCCTTCCTGACAACCTGGGCCCATTTCCATCAATATGTATGTCACTTCCCCCCCCCCCCCCCCCCCCCCCCCCCACCTTCCAGCTTGTGAGACTCCTTCCTTCCTGACAACCTGGGCCCATTTCCATCAATATGTGTGTCACTTCTCCCCCCCCCCCCCCCCCTCCACCTTCCAGCTTGTGAGACCCCTTCCTTCCTGACAACCTGGGCCCATTTCCATCAATATGTATGTCACTTCTCCCCCCCCCCCCCTCCACCTTCCAGCTTGTGAGACCCCTTCCTTCCTGACAACCTGGGCCCATTTCCATCAATATGTATGTCACTTCTCCCCCCCCCCCCCCCTCCATCTTCCAGCTTGTGAGACTCCTTCCTTCCTGACAACCTGGCCCATTTCCATCATATGTATGTCACTTCTCCCCCCCCCCCCTCCACCTTCCAGCTTGTGAGACTCCTTCCTTCCTGACAACCTGGGCCCATTTCCATCAATATGTATGTCACTTCTCCCCCCCCCCCCCCTCCACCTTCCAGCTTGTGAGACCCCTTCCTTCCCGACAACCTGGGCCCATTTCATCAATATGCATGTCACTTCTCCCCCCCCCCCCCCCCCCTCCACCTTCCAGCTTGTGAGACCCCTTCCTTCCTGACAACCTGGGCCCATTTCCATCAATATGTATGTCACTTCCACCAACCTTGCAGATGATAAGGCTTCCTTTCCTCTGACAGCCTTGACACATATCTACCAATGTCTGTGCTTCATTCACCTGCTTTGCAGATGTCAGTCTAAAAGGTGTCCAGCAAAGCTATCATCATCAAAACTGTCATTTTATTATTCTTCCAACAACACAAAAAAGCTAATAAAAAGCAGTATAGCAGTTAACTACCATTTTGTTCATCTTCATTAGCTTATTTGAATTAAAAAAAAGATATTACATAAAAAAATCTATGATCCCACCCCCATTTCCACACACATCTCCCTTTTGCAGGGAAACTTGAACCGTTATTTGACCCAGGTTGTATGTTCTGTCACAGACTATCAGCTGGAAACTAGTTAGACATTGTTGTAATTCTCTGACTGGGGACAGATCTGCACCTGGGAATGAACAGGATTTTGACTAGTACAATTCTTACATGTTAGTACAACTAAGTGCAAATTTGAGGCTGAAGCACTGCTTTTCTAAAAGCAAAAGAAACACAGTAGTTTAGACTTCTTTATGTTTTTCTTTTGATCGTAGTATTTGTATTTCTGCAGATGTATGGAAGTCAAATGAAATATTTCATCTTGAGTATTTCTATTCGTACCACAGTAAGGTAACCTTTGATAAGTATAGTATTATGTGGTACTATTCAGCAGTGAATGGTACCTTTGACTGCCATCCCTTACTGTGTGTTCCTGTCCTCAGTGCTGGGTGATGTGTTGCAGCAAGCCATTGCTGAGAAGTGGTTCCAGAAGGAGCCATCGGTGGTGTGGTTTGATGAGCGCCTGCAGTACTACAACAAGATGATCGATGAGGTAGAGGCCCAGCCCACCACCAAAGATCAGGATTGCATCCGGCTTTCTATGGCTCAGCTGGCCTCCTCTGTTGTCAACCATGCCAAACAGTGGGAAGCCGTTCTGGGCAAAATCCTGCGAGACTCGGCCAAAGAGAATCTGTTTGGTCTCAGGGACATGATGGATGTGAGTGGGTGATGCGTCTCATGGCACTGCAGTGAGGAAGATTGTTTTATTGGCTTAGAATTCTTAGTCAGGTGGCATAGAAACTGCTGAATTTGTTTCACATATGAAGCATGCACACGCATGCACACACACACACACACGCACACACACACAAAACAGCTAAGACAGATAACTGGTAGACTATGAATTGTTTTGGCTGCCATGCAGTGAATATCATATCTTGACTTTGGCTGAGGAATACATTTGAAAACTGGCTCTCACAGTGTGTGTCATTTGCATTTAGAGATTGAAAAATGTTTTTTCCTCCTTCACTTTCAGTTTGTACAGTACTATGTCCTATGTTACAAGTAACAGTCAAGTGCATGTTGTGCAGGACAAATCAGATGACCTAGAGCAGTCACCAACCCGACTGGATGACCTGAAGTTCGTTCTGTCCACTATTTCGGAGATCAAGATCATGTCTCTAGATGTGGAGAACCGTATCCGTGACATCACAGAGAAATACCGGACCCTGTCCATGTATGGCATTGAGGTGAAAGAAGATTTTCAGTCGGGTTAAACTTCATTGTGAAGCAACTACTTGGTTTGACTTGTGTGTGTGTGTGTGTGTGTGTGTGTGTGTGTGTGTGTGTGCGAGTTTGACAGATGAAAGTAGTCTACACCTGATTGTTGCAATGCCTTACTTCTAATACTAAAGTTGTTTAATTTTGTTTTTCTCTTATTACTGTCTCTTCCTGCCAGTGCCACACACAGAAACCTGTAATGCAAGAGAGAGTGTAGGAAGAAGGTGGAGGGATGGTGGTGAAGAAAGAGAGATTTGGAGAGATGCATGAAAACTGAAAGCAGTGACAGAAGAAGAGAAGAAAAGGAAAGGGGGGGGGGGGGGGGGGCGCGATGTGACTGATAATGTAAGCTGACTGATGATGTGTACAGATGACAGAAGTTATTGATGGTGTGTTCAGCGACAGAAGTGATTGATGGTGTGTTCAGTGACAGAAGCGATTGATGGTGTGTTCAGTGACAGACGTGATTGATGGTGTATTCAGTGACATAAGTGATTGATGATATGTTCAGGTGACAGATCTGATTGATGGTGTGTTCAGTGCCAGAAGTGATTGATGGTGTGTTCAGTGACAGAAGTGATTGATGGTGTGTTCAGTGACAGAAGTGATTGATGCTGTATTCAGTGACAGAAGTGATTGATGGTGTGTTCAGTGACAGAAGTGATTGATGGTGTGTTCAGTGACAGAAGTGATTGATGCTGTATTCAGTGACAGAAGTGATTGATGGTGTGTTCAGTGACAGAAGTGATTGATGGTGTGTTCAGTGACAGAAGTGATTGATGCTGTATTCAGTGACAGAAGTGATTGATGGTGTGTTCAGTGACAGAAGTGATTGATGGTGTGTTCAGCGACAGAAGTGATTGATGGTGTGTTCAGGTAACAGAAGTGATTGATGGTGTGTTCAGCGACAGAAGTGATTGATGATGTGTTCAGGTGACAGAAGTGATTGATGGTGTGTTCAGTGACAGAAGTGATTGATGGTGTGTTCAGTGACAGAAGTGATTGATGATGTGCTCAGTGACAGAAATGATGTATGGTGTGTTCAGTGACAGAAGTGATTGATGGTGTGTTCAGTGACAGAAGTGACTGATGATATAAATAAGTGACAAGAGATGGATGGTGTGTTCAGGTGACAGAAGTGATTGATGGTGTGTTCAGGTGACAGAAGTGATTAAAGATTATATATAGGCAACAAGAGATATATGGTGTGTACAGATGACAGAAGTGGTTGATGATGTAGTAAGGTAACAGAAACGATTTATCTGTATGCTAGGAATGGATGTGACTTGTGAGGTATACAGCTGACAAAAATGATTGATGATGTGTACAGATGACAGAAGTGATTGATGGTGCATACAGGTGACAAGTGACTGATTATATGGACTGGTGACATGCGTTAATTGATGGTGCGTCCGGATGACAGATATGATAGATGGTGTATACAGGTGACAGTAATAATTGGTAGTATACATAGATGATAGAAGTGATTGATGGTATGTTCAGGCAACTGAAGTGATTGATGATGTATACAGGTGACAAAAGTGATTAATTGTGTGTCCAGGAGACAGAAATGATTGGTGATGTGTCCAGGTGACAGAAATGATAGGTGGTGTGTCCAGGAGACAGAAATGATTGGTGATGTGTCCAGGTGACAGAAATGATCGGTGATGTGTCCAGGTGACAGAAATGATTGATGATGTGTCCAGGTGACAGAAATGATCGGTGATGTGTCCAGGTGACAGAAATGATTGGTGATGTGTCCAGGTGACAGAAATGATAGGTGGTGTGTCCAGGAGACAGAAATGATAGGTGGTGTATACAGGTGACAAAAGTGATTAATTGTGTGTCCAGGAGACAGAAATGATTGGTGGTGTGTCCAGGTGACAGAAGGAATTGGTGGTGTGTCCAGGTGACAGAAATGATCGGTGATGTGTCCAGGTGACAGAAATGATCGGTGATGTGTCCAGGTGACAGAAATGATCGGTGATGTGTCCAGGTGACAGAAGGAATTGGTGGTGTGTACAAGTGACAGAAATGATTGGTGGTGTATCTGGATGACGAAGTTGATGGTGTGTCCACATGACAGAAGTGACTGATGTATACAGATTACAGAAGTGGTTGATGGTGTGTACAGGTGAAAAAAAGAAGTATCAGTTGTGTGTACAGGTGCCATAACGAATTGATGATGTGCACAGGTGACACAGGCAGAGAAAGATCTAGTGGAAAAACTACCTCAACTATGGTCTGACCTGGTCCTGAAGTCCAAGAACATTGATGCTAGTCTTGTGGTGGTCAAACGCAAGTTCACTGAGGTTGGTTTCCTGTAGCTGGTACTCTCATCCATAGGCTCGCACACACGCATGCACATGAACACACACATGCACACGCACGCACGCACACACGCACAACACACACACACACACACACACACACACACACATGAATTCACGCATGCACGCATATATGTACGCTAGCATGCATACACACACAAACACACACACACACACCACACACACACACACACACACACACACACACACACAAAACAAACGCACAAACATACACACGCACACGTACATATACACGCATACAAACAACACACTTGCTTACGTTGTAATGAAGTCCTGTTTTCCCACAACCAATTGTTGAGGGGATGTCAGGACAAAAGATGTCACAGGCCTTAGTGTGTCACAGCTGATGTCAGGACAAAAGATGTCACAGGCCTTAGTGTGTCACAGCTGATCACAGGACAAATGATATCACAGGCCTTAGTGTGTCACAGCTGATGTCAGGACAAAAGATGTCACAGGACTTAGTGTGTCACAGCTGATCACAGGACAAATGATATCACAGGCCTTAGTGTGTCACAGCTGATGTCAGGACAAAAGATGTCACAGGACTTAGTGTGTCACAGCTGATCACAGGACAAATGATATCACAGGCCTTAGTGTGTCACAGCTGATGTCAGGACAAAAGATGTCACAGGCCTTAGTGTGTCTCGGCTGATCACAGGACAAATGATATCACAGGCCTTAGTGTGTCACAGCTGATGACAGGTCAAATGATATCACAGGCCTTAGTGTGTCACGGCTGATCACAGGACAACTGATATCACAGGCCTTAGTGTGTCACAGCTGAACACAGGACAAATGATATCACAGGCCTTAGTGTGTCACAGCTGATGACAAGTCAAATGATATCACAGGCCTTAGTGTGTCACGGCTGATCACAGGACAAATGATATCATAGGCCTTAGTGTGTCACAGCTGATCACAGGACAAATGATATCACAGGCCTTAGTGTGTCACAGCTGATAACAGGACAAATGATATCACAGGCCTTAGTGTATCACAGCTAGTCACAGGACAAATGATATCACAGGCCTTAGTGTGTCACAACTAGTCACAGGACAAATGATATCACAGGCCTTAGTGTATCACAGCTAGTCACAGGACAAATGATATCACAGGCCTTAGTGTGTCACAACTAGTCACAGGACAAATGATATCACAGGCCTTAGTGTGTCACAACTAGTCACAGGACAAATGATATCACAGGCCTTAGTGTGTCACAGCTGATCACAGGACAAATGATATCACAGGCCTTAGTGTGCCACAGCTGATAACAGGACAAATGATATCACAGGCCTTAGTGTATCACAGCTAGTCACAGGACAAATGATATCACAGGCCTTAGTGTGTCACAACTAGTCACAGGACAAATGATATCACAGGCCTTAGTGTGTCACAACTAGTCACAGGACAAATGATATCACAGGACTTAGTGTATCACAGCTGATAACAGGACAAATGATATCACAGGCCTTAGTGTATCACAGCTAGTCACAGGACAAATGATATCACAGGCCTTAGTGTGTCACAGCTGATCGCAGGACAAGTGATGTTACAGCCCTCTGTGTCTCTCACAGCTGATCACAGGAGAAAGGATGTCACAGCCTTCAGTGTCTGACACGGCTGATCACAGGACAAAGGATGTCACAGGCCTTAGAGTCTGACACGGCTGATCACAGGACAAAGGATGTCACAGGCCTTAATGTCTGACACGGCTGATCACAGGACAAAGGACATCACACAGTTGATCAAATAACACAAATGATGTCACTGGCCTTTGTATCTGACACAGTTCATCACAGCACAAAGGATGTCACAGCCCTCAGTGTCTGACACAGTTGATCGATCACAGGACAAAGGATGTCACAGCCTTCAGTGTCTGACACAGTTCATCACAGGACAAAGGATGTCACAGCCCTCAGTGTCTGACACAGTTGATCACAGGACAAAGGATGTCACAGTCCTCAGTGTCTGACACAGTTGATCGAATCAGAACACAAATGATGTCTCAGGCGCCAGTGTCTGACACAGTTGATCACAGGACAAATGATGTCTCAGGCCTCAGTGTCTGACACAGTTGATCACAGGACAAATGATGTCTCAGGCGCCAGTGTCTGACACAGTTGATCACAGGACAAATGATGTCTCAGGCGCCAGTGTCTGACACAGTTGATCACAAGACAAATGATGTCTCAGGCGCCAGTGTCTGACACAGTTGATCACAGGACAAATGATGTCTCAGGCCTCAGTGTCTGACACAGTTCATCACAGGACAAATGATGTCTCAGGCGCCAGTGTCTGACGCAGTTGATCACAGGACAAATGATGTCTCAGGCGCCAGTGTCTGACACAGTTGATCACAGGACAAATGATGTCTCAGGCCTCAGTGTCTGACACAGTTCATCACAGGACAAATGATGTCTCAGGCGCCAGTGTCTGACACAGTTGATCACAGGACAAATGATGTCTCAGGCGCCAGTGTCTGACACAGTTGATCACAGGACAAATGATGTCTCAGGCCTCAGTGTCTGACACAGTTGATCACAGGACAAATGATGTTCAGACCCAGTGTCCGACACAGTTGATCACAGGACAAATGATGTCTCAGGCCTTAGTGTCTGACACAGTTCATCACAGGACAAATGATGTCTCAGGCCTCAGTGTCTGACACAGTTCATCACAGGACAAATGATGTCTCAGGCCTCAGTGTCTGACACAGTTGATCACAGGACAAATGATGTCTCAGACGCTAGTGTCTGACACAGTTCATCACAGGACAAATGATGTCTCAGGCCTCAGTGTCTGACACAGTTCATCACAGGAGAAGTGATGTCTCAGGCGCCTGTGTCTGACACAGTTGATCACAGGACAAAGGATGTCGCAGCCCTCAGTGTCTGACACAGTTGATCACAGGACAAATGATATCACAGGCCTCAGTGTCTGACACAGTTGATCACAGGACAAAGGATGTCACAGCCCTCAGTGTCTGACACAGTTGATCACAGGACAAAGGATGTCACAGCCCTCAGTGTCTGACACAGTTCATCACAGGACAAATGATGTCACAGCCCTCAGTGTCTGTCACATTTGATCACAGGACAAAGGATGCCACAGCCCTCAGTGTCTGTCATGGTTGATCACAGGACAAAGGATGCCACAGCCCTCAGTGTCTGTCACAGTTGATCGAATCACAACACAAATGATGTCTCAGGCGCCAGTGTCTGACACAGTTCATCACAAGACAAATGATTTCTCAGCCCTCAGTGTCTGACACAGTTCATTACAGGACAAATGATGTCTCAGGCCTCAGTGTCTGACACAGTTCATCACAAGACAAATGATGTCTCAGCCCTCAGTGTCTGACACAGTTCATTACAGGACAAATGATGTCTCAGGCCTCAGTGTCTGACACAGTTCATCACAGGACAAATGATGTCTCAGGCCTCAGTGTCTGACACAGTTCATCACAGGACAAATGTTGTCTCAGGCCTCAGTGTCTGACACAGTTCATCACAGGACAAATGATGTCTCAGGCGCCAGTGTCTGACACAGTTGATCACAAGACAAATGATGTCTCAGACGCCAGTGTCTGACACAGTTGATCACAGGACAAATGATGTCTCAGGCCTCAGTGTCTGACACAGTTCATCACAGGACAAATGATGTCTCAGCCCTCAGTGTCTGACACAGTTCATCACAGAACAAATGATGTCTCAGGCCTCAGTATCTGACACAGTTGATCACAGGACAAATGATGTCTCAGACGCCAGTGTCTGACACAGTTCATCACAGGACAAATGATGTCACAGGCCTCAGTGTCTGACACAGTTGATCACAGGACAAATGATGTCTCAGGCCTCAGTGTCTGACACAGTTCATTACAGGACAAATGATGTCTCAGGCCTCAGTGTCTGACACAGTTCATCACAGGACAAATGATGTCACAGGCCTCAGTGTCTGACAGTTCATCACAGGACAAATGTAACAGGCCTCAGTGTCTGACACAGTTCATCACAGGACAAATTATGTCTCAGGCGCCAGTGTCTGACACAGTTCATCACAGGACAAATGTATCAGGCCTCATGTCTGACACAGTTCATCACAGGACAAATGATGTCTCAGGCGCCAGTGTCTGACACAGTTCATCACAGGACAAATGATGTCTCAGGCGCCAGTGTCTGACACAGTTGATCACAAGACAAATGATGTCTCAGACACCAGTGTCTGACACAGTTGATCACAGGAAAAATGATGTCACAGGCCTCAGTGTCTGACACAATTGATCACAGGACAAATGATGCCACAGGCCTCGGTGTCTGACGCAGTTCATCACAGGACAAATGTCACAGGCCTCAGTGTCTGACACAGTTCATTACAGGACAAATGATGTCTCAGGCCTCAGTGTCTGACACAGTTCATCACAGGACAAATGATGTCTGAGACGCCTGAGTGTCTGACAGTTCATCACAGGACAAATGATGTCTCAGCCCTCAGTGTCTGACACAGTTGATCACAGGACAAATGATGTCTCAGGCCTCAGTGTCTGACACAGTTCATCACAGGACAAATGTTGTCTCAGGCACCAGTGTCTGACACAGTTCATCACAGGACAAATGATGTCTCAGGCCTCAGTGTCTGACACAGTTCATCACAGGACAAATGATGTCTCAGGCCTCAGTTTCTGACACAGTTCATCAGAGGACAAATGATGTCTCAGGCACCAGTGTCTGACGCAGTTCATCACAGGACAAATGATGTCTCAGACCTCAGTGTCTGACACAATTCATCACAGGACAAATGATGTCTCAGACGCCAGTGTCTGACACAGTTGATCACAGGACAAATGATGTCTCAGGCCTCAGTGTCTGACACAGTTCATCACAGGACAAATGTCACAGGCCTCAGTGTCTGACACAGTTCATCACAGGACAAAGGATGCCACAGCCCTCAGTGTCTGACACAGTTCATCACAGGACAAATGATGTCTCAGGCCTCAGTGTCTGACACAGTTGATCACAGGACAAATGATGTCTCAGGCCTCAGTGTCTGACACAGTTGATCACAGGACAAATGATGTCTCAGACGCCAGTGTCTGACACAGTTCATCACAGGACAAATGATGTCACAGGCCTCAGTGTCTGACACAGTTCATCACAGGACAAATGATGTCATAGGCCTCAGTGTCTGACACAGTTCATCACAGGACAAATGATGTCATAGGCCTCAGTGTCTGACACAGTTCATCACAGGACAAATGATGTCACAGGCCTCAGTGTCTGACACAGTTCAACACAGGACAAATGATGTCTCAGACGCCAGTGTCTGACACAGTTGATCGCAGGATAAATGATGTCTCAGGCTTCAGTGTCTGACACAGTTGATCACAGGACAAATGATGTCACAGGCCTCAGTGTCTGACACAGTTCATCACAGGACAAATATCACAGGCCTCAGTGTCTGACACAGTTCATTACAGGACAAATGATGTCTCAGGCCTCAGTGTCTGTCACAGGTGATCGAGTCGCAGGACAGGTAACACCACAGGCATCATTGTCTGTTACAGCTGATAATAGGACAGATGACATCACAGGCATCATTGTCACAAGTAATTATAGAACAGATGACATCGCAGGCATCATTGTCTGTCACAGATGATAATAGGACAGATGACATCACAGGCATTATTGTCTGTCACAGTGGATAACAGGACAGATGACATCACAGGCATCATTGTTACCGCTGATGACAGGACAGATGAAATCACAGGCATCATTGTCACAGCTGATGATAGGACAGATGGCATCACAGGCATCATTGTCTGTCACAGCTGATTATAGGACAGATACCATCACAGGCATCATTGTCACCGCTGATAATAGGACAGATGACATCACAGGCATCATTGTCACAGATGATAATAGGACAGATGACATCACAGGCATCATTGTCACAGCTGATGATAGGACAGATGACATCACAGGCATCATTGTCACAGCTGATAATAGGACAGATGACATCACAGGCATCATTGTCTAACACAGCTGATTATAGTACAGATGACATCGCAGGCATCATTGTCAGTCACAGCAGATAATAGCATAGATGACATCACAGGCATCATTGTCACAGCTGAATATAGAACAGATGACATCACAGGCATCGTTGTCTGTCACAGCTGATTATAGGACAGATGACATCACAGGCATCATCGTCACAGCTGATTATAGGACAGATGACATCACAGGCATCATCGTCACAGCTGATTATAGGACAGATGACATCACAGACATGATTGTCTGCCACAGCTGATAATAGAACAGATGACATCACAGGCATCATTATCTGTCACAGCTGATTATATGACAGATGACATCACAGGCATTATTGTCTGTCACAGCTGATTATAGAACAGATGACATCACAGGCATCATTGTCACAGCTGATAATAGAACAGATGACATCACAGGCATCATTGTCTGTCACAGCTGATAATAGAACAGATGACATCACAGACATCATTGTCACAGCTGATAATAGAACAGATGACATCACAGGCATCATTGTCACAGCTGATAGTAGAACAGATGACATCATAGGCATCATTGTCTGTCACAGCTATTTATAGAACAGATGACATCACAGGCATCATTGTCGCAGCTGATAATAGAACAGATGACATCACAGACATCATTGTCACAGCTGATAATAGAACAGATGACATCACAGGCATCATTGTATGTTACCGCTGATAATAGAACAGATAACATCACAGGCATCATTGTCACAGCTGATAATAGGACAGATGACATCACAGGCATCATTGTCACAGCTGATAATTGGACAGATGACATCACAGGCATCATTGTCACAGCTGATAATAGGACAGATGACATCACAGACATCATTGTCTATCACAGCTGATAATAGGACAGATGACATCACAGGCATCATTGTCACAGCTGATTATAGGACAGATGATATCACAGGCGTCATTGTCACAGCTGATGATAGGACAGATGGAAATCACAGACATCATTGTCACAGCTGATAATAGGACGGATGAAATCACAGCCGTCATTTTCTGCCACAGCTGAATATAGGACAGATGACGCCACAGGCATCATTGTCACAGCTGATAATAGGACAGATGACATCACAGGCATCATTGTCTGTCACAGCTGATAGTAGAACAGATGATATCACAGGCAGTATTGTCTGTCAGAGAAGATTATAGGACAGATGACATCACAGGCATCATTGTCTGTCTTAGCTGATAATAGGACAGATGACAATCACAGGCATCATTGTCACAGCTGATAATAGGACAGATGACAGTCACAGGCATCATTGTCACAGCTGATAATAGGACAGATGACATCACAGGCATCATTGTCACAGCTGATTATATGACAGATGATATCACAAGCGTCATTATCACAGCTGATTATATGACAGATGATATCACAGGCGTCATTGTCTGTCGCAGTTGATTATAGGGCAGATGACATAACAGGCATTATTGTTTGTCATAGCTGATGATAGAACAGATGAAATCACAGCCGTCATTTTCTGCCACAGCTGAATATAGGACAGATGACATCACAGGCATCATTGTCATGGCTGATTATATGACAGATGACATTACAGGCATCATTGTCACAGCTGATTATATGACAGATGACATCACAGGCATTATTGTCTGTTACATCTGATTATAGAACAGATTACATCACAGCTATCATTTTCTGCCACAGCTGATTGTAGGACAGATGACATCACAGGTGTTGTTTTCTGTCACACCTAACCACAGGACCAGTGATGCCTCAGGTGTCATTGTCTGTCACAGTCGATAAATGAACAATGAAGGAATGATGGGTGAAACTCATCTGTCTTTATTCTGTTAATGCTTCCAGATGTTATCAGGTGTGCATGTGTGTTTTACTGTTTATGTACAAGATACACCTGACTCGCTCAGCTGTTGTGTGGTTGAATGACCAGGTGTAGTCAGGGGTGAATGACCATGTGTTGTAGGGGATGAATGACCAGATGTTGTCAGGAGGTGAAGACCAGATGTTGGTTAGAGGGTGAATGACCAGGTATTGTCAGGGAGTGAATGATCAGCTGTTGTAGGGGATGAATGACCAGATGTTGTCAGGAGGTGAGGATCAGATGTTGGTTAGAGGGTGAATGACCAGGTGTTGTCAGGGAGTGAATGATCAGCTGTTGTAGGGGATGAATGACCAGATGTTGTCAGGGGGATGAATGGCTAGGTGTAGCCAGGAGATGAATGACCAGGAGAACCAGGAGGTGAATGATCTGGTGTAACCAGGGGGTGATTGACCAGGTGTAGCCAGGAGGTGAATGACCAAATGTTGTCAGGAGTGAATGACTAAGTGTTGTCGGGGATGAATGATCAGGTGTTGTCACAGCTGGATGACCAAGTATTGTCAGTGATAAATGACCAGGTATTGTCAGGGGTGAATGACCAGGTGCTGTCAGGGGTGATGACCAGGTGCTGTCAGGGGGTGATGACCAGGTGCTGTCAGGGGTGATGACCAGGTGTTGTCAGGGGTGATGACCAGGTGTTGTCAGAGGTGATGACCAGGTATTGTCAGGGGTGATGACCAGGTGTTGTCAGAGGTGATGACCAGGTATTGTCAGGGATGATGACCAGGTATTGTCAGAGGTGATGACCAGGTGTTGTCAGGGGTGATGACCAGATGTTGTCAGGGGTGATGACCAGGTGTTGTCAGGGGTGATGACCAGGCATTGTCAGAGGGTGATGACCAGGTGTTGTCAGGGGTGATGACCAGGTGTTGTCAGGGGTGATGACCAGATGTTGTCAGGGGTGATGACCAGGTGCTGTCAGGGGTGATGACCAGGTGCTGTCGGGGGGGTGATGACCAGATGTCAGGGATGAATGACCAGATGTTGTCAGGGATGAATGACCAGGTGTTGTCAGGGGTGATGACCAGGTTCTGTCATGGGTGATGACCAGGTGTTGTCGGGGGTGATGACCAGATGTCAGGGATGAATGACCAGATGTTGTCAGGGATGAATGACCAGGTGTTGTCAGAGGTTAATGACCAGGTGCTGTCAGGGGTGATGACCAGGTGTTGTCAGGGGTGAATGACCAGATGTTGTCAGGTGGTGATGACCAGGTGTTGTCAGGGGTGATGACCAGGTGTTGTCAGGGTGAATGACCAGATGTTGTCAGGGGGTAATGACCAGATGTTGTCAGGGGGTGATGACCAGATGTTGTCAGGGGTGATGACCAGGTGTTGTCAGGGGTGATGACCAGGTGTTGTCAGGAGTGATGACCAGGTGTTGTCAGGGGTAAATGACCAGATGTTGTCAGGGAATGATGACCAAATGTTGTCAGGGGGTGATGACCAGGTGTTGTCAGGGGTGATGACCAGATGTTGTCAGGAGTGATGACCAGGTGTTGTCAGGGGTGAATGATCAGATGTTGTCAGGGGGTGATGACCAGATGTTGTCAGGGGTGATGACCAGGTGTTGTCAGGGATGATGACCAGATGTTGTCAGGGGTGAATGACCAGATGTTGTCAGGGGTGATGACCAGGTGTTGTCAGGGGGTAATGACCAGGTGTTGTCAGGGGTGATGACCAGGTGTTGTTAGGGGTGAATGACCTGATGTTATCAGGGGGTGATGACCAGATGTTGTCAGGGGGTGATGACAGGGGTGATGACCAGGTGTTGTCAGGAGTGATGACCAGGTGTTGTCAGGGGTGAATGATCAGATGTTGTCAGGGGGTGATGACCAGATGTTGTCAGGGGTGATGACCAGATGTTGTCAGGGATGATGACCAGATGTTGTCAGGGGTGAGTGACCAGATGTTGTCAGGGGTGATGACCAGGTGTTGTCAGGGGGTAATGACCAGATGTTGTCAGGGGTGATGACCAGATGTTGTCAGGGGGTGATGACCAGATGTTGTCAGGGATGAATGATCAGGTGTTGTCAATGGTAAATGACCAGGTGTTGTCAGTGGTAGATGACCAGGTGTTGTCAGTGGTAAATGACCAGGTGTTGTTAGTGGTAAATGACCAGGTGTTGTCAGTGGTAAATGACCAGATGTTGTCAAGGGGTGATGATCAGATGTGTCGGGGAGATGACCAGGTATTGTCAGGGGTGAATGACCAGATGTTGTCAGTTGGTGAATGACCAGGTGTAGCCAGAACGTGACTGACCAGATTGATGGCTTTAGTTTTGACTGGGAGCATTTTGTTTGTAATCTCACTAGAGGCAAACAGTGTTATTGTCTCTTGTTTGACTTAGTCTATTTCCTCAACACATACCCAGTGTGCTGGTTGTATCTTGAGTTGTGGATGTTGTTGGACAGATTACCCAAGATCAGATCAAAGATTTCCGCAAGGAGCTGGAGGCCTTTTCTGACCGCTTTCTGTTGGAGGGTCCTGGTGCTGCAGGGGGAGACTTGGATAAAGGTACACTGTTCCCTTCTCTGTGTCAAATACAAAGATACAGTACTCCCTTCTCTGTGTCACACACATCCAAACGGACAAACAGACATACAAAGGTACACTGTTCCTTTTTGTGTATCACACACATCCAGACAGACAGACATACAGACAAAGTTACACTACTCCCTTCTCTGTATTACACACATCCAGACAGACAGACAGACAAAGGTACACTACTCCCTTCTCTGTATTACACACATCCAGACAGACAGACAGACAGACAAAGGTACGCTATTGCCTTCTCTGTATCACACACATCCAGACAGACATACAGACAGACAAAGGTACACTACTCCCTTCTCTGTATTACACACATCCAGACAGACAGACAAAAGTACACTACTCCCTTCTCTGTATTACACACATCCAGACAGGCAGACAGACAAAGGTACACTGCTCCCTTCTCTGTATTACACACATCCAGACAGGCAGACAGACAAAAGTACACTACTCCCTTCTCTGTATTACACACATCCAGACAGGCAGACAGACAAAGGTACACTACTCCCTTCTCTGTATTACACACATCCAGACAGACAAAGGTACGCTATTGCCTTCTCTGTATCACACACATCCAGACAGACAGACAAAGGTACACTACTCCCTTCTCTGTATTACACACATCCAGACAGAAAAACAGACATACAGACAAAGGTACGCTATTCCATTCTCTGTATCACACACATCCAGACAGACAGACAAAGGAACATTACTCCCTTCACTGTGTCACAGACAGACAGACAGACAGACAAAGGTACACTAGTCCTTTCTCTGTATCATACTCATCTAGACAGACAGACAGACAAAGGAACACTACTCCCTTCGCTGAATCACAGACAGACAGACAAAGGTACACTACTCCCTTCTCTGTATCACACACATCCAGACAAAAAAACAGACAGACAGATAAAGGTACACTGCTCCTTTCTCTGTATTCCACACATTCAGACAGACAGACAAAGGTACTCTACTCCCTTCTCTGTATCACACACATCCAGACAGATAAAGGTACACTACTCCCTTCTCTGTATTACACACATCCAGACAGATAAAGGTACACTACTCCCTTCTCTGTATTACACACATCCAGACAGATAAAGGTACACTACTCCCTTCTCTGTATTACACACATCCAGACAGACAGACAGATAAAGGTACACTGCTCCCTTCTCTGTATTACACACATCCAGACAGACAGACAGACAAAAGTACACTACTCCCTTCTCTGTATTACACACATCCAGACAGACAGACAGACAAAAGTACACTACTCCCTTCTCTGTATTACACACATCCAGACAGACAGACAGACATAGGTACACTACTCCCTTCTCTGTATTACACACATCCAGACAGACAGACAGATAAAGGTACACTACTCCCTTCTCTGTATTACACACACCCAGACAGAAAAACAGACAGACAGATAAAGGTACACTACTCCTTTCTCTGTATTCCACACATTCAGACAGACAGACAAAGGTACACTACTCCCTTCTCTGTATTACACACATCCAGACAGATAAAGGTACACTACTCCCTTCTCTGTATTACACACATCCAGACACACAGACAGACATAGGTACACTACTCACTTCTCAGTATCACACACATCCAGACACACAGACAGATAAAGGTACACTGCTCCCTTCTCTGTATTACACACATCCAGACATACAGACAAAAGTACACTACTCCTTCTCTGTATTACACACATCCAGACAGACAGACAGATAAAGGTACACTACCTCATCTCTGTATTTCACACATCCAGACAGACAGACAGATAAAGGTACACTACTCCCTTCTCTGTATTACACACATCCAGACATACAGACAAAAGTACACTACTCCCTTCTCTGTATTACACACATCCAGACAGACAGACAGATAAAGGTACACTACCTCATCTCTGTATTTCACACATCCAGATAGACAGACAGATAAAGGTACACTAATCCCTTCTCAGTATTACTCGCATACAGACAGACAGGCAGACAGACATAGGTACACTACTCCCTTCTCTGTATTACACACATCCAGACAGACAGACAGACAGACAAAGGTACACAACTCCCTTATCTGTACCACACACATCCAGACAGACAGACAGACAAAGGAACACTACTCCCTTCTCAGTATCACACACATCCAGACAGACAAAGGTACACTACTCCCTTCTCTGTATTACACACATCAGACAGATAAAGGTACACTACCCCCTTCTCAGTATTACTCACATACAGACCGACAGGCAGACAGACATAGGTACACTACTCCCTTCTCTGTATTACACACATCCAGACAGACATAGGTACACTACTCCCTTCTCAGTATCACACACATCCAGACAGACAGACAGACAGACAGACAAAGGTACACTACTCCCTTCTCTGTATTACACACATCCAGACAGACAGACAGATGAAGGTACACTACTCCTTTCTCAGTATCACACATTCACATCCAGACAGACAAAGGTACACTACCCCATCTCTGTATTACAGACAGACAGACATCGGTACACTACTCCTATCTCTGTATCACACACATTCAGACAGACAGATAAAGGTACACTACTCCCTTCTCTGTATTATACACATCCAGACAGACAGAGGTACACTACTCCCTTCTCTGTATTACACACATCCAGACAGACAGACAGACAAAGGTACACTACTCCCTTTCTCTGTATTACACACATCCACTACTCCTTTTCTCTGTATTACACACATCCAGACAGACAGACAAAGGTACACTACCCCATCTCTGTATTTCACACATCCAGACAGACAGACAGATAAAGGTACACTACTCCCTTCTCTGTATTACACACATCCATCCAGACAGACAAAGGTACACTACCCCTTCTCTGTATTTCATGCATCCAGACAGACAGATAAAGGTACGCTACTCCCTTCTCAGTATCACACACATCCAGACAGACAGACAGACAGACAGACAAAGGTACACTACTCCCTTCTCTGTATCACACACATCCAGACAGACAGACAGATAAAGGTTCACTACTCCCTTCTCAGTATCACACACATCCAGACAGACAGGCAGATAAAGGTACACTACTCCATTCTCAGTATCACACACATCCAGACAGACAAGGGTACACTACTCCCTTCTCTGTATTTCACACATCCAGACAGATAAAGGTTCACTACTCCCTTCTCAGTATCACACACATCCAGACAGACAGACAGGTAAAGGTACACTGCTCCCTTCTCTGTATTACACACATCCAGACAGATAAAGGTTCATTACTCCCTTCTCAGTATCACACACATCAGACAGACAGACAGGTAAAGGTACACTGCTCCCTTCTCTGTATTACACACATCCAGACAGATAAAGGTTCATTACTCCCTTCTCAGTATCAACACATCCAGACAGATAAAGGTACACTACTCCCTTCTCAGTATCACACACATCCAGACAGACAGACAGATAAAGGTACACTGCTCCCTTCTCTGTATTACACACATCCGGACAGACAGACAGACAATAGAATACTACTCCCTTCTCTGTATTACACACATCCAGACAGACAGACAAAGGTACACTACTCCCTTCTCTGTATTACACACATCCAGACAGACAGACAGACAGAGGTACACTACTCCCTTCCCTGTGTTGCACACATCCAGACAGACAGACAAAGGTATACTACTCCCTTCTCTGTATTACACACATCTAGACAGACAGACATAGGTACACTACTCCCTTCTCTGTATTACACACACACATCCAGACAGACAGATAAAGGTACACTACCCCATCCCTGTATTACACACATCCAGACAGACAGACAAAGGTACACTACCCCATCTCTGTATTACACACATCCAGACAGACAGACAGACTAAGGTACACTACCCCATATCTGTATCACACACATCCAGACAGACAGGCAGATAAAGGTACACTACTCACTTCTCTGTATCACACACATCCAGACAGACAGACAGACAAAGGAACACTACTCCCTTCTCTGTATTACACACATCCAGACAGACAGACAAAGGTACACTACTCCCATCTCTGTATTACACACACACATCCAGACAGACAGATAAAGGTACACTACCCCATCCCTGTATTACACACATCCAGACAGACAGACAAAGGTACACTACCCCATCTCTGTATTACACACATCCAGACAGACAGACAGACAAAGGTACACTGCCCCATCTCTGTATTACACACATCCAGACAGACAGACAGATAAAGGTACACTACTCCCTTCTCTGTATTACACACATCCAGACAGACAGACAGACAAAGGAACACTACTCCCTTCTCTGTATTACACACATCCAGACAGACAAAGGTACACTACTCCCTTCTCTGTATTACACACATCTAGACAGACAGACAAAGGTACACTACTCCCTTCTCTGTATTACACACATCCAGACAGACAGACAGACATAGGTACACTACTCCCATCTCTGTATCACACACATCCAGACAGGCAGACAGATAAAGGTACACTACTCCCTTCTTAGTATCACACACATCCAGACAGACAGACAGACAAAGGTACACTACTCCCTTCTCTGTATTACACACATGCAGACAGAGAGACAAAGGTACACTACCCCATCTCTGTATTACACACATCCAGACAGACAGACAGACTAAGGTACACTACCCCATATCTGTTTCACACACATCCAGACAGACAGGCAGATAACGGTACACTACTCCCTTCTCTGTATCACACACATCCAGACAGATAGACAGATAAAGGTACACTACTCCCTTCTCTGTATTACACATATCCAGACAGACAGACAGACAAAGGTACACTACCCCATCTCTGTATTTCACACATCCAGACAGACAGATAAAGGTACACTACTCCCTTCTCTGTATTACACACATCCAGACAGACAGACAGACAAAGGAACACTACTCCCTTCTCTTTATTACACACAGACAGACAGACAGACATACAGACAAAGGTACACTACTGCCTTCTCTGTATTATACACATCCAGACAGACAGACAAATGTACACTACTCCCTTCTCTGTATTACACACATCCAGACAGACAGACAGACAGACAAATGTACACTGCTCCCTTCTCTGTATTACACACATCCAGACAGACAGACAAAGGTACACTGCTCCCTTCTCAGTTTTTCACACATCCAGACAGACAAAGGTACACTATCTCCCTTCTCTGTATTACACACATCCAGACAGACAAGGGTACACTACTCCTTCTCTGTATTACACACATCCAGACAGACAGACAGATAAAGGTACACTACTCCCTTCTCTGTATTTCACACATCCGGACAGACAAAGGTACACTACTCCCTTCTCTGTATTACACACATCCAGACAGACAGACAGACAGACAAAGGTACACTACTCCCTTCTCTGTATTACACACATCCAGACAGACAGACAAAGGCACACTACCCCTTCTCTGTATTACACACATCCAGACGGACAGACAGATAAAGGTACACTACTCCCTTCTCTGTATCAACACACAATCCAGACAGACAGACAAAGGTACACTACCCCATCTCTGTATTACAGACAGACAGACAGACAAAGGTACACTACTCCCTTCTTTGTATTACAGACAGACAGACAGATAAAAGTACACTACTCCCTTCTCTGTATTACACACATCCATCCAGACAGACAAAGGTACACTACCCCATCTCTGTATTTCACATCAGACAGACAGACAGACGATAAAGGTACACTACTCCCTTCTCTGTATTTCACACATCCAGACAGACAGACAGATAAAGGTACACTACCCCATCTCTGTATTACACACATCCAGACAGATAAAGGTACACTACTCCCTTCTCTGTATTTCACACATCCAGACAGACAGACAGATAAAGGTACACTACCCCATCTCTGTATTACACACATCCAGACAGATAAAGGTACACTACTCCCTTCTCTGTATTACACACATCCAGACAGACAGACAGATAAGGGTACACTACCCCATCTCTGTATTTCACACATCCAGACAGACAGATAAAGGTACACTACTCCCTTCTCTGTATTACACACATACAGACAGACTGACAAAGGTACACTGCTCCCTTCTCTGTATTACACACATACAGACAGACTGACAAAGGTACACTGCTCCCTTCTCTGTATTACACACATACAGACAGACTGACAAAGGTACACTGCTCCCTTCTCTGTATTACACACATACAGACAGACTGACAAAGGTACACTATTCCCTTTTCTTTTTACCATGCCTCACATTTTGACAGTTGCTTCTGCTGACAAGTGTCACCAGGTGTTGAGAAGATAACATGTCATAGCAAAATTTGTTTTTAAATCAGGTAGCACGCCACTCTTTCCGCCTTCCCTCCTCAGGTTCCCCCCCCCCCCTTCTCTTCTCCATCCCTTCTCCCCACCTACCACCCTTTCCTCCACTCTGTCACCCCAGCCCACTCTTTCCTTCATATACCCCTTCATCCCCACCTACTTCTGCACTGCAAATCTGTATTTTACCAGCTGAGGCCAGACACTGCACATACTGAAAAGCTGTAAGTCCAAGTTAGCATACACTGTTCACACAATGCTGCACAGCACACAGCTGTACCTGTGATATGAAGAAAGGTAGTGTTGGTCAGTGGTGCTGTGTGGTCAGGGGTGGAGCTGATGAAGAAGTACCAGGAGGAGGTGGCAGAACTGGAGGCACAGCGCCAAGAGCTGACCAACGCAGAAAAGCTGTTTGAACTGCCCATCACCATGTACCCGGAACTCCTCAAAGTGCAGAAAGAGATGAAAGGCCTAGAGCAGATCTATGAAATATATATGGAACAGAAGGTAACTGTGTCTTCTTTGGACCATAGAATACACTGTGTGTGTGTGTGTGTGTGTGTGTGTGTGTGTGTGTGTGTGTGGTGTGCGTGCATGTGTGTGTGTGTGTGCGCGCGCATGTGTGTGTGTGTGTGTGTCTATAAATGTGTGTCAGTGATGTCTGGTGTGTGATTGTTTGTTTGCATGCATCTGTCTGTTTGAAAATACCTGTTTATAGTGAAAGGTATGATTATTCCAATTTTCCTCAGTTTTACATGTCACAACTATCTGAGCATAAGTACACAGTTTCAAAAGTCAGATAACAAATCGTCATAAAAGTGCTATCTGTGTATTGTGTCTGCTGTATCAACCCTTGACTTTTTCAGAGTGCCAGAGAGCAATGGTCAGAGACACTGTGGGCCAACCTCAACATCCAGCTCCTTCAGGATGGAATTGAAGGTTACCTCAAGCAGCTTCGCAAACTGCCCAAGGATGTGCGCCAGATGGCCACAGGGCGTTCACTGGATGAAAAGATGAAGGAGTTCCGAGATTCCCTGCCCCTGTTTGTGGACTTGAAACATGAGGCTCTCAGAGATCGTCACTGGAAAGAGCTTATGAGCAAAACAGGGCAGAAGTTTGACATGAATCCGGAGACTTTCACACTGGCCAACATTTTTGCCATGGAGTTACATCGTTACCAGGAAACTATCAGTGAGATCGTCACATGTGCCAGCAAAGAAATGGGTATTGAAAAGGTCAGTCAGCTCTCATATTTCAACAAGGTTTTTAACAGGTCAGTTTGCAACAACATATCTACATATTTGGAAAAATATCATTTCTGGTTCCAGACAACAGGACAAAACTTTTAAAATGCCATTATATTGCTGTTCATTATAATGTATGACAATTTGTTAGTTTGTATACTTGTAGTATCAGTAATCTTGTTTGTGCACTTGTAGTGTAAACAATCATATTCCTGCTGCTTGAAATCTTGTAGAGTATGAATACATGGTCTGCTCAAGTCATACTTTAATAGATAGATGTTTTACTGTGATCAACAAAGCTGAAGTCAAATGGAAGACTTACAATACATACTGCATAACTCCTGACATAACAGTGTCCTTGTTTCAGGGGGTGAAAGAAGTGGAGGAGACTTGGAACAACATCAAATTCAACGTTCAGGCATACATGAAGGGTACATCAAACCGGGGTTATATTCTTGGAGCGGTGGATGATATCCTTCAGAACTTGGACGACTCCTCAATGAACCTGCAGAGCATGTCAGCATCACGGTACATTGGACCCTTCCTCAACACTGTGCAGAACTGGGAAAAGTCACTGTCACACATTTCTGAAGTACTGGACGTAAGTTGTTTCATTCAATTCAGGACTCTTTCAAAGGGCCTCCAACTCTTTTTACAACTGAAAATTGGTGAAATGAAAAAGGGGGATAGATTGAAATCAATGTTTTCAGGTTCTGTAATGTACAGAATACTTTTTGTACTCCCAGTTCTTATAGAACAAGGAGTACTTTAGAATGGGAACGAAGAAATGCTGTCTGTGTGTGTGTCTGTCTGTGTGTCCGTGGTCAAAATGTGTTCCACTCGCTCCAGACAAAACTACTGGGCCGATCTTTCTGAAAATTTGTAGGTATGTTCATTATGGGCCACGGATGATGCCCGATGTTTTAGTTTACCGCTATAGCCATTACTAACGGCTGTAACTGCCTGTAACGGTTTTTCTTCTTTACGGAATATCTCAGAAAGTACTTGGCCGATCTTTGTGAAAATGAGCAGGTACGTTCATTATGGGTCACGGATGATGCCCAATGTTTTAGTTTACCTCGTTATAGCCGTTACTAACGGCTGTAACGGCCTGTAACGGTTTTTCTTCTTTATGGAATATCTCAGAAAGTACTTGGCTGATCTTTCTGAAAATTTGTAGGTACGTTTATTATGGGTCACGAATAATGCCTGATGTTTTAGTTTACCGTTATAACCGTTACTAACGGCTGTAACAGCCTGTAATGGTTTTTCTTCTTTATGGAATGTCTCAAAAAGTACTTGGCCGACCTTTATGAAAATTAGCAGGTATGTTCATTACGGGTCACGGATGATGCCTGATGTTTTAGTTTGCCCCATTATAGCTGTTACTAACGGCTGTAACGGCCTGTAACGGTTTTTCTTCTTTATGGAATATCTCAAAAAGTACTTGGCCAATTTATAAGCGGTTTGGATGATCTTGTGACAAATCGGAGCCTCTGTCCATATGTAAGTGGTATAATGCTGAAAATGTATTAAACAACCATTAAAAACTGTTATTCTGCCGTTATTTCTTATATGTAGGTGGATTTTAATGAAATTTGGTATATAGAAAGGTTATCACACACAAATGGCACTTCTATATAGTGTTTCAAAATTTGACCATTAAAAACCGTTATTCTTGACATATTGTCCGATTTGGATGGAATTTGATATGTACACAGGCTTTAGCCCAGTGAGGACTAAAATACCGGTTTCGAAAGTGTATATCGGTTATATAACCGTTAAACCGTTATTTTGCCGTTATTTTTTATATATTGGTGGGTTTTAATGAAATTTTGTATATAGAAAGGTTATCACACACAAATGGCACTTCCATGTAGTGTTTCAAAATTTGACCGTTAAAAACCGTTATTCTTGACATATTGTCCGATTTGGATGAAATTTCGTATGTACACAGGCTTTAGCCCAGTGAGGACTAAAATACCAGTTTCAAAAGTGTACATAGGTTAAATAACCTTTAAAACCGTTATTTTGCCTTTATTTCTTATCTCACAAAGCACTTGGCCGATTTATAAGCGGTTTGGAAAACTGGGAGTACGTTTATATGCTTCGCATCTTGTTTGTTGTTTTTTTTCTTTGAGTTGAGAAGCAATGGGTTGATGTATTCTGAATCTGTTACAGGTATGGATGGTGGTTCAGAGGAAGTGGATGTACTTGGAAGGCATCTTTATTGGGGGGGATATCCGCTCCCAGCTTCCAGAGGAAGCCAAGAAATTTGATGCCATTGACAAAACTTTCAAAAAGGTCGGAGCTCCTCCCTGTGTGTGTGTGTGTGTGTGTGTGTGTATGTGTTTGTGTGTGTGTGTGTGTGTGCATGTGAGTGTGAGTGCATGTGAGTTGCTTGTGTATAGTAGTAGAAGTACTTTCATGTTACGTCTTTTCATAAAATTATGTGATATTAGACAAGTGTGTGTGTGTGTGTGTGTGTGTGTGTGTGTGTGTGTGTGTGTTTCATATATATATATGATCCTTGTAAGATGTTTTCAAAACAACCCTGCTGTGACATTTTCTAAATCATGATCATTACCATCTCTTGCAGAACGTGTGAGGCTCAAGTTGCTTGACATTGTTTTCAAGCAAAGTATAGTGACCCCAAAACTCCAGCAAAATTAGAACAATGCTTCTTTTCAAAGCTGTGTGCTATATTTTTTACAGCCACTGTTAAAACATGATGGTGACGTTATAATTGATATCTTATTGTTTCAGATCATGACAGACACTCATAAAACTCCCCAGATCAAAATGGCCTGCCATGCCCAGAACCGCCTCTCTGATCTGCAGAACCTGAGTGTTGGTCTGGAAAAGTGCCAGAAATCCTTGAATGATTATCTGGACGCCAAGAGAAATGCTTTCCCCCGATTCTTCTTCATTTCTGATGATGAACTGTTGTCCATTCTTGGCAGCTCTGATCCAGAATGTGTACAGGAACACATGATCAAAGTAAGTGTCACTTCATTCCACTTGTCATCCCTTGAATAAGTCATGTATGGGCCATCAAAGCTGTATTGTTCCCATCAGTTTATGGACAGATTTGATCGTTTGTCATGATTCCCTGTTCATAAAGGAAAAAAGGCATATCATAAAGTTGTATTCTGTCATTCAAGCAGCATTTTGTACAGCTTTGTATGTATGGTTACATTTCAGATGTTCGACAACATTGCATCACTGGTGTTTGTGAAAGGCCCCAGTGGGGAGATGCTGGCTACAGGCATGAAGTCAGCAGAAGGGGAGGTAATGGAGTTCCGTACTAACATAGCTGCTGAAGGGCGTGTTGAGGACTGGATGACCAGCATTCTGGGAGAGATGAGGAGGACCAACAGACTCATCACCAAAGAGGCCATCTTCTTCTACAGCTATGAAAAGTCACGGTAAGAAGCTCAATAGAGGGATTGTTTTCCAAACTTAGGTTATATGATGCTTCCTGGTGTCTGTCTTTAATACATATTTGGGAGGAAAAATTACAGTCAGGGTCTGCTGCCATTTCCATGAGAAGTGTGATCGACACAGGACATTGTAGACCTGGTGGATTGTTTTAACATTTCAATAGCATGCAACATTCTTTGTTCATTGTGCTGTGTTGGCAGTGCTGAACATGTTAAATTGTCTGATGTGCTGAAACAGTTGGCAGTGTTGAAAGTGTTAAATTGTCTGATGTCTGTCTAATTGTCCTGTATTGCTTTTTTGGTGACAGAGTGGACTGGATGCATGGTGTGTCTGACTTGTGACCAGACATTATTTGTCCGATGGTCTGTCTACCTGTCCTGAGTTGTTTCTACGGTGAGAGAGTTGTCTAGATATGTAGTGTATCTAGCCAGCATGAATTGTCTAAAAGTGTGTATACCTGTTCGGTGCTATTCTTGGTGACAGAGTGGACTGGATGCTGGAGTATCAAGGCATGGTGTGTCTGGCTGGCAACCAAGTGTGGTGGACCTGGGAGGTGGAGGACGTCTTCCGCAAAGTGAAGAAAGGCATGAAGACTGCCCTCAAGGACTATGCCAAGAAGCTACATAAACAGATTGATGCCCTTGTTGTCAAGGTCAGAACTTAGTGACTGTGGACTTGAAGGGATCAAAATCATTGAAGCAGTCTTTTGACAATTGAAATGAAATGTTAAAATCTTATTTTATCATACTTACCTGTCCAAACAAATGCCTTATCCCCATTAGGCATGGAACATTGCTATGACATCAGGTTCCCACTCCTATCCTACCCCCAAAATGTTATTACACTGGGAGAGTAGGTAGCTTAACTTTACCTCAGTCCGTTGGTAGAGTTCTGGAGTAATCGCCCCTAGCGAGTTCACAGCATAGTGTCATGATAGAACTAGCTCAGTTGTCTCGTTTTCCTTGGTGGAAGAACAAAGTCTTTCCGCTACCAGTTTTCATCTTCAGTTTGCTATGGATTCCCACAATCGGCAGTTAAAGTTTGCTTTCCCTTAGATTGGGAAGATTCTTTTCTTCTTACTTACCTGTCCAAACAAATGCATTTTCTCTAACTATGTGGAACATCGAGAATCCTCCCCAAAATTATGTGGAGAGCGTGGAGCTCATGCTACTCAACCTACAGGAATGCAAGAGTGGTCTCCCTTGAGTGACACAGACTCGCGCACTTCACTCCAATACAAATCGTTTTTCTCCTTTTCCTCGTCATGGACACATCTCCCAGTTCCAACATTTGAACATGGATCAGCAGAAACGCCCTCCTGAGTTGGGCTTTATTTCTCTTGACCAGTCTTCGCCTTCCCGATTGGAAAATTTAAGAGACTTATGTGCCTTGCAGAGCTTCAGGAACACACATCTCAGGCTAATAGGGCTTCATATATAGCAGTCAGAGCAGACTGCAAAGCCAGCAACACAGTGCCATAGACAGAACAGGCCTAACGATGCAAGAACCGCCAGAAATTTGTGCTTTCCGTTGCAGCTTCTGTGTTGTCTGGCTCACCATCTGTCCAAAGCATTCAAACATATTTACTATTGATGAAAACCTCAGAACCCAAGGAATAAAGAAATAGAATGAAACATGTCACTTTTGAGAATTTTGTTGTATTAAGTTATTGGCAAATGAAATAAGAGAATTAATGCACTTTTAATGAGTTTCTACCGTAGTTTTATCCATTGCGATAATAAATACCAAACAGCATGAAATACTTCTATAATAAATGAATGGTCGGCATTTTACACTTTTAGCACATATACATTTAATAGTCCAAGACTGAGTGGAGAACTTTGTGTCTGAAAATTGGTACATAACACAACTGGCTTTCCTCCTCACACATCCACCAATGTGAACTTTGGATATGATTTTCAATTAGAAAATGTTCTGTTGAAATGAAATGGACTGCTGGATAGTAATTTTTATACAGTTTCAGTTGCTATCATCATAGAAATGGAATCATTAACAAGATTTAGACTGAAAAGTCTTAATTTCATAGAAATGATAGTTTAGCCAAAAACTCTGACAATGATGAAGAGTGAAACGAAGGCAACTGTTCAAGAGAGGATGGCATTGTCAGTCCTTTTGTATAATTGCAAGCTTGTATGGAAAATAAGCTAGGCATGCGAAACACAAAATGAGAGCTTGCAGACTTTACTTTTGATGTACGTTTTTGGATTATACAGTTTTTCTCATACTTTGTGCGAAATCAAGAAATATTCAAGGTTTGACCAGCGGAGAATTGAAAATGGTGCCAAAATCAGTCGTGCAAAATACCAGTTTAGAGAAAATATGGGCTTCCTGGTCCAATATAGTTGTAACAAATAAAACACATACATTTTTTTAGGTTCTGAGGCATGCATATTTTTAAAGATTTTACACAAAGTAATCAGGGTTTCTCAATCAGGGGAGATAAGGGGGAAGATATCTCTAGACCAAATCATTTCATCTGCTAAAGGTCACTGGGAGATATGTTTTACTGTAGTGCCTGGCTACCCATATAACAACTATATTAATACAGAACTTAATGCAAATATATGATGTGGAAAAGAAAAACATCATTCAAAATGCTTGTCTGAAAAGAAGATTTTAATTGTGCTTTGAAAACAGTAAGGTAGTCTGTTTTGGCAAGGTGGGAGGCAGTGAGTTCCAAACAGTTGGGGCAGCAAAGCTGAAGGAATGCTTGCCAAATAATTTCAGATTTTACTTTGGTATTTTCAGAAGTTTCTTACTGGAAGAGTGGAAGGCACATGATGACTGGTGTGTGCAGAGCATAGAGGACAGACAGGTATGGTGGAGCTGAACTATGAAAGAAACGGAATTATGTTTATGGCTGTGGAGATTTTGAAGCAGGCTGTAATCCATACACTCATTAATTCATTCAAATCCAAATTGCTGTGACTGACTTGGTAGTCATGCATTTTTATTGTCACTGTGTGCAGGTGCGTTCTCCCTTGTCCAAAAATGACCGGTCCAAGTACAACACGGTGCTGATCATCGATGTTCATGCCAGAGACATCATTGATGGATTCGTTAGGGACAGGTCAGTGGTCACCTCTTTTACAAGGACTGAATCAACGCAGATGAGGCTTTGTCTTCTGTGATCATTGACCATAAACGCACGATGGATGATGACAACCCATACGCACGCATGCATTCCACACACGCATGCACACACGCATTCACGTGCATGCACACACACACACACACACACACACACACGATAGAATTATCTGCACAAAGTCTTCTGTTGAATTAGTGAAAGGGGTATTTTGAGGATCATATGAATTGATAAATCTGAATAACATTATTCACACACACACACGCATACATGCATACAGGCATGCACACACGCACATGCCACACACACACAAACACACACACACACACACACACCACACACACACACACACACACACACATACGCACCACGTATACAAGATAGAATTATCCACACAAATTCTATTGTTTAATCCACATAAGAGGGATAAAATTGTTAATGTCATTTACAGACCATATGATTTGATAAATGTAAATAACGCAAGGATCGTTGACTGAGGAATGTTTTTGTTACTGCTGTTTCTGTGTCATCAGCGAGATCTGTTTTAGATGAAAGAATGTGAAACAGCCTCAGTATGAACATATTGCTGATGTCTGTGTCATCAGCAGGATCTGTTTTAGATGAAAGAATGTGAAACAGCCTCAGTATGAACATATTGCTGATGTCTGTGTCATCAGCAGGATCTGTTTTAGATGAAAGAATGTGAAACAGCCTCAGTATGAACATATTGCTGATGTCTGTGTCATCAGCGAGATCTGTTTTAGATGAAAGAATGTGAAACAGCCTCAGTATGAACATATTGCTGATGTCTGTGTCATCAGCGGATCTGTTTTAGATGAAAGAATGTGAAACAGCCTCAGTATGAACATATTGCTGATATCTGTGTCATCAGCAGGATCTGTTTTAGATGAAAGAATGTGAAACAGCCTCAGTATGAACATATTGCTGATGTCTGTGTCATCAGCAGGATCTGTTTTAGATGAAAGAATGTGAAACAGCCTCAGTATGAACATATTGCTGATGTCTGTGTCATCAGCAGATCTGTTTTAGATGAAAGAATGTGAAACAGCCTCAGTATGAACATATTGCTGATGTCTGTGTCATCAGCAGGATCTGTTTTAGATGAAAGAATGTGAAACAGCCTCAGTATGAACATATTGCTGATGTCTGTGTCATCAGCAGGATCTGTTTTAGATGAAAGAATGTGAAACAGCCTCAGTATGAACATATTGCTGATATCTGTGTCATCAGCAGGATCTGTTTTAGATGAAAGAATGTGAAACAGCCTCAGTATGAACATATTGCTGATGTCTGTGTCATCAGCAGGATCTGTTTTAGATGAAAGAATGTGAAACAGCCTCAGTATGAACATATTGCTGATGTCTGTGTCATCAGCAGGATCTGTTTTAGATGAAAGAATGTGAAACAGCCTCAGTATGAACATATTGCTGATGTCTGTGTCATCAGCAGGATCTGTTTTAGATGAAAGAATGTGAAACAGCCTCAGTATGAACATATTGCTGATGTCTGTGTCATCAGCAGGATCTGTTTTAGATGAAAGAATGTGAAACAGCCTCAGTATGAACATATTGCTGATGTCTGTGTCATCAGCAGGATCTGTTTTAGATGAAAGAATGTGAAACAGCCTCAGTATGAACATATTGCTGATGTCTGTGTCATCAGCAGGATCTGTTTTAGATGAAAGAATGTGAAACAGCCTCAGTATGAACATATTGCTGATGTCTGTGTCATCAGCAGGATCTGTTTTAGATGAAAGAATGTGAAACAGCCTCAGTATGAACATATTGCTGATGTCTGTGTCATCAGCAGGATCTGTTTTAGATGAAAGAATGTGAAACAGCCTCAGTATGAACATATTGCTGATGTCTGTGTCATCAGCAGGATCTGTTTTAGATGAAAGAATGTGAAACAGCCTCAGTATGAACATATTGCTGATGTCTGTGTCATCAGCGAGATCTGTTTTAGATGAAAGAATGTGAAACAGCCTCATATGAACATATTGCTGATGTCTGTGTCATCAGCAGGATCTGTTTTAGATGAAAGAATGTGAAACAGCCTCAGTATGAACATATTGCTGAGTCTGTGTCATCAGCAGGATCTGTTTTAGATGAAAGAATGTGAAACAGCCTCAGTATGAACATATTGCTGATGTCTGTGTCATCAGCAGATCTGTTTTAGATGAAAGAATGTGAAACAGCCTCAGTATGAACATATTGCTGATGTCTGTGTCATCAGCAGGATCTGTTTTAGATGAAAGAAATGTGAAACAGCCTCAGTATGAACATATTGCTGATGTCTGTGTCATCAGCAGGATCTGTTTTAGATGAAAGAATGTGAAACAGCCTCAGTATGAACATATTGCTGATGTCTGTGTCATCAGCAGGATCTGTTTTAGATGAAAGAATGTGAAACAGCCTCAGTATGAACATATTGCTGATGATCTGTGTCATCAGCAGGATCTGTTTTAGATGAAAGAATGTGAAACAGCCTCAGTATGAACATATTGCTGATGTCTGTGTCATCAGCAGGATCTGTTTTAGATGAAAGAATGTGAAACAGCCTCAGTATGAACATATTGCTGATGTCTGTGTCATCAGCAGGATCTGTTTTAGATGAAAGAATGTGAAACAGCCTCAGTATGAACATATTGCTGATGTCTGTGTCATCAGCAGGATCTGTTTTAGATGAAAGAATGTGAAACAGCCTCAGTATGAACATATTGCTGATGTCTGTGTCATCAGCAGGATCTGTTTTAGATGAAAGAATGTGAAACAGCCTCAGTATGAACATATTGCTGATGTCTGTGTCATCAGCAGGATCTGTTTTTAGATGAAAGAATGTGAAACAGCCTCAGTATGAACATATTGCTGATGTCTGTGTCATCAGCGAGATCTGTTTTAGATGAAAGAATGTGAAACAGCCTCAGTATGAACATATTGCTGATGTCTGTGTCATCAGCAGGATCTGTTTTAGATGAAAGAATGTGAAACAGCCTCAGTATGAACATATTGCTGATGTCTGTGTCATCAGCAGGATCTGTTTTAGATGAAAGAATGTGAAACAGCCTCAGTATGAACATATTGCTGATGTCTGTGTCATCAGCAGAGATCTGTTTTAGATGAAAGAATGTGAAACAGCCTCAGTATGAACATATTGCTGATGTCTGTGTCATCAGCAGATCTGTTTTAGATGAAAGAATGTGAAACAGCCTCAGTATGAACATATTGCTGATGTCTGTGTCATCAGCAGGATCTGTTTTAGATGAAAGAATGTGAAACAGCCTCAGTATGAACATATTGCTGATGTCTGTGTCCATCAGCGAGATCTGTTTTAGATGAAAGAATGTGAAACAGCCTCAGTATGAACATATTGCTGATATCTGTGTCATCAGCAGATCTGTTTTAGATGAAAGAATGTGAAACAGCCTCAGTATGAACATATTGCTGATGTCTGTGTCATCAGCAGATCTGTTTTAGATGAAAGAATGTGAAACAGCCTCAGTATGAACATATTGCTGATGTCTGTGTCATCAGCAGGATCTGTTTTAGATGAAAGAATGTGAAACAGCCTCAGTATGAACATATTGCTGATGTCTGTGTCATCAGCAGATCTGTTTTAGATGAAAGAATGTGAAACAGCCTCAGTATGAACATATTGCTGATGTCTGTGTCATCAGCAGGATCTGTTTTAGATGAAAGAATGTGAAACAGCCTCAGTATGAACATATTGCTGTTGTCTGGTCATCAGCAGGATCTGTTTTAGATAAAGAATGTGAAACAGCCTCAGTATGAACATATTGCTGATTTGTGTCATCAGCAGGATCTGTTTTATGATGAAAGAATGTGAAACAGCCTCAGTATGAACATATTGCTGATTCTGTGTCATCAGCAGGATCTGTTTTAGATGAAAGAATGTGAAACAGCCTCAGTTATGAACATATTGCTGATTCTGTGTCATCAGCAGGATCTGTTTTAGATGAAAGAATGTGAAACAGCCTCAGTATGAACATATTGCTGATGTCTGTGTCATCAGCAGGATCTGTTTTAGATGAAAGAATGTGAAACAGCCTCAGTATGAACATATTGCTGATGTCTGTGGTCATGCATGTTGCTACTCAGAAATTTTTTTACATAGTTTCAGTATCAATATTTTATTGATATAAGTGGTCAAACATGTTGCTACATATGAATGAGTGTTGTGTCTTCAGTGTGATGGATGCCCGAGAGTTTGAGTGGGAAAGTCAGCTGAGATTCTACTGGGAGAAGGAACCGGATGAACTGGTGATCTGCCAGTGCACAGGTGCCTTTGGCTATGGCTACGAGTACATGGGACTGAACGGTCGTCTGGTCATCACACCCCTCACTGACAGGATCTACCTCACACTTACACAGGTACATAGCATTTTACAGGGTATCAATGGTGTTGTGGTTGTTAACACCTAGTATTGTAAAAGTTATCAGTGTTGTTGTGGTTGTTAATATCCAGTATTGTGAGAGTTATCAGTGTGGTGGTTAATATCCAGCAATGGAAAAGTTATCAGTGTTCCAGATCATCAGTTATCAGTCTTGTTGAAGTCGTTAATATCCAGCATTGTTAAGGTTATCAGTATGTTGTATTTGTTAATATACAGCATCATGAAGGTTGTCAGTATTGTTGTAGTTATTGATATCCAGCATTGTAAAGCTTACCAATTCTTAAAAAGTGGTTAAAGTAACTCCGCCGAACAACATGGACAAACAGATCACAAGACAAAATATGACAGGTTTCAACCTCTTAGGTCTTCTTCAGGCAAGATAAACAACACTCAGGACAATGAAAATGAAGACCGAGCAATCACTTACTTTAAAGTCACATTGAGTGCAAGATGGGCGTTGAATCAATGTTGTGACTGTAATGTCCAGCATTGTGAAGGTTACCCGTGTTTAATGGTTGTTAATAACCAGCATGTGAAGGTTACCCGTGTTTAATGGTTGTTGATAACCAGCATTGTGAAGGTCATCAGTGCTGTGGTTGATAATAACCAGCATTGTGAAGGTCATCAGTGCTGTGGTTGTTGATAACCAGCATTGTGAAGGTCATCAGTGCTGTGGTTGTTAATAACCAGCATGTGAAGGTCATCAGTGCTGTGGTTGTTAATAACCAGCATTGTGAAGGTCATCAGTGCTGTGGTTGTTAATAACCAGCATTGTGAAGGTCATCAGTGCTGTGGTTGTTAATAACCAGCATTGTGAAGGTCATCAGTGCTGTGGTTGTTAATAACCAGCATTGTGAAGGTCATAAGTGCTGTGGTTGTTAATAACCAGCATGTGAAGGTCATCAGTGCTGTGGTTGTTAATAACCAGCATGTGAAGGTCATCAGTGCTGTGGTTGTTAATAACGGGCATGTGAAGGTCGTCAGTGCTGTGGTTGTTAATAACCGGCATGTGAAGGTCATCAGTGCTGTGTTGTTAATAACCGGCATGTGAAGGTCATCAGTGCTGTGGTTGTTAATAACCAGCATGTGAAGGTCATCAGTGCTGTGGTTGTTAATAACCAGCATTGTGAAGGTCATCAGTGCTGTGGTTGTTAATAACCAGCATTGCGAAGGTTATCAGTGCTGTGGTTGTTAATAACCAGCATGTAAAGGTTATCAGTGCTGTGGTTGTTAATAACCAGCATGTGAAGGTTATCAGTGTTTGTGTTTATATCCAGTATGTGAAGGTTATGTTGCTGTGGTTGTTGATATCCAGCATGTTAAGGTTAATTATGTTGTTGCAGTTGTTAATATCCAGCATGTTAAGCTTATTATGCTGTTGTGGTTGTATTGATATCCAGTGTGAAGGTTACTGATGTTGTTGTGGTTGTTAACATCCAGCATGTTAAGGTTCATGATGTTGTTGTGGCTGTTAATATCCTGCATTGTAAAGGTTATTACTATTGGTGGCTACTTAATTATTCAGAATTCTGCAGACACCATAGGGCAGGTGTTGCAGCACAGCTACACTCTATGAGGGGTGTTTCAGGCATTGTCCATGCAGCTGGGTGGGGCACCGGCAGGCCCGGCAGGCACAGGAAAGACAGAGACAACCAAGGATCTGGCCAAGGCCCTGGGTCTGCTGTGTGTGGTCACCAACTGCGGAGAAGGCATGGACTACAAGGTGACAGGGGCATCCCACAGTCTTCATTATGGTGACAGTGATTAGGATATTAAAGCTTTGGGCTGTTTTGGCTTGTTTGTTTACTAGCACTTTTATTTTATTCGTTTTCTCTCTCTCTCTCGCTCTCTCTTTCTCTCTCTCTCTCTACCTGTCTTTTTCTCCGTGTCTCTGTCTCAGTCTCTCTCTGTTTTCCCTTCCTATCCTCACCCCTCCCTAATTCCCCTCCCCTGCCTCTCATGGTCTGTTTTTACTGCTTTCCAACCCCCAACCCCCTCTCTCTCCCTCCTTCTCTGTCTGTCTGTATGTCTCTCTCTGTCTGTTTGTCTCTCTCTCTTTCTCTCTCTCTTTCTCTCCCCCCCCCCCCCCCCCACCCTTCTCACCTTTTTTGTCTTTTAAACTTGTTTGATGCCAAGTCCAGGTCTATCTTTATAAGCATACTTGCAAAGATCTTATGTTTATTGCTTTGTTTTCAAATTGTATTTTGTTAGGCACTGGAGAGTAGCAGAGGGGATGGATGAGAGAGATGAATTTATTGTTGATGCATAAAAGAAGACTACTTCTGCATTGTGAACCTTAAATGAACAACACCATGGTGTGTATGTGCAGGCAGTGGGAAAGATTTTCTCTGGCCTGTGTCAGTGTGGAGCATGGGGCTGTTTCGATGAGTTCAACCGCATTGATGTGTCAGTGCTGTCTGTCATCTCCACCCAGCTGAAAACCATCCAGAATGCACTGGTCCTGAACCTGAAGAGATTCCATGTCAGTTCTTTCCTTCCTTGCCGTCCACATTGTATTGCTGATCAAGTTCTCTTGCATATTTTGATATTTATCATCTCAGTATAATAGCAAATTTGAGCAGGTATGAAAGCACATGAGTGTTTTTTTCAGTTAATTATTAAATACTCTATAAATAGTTCAGAGCCTATATACTCAAAGACAATTTTCATTACAGTACCAGTCATGGGTGTTACAGAACAAATGTGTTCCCAAAATGAACTCAGCATTCATTGTGATAATAAATCTTGTTTACAGAACAAATGTGTTCCCAAAATGAACTCAGCATTCATTGTGATAATAAATCTTGTTTACAGAACAAATGTGTTCCCAAAATGAACTCAGCATTCATTGTGATAATAAATCTTGTTTACAGAACAAATGTGTTCCCAGAATGAATTCAGCATTCATTGTGATAATAAATCTTGTTTACAGAACAAATGTGTTCCCAGAATGAACTCAGCATTCATTGTGATAATAAATCTTGTTTTAAATTGGAAGGAAATGCATGTGTGAACGTTTTCTGTGTGGGTAATTCACAGTCAGAAGCCAGTCACCGAACTACCCTGTGTTGCAGTTTGAAGGAGCAGAAATCGACATGGACAGCCGTGTAGGAATTTTCATCACCATGAACCCTGGCTATGCTGGCCGAACAGAGTTGCCTGAGTCAGTAAAGGCATTATTCCGCCCAGTCGTGGTAATTGTGCCAGACCTGCAGCAGATCTGTGAAATCATGCTGTTCTCAGAGGGCTTCCTGATGGCCAAGGTACAGCTAGCCTGACATAGTCATGTATGTCAGTATGTGCGCACAGGAATATACTCCTGTAAGATAGATAAAATGGGAATGACCTGCAGTCCATCTGGAACAGGTGATGAGTTTTGTCTAATGATTAAAAAAACAATGTACTGATCATCACTGTTGCTGTTTGTCAGTCTCTAATTTTCTGTTGATCAACTTTTTGTTATTGCAGAAATGATGTGTATGTAGCTAAATAATGCATGGATCTAATATTTTTGTATGATACGTACATCTCTTGTTGATTGGTATACAGATTTAAGCTGTATAATGCAAAGATCAAATGTTGCTAAATGATGTTTTGACCTGCTGCTGCTGAAAAATGGGTAGATCTAATGCTACTGGATGATGCATAGATGCAACATTACTGAATTATGTTAGGGTTAAATGTTAATGGATGATATCAAGATATTGTGTCAATGAATCAGACATAGATCTTATGCCGCTATAAGTGAATGATGTCTAGATAAAATTTGAAAATAAATTAAGTCTCATTTTACAGTATGATGCTTATATTGATTATCATTGAAGGAATGACAGACCTGATATTGTGCAAGTATGTGAATTGAATGTTTTGAATGACATGTGAATCTTAATGCACTGAATAATGATCACATTTTGTTTATTGATTCTAATGATCACTGAAAAAAACTGGTCATGTCAGAGTACAGGATCTCAAAATTGTTTTTTAATTTCTCCAAATAAATTGTTGTATTCTCTGTTTATTTCTGTGGTGTGTGGATCTGATCCCCATAGGGACTGAAAGAATAAATATTTGGTGAGTGAATGTGTGTGTTTGTATGTGTTTACCTGTGTGCTAGTATTGTCCTACTGATTGTCAGGTTAGTGTTTGCAACACAATATGATGTGTGATCCCTGTGTGTGATCAGGTGCTTGCCAAGAAGATGACAGTGTTGTACAAGCTGGCCAAGGAGCAGCTGTCCAAGCAGTACCACTACGACTTTGGTCTGCGTGCCCTCAAGTCTGTGTTGGTCATGGCAGGAGAGCTGAAGCGTGGCTCCCCTGATCTGAATGAGGTCAGACAGTCATAAACGAATGGCTCATAGCAACTACTTTTCTTTTCTTTTTTTTCTTTTTTTTTATACAAGACTTATTATGAACTTGAAATGTTTGCAGTTCTTTTCACAGATGTCTAGATGATGGAAAGGTACTGTCATTATCATTAGTCTATTTGTCTAATTGTTTCCTAATAATTCATAATACATGTACTTAATTTTCTTGAACAATGTTTTAGAATGCTTAAGAAGACATGAGCATATATGATTTAATGGTTGCAGAAGTAGAAAATGGACTAAAAGGGATAGAAATGGAATTTTGGTCTGTCAGCATTGGTAGCTGTGTATACCTTTAATTAACCTTTTCCACAGTTCAGCCATCAATTTCTATTGAAGAGAGCACACTTGGTCTAAATGTTTAGAACTGGACTATTCTAAATGTTTGCATATTTAATCCAACCGCATATATGAACAATTTTTCCCAGTCAAGTACTGGTCAATGTATCAGGAAAGGCAAGAAAGAGATTGTATGATGCCACTCGGGCATTGGCCTTCTTAATTGTAGACAACAGTTTACCATGTCAGTGTACTGCACACAGCTGGGGATACTTTACACACAGATTTGTCAGTTTGATGCACAGATTTTCACACAGAGGGAGGCACAGAGTTTTTTTGTCAAGAGTACAAAATATTTCTACTGCTTTGTTTGAAATAAAAAGTTGCAAAGTCTTCAAGAGATGCAGTGACTCAGCTTTGTCAACAAACATGATTAAACACTTCAGCTTCAGAATTGTGGCTTCAGAGTCTTCACATTAGTTGCAGGAAAGAATTAAGCTATTACCATTTTAATTCAGTGACACTTGCCCAATAAAAACTTACTGGAGACGAGGGTCGGCCTCTAATTTCTCTGAAGAAATCAACTTATTCTTTTTTTTTTCAGCATTCATGATCAAGAGATTGATAAAGGTGATAGTAATAACTGCTGAAGAAGAGATCAGTAAAGGTTGTAGTATGGGCACTGCTGCTACTTTTGTTGATCTTGTTTTCAATTTTGTTAAGAGATCATGAAATATAGTGTCAGTGCTCATACTACCACTGAGGCCATTGATCTTAAAAAGTCTTGTACACATGTTGAATCCCACTGCATCTTTTTAAGTGTTGGCCATTATGTATCGGTGGATATGACCCAAACATTAACACATGTGCACTAGTGCAACTGATCCTTGAAAAGTTTTGATGATGGCTGCCTTAAACAAGAAGTAGAAAACCAGTGATGGTGAACTGTTACAGTTGAAAAACACAATTCCAAGTAGTACACAAGGCTTGTGTAAAAATTTGTGTAAACATTGGAAAGAAGATTTGGCAAAGTCTTGGATAGCAGGAAGATTTTGTGAGAAAGTCCTGTTTTCAAGCCTTACCCTTCTCCCGTTTATTCTTTCCATGGAGAAGAGTCTCTGTTCATCAACTTGAGAATTTTCTCCATGGAAGAAAGAAATGTGGAGGGGAGGAGGGCTCTAAGATAGGATTTTACCCATTTTTGTTTGCTTCTGTCGCTTTTGGTTTGAAACCAGCTCAGTTAATGTTTCTTTTGATATCTGTCTGTGTGTGCAGTAATCCAAGGTGGTGTGTAGCAGAATGGATGGGTGTGTGGGTGTAGCATTGTAGTACAGTTAGGAATTTCTTTGAGTTTTTATTTTGTAAGTAGGGACCATCAATTTTCACCAAGGAATGCTGCACGTGAAGTATGTGGTGCTGACTGTTGCAGTGGTGAGTAATCTGCCAGGCCTGTTCACAGGAATTTTGACCACAACATTTAAACTGTTTGCAGTCAAAGTAGCTAGTTGGCAATCTAGGTTTCTTGAGATGCACAGTTAAGTTTGGCTGCCCTGCACTGCTGCACAGCTGGCTTGTGCTGTTAGCAAAGCTGTGCACATGTGGTGATAAAAGGGTTAACAGCTCGTTTCTGATGTTGACAAGTGTCCAGCATCTTGAAGAGCCCTGTTCTGATGAGGATGTGTCTGTATGGTCTGTATAGTAGTATCTTTAACAGCCCTGTTTTGATGTAGCAGTCAGTGTGAAATGTGAGGAATGCTTCTTACAGCCCTGTTCTGGTGTGGGCAGGACGTGGTACTGATGAGAGCCCTGCGTGACATGAATCTGCCCAAGTTCATCTTTGAGGATGTGCCCCTCTTCCTGGGGCTGATCTCTGACCTGTTCCCAGGCTTGGACTGTCCTCGTGTGCGCTACCCCAACTTCAATGACGCTGTGGAAGAGGTGCTTCAGGAAGGGGGCTATGTGCTGCTGCCTCAGCAGGTCAGTGAGACCAGGCTGCATTCACTTCTTCTCATCAAACATTCCTTTGAACTGTAAATTTGTTTCTTTTCATTGCCGATTCCTTCAAATTTTACATCTCTTTCACATCTGACATGAAAGATGATCATATTGCCTATGTCACAGTAATCCTAACACAGACATGTAGCACAGAGCAGGTAAATAGATAGTAAACAGGATAGTGTAATCATAAAAAATATGGTATTTAAAAGGTATCACATTTTGTGACAAATTGTACATGTTATATCACAAAGTGTCTTTGTATACCACAAAGCAAATTTTAAGGATAGATTGATAGATAAATAGATACTAGATAGATAAAGTGATAGATAGATATGTTGTGTCATGCAAAGCATATGATATATGACATGTCATTGTGAACACTCCATCATACATAAACTACCGCAGCTGAATAAATCAGCATGTAACAAAAATCTTAAAGAGGGCTGTAAGCATTGGGTGAGCATACGTGTGTGTGTGTGTGTGTGTGTGTGTGTGTGTGTGTATGTTTGTGTGTTTGTGTGTGTACATGTGTAAGTGTATGTATGTTTGTGTGTGTGTATGTGTGTGTGTGTGTGTGTGCATGTGTGAGTATGTGTGTGTAAGTAATATGGACAAGGTGACAGAGATATTATGCTGTGTGACACAATGGCAGAGTTGTATTTATATGACAGACAGTGACAGGGATGTGTGTGTGTGTGTGTGTGTGTAACAGAGATATGACACTGTGCGTTATACAGTAACAGAGAGGTCATGCTGTGTATTACGTACGGACTGTAAGTGTTATGTGTATGATAGATGTGTGACACTGTGACAGAGTTGATGACATTGTGCATTATACAGTAATAGAGAGGTCGTGCTGTGTATTACGTACGGACTGTAAGTGTTATGTGTATGATAGATGTGTGACACTGTGACAGAGTTGCCTGTATTTGAAAGGCCTCTGCCGCAGAAATGTGTGTGTTTGTGCGCTTTTGTAAATGTGTGACAGATATGTGTCTGTATGTTTCTGTACGTTTCTCTGTGTGTGTGTGTGTGTGTGTGTGTGTGTGTGTGTGATGGATAGTAAAAGATGTGTGTGTAGAAATTGACAGATGTATGCATTTGATGGACAGTGACAGATGCGTGTCTATGACAGAGATGTGATACTGTGTGTGTCAGACAGAGAATATGTGTGTGCGCTAGAGATGTGATGGTGTGTGTGAAAGATGGTGATGGATGTATGTGACAGACGGTGACATATATGCTTGTGTGACAGATATGTGACATAGCATGTGACAGACATGTGTATGACTAAGATGGGACTCTTTGTGCAACAGACAGTTACTGACGTGCGTGCGATAGACAGTGACAAATGATTGTGTGTGACAGACTGACAGGTAGGTGTGTGACGGAGATCTGACACGTTGTAATATGTCTTGACAGATGTTTGTGACAATGATATTTTTGTGTGTGACAGAGAAATCCCACTGTGTGTGACACTTACAGATGTGTATGCAATAGACAGTGACAGATCTGTGTTTGAGACAGCAATTTTAAGTGACACTATGTGTGACAGTGATAGGTATGTATTTCACAGCAAGGACAGATGAGCGCTCGTGTGACCGTGATATATGTATGTGTGTGATGGACAGCCAGAGATGTGACACTGTGTGTGACTGTGACAGATGTGTGTGATGGACAGTGACAGAGATGTGACACTGTGTGTGACTATGACAGATGTGTGTGATGGACAGTGACAGAGATGTGACACTGTGTGTGACTGTGACAGATGTGTGTGATGGACAGTGACAGAGATGTGACACTGTGTGTGACTGTGACAGATGTGTGTGATGGACAGTGACAGAGATGTGACACTGTGTGTGACTGTGACAGATGTGTGTGATGGACAGTGACAGATGTGACACTGTGTGTGACTGTGACAGATGTGTGTGATGGACAGTGACAGATGTGACACTGTGTGTGACTGTGACAGATGTGTGTGATGGACAGTGACAGAGATGTGACACTGTGTGTGACTGTGACAGATGTGTGTGATGGACAGTGACAGATGTGACACTGTGTGTGACTATGACAGATGTGTGTGATGGACAGTGACAGAGATGTGACACTGTGTGTGACTGTGACAGATGTGTGTGATGGACAGTGACAGAGATATGACACTGTGTGTGACTGTGACAGATGTGTTATGGACAGTGACTGAGATGCGAAACTGTGTGACTGTGACAGATATGTGTGATGGACAGTGACAATTATATGACAGTGTGTGACTGTGACACATGTGTGTTATGGACAGTGACTGAGATGTGAAACTGTGTGACTGTGACAGATGTGTGTGATGGACAGTGACAGATGTGACACTGTGTGTGACTGTGACAGATGTGTGTGATGGACATTGACAGAGATGTGACACTGTGTGTGACTTGACAGATGTGTGTGATGGACATTGACAGAGATGTGACAGTGTGTGTGACTATGACAGATGTGTGTGATGGACAGTGACAGAGATGTGACACTGTGTGTGACTGTGACAGATGTGTGTGATGGACAGTGACAGATGTGACAGTGTGTGTGACTGTGACAGATGTGTGTGATGGACAGTGACAGAGATGTGACACTGTGTGTGACTGTGACAGATGTGTGTGATGGACAGTGACAGAGATGTGACACTGTGTGTGACTATGACAGATGTGTGTGATGGACAGTGACAGATGTGACAGTGTGTGTGACTATGACAGATGTGTGTGATGGACATTGACAGAGATGTGACACTGTGAGTGACTATGACAGATGTGTGTGATGAACAGTGACAGAGATGTGACACTGTGTGTGACTATGACAGATGTGTGTGATGGACAGTGACAGAGATGTGACACTGTGTGTGACTATGACAGATGTGTGTGATGAACAGTGACAGATGTGACACTGTGTGTGACTATGACAGATGTGTGTGATGGACATTGACAGAGATATGACACTGTGTGTGATTATGACAGATGTGTGTGATGAACAGTGACAGAGATGTGACACTGTGTGTGACAGGTGGACAAGGTGGTCCAGATGTATGAGACCATGCTGACACGTCACACCACCATGATCGTGGGGCCCACAGGGGGCGGCAAGTCTGTAGTCATCAACACTCTCTGCCAGGCCCAGACAAAGTCAGTGTTCAAATGCTCACCCATTGAATAAACGTGATGCACAAAAAACTTCATACTTCTCGTGTGAACAAGATGTGTGCAGTTGCCTGATAAAGCAGCAATGTGTAGATTTGAACAAATGTTTCTGAGCAAAACTGACATGCAAGCACAAAGAACGATGATGACTCATTAAATGAAAAAGGAAAGGTTTTTCACAGACAGTCAAACACTTTAGCAAGCAGTATATCATCAACTACAAGGACCACACTTTTTATTTTTATTTTTTGGTAGTTTGTCGGGGTATTTTGTTGTTTTAAAAGTTTTAACTTTGAATCGACTAGTGTGTAATGATATGATGAAACCTGACTATTACTTAATATGTGAAACAATGGAGGTGAAGTCACTGAACTAAATGATGTGAAGCAGATGCCTCTGCAACACTGCTTTAAATCCAAAATGTTGATTGGCTGTTGAATCTGACCAGATGATAGCCATTATCCTGCTCAGCAATGACATACCCTCAATAGCCAAGATGTCCACAAAAGTGTAAGAGAATTGAATTCTTTCTTCCATGTTCCCTTTTAATCTGGTTTACTTTTCACTACAAGCTGAAGTTGTGACCTGGGTTACTTGGCAGACAGAAGGTTGGCCCATGGTAATCCTTTAATCCCAGCGTGACCAGACTGGCTGGGCAGACTTTTGGTGTTTCTTCGCACAGTTCACCTCTGGTCCAAGTCTGAACATCCATGATCATGGAACAAATTGTTTGGTCTAATGACAGTGTGTTGGTTGTTTTCATAGCATTCAACTTGTAGGACAATGTGTTACTGCTCTTACCATCTGGGTTTCCACTTCCTTTCCTAGTTCTGTATATACAACAGCCATTGAATAGGAAAAAAGTTACCTGGCACATAAGGGTTCTTGGAAGACAAGTTTAAAGAACATGTGGCATTGAGTACCCTTTTAGTGACAGTTTATCAAGGTGAACAAATTGTACTTCATCTATTCACTTATGAGTTTACTTTGCTGGTTAATTTACACCCAAAGGCTCAGGCAATAAGGTCTCCAGGTTTGTGTTCTGAAAAAAAAAAAATCACTGAACGTCTGCCAAAGGGAAGTGATGGCCTGAACCAGAACTGAAGGAGTAAGCCTCACCTGCCCACACAAGGACACTTCAGGGCAGATGTCTATATTTCCTTTTCCCCACTCTTCTTTTGTATACTGTATCATCTGGTTAGGCTTGTGCAAAGAAGAAAAGAATTTTCTTTCCCAAAGAAGTTTTTGAAATACTTTTTGAACATACAAAAGAATTACTCCCTTCTACCACCATGCAATGTGAGGACGGCCGAGAAAACAAATGTATTAACTGTTCAAGTTGGAATGACATGACAATCAAGAGAGGTGAGCCATAAGATAATTTACCTCCCTTAAAAAAATTGTTGGAATTGTAATGATTGAGATGTGGTAAGACCAAGAAGGTTATGGCTATTGTCTGGTCAGGAACATGTTTCTAAAACTTATTTTAATAGTGAAATTCCTTTCTGTGACCACCTTTTCTGGATTATTAGGTGGTATTTAGTGAACCTGATGATGCTTTTATAGTTGTTGCTCACTTTTCTCTTGGAAGTTGTCACCAGAAAGCATACCGAAGGGACTCTGGGAGACTGTGTTTATGAGCGTCCTTGTTTCGTTTGTTTTGTATTTTCATCATTTTTTTTCTTTTAAGTTGTTTTGTTTCAAATCTCAAAAGCACCCTTCTGTATCTAAATCATGCAAGAAAAAAGTGTAGTCATAGCAATATTCAAGCAACCTCATAGTACATGAAATGTACTAGTACGAGATGAGGGGATGGGAGTAAGCAGCATGTTTTTGTGGCTGTGCAGGCTGGGTATTCACACTAAGCAGTTCACCATCAACCCCAAGGATCGTAGTGTCATTGAGCTGTATGGCATTCTGGACCCTGCCACCAGAGACTGGACAGATGGACTTTTGTCCAACATTTTCCGGGAGATCAACAGGCCCACAGACAAAAATGAGCGCAAGTACATTGTGTATGATGGTGATGTGGACGCTTTATGGGTAGAGAACATGAACTCTGTGATGGATGACAATCGTTTGCTGACCCTGGCAAATGGAGAGCGCATCCGCCTGCAGAAACACTGTGCCATGTTGTTTGAGGTAAGGACATATTTCTATTCTTACAAGAAAAGCGGATGTGTGCAGGGTTTTTTTTTTTCTCATAATTTTTCATTACATGGTACAACTGTCTTGGTGTGATATGAAATGGCAGTAACATGGTTCAGCCTTGTAGCCTTGACTAAACATGAAATGCATGATTTGAAGGAAAGAAAATCATCAGAGATATCATTTTGCACGTATTTGCATATGATTGACTATACATTTACACAGAATGCCATAGACATGTGATACCAGACTCGCTTAAGTATTGATGCTGCCCAGTACTACAGTGAATCGTATTTTGTGCAGGTGTTTGATCTTCAATACGCCTCCCCAGCCACCATTTCCCGTTGTGGTATGGTGTATGTGGATCCCAAGAACCTGGGTTATAAACCATACTGGCAGAAGTGGTTGGCTTCTCGCAGTAACAAACAAGAGAAAGAAGACCTGAACCGGCTTTATGAAAAGTATGTTCCCCAGCTGATCGACTTGGTGGTAGAAGGCATTCAGGATGGCCGGCAAGGAGAGAAGATGAAGACCATCATCCCTCTCACCAACCTTAACATGGTATGTTGTTTGACAAGCCTTCCATGTCACCACACACCATTCTGTAACCTTGCACTGTTCTTTGTAGTTCAAGGCAACCCCAGTGTTGTTCACTGTATTAATGTACAGCTAAATGCCATTATACAGGGAATCTACTAACATTGATGGCAATGATGCTGCCACAGGAAATTAACTGTCAAGTTTATCTGATATTTTCACGGCCGCTTGAAGTATTCTCCTCCACTCAGTATGCACATTTTCAGCCACCATAGCCAGTATTCAAACTCATTATGAGAGTCTGAATGTGGAAACCATGAAAAGTTTCTTTTCTGTTTTTAATGTCAGCATGGTGCCTTTCTCACATGTTGGGCTCTTCCATTGTCACTGGCATGGTTTTTATGTAATATGAAGCAGTAATGATTGTTGAGGCAAGCATGTCAGTAGCAAAATGGACATTAGAACTGAAAAATGTAGGATAAACTCTTCAGTCACTTTGAAAATCAGGCCAGAAAACAATGGGCCCGTCCTCTGCAGGAAGCACTTATATCCAGCTGAAGTGTTTGGTAAGCTATAAGGTAACAGCTGTGTCTCATATATTATGACTGCATCACACAATGATTGAATTCCATCTAAAACTTTTAAGCATTCAGCTCTTTGTACTTTAGTTTAGCAATGTTTGTGTGTTTACAGAGTTTGTCCATAGACAAGCATGTCTGCTCAGCATTGAGGTGTATCACCATTAACTCAATCGAGTCTTGTCAGAAGCGGGTTTCCAACACTGTTCACATGTCTTGAAGGTGTGTCGGACGCATACTTCTGACAGAGTTTGACGATTTTAAAATCATACCGCTTTTTATTAAAGGGCAATGAATCTTGTTTCAGGGACAGCTTAGGGCCCTTTTTTGCAGTTGCTTCCCTTAGACCGTTCTTCGTGTATTCTGTAGTAGTTTTATACAGATTTGAATTGTCCTACTCTCAGTTCCCACGATCACACAATTTTGAACACGATCACATGATTTTGAGTGGATCAAGCATTTTGTGGTCAAATTCTTGTGTTTTATGCAGTTGTCATAAATATACTATTCTCTGTAGGTCATACCAAGTGCTCAGAAGTGTAACTGAACTTGTGTGGGAGGATAAAGAGCATGAAGAAGTGGATTACAGTGTGCCTAACAAGTTTTTGTTTTTCTGCAAATGTGTATCATTTTGGATTATTTATGCCATGTGAACTGTGTGGATTTCTCACTGAAGGTAGCATTTTTGATAAATATATTTTTTTCTATCCAGTGGTGTATGTTTCATGCTCCTAGGTGAAGTGGTTGATTTTTTATGATTTTTTGAAAATTGCCAAAAGTTGTGTGATCTGAGGGACAAACTGGTCCATTTTGGCTGTGACTTGATTAAGTCTTTGCTGTGAGCAGTGGTAAAATTGGGTTTTAAAAAGAAATTGAAGTGACTGACCTGCCGTCAGATTAAATCAGTCAAGTGTCACAACCGTGGATTATTTCAAATTCTTGTGTGTTAGTGACCAATGGCTGATGCCAAACCTAAGCCCTGCAGGTAACACAGTAGTGCATAATGCTGATTGCATCATGTATGATCACAGGTAAATGAGTTGTACATAATATTACTACTTTATGTCTTACCCAGCAGTGCATAATGCTGAAGACTGCATTGTATGTGATCACAGGTAACCAGTTGTGGATAATTCTGATCACTGCATTTTGTGTGACCGCAGGTTACCCAGTTGTGCATGATGCTGAATGCGCTGCTAGTCAAGGAGATTCCGGAGCCAGATGAGCTGGAGGCATACTTTCTGCAGGCGCTGTACTGGTCCGTAGGGGGTGCCCTGCTGGAGGATGGACGCAGCAAGTTTGATGGCTACACCAAGTACCTGGCCTCTGCCACCATGCTGCAGGATGAGGGGGCTGCTGCCGGACCTGGTAGGAAGGGACACACTGCGACCTGGCAACATGGCTCAAACACACACATGAATACAGACATATGCAAACATGCATTTGGTGCTGTGGCAGAGGGGTTAGCACCATGGTCTCCTGGATGGGAGGTTTAGGATGCAGTTCTCTTTAGAGTCACATATTTGTGGGATTTGTCTGCCCCAACCGGTTCCTACCCAGAGTTGAGTTTGCTATGGGTTCAATTAAGAAGACTGGATGAGTCTCAGAGAGTGTTGTTCAAATTTCCTGACAAACAGTGCCAGTGTCTGTATCTCCAAGTCCTGGATGATGCTGGGATATATTATGAAAGTAACATAGAGTACAGCTCTGTCATGTAATCTCAGACCAAAATGGATATCTGTAGCATCAGCTTCATCATCCTCATTGATTAGCATAAAATGTCTGATATGCTGTGGTCCTTCCTGCCCTGCTCTTATGGTGGCCTCAATTCTACTTCCTATCCTATTCTACGCCTTTGGTGAGATTCTAATGGGGTCACCAGTATCAGCAAGTTCATGGGGATTGTCATGAGACAGATGTGGTTATGCCCTCCAGAGGGAGAGCTCACTCACTCTGGCTTGCAACTGAGCAATTATTGTCATCAGCAGGTGGCTTAGGTGGTGGTGTTCTGCATATGTTGGATCAGCATGCACCAGTAAACACCACCAAAGTAAATCTAGTTTCAAAGCGAGATGACTGCAGGCAGAAATCTAAACAAATCTTAAATAAATGTTAGCGAACCGCCCAGAGAACGTGGACAAACGAGTCACAAGACGAAACACAACGCGTTTCGACCTCTTAGGTCTTCATCGGGTGAGACATAAACGAATAAAACAACGAAAATTCACTTAGCTTTGATCGCTTCAGATCACTTCACAGGGTTCAGCGCAAGGAAGAAGGCGTTGAATGAGAACGAGGCTGTTGGAAGGGAAATAGTGAGCGAGTCAAAGTCGTAATGAAGATAATAATATTACTGATAGGAATACTAATAATGGTCAAAATATTGAGGAAAAAAAAAAAAAAGGGGACAAGATTACTACCAATCTTAGTGTCAATAAGTATGGGTATGGGAGAAAGGAGAGTGGGTTAGAGGATTCTTAAACAGCAGGGTTGCTGTGGCAACAGTCCCAGAGGCGAAGGCGATGGTGATGTCAATGCCAGTGGTAGTGTCAATACTAGCAATAGTATTACTGAATGATACTGCTAACAACGATAGTGAAGGTTAAGGTAATGAAAGCATGATACAGAAATATATTTAGAAAATACATTTTTATAATAATCAAATAAATAAATAAATGAAACATTAAAAAAAAATATAATAATAATAAATTTAAAAAAAATAAATAAATAAATAATAAAAATAATAATAATAATAATGATAATAAATGCATAAATAAGATAGCTCTAAGTTGTGTGGAGGTGAATAGTGGGAGATAAGGTAGTATGTGTGTGTGTTGTGGCAGGATATTGTGGGCTGGGATTGAAGTGGTGGGTTGGTACATGTTACTTTAAGGTGTTGATGCTATGAGGGTGGAGGGAAGAAGGGGATGGGTTTACGTACTAACTGGGGGAGGGGGAGGGGCAACATACTCACGCCTATACACAATCTCTCTCTCTCTCTCTCCCCCCCCCCCACCCCCCACCCCCTTCACGACCAATGATAAAGGAGCCAGCATTCTATTTATTACGTGTGTGTGTGTGTGTGTGTGTGTGTGTGTGTGATGTGTGTGTGTGTGTGTGTGTGTGTGTGTGTGTGTGTTCCATTTGTAATATCAGCCTTATTCATTGGTTACCCCCACCTCCATCCCCAGCAACCGCCAAAGTAAATCGGCAGTAGTGCAGCGTCTCTGTATGGGTTGCCTCATGACGACTTGACATTGATTGCTCCATGTAGACTGCCGATGCCAGGCTGTGTCTGTGGACAGGAGCTGGAATGAGCGGCATAGGTGCAATGCCACTGAGATGGCATAGAAAATGAGTCAGTCCCCAAAAAAAGAAAAAATACATATGCACTCGCACACACTCACATTCACATGCACATGAGTGCGAACGCTCGCACACATGCGTGCGGGTGCACCCACTCACACACACACACACACACACACACACACACACACACACACACACTCTCTCTCTCTCTCTCTCTCTCTCTCTCTCTCTCTAAAAGAAGTATGCAAAGGGGAAAGAATAGGTGGAAAATATTTCTGAATTTAAATGACAGAAGTATTTTACTTACAATGGACAGTGTGTCTTACTGCAAATGGAGTTCAGCAGGTTCTCTGTATTAATTAGTATACAGCAAAGTAAGTGTACAGTGTTTCCTGTGTAGTTGTGTATAGTTTATATATATTTGTATGTGTATGTATGAAAGCATACTTGTATGTGAGACCCATAATAGCTATAGCCTTGAGTGCAGAATTGACAGTTTAACATAAAACAAGTTTTTTTTTTAAAGAAATCTCAGCAGTTATGACTCCTGCAAGACAACAGTATCCACTCAATTCCTCATTGTTGATCAGTCTGAGTTATTATGTGGTCTGAAGAGTTCTTGTGTGGTCATGCTGCTGTGTGCTGATGGGGATGACATGGAGCAGGTAGTCGTATGGGGACCTCCCGATCAAAGAAATTGAATGTGCTGGGTGAGGGTCCTTGTCTTGACTCTGTTGTCCTGCAGTACCTGCCTGGACAGGACTGTGTGGTCCTCTGTTGGTGTCACCTTGGATGCATGAGATTTTCACAAATTGTCTTGACTCTGTTGTCCTGCAGTGCTCACCTGGACAGGACTGTGTGGTCCTCTGTTGGTGTCACCTTGGATGCATGAGATTTTCACAAATTGTCTTGACTCTGTTGTCCTGCAGTGCTCACCTGGACAGGACTGTGTGATCCTCTGCTGGTGTCACCTTGGATGCATGAGATTTTCACAAATTGTCTTGCCTCTGTTGTCCTGCAGTGCTCACCTGGACAGGACCGTGTGGTCCTCTGTTGGTGTCACCTTGGATGCATGAGATTTTCACAAATTGTCTTGACACTGTTGTCTTGCAGTGCTCACCTGGACAGGACTGTATGGTCCTCTGTTGGTGTCACCTTGGATGCATGAGATTTTCACAAATTGTTTTGCCTCTGTTGTCCTGCAGTGCTCACCTGGACAGGACTGTATGGTCCTCTGCTGGTGTCACCTTGGATGCATGAGATTTTCACAGGAGCCATCTGTATCCATTCTTTTGCTGCTCATTTTTCTTGTGGATGCCAACATCAGAATCTGTCTGATTAGAATGTCAGAAGCCATACTTTGAAGAAGTGCATGTTGCATGTTTTTGTAAATATGTTTTTCTGGAATACTTTTGCTTGCATACCTTTTCTCTCACTTATCCGACCTATCTGGAAGCCTCACTTTACTTTGGGTACAAATCACAAGAAAAACAACAATTTCAACTTATGAGACAATTCTGTTGCATTTGCTTCTCTTTTGCTGTTTACATCAAAAAGTGTATTGTGTTCTTCACAGTGTATTCACAGTGATTTTACCATTGTTTGAAGACAGTTTTGTTTGCTTTTTCTGATTGCAACTGTGCTTATGTTTGTGTGTTTTTCTTTCTTGCACATCTCCTCGTCACTATTGAGAGTGCTCGTGTAACACTTATCCTCAGCTGGAAATCAAGCTCTAAACACTTTACAATCCACATTTTTCTTTACACAACCAGGTGTGTACCTGGATAGAGCCAACTGAAGAACTGCCAGCTGGTGCTAATCATTCATTTCCCATGTCATTCAGTTGAATATCAGTTACTTACTTTTTCACTCATTCCTTTTAGGAAGACAATAGACAAAAAACAAAACAAAACAAGCAAACTTAAAGGCCAAACCAACCAACCACATTATTTAGAAATGTAAAATACAAGGTTGGTGCTTCCTCCAGTCTGTATACAAAATGGAACAAACAAATGCTATATCTTTTATACACATATCACAAACCTAGTACAAAAGCCATCTTTTTTTTCTTTTTTTTTGTTGTCCTCAGTCTGTAATTCACTTTACATGTTGCGTCAGTTCAGCTGTCAATGGCAATTACAACATAGAATGACTCAAATTCATTTGTTGGTCATACTTGAATATGAAGAAATCTCTGAAATGGTATTTTTTCATTTTCTATATTAAATGGTTTGTGCATGTATATGTGTGTGCGTGTGTATATGTGTGTGTGTATGTGTGTGTGTTTGTGTGTGTGTGTGTGTGTGTTTGTGTGTGTGTGTGAAAGAGCAAGTTGGTAGATGAGAGAGGAAGAGACAGACTATGTGTTGATGAATACTTTAAATTGTGGAAGCATCAGTAGTTCTTTCATCAGAAAACTAATTCATTATCATTTACGCTCTAAAGGAAAATCCAAGTATGATAATTTTATTGCTGTTGATATTGCTTGTTCTTATTCATGGTTTTCTTTTCAGTTTTGCTCTTTGCTCATTTATCTTTTATTGACGACATCTGTGTTGAAGATGTCTGAATGCTGACCAGCCTTTCCTGGGAATGCCTATTGTTAGTTTGCACCAATGGCTCCTTACAGGGGAGCTACCTGGCTATGCGTCACTGTACGAGTTCCTGTGGGATGGGGAAGCCAAGAAGTGGGTGCCCTGGTCCAAACTGGTGCCCAAGTATGTACACAGCCCGGAGGCCAAGTTCTACGAGATTCTGGTGCCCACTGTGGACACTGTGCGTGCCACCTGGCTGCTGCAGTTGATGGTGGGCATCAAGAGACCAGTTGTCCTCATCGGAGAGACAGGCACCTCCAAGACTGCCACCACCTCCAACTTTCTACGCCTGATGGACCCTGAGGCTCATGTAAGAGTAATCTCTGTGTGAACACACAGAAACTCTTATTACTCATTTATTTACTCTGTATATATGTGTGTGTCTGTCACTGTGTATATATTTGTGTAGGCATGTGTAATGTGCACGTATGCATGTAAACACATACAATCTCTATTTACTCAATTACTCAGCGTGCATATGTGTGTGTGTGTGTGTGTGTGTGTGTGTGATAAAAACGTTCAGATTTCTCTGTATACCTTTGCTTTCTTTAATGTTGCAGTTGTTGTTGAACATGAACTTCTCTAGCCGCACCACTTCTCTGGACGTCCAGCGTAACCTGGAGGCCAATGTGGAGAAACGCACTAAGGACACCTACGGCCCCCCCCCTGGCAAGCGGCTCATCATCTTTGTGGATGACATGAACATGCCTCAGGTAATAAAACTTTACATAATATCACATTCCATTCCATATTTGTACAAGAATGTATGGGGACTGAAATACTGTGAACTTGCATGGCACTGTTCTCGTATTGGTTTTTGTCTGACTTTTGAACATTTTGTATTTGAGCAAGATGTACCGGTTTTCCAGATGATGGCTGGTGGAAGCTGTGCACAGTGTGAAGAAATGTAGGGATGAGGGTTCAGTCGGAGAAGAGGGATATCTTTCCGATATGTAATCTGTTTAAAAGGAACAGGTGTAAATCTTAGTGAGGCCTGAGTGTCATTTTGTGGCACTTTCACCAAGGTTTGCTTTTATCATGTGTACTACAGTCGTTGTCATCTCATAAATTTTGTGAATAAAGGTTAGTTGGCTCTTAACCCTCTGCCTGCCGCATGACTTTGTGCTACATGACCATGAGAATACCATGCCAAGGGAGGTAACTCCACAACACTTGCGCACTTGCCATAAAGATACATCAATAAAAAATTTGCTTTTAACTCATCTTTTCTATAAAAGTAATGAAAAAAATTCAAAGACATCACTCCATCCAAACCAGCCATTTTTTCCCATATATAATGAACTGGTACACGACGAAAAAAAAAAACCAACAGACTAACTCTACTTCAGTGTTCTCGGTGCTAAAACAATAGAATGTTGTGGATTAGGAGCACATAGTGATTTTCCAAGTCTAAACAAAGTACTGAACCCTTCAGGAACAAAATAAAGTCATTCTATATGGTCTGCACACTAAATGATCAACTTTGGTGGTGAAGGGAAAAAAAAAAAAAACTTCAACAATTTTGTTAAACTGAAGGCATCACATACAAGAAGATTTGTCTTCTAACTACTGAGGGGAAAAAAATAACACAAACAGATTACTGGATACTGGACTTGAAACTGTGGTGGAATTCAGCAAAAGGGTGCTTTTGCACAAGTGCACTAAGCAATCAACACCCCCACCCCCATCCCCCGACACACACACTGTGGTGATGATGTACCTCTTGTCCATCTCCTCTTTGCTTTTGATAAACAAGGCAGTTTTTAATTTAGGCCAGAGTTTATGCTCATCCTTTTTTGCTTGCTTTTGTGCAGCAAATAAATTTGTTTCTCACTAAAAGTCTGCCGAAATTCCTCTGAAATCAAAAGGCTAAAGGTGACGCTCCCACAGGCAAATCATGGGACTCTCCCACTGACTGACCCGGTTTCCTGGCTGTCAAAACAAGCGAAACTTATTTGGGGCTTCACTTCTTGTAGCCTACCACTCCAGTCAACAATTAAAAAATCTCTAGCAACTTTTGTTTTTCAAATTTTCTTTTTTGGGGGGCTGGGCCCAGCAGCAATGTGCAGTACGACATCATCATTATCATCGCCCGAATCATTATCAATTCCGGCCTCAAAATCAGTCAGCAGTCGATCTTTACTAGGTCAAGATCGAACTAGGTCAAGATCGACGTCCGAATCATCTTGCTTCAAATCTTCTTCAAGAGTGTAGCCCTCAAATATGCTCTCTTCATCAATATCACATCAGAAAATGAATTCTGTAAGTTGCATAGTTACTTGATCCGCCATTTTCCCGAAAATCTTTGCGAAAAAAAAGCTGAACTTTAAAAATTCATAGCAGCAAGACTACTCCACCAAAACTCGTGCAACAAAAAACAAAATGGCCATCCAGAAACGGCCATACCGGAAGACTCCTGTCATGATTGCATTCTGGGATATGTGATGGTGAAAGTGAAAGTAGTTGACCTAGTATTCAGCGGTCGATTCGGTATGCAGAAGGAGCAAATCTCATGGTCGATCTTGGTCGATCCGGTAGGCATTGGGTTAACTTTTCTCCATCACGATACACATGTTCTTTATTTTGGAGTTTCAATGCATAATGTTATGTTACATTTGATTGTATAGATCTCCGTGTATCTTGCTTTCACATTCATTACTGAAACTCAAATTACTGCATCCCTGAGTTGCATTCTGAGCAGATATGGGGTAGATTGAAGGCACTGACTAGGACTGACCTGACTGTACAGGTGGACACGTACGGCACACAGCAACCCATTGCCTTGTTGAAGCTGCTGCTGGAGCGGGGTGGTGTGTATGACCGTGGCAAGGATCTCAACTGGAAGAATATGAAGGACATCGGCTATATTGCTGCAATGGGCAAGGCCGGTGGTGGACGCAATGAAACAGACCCTCGCTTTGTCTCTCTCTTCTCCGTGTTCAACATGACTTTTCCAGATGATGAATCACTGTTCAAGATCTACAACTCCATCCTGACCGGACATCTCACTCCCTTCCCAAATGATGTTCAGAATTTGACCTCCACTATCACCAAAATGACCATGGAGCTGTACAGGTGAGCTAGAAATGGAATGCTAACATTAGCACTGAGATTGAGATCTAATACATGGACATTGTGACTACTTATAGATTCTACATATATTAATACAGAGAGACTGAGCATTTATATCAGAATTACACACTTTGGATACATAGAGACATAACACTGAAGTCTTACATGGATACTTATACATCCTACATCATCATATTAATACCTAGAGACTGAGCATTGAGGTCTAACTCAGACACTGTGTATAGTTATAGATCCTACATCATTATATAAATACATAGAGACTAGACATTGAGGTCTGACTCGGACACTGTGGATAATTATAGATCCTACATCATTATTTTGATACACAGAAATTGAGAATTTAGGTCTGAGACAGACACTGTATAGTCGAAGATCCTGCCAATTGCATGCTGATGGGGTATGGAGGAGAGCTTATTAGTAATATATATGATAATGCTTCTGACTGCAGTTAGAGTGATCTAATGAATGATCATTCAAAGATTATGATCCTGCATCATGAATTGATTAGAATAACCTAATGAATGATCATTCAAAGATAATGATCATGCGTCATGAATTGATAAGTTTCCCATTGTGTGCACGTGGATCAGGTCCTGTGTGAAGTAGTGTTTTCTACATGCTTACTAGTCCAGTCAAATGGCTCTTGGCATGGAACAAGGCCATACATCAGGATAAAAGAAAAAAAACCTTGGGAGAATGGGAACTAAGGACCTCACCTCTGTTCTTCTAAGTCAGCCAGAGTGCTCGCCGTTATTGAGCTCACAACAGTACACCCTGATCAGATCAGTTTCGGTGAAGTCACCATTTACTGAAAGCTTAGTTATGAATGATTTCTGTCCTGCGTCTCATGCGTCAAAGAAAGTTCCACAATTTTGTGACTCTTTCAATCAGTCCTTACTTTGTCACACGTTTCTCTCCGCCGGTATTGGAAGCAGTCTACCCAGAAATCCTTCCTAGTTACTGAGACACTCATTTGGTTTTCTTAGTTTAACATCACAAGATGGTTATTCGCTTTAGCTGTTCCATGGTTTGCTGTTTCACAAACAACTCTTTATGGGTGGTACTATGGTACTCCTTTATTTCAGTTAATTGTCGGTAGATTTTTTTGAGCTTCTGGTAGAATACTGTTTGTGAGCATGTCTTAGAAAATCTAGTTCATGGCTATGCCATAAATTTTCATTTTGAGGAGTATTAATGCCACCTATTAGTATCATTCGTTCTTCAACCAGGCACAATCCGCTTATAGCGAGTTAGAGAGTATTCTATCCACGGCAGTTGAGATCCCCACATTTCCACTACCCTTAGAAAGGGCTGGAGACATTTTTTTCTACAGGCCGGCAGCTTAATGTAGGGCAAATGATAGAGCCCCACTCCTGACCAATCCTGCAGGCAGTGCACATATGCAAGTCCCAAGTCGGACAAAGAAGGGGAGATGCTGTCCGCCATTGCAAAGCGTGATGTTCTCTCTGCTGACTTTGTGATAAAAGTGCGAAGTATTAAATTATCAAAATTATCAACGTCATGTTTTTGCCACAAGCTGCTGAAAGGCTATATGTGGGCAGATTAAAGTGTCAAATTCGTGTTTGTTGTCATCTAAGTAAGGTGCCCCCGTGTCTACGTCACTTTGTGTGTCCTAACACATACTGTGTTCCCTATGAAGCAGACATCAGGTCTCTCTCTCTCTCTCTCTCTCTCTCTCTCTCTCTCTCTCTCTCTCTCTCTCTCTTTCAGCATGCTAACTGAATTTTGTGTCATTGAAGGTGTCATAATTTTTTTTCGCAGTGTTTTCTTCACTTTAATGCTTGGCAGCTTTTCCCTGTATTAAGTTCCTTACCCATCCATCCCCCACCCCCCTGTGCTTTCATTTACTAACTTACTGATTTTTTTCCATGACTGCAGTGGTGTGTGTGTGTGTGTGTGTGCGAGCGTGAGTGTGTGTGCGTGCATGCGTGCGTGCGTACGTATGTGTGTGTATGAGGAGAGAGAGAGAGTTGCGCATCAATAATTTTATTGTGTGCACCATTGTGTCTTTAAGATTAGTTAATGAATCTGCATGAGAGTGAAACCCCCCCCCCCCCCACCTCTTCTCTGTGTCTGTGTGTGTGTGGTGTGTGTGTGTGTATATATGTGTGCGTGCGCGCACTCCTCCATAAGTATTTACTGGTGGCAACCAACATGACAATTTCCGAATCAGTTCAAAGGAAAGTAATATTGCAATCCACCTCCTTTTAAGGGGCTAGTCCATGATAAATAACATGTTACGCTGAGTCATGACAATGATAGATATATTCTACATCAGACTACGGTGGACAACAAGTGGTGAGTACAACAATCTCTTTCTCTCTCTCTCTCTCTCTCTCTCTCTCTCTCTCTCTCTCTTGGGAATGCGGGTGCTGCAAGAGGGATGGGACCATGGTGGGGGGGCTCCTGCCGGGAAGGGAGAGTGGGCACTCAAGTTAAAAATAGGCGGGCCTGCATAGCCGGTTGAGAAGTGATGAATATGAGTGCATTGTGTCCTTCGGGAATTCCCACAACAATGACTTTGGTCATAACTTTGACAGATTAATATATTCTTCTTACTTTTATTGTTGATGTATTATTGATTTTCACAATTTTGTATGTTCAGTGATAGAAATTATAATAACAACAGAATTTGAAGAGGAGAGGAGAGAAAATAAGGGTTTCTATGACGCTCCTATTCAGTGCTCTTCACCATTTGTGGTGAATTCCCCTTACGATGATCTCTAAGAGGTCTATCGAGGCTGTGTCACTTCTACCCCTCACTGTTTTCTCACCTTCCACTCACTAGGAGCTGTCTCGTCCGATGCTTGAGTTACTTTCTGTGGTCTGGGTGGCCTCAAGATTTCCTTTTGGTTTCCCCTTTTGATGTCAGTCCCAGTTTGGACCAAGATCCCTACAGATTCATCCAAGGCTGCAGTTCTGTCAGAAGTAGTAGACTCTTCACTCCAGGAAGGTGCCATCGCAGAGTTTGCTCCTCCTTGTCTCTCAGCCATCCTTTGCTTGGTTCCAAAGAATGGAAAGTGGAGGCTAATGGTAGACCTCAAGACCTCAGCTGGCTAAGCCTCTGCATCTCCCCCCCCCCCCCCCCTCCCCCCCCCCCCCCCCCCTGCTCCCTGCAATGTTGTCCATGAAAACAGCCTGCAAGTGATTTGCCAGGCTTATGGCAGAAACTGCTGCCCCCGAGAGCTGAAATCAGGGCACATTGTTCTGGTAGTCTCGCATAACTATATTTCCAAAATAATTCTGGTACTGGTCAATTAGAACTTGTGTTAATATCATGCTTAACTTACTATTTGTTGGACTGTGTTCCTGTTACTGTGCTCACCTTGGACATTTTTGCTTATATAGAAATGTTGATTCTGGTAGTAGCACAGATAGCTACATTTCCAGAGTTATTCAGAGGTTGGTTAACCACAGCTATTGCAAATAGCCCACCTTACCTGACATTTCTTTGATTGTGTGTTTTATGACCCACTTTTGGCTTTGTGGCTTATATACAGAGGTGTGAGGGCTATAGTTCCAAGCAGATTCAGTCATTGATTAACCAGAGCTTGTGTATAGTAACTTCCTAACCTATTTCTGATTGTGTGTTTTGTGGCCCATTTTTGGACATTATGGCTTATGTTGCAAAGTGTTTGTCCTTTTATATTGCTGGGTCTTCCCCTTTTCTTGAGTCTGGGAACGCTTTACTTTCTTAATTTGACACTTGGTTGATATGGAATCTTTGAGGAAGAGCAGGGACTATGCTTTAAGGCTCCAGGTTATTAAAGAGACTTTTAGGGCCATTTTGGCCTCTGGCTCCAAGCTCATAGTTGAGGAACTGTACACAGACATTTTCATGTGAGCTATCGCTGAGGTGGATAGTCTTTCTGGTGAGTTGGATTCCATCATCCTAATCATTAGTTAGGCATTTGTTTGGACAGTTAAGTATGAAGAAAAGGAATTCTACTACCAAAAGTTGTTTATGATATACGTAACCTGTTCAAACACTAAGGCACCCTCCTTCCCCCTCCCTGGTCAGAATAGGGGCGAAAACTGAACTCATTCTATCAGGGCGCAGTGTTGTGAGCTCACTAAGTGTGATCACTCTGGCAGGCTTGGTAGAATAGAGGCAAGTTATCTCTCCACTCTGCAATTTATTTTTTTCTGTTTTTTTTTTAATCCTGATGTTTGGCAATGTTCCATGCCAAAAGGGGGGATAAGGTATTTGTTTGGACAGGTAAGTAAATCATGAAACTACTTTCAGCAGCATACTTCCTGTTACTACTAGTAGTTCTATGAAACACTTAGCTGTCCAAACATTAGGACACCCTCCCATCTCCCCACTTGGTCGGAAAAAAGGTGAACACTGAATTAATTCAATCAGGGTGTTATATTGTCAGCTCACTAAGGGCAATCGCTCTGGTTGATTTGCGGAATATTAGGTTCCTGCTCTCCTGAATTTGTTATTTGGGGGATCCTGTTGTATGGCATTGTTGCATGCCAAGAAACATTTATTTTGATGGGTAAGTATGTAAAATACTACTTTTAGTGGTAGAGTTCCTTTTCTCTGGGATGTTACAGAGCAGAAACTCAACAAGTAACTTGATGACATGAGGTGATGTGTGTTCTTTCAGCATGACCGTGAAAGATCTACCTCCCACGCCCTCCAAATTCCACTACATCTTCAACCTGCGTGACCTGTCCCGCATCTACAATGGTCTTTGCTTATCCACACCTGACCGTTTCTCCAAACCAGAGCATTTTGTGCGCTTGTGGCGAAATGAAGCCATGCGTGTGATCAGTGACAGGCTCATCAATGATACTGACAAGGAATACATCAGTGTGAGTGCCCACTCATCTTGGTCGCTTTTTCTTGCTTTATGTCATTGTTTTTTTTTGTAATTTGTTATTGGCATAGACATATCACACTAGGCTAGCAGCTACTGTGCTGTTCTGATTGTTTTAAAAGGTACCAAAACCAGGGGAGGGGTAGAGGAGTTTACCTTAGGATGAAGAGTCCATGTAGATGTCAGTGACTGCCTCAATGCTGAATCATATATCCAAAGAATGAAATAGTCTTCAAGTCATGTACACACCAAAACAAAAGCTGTGATCTTTCATACTGTAAAAACAACAACAGCAATAACCAGCCAACCAACCAACCAACCATCTAGACTAACAAACAAAGAAAACAATTCAGATAACAAAAAGCCATAAAAGCTAATGGACATAAAAAAAAATGACATTAATCTATATGTACAGCAGAGAGAATAGAATAAATGATGACTGTGTAATTTGGCACTTGTATATGTATAGGCATTTAGCTGCGCATTCAGAATGAATAAAATGGATGTGCAGTTATGAGGTGAAACACACACACACACACACACACACACACACACACACACACACACACACACACACACTCACTCACTCACTCTCACTCACTCACTCACTCACTCACTCACTCACACACACACACACACACATGGAAAAAAATATATCAGTCAGTAAGTGAAAGTACAGGGATGGGAGAGGGAAGGAGTAAGGAACTTAATACAGGGAGAAGCTACTGAGATTTGAAATGATAATGCTAATGATGATGAAGACACCTGCAAGGACACTAAATTCAGTTAGCATGCACATCGAACAAGAGAGAGAGAGAGAGAGAGAGAGCACAAAATCTGTTGTTTGCTTCATGTGGAGCACAGTCCATGTTAATGATACACACAAAGTGGCATAGACACTGTGAGGGCTTACTACTTTATGTGTGCACCTACACAACTTTCTGAAATCTATCCTGAACAGTGTAGATGTCAGTGACTGCCCCAGTGATGTGTCATGGACCAATGATCAGCACTTTGATGTATGTGGGTGCATGGGGGAATGCCGGAAGGTGAGGACTCTGGCTTGTTGATAATGGTTTCAGCACCAGGACCCTGGAAGAAAGCATATGTTTTCATTACTACTACAATTTGCGTATCACACAAATATACAAATGATTATCTTTATGTCATCATGCATACACAATGTCAGATGTTGGGTGTCAATATTGATGAAATCAAACACCATGATTGTGACTAACAGGCTGAAGTCACCAAATTACCTACCTCGCAGACTTGCTGTATGTTGAATATCAGGCATTGAAAAGTTCATTTCAGTTCAGTTTTATTGAACAAACTTTCTTGTGTTCAGAGAAAAAAACATCAAGCATGTTTTTGTTTTTTTTAAAGGTAGAGTTATTTTAAAGAAATAAAAAAGAAAGGAAACAATACATAACTTCTCAACCTTGCTGAATGGACAGGGAAAACATTTGCAGCAACCAAGCCTTGACATACTCACAGAGATGGAGGTACCTGGTGAACTGTTCCTCACTGCAGCACCCCAGTGACTCCACATGGAGTTAGGGGAGAGAACAAAAGGTTCACAAGGGAAAGAATATAGCGTTTCACCAGTCAGGCTGGTCAATTTTTTCCTTAAAGAATGGGTAAGCAGATATGATAGCTGAATAGAATAGTCATGGTTATTGTTGTTGTTGTTGTCGTACCCTGGCTAAAAGACTCCAGGGATCATTCGAACAGCCGAAGCACTTGAACACTATGGTACAAATGCATCAGCTAGGGATGAGAACATTACGTGTGTGACCGTTTTTGATTACCCCACCACATGGGCAGCCATACTCCAACTTCGGGGGATTTTGGAGACTGATGGTGTTATGCTAGGAGCTTGTCATGACTGAAGACAATCCCCACATAACTATGCAGAGCATAACAACATTTTGATATAGCCTTGTGTCAATTGGTCTGACACAGCCTTAAGCCAAGGTGTGGATAGTCATGGTGATTTTGTGCTCTTTGCAGAAAACTCTCAAGGGTCTTGTGGAAGAGAACTTCAAGCAACATTTGGACTATGTGGACCGCAACCCCAGCCTGTTTGGTGACTTCCGCACTGCCCTTGAAGAAGCAGAACCACGACTGTATGAAGATGTGCAGGACTACGAGGCCACCAAAGCTCTCTTCCAAGAGGTTGTCAATTTCATAGCATGGGGCTATAGTTTATTCTGTTATGATCTTCATTTTCCTTTTCTTGTTTTCCTTTTTCTATTTTGTGATGGTGTGGGGAGGTAAGGGATGTGCAGGCGAAGATAAGGCAGATAGTGATAAGTGCAGGTGCCAAGGGACAACAGCCAGTCGAAAAGATGTAGAGGACGAAGCGGAGTTTTCTCCCTTTTATTCTCCTTCCATGCCAGTCGCTCAGAGAACACTGATCACTCTCACACAGCGCCTCTAAATATATAGGGGCGAACTGGACCGCAAAGCCAGCAACAAGGTGCCGCACACAGAACGGGCCTTGCAAGTCCGGAACCGACAGAAATTTGTGCTGTCTGTCCATCTTCCATGTTGTCTGGCTCGCCGTCCATTCAAACTATTCACACATATTTACTATCAATTAAAACCTCAGAACCCAAGGAATAGAATACAGTAAATCACGTTTGACAATTTTGTCGCTGTACTAAATCATTGCTGATTAATGTCCCAGAGTGAACCCTCTTTAACGTGTTTGCGTCATATTTTTCACTACTTCGTTAAGAAATACTAAAGAGCATGAAATAATTTTACAATGAATGAATACCAGGCATTTTGCTCTTTTCATAGATATAAACTTCATTATCCAAGGCGGTGTCTAACTTTGTTTTTGAAAACTGGTAGAAAACACAATTGGCTTTTCTCCTCGCCGGGCCTTCGGCGTGTGCTTTTGATACTGAAAAATACTTTGTTGAAATGGACTGTTGGATGATAAGTTCTATACATTTTTAGTTATATTCATAACAGAAATGGATTCATTAGCAAGATTTCAATCGGGAAGTCTGAATTTCATAGAATGGTAATTTGGATCAAAACTCTGACAATGAACGGAGAAGGCAACTTGCTCAAGGAAACTGGCGCCGTCAGTCATTTGGTATGGTCGCAGCCTGTATGGAAAAGATCCTAGGCATGCGATATACAAAATGAGAGCTTATGGACTTTACTTCTAATGTGCATTTTCGGGTTCTTTGGTTTTTCTCATACTTTTTGTGAAATCAAGAATTATTCATGGTTTGTTTGACGGACAATTGAAAATGGCGCCAAACTTAATTGCGCAAAATGCCAGTTCAGAGAAAATATGGGCTTCTCAGCCCAGTACGGTTGTAACGAATAAAATACATTAGTTTTGTGACTTTGGTGACATATGTACAACTATGTAGGTTCTGAGGTATTCATATTTTAAAAACTTTACACACATAAAAAAAAATGATTCATCAATCAAGGTAGGTAAGGGGGAAGCTAACTCTCAAACAAAACTTATTTCCGTCCACGAAGGATAACCAAGAAATATATACTGTTAGCACCCAGCTACAATTTGTTTTAAATTTAAGATTGAATCTGTGCGCACATTGCATTTTTGTGTGTGTGTGTGTGTGTGTGTGTGTGTGTGTGTGAGATGCATCATCAAAAAGATATATGATTATATCATCAATGATTAATAATGATTTGTGTGTGGAGAGGAATACTGCTTCTTACAATAATGTGAATGTGTATACACTGAATAAACTCATGAGCCCAAATTGTATTAAACCCTTCAGTCCCATATCTGTTTCATATTCAGTGATATCTATGTCAGTGGAGTTATGGTTAGGGTGGTTAAAAAAAGAACCATGCTTTTCTGGAAGGAAAATGAACACACTATCCATTTATGATAACTCCACAAACATTTAACTATTTTCTTAATTATGTGTGATTGAAGAAACTCGATGTTTTCTCACTGTTTCTGAATGGAAAATGAACACACTATCCATTTATGATAACTCCACATACATTTAACTATTTTCTTAATTATGTGTGATTGAAGATACTCGATGTTTTCTCACTGTTTCTGAATGGATGTTATGGCATACCTGTAACCCTTTCACCGCCAGATGTTCTGTTTTGCATAAATCCCCATTGCCAGCCATTTTTTTTTAAAATCTCTTATTTCATATCAGTATGTGTGAAATGCGGATATCCTTGGAACCAAGCAACCAATTCTCATGCTGTTTTGAGTAAATCAACAATTTCAAATTTTTGGTAATTTCAAGTGCAAAAAAAAAGGAAAATAAAAAAATTGAATGTTATCTTTAGTCTCAACATAAAAAAAGAAGAAAGCATGCCATCAAACTATCAACAAAGAAGCAAAAATACTCCACTCAACAAATGAAAACCAGAAGGTGTGTAAAATCCAACAGAAAAATGAAAAAAACAATCTTAAATCCACATACTCCAACTGCAGAAGAAGAGCTGGAAGTAGTCCACAGGTTGAAAATCATCCTTATTCACCAGCACTCCTGAAACAACATTCAGAGGAATAATTAGTTATGACTAATTAGGTGATGCAGAAAAGCAATCTCACACACACACACACACACACACACACACACACACACACACAAAACAAACTTCTTACACCCCACTGGCACACACATAAAAGAAAGAAAAAGGGAAGGGAACACACACACACACACACTTTTTTATTCCCCACTGGTACACGCATGAAAAAAAGAAAAAGGGAAAACACATACACACACACACACACACACACACACTTTTTTATTCCCCACTGGTACACGCATGAAAAAAAGAAAAAGGGAAAACACATACACACACACACACACACACACACTTTTTTATTCCCCACTGGTACACGCATGAAAAAAAGAAAAGGGAAAACACATACACACAAACACACACACACACACAAGTACACACACACACACACACACACACACACACACACATCCCTTTCATGCTCACTGTTGAAAGCAATACTTTTTTATGAAAACAAAGTCATTCACATGCCTGTTGGTCTCTACAATCTGGGGAGGAATTCTCCTAGGGCGTATGAGTCCAGCTGGTCATATAATTCCCACTCAATCTCTGCAGCACACCTCAGACACTTGTCAGTCGGCCACACCCCATTCGACCTCAATCTGTTGCAAGCCAGCTATGCTTACAGTTCATTGTCTCTTAGCTGTTGGTTGCCTCTTATCAAGTCTCACACTGTTTTCAATTCAGTCACTGCTAGTTGGTCCAGAGCCAACAACAACATGCTAGCACACATGACACTGGCCTACCACTGCCTAGCCCACAACTTGGCACTTGTCCAACAGAGTCATCCTCTCTTTGTAGTAATTTGATCAAGCTCTCCCTATCCCATAATGTTTCCTGGTCACAGTCTGGGTGTTTCCCATCTGAATTAAGACCAGCTGACCATCTATTCAATATTTCCAGCACCTCATCTGTGGTAATGTACGGCGAGGCTGAGTACCTGAAGTGCTTGGTTGTGACGTCATAGTGAATTGAAAAGCAATCAGTATAAATAGATAACTTAACTGAACAGCACTTTGACAAAGGCTGTGAGCGCAGGTCAGGAAATCCCCCAACTATGATGTGTATTGCTGGCTTTCTATCTTACCAAATTGGAGAGGAAGAGTATCAGGAGTTAGGTAACCCTAATTGGTCACATTTCGGTGATATCGACGTGAGCCACATGGTCACAGAAATGCGACGTCAGTGGTGTAAGGGTTAAAGAGATGCATGATTATCTAGAAACAGATGAGTCATGAATGAACAAAATGTATCTCATCAGATTTTTGTGTTTATAAGCAGTTTAAGCTTCAAACATCAGATGTTGTTTGTAGTCCGTCCATACTTATACACATTTTTGTTCATCAATGGAAGCAGAAAAGTTGGTTTTCACACGTTGTTTTTTTTAAGTCTTGAATCAAGTGACAGCAAGCACACACACTTGGAGGCCTGTAAACACATGAGCTGGCACCCATATGGGTATACACACACACACACACACACACACACACACTCACACACACACACACTTGATATGTGTAATTTTCCTCATTGTATGCTATATTTGTTTCCTTCTTTTTATGAGGGCAGGATATGAAAAAGCTTGACAGCTTATTCATCAACCCTTACTAAAGATAATTTTGACTTGACCAGCCTTGATTTGACACTGTGCTTTGTTGAACCTCACCTGCTCACATCAGTTTCCTGTCTCCAGTAAGATTCCATTCATGAGTTCATGCAATTGTATTATCAAAGAAGTCATACACTGCTGTGGGCCATGGCACAAAAGGGTTTGTACCTTGAATTGGGTAGTATGCAAGTCTAAGTCACTGCAATTGATCTTCACGTCTGCAATTCTCCCCTTCCTCCACCTCTCCCCTTCCTTCCTTCCCCTCTGTCTTTTCCACTTTACCTCTCTTCCCACCCCCCCCCCCCCAGCACACTTGTGCAAGAAAAGGCACATGCACACAACATTCAGGTATGGGGAAGAACAGCACAGAAACAGGGGCATATCATTTCATATCATGGGGATGGGAATTGGTTGAAGCATGCTTTCTCACAAGATTTGTTTTTTAAAAAAGAAGAAATCTGACCAGTCAAGTTACTGTCTGTTATTCTGCAGATCCTGGAGGACTACAATGAAAATCACACACCCATGAACTTGGTCCTGTTTGATGATGCCTTGGAACACTTGACTCGTATCCACCGTGTTCTTCGCATGGATCGTGGTCATGCTCTCCTGGTTGGTGTAGGAGGCTCGGGCAAACAGTCTTTGTGCCGCCTGGCTTCATACGCAGCTGGCTGTGAGGTGTTCGAGATCATGTTAAGTCGTGGATACAATGAGAGCTCTTTCCGGGATGACCTCAAAATTCTCTACAACAAGCTGGGCATGGAAAACAAGAAAATGGTGTTCCTCTTCACAGACCAGCATGTTGTGGAAGAAGGTAAGCTTCTTCTGCACCTGCTGCATGTAATAAGGAGATGGATTGTCCTGTATTTTTTGTTTGCCTGTACCAGTCTTTGTACTTTTCAGTTAGCTTTACTCATTCTTACCCCCACATATGCTGTTGCACCCAGGATTGATCTCTCAGAGTCCCCAAGCCTGCATTTGATAGACAGCTAAAAATGTCAGGTCATCATGAGGCAATATACCATAGAAAACATTGCACAGTCTGCGGAGACACCTTGGTGAAGTTTAGTGGTACCAGTTCTCATTAAACTTCATATGTTGGATAATCATATTCTAAGCCTCTTTCTGACAAAAGTCAGTTGCTTAGTTGTGAAGCCCAACTTTGACAGTGTCCCTCTTTTGAGGAAGACTGCTACTTCATCCCTCTGATGATAGCCTTCATGAATTTGCTGATGTTGGGGATTTTGGACAGGAACTTGCCGAAGGTTTGGATATGGAGGAAAAATACTGTAGTAAGGTTATGTGTGAGCAGAACATAAAGGGTCGCAAAGTGGATAAAACTTAATGGTGTGGTGCCAGTGTTGCTATCAGAGCTTATAGCACACTGTTTGGTTCTGGTCTTGCAATCAGAGCCCATAGTACCAGGTATGCTTTCAGTCTTATCATTAAAGCCAATAGCACACCCTGTGGTTCCATTTTTTTCCATAAGAGTCAGTCGCACACTATATGGTTCTAGTCTTGCCATTATAACCCATAGCACTCTGTGTGGTTCCTGTGTGATTGCAATGTTGCCATTACAGCCCAGTGGTCCCCATCTTGCCATCAGAACCCGTAGCGCACTGTAAGGTTCTAATCTTGCTGTTAAAGCCCATAGCATACTGTATAATTCTAGTCTTACCATTAGAGTCCTTGGCTTGCTGTGTGGTTCTGGTCTTGGCTTTAGAGTCCCTAGCATTCTTTGTGTTTCCAGTCTTGCTGTCAGAGACCATAGCACACTGATTGTTCCATCTTGCCATCAGACCTCATAGCACACTGAATGGTTCTAGTCTTGCCATTAGAGCCCATAGCCTGCAATCCAGTTTGGCCATCAGATCCCATAGCACTTCATGTGCATTCCAGTCTTGCCATTAAAGCCTGTAGCACAGTGTATGATTTCAGTCTTGCAATTAGAGCCCATAACACCCTGTGTGGTTCCAGTCTTGCCATTAGATTCCACAGCACAGTGTGTGGTGCTAGTTCAGCCATCAGAACCCATAGCAGTTTGTGCGGTTCTGATCTTGCCATCAGAGCCTAAAGCACACTGTATTGTTCCAGTGTTGCCATTGAGCCCATAGCACACCTTGTGGTTCCAGTCTTCTGTTGAGCCCTTAGCATTGTGTGGTTCCAGTTCTCCATTGAGCCCATAACACAAGATGTGGTTCCAGTCTTCTGTTGAACCCTCAGCACTGTGTGGTTCAAGTATTGCCATTGAGCCCATAGCACACTGTCAGGTTCTGGTCTTACCATCAGAGCCCACAGCACACTGTCAGGTTCTGGTCTTACCATCAGAGCCCACAGCACACTGTCTGGTTCTGGTCTTACCATCAGAGCCCACAGCACACTGTCTGGTTCTAGTCTTACCATCAGAGCCCACAGCACACTGTCTGGTTCTGGTCTTACCATCAGAGCCCACAGCACACTGTCTGGTTCTGGTCTTACCATCAGAGCCCACAGCACACTGTCTGGTTCTGGTCTTACCATCAGAGCCCACAGCACACTGTCTGGTTCTGGTCTTACCATCAGAGCCCACAGCACACTGTCTGGTTCTGGTCTTACCATCAGAGCCCACAGCACACTGTCAGGTTCTGGTCTTACCATCAGAGCCCACAGCACACTGTCTGGTTCTGGTCTTACCATCAGAGCCCACAGCACACTGTCAGGTTCTGGTCTTACCATCAGAGCCCACAGCACACTGTCTGGTTCTAGTCTTACCATCAGAGCCCACAGCACACTGTCTGGTTCTAGTCTTACCATCAGAGCCCACAGCACACTGTCTGGTTCTAGTCTTACCATCAGAGCCCACAGCACACTGTCTGGTTCTGGTCTTACCATCAGAGCCCACAGCACACTGTCTGGTTCTGGTCTTACCATCAGAGCCCACAGCACACTGTCTGGTTCTGGTCTTACCATCAGAGCCCACAGCACACTGTCTGGTTCTAGTCTTACCATCAGAGCCCACAGCATACTGTCTGGTTCTAGTCTTACCATCAGAGCCCACAGCATACTGTCTGGTTCTGGTCTTACCATCAGAGCCCACAGCACACTGTCTGGTTCTAGTCTTACCATCAGAGCCCACAGCACACTGTCTGGTTCTAGTCTTACCATCAGAGCCCACAGCACACTGTCTGGTTCTAGTCTTACCATCAGAGCCCACAGCACACTGTCTGGTTCTGGTCTTACCATCAGAGCCCACAGCACACTGTCAGGTTCTGGTCTTACCATCAGAGCCCACAGCACACTGTCTGGTTCTGGTCTTACCATCAGAGCCCACAGCACACTGTCAGGTTCTGGTCTTACCATCAGAGCCCACAGCACACTGTCTGGTTCTGGTCTTACCATCAGAGCCCACAGCACACTGTCAGGTTCTGGTCTTACCATCAGAGCCCACAGAACACTGTCAGGTTCTGGTCTTACCACCAGAGCCCACAGCACACTGTCAGGTTCTGGTCTTACCATCAGAGCCCACAGCACACTGTCAGGTTCTGGTCTTACCATCAGAGCCCACAGCAAACTGTCTGGTTCTGGTCTTACCATCAGAGCCCACAGCACACTGTCTGGTTCTGGTCTTACCATCAGAGCCCACAGCACACTGTCTGGTTCTGGTCTTACCATCAGAGCCCACAGCACACTGTCTGGTTCTGGCCTTACCATCAGAGCCCACAGCACACTGTCTGGTTCTGGCCTTACCATCAGAGCCCACAGCACACTGTCTGGTTCTGGCCTTACCATCAGAGCCCACAGCACACTGTCTGGTTCTGGCCTTACCATCAGAGCCCACAGCACACTGTCTGGTTCTAGTCTTACCATCAGAGCCCACAGCACACTGTCTGGTTCTAGTCTTACCATCAGAGCCCACAGCACACTGTCAGGTTCTGGTCTTACCATCAGAGCCCACAGCACACTGTCTGGTTCTAGTCTTACCATCAGAGCCCACAGCACACTGTCTGGTTCTGGTCTTACCATCAGAGCCCACAGCACACTGTCTGGTTCTAGTCTTACCATCAGAGCCCACAGCACACTGTCTGGTTCTAGTCTTACCATCAGAGCCCACAGCACACTGTCTGGTTCTAGTCTTACCATCAGAGCCCACAGCACACTGTCTGGTTCTGGTCTTACCATCAGAGCCCACAGCACACTGTCTGGTTCTGGTCTTACCATCAGAGCCCACAGCACACTGTCTGGTTCTAGTCTTACCATCAGAGCCCACAGCACACTGTCTGGTTCTAGTCTTACCATCAGAGCCCACAGCACACTGTCTGGTTCTAGTCTTACCATCAGAGCCCACAGCACACTGTCTGGTTCTAGTCTTACCATCAGAGCCCACAGCACACTGTCTGGTTCTGGTCTTACCATCAGAGCCCACAGCACACTGTCTGGTTCTGGCCTTACCATCAGAGCCCACAGCACACTGTCTGGTTCTAGTCTTACCATCAGAGCCCACAGCACACTGTCTGGTTCTAGTCTTACCATCAGAGCCCACAGCACACTGTCTGGTTCTGGCCTTATTGCCAGAGTCCATAGCACACCGAGTGGTTCCAATCTTGTCATTAGACCCGTAGCACATTATGTAAATCTGGGTAAGAGCTGGCCAGGGCCAAAAATCTGATAATCACATGACTGGGCTGACAGGGTTTGAGCCTGTGACCTCCCAGGGACAGCCTGTGACATGACCACATGATAGTGACTGGAAATCATATCAGCCTGTGACATGACCGCATGATAGTGACTGGAAATCATATCATCTGTTATAATGTTCTTTGGTTGATACAGGTGGTGAGGATAGGTGACTAAATCTGCTGAAAGAATATAGGGCAAGGAAAGTGATGAGTGGAAAAGTCTTCCTGAACAGAATGTATGTTTTGAGTGTCATTGAATGAAATAAAGATGATTTGTTTACAAGAATGTGTGAATTAAAGGAGATTTTTTAAATGTAATAATAATTCTTACTGGCTGTTAGCTATTATTGCAAATGGGTTTGCTTTTTTTCTTTTAAAGTTAGCTGGAATTAAGAAGTGAATGTGAAAAGGAAGAAAATTGGTCTTTTTGATAGCATAAATATGGTAATAGGGGGGGAACAATTGCAAAAGGTTCCAGCTTCATTTTAGATCTGCAAAAGAGAGGTGCAGTGTATCAGCTGTATTGTACTGACAGCTCTCAAGGCTTCTGACTTGTATATCATACACAGAGTGAATCCAGAGCTGGTGCAAGGAGCTGATCTGAAACATTAGGGGATCCCTCCACCCTCCGCCCCTCTGTCTCATCTACAAGGAAAATTTCACCTCAAAATCCACATGGTCTTCAAGGGAATGAGTTAAAATTTGTGTACAAAAAAGCAAATGTTATATAGATTAGTAATCAAGGAGTTATTGATTTGTATAAGATAAACTCACACTCGCATACTCTCTCTCTCTCTCTCTCTCTCTCTCTCTCTCTCTCTCTCACACACACACACACACACACACACACACACACACACACACACACACACACACACACACATGCACACACACACACACACCACACATACACACGCACACACACACTTGTGATTTTACTAACATAGCTTGTGGTGCAGGTCTTTGTCTTTTGATCACATTAACCTTTTTGCGACATGCCGTGCGATAGTGATGGCAACTCAGTCAACCTGTTCACGATGAGCCGTTCCGTGGTGACGGCAACGCTGCTGTACTCCCTGGACATGCCGTGCTTCCGTGATGGCACAACTATTAAAAAAAAAACAACCCTGTTCTCTGTCTACGGTCTAAGGGATGCAGCTGCCCTAAATATTTAGAACAGGATTCTAGCCACTGGAAGGGTAAGTTTACATGCACTAGCAATGACCTTTGTGACCCCAGAGTAGTCTGAACAAAGAGACCCGTCTGGCACTGGGAATTTTTGCAAAAGGCACGTGTGGAATTTCCTGCTTCGTCAACATATCGGGCAGAAGAAGAATGACATGGGGTGTTCGAACTGGTTTGGCAAAGTAGTTCAGAGGATGAGGGGGGTAAAGGTGAACAAGTTTATCGAAAAGAATCTGAGCTTGATTTATTTGCTCTATGTATTTAATAGTTTTATAAGTCGTATCATCAGAAACCAAAACTGTGAAAATGTGTACTGTGTGCAATGATTTGATTTCCTTTTAAAAAAAAAAAAAAAAAAAACAATCTCCCTTGGATTACACATACTGAATACCTCAGGCTTTCTCTGCATCTGTTCAAAGTAAGAGTGAAGTTTTATGCCCCTTTTCTTCCTCATTTGCTGTTGTCATACTAACCAAACAAACGTAAACAAGATTGTGTTCTCGTATGTTTTACTTATGTTGTTTCCGTAACTGTAGTGTTGCTTTTTTACCCAAAATGTATTTACGTCTATGCTCATTGCAAAGTTCGCGTTTTACCCTTTCTGTTGATATATAACAATTGCTTGTTAGGTTTATATTAGGGGACGTAAAATGAAATAAGTGCAAAAATAGTGCGTCTGCAACGGTTGTATGCATGTGCGGTGCACGCGTCTGCAGGGAAGTGACATTGCTCTGCCGCGCCTGTCGTGAAAGTATTAACTGGGTTTTTTTAATTTGTTTTTGGTGCACTGGAATTTGTATTACCAGTATGTGAAAGTTCAGTTTGGGCAACCACCCCATTCGATTGCAGTGTATCTTCCTGTTGAATTGCTTGTGAGGTGAGTGGTCTGGAGGATGTCTGGGACTGCTTCATGTTGACGAGATGTGGTCAAAGTTCATGTCAAGTGACATGTCTAGAGATGATCAGGACAGAGGATGAATCAGCAACATGGTGTCCCAAGCCAGCAGACAGTAGAATGAATATCTGTGTCATTTATTTGAAGGTCACTGAAATTGTTGAATGCCTGTTACTCCAGGTTTCCTGGAGCTGATCAACAATATGCTGACTTCTGGAATGGTACCTGCTCTGTATCCTGATGATGAGAAAGAATCCATCATTGGATCGGTTAGTAGCTTTTTGTTTATTGGTATTTGTGCTTTTTCATCTTCTTTCTTTTCTATTTTTTCCTCTTCAATCACATTTTCTGTCCCCTTCTGTGTAGTGCTGTTTCTTGTTGTGCTGTTCTCTATTGGTTCAGTTTGCATGTCTTTTCTTTTCTTCATACTTGCCTGTCAAAACAAATGCCTTATCTGTACTAGGCATGGCACACGTTATACATCAGGAATCTCTCAAAAATTAAATTAAAAATGGAGTTGGAGAGCCAACTCTTCCTTTCGGCATGCAGGAATGGTCTCCCCTAGTGAATGCGTACTCGACTCACCCCTAAAGCTAGTATTCAGTTTTCTCCTTTTTCTCAGCAAGGAAACACACTCTCTCTCGACTCGAGCTTTCTGCTATCATGGAGTCTCAGAAATGAGTCTTTGAGTCAGCCATCACCTCTCCAGAGGAGAATTCTTTGATACAAACAGAAAATATGAGGAAGCTTTTACACCTTGTCTCATCTCTTTAATTGCTGTCATTGCAGGATGCATTGGCACACTCCAGTCTGGCCAACATTTCTTCTTCACCTCAGTTTCCAGGGCTTGCAATACCTGTCAAAGACTTGTTTCTACCCTCGACGACCACGAGACGTGCATTTTCTGTGCTGGCTGTTCTTCATTCACCCTCTGTCACTCATGACAGTGTTGGTTGGGATCTACTTGGCGATCAGTGTTTGGCCTTTGGTCCCACAGTTCACCAGTTTTGCCTACTAGAGTCTCTGAATTCTCGCCATAGAAATGAGTTGAGTATGTATTTAATGAGGAAGACTACTCCTGTATGCTTGATGGTTAAAGGAAGAGTTGGCTCCCCTGCTTTGTTTCAATTTTTGAGAAATTCCTGATGTATGGCATGTTCCACGCTGGGTTGACATAAGGCACTTGTTTGGACAGGTGAGTACATCATGAAATTACTTTGAGAAGTAAAATTGCTTTTTTCACACATAGAAAGCATGCAAACACACAGCAACACACAGCCTATCTGCCTGTCTTTATGTCTGTCTGGCATTCCCTTTCTCTCTCTGTCTCTGTCTCTCTCCTTCTCTGTCTACCTCACACACACACACACACACACACACACACACACACACACACACACACACACACACACACACATATGCATGCATGCACATGCGCACGCACACACACATGCACACACAGGACTGGCATTAAGAAAAGTAGAAATCACTGAAATTCTGGAAGGTTTCCAGATGGCAAGCTCACCCTCCCTTGAAAGACATTTGGAACTTGCTTTCAGAGTTGTGCAGACTGGAGAAATCTGAACATCTTGTGGTGTACCATCCACTTTTTGACCCAGCCACAACAAGGACCGTTTGTTTGTACAGCTTTTGTCAATGTCTTTCATGGTCAAGGTGTCATGCTGACACACAATACCAGAGTATGACATTATTTTGCTTTCAACTGGGTAGACAAAATGGTGTTTGCATGCTCCCTTGCTTTTTTTCCCTGCGGATTATGATTTTCCCATTTCACTGAAATACATTAATTCATAGAGAAATGGAAGCCCTTTGCACACATATGTATATACGTATGCATATGCACATTCACACACACACACACACACACACACACACATACATGCACATGCACACATGTGTGTATGTTTGGTATGCTTGCAGGCCTGCATGCACATTCACACACATACATACATACACAAACTGTCACATACTCAAACTTGCAAACACAAATGGTTTTGTTAAATTGTAAATGCGCAACATGTTTCCAAGATTGTAGCATTACCATCCTGTCTCATTTAACATCCCTTTTGAAAGACATTATGGAGTGTGGTGTCAGGGCTGTAGTGTCTTTTAGTTTGAAGATTGTTTCTCCCTGTAAAATACATTTTTTCTCAAAACTGTGCTTACATTTGTGTGTTTAGATTCGCAATGAAGCTATTGCTGCTGGTGTGCCTCATGCTCGTGAAAGTGTGTGGCAGTTCTTTGTGAACAAGTGTGCTAACAACCTCCACATTGTGCTGGCCATGTCGCCAGTTGGGGATACACTACGTACAAGATGCAGGAACTTCCCAGGTTTGTTCTAATAGAAAAAGAAATACACTTGTTTTGTTACTGCCTTGTACATATATTTGGTTTATACTGCTGATAGCATTATCAAAACGCATCTTATGTGTTTCTTTCTATTTAAGAAACTTATATGTGGTCAGTTTCAAAGTAAGGTGACTGCAGATGGAAACCGAAACTAATTTTAAAAGGAATTGAAAGTAAATCCGCCAAAACAAATTACTAGACAAAACATAATGCATTTTGACCTTTGAGAAGATGGTTACTTGTTCTTCATTTTCATTGTCCTAAATGTTCTTTATCTTGCCTGAAGAAGACCTACGAGGTCAAAATGCGTCATGTTTTGTCTTATAATTTGTTTGTGTCATATATGTGGTGGATTTACTTAAGATTCCCTTTAAAATTTATCGGGGTCAGTAAAGGGATCAGTTTCTGATTCTTATTCAGCTGATGCTTCTAGGTTTAAATTATAAGATTGATACACTAAAAGTTCAGCTTTGAAAATAGGTGTGCCAGATCCACTGAAATTCCAAACAACATTGTGTGAATATTGAGTGTGTATATTCAGCAATTTTTAGTTTATGCTTTCTTGTACCATGCTTCTTTCCATCACAGAGCAAAGTGGATTTGAGTGATCTCATCATAAGATACAACATAACCCATACAAATGTGTGTCTGACTGTTGTCTGTCTATTTATGTGTGTGTGTGTATGTGCACGCGCGTGTGCATGCGTTCATGTATGTGTGTATGTAATTTTTCTTCATTTATGGGATTTTTTCTCAAATTTTCCATGTTAGTAGTTGTTGTTCCATGTGATGATGGTTTTCCCTAGGTTTGGTCAACAATGCCAGCATTGACTGGTTCTTCCCATGGCCAGAACAGGCTCTGTATGCTGTGGCCAGTGTCTTCATCTCTCCAGAGGTAAATTGCAGACCCACTTCCATCCACACCCCATTCGGTGGTGTTTTTTAGTCTGTGCTTTCATGTTTTGACCGTTTTGTCTGGCATTCATTATCAGAATTGACCAACTAATAGCCGTTTACCTACTTTGACATGCCATCACAAATTAGGATGCTGTAAAAATCTGAGTGGAGTTAAATCATCTTGGTACTGTACTCCATAGTTCATCTGAGTTGCCACCCTTGACTGGTCGTCATTTTTGCATGAGCACTAATATGAATCTGTCTTTTTACTTTTCCCATTTAATAGGGTGATTGGAGGGGAGTCTCTTGTGTGGTTACAAATATTTGTTAGTGATGACTCTGCCTACTTGTCTGTAGAACCAACAGGATAAAAGCCATGTTGTAAACGGAAAATGTATGTAGAGGTGTGTTAAATGTTGGTGTTGAGAGAGTGGTATAAAAATTTATTAAATGGGTGGAGTGATGTGGAGGTGTGTTCAATGAAGAACTTGATGTTGAGTTGTGTTAGGTGAGATATTTGATACTGAGGTGTGCCAGGTGATAAAAGTGATGGTGCGGTGTGTTGGGTGAGGAAATTGATGTAGAGGTATGCTAGGTGATGAAAGTGATGTTTAGATGTGTTAGGCAAGGAAAGTAATGGTGATGTGTGTTTGGTGAGGAAATTAATGGTGAGGTGTGTTAGGTGAGGAAAGTGATGGAAATGTGTCTGTTTCAGAACCCTCTGATCCCAGATGAGAAGCGGGAGGCTGTGGTCAGTCACATTGTGCTTGTCCACCAGAGTGTTGTTGCCTACAGCAAGACCTTTTTGCAGCGCCTGCGACGCAGCAACTATGTCACGCCCAAAAACTACCTGGACTTTATCAACACTTACCTGAAACTGCTAGATGATAAAGACAAATTTATACTGGCTCAGGTTAATACTTCTTTTTTTTTTTGTACCACACTTGTTTTTTTCTGTGGTTAATAAGTTTTTCAAGTCCTTTTTCATTTAAGTCCAGAAAGCGTGTTTTATTTTCCCTGAGTCCTTTCTAATTTTGTTGAGTTAGCATGTTTTTAAGTCCGTTTTCATTGTGATCCAGTTTGCATGTTTTTTCAAGTCCATTTTTGTTCATTTTGATCCGAATAGCATGTTTTTCAAGTGTGTTTTTCATGTCAGTCCAGTTAGCATGTTTTTTTACATGACCATTTTCATTTTAGTCTGGTTAGCACTTTTTTTCAAGTCTGTTTTCAGTTGACTCCAATTAGCATGGTTTTTTTTTTCAAGTCCATTTTCATTTCAGTCCAGTTAACATGTTTTTGAAACGCCATTTCCATTTTAGTCCAGTGAGCCTGCTTTTTTATAAGTGTTTTTTCTACTTAAAGGAGAAGTACCTTTGTCTGTAAAATTGCAATGAGAGCATCGGAGCTGACAATGACAATGGTGCAATGACATCTTACACTAGAGCTGACAATAATGCAGTGACATGTGACACTGGAGCTGACAGTGATGTAGTGACATGTTACGTAAGAGCTGACAATGATGCAGTGACATGTGACACTGGAGCTGACAGTGATGTAGTGACATGTTACGTAAGAGCTGACAGTGATGCAGTGACATGTGACACTGGAGCTGACAGTGATGTAGTGACATGTTACGTAAGAGCTGACAGTGATGCAGTGACATGTGACACTGGAGCTGACAGTGATGTAGTGACATGTTACGTAAGAGCTGACAATGATGCAGTGACATGTGACAAATGGAGCTGACAGTGATGTAGTGACATGTTACGTAAGAGCTGACAGTGATGCAGTGACATGTGACACTGGAGCTGACAGTGATGTAGTGACATGTTACGTAAGAGCTGACAATGATGCAGTGACATGTGACACTGGAGCTGACAGTGATGCAGTGACATGTGACACTGGAGCTGACAGTGATGTAGTGACATGTTGCATAAGAGCTGACAGTGATGCAGTGACGTGTGACACTGGAGCTGACAGTGATGTAGTGACATGTTACGTAAGAGCTGACAGTGATGCAGTGACATGTGACACTGGAGCTGACAGTGATGTAGTGACATGTTACGTAAGAGCTGACAATGATGCAGTGACATGTGACACTGGAGCTGACAGTGATGCAGTGACATGTGACACTGGAGCTGACAGTGATGTAGTGACATGTTGCATAAGAGCTGACAGTGATGCAGTGACGTGTGACACTGGAGCTGACAGTGATGTAGTGACATGTTACGTAAGAGCTGACAATAATGCAGTGACATGTGACACTGGAGCTGACAGTGATGTAGTGACATGTTGTGTAAGAGCTGACAATGATGCAGTGACATGTGACACTGGAGCTGACAGTGATGTAGTGACATGTTGTGTAAGAGCTGACAATGATGCAGTGACATGTGACACTGGAGCTGACAGTGATATAGAGACATGTTACGTAAGAGCTGACAATAATGCAATGACATGTGACACTGGAGCTGACAGTGATGTAGTGACATGTTACGTAAGAGCTGACAATAATGCAATGACATGTGACACTGGAGCTGACAGTGATGTAGTGACATGTTGTGTTGGAGCTGACAGTGATGCAGTGAAATGTGACACTGGAGCTGACAGTGATGTAGTGACATGTTGTGTTGGAGCTGACAATGATGCAGTGACATGTTGTGTTGGAGCCTGACAATGATGCAGTGACATGTTGTGTTGGAGCTGATCATGGTGCAGCGACATGTCACATTAGAGCTAGCAATGAGGCAGTGACATGTCACATTAGAGCTAGCAATGAGGCAGTGACATGTCACATTAGACCTAACAGTGATGCAGCGACATGTCACATTAGAGCTAGCAATGAGGCAGTGACATGTCACATTAGACCTAACAGTGATGCAGCGACATGTCACATTAGAGCTAGCAATGAGGCAGTGACATGTCACATTAGACCTAACAGTGATGCAGCGACATGTCACATTAGAGCTAGCAATGAGGCAGTGACATGTCACATTAGACCTAACAGTGATGCAGCGACATGTCACATTAGAGCTAGCAATGAGGCAGTGACATGTCACATTAGACCTAACAGTGATGCAGCGACATGTCACATTAGACCTAACAATGAGGCAGTAACATGTCACATTAGAGCTAACAATGGTGCAGCGACATGTCACATTAGAGCTAGCAATGGTGCAGTGACATGTCACATTAGACCTAACAATGAGGCAGTGACATGTCACATTAGAGCTAACAATGGTGCAGTGACATGTCACATTAGAGCTAACAATGAGGCAGCGCATGTCACTTAAGATCTAACAATGAGGCAGTGACATGTCACATTAGAACTAACAATGAGGCAGTGACATGTCACATTAGACCTAACAATGAGGCAGTGACATGTCACATTAGAGCTAACAATGGTGCAGTGACATGTCACATCAGAGCTAACAATGAGGCAGCGACATGTCACTTTAGAGTTAGCAATGAGGCAGCGACATGTCACATTAGAGTTAGCAATGAGGCAGTGACATGTCACATTAGAGCTAACAATGAGGCAGTGACATGTCACATTAGAACTAACAATGAGGCAATGACATGTCACATTAGAGTTAGCAATGAGGCAGTGACATGTCACATTAGAGTTAGCAATGAGGCAGTGACATGTCACATTAGACCTAACAATGAGGCAATGACATGTCACATTAGTGCTAGCAATGAGGGATTGACATGTCACATTACAGCTAACAATGGTGCAGTGACATGTCACATTAGAGCTAACAATGAGGCAGTGACATGTCACAGAGCTAACAATGAGGCAGTGACATGTCACATTAGAGCTAACAATGGTGCAGTGACATGTCACATTAGAGATAACAATGAGGCAGCAACATGTCACATTAGACCTAACAATGAGGCAGCGACATGTCACATTAGAGCTAACAATGGTGCAGTGATTGTCACATTAGAGCTAACAATGGTGTAGTGACATGTCACATTAGAGCTAAAAATGGTGCAGTGCAGTGTCACATTAGACCTAACAATGAGGCAGTGACGTGCCACATTAGAGCTAACAATGAGGCAGTGACATGTCACATTAGACCTAACAATGAGGCAGTGACATGTCACGTTAGAGCTAACAATGAGGCAGTAACGTGTACATTAGACCTAACAATAGGTGCAGTGACATGTCATTTTAGAGCTGATAATGGTGCAGTGACATGTTAATTAGACTGACAAAGTGCAGTGACATGGTCCAATTAGACTAACAATGAGGCAGTGACATGTTACATTAGACCTAACAATGAGGCATTGACGGTCCACATTAGAGCTAACAATGAGGCAGTGACATGTCACATTAGACCTAACAATGAGGCAGTGACATGTCACATTAGAGCTAACAATGAGGCAGTGACGTGTCACATTAGACCTAGCAATGAGGCAGTGACATGTCACATTAGACCTAACAATGAGGCAGTGACATGTCACATTAGAGCTAACAATGAGGCAGTAACATGTTACGTTAGACTTAACAATGAGGCAGTGACATGTCACGTTAGACCTAACAATGAGGCAGTGACATGTCACGTTAGACCTAACAATGAGGCAGTGGCATGTCACGTTAGACCTAACAATGAGGCAGTGACATGTCACGTTAGACCTAACAATGAGGCAGTGACATGTCACGTTAGACCTAACAATGAGGCAGTGACATGTCACGTTAGACCTAACAATGAGGCAGTGACATGTCACGTTAGACCTAACAATGAGGCAGTGACATGTCACATTAGACCTAACAATGAGGTAGTGACATGTCACATTAGACCTAACAATGAGGTAGTGACATGTCACATTAGACCTAACAATGGTGCAGTGACATGTCACATTAGACCTAACAATGAGGCAGTGACATGTCATTTTAGAGCTGATAATGGTGCAGTGACATGTCATATTAGACCTAACAATGAGGCAGTGACATGTTACACTGGTGCTGACAATGTTGCATTGACATGTTACACTTGAGCTGAAAATGTTGCAGTGATGTATTCAGTTGGAGCTGATACTAATGGAAGCTGTACATGTTACATTAGGGGCAATGATGGTATGCATACTGTGGTGTTGTGAACAGTGTGACCGCCTGACAGGAGGTCTGCAGAAGATTGCGGATGCCAGTGAAATGTTGGCAGTACTGAACGAGAAGCTGGCTGTACAGAAAGTGGCTGTCACAGAGAAAACAGCCGCTTGTGAAGCGCTGCTGGAGGAAATTGCCGCAGGCACCAAGCAGGCATCAGAGAAAAAAGTGGTGGCTGAGGCCAAAGGCAAAGAGATTGCAGAGCAGAGTGTGGTCATTGTCAAAGAAAAGGTAGGAACAAGATGACATGTTTTGTATGGGCTCAAGTTTGTGTCTTTGAAAAAAAGGTTTTGCTTGTGGTGTGTGTTTGTGTGTGTGTGTGTGTGTATGTATGTATGCATGCTTGCATGCATGCTCGCTTATTTGCGTATGTATTGTGCGCATTTGCTGGAAGAAAGGAGTAACATCTTTGAATTCGTTTGTGTGTTGGTGTGGGTATGCTCATTCACCACCTTTTCCTATGTTTTCGTGTCAGGAGATAAACTGCATTTTGTATAGTATTCATCACTCATTTTCTGGAGTGCGAGTGTGCTTATGCTTGTGTTTGTGTATGTATGGTTATGTGAGCATATGTGTTAGGGAGGGGAGTGGAAGGTTTGTGTGTGAATGTGTTTGTGGGTGTGGATGAATATGTTTGTGGGTGTGTGTGGATGTAGCACCAGCATGCAAACAGAAAGTGTGATATGGGAGGAATACATACATGTGTGAGCTTGATACTAAAGATGGCAAGGTGATACTACAGTGCTTGTTGACACTGTCCACAGAAAGAAGCTGAGGATGCTTTGGCTGAAGCCTTGCCAGCCCTGGAAGCTGCTCGATTAGCTCTGGATGACTTGGACAAGTCAGATGTCACAGAAATCAGGTACTGCTGATCAGTATAGAAAACCTCGGCTGCTAATGCATATTACAGAAATGAATAACAACACTATGTTATAGAAATCATTACAATAGCATGTCACGGTAGTCATCAAAGAAGTGTAATGCAATAACAATTTCTTGAGTGTGCTACAGAAATCATAACTCTGCAGCAACTCACAGAAATCATTTTGGAAGTGTGATACAGAAATCATTACACGGCAGCATGTCACAGAAGTCATTATTTTAATGTGTTACAGAAATTGCTGAAATGGCATGTCATGGAAATCAGTCCAATGGCATATCATAGAAATCATTACAGTGATGTGTCGCTCAACTCTTCTCATACCACCGGCGGTAGCTATAGCCGATGACGTTTCCTATACCCGAGAGCCAAAGGTGGTAGCTACTGCTGAAAAGCACATGGCACACACTAAGCTAATTTTAAAGCTGAAGTCACATCCCCTGGACAGCCTAGCATATGTGCACTTGAACTGAACATGGCTACTTCCTTTGCAATTTCAAGTGGCAAAGCATCAATTCAGTGGGGATTTTATATATTTTTTGAGCAGTTTCCTTGAACTCTTCAGTGACTTAGGTCGTGATGACAAGTGTTTTGAAAAATTTACACTGGAGGAATGTTTCAAGGTGACAAAGAGAAGAGTGCTGAAAGAAGAAGATGTGGCTGAACTGATAGATTCTGATTTCCGATTCGGAAGAAGAGGATGATGAAGTGATAGGCGACCAGAAAGTTTTATGTTACTCAACAATCGCCACCATCTACAACAGCAACATCACCACCAAAAACACAACATCATGCACTTAAAATTAATGTCAGGACAATTTACATGCATTTTTGCATAATGTCACCAAATCTCATGGCAATTCAATTAGAATTGTATTTTCTGGAATTTTTTTTGTCACGTAGGTGAGTCAGAAAAAATACTTGGTTTCCATGTATAGAAACAGTACTACATACCTGGCGTGAGAAGAGTAAAATAATGAAAATAGTATTTTAAAGAAATCTTTACAAAAGTATATCATAGAACATTGCAGAAGTATGTCACAAAATCATTACGCAGCATTTATAGACCTCACGAAAGCCTTCGACACAGTCAGCAGAGATGGCCTATGGAAAATAATGACCAAACTGGAATGCCCCCCAAAGTTCCTTGCAATGCTACAACAACTCCACGAAGGACAGATGGGTCAAATCAAGTGCAATGGTGATTACTCTGAAGAATTCCCAATCAGCAGTGGAGTGAAGCAAGGCTGCGTATTAGACCCTACACTCTTCGCGATCTTCTTCAGCATGATGCTGAGAGAAGCAAAGGAGGATTTAGACGAGGGGATTTATATCAGATTTAGGACCGACGGCAGCGTATTCAATTTACGAAGGCTTATGGCCCACACAAAGACCTCAGAAGAAGCCATCCTGGACCTGCTCTTTGCAGATGACTTCGCCTTCCTGGCACACACAGAAGAAGCCCTGCAGGTCATCATAGACCGCTTTTCACAGGCAGCCAAGGCATTTGGTCTGACTATAAGTCTGAAGACAACTGAAGTCCTCCACCAAAAAGCACCAGGGACCATGTACACTGCTCCCCACATAAGCATTGATGGCCATCCCCTTAACACGGTAGAGCATTTCACCTACCTGGGCAGCGTCATATTGAACGATGCTACGGTGACCAAAGATGTGGACAACCGCCTCTCAAAGGCAAGCAGTGCATTTGGCCGCCTCCAGAACAGAGTATGGAAAAACCACTCCTTGCGACTCTCTACAAAGATGCAAGTCTACCGAGCTGCTGTACTGTCCACACTGCTATATGGATCAGAGGCATGGGTGCTGTACCGGAAACAAATAAAGCGGCTGGAGCAGTTCTATCAGAGATGCCTCCGGTCCATCATGGGCATGAAGTGGAAGGACTACGTAACGAACATAGAAGTCCTGGAAAGAGATCAACTGCAAAGCATCGAGTCAATGCTCATGCTAAAACAACTTCGCTGGGCAGAGCACATCACCCGGATGCCTGACACTCGCATGCCAAAAGCAATATTCTATGGGGAGTTGGTCCAAGGCAAACACAATACAGGCGCACCACAGAGAAGATTCAAGGACTAACTGAAGAAGCAACTATCCCAAGCGGACATCAACCCCAAGACTTGTGAGCAGTCAGCATCAGATAGAGGTAGCTGGAGAGCTTCAACGCTCAGGAGAACGCAACACTTCGAGGAATTCAGACGTCAGAACATACAGGAGAAGAGAAGGAGAAGGAAAGACCCAGGTCCGCAGCCCAACAATGTAGGCCAGATCTACACCTGCCCACAATGCCACAGATCCTGTAGATCACGGGTTGGACTAATTAGTCATAAAAGGGCATGCCGCCCATCCCTGGCGGAAACTTCCCACTAATCTTCACAAGCGAAGAACTAGCCATCATCACACCCCATCAACAACATTTCAGGAAAATCTCACCCACAACAAGAAAGAGAAGCTCTTTCGGATTTATTAACATCCTATGACTTAAAAGATACATGGCGAAAATTCCATCCTGATGCCAGAGGTTACACTTGGTCCAAATCTACCCCGTTTATTGCAAGAAGAATTGATTACATATTTTGTGATGCTTTTTCATACACATCCATGTAAGGAGCAAATATTGAAATATTCCCACACTCAGACCATAAACCTGTGAAAGTTAAATGTAATACGAATAGATTCCAAAGAGGTCCAGGATACTGGAAATGTAACAGCTCATTGCTGTCAAAGGAAGAGTTTCTCAATGAAACGACTGACTTCATTGATGCTCACTTTACTCAGTATAACAAGGAAGACCCACAAAAGGCATGGGAAATGTTTTAAGTAAGATATAGATAATTTTGTATAAACTTTTCAGAGGGCGCAAAAGTTTGGCCTCAGCAGAAACAAACCAAAGTCAAACAGCTGGAAGAAATTGAACAAAAACTGTCATACAGTCCCTTTGATAAAAACTTAGCAGCAAAAGCACAGCAACTTAAAAAAGAAATAGAACTGCAAGAATTAAAAGACGCACTCAGCGCTCAATTTCGATCAAGAATTAAATGGATCGAAGAGGGTGAGAAAAACACTAAATATTTTCTGCGCATAGGAAGGACAAAGGAGTAGCAAACACTATTGCATCACTTTGTGTAAATCAGTCATTTACAGACAATCCCCAGACAATACTACATGAAATTAAGCAATACTACACACAGCTATACAAAAAAGACACACCACTTAAACATGGAGAGACAATAAAAGACGATTTTCTAACTGACGATGACTTCCCCATACTCACAGATGAAGAAAAAGAATTCTGCAACAAGGAAATTACACCAGACGAGCTCATGCAAGCCCTTAATCATTTAAAAGATGAGTCTGCACCTGGGAGTGATGGTCTCACCCCACTCTTCTACTACAAGAAATTCTGGGATAAATTAAGACAACCCTTACTGAATTGTATCACAGCTTAACTTGAGCAAGGTGAATCATCCTTTTCTATGAAAAAGGGAATCATAACATTAATACACAAAGGCAACAATCTAGACAAAAATAACCTTTCTAATTACAGGCCACTTACACTCACAAATACAGACTACAAAATATTCACAAAGGCACTAGCCTTGAGACTACAGAACATAATAACATCAATCGTAAGCGAAGATTAAGTAGGATTTATAAAAGGCAGAAACATAGCCTTCCATTTAAGATTCTTTGATGATCTCACTGAATAACTCAACAGAATGAATCAACCAGGTTCCCTAATTGCACTAGACCTCTCTAAAGCATTCGACACCCTGTCTAAAGACTGTATCTTAGAAAAGCTTGATTTGTTTATTTTTGTCCCACGATTTTAAAAATCTGTTTTAACTGTTATGGAAAACACACAAAGCTGTATTCACAATGGTGGATGGTTATCTGACTGGTTCCCAACAGAAAGAGGCGTTAGGCAAGGTTGCCCACTCAGTCCTCTCCTTTTTGTGATAACTGTTGAGACACTAGCTATCTGAATAAGGAACAGTAAAGAAATCCAAGGAATTAAGTTAACACAAAATCCTGACAAAAGCAACGCGTCCAGCCGTACTAAAATAGAATTTGCAGATGATACAGTACTGAGCCTTAAAGATGAACAAGATATTCAGGAAGCCACAAACATAGTTGTGAAATTCGAGGATTTTTCCAGCCTAAAGCTAAATAAAAGCAAGTCAGAAGGCATATGGTCAGGATCACGAAAGTGTGAAACTGGCACTGTTAGTAATATACCTATGAAATCTGGTAAACTCAAAGTTTTAGGCATTTTGTTTTCTCTGAAATCGAAGAAAACTGTAAAGCCAGAGTAGATAAGATTACCAAAACATCAAGCAGTGGGAAAACAGAAACCCATCCCTCTATGGTAAAGTTATTCTAACCAAAACATTTCTGCTGTCACAGTTCTCTCACGTATTGCAAGTAGCATCAATACCAAAACAAACCCTCCACTCTATTAATTCACTGATTTATAGGTTCCTATGGAAAAAAAAGTTCAATAATAAAAAAGCATTTGAAAAGATCCTTAGCCTAGAAAAGGAAAAAGGCCGCCTAAGTATGATTACCATCGAACACCAACAAATGTTCCTAGTCAAATGGGCGGCCCAACTCCTCAAACAAACCAAATCTCACTGGAGCATCCTTGCGCGAAATAACATGTTACCTTTCCAGAACAGCCACTGCGTTTTTAACTGTAATGTTGATCCTAAAGAAATTTAAGGATTAGAAAAAGTCACCTCAGTCTTTTGGAAAGACGTAATAATTGCAGTCACCACCTTTAACAAAGACCGACCAGTAGAGAATGTTAAAACAGAACCTCTGTGGAACAACAGAAATATAAAATACAAAGGAAATACATTACATTTTACAAAATGTATAAAGCTGGTATCCTTCTTGTTCAAGATCTTTGGTGAAATGGATGTATAGTGGCCTTTAAAGAGATAGAAAGCTGGGCACTTCCCCAAACCTTCCATTCGAATACAATGCACTGACACAGGCAATCCCATCCACATGGAAGCAACAACTTGCCAACATTGATCACAAAGATGAACCCCCCACTGATGTTGCAACAGACGAAGGAAACCTCACAGCTCTATCAAATAAACAAATCAGAAAGGTTTTTGCCCAAAAGCAAAACCATGAAATATGCGTGACACATTTTTGGAAGCTTAAATTAACATCAACATTCAAGACTACTTTAACTTAGCGTATGAATGTACAAAGGAATCTAGACTGAGGCTCCTTCATTTTAAATTCCTTCACAACATTTACCCCACAAACATATTGTTACAAAAAATGGGTGTAGTGGAAACAAATAAATGCCACTGGTGCCAAGAAATAGATTACACTGAGCATGCCTTCTATTCCTGCCCTAAGTTATCCACATTCTGGAACCAAGTAAAACAGTATATTCTCACACGCTACAACGTACAGATCCCTATGAATGTAACAACAGCTCTGTTTGGCATTATCAAAAAAGATGTATTCACAGATAAACCAAGAAAACAAGCGAACATGGGTCTATTAATTGCAAAACTTTCTATTTCAAAGTTTACATATGGCAAGTGTAAAAATCTGGAACTGATATTTGAGACTGAACTACTTTTACGAAATTTATGGAAAACCCCAAGTTGAATGAGAATAAAGAAACAAACAAAAAAAAAACGAGCACAAACCGAGGACAGTATCAGATGAGAAAATGAACAGCAAAACATGCAACTGCAGCAAACAGGGCTCAGTCTACCATAAGACAGCTGCAGGTGTTTGGGTATGTATCGTCAATTTCTGATTTACAGTGGGGAAAAAAGTTTAAACAAAATAGATTTTGTTTGATTTTACTCTTCATCTGCTCAAATTTTCACAACATGAATGAGAAAAAACAAACAAAAAAATACCAGTGGAGTGTGCTATTTGCAAAGCAGATTGATATTACAGAGTGTTAAGAATCAAACAAAAGAATGTAGTGAAAAAAAAAGCATTTTCTGTTGAATATGCATATTCATAGATGTATGAAAAATGTCAGTTATATATGTACAAATGTATATGAGCATACTTGGTTTATATATATACAAATGTATATGTGCGTACCTACTTGCTTGTGACTATCGGTATACATACATTTTGAAGCATGTTTGTGTTTTTTACTATCTACACAACAGATTTGTTTGTCTGTAATTTATACAATGCACAGCAGTACAAATATGATTAAATCAAAACTGTTTCTTAAAAAAAAAAAGAAAATAAAAAAATAAATACAGTATGGTGATGGCTGATGGTCTGTGTCAGGTCCTTTGCCAAGCCCCCCAAAGCTGTGCAGACAGTGTGTGAGTGCATTGTGGTGATGCGGGGAATCCGAGAGGTCTCTTGGAAATCAGCCAAAGGAATGATGTCTGAAGCTAATTTCCTCAAGTCTTTGACTGAAATGGATGTTGACAACATAAATCAGAAACAGACACAAGCTGTGAAAGGTATGTACTTCAGTAACATAAGAAATTGAAAGAATACAGATACACATTATCACTGTATATCTTTTTGGGGAATGTGGTGTGTGTGTGCGTGTGTGTGTGTGTGTGTGTGTGTGTGTGTGTGTGTGTGTGTGTGTGTAGGCTCACCTTGTGTGTTTAGGTCTGTTTGTGTGATTATATCTGTGGTTTTATTTGTAAAAGTGATGATGATGGATTCTCCCATCATGTAGGCAGGCAGGTCATCTGCTGATGTGGGTCCTCATGTGGGAATGAAGACCAATTCCTGAGGCACAAAGTATTCCACAGACGCTGTATGGAATGGAGTTCTGTAAGGATGCACCCCGTTTTCTCCGATTCCTTTTCCTGGATGGCGGCTGCTCTGTTGTGCTCGAATGTCTTTGTGCCATGGGTACACTTTTGCTTCCACTGTGTTCTTTCAAGGGTGACATCTTCCCAGGAAGCAGTGTCGATGTTGCAGCTTCAGAGGTTGTCCTTTAAGGTGTCTTTGTATCTCTTGAGAGGCCTTCCTTGGTCATGTTATCCTTCTTTCTGTTGTCCATAGGCAGCATCTTTGGAATTCTGCTGTCTACTATATGGACAACGAGTCCTGTCCATCAGAGCTGTTTTTTGATGAGTAGACCTCAATGCTGGGTAAGCCACACTTCCTCAGGACCTGTAGGTTGGACACTCTGTCATGCCATTTGATGCTGCAGATCTTGCACAAGCATCGTTGATGGAACTGTTCAAGTTGTTGGATGTATCAGCAGTACATGATCTAGGTCTCACAACAGTAGAGGAAAGCACTCAGAATGACAAATCTGTCACAGCAACCTTTGCCTGTCCCCATCACTACTTCTCTGTCGCTGCAGGACTTGAAAGTAGCTGGTAAAGGTTGCCTTTGGGTTTATCAGCTTACCTGCTTGCCTGACCAGCACAGGGGACTTTGCAGGTGAAGGAGAGTTGTGCTGTCTCTTCTCCACCGTCTCGCCTTTTGGGGCTCATTGCCCCACAGTGCAGAAGCTGCCACGTGTAGGACAGCCCCAGATGGTGCAGCTTTGTTGTTAAAAGTATCCGTTTTCTAGAGGGATGGCCGACCAAGGCTGAAGATCTCCCTCTGCCCTGCTATTTGCCCACAGCTGGGGGTTTGGTCCATTAACGCGAGAGTATGTCCACTCACCGGTGGGCCTGCACATTGCATGTTTATGGGCCAACCTCTTCCAAGTCCTTTGTAGTTTGGCCTGGGGCCGCATAATTGATAATACACAAAGTATTAGTGGTGTATCAGCGATTTGTGGTCAGAAGTATGCTTGTGTACATGCAATATTTGTGTTTGTATTATTAGGGAGTGTCTGTAGTTTTGAACAAAACAACAGATCAAAAAGGATGTCAAAGTGTCCGGCTCCGCGACTAAGCAATTATTGTTGTCAGTAGGGGACTTAGTAGGTGGTGTCCTGCATATGTTAAATTAGAACAGGTGCCACTGAACACCACCGAAGTGACTCGGCAGCAGTGCAGTGTCTCCTCCGGTGGGTTGCCTCTTGACGACTTGACATTGACTGCTCCCTGTGGATTGCCGGTGCTGGGGCTGCGGCGGGGCTGACCGGGCTGTGGCTGTTGACAGGGTGTCGGAATGAGTGTGCTGGGTGCACTGCCTCTGAGGTGGCACAGAGGTTGGGACAGCAAAAAAAAAAAAAGCTGTGGACTTTGTCTGGAGGAAGTTGATGCACATGAAGAAGTACATTCATTGTGCTAAGTATGTGATGTTGCAGCCCTCCTGAAGGACATCGACATGTCACCAGATGACATGAAGAGCATCAGTCGTGCTGGAGCAGGTCTCCTCAAGTTTGTTGAGGCTGTGATGGGATACTGCGCTGTGGCCAGAGAGATCAAGCCCAAGAGGGAGAAGGTTAGTAGCAGCATCTGTCAAACTTATTTCTACCAGATCAAAAATGTAAAATGATTGTCAGCATGTAGGATACTAACATCCGTTTACTTCAGAACTGACTTAATTTGAACATTATTTCAAAACAGGAAGTTATTTGTAAAAGAAGTTTTACAATATACTTTTCTGTCCAAACAGTGCCTTATCCCCATTCAGGAGGGAACATCGCCATAACATCAGAATCCCCCCAAAAAACAAAATTGGGAAACCAGGGAGCTAACTTCACCTCAGTCCCTAAATAGGAATCCAGAGAGATTTGCCCTTGGTGATTTCACAACATTGCACCAAGATAGAACTAGCTCAGTTTTTGCACTTCTTTACAACTTAGCAGGGAGGTGAGAAGCCATCCTAGTGTTTGGACAGGTAATTGTATCATAGGACTACTTTAACTAGCAAAATTTCTTTTTCTTATACTTGCCTGTCCAAACAAATGCCTGAATATTGCATGCTCACTTGAGACATTACAGCGCTCTTCTCACGAGAATGTCTCTAAAGCAGTTCCAAGCCAATATTTCAGTCCTAGAGGCTCAAACAGACACATAGAAAAGGTCTTCCTCAGTAATCTGGAGGTGAAATGCATAGTTCCTGCTCTCCTTCTAAGGGTCAAATAGATCCAGAGCAAGTAACATGCATGAAATATAAAAACGCTAGCATGATCAGGAAAAGAAGACCCAAAAAGTAAGTGCTGAAGGTACCAACTAATAATATCTAAGACACCCAAAAATATGAAAGGACCCAAATATTCAGTCATGTCAATGGCAGCTTGAACCAAGGGCCAAGACAAAAATACACAGACAAAAAATGCCTTTTTTCTTTTTCATTTTTAAATATTACAGCACAAACTAACAGCGAGTTAACAAGGTAAAGACTTGGTGAAATAAGGAGAAATCATCAGGCTGGTGCACTAAATTCACCACCCCGTCTTGTGACTGATGACATTGAAGCGAGAATTCTTAAAGTATTGAATACTTGGAATCTTATTATTGGGCAGATTGTGAAATGGTGGATATGTTAGTTGAAAATCAAGCAGTGTGGCTGCTCATTTAATGAGGAAAATTATGGTGCTACCGACAGGATCAACCCATGCAACAAAGATGAAATGAAGCGAATTAACCTGGACTGGGAATGGATTATGGCATTCGACGTGCACTGTCACATGCAAAACTTCAGTGATGGTGAGATGATCAGGATAGAAAGCACACTGTGAGTCAATCAGCAAAAAGGAGGAGTTGTAAAGGATGAAAGGCATACTGCAAGTCAACCAATGAATGGTTAAATGTGTCCTAAAAATGGTACTTTAACATGTGAGAGGCGTATGAATAACTTTGTCAGAAACGGAGTCCTCATAAAAAAAGGCTGACTTCACAAAAAACCCCTGCAGAGGTTGGATGAGGGGGAGGGGGGGGGGGACATGGGGGGGGGGGGGGGGGGGGCAATGGAGAAGGATCAAAACATGAAGCAGGGAGAGTGGAGAAAAACCTGAATCACTGACCGAGCATTATCATCAGCGGTCTTAGCAAGCAAAAATTCTTGATTTGATGCAGGAATGTCATTATTATTATCATGATCATCAAAAAACTCTTCTTCCCTAACCAAGACATGTTCTCTGGCACTCACATTAAGCACAAACCTTCATTCTAATAGCCTGTGTGATCACTGTGCAGGTGGCTTGTGAATGAGTGTGTTGTGTGATCACTGTGCAGGTGGCCAGTGAATGAGTGTGTTGTGTGATCATTGAGCAGGTGGCCTGTGAATGTGTGTGTTGTGTGATCACTGTGCAGGTGGCCAGTCAAAGAGTGTGTTGTGTGATCACTGTGCAGGTGGCCTGTGAGTGAGTGTGTTGTGTGATCACTGTGCAGGTGGTCTGTGAATGAGTGTGTTGTGTGATCACTGTGCAGGTGGCCAGACTGGAGCGCACTTACCACCAGGCCAAGAGAGACTTAGACAGGATCAACAAGGAGATCAACTCCCTGGAATCTGAGCTGGCAGAACTCAACAAGAAGTATGAGGAAGCCATGGCTGAACGTCAAGCTCTGGAAGAGGAAGCTCGCATCATGGAACGTCGACTGATCGCTGCTGACAAATTGATATCTGGTCTAGGCTCAGAAAATGTCCGGTAAGTTCACGCTTTTTCCTTCCACCACAATGAGCTTATCTCAGTATCTTACCACATTGTCTAACGACTTGTGAATCGGGTGTTATTTCGCTGAAGTCAGTGAGCTGTAGGAGAGATTTATGTGTAATTATATGGAGGTCACTAAACTCTGGTGTACATGTAATTGTTTGTTAAATCTGGACATTCTTTTGATATGCAAACATGTTAATTTAGTATTTAATTGCATCGTTTACGCTTCTGACTGACTGATCTGCAGATGGAACAGTGATCTGGAGGAGCTGAAGAAGAAGCGAGTGCGATTGCTGGGTGACTGCCTGGTGTCTTCAGCTTTCCTCAGCTATGTGGGAGCTTTCAGCTGGGAATTCCGCAAAGATCTCGTGTATGAGGACTGGGTCAACGATTTGAGGAGCCGGGAGGTGCCTATGTCAGATCCTTACCGTATTGAGGATCTTCTGACCAATGATGTGGAGATCAGCAAGTAGGCATTCAGTTTTTACTTGAATTCATGTTGTTTTCTCTGTTGGCAAGGCGATGATTTGTAGAAGGCCTGTACATTTTAACATGAAATATGAAACATTTAATTTGATCCTGATTTAAAACATTGGTATTGTCAGAATAGTTCAGCATTTCCAAACTCCCAGTCTGATAACCAGAGATGTAAATGAGAAGATCTGATTCAATTCTTGGAGCATAATGGTCCAGTTTAATGGGTAGTGCCATGGAAGGGTGCATATTATACCATGTTGTGTGCATTGATAGTTGTCACCTTTAGCTATCAACAGTACCCTGACCAAAGTCTCATCCAGCAAAATCAGTGTTGACAGTCCCTGTGATGCTCCTGTGTCGTCAGGTGGACATCCGAAGGCCTGCCCCCTGATGAGCTGTCTATCCAGAATGGCATTCTGACCACGCGGGCCTCACGTTTTCCTATGTGTATTGACCCCCAACAGCAGGCCCTCAAGTGGATCAAACACAAGGAAGAAGCAAATAATCTCAAGGTGAGAAAGCACTGTGTTTCCATGACAACTGGTGTGTAGTGTTGAAGGGCTCACTGTGGTATCCATACCCTGTGGACTGGAATCCTGACAACTTTTGTCTGTCTCATCTGCCTTGCCCTCTCAGTACCATTTCTCTCATGCTGCACATTCTGACTCCCATGCACAGCCTCATCCAGGTTTGTTCTATTACAGTACCAACTCCAGCAGCCCACACACGGAGTTGTAAATGTGAGGTCATCATTAGGCAACCTATCAAAGAAGACACTTTAGTGTTGCCGAGTCTCTTTGATGCTGTTCAGTAGCGCCTGTTCTGATCCAGCATGTGCAGGATGCCACCTACTGTAAGTCCCCTGCTGATGACACTGATTTATTAGCAGGAGTCAGCATCCCCTCCTGATGAGAGATTGTTATCTTCTGCTCTAAAACTTTAACAAGAACTTGTTGTAGGTGTGAATATGGAGTTTTGGAGGGGGGGGGGGGGGGGATTGAAACCTCAGATCTTGAGCTTGTTTCATGTAAGGTGACTGCAGGCAGAAACTGAAACAAACTTACAAGAAAAAATGCTATACTGGCGTATCTCCATGTAAGCAGGGCATGAAAGGTAGTAGAATTTGAGATTGTTACCAGTAATGTTCAATGATGATTTTGTAGAGAAATCTACTTTGGTGCAAGATATGGCAAAATAGTACAAAAAACAGTTAGCAGAGACAAAATTTCATCAGATCTACCAGATTTAATGAGAATAATTTCCAAATTCACAATATACTCTGGATACATACAGACATTTGCATTGTTGGTCAGGAAATTTACATAGTGTATTAAGGGACTTACCTGTTAAGCGGATGAAACTGGATTGGGTTTTTTCTTGTCATCCCATTTGAGAGGAAGGCCTGTTTGGATAGAATGGCAGAAAATTGTCAGGAATGTATACTTGTGATGAAGTTCGAACCAGTGGTTACACAACCCATGAGATTTCCACTTTGCATTGTCAGTCATTCTAACTTACATTTCTGTTGGTACTCAGAGGGACAAAGCAAAATATTTACTGCAAAAAAGAAATGTTAGAAAATGTCAGATTTCCATTCTGCTAAATGCATTTGAAATGTTATTGGAGATCCTGTGTTTCTCATCATTTTCAGTGTGGTCAGCTCAAAATCAGATTATTATTTTCAATACTCGCAAGGTTCTATCATTATTCAGTTCCAAGGTTCTGTGTGTAAAAGTCTGGAGCAAGTCATTGCGCATAATCCATGTCATTTGCCTCTGTTTTGAAGCATGTAAGGTAGCATCATTAAACTTTGACTGCTCAGTTATTGTTATTTTTCTGTTGATTAGGTGTGCACATTCAACGACCCGGATTTCCTTAAGCAGTTGGAACTGGCCATTAAATATGGCTTCCCATTCCTCTTCCAAGATGTGGATGAATACATTGATCCTGTAATCGACAATGTCCTGGAGAAAAACATCAAAGGTCAGCTCACTTGTCAATGGCAATATAATAAATGTACATGTAAAAAAAGTCAATATTCATATGCCTGTTTACACGTACAAAAGTCAAATTTTGATATTCAGGCGGTGCATTGAATAAGCAGTAATTTTTGTTTTTGTATTTTTTTTTTCATATTAAACTGTGTGTGCGTGTGCGTGTGTGTGTGTGTGTGTGTGTGTTTATCTGTCGGTGTGTGTGTGTGTGTGTGTGTGAGTTTTTGAGTTTTCACACAGTGTGATGAAATGTTGTTTTACCAGACTTGCTAAGCCAGGAAGCCACAGTGTGCTAAGGCTACAGCTGGAGGAAGCAATAAATGAAGCAATAGACAAGGAAAAAGTTGAGGACAAGGGCTTATGGATGAGAGTCAACAAATACGTATTCTGCACATTAATCCCTGTGACAGGTTGTTCAGATCTAGGGTGGTGTGTGCTGACATGTAGACAACCTGTTGCAGGGTCCCAGGGCAGAGAGTTTGTGGTGCTGGGGGACAAGGAAGTAGACTATGACCCCAACTTCCGCCTCTACCTCAATACCAAACTGGCTAACCCCAAGTATGGCCCAAATGTCTTTGGCAAGTCCATGGTCATCAACTACACCGTCACTCTGAAGGTTTACCATGCTATTCCCATTTATTGTATCAAAATGTTTGCTGTATCTACATTTACCCCAAATAAGAGAAGATAATCTGTTGATGAAAAGAAGTTTTGTATGTCATTTTTTTATGTTAGGTCATCTATTGTTATAGGGGGAACTTGGACATAGCCAAACTATATTTAAGTGTTTTTCGTCATATCTTTTTCAAGACATCACATTTTACTGAAAGTTGATAGAGAAGGCATACCTTTAACCTTTCACCACCAGACGTTCTATTTTGCATAAATCCCCATCGCCAGCCATTTTTCCAAAAAAGTCTTATTTCATACTAGCATCTGTGAAATGCGGATATCTCTGGAACTAAACAACCAATTCTCATGCTATTTTTTGTAAAATGGAGGAGTTACACTGTACTTCTATTATATTATAACATGTTAGTAATGGTTAGTTAACAACAATTTCAAATTTTTAGTAATTTCAAGTGCAAAAAAATGCAAAATAAAAAAATGAATGTTATGTTTCTTCTCAACATAAAAAAGAAGAAAGCATGCCAACAAACTCTCAACAAGGGAGAAAAATATTCCACTCACAATGAAGACCAGAAAGTGTGGTATATCCGACAGAAAAATGGAAGAAACAGCCATAAATCCAACTACTACGATAGCAAGGAACACACACACACACACACACACACACACACACACACACATCCCTTTCACTCTCACTGTTGAAAGCAATATCTTTTTTATGAAAACAAAGTCATTCATGTGCCTGTTGGTCTGTGAACCCTGGAGAGCCATTCCAGCTGGTCATAAATCCCAATCAAACACGTCTCTGCTGCTCACCTCTGACACGTGTCAGTCAGCCACTCCCTTCAACCTCGATCTGTAAGCCAGCTGTGAGCGAAGCTCATTGCCTGTTACAAGTGTTAGCCATTCGCCTGGCTTGCCCCATCACACAGAATTCCAACAGTCAGTCAACTGCTGGTTGGCTCAACGCCAAAACGCTGAGCACACGCGGTGAGCCGGCATGCATGATCTCTCGTCTGCTCATCTCTCTCCACCACTTGACCACAGTCCAACACCTCACTTTGCAGTAATTCGGTCAATCTCTGGCTATCCCATGATGTTTCCTGGTCACTATCTAGCTTGTCTTCGTCTGAATCGGGATCATCTGACCGTCTGTTCAATATTTCCAGCAACTGATCTGTGGTAAATGTACAGTGAGATCGAGTACGTGAAGTGCTTGGTTGTGACATCATAGTGAATGGAAAAACATTGGGAATAAAATCAATAAAAGCACTTAACCGAACAGCACTCTGACAAAGCAAGTGGCTATGAGCACAGGTCAGGCCATCCCCCAACTATGACATTTATTGCTGGCTTTCTATCTCATGAACTTGGAGAGTGGGAGTATCGGGAGTTAGGTAACCCTAGTTGGTCGCCTTTCGGCGACGTCGGCAGTGAGCCACGTTGTCACCAAACGGCGACATCAGCGGCGTAAGGGTAAATGGTTGATACATGTTAACTTTCTTTTAAACAGCTTAAGATATAAGAATTAATCATCTATTCTTAAATGACATATACTGTCTCACTGGTGCATTTGCCAACAGTGTGTGGCTTTTCTGTTTAACCCTTATGCCGCCGACGTCGCTGTTCGGCGACAACGTGGCTCACGGCTGACATCGCCGAAATGCGACCAACTAGGGTTACCTAACTCCCGATACTCTCACTCTCCAAGTTAATGAGACAGAAAGCCAGCAATAAACGTCGTAGTTGGGGGATGACCTGACCTCTGCTCACAGCCACTTGCTTTGTCAGAGTGCTGTTCAGTTAAGTGTTTTTTGTTTTATTTCATTCCGATTGTTTTTCCATTCACTATGACGTCACAACCAAGCACTTTACGTACTCAACCTCGCTGCACATTTACCACAGATCAGGTGCTGGAAATATTGAATAGATGGTCAGTTGATCCTGATTCAAGTGAAGAAGACCCAGAAAGTAGCCAGGAAACATGGGATAGCGAGAGCTTGACCAGATTACTGCAAAGTGAGGCGTTGGATGCGTGCGGAGTGGTGGGGAGAGAACAGAAGACAAGAGATTAGACCAGAGACGCAGGCTCACCACGTGTGCCCAGTGTTTTGGCATTGAGCAACCAGCAGTGAAGGACAGTTGAGAGTGTATGTAAGGGGGCAACCAAGGCGAATAGTTAAGACCAGTAAAAGGCAATGAACACTGCTGGCTTGCAGGTCGAGGTTGAAAGGGTGTGGCCAACTGACACGTGTCAGGTGAGCAGCAGAGATGTGTTTAAGTGGGAATTATGATCAGTTGAATGGCTTCCCAGGTTCAAGAGACCAACAGGCACATGAATGACTTTGTTTTCATTAAAAAAATATTGCTTTCAACAGTGAGAGTGAAAGGGATGTGTGTGTGTGTGTGTTCCCTTTTTCTTTCTTTCATGTGTACCAGTTAGGCATAAGAATGTGTGTGTGTGTTCCCTGCTATTGGAGTATTTGGATTTATGGCTGTTTCTTCCATTTTTCTGTCGGATATACCATACTTTCTGGTCTTCAGTTGTGAGTGGAATATTTTTCCTCCCTTGTTGAGAGTTTGTTGGCATGCTTTCTTCTTTTTCATGTTGAGAAGAAAGATGACATTCATTTTTCTATTTTGCATTTTTTTGCACTTGAAATTACTAAATATTTGAAATTGTTGTTGACTAACCATTACTAACATGTTATTATATAATGAAAATACAGTGTAACTCCTCCATTTTACAAAAAAATAGCATGAGAATTGGTTATTTAGTTCCAAGATATCCGCGTCTCACATATGCTGGTATGAAATAAGATGTTTTTTTTTTAAATGGCTGGCAATGGGGATTCATGCAAACTAGAACGTCTGGCAGTGAAAGGGTTAATGTGTGACCAGCATGTGACCAAAAACATACACAGACAGCAATATTGATACAGAGCAAATAGAAATAAGCCAGAAACTAATATTCACCCTTTTCTTCTGCTGCATTCCCTTTCATTCTGTCTTCAGCTATTATTCAGATCCTGTTCTGTTGGTTGAGTAATAATTCTAATAGTGTCTTAGTTGCATTGTTTATCCAGTGCCTGACAGGAGTCAGGCTCAACCCATGTAGACAATGTGTGCCTCTCAGTCAGTCCAGTGGTGAGCCCTGTAGGTCTTGTCTCCTAATCTGTAGAGTTTTGGATCTGTTTTGTGATGTCCTCGGCCCTCCCACGGCCTTCTTCTCACCCTGCCTCTGTCTTCATTACTATGTCCTGCTGCCATGTATAGCAAATGTCTTTAGATCAGTACCAGCACAGCCAATCCCATGTGCTACATTGGACTGAGTATGACTCCTCAGCTCCTTTGGTCTTGAGGCTGGGTTTGCTGATGAATATGACTGCTGAGGGTCTGAGCTTCTTTGAATGTTTTGCTAGGTGCCATTATCAGTGTATTCCATCCATAGTACCATGTTGGTACCTGTTGTCCATTTACAAGGCGCCTCTCTTTGTTTTGTGGCCCCTCAACTTTCTATGTTGGAGTGCACAACCGTGTGATTGCACCTTTTCTCATGAAGTGGATGATGTGTTTAACTGCCGATTCTTTCCTGATACTGCTGTCTGGGACTTGACCTTCAAAAGAATCTTCAGTTCAGGTTCATCCTCCTTTTTATCAGAAGCAAGACATTCATGAAGTTTCTCATTGTAAGTCAGCAGCTTTCTTCATTGTCAATGCTTCTGACTAATTCTTGATTGTGGTGGGGATTCCAGTTAATCTTCTAGAAGATGCTTCAGAGGCATTATTATTTTGTGATTAGTAATCAAATGCTTTTTCTTATCTTAGCATCAGGCTGGCCCTGACTCAACGAGACATGTCAGATGCGATTAAGAATGATCAAAAGGATTTTCCCCTTAAGATTTTATGGTAGAATGTACTTAACAGACCCGTATTATTGCCTGTCCATCCTCAGTGCTAAGATTCACTAAGCAGCTGTCTTCAGAAAGGATGGTTACTGTATAAGATTTCTTTCTTTGCACTGAGCTATGGGCATCCTTTACTGTGCCATGTAAAATGGAGTAAATGGTAAGCTTATGCTCCAGCAAACACGATACTTAGGTCAAATAGCATTTTAAGAAAATCATTTATCTTTCTACGCATACAATCGGAACTGTATGCCATTGAAGGCCACACATATTGTGTAGATGCAAAGCTGGTCCAGGTGTTGGGCATGTCATGTGATAAGGAGTGGCTTGTGTTCTATCATCACCTTGCAGGGCCTGGAGGATCAGCTGCTCAGTGTCATTGTGAAGTATGAACGAAAAGAACTGGAGGAACAACGAGAGAGACTCATCCAGGAAACCAGGTCAGTTTATCAACAGTATTGGTTGACATCACAAAATGTTCTGAGATATATCGGTATTCAGCATGTATGATGTCCTTACCCCCATCTTCAGAGTGATGCCTGAATCGAGTCATCAGTAAATGTTAAGAGAAACATACATTAATAGTACTTGTTTTAAGCACCTTCTTTTTCAATTTTACAAGCACATTAAGCTAAATAGCATGAAATCTGTTTAAAATTGGTTTATATCAGTTAATATTTGCAAGATGAAGTCTACTGGTGATGGTGATGTGTGTATAGTGTGAATGAACAAGATGAACACTAAGAGTAAAGGATGGTGTTGTGTGTTCAAAGTGAGCAAGATGAACTTTGTGTGTTGGTGATGTGTGTACAGCATGAACAAGATGAACTTTACTAATAGATGATGATGTGCATAAAGTGTAAACAAGATGGACTCTGTTCACAGATGATTATGGTGATGAGTGTATAGTTTGAACAAAATAAACTCTACTGATAGAATATGGTGATGTGTGTACAGTGTGAACAGGATGAACTGTACTGGTAGATGATAGTGATATGTGTACAGCATGAACAAAGTAAACTTTACTGATAGATGATGATGATATGTGTACAGTGTGAACAAGATAAACTCTACTGATAGATGATGGTGATGTGTGTACAGTGTGAACAAGATAAACTCTGCTGATAGATGATGATGATATGTGTACAGTGTGAACAAGATAAACTGTACTGATAGATGATGGTGATGATGTGAGTACAGTGTGAACAAGAAGCTGCTGAAGGACTTGGAGGACTCACTGCTGAGAGAGCTAGCCACTTCTCAGGGCAACATGTTGGATAATGTGGAACTGGTGGAGACCCTGGAGGAGACCAAGACCAAGGCCACTGAGGTCACTAGTCTATCCACCCCCTCCCCCTTTCTCTCTTTCTGTCTCCCTCCCTCTCTCTCTCTCTCTCTCTCTCTCTCTCTCTCTCTCTCTCTCTCTCTCTCTCCCTCCCTCTCTCCCTTTCTCACTCTCTCTCTCTTTTTTCCTCCCTCCTGCCCACTTTGTCTCTCCCCCTCTCTGTTGTTGTTTCTTTCTTATTTCCATCGTATCTCTCTCTCTCTCTCTCTCCCCCCCCCCCTTCCTCCCTTTCCCTTTCTCTGTAAGACATACACTCACTCAAAACACACACACACACACACACACACACACACACACACACACACACACACACACACACACACACCATTTATGATAAGGTTCAATGTTCACTTAAATTTATGGTTTTAAGTGTTAAAAAATATTCAGTCCAACAAAGAAAATGTCTTCCACACTTGATGAAGAATCATACTTTCAATCTCAGGTCAGTATTCAGTTCAAATAATCTGGACAACTTACAGTGCTCACTAGAAAGGCATGTTCTGTGATAGCATAGATGTAGGTGCAAGTAAGGTTAATGGGCATAAAGAATAAGTGTGAACGTTCTCTTTGCTGCAATATGAATCAAACAGAAAACAGACAAACCAAGAAACGGACACTTCAGGAGGTTTTGTATCAGGACCAGGGAACTGACTGTTGAATATGATGGAATGACATCATAGGTAGAGAGTTTTGGTCCTAATCTGTTCATTGTAGATCTTTTGATGAGCACATCCACTGTTGTCCTACTATAACAGTTTGCAGTGAAGATAAAATGTTTGAAAGCTGTTTGCTGCATCATTTTCCTCACATGATGAGGGTGGCATTAAACAGCCATACAAACAGATGGCATGCAGCATGTTGATATCAGTGAACAATTCATTTAAAACAATGCACAATAAGTTTTTATTGTGATTTCTTCAGCACTGAAGCAAAAAAAAAAAAAAAAATCATAAGGGAATCGATTAAAATGCTTGCAAGGTTGATGTGTGTTGAATTAGATGAGTTGATCTATAATGGCAATGAAGTGATATTGCTTTTAGATCCACGTCTATTGGCAGAAAATTTGACAAACAAATTAGCTAAACTCTTCTCTGGCTGTGTGGCCCTTTCAGGTGTCAGAAAAGTTGAAGCTTGGGGCTAAGACAGCTGTTGACATTGAAAAGCTGCGTGATGGATACCGTCCAGCAGCTAAGCGGGGAGCCATCTTGTTCTTCGTGCTGGCAGAGATGTCGCTGGTGAATACCATGTACCAGTATTCCTTGGCATCCTACCTGGATGTCTTCCAGTTGTCATTGAAGAAGTCCATGCCTGACTCTATCCTGCAGAAACGTCTGCGCAACATCATGGATACGCTCACACACAATATCTACAACTATGGATGCACAGGTATGAGTCTCCACTATGTAGAGGGAAGGCAAATAAACATTACTCTGCATGCACTCTGTACAAACTATTTGGAGAAAAGGTCAGTGTAGCATTTCACTGCACACATTGTTTGGAGAGAAGGCCAGTGCAGCACTGTACTGATTGTAGTCTGTACGCATTGTCTACAGAGAAGGCTAATACAGCTCCACACTGCTGGCAGTCTGTACACACTGCCAAGAGATTAAGCCAATAAAGCACTACACTTAATGTAGTATGTAACACTGTCTAGAAAGAAGGCCAATAGAGACTGCACTGCTTGCAGACAGTACACATTGTCTAGAGAGAAGACCAATGCAGCACTACACTGCTTGCAGTCTGAACACATCTTTTCATGCACTTACCTGCTCAAACAAATGTCTTATCCCCCATTTGGCATGGAACATTATTATAAGATCATGATTCCCCCCCTCCCCCAAAGAATAGAAAGTTTGGAGAGCAAGGAGCTAACCTAACCTCTGTGTTCCCAACCAAGGAAGCCAGAGTGATCACCCATAGTGAGTTCACAACATTGGATAGAGTTAGCTTAGTTTTATCCTTTTCATTGACAAAGGAACACATCTCTCTCAGCTCTGAATTTCCAAACTTCGTGTTCATGTTGTTATGGATATCAACAAGCGTTCTTTTTTTCAGTGTGAATGTAGACAGTAGGGTCTCAGGTGAGTTTGATCCCACTATCCTTTTCAATGGACGTGAAAGTATGAGAAAAAGGAATTAACCTCTTGACTGCCCCCTTACGGATTTTTCCGTGACACTTCCGTGTGCAAAAATCTGCCGTACTCACGGAAAAATCCATAATCGTCATTGTAGGAATTTTCCTGTCTTTATCTTTAGATTGGGGTTTCCCAATTCACACCAATAAGAAAGTCCGATATGTCTGCAATGAATATTCATAAGTGAAAGAATCCAACGAGGCAGACAAGTGGTCAGTTTGGGCTGTTACCGATACCACCCCCTGCAGATTTTCACACGAGTTCAACATGGCACAAAGAAGAACCACGAGTAGGACCAAGTGGTGTCAAAAGAAAGCGTGCACCAAAAAGACTACAGCGAGTTTGTTACCACTGATGTTGAGGAAGTTCTTCAACTGATTGAGGACGAAGAATTTGTTGCCTATGATGACTCCAGTGTGTTAGAAGACTCGCTGGATGAGGACAAAGGTGACGAATCAGCTGTTCAGAGGAGTGGGGGTGATGCTGATGTCAACATTGCCAGAATAGCTCATGAGAACATGAACAGAGAGAGCAGATAGCTGGAGGCAGAGTATGACGACGTCACTGACCCAGATTTTGAAGTGGGCGAAGGCCAGTCAAGTGATCACAGCTGAGAAGAGGAGGGTAGTACTGTGAGTGAAGCAGAAGCGTCGTCTGCTACAGCTGACACACACACACACAACGGGTCAGCTTGCTCGCGGCCAAGCCAGCACGCGTCAACAAAGGCGGCCGGCGTTGGAAGGGGAACAGGTACGACTCATAGTTATTGTCTTGTGCGAGTGTGCTGATGAATGGGTTTTGATCGCATGGCATTTATCAGAAAACAGAAGACTTTACATGGTGGGCGTGGTGTGGGCGTGGCACTTTGTCTGAGTGTTTCTGATTTCACTGTGTGTGTGTGTGTTTGTGTATGTGTGTGTGTGTGTGTGTGTGTGTGTGTGCAATCAAATGGTTTTTGAGTAGATACTTGAAACAAGACTGAGTGAGAAGTAGTAATGGTGCATGTGCTGTTTGTGTGTGTGTGTGTGTGTGTGTGTGTGTGTGTGAGAGACAGAGAGAGAGTGTGTGTGTGTATGTGTGTGTGTGTGTGTTTGTGTATGTGTGTGTGTGTGTGTGAACATGACTTTTATTTTATGTCAACAGGTGTTGGCAGAGGACGGGGGACCAGAGGTAGAGGATGGGGAGCTGCTGCACAGAGGGGGAGAGGGAGAGGTGGTGTGTTGGCCCAGACCCTTGTGCCACCTAACAACACCCAGCCAGACAAGAAACACACACAGCAAGTTGGATTTCCTGACGTTCCAGCTGCAAGTCATCAGCGACCTCCTGTATGGCAACAATCCAGCACCACAAGCAGCTGTACCCCATTCGGAAGAAATTGCATGACTGATGGAGAGGCACTTCCCCACTACCTTAGAAAAGACTGTGGGGAAGCGCTCATCAGGCAGGAGGTGCATGGTGTGCAGCCAGAGGGGCATCCGAAAGGAAACAAACTACATGTGTGGACAGTGTCCTTCAACACCATCTCCAGGAGTACCCCACAAAGAAAAACTATTAGTCACTGTCTCCTGTCCTGTACATATAATTATGTAATATATGTGTGATTTTATCATCTTTCTGTTTGTGTTGTGTGGTCATAATGTTGGTGGATAAAAGGAGAAGAAAAACAACAGTGACACATAAATTTCTGAATGAACCTCCTAACAACCTGGATGTAGCTGTGGACAGGTATCTGGTCAATTTGAAAACTTTGGATTTATATTCTTCACATAAGGTAAGGAAATACATTTTTCCTTATGATTCTTTTGTTTTCTAACAATAATTCACTGTTTTGTTTCACACTAATATGATAGTATGTTTAGAAATTGAGTGAAAAACACATAAACCTATTTCATTGGACATAAACTTTTTGCAGTGTTCTTGAATGTGATTGCAATTGTTATCAAAAGATAGAGTGTTTAATTTCCTTTCAGAAAAGTATAGGTTTCATATGCTTTTGTTCAATAGTTTTCGAGCCAGAATTTTTTTTGAATTATTACCCTTCGCGACTAAAAAAGGCTTGGCAAACTGTTGTCTCAGAGCTTTAAAAGGGTGTAGCAGGCAAAGGGTTAACTACTTAAAGTAGTTTTACACAGTACTTACCTGTCCAAATATTAAGATGCCCTCCCATCTCCCTGCTTAGTTGGGACACAGCAGACTCCATGAAAACCTTGTTCAGAGATGTCCCACCTGATGTGATCTTTGAATTTTTGAAAGAGATTAACATTTTTCATCTGATCTAATATTTTACAGAAGAAAGATTTTTTCCAAAATTTCTTGTGTGTTTTAAGAAGACGTATTTTAAAGGGTTGTATGGATTAGTTTCTTTTTTTTTCTTTTCTAACAACCTATGAGTTGACTTCAACGTGGTGACAGCCCTGATATGGCCCTTTGCGGTCGGCTGGGCTATAAGCATCAGTACCTTACCTTACCTTAGTTCTGTTATGGCACAGTGTCGTGAACTCACTAAGGATAATCCTCTGGCTGGCTTGGTTGCGGACTGAGGCTTGGTTCCCAGCTGTCCCCATTTTGGGCGATGTTCCAAACTAAGTGAAAATATAACGTTTATTTGGACTGGTACGTATTCCATAAAACTACTTTTAGTAGTAAAAATTATTGTCTAGAGAAAAGGCCAATACAGCACTACAGTGCTTGTAGTCTGTATACACTGTCTAGATAGAAGGGCAATAGAAACTGCACAGCTTGCAGTCTGTACACATTGTCTAGAGAGAAGGCCAATGTAGCACTACCACAGCTTGAAGTCTGCATACATCCACTAGAGAGAAGACAAGACTAGTACAGCACTATACCATATGCAGTCTGCACACACTGTCTGGAAAGAAGACAGGATGGCACTGCACTTCTCGCAGTCTGCATACATTGTCTAGAATGAAGACTAGTTTGGCACTACATTTCTTGCAATCTGCATACATTGTCTAGAAAGAAGACCAGTATGGCACTACATTTCTTGCAGTCTGTACACATTGTCTAGAAAGAAGACCAGTATGGCACTACATTTCTTGCAGTCTGTACACATTGTCTAGAAAGAAGACCAGTATGGCACTACATTTCTTGCAGTCTGTACACATTGTCTAGAAAGAAGACCAGTATGGCACTACATTTCTTGCAGTCCGTACACATTGTCTAGAGAAGACAAGTCTGGACTGTACTGCTTGCAGTTTGTACAAATTATCTACAGAAGACAGATACTGACCGTATCCCATGCAGTGTATACACATTGTCTTGAGAAGAAAAATATTGGAGTATACTGCATGCAGTCTGTACACATTGTCTACATAAGACAAAGACTGGCTTGCAGTATGTACACACTGTCTAAAGAAGACAAATACTGGACTAACGCACACATTATCTACAGAAGACAAATCTGGACTGTGCTGCATGCAGTCTGCACACAATGCCTACAGAAGACAAATCTTGACTATACTGCATGCAGTCTGTACATACTGCCTACAGAAGACAGATCTGGACTATATGCAGTCTGTACACATTGCCTACAGAAGACAAATCTGGACTATACTGCATGCAGTCTGTACACAATGCCTACAGAAGACAAATCTGCATGCAGTCTGCACACACTTTTTAGAAAAGACAAATGTTGGACTATACTGCATGCAGTCTACATGGATATGGATAGATAAGTTACAGCTTCTGTGAACCACAACACTGTCAAACAGGCAATAGATTGCTTCTAAACTGCACAGACATCATAGAGAACTTTATACATATTACCAGTAGACTGCAGTTGATTGACAATGTGTATCTCACCTTTCAGCTAATTTCCATGCCCCTTCTTCATTAATTTTAAAAAAAGAAATGTTAAGAAAGTAACACCCTTGTTTCTCCCTTCAATTTATTCCCCCGCACCTTCTTTAGTAAGTAACAAAAAAAAAATTTGATAAAGTAACACCCCTGTTTCCCATTTCAGCTCTTTCCCCCATCCCTTCTTCAGTAAGTAAAAGAAAGAATTATAAAGTAAAACCCCTGTTTCCCTTCTCAGCTCATTCCTCTGCCCCTTCTTACCCCCCACCCCCCACCCAACTCTCTCTCTCTCTCTCTCTCTCTCTCTCTCTCTCTCTCTCTCACGCACACACACACACACACACACACACACACACACACACAAAATGGACTGTGACAGGGTATGTGGCTATGTGTGCAGGTATCTTTGAGCAGCATAAGCTGCTGTTCTCCTTCCAGATCACCATCAAGCTGGAGCAAGATCAGGGCCATGTCAGGCAGGATGAGCTGGACTTCTTCATCAAGGTAAATGGCACTATTAACCCAACCAGTCATCAAGGTAAATGGCACCATTAACCCAACCAGTCATCAAGGTAAATGGCACCATTAACCCAACCAGTCATCAAGGTAAATGGCACCATTAACCCAACCAGTCAGCAAGGTAAATGGCACTATTAACCCAACCAGTCAGCAAGGTAAATGGCACTATTAACCCAACCAGTCAGCAAGGTAAGTGGCACTATTAACCCAACCAGTCAGCAAGGTAAATGGCACTATTAACCCAACCAGTCAGCAAGGTCAAAAACTAAAGCAAATATGGGGCAGATTACTCATCAACTAATCAAATAACTTGAAAAACCTAAAATCATAGTAATAGACCAAAGCAAGTGTCGAAAGGAATTAAGTATGTGTGGAAAACAGTGGGAGTGAGATTGAATGGATGTACTTTTTCCAGATCATTTTCTGTTGCCATTGCAGTAGCATTAGCCCCAAAGCAGGCATTCCAGCTACCCTATAAACAACCAGAGCCAAGTTTGTTTTGTCACTGTTCCCATATTGACTGTCCATGAAGAACGGCCAAATGGTACAGAACACCACCTACTAAGCACTCTACTGATCACAATCATTACTTTTTCAGTGTTGGTTTATTTTTGTTTACAGTTATTATTTTGAAATGGAGTACATGTGTTTCGAAATCTGTGGAAGGCATTCAATGTTTGATGCATGTTTCAGGGCAACATAGCTCTGGAAAAGAGCAAGCGGCGTAAGCCCTATGGCTGGATGCCAGACGAGGGATGGGAGGACTGCACCCGTTTGGCTGTGGAGTTCTCTGACACCTTTGGATCTCTTCTCGATGATGTAGAGCGAAATGAGAAAGCATGGAAAGCAGTGAGTAACAGAGTCACTTAACTTCAGACATGTTGTCTTTATTACTTCCTTATGAGAGCAGAAGTTACCTTCCTTGTTTATTCTTTACACAGATTGTCCTTACCATATGAGTCAGTCTAGCTTTGTCAAATGAAAGCTGCAGAAGCAACAGGACAACATATACTGATGACTTTTTCATGCTACATCCTCCGTAATGATTATAGCAAATAATAGTTGCGAATCGAAGTTTGGAACATGGTTTGGTTTACACAAAATTATTTGTTAATGTTTTGATGTTATAAAAGTAAATGTAATCACAAATATAAAAAAGAAAGAAAAGGGATGAACAGATTTTGAGAAAGCACTAGGAAGATATTTGACCACATGAATATTGTGAGAAATATACAGTTTTGTGATCATTCTATGCTTATGTTACTAACATGCATTTCAAAGTTTATTGTGTCCATTTTTGATATTGAGTGGCTGAGAAATGAAAGTTGTGGTATTTGCAGTGGTTTGACCATGATACTCCAGAATCTGAGCCTTTCCCCATGCAGTACAATGACAAACTGACTGACTTCCAAAAGTTGATGCTACTGCGTTGTTTCCGAGTGGATCGCATTTACCGTGCTGTCATGGAGTTTGTAACCAAGGTGATGGGGGAGAAGTACGTCACACCACCCATTATCAGTTTTGAAGCTGTCTTCGATCAGAGTACTCCCACCTCACCCATTGTCTTCATCCTGAGTCCTGGCTCTGACCCAGCCTCTGACCTCATGAAACTAGCAGAACGCATCGACTTTGGCAGCAACAAACTCAAGTTCCTGTCCATGGGACAAGGTCAGGAAAAGGTAAGCATCCACCCAGACATGTAATATTATGGGACGTTTTTTTGCATGTATGTGTGGGGGTAGAAGAATTTTGGGGGCTTTGGTTTGTGGGTCCAGAGAGCACATTCTGAAATTCAAGATCATCAGTGAAGGATCAAGATAAAGAAATATCATAGAGAAAAAAAGCAAAAAAAGCCCCTGCCCCCCACCCCCCACCCCTCCAAAAGGTTTGCTTGATATCAGTCAGATCTTTCGTGCTCAATTTTCACTGAACTTGGTACAAAGACAGGCATGATGAAGTATGAAACTTTTTTAACCTTTACCAGCTGTGTCCGCCAGTAGTGGCAGACGGGATTTCTTTCTCTTGCAGCTGCGTCAGCCAAGGCTGGCAGATGGGAAGACAGTACATTCAACCGTGTCCACTACTATCGGCAGACAGGAACATGAAAAATTCCAGCACTTTCCTTGAAATGGTCTAGGGGAAATAAGCTCTATAATTACTCTTGGGGATGTCCTAGCAAGTTGTAGACCCTACTTTTAGTGCTCTGTCATGAACTTGGCTGACCCCAGCAGCTTTGAAACAAAGGAACTGGCACTCAGTTTTCCCAATAAGCACTCCGGGAATTTCCTGTGCCAGAAAAAATATGGGTCAGGCAAAGGGGTGGTACGAATTTCTCATGCAATGAAGCGCTTGAAAAAGTATTACAAAGTGGATCTGATGATGAGGGCAGTGATAGAGATATCGAAAATTATGACAGAGTAGAGGAAAGTGAATTATTTGAAGATGCAGCCGAAAATAATGATATTGATGACGAATCATCAACATCAACTGCAGCAGACAATGCTTTATCACATGTTGTCGCCGATGAGGGCATTCAGATGATTGGGGCACAAATGCATTTAATCAAAACATGACCAATGCAAACAATGGTGATGTTGCTTACTTGTTTGCTTCTGATTTTGACAGCGTGTTGTAAAAGAACGGAATTGGCAGCCATGTTTTTCAACAGACAGTCGTTTATACACATTAAAAGTAACTGATTCAAAGTGGCTATGTTCAGTTAGTTTAGTGTTTGCTCTTTCCAATGACACCTAACACAACACTGTCAGTTGTTGTCTGGCTACCATAAAAAAAAAAAAAATTAAAAAGTGGCGAAATTTGCGCGTTCACAGGGACCGTGCACGTGCGTGACCAAGGAATTGTGCCGTGCATGCCATCCGTGGCTGGATAGTATTAAACTCACTCAGGACTAACAGTTTTTTCCCTTTACTTTCCCACTGGACTGGCAGTTTGTAAGGGTTAGTAATAAAATCACTAAAAGAAAACTTTTAAGAGTTGGAACATGAAACTTTCAGAACTGGTTAGAAGCACATTCAGTTAGTTGGGGTGAAAAAAAATCAAATTTCCTACCTTCATCTTTTATCTTCTAGAGCCAGGTAAAAAATATCCCTTTTTTCATCCGAATTGACATAGGCAGATGTCTTCATCCAGGGAAACACAGTCTCTTTTGAACATTCTGTTCATTCACAAAATAATCAAAGAAATGTCCAAATATGATTTTTGATTCATATTATAGCCAGCAGGGCACTTCAGGATCCACTGATATTAACTCCAACACAAATAAGAAAAAAAGAAAGAAGAAACTATAAACCTACAACATTACACTGTGTACACACTGGCTTGCTTGTTGTACTTATAAAATCATTTTGGACAGAATTTTGTGAATGGGTTCATTGGACTTGTTTGTCACACAGGGTGAGGCTCAGGATGAAGAGACAGAAGAAAAGCTGTTTCCACCACTTCATGGTCTAGAGGAATGTAGATCAACTGGTCACTTTTATTCACTCCAGCCATGTTCTGGACTGCCAGGGTTTCTTGAACTGCCTACAGCATGTGGTCACATCTGTCATGGTGTGGGGGGTGACCTTGGTAGTGATGACATGGACTGGCTTCCTATCCATCCATGCAGAACAGCAACAGCACCTGACACAACAGCACAATAAATCATTATCTATCTAAAAGATGTTTTTCTTTGTATTTTACTCACCCATGCTTTTTCTTGAAAATATAGAAATATGTCATAATCATCATTGTCAAATGTGACTAATGTGTGTGTGTGTGTTTATGTGTACATATGTATGTGTATGAAATGAGATGAAAGAAAACAATGAGAGGATGATAAGATAATGAAATGTACACACCTTGCTGGCAGGTCTGGACATGACCATATCATGGCAGATGATGCATTTTCAGCGGGAAAAAAAAAAAATGGGAGGGGGCATGGCATTTTTGTGATGTGAGTAAACCATGTTCACCAGTGAAAGGTGGCACAGCAGGAACAAATTGAAAATCTTGATGCCAGTTTTGCATCATGAGCCACACAAACTTTTCCCCTGTAATGTGCAGCACACGCTCTCCTCTCTACTTGGCCTGTTCTGTGTCATCACTATTACCACCACCCCTATCACTAGCCTCAGCTAACAGTGCAGCCACTTTGAGTTCAGAATGTGAACTTCTCTCACCTCCACTTTCAATAAAATCCTAAGTACTGTTGTCAAAGTCTTCCTCAATGTCCAAACTTTCATTTTGAAGTAATTCTTACACTTCTAATGCCGTGAAACTGATTAAGATGACTTCTCTCTGAGCTTTGCTACCCTGTAGTGCTGGGTTGAGACGCCATTGCTGGCATGCATTTAATACATCGGACAGTGACTTTCAAAACACCCTGTGGCTTACTCGCCCAGAGAAAATTTCTGAAACCATTGGTTGGTTTGGAAAGGGAAAAAGTCAAGAATATCATAATTAGATTATCAGGTCATCCATGGGTGCCACTCCAAAAATTCAAAGCATATAAAAGTCCCAATTGGGGCCCTTCATCTGAAACGTTTGTGTGAGTTGGGGCCCCGATTGGGGCCCTTTGTGACCATACTGACATGGTCTTGGCTCAAGCAGCATTAAAGAGTAAGCTGATATTGTCTAAATACAGAGGTCTAGGACCCAGGTAACCATGTGCGGGTCCATGATTTGTATATTGTGATTTATAAAACAAACTGACACAAAAGTTGTTGCCCATCTCCTATGCTCTAGCAATGTCTGACTAAGATTTGGAGGTGAAAGATTGATTGCCTGGTTAAACTTTTCTCATCATAATCCCCAGACTCTATCCATATTATTGAGTTTCAAATTGTAGGCTACCCTGTGATGCTGACATTTTGTCTTTATGTTCAATAGGCCACTGTTACCAGTGTGTAATTCTGACTTAAACCAACATAGCATAAGCCCAGGTCTCATACTGACTGTCCTGTGTTGCTGTGTCATTAAGTCACTGATTAAGACAGACTGTACCATTGTTATTTCATAAATTGTGCCTTTAGATGTATATCAAACTGAGGATTTGGTGGACCTATTTGTTTTTAATGTTCTTTCACCTTCCCAGCCGTTTCTTATGTGCACACACAGATAACCACCATCCATTGCAAAGATTGTTCCCCCTTCTGACTTCTTGTCTTGACTGACTTAGATTGGGAGAGTGCAATGGGAGAGTGCATTAAAAGCTTGTTTTTGTTTCATTTATTTGTAGCACCAAACCTTCTACTACTGAGTTCTATTTCATCATTTTTTATTAAAGTACATATGAGGTTTGATTTGTTTCTTGCAGTCACAGTCTTTTGCAGCATTAAAATAAGTCATTGTGCCACACGCTTGACTGGGCTGTTAGGTATCCACTACCAATTTTGCACATACTCTACTAAGTAACCTTCTCCTTGATCCTTCCTACTCTGCACTTTCTCACTTTGTCTTTACCTCCCCCTGTTTGGTCTATCACATACCTACTGTGTAATATATAGTCTGTGTAATATTTTTTATCTTTGCATGTAACTATGGATAGACAGGTAGATAAACAGATAAAATATATGTCTGAGTAGTATGTTTCTCCATGCAGGTAGCTATGAATAGGGTCTGGTGGTACATGGTACATATATATCAAGGTGTGCATTCCTTTTCTCTGTTCCTTAGGTAGCGTTACAACTGCTGGAAACAGCCATTGCTCGTGGTCAGTGGCTGATGCTGCAGAACTGCCATCTGTTGGTGCGGTGGTTGAAGGAGCTGGAGAAACAACTGGAGAAGCTGGTCAAACCTCATCCAGATTTCCGTCTGTGGTTGACCACAGAACCCACTCCCAGCTTCCCCATTGGCATCCTGCAGCGCTCACTCAAAGTCAGTGCTAGGCCCATGTTTTTGTGTTGACTTTGTGTTGTTCTGTTTGTGAGTGTGTCCTTGAGGTAGATTTCATTGTTTTTGCAAACTGAGTCATGCTTACTTTACATTTAATGGAGATTAGCATTGTACTCACTATGCATTGTTTGAAATGCAAAAGGATGTCTGCCTTTATATTAAATGCAAGTTGCATAGAATGATGACAACGGTGGTATTGAATAAGAGTTACATGGTGTCATGACTGCAGTGGTATTGAATAAGAATTGCATGGAGTCATTAAGCAATGGTATTAAATGAGTTTAATGGAGTTATGACTACAGTGGCACTGAAGAATGACAGAGAGAATCATGACTGTAGTGGTAATGGATGACTGCAAAGTATCGTGATGGGCGTAAAAAAAAAAATGAGGCAGACTCTTCTATTGATGTTGTTGATGTGTTGTTTTTGAAAATGCAATTATCTGAATAGTTATGACATTGATGTGACAAGGAAGCTGTGTGTGTTATTGTGTTTTTACTGGTATTTGTGTATATAACTCAGAGTCCCTGGTATTTGTGTATATAACCCAGAGTCCACTGTGTGTATGTGTGAACAGGTGGTGACAGAGCCACCCAATGGTCTGAAGCTGAACCTTCGCTCCACCTACCACAAGATTCCAGCCACTGCTCTTGCCGAGTGCAAACACCCAGCCTTTTCCTCTCTGGTGTTTGTGCTTGCCTTCTTCCATGCTGTGGTACAGGAGCGACGCAAGTATGGCAAGGTCGGCTGGAATGTGCCCTATGACTTCAACGAGTCTGACTTCAGAGTGTGCATGCAGATTCTCAACACCTATCTGACCAAAGCTCAGGAACAAGGAGACAACAAAATCCCATGGAGCAGTTTGAAGTATCTGATAGGAGAGGTCAGTGCTGCAAGAAGCTACAGTGAAATACAGAAATGGGCAGACAGTTATCTACATTCTTGTGGTCTGAAATGCAAAGTACTGTTGTTTTTCAGAAATTTTCTAAGAATCTGTCAGTATGCATGATAGACTGTAACTGTGGATGAATTTATGGAAAAACACCATTTTACATATGCATATGCATTTGATAGTGCTGATTTTACTACTAAACATAGTTTTACAATATACTTACATGATCAGACAATGTCTTATCCCCGCTTGGATTGGAACATTTTGCCAGAGTGATCACCTTTAGTGAGCTCACATTGTCACGCCCTGATCAGATGAGTTCAGTTTTCTCCCCTTTTCCAACCAAGTGGGGAGGGGAGGAAGACGTTCTAGTGTTTGGGCAGGTAAGTATGTCATAAAACTACTTTAAGTACTAAAATTCCTTTTTTTCATACTTGCCTGTCCAAACAAATGCCTGAATAACGAAAAGAAAGTTTGCCTGCAAGACTATCCATCTTAGCAACAGCTCACATGAGAATGTCTCTGTACAGTTTTCCAACCAAGGGCTTGGCACTATAGGCCAGAATGGCCCTAAAGGTCTTTTCAATAGTCTTGGAGGCTCAAAGTATAGTTGCCACTCTCCCTCAAAAGTTCATATCAACCAAGAGTCTAATTAAAAGTAAAGGATTTTGAAAAGAAGACCTAGCAACATAAGAAGACAAATACTTTGAAGCATAAGCCATAATGTCAAAAATTGGGTCATAAAACACACAGTCATGAAATAGCAAGTTATACAAGCCCAGGTTAACCAATGACTGCATCAGTTTGAAAGCTAGTACCAACCCTCCCACTTTGCATGCAAGTCATAATTTCAAAAGTGGGTCATACAACACAAAGTCAAAGAAATGTCAGGGAAGGAAGGCCATTTCCAATAGCTCAGGTTAACTAACATCTGAATTACTCTGGAAATATAGCTATCCAAGCAACTACCAGAACCCACATTAGTATATGGGCAAAAAAAAGTCCTGAGTGAGCCATAAGGAATACAGACTAATGAATAATAAATCATGCACATTATTAACACGAGAACTAGTTAACAATGACAGAATCAATCTGGAAGTGTAGTTATACAAGACTGCCAGATCTCCCATCTCTGTGAATAAACAATACTGTCAAAATTGTGGCCACAGAACACACATAGACAAAGAGTTTATGGAAAGTATTTAAACAAAGTCTGGTTAACCAAGAATTTGATCAGTCTGGTAATGAAGCTTTGCTAGCTGCTACCAGATCCCACTCTTCTGTATATAGTCAGTATTTTGCAAGAATGCATCACAAAATAGTCAAAAGTGGCATGTTAGGCAGGGTATTTATTTCAAAGGTGTGGCCACCCAACACACAGTCCTTGAGATGGCAGAATAGGCATGTTATTCATACAAGTTCTGGTAAACCATTGACCAGTTTACTCTGGAAATGTAGCTAGTAAGCTACCAAATCCCCTAGATAATTAAGTGCCTTTATATCTTTGGTCATGTCATGTAAGTAAAATCAGCCAAAGGACAACGGAGCCGACTGTTATAAGAAATAACGGCATAACAAAGATTTTGGGAATTATCAGCCAAAATTCCAAAACAGGAGCAGAAGAAAAGGTGGCTTCTCCCTCTAATTTAAAGATGAGCTTGAACAAGTGTTTTTCTGTATTGTCCAAAAAATGACCGAAGGCAAGTGAGAAAAGACGGAGGAGTATTCCTCCACCAAAGAAGAGTGGGGAAACTGAAGTGGTTTAAAGAAGTCAACTCACTAAAGGCAATCACTCTTGCTACCTATTGGGCATGGCGGTGAGGTTAGTTCCCTGCTCTCCTAGTTTTGTTTTTGGAGGGATCCTGATGATATGGCAATGTTCTACGTCAAATGGGGATAAGGCATTTGTTTGAACTGGTAATTATGAGAAAAAATATTGATGAAAAGGTTGACAGAAGAAAGGTCATCAATACTAATGTGGACAGTAGTACCAGAATATTTAAGACCAACAGTTGAGATTGTTTGACACAGTTGGCAGTTTGTCAGTATTACATAATTACATGAATTAGCATTTGTTTCATAATGGTTATATTTAATTTAGCTACAGCAAGACATGATGGTAGCTTTCCTCATGTATTTTGACTAGGAAAAGCATATCTCTTCACTCCAGATAGAAACTAGTATTTTTGTTCTTTTTATATGCTTCCTACTATTTCTTTATGGTGGAAATGGAAATGCATTTTTAGTGAACATTTTCAGGTGATGTATGGAGGTCGAGCCATTGACAACTTTGATCGTCGCATCCTCAACACCTACATGGATGAGTACATGGGTGATTTCATTTTTGACACCTTCCAACCTTTCCATTTCTACAACGATGAGTCAGTGGACTATTACATCCCAGAAGATGGAGCTAGAGATGTTTATGTTGGTGAGTAGTCTGCATCTTTTTTTTTTCCCCATACATTTTATTCAAGTAACATGAGAGTTTACAAATGCGCAGAAAGAGGACAGTGCGTGGAGATTTTCACACATATATGGTAGACATATTCATGCATGACCTGCGTAAATTGATGATACATAAGTATTTTCAACTGTGCATTCCATCTTTAAGCTCTCGCATTTCACCTCAGGGGAAATACAATTACTCCATAGACGGAAAACAAATATAAAACCAAAACCAATGGCGGATGAAAAAACAAAACAAAATGTGTGAATAACAAGGTAGAGTGCAGAGAAAGCATAACTTCACCTTCTGTACCTCTCCAGTTATCCTCTAAACCCCCCACCTTTCCCTGTCCCACTGCTCCCCCCCCCCCCCCCCCCCCCACAAGCCACCCCAACTCTGCTACATACACACATTCACAGAGCATAGAAAAGTATTTGTATATCAAGTAGAGAAACAAGAGTATTTGAGAACCATTGGGCTAAATTGCCAGTTATGTGATCACACATGCAGTCGCAAATAACAATTTTAAGTAAATATAGAGGGGGTTATTCATCGAACAGGGCCCTATAGACACAGCATTTCCACTGGAAGTCTGGGTATTGTAAATTTATTCTAGCTATGTATTCTTCAGTAGTATATTTATTTTTAAGTTGTCATGTAAAAAATGTAAATTCCAGAATAATATTTTCGCATTTACATTTGTAGAGGAAAGATTTTGCACATATTAGAATAAAATCGAGTCTATTGTCAGTCTTACTTACCTCATCATTACCAAACAGCACAAGTTCCTTCGTAAATCTGAAATTGTTAATAATATGACATCTGTTTAGAACAGCTTGCATTTCATTCCAGAAGTGTAGCGTTATCTTACATGACCAAAACAAATGTTTAATTGATTCTCTTTCCGACTTACAGAACGTACATTTGTCATTATCAGAGATATGCATCTTTTGCAATATGATATTTGTCGCCAAGATTCTATGAACCAGTCTGATTTGAAGCCATTTCAGTTTAATTTCTTTTATTTTTTGAATCTTCAATAATGTTATATTCCATTTAATGTTTTTTGATATTTCATTGCTCCATTTATTACAGCAGTTCGGCTGATGATTGTCTGCTATAAAGACGTTATAATAGAGTTTTGTCCCTTTCTTCACAGAAAGTATGGTAGTAAGAGATCTCGGTAGATTTCTTATTTTACTGCTGTTTAGGTTCATCCTGTTTTTTTTGCAATATTCTTTTATTGAGTGTATGCACTCTAAGAAGTCTGTAAAGTTTGTTTGGATGTCGTATTTATCTTTAAACTGTCGGTACGTCGTAAATGTTCCGTCTGCATGGACAAGATCTCCGACACGATGCACTCCCTTTTCTACCCACGTTTTAAAATATGTAGTGTTTTTGTCAGTTTTGAAATTGTTGTTATAGAAAATGTTTTCTGCCATCAGGTCCGCAGCATCTCTAATGTCATCTTTAATACAAAATTCTTTGTATGCTTTAAGATTCTTTTCAAAAGGCATTTAATTTTAGTTTGTTTAGAGGGAGGCTTGAACCATATTTGCATAAATCATGTATAATTGGACACCTTTCTTCGATCATGGACATCCATTTGAATCTGCCTACTAGAAGTTGTCTAATCCACAAGATTTTTAATGAGGCAATAAAATGTCTAATAGAAGAGATACCTAGGCCTCTTTCTAGTACGTTTTTAACAGTATTCTTTCTTGATATTCTGTCTGGTTTGTTGTTCCAAATGAATTGGAAATATTTTTTCTGAAAATTGTCTATGATATCAATGGGTGGGTTTGGTAACAATATCCAGAGATATACTAATTTTGACAGAACTAGCGATTTTAGTACCGCATCTCTACCCAGCATCATAATATTTCTTTTTGACCATATTTTGAAAAGAGTTTTAACTTCCAAGAATTTTTCTGCATAATTTAACTCAATGCATTTTATTAGATCAGTCATAAACCATATCCCAAGTATTTTAAATTCCTTTGGGATCCAGTCTAATTTTAGATGAGGCATATGTCGAACATTCGATGATACTTTGCTTCCTAGCCATATTGCTTTTGTTTTTTCAATATTCATAAACAGACCCGAAACGGTTCCGAATTTCTCTAACGTATTCATTGTTTGTTCAAAAGATGTTTTATCTCCTTGAATGGACAGTTGTGTATCATCTGCGAACTGAGATATTTTCTGTTCAGTAGTATTAACATTTATTCCTTTTATGTCTCCGTTCTCCTTGATCATTATGCCCAGAATTTCAGCTTGAAGTATAAACAAATATGGGGATATTGGGTCTCCCTGTCTACAACCTCTAAACCAGTCTAAGCAGTGTCCATTCACAGCTATGCTAGTTTTTATTCCTGTATGGAATGTCTTTATCCAACAACATATATCTCGCCCAAAACCAAATGATTCTAATACCCTATGCATGAACTTCCAGTCCAGAGAATCGAACTCTTTTTCAAAATCTTCACAGATTAGCATCCCAGGTAAATGTTTAGATTGTAAATAATCTATAAGATCATAAATAAACCTAATATTATCACCATAAATCTGTTTGCCGTGAAACCTGTTTGATCTTCGTGTATTAGTTTTTGGAGAACGGATTTCATTCTGTTAGCTATACATGAGGATCCAATCTTATATACAGTATTTTTACAAGGATATGGGGCACCAGTTTTTTATCAAGTTTCTTGGCTTGTCATTTTAGGAATACATACTATTAAGCCATCCTTCTGGGTATTTGACAGTTCCCCATCTTTAAATGACTTGTTAAGTGCTCTAACCACTAGAATTGTCTCCAGAAAACCTTAAAAAAAATTCTGGTGTAAAATCATCTGTTCCCGGACTTTTTCCGTTTTTCATATTTTTCAGAGCTTCTCCAGCTTCCTCAAGAGTGATCTCACCTTCAAGTAATAACTGTTCCTCTGAAGTTAGCTTTGGAATCTCCTTGACCAGATCTGAAATTTTGCCATCTAATACTTTTTTTTCTTGATACAAATTTTCATAGAAACGTTTAACCTCTGTTCTTACATCCTTTGGTTCCCTAATTGTTTCTCCATTATCCATTGTGAGATAGGGGATGTGCTTATTTATATAATGTCTCTTTTCTAAATTGCAAAAGTATTTTCAATTTTTCTCCCCATCTGCCATCCACCTGGCCCTTGATCTCAGTAATACTCCTTGCATTTTCTTTTTTCTTATTTCCGCAGACTGTTGACTTAAGTTTTGCAGTGTTTGAATGTCAAGTGTCGTTTTCTTTTCCATTCTTTCTAACCTATTGATTTCACTTTCTATCTTCCTTTTATTTTCTTCTATCGATTTTTTCTTCAAAGATGCAAAGGCCATCGCTTTAATTCTTATCTTCACCAATAAAATGTCTAGAAAAACGTGATCCGGTATGGTCAGTTCTAATTCACACTTTGGAATGTCAAGTATTTCTGCTTTATTGTAGTGTGCTGCAGCATACCTTGAGTGACATTATTAATAACATTGTTTATTTCTTCTACAAACTGCTTATCCCTTAGTGGAGAATTGTTAAACTTCCAAAATGTTTTGCAAGTAGTATCATTTCCAAATTTTGATGACAAAGTTACTATAGAGTGGCCTGAACGGTAACCGTACTGAATATCAGGTTCCTCGATAAAGTAAATGAGACATTCAGGTACAAGGAAGAAGTCCAGCCTGCTTTGTTTTAAGGGGTTTGATTTTCGCCAAGTATACTGTTTGCACTCCGGATTATATTCTCTCCAGATATCTGCTAGTTCTATGTCATCCATCATATTTTGGACTTTCTCTTGAGCTTTCGGATTATTATTGCATTTGTAATTATCATAGTCTATTGATGGGTCCAAAACAAGATTCCAGTCACCAACTGCTATTATGTAACGAGTTCTAAAGTCTATAATCTGGTTTTGTATGAGTTCATAAAATGATGGATTGTTCCTGCTGGGACCATAAACATTAACAATTAATATATCATTAGTCTAATATCACCATTGTTGTGAACAGACGTTAAATTAAATCAATCAAATCATATATCATATTCCATGGTTCTAATCAAGATCATGAGATGATTTCCATCTTTGTCCCTTTGAATCTTCTTAACTTTGAACTCAAAGTTGTTATTGAAAAGAATACATACTCCTCTAGCGTTTGCTTTAAATGATGCAAAATAACAGGTGTAACCCCACTCCGCTGCAACATATCTTTCTATCTTTTTATCAAAGTGGGTTTCCTGTAAACAATAAATCGAGAATTGTTTTTGTTTTAGGTACTTGAAAACATCATGCCTCTTTTGTGTTTCTCAGACCCAGACAATTCAGAAAGGCTATTGAGATAGTATCCATTCTATCGGTGTAGACATGTTATTTCAGTCAGTAATATATTCCCTCCGGGGGTTGCAACCTTGCCGTGGTCGGAGGGCTTGCGTGGTCCAGTGATCTTTTAGGCTTTGCTGACGGGGCATCAATACTCGACTAGATGGTTAGTTGTTGTCAACGCTTCTAGGCCTGTATAGCCAAGCTGCTGACTGGCCAAGCATTACGTGGTAGGAATTGATGCCCCTGGTAGGGTCTCCCATGTCAGAAAGGTTAGGAGTGAGGGCCCAGACAAATAGTAACCCACCTTTTTCCTATTCTGTCTTCTGCCTTTCTTAACGGTTCTTTTCTTTCTTCATCTCCCTTTCAAGCCTTCTTTTGCACACTCTTTTTCTCTCTGTGGTCTTCTTAAGATCCGCCGCGTTTGCCGTGCGGTGCGACCTGTGACGGAGGGGGATGAGATCCTGATGATTGAGAGGGCCAACGCCCTCAACACATCACTTTGGCTCGGACCTCTCCTAGACAGGAGGTACACTCTGGCCCGGGTGTATCAATCGGCTTCCCCTTCGTGGGGCTGGGTCAAGACAGGCAGTTCTCCGACTGGCCAAGGTAACCCCTGCAGTGCTCAGCTCTCTGTTCCCGGGAGTTGGGCATGATCAGGGGGGATAGGGTCAGTAGGCTTCTGTTTGTCGTATATCTCTCCTGAAGCCTGGAAGGGGTCAAGACAATGAGTTCTTGGCCCTGGCCCCTTAGTTGGACTCCATGGTGGGTGGGTAAGGGAGAGATGAAATTTCTAAACATAAATCATGGCTTTATCCAAAATCACACCCCCCATAAAGAAGAGGAAGGCAGTGGACCCCATTTCTAGTCATAACGATTCCGACAGTGACTCGGATATGGAGACGAGACAGAGGACAGGTTTTTGGGCTTCCTGGCTTGTGGTTGAAGGGACAGAGCAGGAAAAGCCTATTTCTGCTCTGAGTCCTTTTGCTATTCAGAAGGGCTTTCAGGGTCTAGCAGGTGACCCTCAGTCAGTGAAAAGGCTACGGAATGGCACTTTCCTCGTCCAGTGCAGATCACAGAGGCAATCGGAGCAGCTGCTGAGGGCAACAAAACTTGTGGACAGAGAGATCCGGGTGACCCCCCATAAGCAGTTAAATTCGACCAAAGGGGTTATCCGGTGCCCGGATTTGAAAGGTGTCTCGGAAGCGGAGATCAAGACAGAACTTGCGTCCCAAGGTGTGACAGAGGTGCATAGGGTGACAGTCAAAAAAGGTGCAGAAAGAGTGCCCACCAACACCCTCTTTCTGACATTCTGCAACCCTGTGCTTCCTACGGTCATTAAAGTCGGGTACTTAAATGTACGTGTCCAACTGTATGTCCCATCCCCGTTGAGGTGTTTCAAATGCCAGAAGTTTGGACATGTCAGAGACCGCTGTTCTGGGCAGGAGGTGTGTGGTGTTTGTTGCAAGGCAACCCATGATGGGCCGTGTAAAGACCCGGCTCATTGTGCGAACTGCGGTGGCGACCACCCCTCCTCTTCACGCAACTGCCCTGTTTGGGTTCAGGAGTCCACCATCCAAAGAGTGAAGACTGAAAAGAAAATTTCGTTTTTTGAGGCCCGCAAACAGGTTGTTGGCAGTCAGACGTCAACAGTGTCTTCTTATGCTTCCGTTACAAAGAAAGTTTCCACCCGTTCAGTCTGCTGCCAGACTGACAATTTTACTTTCACCAAGACATTGCAAGAAAGACCGTTAAGCTCTGGTGGAAGCAAGTCCACCGCCTCCCAACCCAAAGTGGGTGCCCCTGGTGGAGGCAAAAAATCCGCCACCCCTCAGACTGCCCAGCAGTCTACTCCATCTGCTGCTGGGCAGATGAAAAAGCCAGGCCTCCCGCCTCGAACTTCCTCGAGCAGTGCCCGTGCGGGCAAGGGAGTTCAACCAAGTTTGGAGATGGTGGAGATGAGGAAGAAACCTCCACCATCTCCAAAATCCAGACCTTCTTCACCTGTGGGCAAGTCTGCCAGCAGGTCTGAAGACCCAAACAGTCCAGTGAAACTAAGCAATAAATTTGCTCCACTGAACGCAGACGATGACGAGGAGATGACCTGACTTCTCTCCTGTTCATCCTCTGCACCATGGATAGTAGTAAACTAATCCATTGGAATATCCGTGGCCTAAATTCAAATTTTGAGGAGCTGCAGCTTCTGTGTCAAACTGTAAAACCTTCCGTCGTGGCTCTTCAGGAAACTAAAATTCAAAGCCAGAAGACCTTCACTCTTTCTGGCTTTAATATTCTTTCTAAACCTGCACAACCATCCACATTGGGACTGTCAGGTGGTGTTGCCCTTCTTTTACATAAAACTTTGCTGTTTAGTCCTGTCGCTCTGATTACCCCCTTCAGGCTGTAGCTGCGAGAGTCACTCTCCATAAAACTATAACAATTTGTTCACTTTATCTGCCACCTTCTGTCCCGGTTTGTCGTCAGGACCTTTTCAGTCTGATCGGAGAACTTCCTCGACCTTTTTTGCTGTTGGGTGACTTTAATGGTCACAATCCTCTTTGGGGTAGTGTCAGTTCGTCATCCAGAGGTCTGCTTCTTGAGGATGTCCTTTCAGACTTTGATTTGTGTTGTCTGAACGATGGAGCTCCAACTTACCTCCACTCTTCCACAGGTTCACTTTCGTGTTTAGATTTGTCGATTTGTGACCCCTCGCTGGTCCTGGACTATGAGTGGTCTGTCCATGACGATCTACACGGAAGTGACCATTTCCCTGTTCTTTTAAAACCTGTATTAACTGAGAGCGCTTCTGTCTCACAACATTTTAATTATAAGAAGGCCAACTGGGATCTCTTTGTAACCAATATTTCAAAAGAATTCCAGGAAGTTGATTTTCTTCAGAGTCCAGACCCAGCAGAATCTCTGACCAATACTGTGATAAACTGTGCTAAAACCTGTATTCCAATGTCTTCCAATAAACTCCAAATGCCCAAAACACCCTGGTTTAATTCAGACTGCCAACAAATTTCAAAAGTTCGCAAACGGGCTCAGCGTCGGGTATACCAACGACCTTCAGGTCCCAACGCTCGAGCCCATCAGAAACTCCGCGCCAAATCGAGACACACTTTCAAAATCAGTAAACGTCAGTCTTGGAGAAACTTCTGCTCCGGGCTGACATCAAAAACTTCAAAGAAAAAAGTCTGGAACATCATCAGAAAAATCAAAGGGAAAAACACCAACCCCTCCATTCATCACTTGAAACTTGCCGATGCTCTGGTCACTGACAAACAAGCTGTTGCCAATCTGTTGGCTTCCACCATCCAACAGAACTCCTCATCTTCAAATAAATCTGCAGCATTTTTAAAAAACAAACAACTCAGAGAGAAATCTTTATACAATTTCACATCAGACAACTCTGAAGCCTACAATCTCCCTTTTTCAATCAATGAACTGAAAACAGCTTTACAAACCTGCACTGATTCTGCCCCTGGTCTGGATGATATTCATTATCAGGTTTTGAAACATTTTCCAGAAAGCTGTCTCCAGACTGTTCTTAAAGTATACAACCATATCTGGACCACAGGGTGCTTTCCGCCCTCCTGGCGGAAAGCCCTGATCATTCCAATTCCAAAGCCTGGAAAGGACCTTACCAACCCTTCCAACTATCGTCCAATAGCTCTGACTAGCTGCCTCTGTAAGTTGATGGAGAAGATGGTCAACTCCCGTCTGATGTGGAAGCTGGAAACCGATGGCCTTTTGGCCAGTCAACAGTGCGGGTTCCGGAAATACCACTCGACAGTCGACCATCTAATCCGTCTGGAAACCACCATCCGCAATGCCTTTGTCAATAAACAGCATGTGGTCGCTATCTTTTTCGACCTCGAAAAAGCGTATGACACCACATGGAAATCAGGAATTCTTCTGGACCTGCACAGACTTGGTTTCCGTGGTCACCTGCCTCTGTTCATACAGAACTTTTTGGCTGATCGACAGTTCCAGGTGCGTGTTGGCACCACACTCTCTGACATCCATGGGCAGGAGTTGGGTGTCCCTCAAGGGAGCATCCTTTCTCCTGCTCTTTTCAGCATTAAAATCAACGACATTGTGAAATCGGTAAGCCAGGGCTCTGAGTCCTCTCTGTTCGTTGACGACTTTGCGCTGTACGCAGTTGGAGCTTCTTACCCCAGCGTACAGCGTCGACTCCAACTTTGTGTCAACAAGATCCAGCAGTGGGCCGAGGAAAACGGGTTTACCTTCTCACGTACCAAAACTCAGTCAATCCATTTTCACAATTTTCGTCAATTTTTTGCTGATCCTGAAATTCGTCTGGACAAGTCCACCATTCCAGCTGTAAAAGAAGCCAAATTCCTGGGAGTTATTTTTGATCAAAAACTCAACTTTCTCAGCCACATTAAAAATCTCAAAACCTCTTGCCAGAAAGCTCTGAATATTCTGCGGGTCGTAGCACACACTGACTGGGGCGCTGATAAGAAAACTTTGCTGCATCTCTACAGAGCCCTGGTCCGCTCCAAACTGGACTATGGTTGTGCTGTGTACGGCTCTGCAAGACCCTCTTATCTGAAACTCTTGGACCCTATCCACCATCAAGGGCTTCGTCTCTGTCTTGGAGCATTCCGCACCACCCCTGTGTACAGCCTGTACGCAGAGGCAGGTGAACCCTCACTGTCCAACCGCAGGCTGAAAATGTCTCTAAATTACTACATCAGACTGTTCTCAGAACCACAGAATCCTGCCTATGACTGTGTCTTTGACCCCCAGTTTCAAAACAAATTCGAAAACAACCCTAACTGTATTCCGCCGTTTGGTGTTCGTATGCAGCCACATGCGCGGAATGCAGGTCTAGACCTAGGAGTTGTGTCTGATTTTTCCAAGTTTCCGGATCAGCCTCCGTGGACCTTTTTCACACCAGAGATTCGTTTTGATCTCGCAGCTTTTCGTAAAGAGTCCACCAGCTCTCAGGCATACAAGGCATTGTATGCTGACCTCTGTTCAAAATTTCCATCCTGTCAGAAAATTTTCACTGACGGTTCCAAGTCTGAGGATGGAGTGGCCTGTGCAGCCTATTGCCCTGGTGCTCCTTCTCAGATACTGTTAAAACATATACCTCCAGATGCCTCTGTCTATTCTGCTGAACTTACTGCTCTGGTTCTGGCATTGAAAATAATTTCACAATCTACCAAGAGGGACTTTCTGGTTCTGTCGGATTCGCTGTCAGCTTTGGAGGCCATAGCTGGCCGCAACCTTCAGCATCCAGAACTATTACATTTCTTTGAGCTTTTTAGCAAGTTGAAAGCGGATGGTTACAACATTATTCTCGCTTGGGTTCCTGGTCATGTTGGCATCGGAGGGAACGAAATGGTTGATCGTTTAGCCAAGAATGCCACAAGAGAGAAATTGTCCAATATTTATATCCCTTGCTCAGATCTGAAACCCAAAATTAATGATTATGTGAGAGACCTCTGGCAGGAGGATTGGAACATGCAGACGGATAACAAACTCTTTCAGATCCGTCCAAACCATAATGAGTTCCTCCCATCTACGTCTGGTGGCCGTAAAGAAGAAACAGTTCTGTGCCGGCTGCACACCGGCCATTCGTATTTTACCCATTCGTACCTTTTAAAGAATGAGGAAGCTCCGTGGTGCATTCCATGTCATGTGCCACTCACAATGAAACATATTCTTTTAGAGTGTTGGGACTTGCACGATGTGAGACACAAACATTTTACAGCAGAGTCCATGAAAATCCTGTTCAGGGATGTTCCGCCTGACGTGATTTTTGAGTTTTTGAGAGAGATTAACATTTTTCATCTGATTTAAGATTTTATGGATGAAAGATTTTTAACGAAGTTTCTGGTGCGTTTCTAGACGATGTCATTTAAAGAGATGTGTGAAAGTTTTTTTTTTTTTTTTTTTTTTTTTTTTTTTTTTTTTTAATGACTTGTGAGTTGATTTTAACGTGGTGACAGCCCTGATGTGGCCCCTTGCGGTCGGCTGGGCTATAAGCAACATTATCTTATCTTATCTCAGTAATATATTGAGGCAAACATTTATCCTTGAATAGTTCATCCCCCTAAAAATTGTTTGACATTGTGCACAACCAACATAACCAGCCACTGCAACAACTGTGTCAAAAGCACAAAAGGCCAACATGTTCCCGACAGGATACAGAAACAACAAAAGCAGAACAATCAACCAAAGTATCCCTTATGGAAGAAAAAAATCAAAAAGAAAAGACAAAATGAAAGAGAAAACAAAAACAAAAAATTTGTGCACAGCACATAGAAAGTTTCACTTGACAGGTGTTTAGAATCCAAGCCAAGGCTCACAAAGTCATGATTTCACATTCTCATATCAAGTTCACAATGAGTGTGCCCTTTGAAGCAGTTGCCATAAAAAATTGGACAGTGATTAAAAAGATAATGGTGATACTGGAAATGCACACATGCATGGACACACACACATACACATGCACACACACACACACACACACATTCGCGAGCGCGTGCATGCATGCCAGCACGCCTGCACATGCACACAGATGGCAGAAAGAAACGCTAGTTAGAGAGAGAGAGAGAGAGAGCAGTACTGCATGTATCGGCCATACTACCACCCTCACACCACATCTCACCAGATGCCCGTCGTGTCCCTTCACCAGTAACATCAAGAAATTCATGCTGGCCGAGACTAGTATATTACATGTGCTTCCGCCAGCACAGCACCACAATGACCATTTACATCACTTGCTAGACCAGTCTTTAATATCTGAACAAGTATTCATCTAGAAATAATCAGATGAATTCTCTTCTCTTCTCCTTTTTAAAAAATTAATATCTCAATCGGAAAAGAGTCAAGATACTACAGGAAAGTGAATAGGGGGAGGGTGAGGGGAGGGGGGGGGGGCTGATAGGAAATCTGTCTCCCTTCAGATCTATCAGTATAACATTTGAATCGGATTTTCACTGTTGTGCCATGGGGCCATTTTCATTATCTCCTCCCCATATATATATATATATATATATATATATATAGTGTGTGTGTGCACCTTAATTAAATTCACAATGCTTTCCACTTGTTAAAGCTGGTAAATAACATATGGAATCATTGCTGCACTTTACAATAAAAAGCTGTCAGACTGTACATTTCAAAGCAGAAAACTGACCAGGATTATGATAATGTCTGTACTTTTATTCAGTTTGTGATTGAAGCTTTTGTTGTTGAAAATAGAACCAAAGGAATATACCTTTTGTTTTTCAGACTACATTGAGATCTTACCTTTGGCCAACACACCTGAAGTGTTTGGCTTGCACCCCAACGCCGAGATTGGCTACTATACCCAAGCTGCCAGAGACATGTGGAGCCATCTGGTGGAGCTGCAACCTCAGACAGGAGACACGGGTGCTGGCATCAGTCGTGAGGAGTTCATTGACAAGGTCATTGCCCTTAGATCAGTCTTATTGTATGTTGGTCAGTGAAGGAAGGGAAGGGAATTTCTAAGATACAAAGCTGCAGGCTGCACTCACCCTTTTTTTTTCTTTTTTTTTAAATCTGAAAATTCAACACATTCATTGCAACTGGCTGATGAGCCACAGGAAAAGAGTGGTGCAAACGATAAATCAAGAGAGAGACACAACACAATATAAACAAGATGTATGTATTCTGAGGAATGTCATGAACTGGCAAACTAGCATGAAAGGGCAGTATATACAATGCAAAGAAATATTAACTGCTCACAGTTTTCTTTATCGTTGTTGTGAATTCATCCATTTTGTACGGTCTGTAAGTAATTATTGCATGGCAACAAAACTGCTACTCTTTTTTAAGCAAATATCATATGGCCTGGAGCGATTGGCTACTTGCTAAGAAAAATTCAGCAATAAGTGACAGAACTTGTAACACTGTCATGTGATAAAAGAGGGAGGGGTCACACAAAGGACAGATACCCTGACTGAATTTGATTGGTGACTTGCCAAGAAAAGGTGATGACCACTGAATTACTGATGAACTCCTGACTGCTGGGAGAGGGAGGTAGAAATAATAGGGTAGGGTTACACAAATTAGCAGCCAAGAAAGGAGGGTCCAGAGAGGGGACTGAAACCCCAGCTGAATTGGATTGGTGATTTGCCACAAAGAGGCTGTTCACACAGCAAGACTGAGTTTCCTGGCTGCTGGGGGAGAGGGAAAGGGAAAGAAGAGGGTGGGGTTACACAGATTGGCAGCCAAAGAGATAAGTCAATCTGTAGATTGGGTGCACAAGTAGGACTGGATTAAGCCGGTGCATTTTGGTATACAAGAAGAAAAAGATACACCTGAAGGTCCCAGAAAAGTACTGTCCTCAACTGCTGAGCAAATCAGTTGGGAGCAATCCTGCACCACCCTTCGAAGCCTGCGTTCACATAGGGTGCCTGCATGCACAGGGCATTCCATTATGTGAAGGGACACAGTTGCACCCTGGCAGATGCCATTGTGTAATGGCCACTGGATGTGACATGACAGAACCTCCACAGGAGCATTCCCATGGATCTCACATTTTTAGTTGCTTCTATGATAGAAATGGAGTCATTAAGAAGATTCCGATCGGGAAGTCCGAATTTCGTAAAACGACAATTTAGATCAAAACTCCGACAATCAACAAAGAAGGCAACTTGCTCAAGGGACTGGCGCCGTCAGTCATTCGTATAGTCGCTAGCTTGTACTTGAAAGATCCTTGGTATGCAATATGCGAAATGAGAGCTTATGGACTTTACTTTCAATGCACGTTTTCGGATTCTTTGGATTCTCTCATACTTTCTGTGAAATCAAGAATTATTTACGGATTGTTCGTTGGACAATTCAGAATGGCGCCAAGATTAATTGTGTGAAATACCAGTTTTAGGGAAAATATGGGCTTCTCAGTCCAACAGGATTGTAATGAATAGAATACATTAATTTTTGTGACTTCAGTGACATATATACAACTATGTAGGTTCTGAGGTATTCATAATTTAAAGAGTTTACACAAGAAAATTGAGATTCATCGATCAAGGGAGGTAAGGGGGAAGATAACTCATGAACAAAGTATCTCGTCTACAATGGGTCACCAAGAAATGTACTGTTAGTACCCGGCTACATTAATAAAAGAGGTGCTGCTGGTGGTTGCAAGTTGAAGGGAAAAGAAGTGGCTTAGAGCCAGGAAATTACGATAACTTGGAATGAAGATAGATTAGTTCCAAAAGCTTTGCATGTTAGAGAGTTCTTTTTGTTTGTAGCATGAAAACAAACATATCTGTTACCTATTACAGTTTTGTATCTGTGACTTGTATGTTTGCAGATTGCCACAGATGTGTTGAACAAGCTACCAGCAGAGTTTGAACTGGACAAGATCCGCAAGAAATATGGTGTGGAAATAACTCCCACTACTGTGGTACTGCTTCAGGAACTGGAGAGATTCAATAGTCTCATTAGTCGCATGCGCCGCTCCCTTGCGACACTGAAGCGGGTAAGATAGTAATCACAGTTTCTCATGTTACATAAATTAGCAAGAACATGAGTCTTAATCAATTCTGTCTCGGTATATAATTTCAAGTTGAGTTCTATCCATGTAACAGATGCATTTGTGAAAGTATTCCTCATTTTTGCAACACTGCAAATGTATATATCTGGTTGTTTCCAGGGTATGTTATGCAAAGGGTAGGTCATGCTTGTGGTGAAATTGATCAAAGTCTTCAGTTCTGCCAATTTCATGGGCACTGTACTGCATGGACATAGTAAGGCCCTCAAAAAGGGGGCACTCACTCATACTGGCTCTGCAACTAAGCAATTATAGTTATCTATCCTGCATATGTTGGATCAGAGCAGGCAGAAGAAAAATAAGTGAAGTGCCTTGAAATCAGTGCAGCATTTGCTGTGGTGGGAAGCTTCATAATGACCTGACACAGGAAACGACTAATTGTAGCACAAGCAGATAGCTCTTCAGTCAGCTCTACCCAGATAGGTAGCCCACTGTGTAAAGAAAGTGTGGATTGTAAAGTGCTAAGAGCTTGATCGCAAACCAAGGACAGGCACTATGTAAGTACTTTTACTGATAATAGTATTGCTAGCTTAATGGACAGTGAACCTATCTGGGTGTTATCATTATAGGGAGGCCAGAGTGAGTGGCATTGGAGTAATGCTACTATGAAGACACAAAAGCAGAGGAAAAAAATATTTGAAGTGGTAATAGTGTTGCACTGGATTCGTGTCCTCATTCCAGCAGTACATCTCCTCTGTCCGTTTTGTATGTTACTTGGAAATCCGCCACATCAGTTCTGTTCCCAATCTGTTTTCAGGGGATGTGACCAAACCCTCATCTGTGCTTTTATTCTTTCACAGATAGATTACTGTAAATCTCTTCTGGCTTGCTGTCCAGAACATCTTATTCATCAGTTACAGAAAGTAAGGAATAATGTCAGACAAAGTTCAGATGTTCTGGATCCATTTATATTGCTCCTCTGTTTCATTCTCTTCACTAGCTTGCTGTTCAAAAGTAAATTAAATATAGACTGTTTTTTCTCAGTTTTAAGTCACTGAATGGTCAAGCTCCATCATAATCATTCTGACCTTCCCCAGCTGTACACCCCTGCCCAGTCATTGCATTCCTCTGCTGATACTCATCTCCTTCAGGTCATTCATTTCCATACCAAGACCTTTAGAGAATGTTCTTTCTCTTTTCCTGCACATCGGCTTGGAAATAACTTCTTTTCTCTCTCTAGTTCTGTCTCTTCCTTTAAGTCATCGCTCTGGACTAAACTTTTTACTGATTCATAGACATCTCTCAAAACTGAACATTTCACTAACTGATTCCTTTTTTTGCTTAATGATTTGTGGTGCATGTGTGTGTGTGTATGTCCATATGCACGCATGCAAGTTTGTGTGTATTTGGAGGAGGGGAGCACACATGTGCCAAAATCATGTTTATGCATGTGGCTGCATGTATGCATGTGGCTGCATGTATGCATGCATATGTGTGTGTGTGTGTGTGTGTGTGCGCGCAAGCTGTGAACTTTGTAAGCACTTGAGGCTTTTTATAGATTAAGCACAAGAAATATCCATTACCATTATCATTAATGGTCATATGACCCAACCACTGATGACACAAAAGACATAGAATGTCTGATTAGTGACTGTATGTGATGTAGAATGGTGATGTCAGCTAACCACTGTACAGGATGTGGAATGGTGATGTTGACCTCACCACTGACTGTGCATGATGTGGAATGGTGATGTTGACCTCACCACTGACTGCATGATGTGGAATGGTGATGTTGACCTCACCACTGACTGTGCATGATGTGGAATGGTGATGTTGACCTCACCACTGACTGTGCATGATGTGGAATGGTGATGTTGACCTCACCACTAACTGCATGATGTGGAATGGTGATGTTGACCTCACCACTGACTGCAAGATGTGGAATGGTGATGTTGACCTCACCACTGACTGTGCATGACATGGAATGGTGATGTTGACCTCACCACTGACTGTGCATGATGTGGAGTGGTAATGTTGACCTCACCACTGACTGTGCATGATGTGGAATGGTGATGTTGACCTCACCACTGACTGTGCATGATGTGGAATGGTGATGTTGACCTCACCACTAACTGCATGATATGGAATGCTGATGTTGACCTCACCACTAACTGCATGACATGGAATGGTGATGTTGACCTCACCACTAACTGCATGATATGGAATGGTGATGTTGACCTCACCACTGACTGCATGACATGGAATGGTGATGTTGACCTCACCACTGACTGTGCATGATGTGGAATGGTGATGTTGACCTCACCACTGACTGCATGATGTGGAATGGTGATGTTGACCTCACCACTGACTGCATGATGTGGAATGGTGATGTTGACCTCACCACTAACTGCATGATATGGAATGGTGATGTTGACCTCACCACTAACTGCATGATGTGGAATGGTGATGTTCACCTCACCACTAACTGCATGATATGGAATGGTGATGTTGACCTCACCACTGACTGCATGATGTGGAATGGTGATGTTGACCTCACCACTGACTGTGCATGATATGGAATGGTGATGTTGACCTCACCACTGACTGCATGATATGGAATGGTGATGTTGACCTCACCACTGACTCTGCATGATATGGAATGGTGATGTTGACCTCACCACTGACTGCATGATATGGAATGGTAATGTTGACCTCACCACTGACTGTGCATGATATGGAATGGTAATGTTGACCTCACCACTGACTGCATGATGTAGAATGGTGATGTTGACCTCACCACTGACTGCATGATGTGGAATGGTGATGTTGACCTCACCACTGACTGTGCATGATGTGGAATGGTGATGTTGACCTCACCACTGACTGCATGATATGGAATGGTGATGTTGACCTCACCACTGACTGTGCATGATGTGGAATGGTAATGTTGACCTCACCACTGACTGCATGATATGGAATGGTGATGTTGACCTCACCACTAACTGCATGATGTGGAATGGTGATGTTGACCTCACCACTGACTGTGCATGATATGGAATGGTGATGTTGACCTCACCACTAACTGCATGATATGGAATGGTGATGTTGACCTCACCACTGACTGCATGATATGGAATGGTGATGTTGACCTCACCACTGACTGCATGATGTAGAATGGTGATGTTGACCTCACCACTGACTGTGCATGATATGGAATGGTGATGTTGACCTCACCACTGACTGTGCATGATATGGAATGGTGATGTTGACCTCACCACTAACTGCATGATATGGAATGGTGATGTTGACCTCACCACTGACTGCATGATATGGAATGGTGATGTTGACCTCACCACTGACTGCATGATGTAGAATGGTGATGTTGACCTCACCACTGACTGCATGATATGGAATGGTGATGTTGACCTCACCACTGACTGCATGATGTGGAATGGTGATGTTGACCTCACCACTGACTGCATGATGTGGAATGGTAATGTTGACCTCACCACTGACTGCATGACATGGAATGGTGATGTTGACCTCACCACTGACTGTGCATGACAGGCTCTGGCTGGAGAGGTGGGAATGAGCAGCGAACTAGACGATGTTGCACGATCCCTCTTCAATGGAATCATTCCTGCCATCTGGCGACGCTTGGCTCCTGACACTCTCAAGTCTCTGGGTAACTGGATGCTCCACTTTGAGAAACGCTTCCACCAGTACAACACATGGGTAAGAGCATTGCTTGTCTCATAGCCTGGGATGATAGTTGTCAACAAAAATCACAGTGTGTTCTGGCTTGAAAATGGGACAACAAGCAGGGTTTTGAATTTAATGAACGCTGCGAACATCTGTATCAAGCAACTGTTTGAAAACAAAGAATTTGGTAAGAAAAAGACAAAGTAGAGCAGTATTGTTAAAATCCACATGTATTTTTTATCATGTGTAGGGACATTTGTTGTGTGGACAGAAGACTGCATTTATACAATCATTCATACACTGTATTGAACTTTGTGCATGTATGTATGTGCTGTACATATGTATGGGTGTATAAGGATGGCATTAGTACAGTGGCAGGATATGATGATCTGAAGTTGACAGTGTATGATAGGCCAACACTTCTTGTTACCAGGTCAATGAAAGTGAGCCCCCAGTGATGTGGCTGTCAGGGCTTCACATCCCAGAGTCCTATCTGACAGCCCTGGTGCAGGCCACATGTCGCAAGAATGGCTGGCCTCTGGATAAATCCACCCTCTACACCAATGTCACTCAGTACACTGCACCGGAAGATGTTACCGAGAGGACCTCTCAAGGTCAGATTGTCTTGTTTTTTGTTGTTCCTCTTGCTATTTTGTTGTTGTTGCTTTCCTGCTTTTATTGTTTACAGTTACATTCCATAGAAAACACAAAGTTTGTTTCTTTCTTTCTTTTTTGTTTTGTTTTTGTCTTTGCCAAAAACATTTTCATTTTAAATTCTGTTAAATTTGCATGGTGTTAGTCTCAGGATTAACATTTTCGAGATAATGGGTTTGACTTACGAGAGCACTGTTGTTTTGGTCATTGATTAGTCCCAGTCAGTGTCTACCCAAATTGGAGAAAACTGTGGTGGGAAGACTGGAGTCACACAGTGAAGTGTTATCCACTTCCCACGATAGTGACTTCACCATAGTACTAGAATGTCTGGACCAACTTTGCAGTGCATAAATCTAGCATACCTGGTTGATGCCAAGATATGTCATAATAAGAAACAAAGAGTGCAGCTCTTGTATGTTTTCTGAAATTAAATGGAATTCCAAAGGAAGATTAGATGGATGATAACTTGAAGCAAAATTAACAAAAATGAGCAATGATAGTATGATTAAGATATTAACTAACAAACTTAAGTAGACAGTGATGGCCAGTTGCTTTGTGATGTACTATGATTGATGTATATTTGGCTGTCATTTCTGGTGGAAATTAGCAATATTAAATTCTGCCTAGCTCTTCAAGGCAGTATGTTCTTATTGACATGACTTTTATGTATGTTCTTGGCTATATTGTATGTTAACATGACCTGTGTATGGATTACTTTGATATGGATTACTTTGATGTTGCAAGAAATGTTTTATGTGTACATAACCTGTGTGTGTGTGTTGCAGGCTGCTTTGTGCATGGTCTGTACCTTGAGGGGGCTGGCTGGGACATGAAGGACAGCAGTCTCATCAAACAGAAACCTAAACAACTCATCCAGGAGCTGCCAGTTCTCAAGATCATCCCCATTGAGGCTCACAGGCTGAAACTGCAGGTGTGTGCTCTTTTCTTTATTTTCACTGCACTGACAAACACAACATGAGCATTGTGAGCTACTTGATCATTCTTTGTAGGGCAAGGTTTCCTGCAAATGCCCCAATTGTCAGCTTTTCTCCATAAAAGACCAAAGTCACTTTAGTTAGAATATTTTTTTTGAAATGCTTCAAAGGTGTTTTTTTCAATTTGAAAAAAAAAACTAGATCAGCTTTAAATGTTTTTTAGGAGTCAGATGGGGGATGGAGTGGATCGATAGAAGGAAGAAATGGGTGGGTAGGTGGAGTGGCTGGTGGTTTTATTTTTTTCTTCCTATTAATCTAGAATAATTATTTATGATGTGCCATAGAATACTTCTCATGCTGGTGTTTGTCATGAAACAAATTTGGTCTTGACTACAGAGAACAAAAAAGCTTATTCCAACAGACCTTGATGGAACTTTTCCCCTCTAGTCGGATGTAGCCGGACCACATGAATCTGTTGTCCAAGGCCTGTTCCACCAAGCAACAGCAAAACTGCCAGTGAATGTCTGTATCTGTTGTCAGCCTATGTGATCACACCTGGTATGATGATCTCTATTGCTCCTGCTGGACACATTTTGTGTTTTGGCCTTTAATATGGCAAGTAGTTATCTGCTAGGGTGCTCTGAATCTTGTCAGGCATATGCTCCCTCCCTGTCTTTCTTTGAATGTCCAAGTCCTCCAGAAGAGGAAGCTCTGCTGAAATGATACCCCCAGCTGCCTTTTGACCATTTGCCTTGACCCCCAGCTGCCTTTTGACCATTTGCCTTGACCCCCAGCTGCCTTTTGACCATTTGCCTTGACCCCCAGCTGCCTTTTGACCATTTGCCTTGACCCCCAGCTGCCTTTTGACCATTTGCCTTGACCCCCAGCTGCCTTTTGACCATTTGCCTTGACCCCCAGCTGCCTTTTGACCATTTGCCTTGACCCCCAACTGCCTTTTGACCATTTGCCTTGACCCCCAGCTGCCTTTTGACCATTTGCAATGAAAAAAGATCTGCACACATTTGATAATATTCTGGCGGTATCTTCTTAGATGTTTTATTTACCATGGGCGCTGTTCGTCCTTCATGTATACTCATCAGGGTGGACAGGGTAGTGAGTTATGGTGAGATACATGCATACGCCAGTCAAAGTATCATGTCTGATAAGTGAAGCGACTTCCTTATATAGTGACTGGCAGCCTGACATAGTCCTGTGTATGATGTTCTCTGTATGAAATGCTTAGAAGCTGTCTAAAACATTTAATAATAATAATAATAATAATAATGAATACATCCAGTCAGTATCGTTCAGTATTGTTCACTCAGTTTCTTTACTTCCTTCATTCTTTCCATTTCTTACGCAGGGTGCATGTTGTGTGTAACATGTCATCCATACCAACGGCCAAACTGGCCTACTCTTCCGAAAGTTGGTGATGGGATTTTACGTGTGTGCAAGATATTATGCGTGCGTTCACACACGGAACCTCGGTTTATAGTCTCATTCGAAGGACTGTATGGGAAATGGAGTCGGAACTAATGTTAACTCCAAGGGAAAAATCCCCCTGTACCGAAACGCCCCGGCGGAGATTCGAACCCGCAACCCCAGGATCACCAAGATTACGAGTCAGGCGCTCTACCAACTGAGCTATTCCGGCTCCCTACACTTGAACATGAGCTTTCTTCAACTATGCTCTACTCTTAGTTCTTATATTCATATAGAGAAATGGATACCACCAGTGACATTTTCTCAGGAAAACTGATAGAGCTGGTTCTCTAGATGATGTTGAGTCTTATGGCATGAATACATTGTATTATTAAGTATTATGGTACTTTTCAAAATATGAAGTATTACTATATGATCCTTTACTGGCCGCATTAAGGGCGCCGGCTACTTCCTGTCCTTATCTTTCTGTCCCTTTCTCATTTTTCATTTCACAGAAAAATTATTGCTCCTTCTTTTGCTGTGCATTCAAAGACAACCAAATCTATGAATGTCCTGTCTTTTTGTTGGTTTTCTCTGGGGTATGTTACCTTCTAAGTCAAAATGTAATGACTGCGTAATGCTGTGGTGTGTTTTTGATGTCTTGGATTATTTAGACTGCTATCAGAATTGAATATTCCAAGACCGATCGATGTAATCTTCTCTTACTCTGGCACTCCACTTTTTCAACTGTTAAGAAGAGTTGCCCCTTTACACTGAAACTGTAGATATTAGGAGGAAGCACATAGCACATTAATCAGTCAGTTGGGGTTTCCCAGCTCCCCACATCAGGTTTATTCGCTTCCTTTTTCTGCTCTTTGATTGAGAGTTGATGCAGTCGGTTAGTTCCTGACTCTCTTGTTTCCCGTGAAAATGATTTGGTCAGTTTGTCTAAGCACCAAGTCCTGTGTGTCAGGATTCTTATTGTCCTTTCTTTCGCAGGTTTTTCTTTTAAGGAATATTTTGTGTGCTGACTTCTGATGTCAAAAAAATAATTCTGTTTCTGGTCATCCTTCTGAGGATCATGACAGTCTTAGTCTCTCGTGAGGCTTTTTGGCTTGAGTCAAGGTAAAGGCATGTGTCAAGGTTGAGGCATGTGTCAAGGTTAAGGCATGTGTCAAGGTTATGGCATGCATCAAAGCATGAGTCAAGGTTGAGGCATATCCCACTATCATCTTCCACATACTAGCTATGCCAGGCAAATAAAAATGAGATTATTTTCAAACTGATAATTTTTTTCTGATGCAACACATTAACAGTATCCATCCTCTTCCATCAGTGTGTGTGTGTGTGTGTGGGGGGGGGGGGGGGCAAGAATATTGATTAATATAGGGAGAACAGATGTCATAATATCAAATGAATTCACTCAGACTATTGGATATTGGAGCATAGAGGCGTCTTGAACTATTGTTCATGTCAAGAAATGCCAGACTCCATACTCAAACGGGCAGGTCAGTTTAATAACAAGTAGTCTGTGAACAACCTTTTGTTTCAGAAGGCACTGGATCCCAGTTTCACTTTTCAATGAAAATGTAATCAGGAAATACATAAGGGAGAGAGAAGGGAGATATTCACATAAAAATAGTAAGACTTCTTGTTGCCAGCATGTGCAAAGCAGCCAAGTCAACTACTCTGATGTTTCAAAACATTATGAACTTCATTGTAAGTGTCCTTACCATGCTTATGCCTGATTTAACTGCTTCATTCTTTTAGAATACATTCTGAACTCCAGTCTGTGTGGCCTCCCAGCATCATAATGCCTGATTTAACTGCTTCATTATTTCAGAACACATTCCGGACTCCAGTCTATGTGACCTCACAGCGCCGCAATGCCATGGGTGTGGGACTGGTATTTGAAGCTGACCTGGCCACCACAGAGCACATCAGTCACTGGGTGCTGCAAGGTGTCTGCCTCATCCTCAACACAGACTGAACAGTAATATGCCTCCCATTATCACCTGCATCTTCCACGTGGACTGAACACTGCTACATCTCTCATCATTTGAAAGAGTGTTTCTGTTGGTTGAAATAGGAATGTCACATTGATGACATTTAGATTATGGTTTTTATGTGTTACTATCTTCATACAAGCTGCACTGAAAACATTGTGATCCAAGTGTTTTGATAAGCTGAGGTGAGCACCTGTCACAAAACATGGATTCTCCCATTATCTCCATTTGAAGCTGTTTTATGCCTAACACTGTAGGGAAACCATTATTGTTTAACACCATAATTCATGGACTACAAGGCAATAGTTTGCTTTTTGTTTGAAATTCTAACCAGGGCATCATGTACATACTGTATATGCATGCTGTATGTTGTATCCTGTCAATGGCTGAATCAGTTTTGGCATTCAACTGTGCAAGCCAGCTGGGACACTGAATCTACAATTAAATGCCTGGTCTGTGTCAACACGTACAGCACAGAGCATTGTTTGTCCAACACAAGCACCAGTCTAGTGCATACAACACAGCACATTTCAACTTTGTCATATGTTATGGTTATATTTTACATTATCTGGTCTATAAATCTTACAATTCTATGCACATTTTACTGAGAATTGCTTGGATATCAGTAAAACAGGAAAGGTGTTTTTTGTTTCTTAGAAGTCAAATAATGTGCCCTTATTCCTCAGCGCCTTGGAGTCCACTAGTTGAGGCATGTGACTTAACTGTCTGAGCAGATTAATTATTAGGAGTGTTGACAAAACCATTTGTGAATTATTTAGAATTTGACAGAAATGCCAGTATTAAATAAAATCTCTCTCTTCTATACATTAAGCAGATTCTAATTGCATGTTATGGACTTACCATTAACAAAAATTTGAAGAGAATTATGTTGACTTTTAGTTCAGGAGTGATGTGGAAGCAAGAAGATGAGATGAAAGATTTATGTGATTTTGTAAATGATTTTTTTTTTCTGCGTATATTAGTCGATTGAAGTTTACTTGGCTTACATTTAGCCATTTGGATGAATCATTTTCAACATATTTTGTTTAATTTTCTTTTTTTTCCCTCCCATTTGTACAGTTGTAAATATGTTCATTTTTTTCAGGTGTGTAAAGAAGTTTTTTGGGTTTTTTAAAAGCATTTTGGAGTTTCTCTGTTGATTGTATGCATGTCAGGTGTACAAGAAAGATTGCTGAATAGTGGCAGTGATAGGAGTAGAAGTGGGGATGAAGGAGGAAGTGGAAAAAGGTATATGAGTGTAATAATGGTGAACGTCGCATGTTTATTGTGATAAACTTTAACGGATGAAATTTTCATAAATTTGTGCGCACATACTGTAAAACAGGGATTGAATAAAGAAGTGCAACTTTCTTATTGTTATAATACATGAATAAAAATGGAACTAATTCACTTGTGTGTGTGCTTTTGGGTCTGTGTTTTGTCAAGTGTACTATTCGCATCAGCAATGAGTAAGTGTGTCAAACCATTAAGCAGCATATGAAGATCTGCTGACATCAGTTTAACGAAAAGAAAATTACATTGGTATGGACATGTGAAAAGATCCAAAGGCCTTTCTATTTCAGCTCTCCATGGAATTTTTGATGGAGGGAGACAGATGAAGGTGGAGTGACAGCATTGCAGAATGGACAGGGAAAACATTTGCAGAGACACAATTCTTGGCACTCAATCAACATTGCCAAAGGAATCTGGTGAATTGTTCTTCAGTATGATAATAATAATGATAATAATTCTTTTTAAAAAACAGTAATGATAACAATAATGATAATAACAATGATAATGATAGTAGTTATAATCATGAAAACAATAATATCATCATTATCATCATCATCATAAGTATAATAATAATAGTTGTAATAATGGTAATAATATTAATGATAATAACGATGGTAATAATGATGATAGTACTAATAGAAATTATAACAATGGTGATAATAACAATGATAATAGCAATAACAACAATAATGATAATGATAATAAAAATGGTAAAAATAATGATGAAAGAAAAAAAAAATCATCATCATCATCATAACATTAACAGTAATAACAATGATGATGATAATAGCAATAAAGATTATGATAATAATATCAATAATAATGACAATTGTAATAGGAATAATGATAATAATAATAATGATGATGATGATGAACATAATAATAATAATAATCATAATGACTAATAATGATAATGGTAATAATAATGATGATGATGATAATAGTACTTTTATTCAAGACTGGCACTGCCTTTAAAACTTGAATCAAGTCAGACAAGATGGACAGAAACAAATATGAATAACCTCGATTTAATTGAAACGAAATTGAATATAAAATGAGCCAGGGAACAGTAAATAATAAACAAGTAGGGTCACTCTTGCTCCCTCAAGAAAACATAAGTCCAAAGGAAAGCTGCTTACAACACCAAATCGCCTAGCAGACGACAGCACAGAGCACACAGAACAAACAAGGAAACTTCTCCCCCCCCCCCCCCCCCCCCACCAAAAAAAAAAAAATGCTTCAAGCTTGCCCATATACCCCATACGGAATACATCTACACAGCAACAAGAACGGGAAAAATGAATGAATTTAAAGTAACTTTTATTCAAGACTAGCACAGCCTTTTACACTTGAATAAAGTCAGACAAATTTAAAGACGGACAGAAAAATAAAAATAACCCGGATTTTGTCTGACTTTATTCGAGTTTAAAAGGCTGTGCCAGTCTTGAATAAAAGTTACTTTATATTTATTTATTTCTCCAGTTCTTGTTGCTCTGTAGATGTGTTCGGTATGGGCAAGCTTGGAGTATTCTTTTTGGGGGATATTTCCTTGTTTGTTCTGTGTGCTGTGTGCTAGGCGATTTGATGTCGTAAGCAGTATTCCTTTGGAGTTATGTTTTCTTGTGGGAGCAAGAGTTACCTTTATTGTTTATTATTCCCTGGGAACCGCCAATTTGTCGCACACGCCGATTTGTCGCACGTGCGACAAATCGGCGGAAAAAGGGGTGTGCTGAACCGCCGATTTGTCGCACAAGCCGATTTGTCGTACGTGCGACAAATCGGCGGTTCAGCCTCACGCTGCTTTGTCGCACATGTATAGTGTGTTGTGTGTGTGTGTGTGTGTGTTGTGTGTGTGGTGTGGTGAATGGGAGAGATAGATGAAAAGAGAGAGGGAGAGAGAGAGATGAAATGAATGAAATGAAAAGTCTTTTAATTATTTTGCAAAAATAGCAAATAGCTTTCAGGAGACCGTGGGAACCTATAGTATATTGGGCGCCACGCATTCTCTCTCTCTCTCTCTCTCTCTCTCTCTCTCTCTCTCTCTCTCTCTCTCTCTCTCTCTCTCTCTCACACACACACACACACACACACACACACACACAGTCTGTCTGTCTGTCTGCCCCCCTCTCTCTCTCTCTCTCTCTCTCTCTCTGTCTTTTCCTCTCTCTCTCCCATTGTGCGACAAATCGGCGGCTCTCATTCCCCGTCTCATTTCATATTTAATTATGTATTGTTAGTTTGTGATTGGTCTGTAGTTAGTTTGTACTTATTTTGTAGTTAGTGTGTGTAGTTATTTTGTGTTGTTAGTATGTTGTTAGTGTGTACTTATTGTGTAATTTAGAATGTAGTTAGTGTGTGTAGCAAGTGTATAGTCTGTGCATACTTTGTGTGGTTAGTTTGTACTCAACGTGTGGTTAGTGTCTGTAGTTAGTGTGTAGAAAATGTAGTTAGTGTGTAGACAGTGTGTTAACTACACACAGTTTGTACAGTTAGTTTATGTAGTTAATGTGTAGTTATCATGTAGTTAGTGTGTGCAGTTAGTGTATAGTAAGTGTGTAATTAGTGTCTAGTTGGTGTGTGTAGGAATTGCGTTTGTATTTAGCGTGTAGTTAGTATTCAGTTAGTATTTAGTCGGTGTGTAGTTAGTTTGTAGTTAGTGTGTAATTAGTGAAGGTAGCTAGTGTAGTTTGTGTGTAGATAATGTAAAGGTAGTGTGTTGTTAGTGTGTAACTATAGTGTATAGTTAGTGTGTAGCTTGTTTGTAGTCAGTATGTAGTTAGATTGTAGACAGTATTTTTAGTTAGTGTGTATTTAGTGTTTAGTAACTGTGTGTCTGTAGTTAGTGCGCAGTTAGTTTGTACTTAGTGTGTGCAGTTTTTGTGTGTTTTTAGCTTGTATTTAATGTGTTGTTAGTGTGTAGTTTGTGTTTAGTTAGTTAGTAGTTAGTGAGTGTAATTAGTGTTATGTAGTAATTATTGTGTAGTTATTGTAGTTAGTGTGTGCAGTTAGTGTATAGTTATTGTATTTAGTGTGGCCAGTGTAGTGTGTTTAGTTAATGTGTTCATTGTGGGTAGTTATTGTGTGGCTTCTGTGGAGATAGAGTGTAGTTAGCATATGCAGTTTGTGTGTCGTTAGTGTTTACTGAATATGTAGTGTGCTTTGATGGTGTAGTTAATGTGTAGTTAGTGTGCAGTTAGTGTGTGTTGTTTTCGTATAGATAATGTAGTTACTGTGTGTAGTTAGAGTTTAGCATGAGAATTTAAATTCCATGGATATGAATTTTCTAGAAATACAATGTTAAGCCCTGGAAAATAGGGTAGACCCGCCCGTCTCTTCACAAACCACATGTGTCAGGATAGCTTCCTCTATATGTATGTCTACTTAGTCGTTCTCTATGCAGATGTTTAGATCTATCTTTGGGGAGGAGTCCCAGTTAAAAGTCATTGTAGTGTTGACAGATTAGATCGGTTTGGGTCCGATAGTTCGACACTTCACGATTCCGACGTTTCGATAGTTCGACAAATCACGATTCCGACGTTTCGACAATCCGACAATTTTGTCGGACCAACGAAACTTGTTTTGTAATGTTTTATTTTGTGCCAATAGTTCGACACATCACGATTTCGACGTTTCGATAGTACACCGACACAGATTTTACTTTCAATAATGTCAGACTAACGGGAATTATAAAACTGGGTTGTGTGTCGGATTATCGAAACGAGTTGGAATTGTCGGAATCGTGGGATGTCGGACTATCGCTACTTTTTCTTAGAGTGTCGGATTATCGAAACATCTGAACGTGGGGTGTCGGACTACCGATGTGTCGGGACTATCGAAACGTCGGACTACCGGGCCCAGCCCGATTAGATCTTCAGGATTGGAGTCAGAGGAGGTTTGGTAACCGCGGAGAGGAGTAGTTTTAGAACTATCTGGAGCCCTTGGAAGCTAAACTAGGTTTAGCAAGGGAAATATTTGTATTCTTTGTTGAAAACTTAGGCTTAGTTTCTCAAAAAAAGTGAGAGAAACTGTCTATGCTGTATTGTTTAGCCTAGGATTCTCTGTAGATTCTAGTAGTGGAATCTGAATCCAGACTGGGAAACTGTCTGTGTTAATTCGTCTCAAGAGGTGGTGTGCTATTTTGTGCTACGTGGGTTGTGCTGTCCTGTGCTACACGGGTTGTGCTATCCTGTGATACGTGGGCTGTGCTGCCCTGTGTCGCGCTGGGCTGTTCTGCGCTGGGCTGTTACGTGCTAGGCTACGTCCTCAGTCGTTACGTCTGGGCGGCCCATATCGTTCTGCTCTGGAAGTCCCTAGATCCCATTCTACATCCCTTTTTTGTACCCCATTCCATCTACCATTTGTTCCATACCCCTGTCCTACCGAAGGACTACAACTATCCACAATTTCCAGAGATCTACGTCAGAGTAGTTGTTTACGAGGGGTGGACTCCAAAATTTTTGTTATATTTTGTTGCTGCGAGCTGAACGAACATTCGCCTTGAGGTGAATAATAGATAATCTTTTATTTTGTCAAAGTTAGACTATGTGTTGAATGTGGGATGAGCATCGGAGAGACTTACTTTTGCTACTGCAAGCTAGAACTATGATCTGCTTTTGGGGTGGGCGACAGGGAGATGCTTCTTCTACATCGGGATGGGTAGTTTTGTTTTATCCATCGACCTGAGAGGGCGGTATTGAACTGTATTATCGTTGGGTTAGCTTCAGTGGATTCTTCGTTCGCGTGAGATAGCATCAGTGTTAGTCCTCGACGTGCAGATCTACTGGATGAACATTTGAACCCTGATATCGTGTTGTTGTTGTTGTTGTTGTTTTTACTATAGACGCTATCCTGGTGAAAAGAAAGGTGTTCTTCTTCTAATATTTACTTGACAGTTCAAGTTCAACTTTGTGAAGGAACTATAAAATTAATTTAGTGACCTAATTAGCTTAAGGGTCATAGGACTGGGGTTGAGCGAATGTGTATGAGTGTGGGTTAGAGTAGATGTATGATTGATATAGTGCAAGGCGCGTCGGAGTAGAGTAATAATATTGAAATTTGATGTAATGGGTGAATGAATGAATGTTTGTATGACCCGTGTTGTTGATATTCGTATGTACATCCATATTTATGTTCAGGGTTAAGGGGGCATATCTTACCTAATATTGCTTGTTTCTTGACTGTCCATCTCTAACTCCATAGGGTTTCTTTTCTTCTCACCCCTATAAGTCTATCCCCTCCAAACTATCTCCCTCATCGAATCACTCTCTGTGACAGAATACAAAACGCAAAAGACGAAACGGAAAGCGGAACACACCAAATAGTAAACAAAAAAAAAAAAAAAACGCAAAAAAAAAAAAAAAAAAAAAAAAAAACGCAAAAAAAAAAAATCCAAACGCGTAATGCAAAACTGAAAACACAAAACCAAAAACGGAAAACACAAAGCAAGAAAGACATAAGGGAAAAAGGGAAAATGTTAAACCCTACACAAACTGCACAACAAAACACCAAACGTAATACGGAAAACGCAAAGCACAAAGTGGAAAAGTGGAAATTTAATTTGATCTCTGTACACTGCAGACGTTGCACACATTCTATTATGTGCCAGACTGCCTTAGGCAGCCACACCAAAACGGGCAATACCCTGTCACCATTTTCTCTTATTTGTTCATTTTCCATAGTTTCATTTTTAATTCTAAATGTTGGCTCTTCTTTTGTTTACAAGTATAGCACTATACTATACTGTTATTGTTACCTCTTTCGTCATGTTTAAATTTGTCTGTTATGGTAATATGTTGTATTATACATTTTAGCGAGGCGCCATCAGTCATATGTTTGGTCTGCAAGTCTCACTGCCAGGGCTGTATATAAGAGTCCTCTTGTTGTCCTGGCAAATGTGCTTTGTGTTCAATGTGTATGTTTATAGTATGTTCATGGAAATGAAACTGTTTAAACCAAAGTGGAAAATGTCAACGGAAATCACAAAACAAGAAAACGCAGAAGGCACAACGCAAAACGCAAAACAAAAATTGCACAATGCAAAACATAAAATGCAAAACACACAACAAAAAAAAACGCAAAATACAAAACGATACAAAAAAAGAAAAAGAAAAAAAAAAACCAAACGCAAACTCAAACGGAAAACGGAAAACGTAAAATGCAGGACGCAAAATGGAAACGCAATAGGGCAAATGGGAACAAGCAAAACTCAAACCGCAAAAAGCAAACTGCGAGACGCAAAACAGAACGGAAAACAAACAATGCATAAAATAAAAGGCGAAAATGCAAAACTCAAAATGCAAAAGGCAAAATTCAAACGGAACAGGCAAAAGTCAGAACTCAAAACACAAACGCCTAAAGCAAAAGGAAAAAAGAAAAACAAAACACAGAAAACACAAAAATCCAGAAACAGAAAGCGCTAAAAAAAAAAAAAAAAAAAAAGCGCAAAGTGCAAAATGCAAAACGCAAAACACAACATGTAAATGGCTAAATGACAAAACAAAAACACAAAACAAAAAACACAAAAAACACAAACGGAAAATAGTAAATGCCACACCGAACGCAAACGCAAAATAGTACAAACTAGACACAAATAGTACAAAATACAAACCAGAAACAAAATAGACACAAACGCAAAATAGTAAACACCACACACGCAAAACGTAAAATGGAAAATGAAAAACGCCAAATGCAAAGCGCAAAGCGGAAAATGTAAAACATAAAACGCGTAGCAGAAAACAATTTGCAAGACAAATAACGCAAAAGACGCAACGCAAAACGTAAAACAGAAAAACGGACAACGCAAAAAGTAAAGCGCAAAATGTGGAAAGCTAAACCGAAAATGGAAACACAATTAAAAAAAACAAAAAACAAAACAAAACAAAAAAAACGCAAATTTAAACGCAAAATACAAAACGCAAAATCGAAATTCAAAACGAAAAACGCAAAATGCAAAATACAAAGAGCGAAATGCAAAACAGAAATGGCAAAATGCAAAGCTCAAAACCCAAAACGCAAAACTCGAAAGCAAAAAGGAAAACACAAAACGGAAAGCGGAAAACTCAAAACGCGAAACACAAAACGCACAACGGAAAAAACAAAATGTAGAAGGCAAAATGCGAAACACAAAACAAAACGCAAAACCGAAAACGCAAAACAAAAAAACAGAAAGCACGCCAAACACAAAAGGGAAAAACGCAAAATACTAAACCCACACAATAAACACAAAATGTAAAAGGCAAAATGGAAACACAAAACGCGAATCACAAAATGAAAACACAAAACGTGGAAACCACAAAACGCCAGACGCAAAACGTAAAACTCAAAAAGCCAAAACCGGAAAATGTAAAACATGAAACGCAAAGCAGACAATGCAAATTGTAAAACACAAATTCAAAAGGCACAACGCAAAGTGCACAACAGAAAATTCAAAACACAAAACAAGAGGCCAACAACACCAAACGTAAAATGCAAAATATCACATGCAAAACAAAAATGTAAACAAATCAAAGAACAGAAAATGCGAACTCACACGGAAAACGCAAAATACAAAACGCAAAAAAGCCAAAAACCCCAAACGGGAAAGGAAAAACACAAAACACAAAACTTAATATGCTAAGCAAACTAAAACTCAAGCTCAAATGGCTTTAATGTTTAGGCATCGTCGCCTTTAAACTGAAAGATCTAGATCTAGATGCTGAAAGATCTAGATTGACTCTTGGAAGCCATTTATAGACATATACAGGGCAGAAGAAAAGAAAAAGCATTTTGTCTTCAGTGGAATGTGTACATTATGTACACAATCGTAAACGGGCATCTGAACTATATCTATATCAGTTGTTTTTGAATTCTGTTACGGCAAGCCTAAATCGTATAATCATATTGCGGATATATCTTGAAATTATTACTTCAAAATGCTTTTCTGGTCCTAGAGTACTTTTGATTGTATCGTGGTCTTGTTTCAATTGTTTTCTGACCATTATCCTTGTTTGAATTCACTTAGGAAATGCTTGGGGATTACATACATAGGCAAAAACAGATGTACAAAGAATTTTTTTTTTTACATGTGGTCAACATTTGATATGCAAAGTTTGCAAATCTGTCATTCGATAAAGTGCCTAACCTTTTACATAGCGGTTCAATTCTCCATAGACACAGAAATATGCAAAAAGATGGACCTTTTCTATTTGATTGAATTCAAGAATACCCCAAATCTCAGCGGCATATGTAGGAATTCAAGAATACCCCAAATCTCAGCGGCATATGTAGGAATTCAAGAATACCCCAGATCTCAGCGGCACATAGGAACGACTCTACTATCGAATAGTTTGAAGAACACTTTTGGAGATGAACACCCAAGTCTCCACATTGTTCTAGAAATTTCAACAACACACCGTTTAGCTTTTGTAATTAAGTTTTCAGTGGCAATTCTTAAACTCAAGCGGGTAGTAAATTACAGACCAAGATATTTATTTATATGAGTTAACAACTTCCTTTTTTTTTTTCGTCACCATAATACCACTGCTCATTTTTTGAAAGGTGGCCACGGTTCCGAAAAACTATGATTTTTACCTAAGCAAACCTACCGGCAATGTGACGCATACTGTTAATTAAGTTGTTGCTGTAAACTTAAAGGCGAAAATGATATTATCTGCAAACAGAAACAGAAATAATTCGATAGCGCCAGGATTAAACTGAATTCGATGAATCAGTGACAGACCGCTTACTCTTTTATTGGGAAGGAAAATAATGTAGGTGAAGCTAGGCAACCTTGCTTCAATCCTTGAAAACCTACTGAAGAGCAGATACGACACTACAGATTGATACATTGCTTTTAAGGCTTTTAACACTTTCCTTTGACGCCTATCAAAACATTCCACAACACACCTCTTTTGATCGTGTCAAAGGCCTTTTGAAAATCGACAAAGAATACATACAGTTTTTCCTTTTGTACAAGTTGGACAACCTCAAACATGTAAAATATGTGATCAGTAGTTCTTTAGTCTACTAAAGTTTAGTTTACGGAAACCTGCCTGACACTGAAGTATTACATGATTGTTGTCAGCCCACTTAGTTAAACAGTTTAGAATATACGTATACAACTTACTGAAGCGTTATTCCTTGGTTTTGAAACAGATGCCCTTGAACCATTCCTTTCGATATTTATCCTCAGCAAATAGTGTGTTCAAATATTTTAATTAAAAAAAAAAAGGAATAACGTGGGTTGACAAAGTTTACGTCATGATCATTTTAATCGTTAGAGTTGACAACATTTACCAGGGCGTTGAAATGATCAAACTATGTTTTATGGATTTGCAACGTTTCTTCAAAGAGTTCCAGAAATCGTTTGAACGGTGGATATTTTAAAGAATTTTTTTTGTACTTTGTTCCTCTTGTTTTCAGCAGATCTTGATATTTTATTTTATGTCCATGCTGTACGCAGTTTTCTTCGTTATTGATGTTTTATTTCTATTGTGTCTGCGAAGAGAACGCAAAGCTGTCTTCTTTTTTTTTTTTTTTTTTTTATTCGGAATTAATCATCTTTCCGCGTACAGGATGCTGAATCTAAATTTGTAAATTTGTAAAGCGCTTCGTCACAAGAAACTATGCAGTAGTGAGGGTTTGTTTCGTTTTAAAGAATGGGCTGTTCAATTTTCCTCTTAACAGATCTTTCTTGTCTAAATACAAAGCACAAAACAATACAAAAAAAGCATAACATAAAAAGGCATCAATGCAAAATGAAAAACGCCATAAAGGCTGAAAGAAAAAATCGCAAAACACAAAATACACAACGCAAAACGCAAATCTCACAACGCAAAACACAAAACGAAAACGCAAAAGTCAAAACAATCAAAAACGGGAAACAAAACAAAAAAGACATATGGCTTCAAAATACTAAATTCCACACAAAGAACGCGAAACGCCAAACGTAAAACGGAAAACGCGAAGCGCAAAGCGGAAAAAAAGTAAAACATAAAAACACAAAGCAGAGAGCGCTAAATAAAAAAAAACAAAAGGCACAACGCGAAACGCAACACACACACACACACACACACACACACACACACACACACACACACACACAAATCACAAAACCAAAGCACAAAACGCAAAATGCGAAAAGCAAAATCTTAACAAAATGGCAAAAAGCAAAAGCTCAAAAAGCAAACGCAGAAACGGAAATCCAAAAACAAAACGTTAAAAAACAAAACAAATAAAAACAACTGCAAAATCAAAGCATAACACAAAACGGAAAACAAAACGCAAAACAAAACAAAAACACAAAACCAAAAACACAAACCACAAAAAGTGCACACCCAAAACAACAAACGTCCCAAGCGAGAAACACAAAACGTTCAACACAAAATGCAAAACACACAGCGCAAAGCAAAAAGTGGAAAATGTCAAGCATAAAAACGAAAAGCAAAAAATAAATTCAAAAACATCAAACGCAAAAGGTACAACGCAAAACGCAGAACAAAAAACACACTAAAACTTTTGCAAAAGGTCGAAAATTCGGCACAAAACAAACTCAAAACAAACAAAACCAAACAAACAAGAAAAAAAAAAAAACCCGAACTCAAACCCATAATACAAAAGCGCACAACGCTAACTGGAAAAAGGAAAACGCAAAACAAAAAGTCGTGAGATAAAAAGCAAAAATGCAAAACACAAAATAGCAAAATGTAAAATGGAAATGGCAAAATGCAAAGCTCAAAACCCAAAAGGCAAAACTCGAAAGGAAAAAAATGCAAACACAAAACGGATAGCGGAAAACGCACATTGCTACAATAAAACCACACACACACACACACACACACACACACACACACACACACAAAATGGGTAAAAGGGAAAATGGAAAACACAAAACGCGAAACACAAAAACAAAAACGCGAAACCGAAAACGTAAAAAACTAAAACTGCAAAACACAAAACACGAAACAGAAATGGCAAAACGCAAAACACTGAACCCTACATGATCAATGCAAAACGCCAAACGAAAAGCAGAAAATATAGAAATGCAAAGCAGAAAACGCAAATCGCAAAAAGTAAAACAGAAAAAAAAAAAAAAAAAACATACACACAAAATGCGAACTGAAATTGAAAACACCAAACGCAAAACGCAAAATACAAAACTAAAAATACAAAATGCTCAACAGAGATCGCAAAACAAAAAAACGCTAAATGGAGCACACAGAGCACAAAGGTGATGTAGCCCAAAACACAAGACCCAAAATACACCTAAAATACACAAACGCAAAGGACAAAACGGAAAAGCTAAAAGCACAAAACGGAAATGGCAAAACCGCATAATATAGATTGCAAAAATGCAAAACGGAAAACGCTAAATGCAAAAAACAAAATGCAAAACAGAAATGGCAAAACACAAAGCTTACCCAAACGCCAAACGAAAAACAAAAGAGAACAAAAAATATAAAAGACCAAACAGAAAGCGCAAAACTATGCCAGTACAGAGAGTACAGTACAGAGAATCGCGCCAGAAAATTATTGATATTATGGCAAAACATAATCTAGTTGATGTTTATACAGAATAATAATAAACGAGTTTACACATGATGTAACATGTGTTTGTTGAACCAGGATATCGATCAGATCATTTGTTTGATTATTGATCATTGGAATTAAGGAAAGAACAATCTAAACGTGATCGACCTTTTTGGAAGTTCAATAACACCTTACTGAAAGATAAAGATTAAATAATACATATGAACGATACCATTAAAGAAGTTAAAAAAAAAACAAAAAAAAACAGTATATGGTACCAGTTTACAACCTTGACAATGTAGATATGATTTTTGACAACATGACTTTCCAAGTGAGTGATAAGCTCTTTTTTGGAACATTACTGAAGGAAATACGACGAAGAACAATTTCATATACAACGGACGGAATGGTACAAAAGACGGAATGGTAAACAAGAAAAAGAATTAGAAAAAAGAATAAAAGATATTGAACTAGATTTAAAAACAGAAGACTTACCCGTGTCAGAAGGATTGAAAATACAATTACAAGAAGTGAGACAGTCTAACGTGCAAGGCATTGCGCAGTTCGATCAAGTCAGTTCGATCAGTCCGATAAAGCCAACAAGTACTTTTGTAACTTAGAAAATAGAAAGTTTGTCGACAAATCAATACCGATCTTGGAAAAGAATGATGGCACTGAGTTAAATTTTTGATGAGGTGAAATCATATTACGAACATTATAGAGATGTGGATAACATTCACCTTCTAAGTGAATTACCAGATATTGCAACTTTGACCGATAAGGAGAGCAAACATATTGAAGGGCTGAAGAAGCAGCAGCTGCTTTAAAACATATAATGCCCTCCTCCTGATGGGTTCACTGTTGAGATTTTTTTTTTTTTTTTTTTTTTAAAGATATTTGTCATTTCCTTGTACGTTCAGCTAATGAGGGATTTCAAAGAGGACAGCTTTCAGTATCACAAACGCACGGAATTATATGCATTCCTAAAGAAGGAAACCAAAAAAGATTTATTAGGAACTGGTGCCCTATATCCCAGAGTAATGTGGCGTACAAAATCGCCTCTGCATGTATTGTGAATCGTTTTACCTTCATGAAAATCAGAAGGATTTTTTTTAAAAGGCAGATTCATTGGTGATTACATTATGCTGAAAAAGGAAATATTTCTGGTATGTTTCTTCTGGCTGATTTTGAAAAGGCTTTTGATAGTGTTTCTTGGTCATTCCTACAGAAATGCTTAGTTTTTTTTTCAATTTTGGACCAGACATGATAAACTGGGTAAAGACCTACTTATTTAGACATATGTGTCGGTGAATGGACAGTATTCTTCCTGGTTTCCAATACAGAGAGGAGTGAGACAGGAGGACCTCTCCTCATCATATCTCTATTTAATTTGTGCTAAAATTCTTTTAATAATGCTCCGTAAAAACTTGAATATAAAAGGAGTCTGTGTGTAGAACAAGGAAATTTGATTGTCTGTTTGCGGATGATACGTCATTATGCTTGGATGGAAGTGAGAAATCTTTTCATGAATCAGTGCACATTTTACATTTGCTGAAATTTCTGGGTTAAAGATAAACTTCGACAAAAGTCAGGTTGTTTGGATAGAGAGTAAGAAAAATTCAAATATCGATACATACGGGACAAAATTTTCATTTGGGACCCTGGTACTTTCAAAATTTTAGGAGTGGTGTTTTCCACCGATACCACAAGTATTACAAAGATTTACCTTGAGGATAAGCTTCTTGCAATAAAAAGAAGTTTGAATTATTTAAGGAAGCGACAATTGACATTATTTGGGAAAATAACAGTAATCAAGACCTTGGTTCTGTCAAAAATTTGCTAAATTGCTAAATTCACAACCACATATGCAAAGATAGATATACAACATTACATAGCAATTATAAATGGAATTTGTGCACAATTTGAACAAACTTGGCTTTTGTACAAGTCGATTCTCGAATGTAAGAATTCAAAATGGAACATATGTGTTTCATCTGTAGACTACCAGTACCACATTCATTAAGATATATACTTCAATTACGTGTATTTGAAAATGGTTGAATGGTTGAAAATGGTTGAAAATTTTGTATATAATAATGGTTGATTTGTATTTGATATTAGAATCCTAATGGATCCAACCCCATCCCTTACCCTTGCCACCAACTCCCCCCCCCCCCCCCCCCCCCCCCCACCCCGCCCCCTTCCCCTCCAAGGCTCCCCTTTTGTTATGTGTTCAAGGATATATGATTGTTCGATTGCCTTTTTTGTTGTGTGTGTGTGTGTGTGTGTGTGTGTGTGTGTGTGTGTGTGTGTTTTTCTTTTTTGTTTTTTGGGGGGGTTTTTGTTTCTTTTTAATCAATTGTTATGTAGTTTGCTTGTAATGTATGTGTGTTTGGAAAATGATTTATTTTTAATGTTCATTACAAAAAACAAAAAAAAAAGGGGGGATAAAAAAAAAGAGGAAAAAAACAAACCACAAAACAGGAACTCAAATGGAATACGCAAAATACTAAACGCAAAAATGCAAAAACGCAAACGCAAAACAAAATACAAAACTTATAATACAAAACATATAATGCAAAATTCGAAACAAATCGCAAAACAAAAAAGGCAAAAATGCAAAACGGAAAATGAAAAACGCAAAACGTAAAACACAAATAACCAACCCAGCCGCAATCGACAGGGTGCAACAATCAAAACAAAATGCAAAACGCGAAATACAAAACGGAAATGGGAAAAGACAAAATCTCCAAACGCAACAAAAAGGAGAATACACAACGCAAAAGACAAAACGGAAAGAAAAGAAAACACGAAAACGCATTGTTAAAATGGCAAAAATTCAAAACCGAAAACGCAAAATCCAAACAGAAATGGCAAAAGACAAAGCTATAAACACAAACGCCTAACCCAAAACAAAACAAGAAACGCAAAACACAACAAGCAAAACGCAAATCCCAAAACATAAACCGCGAAATGGAAAACGCAAAACACAAAATGTAAAAGGCAAACTTGAAAATGCAAAACAAAATCAAAACACTAAAAATTGAAACAAAACTGAAAACGGAAGACAAAACAAAAAAAACAAAAGGCACAACGCAAAGCGTAAAGCGGAAAAATGTAAAAGATAAAACGCAAAATGTGAAAAGCTCAACATTAAATGGAAACAAAATATAACAAATAAATAAATAAATAAATAAGAACGCGAATTCAAACGAAAAACGCAAAAGGTCCAACACAAAAGGCTAGACACAACACAAAACAAAAACCAGACAATGCAAAACGTAACACAAAAACAAAACAAAAAAATTAATAAAAATAAAACAAACAAAAAAAACGCAAATTCAAACGAAAAACGCAAAACACAAATTGCAAGACAGAAAACGCAAAATTACGCAAATCACAAAACAAAAGCCACATAACATAAAAGTAAAAAAATGCAAAACGCTTTATGCATAAGAATAAAATAAATAATCGGAAAGCAAAAAACGCTAAAGGAAAAAAGGAAAAGGTAAAAGGCGAAACCGAAAACGCAAATCCCTAAAACAAGTAAAAAAAAAATATATATATATATATATAAAAAACGCACAACACAAAACGAACAACGCAACTGCAAAGCGTAAAACGTGAAAAAAAAAAAAAAAAGAAATAAATAAATTAAAATGAAAAAAAACCGACAAAGACAAAGACAACAGAAAATACGCAAAACTCTCACACTGACCCTAAAACCCTCAAAACAATCAAAAAATACGCAAAATATACGCAAAAATACGCAAAATATACACAAAATACGCAAATATCTAGAACAAAAAAAAAAAAAAGAAAGAAAGAAAATCCACAAAACACAAAATTAACATCGCAACCGCAAAGCGTAAAAGGTTAAACAAACAAATCAACACAAAACAAGAAATACGCAAAACTCTCATGCTGACCCTAAAACACGTTGACCCTAAACCCTCACCCTAACTCTGACCCTCACTCAAAACCTTGAGCGTGACCCTAACTCTACTGCACCATATCCGTAACTGCATCTGTGTCTATATCCTGACACCTATATCCTGACACCTACCCTAACCCCTGACCGAAATCCTAAACCCATCACTAACTTAACCCTACACCTACCCCTACCCCAACCCTTATCCTTAACCCGAACCCTTACACTTAGCCTAACCCTAATCCTAACCTATCCCTATTCCTAAACCTAACCCTCACCTAACTCTAACCCTACCTACTAATCTTGGCCCTAAGCTGGGGTCAATATAATTTTAGACCTAAAAAGAACTGCTATAGTAATTATATTCAGGCAACTGTGTATTATCAGATAAAATAAAGTTTACGGCAAATGAAGATCGTCGGACAAAGGTCAAAGTCACGACGAAGACTTTTGTCGTGTTTATCAGGCGATTCCCGTCAAAATTGACAGGAACATGTCCAACTAAAAATGTGCGAAATACAAAATTTGTATATTAATTACAAAGGTCAAAATTTGACCTTTTTATTCCATTCTAACTGACCTTTCGCAATTTAATTGCTCATAGCTGCCATGTGTCTGCCTCGCTTTCATTCAAATTTTCAGTAATATGATGCCAGTTGTGTGCTCATTATATTGTATTTTCGTGTTTTCAGATCCTAGGAGACAACAATGGACAAAAGTGACCATATCTGCCCATTCGGGAATGAATTAAGCACGTCTATATGGACAACTTTGCAGTTTTGACTGAAAAAGGTCGCGCAGGGATCGAAGAAGCCAGCAAAAAGCGGAACAAGACGGTATCACTTTGCATCGTTCAGCGCAAGTCCTTGCAAAACACAAAACTTGACGTTCACAGTATGACAAAAAGTTTATTCACTTTGTCGTCAAAGATACATCATTAACCCTAGTCATAGAAAAGACTCACGGGAGGCTGCAAAAAGATCCGCTGAGGACGCAGACCTTCCTGACTATGGCCTCCGGTCAAAAGTGCAACAATTCAAGTTTGTAACATGCTGCATATTTTGTGGAACAGATGCATCAGTTCAGATAGGAACATTTTAAATGCAAAATTCAGTAGCTGAAAAGTGTAACGAACGAAAGGATGGGTGGATACAGTCAAAGGAAAGCTGGAATATGCAAGAGCTGATGCTGTCAACCAGGCCCGAGAGATATAGTCACCTGCAGTGTTGGTCAGGAAATTTGAGCAACACTCTAGTTAGTGTGCATCTAGTGGATGAAACTCGACTGTGTGGTCCCAGTCTTCCCAACTGAGTCCGCAGCAAACTCAACTCTGGGTAGGAGCCGGTCGGGCAGAAAAACCCACATGACTTTGATGGGATTTGAACCTACGACCTCCCAGCCGGGAGTCCGCGACGCTAACCACATTGCCACGGCGGATGGTTGGGTTAGTCTGTAATTAGTGTGTAGTTAATGTGTAGTTGCTCTGTGGTTAGTGTGTGCAGTTTGTGTATACAGTTAGTGCGTTTGTAGTTACAGTGCTGTTAGCCTGTTTTGTTTAGTGTGCAGTGTGTGTGGATTTATTGTGTTTCTAGTGTAGGTAGTTAGTCTGTAGTTAGTGTATGCTTAGATAGTGTGTTCTTGGTGTGTATTGTTAGTGTGTGTTCTTGGTGTGTATTGTTAGTGTGTGTAGTTAGTATGTAGTGTGCATGCAGTATGTAGTTCTTCTGCAGTTAATATGCTCAATATAAAGTTAGCGTGTAGGCAGTGTGTGTAATTAATAAGAAACTAGTGTGTGTGTGTAAATGTGTTTAGGTAGTGTGCAGTGAAAGTGTGTAAGTAAGATGGATAGTGTATGTAAGTTAGTGTATGGTTAGAGTGTTAGTTTGTGTGATGTTTTGTGTAGTTGGTGTGCGTAGATAATGAGATGTTAGTGTGTATAGTGTGTATTTAGTGTGTATTCATTTTGCAGAGGGCCTGTATGTATTTGATATGCATTATTAGTCTGGTTGGTCTGTAGTTAGTTGGTCATTAGTGTGTCGATAGTGTGTGTAGTTATTTTGTATAGGTAGTAGGTAGTTTGTGTATAATTAGTGTGTATTTATTGTGTAATTTAGAATGTAGTTAGGGTGTAGTTAGTGTGTGTAATTATTGTGTATTTTGTGTGTAGTTTGTGTGTAATTAATGTGTTTGTACTTAGCGTGCCGTTGTCTATAGTGATTGTGTACTAATGTGTAGTTATTGTGTAGTTAGTTTGTGCATTTAGTTTATGTAATTAGTGTGTTCTTACCGTGTAGTTAGTGTGTGGTTACTGTAAGTGCAGTTAGTGTGTGCAGTTGGTATCTAGTAAGTGCGTAGTTAGTGTGTCCAGGTAGTGTGTTTAGTTAGTGTGGAGTTAGTTTGGAGTTGGATTGTGTAGTTACAGTGCGCAGCTAGTGTGTGTAGTAAGTGTGTAGGTAGCGTTTGTTTTTAGCGTGTAGTTAGTGTTCAGTTAGTATTTATTTGGTGCACGATTTGTAGTCAGTGTGTGTAGTTAAGTGTATATTTAGTATCCAGTTTGTGTAAAGTTTGTGTGTTATTATCCTGCATATAGTTAGTGTATAGTTAGTGTGTAATTAATATGTAGTTACAGTGTAGATAGCGTTTGTAGTTAGCGTATATTTAGTGTTTATATAGGTTCGTGTCTGTAGTTAATGTGTACTTAGTGTATGTGAGTTATTTGTATATAGTGTCCGTATTTCGTGTGTAATTAGAGTATGTGGTTAGTGTGTAGCTTCTGTCTAGTTAGTGGCTAATTAGTGGGTAGTTAATGTGTAGAGTTAGCGCATAGTTAGCGTCTAGTTAGGGTACGTAGTCAGTGTGTGTCTAGTATGTATAATTACTGTGTAGTTTCTGAAGTTACTTTGTGTGCGTAATGTGTGGTTCGTCTCCAAAGTTTAATATGGTGTTAGGTGTAGTTAAGGTTGTAGATAGTGTGTAGATAGTATGTGTGTGGTTAGTGTTTAGTGTTTATAGTTAATGTGCAATGCATAGTTAGTGTATTCTGGATCAGTAGTTAGTGTGAAGTCTATGTAGTTACTAAATGCGTTATTTGTGTCATTAACTATACACATTAAGTGCAGAGTAACAACCAATTAGGTTATTACTCTGCAGTTAATGTAGAGTAACAACAAATTAGGTTGTTTACTCTGCAGTTAATGTGTATAGTTAGTGATTAGTAATTGTGTACTTAATGTGTTGCTAGTGTGTAGTTAGTGTGTTAAGCTAGTGTGCGTAGTTTGTACAGTTTGTGGTTTTAGTGTTTGTGCATTTAATGCGTGCAGTTAGTGCGTGCAATTTATGTATGTTAATGTGTGATTAGTATGTGTATTTAGTGTGTATATATTGAATAGTAGTGTTTAGTAAATGCGCAGTTAGTGTGTGCAGTTAGTGTTTAGTTAGTGGGTAGTTATTGTGTAGTTATTGTGGCGATAGAGTGTAGTTAGCATATGTTGTTTTACTCAATGTTTCAGGTGTGTAGTGTGTTGGTGTAGTTAGCCTGTAGTAAGTATGCAGTTAGTCTAGATAGGTGTCCTTTTTGTGTGGTAAGTGTGTAGTTAATATGTAATATTAAGTAAGTGAATGTATTTTGTGTGATTACTTTGTACTTAATGTGTATGTGTAGTTACTGTGTAGTGTGTTTCATTTCTATGAAGCAGGTAGTGTTATGTTAATGAAGTGTGGTTAGTTTCTAGCTAATGCGGTAGTGTTCGTTGTATGTGTGGTTATCCCTTAGTGTGTAGTCAGTGTTTATAGCTAGTTAAATTAAAAAAATAAAATTAAAAAAAAGGCAAACCCAAACGGAAAAGGTAAAATGTAAAACGAAAAGCGCAGAAAAAAAAAAAAAAAATGCAAAACGCAAACATGCAACAAGGAAAATGCAAAAGAGAAATGGTAAAACGCAAACACATGAGAAAAAAAAGGAAAACACGAATGCAGAAGACAAAAAACAGAAAGTGGAAAACCCAAACGAGAAAACGAAAAACCAAATGCAGAAAACGAAAAACGCTAAAACAAAAATACAGCAACAAAAATATTCAGTTGCAAAAGCGAGAGAACTGCAGGCGGAAATCTAAACAAATCTTAAATAAATGTTAGCGAACCGCCCAGAGAACGTGGACAAACGAGTCACAAGACGAAAAACAACGCGTTTCGACCTCTTAGGTCTTCATCAGTTGAGACAAAAACGAATAAAACAACGAAAATTCACTAGCTTTGATCGCTTCAGATCACTTTGCATCGTTCAGCGCAAGTCCTTGCAAAACACAAAACGAAGTCTGATCTAAAAACACAAACAAAACAGACAAAAGGCCAAACGCAAGAACCGTACCTAAAACACGCAAAACACCAACGCAAAAAACAAAAAAGTAAATTCAAACGGAAAAGGTGAAATGCAATACGCAAAATACAACGCGCAAAAGGCAAAACACAAAACGCAAAATCCAAAACGGGAAATAAAAGCGCAAAGGGGAAAAAGAAAAATATCAAACGCAAAGACAGAAAACGGAAAACGCAACATGGAAAACACAAAACGCAAAACGGAAACGCAAAACCGAAAAAACAAAACTAAAAAATCAAAATACAAAAGAGATTAACCTGAAAAACGCAGAATAAAAATGCAAAATACTCAACGCAAAAGTTGATGTAAAACTCAATGTCACAAAACGCAAAATGGAAAACGCAAAACGCAACACGTCAAAAGCATAACGCAAAATGCAAAAGGCACAACGCAAAATGCAAATCGCAAAACGTAAAACTCAAAATGAAAAACACAAAATGGAAACACAAAACAAAAACACAGAAAACGAACAATGCAAAATGGAAAATGCAAAACGCAAAAAAGGGAAAACGCAAAACACACAACAAAACTCGTAAAGAAAGGCTAAAATGGAAACCCTAAACGCCAAACACGAAAGAAATCACAAAAGGCTTTAGCTATGTTTTTATATTTACGTTTTCTGTGCTTAATTAAACAAACAAACAAACAAAAAAAAAACGTAAAACGCAAAATATCAAACAGGGAACGCAAAACTCACAATGCAAAACATAATGTGAAAACACAAACCGAGGAACAAAAACGAAGCGAAGAAAAGGCAAAACCACACGAAAAAAAAAAAAAAAAAGACAAAAAGCAACAACGCAAAATGCTCAACCCCTAAACACAAAACGCAAATCGTAGAATGCAAAACGCAAAACACAAACCGCAAACCAGAAGATGTAAGACATAAAACACAAAGCACAAAAACGCAAAACGCAGAACAAAAAAACACACAAAACGCAAAACACAAAAATAGCAAAACACAATCTAGGAACACAAAACAGACAAAGAAATGCGAACTCAAACGGAAAACGCAACATGCGAAAACACAAAACACAAAATGCATAACGCAAAAGAAAAAAAAAGGAAAACACAAACCGCAGAAGACAAAACGGAAAGCGGAAAACGCAAAACGGAAAACCATAAGCAGAAAACGTAAAACCCTCAAACAAAAAAAAACGCAATAGGCAAAATGGACAACTATAAATGCAAGACAAAACGAAGACGCAAAACCGAAAAAACAGAACTAAAACCGGAAAACACGCAAAAAAGGCAAAACGCAAAAACCCCACACAAAACACGCAAAATACCAAACGCAAACGCAAAACGCAAATGGAAAACTAAACGCAAAACACAAAGCGAAGACCTGAAGCCGAAAACACAAAACTATAAACGGAAGACACAAAGCAAAAGAGAGATCGCATACGGACGTTTTTTGCGGAGCTCTGCTTCCTTTTTTGGTTCCCCCCCCCCCCCCCCCCCCCCCCCCCCCCCTTCCGTTTTCCCCTTAAAAAAAAAAAAAAAAAAAAAAAACTTTTTTCCTTTTTTAGTTCTAGTTATCGACGCGTCTGTGAGGCCTATACTGATATATTTTATTGTATAGAATTACCAGGCAGGACATTAATTGATGGTTTTTTGGGATAGAATCTTTTTGTTGTTGTTCCCGCTTGAATCAGAATCTTTGTGTATGTAGGTCTCATGACCCCTTTCCTTGAGGGAGGCTTGCTTTTACGTTTTTTTGCTTGCATACTTCGTTATTAAAACAAAGTGGTAGCACCTAGCGGCTACTTCTCTTGTACTCCCAGTTCTTATAGAACAGGGAGTACTTTAGAATGGAAACGAAGAAATGCTGTCTGTGTGTGTGTCTGTCTGTCTGTCTGTGTGTCCGTGGTCAAAATGTGTTCCACTCGCTCCAGACAAAACTACTGGGCCGATCTTTCTGAAAATTTGTAGGTATGTTCATTAAGGGCCACGGATAATGCCCGATATACCGCTATACCGCTATTTACCGCTTAGCCGCTATAGCCGTTAAACGGCCTGTGACGGTTTTTCTTCTTTATGGAATATCTCAGAAAGTACTTTGCCAATTTATAAGCGGTTTGGATGATCTCGTGACAAATCGGAGCCTCTGTCCATATTAAGTGATGTAATGCTTAAAATGTATTAAACAACCGTTAAAAACCGTTATTCTGCCGTTATTTCTTATATATAGGATTTTAATGAAATTTGGTATATAGAAAGGTTATCATACAAAAATGGCACTTCCATGTGGTGTTTCAAAATCTGACCGTTAAAAACCGTTATTCTTGACATATTGTCCGATTTGGATGAAATTTGTTATGTACACAGTGAGGACTAAAATACCAGTTTCAAAAGTGTACATCGGTTAAATAACCGTAAGAACCGTTATTTTGCCTTTATTTCTTATCTCACAAAGCACTTGGCCGATTTATAAGCGGTTTGGAAAACTGGGAGTACGTTTATATGCTTTTTTGACACTTGCTGGACGCCTGTTACCGCACAAAATGTCACCATTGCACAAAATGTCACAGTTACATTTATTCACTGTACAAATTGTCAGAATTTGCACACATTTGCACAAAATGTCACATTTGTGACAATTTGTGCATCCGTATGCCTTTTTTGAAATCACTGCTGCACAAATTGTTACGGAGTGGTCTTATCTGTGTGGGTGTGGGTGTGGGTGGGTGGAATGATGGGTAGACATACTCTATGATGTCCACGTTTTTTTGTTGTTGTTGTTGTTGTTGTGTTTTTTGTTGTTGTTTTGTTGTTGTTTTTTTGCGTTTTTCAATTTGGCTTGCAATTTATAACTTTCAGTTTTATATAATAATATATACTTTTAGTCTGTATTCACTGCACATGTTTACGAGGTGACAGCCCAGAAAAGATGGCCAATGTCGGTTCATGAGGCTAATAGAAACAACACGATTTGTCTTGATTCGCATGCTCGTCTCTTTTGTTAGTTTTTTAGCAATTGTTCTCATATACATCCGTGCTATGCATAATATATATGTACTTTTCACATGTGTTTATAATTGTCCATTTTTTCTTATACAAGTTTTAGATACATTTTGCTGTTTTCCCCATTTTGACAGCACGGGATTTTCTTTATTCATCTGGCAGGGGAGCAGGTCCTTCTTCTTCTCCTCCATCTTTTTTTCTTCTTCACACACACACACACCACACACACACACACACACACACACACACTCTCTCACTCTCTCTCTTTCTTTGGATTTATTATGTCATTATTTGTCAATGTTGTCTCTTGGTGTCTTTCCCTCTATCTCTCTTTTTTGTTTGTTTGCATCTTCGGTTTATAAGGTGTGTATACATTTTTATCGGCTTGTGATACAGGTCTTTGTACACAGCATCTCTCTGTTGCTTGTGGACAAAATTGCAGATATTTCATGGATACGTTCCATATGTGTGGTGGGTGGTCGTAACGTGACACAAAGCAATCCTTCGGTACACTTCAGTGGTAGGTGTCTACATGCACTCAATTTAAACACATACAAACACTCATACGCAGGCAAACAGACAGAGCATAATAATAATAGTAATATACTACACCATGTCCAAACGTATTCTAAATGTAGTGCTTCTGGAAGAGAAATGTTTTATACACACAACAACAACAACAACAACAAACAAGCAAACAAACAAACAAACAAACAAACAAACAAAAAAAACAACAAAAAAAAAAACCGACAGGAACGAACGAACTTAATAGTCTGCTCGCTTTCTTGAAAGTGGTGGACGAACAAATCCGACAGAGGTTGTGACATTTTGAGTGAATTCGAAAATGGGGTATAGTTGCACAAATTGTCACAACTGCGAGTTGGCACAAAATGTGCGGTAACAGACGCCCATGTTCGCCATTGACTGTCAGTGTGATCTTCGTATTTTGTACCTTTTGTCCTTCATACTGTTTTCCTTCATCAATTTGATCCTGTTTTCCTTATCTCTTGTTGTTTGTTTCTTTTTTTTCTGTGCATGCTGGTTCGGGAAATGTTTACTCAGTATATGTTGTGTGTCATAAAATGTTCCTGAACTATATGAATACGGCATTCAAATTAACTTATCAAGTATATTTTGTTGTTGTTGTTGTTGTTGTTGTTGGTAGATTTATTGGCATGATCACTTTTTCCTTGCAAGGATTACTGCTCATGCTGTCACTATGTTTTCTGTGCACTGTTGTATTTTTTCCTCAAATGTCTCACACAGTAATGAGTTTTTATCAAGTACCTTATACAATTGTAATGGACCATGATTCTAAAAAAAAAAAAAAAAAAAGAATGTTTTTGACTTTATTCGTACTAAAAGAGATTTTCACATTTTATATTTGCAAGAGCTCAGACTGAAGCTTTTACACGGTCCAGTTTTGGGGATATAATGTTTGGCTCAGTGGCTTTGAAACAAATAGAAATGGAGTTGCTATACTTTTCAATAATAATTTTGAATACAGAGTATTTGATGTGATTAGAGATCCCTATGGTTGTTTTATTGTGATGAGTATTGAAATTTTGAAGAAGAAAATTACATTAATGAATTTGTATGGACCCAGCAGTGGCGACCAACCAGAATTTTTTGATGGGACCTGTGAATCTGTGAATGTAAAGAACAGCTTGACGATGATTATGTTATTATAACGGGGGATTGGAATTGTTCCCTGAATGCAAAATTAGATGTACAGAAAATCGCGCCAGTACAGAAAATCGCGCCAGAACTCAGAGGAAAATTATTGATATTATGGCAAAACATAATCTAGTTGATGTTTACAAAGATCTGTACCCTAATAAACGAGTTTACAGATTGCGCAAATTCAATTCTGTAAAACAAGCAAGACTTGATTACTTTCTGATCAATAATGACTGATGTAACTGATGTGTTTGTTGAACCAGGATATCGATCAGATCATTCGTTTCTTGTATTAGAATTAAGGAAAGAACAATTTAAACTTGATCGAAGTTTAATAACAGCTTACTGAAAGATACAGATTGTTTAATGCACATAAAGATACCATTAAAGAAGTTAAAAAACAAAAAAAAAAGTATATTGTACCAGTTTACAACCTTGACAATGTTAATATGACAATGTTCAAATGACAACATGACTTTAAAAGTGAGTGATCAGCTCTTTTTTGAAACATCATTGTGTGTGTGTATCAGTGTGTGTGTGTGTGTGTGTGTGTGTTAAAGATATGTCATTTCCTTGTACGTTCTGTGAATGAGGGATTTCAATGAGGACAGCTTTCAGTATCACACAGGCAAGGAATTATATAAGCATTCCTAAAGAAGGAAAACCAAAAAGATTTATTATGAACTGGCGCCATATATTCCTCATTAATGTGGCGTACAAAATCGCCTCTGCATGTATTGCGAGTCGTTTAAAAATAGTTTTACCTTCCATAATACATGAAAGTCAGAGGTTTTTTTTTTTTTTTTTTTTTTTTTTTCAGATTCACATTAGGTTACTTTATTTTGATATATGCTGAAAAAGAAAATGTTTCTTCTTGTTCATTTTGAAAAGGCTTGATAATGTTTCCTGGTCATTCCTACAGAAATGCTTAGTTGTTTTTTTTGTTTGTTTTTTTGACCAGACATGATAAACTGGGTAAAGACCTTTACGCTTGGATGGAAGTAAGAAATCTTTTCATGAATCAGTGCACACTTTAACTAAATTTGCTGAAATTCTGGTTTAAAGATAAACTTCGACAAAAGTCAGGTTGTTTGGATAGGGAGTAAGAAAAATTCAAATATTCGATACATGCGGGACACAAATTTCATTTGGGACCTCATATTTAATTGCTGCATTGGAAAATGAGTAGATAATATTTTTGTGCAGTGGGAAGCAGCAGGATTAAGAAAACTGTGGTGTTCAAGCAATACAGTGAAGGAGGATTGAGAATGGCAAATATTAGATCATTTTTTATCTCCATGAATTTTATTTAGCTGAGAAGACTTTTGGATGAATCTGACTGGAAAGATTTTACAATTAATATGTTCCCAGAGTTAGCAAGGTTAACACAATTTGGTGTTGAGTATGCAAATGTTGTTTTATGGAAAGTTGATGATTTGTTCTGGAAGGTTGTGATGAAGCATTACAAAAAAACTTTATCTGAAATCCTGCCGAATGACAGTTCATGGGTTCATGGCAGAGTGTATTCAATATAATGTTCATATATTGAGAGACCAAAAGGTGGTGTATTTAGAAGAATGGTGTAATCATAACATCTTTTTGTGAAACAGTTGATAAATGACTTACAATGACTTTTTGATTAGTTTTCCCAATGTTAGAACACATTTTTTTAATATACGAAGGCGTTTTGAATGTATTGACTCAGGTCTTCTTGATGTCGACTCAGGTCTTCTTGACGGCTGCCATCAAATCTGTTTATCCTCAGAATGAGGCTCTAAAAGTCAAAGCATATAGGCTAAGTAATGTCCCTTAGATCAAAACTCGTTCATAACACTAGGCCTACAGCACACACACACACACACACACACATTTTGGAAGGTTAACATAATAGGCCTAGAAATCGTTCGCACCAAATACCAAAGCCTCGCCTCAGCCAGGCATTTTTAGACCGCCTCCTGTTGAGGGGAGGGGGGTCTACTGGAATCAGTCTGTTCGTCTGTGTCTGTCTGTCCGCGCGTTTTCTTAGAAATGACTGAATGAAATTTTGCCATTTTTGCTGTCAGATAACCTTTTTCACTAGACACCCGAACATTTTCAACTACGAAGGGTCAAGGTCGCGAATTATGGACAGAAACGATTTAAGTCCAGAAATGCCGATTTCTCGGAAACTATCTACCCGATTTTAACCCAGTTTGTGTGTGTGTGTGTTCTTTTTTGTTTTTTTTTTTAAAACAAGTTCTTTGACGATAGTGCGATTGCAAGTGTCAGGTAAAAACGACGTTAGTCCTGTGGTTAACGCTTTATCTTGGGTTCTAATCCTGTACTCATTTTTTTCGTTCGCTCGGCAATGGGGAAGTAACCTTCCAGCGCACTGCCCATGCATCTGTGAGACTTTAATAATAACTTTAATAATCAGGTGCCTCCCTTTATGTTACGTGGGGTTCAATTCTTGTTATTATTACCTCTGTACTGTGTGTAACAGTTGCAGTTCAGACCAGCAAAGCAGTCCGAAAGCCCTACAGAGTTACTCTACTTGTTTATAGTTTACCTCTGTTTTGAAATACCTCATTTTCGAGTTTTCTTCTTAAATGCAGCTGCCTACAGATAGCTGTTCTGGTGTCATTTTCCAACTCTGACACAAAAGGGTCCACAGTAGGCGAAGGATATAGCACGAGGCAAATGGACAGGAACGGTTGTCGGGATTCAATGGCTTGTCCGCACAGACTGGTGGGAAATGACAGACGATTCATGTCGAAAGGTTGCATTCAGAATACACATTCACACTCGTGTGTGTGTGTGTGTGTGTGTGTGTAAAGTGTATATAATCCGACCGACTGGGTTACCATGGAGTGACAAATTCCGCCGCTATGTCTATAAATTTACGCAAATCTCTCTCTCTCTCTCTCTCTCTCTCTCCCTCTCTCTGTCTGTCTCAGTTATAACCGAAAACACCACAATTATTGTTCGAACTCTATTAAACTGCAAACAAAAGGCACAGAACTGTTTCTTGAACATGAATAAAAATAAAAAAGAATATTGAAGGGCGGCAATCATCCAGGACAAGGGAGAAAAATTAGCAAAACAGGCATTCATAAATACAGACAACTGTAATTAACAGCAAAACAAATAATTCTGAACATTTTTGTACAGAGGAGAAGCAAGGAGAAAAGGCGGGATGAAGAAGGGAGGAGGAGAAAGCGGGGAGGAGGAGGAAGAGGAGAGAGAGAGGGAGAGAGAGAGAGAGAGAGAGAGGAGAGAGAGAGAGAGAGAGAGAGAGAGAGAGAGAGGAGCCAGAACAAGGTGAAACTGAGAACATAATCAAACTCTATTAAACTGAAAAATAAATAAAACTACTCGATTAGTTTCTTAGTTTAAGAAGAAGTAGAAAATAAAATTCTATTGAAATGCAAAATATACATAAAGAAAAAAGTTAAGCACCCCCTTATATTTTCAACTGTCAGAATTGACAACAACAATGTATGACCCCAAAATTTTCAATTTTGTCAAGAATGGTGTGTCATTGAAAGGATAAAACCAGTCAGGCGTGTATGTGAAGCATAGTCATGGTGTGGCATGCACGTGCATTACGGTTTTTGAAATTTTAAAAATTGAGGTTTGGTGAGTCATCCAGTTTAGCAATCACAGTTGGTTTTAAGAAAAGATATTCTTTGCAAACAAATATGGTGCGAAGGAAGATAGCAGAGGCCAAACGATGGCAAATTATTGGCATGCATTCCACTGGAATGTCCTTCAAAGCAATCGGGCGTCAACTGGGCTTCCACTACACTGTCATCAGCCGGCTGGTGAGGAAACACCAGCAAACCAACCATGTGCAGGACCGCCCACGATCTGGCCGACCACATGCAACGTCACAGCGCGAAGACAGGGCTCTGCTTCGCATGATACGCCATGAGCCATTCGTCATAAGCACCAGCTTGAAACGACAGTGGATGCCTAACAGACAACTTTCCACAAGAACAGTGCAGAACTGCTTAAAAGCCCACGGATATAAGGCGAGGAGGGTTATCAAGCGCCCTCTGTTGACTGACCACCACAAAAGACGGCGTTTGGACTGGTGTCTCGCTCGGCGGGGGTGGAACCTGAGGAACTGGAGAAAGATACACTGGTCGGACGAAAGCCGATTCCTGCTGCACGTCACTGATGGAAGATCAAGGGTTTGGAGACGCCCAAATACAGCCTATGCGCCCAGGAACATACAGGCAACTGTTCCTCACGGTGGCGGTTCCATAATGGTCTGGGGGTGCCTCTCACACGACTGCAAGCTGGATTTGATTACCATTCGAGGAACCCTTACAGGCGGACGGTACATCCGAGATGTCCTTGAGCCGGTCGTTGTGCCACCAGACCAGTGTACATGGATGACAACGCCAGGCCTCATCGTGCTCAAGCAGTAACAGGCTTTCTCCAGCAAGAAGCAGTGCAGACCATGCCATGGCCTGCCATGAGCCCAGACCTCAATCCACTGGAGCACATCTGGGACATGATTGGCCGTCGTTTGCAGACCTTGGACCCTCCTCCACAAAATCTGCATCAACTGGAAGCTGCACTGCATCAGGAGTGGCAGCAACTGACGATGCAACAGATCCGGCGACTGACTGGAGGGATGCGACGCAGGGTTGAGGCGGTCATCCAGGCCCAGGGCGGATTCACGCGCTACTGAACATTTTCATTTTTCTTTGGTTTATGGAGATTCATGGCAATGTTTTCAAATGAAATTGCCACTTTGATTTTGTAATGACCATACTTTTCATGGGCATTTTTTCATGTGAAAATGTCATTGATCTTTCTTTAGCAATACCACATACTGTTTATGATTTTGTATATCATTTGTTGTGTTTTCATGTTGTCAATATCTTTATTTAATAAAAACAAAAGAAAAAAATGTTCCACATTAAACAGTTTAGTACAAAAAAGAATTTCAGTTTCTCCAAACTAAAAAACATTGGGGGTGCTTAACTTTTTTCTTTGTGTATAAGTAACCAAATTAGTTTCTTTACTAAAGAAAAAGAGAAAGAGAGAGAAAAGGGGAGTAGAACTGGAGTAAACAATCCAGTTCAGAAGTTCCGTCTGTCAGACTGAGTCTACACTGCTTCCATCACATAGTAACTGACAGCTTTCCAATAGGAATTCAGATCCCTATCCCCATCATTGAACTCTTGCTTGAGCCGTGTCAGTCTTTCCTCCAACTCCCTCTACTTGCGGCGCCGCCTCGGGGCTGCATCTCCTCTGTCCGCCCTTGAAATTTTCGCCTCATGCGACAGTGAGAACTCTTTTCCACTTAGGCTATTCGATCTTGTGGACCATCATACGATGAAATGTCTCGCTATCCACCACGCAGCCACAGTTAATTCCGGGATGTGAATGAACTGCTTTCGGTTGGTATTAAAGTCGAAGCGGGGGAGGGGGGGGGGGGGGGGGGGGGGAGTGAAGAGGTTGCAGGATCGGAAGAAAAGTAAAGAAAAGTAGGCCTAGCGTCCCTTTGCGATGATTGCGAATGTTGGCTCGAAACGGCGTGCAGTCGGTAGGCTTCCGATGGCGAGGTGCAAATCTGCAGTGTCAGAAGCCGGTCATCAGAGCTCGAACATGGAATTTTGGTTGCAAATATCACGATAATAAATCTCCCTCTTGTTGTATCTCTCAAACCGTCATAAATACACGACACATGGTGACGAATTACACACACACACACACACTGACAAATTACAGACACATTTTGATAAACACAAACACACACACCCACACACACGACTTATGCAGCTATCATTCCAAACTGGGAAAGACACAAAGTAAAGTTCGATCTTGAACACACTGATGCGAAAAAAGCTGAACAACGCTATATCTTATCGTGTTCAGCAAAGATCCATTTTGATCTTAAATCACACTGACGCGAAAAAAAAGCTGATCAACGCTGTATCTTATCGTGTTCAGGAAAGATCCATTTGGAAAACAAATATTCCAACCATCTTAAGGTGTTTACTGATCGTTCACTGACAATAAAATAAAGAAGCTGGGTCTGCTTTTGTTATTTTGTCACTGAAAGTAATAAAATGTTATTTGATCGGAAAACGTAGATCTATGTTAGGCCTAATTGCTGAAATGATAGCTGTACTAGGCCTAATGGGTTTGACATATCTAACTGGCTTATCACAGTCAATTTTTCAAGTGTTGTACTGCGTAGACTCAATAAATCGAATGCAACTGATTTATTTTAAGTGAAATTTGTCATTTAATTCATGTCTTGATTTGTAAAGGAACTGACCTACTTTTCTGTTCCGATTCCTTCATTGTGGAATCCTGAGTTATGAACCTGCTGACTGATGTGTGAGAACAGGTGCTAGAATTTAAATATGTGCACAACTTACTACACACCTTCACGTTTCAAGAATCATCAAATGTTAAGGCTTGGTATAGTTTTAGTGATTATCTGAATAAACTTAGTTCTTACTTAACAAAAGAGTCAAGTTTGTGTGTATTGATTGTATAAGAGCACCCAAAACCCGCAAATCTGTAATATGTATTAATACAGAAAATCTCGTTTCGACGTTTTATTGACTAAAACTAGATGCTCTGAGAAGTAAATAGGCCTATAATGCTTCAGCAAAATGCGTCGGTGACGAAACAAACATATGGTGGTCATGTTTTCTTTAGTATAGTTGAGTCGGCTCCTTTGAGTGTGTTCCTCTCTGGGCATACTTAAAGTTTACCACGCATACACATACGTATGTATGCACACACGCACAAGTGCACTCAAACACACGGGCACCCGAAACAGTATTATTACACACACTCGCTTGAGTCAATAATCCTGGACTGCTCTTGAGACGGTAACCAGGTTCTCTTAGCTGCATTTGTCTGGCTTGAGACTGCTTGCTTTGGTTGATTAAGAAAAAAAAAAAAAAGAAGAAGAGGAAGAGAGAGAAACAAAAAGGAGGTGAGGAGACAGGGTAAAAATCAAACAGCACAACGCGAGTGTTACCGACAGCCAATGTACTAGGAATTTGCAAACCAACAGCGCTCTCCAAAAATCAAAGATTCCCTGCAGACTGACGTCAAAGCCATAGGCCTACTGTCACGTGATCAAACGAACTGCTTCTGAGCCTATCACCGTGCGTCACTATCCAGTATGGCGGCTCAACCAGCGTCTGCGAAGCCAGTTGGCAAGAACACGGAAATAGTTCGAGGCCAGTTGTTTGAAGTCGGTCCGAGGTATACGAGTCTGACGTACATTGGTGAAGGTGCATATGGCATGGTGGTGTAAGTATATTGGCATTATGAATTTCATATGCTTGACTGATGCATAAAAAAGAAAACCGGGTAAGAGAAACGCACGGTACACGGAAACACCAGACTGCTCATCATAGTCTCAGGCTGGTCTTGGCGCCCAAGCCTGCTGTGATCATGGTGCCGTGGTAGTTACAACATTACATGAAAGTTAAGACCCCCGGAGATGTTTAATACACACACATATATATATATATATACGCCATTGCTTCTTTCTCTTCTGCAGTTATCTTGATTCAGATTGAGATAAAAAAAGGTTGAAAAGACCTGCAGAGTGGAACTAGTCAAGGAATGTAACACGCCTAGCTCGCCAAGATGAGGTACCTAAATGAGGTCAAGCAAGACGCTACGGAAATGGTCCAAAAATTAATAGTCACCAATGTAAAAAAAAAAGAAAAAACAAAACAAAGCAAAAAAAAAAAAAAAAAAAAACCGAAGAAATAATGCAGTTGGGTTTGTTTCCGGATTTTGCAGGTTTTGTGCGTCAGGTAACGGCAAAATATTTCCAAAATGTAAACTACCCAATTTAACCATAGGCGATGATGTGTTCGTTACTGTGCCAGTGCTGTCCACTTAGTACCACCAGGATCAGAGTTGCAGGTATGAGGAATGGGGTTTTTGTCATCATGGGTATCTAATGGGTATCTAAATGACATTCACTGTTCACTGATATGCAAGTCTTGCTCATTGTGCCCTAGTTTTTTAAAGCTGGTTTTCACTGTCTAGGTCAACCCATTGAACCCATCCAGGTGTGCAGCCTGGCTAGTCTTCCCTGCTTTTCTGTAGCAGGTCTAACTGATCTAAGGAATGGAAGGGAAGGTAGGTTCACTAAAATAAAAACTTTTTCAGTCAAGAGCTACCCCCCCCCCCCCCCCCCACAACACACAAAAAAACCAAGGTTGTGTACAATATGAATCAAATTGATCATCATTATGGTGGTCCTGTGAAAATATTTTGAGTGTTTTTGACAAAATCGAACTGTTTTTTTTTTGTTTTTTTTAAAATACGTAACTACTTTTCTGAATGAAGTGGTAAACATACTTTGTTTCAAAGCCTTGAAACTTGGGAATGTCATCAGTGATCAAAGAATGATGTCCTTTCACTGTTCCCAATTTTATTTTTTTTTACTTGCATAAGTAGCTACTGTTTTATCTTTTTAGACAACCAAGAATATTAACAGCTTGGACAGTCTTTCCTTCGTAACTATCTGTCTTAAGATTGGCACATTTGTAAGCATATGCTTAAACGGTGGTAGCATTCCTTTGATCATATATGTCAGAAGAATTTTCTGGTTAATTGATAGTCAAACTAGCAAATTCAGGATTAAAATCACTGTCAGAAGCTATTACTATTCTTACTATTTGGATCTTGTCCAAAACTTGATTGACGGTCAGTGTCCATAGTTTGGCCATGATGACTTGAAAACAATCACTAAAACGGCATCCGTCATAACTTAAGTGCACTCTAAATAGACATGATTTGAAGCAGTAGGAATTTCTGTTGAATTTACCTCCCTTGGCTCTTAAGTTATGAGTTTTGATACCAGTTTGATGAAAAAAGTTCTGACTGCTTGGGTGCAGGCTAAGTATACTGTTAAATAACACCGGGGCAAAGGTTGAAAGTGTTCATCCCTCACTGAGCACAAGGTGACAAATGGTTTTATGATTGTGACAATTTGTTTTCAACATTTCCTTTTTGTTTCCCCTGTTCAGTGTGGCATTTCCCCCATTGACTAATGGGATATATGTGATCTAGCTCTGTTTCATTTCCAGCCCTGTTAAGATTGAGTGTCAGTTTAGAAACCCAGCCAGTTTTTGAGTCTCTTTAGGGGATAGTACCGTTGAAAACTGGTATTTTCCCTCCAGCACATGCCTGCTAAAACTCTTTAAGACTAATGTTACCGTACGTGCATTCATTCTTGTGGATACCTCCTTGGCAGGCAGGCAGGCAGGCAGGCACACAGGCAGGCACATATGTGTATATATGTACACTCATACATGTGTATATACACACACATGCTTTCATACAAAGATGAACTGGGAGAAAGAGATTTTGGCATCTTTATTTACTGTCCAAGAGAGATTGTCAGTGTGTGTATGCGTGCATGTGGGCATGCATATGTGCATGCGTGCGTGCGTGCATGCGATAGCAGAAATACCTGACCCCTTCGCTGACACAAGGAGTACTAATTTTTTTTATCATTGTTGCAATTACTTGAATTAGATGAAAAGTCAGCAGAGTTTGTCGTTTATACACAATCAGTATAAATCATGTCATATTTTGACAGGGCTCTTTACATAGAGAGGTCAGTATGCTTTTGGGGAAAAAAACTTGTGTAGATCGGTACATATGGGACATTATGCATACAATGAAGCATGTGGGGGTAGAGGGTAGATTTTGTTAGCATATATTTGTCTTCTTTTCTTAAATAAGTAGATTAGAATTTATATATTGCTATCTAGAGTTAGACCTAGTCTCCCAACAAAAGAAAATACACTACTCGTAGCTTTCGACAACGTCTCATTCTAGATTAGAATTGATTTGTATTTTTTGTAAAGGTGACAGGCTTGGTTGTTTCATTGGATCTAAAATTACTGGAAAGATTAATTTAAGAAATGACTGATTTTAAAATGTCAGCTAGATTAAGTTAGTGGCAAAGTGAGGCAACAGCAGGTGGAAATCTAAACAAATCTTAAAATGTTTAAGAACTACATCCACCAAACATGAACAAACAAATCACAAGACAAAACACGATGCGTTTCGACCTCTTAGGTCTTCTTCAGGCAAGATAAATAACACTCAGGACAATGAAAATGAAAGTAATGATAATAATAATGAGGACAGTTTCTATAGCGCCCATCTTAACAACGTAGGCTACAAGGCGCTTTACAAGTTTTAATAATTCAACATCTGAAAATATACGCATGCAGGCACTCATGCACGCAAGCAGTGCCGCACGCACGCACAAGTGATGTGTAGTAATTTAGTAATATTTCAGGTGGTATTCTGCAACTGGCGTTTGAACAGATATGTTTTAAGTGCAGACTAGAAAGTTGGGAAGGAAGGGGCATGACGTAGATGGAAAGACAGTGAATTCCATCAGGAGTATTGCCGCAGAAAATGAGAATGCTCTACAACCATGCTGCTTTCGGTTATATGAGGGAATTCGAAAAATTCGGTCATCAGAGGAAGAACAGGGGGGATGTGTAGGAATATATATTTCAAAACGATCAGAGAGACAGGTAAGGGCTTCACCTGTGATAACAGTATAACATATACATGCCGACTTATACTGAATTCTGAGCTCGATTTTGAGCCAGTGTAATTTCTTCAAGAGATACGAAGTATGATAATTTTTTTGCATCTTGAGATAAGGCAAGCTGCTGAATTTTGAACACGTAGTGGCTGGAGAAAGGTACACCAAGGAGAAGAGTGTTACAATAATCTAGTCTAGACAGAATGCAGGAAGACACCAACGTCTTCGTGGCCTGTTCTGTAAGGAAAGGTCTGACAGAGCTGATGCGATGGAGTTCAGGAAAGGATGCTTGGCAGAATTTGGCTATGTGGTATTTCAGGGTGAGATCAGAGTCGAGATAGAAGCCAAGGTCACGAACAAATGGCATAAATGAGATGTCAGTGGAGCCTAGGACTATTGACGGATGAAGATGGGGGTCTTGAACTTGAGAGTGTTTTGTAAACCAGATACTTAGATAGCTTCTGTTTTTATCGTCCTTTAATTTCAGCATATTAGTAGATATCCACTGTTTGATATCAGAGACACGACCTTGAAGATTGTTGACGAGATTGTCGTAGTTATCTAGCATGTCAGAATGTTCAAAATGAGTGTCATTAACAAACATTTCATGAACAGAATGGCTGTTAATGACCTCAGTCAAGGGCGTTGTGTACATTATGAAAAGGACTGGACCTAGCACAGATCCCTGGGGAACACCAAAGTTTGATGACATTTTAGAAGACAGTTTATCGTTTTTCTCGTTAATAAGGACGAACTGCTGTTTGACAGATGATCTCAACCAATTTAGTGCAGTATCACATATGCCGAAGTTTGTGCTTGGACGTGAAAGGAGTATTTCCTGATCAATTGTGTGAAAAGCAGCAGACAGGTCGAGGAGAGGAAGAACAGAAGAACTTTGTTGCCAACAAGAGATATCAGAATATCATTTAAGATTCCGATGAGAGCAGTTTCTGTGCTATGTCGTGCACGGTAGGCTGACTGGTGCAACCTGAGAAGTTTATTCAGAAGAAGATGTTGGGATAATTGATGGGAGGACCAGTTTCTCTCGAATTTTTACAAGAAAGAGAGATTGGTTGGAAGTTTTTCAATTCATTTGGATCGAGCAACGATTTTTTTCAAAAGAGGTTTCACGATGGCAGTTTTGAAGTCATCAGGGACTGAACCACTCAAGAGAGACTTGTCGAAAATATTTGTGATGACAGGTAGAACTAGAAGGGAGACAAGATTTTCAAAATTTATAAAGAATAGAAGTCTGGATAGGATCAAGTTCACATGATTTGTTTGCAGTTTTCTGGAGAATCTCTTTGACAAATTGGGTGGTAACTGGTTCAAACTTTGACAGAGTTGGGCCAGAATAAATTGATGTTACTTGTGAAGGACTAGAAAAAACAAATGCATTACGGATAATGAAAAACGAGCAATCGCTTATTCTGGGGGCTCAGTGCTAGAGTGCCAGACTCGTAATCTTGGTGATCCTGGGGTTGTGGGTTCGAATCTTTGCCGGGCCGTTTCGGTACAGGGGGATTTTTCCCTCGGAGTTAACATTGGCTCTGACTCCATTTTCCATACAGTCCTTCAGATGAAACTGTAATAGTATAAACTGAGGTTCCGTGTGTGAATGTATGCATAACATCTTGCACACACATAAAATCCATCGCTAATTTTCGGAAGAGGCCAGTTTGGCTGTTGGTATAGATGACACGTTACACATAGCGTGCACCCAGCATGAGAAATGGAAAGAATGAAGGAAGTAAGGAAATTGAGTGAAAGATATTGAATGATATTGACTGGATGACACTGGAAACGACTGAATGAAGGACCAGCTGGCACCTCTTCAGTCGACACTACCCAGGTAGGCAGCCCGTTGTATAAACGAGTGTGGATTGTAAAGCGCTTAGAGTTTGGTCTCTAGCCGAGGATAGGCGCTATATAAGTATTCATGATAATAGTAATAATAATCTTGTCCAGTTTGGCGCAAGATGGGCGTTGAATGAAAATGAGGCTGTGGGAAGGAGACAATACGAGTTAAGATAATAATGATGATAATAATGATACCAATATCAATAATAATTATGATCACGTTGATTAAAAAAATATTGAAAAAATAATAGAGGATTACTTCCACTATTGGTGATGATATGACAATAGCAGTTGTAGTATGGGAGAAAGGAGAGGGGTTAGAGGAACAGCATGGTTGTCATGGCAACAGTGTCAGTGGTGACGATGATGGTGATGATAATGGTAATGATGGTAATATCAGTAACACTGGTATTAATAAGAATGATACTAATACTGAGAAGAATAGTAATTGGTAATGGTAACAATACTAATAATTATAAAAGTAATGGTTCAAAAATATAATGAAAATGATATCACTAATAGTTATGATAATAATAATAGTACTAATACTAATAATGATCAGGGAAGGGAAGGGAAGAAGAAGGAAGAGGGGTATTACAACTTTTATATTTACTACTATTATTAATAATGTCATTTTAATGAAGGGAAGGGTAGAAGAAGAAGGAGGGGTATTACAACTATTATATTTACTAAGTACTATTATTGATATTGTCATTATACCTTAAAATATTTCCAACATTCAAACCTACCACTTTTCAGCCTCCTATATCATTACCATCATTGTATCCATCATTTCCAGCCTCCTATATCATCACTGTCATTGTATCCTCCTCCTCTTTGTCCTTCCTCCCCCCTACTTGTCCTCCTTTTTCTTCTTCCTTTGCCTTATTAGTATTAGAACTATTATTATTATCATTACTATTATTGATATTATTTTTCTATTATATTTTTGTACCATTACTATTGTTATTACTATTATTACTATTACTGTTACTATTATTGTTTGTATTATTATAATAATTATTAATACCAGTGTTGTTATTGATATTACCATCATTACCATTATCATCATCATCACCACTAACATATGTCACGACAACCATGCTCTTTGACAATCCTGTAACCCCTCTTGTTCCTCCAATACTACAACTGCTTTTGTCATATCACCAGAAGTGGTAGTAATCTTCAATTTCTTATTTTTTCAATATTGCTATCATTATCATTATTGATGTCAGTATCATTATTATCATTAGTACTGTAGCTTGCATTTTTTCCTTCCTGACGGCCTCGTTTTCATTCAATGCCCATCTTGTGCCGAATTTGACAAGATAAGTGATTGCTCGTTCTTCATTTTCGTTGTCATGAGTGTTATTTATCTTGCCTGATGAAGACCGAAGAGGTCCAAACAGGTCGTATTTTGTCTTATGATTCGTTTGTTCATAAAATGTTTGATGGATGTAGAACTTAAGCTTTTTAAGGTCTGCTATATTAAGATCTCTCGGGAATGACTCCTTCAACAGTGTGAATGTTGAATAAGCTTATTGCCAGACACATGGATCAGATTAGAAAGTCTTATTTTGCAGTCTGTCTGTTCTATTTGGCTGGTAGTGTAGTAACCATGTAACACCCAGTCTGATGATATGTACAATAGGTTTATATTCTTATGTGTTTGATCCATCAGTTGATAATGCAGAAACTAATTGGTATGCATGGGCATTTTATTGATTGAATGTCCTGAGTCTCTTGATCTATGAAAGAAACATATTTTGGGGAGAAAATGCTTACTTTTCATGTCTAGTTCCTGTGTTTCAGACCCAGTGAAAACAGCCCCCAGCCCTCCCCCCCCCCCCCCCCCCCCCCTTTTTTTTTCTTTTCAATTTCTAGTAACTGACCTCGTATCTTCAAACATTCTTGAACATTAGTTGTTTTTGCTTACCAGTTTAGTTAATCAGCTGATTTAAGTGCTAGAAATTACAAGGTAATCTTCAGTTGTCTTGTACTAGTTGTAGACAAGTTCAGGCTGATTAAAAAAAAAAAAGCACTTCCTGCCGGATTTCTACTTGCCCTCACTAAGTTAACAAACACTTAATGAACACAACTATCGACAGTGCACTGACAAGTCAGCATGCAATTCAGTTATGGCATATTCTGCTTACAAGTGATTAAAGCTGAAGAAAGAAGATAAATTAGATGTTAAACAATTTACCAGGGTGTCTTTTCAATTGTTTTTAATGAGAGGGTATGGAAAGACAGTAGAACACAGTTGTCAGTTGTCTTGTTTCCATCTTCCACATATTCCTAGACTGAACTTAAATGATAAAACCTCTGTCTTGCTCTCTGTCTCTTCTTTTTCACCACACACACATTCCAGACTAAATCTCTTCCTACCTGCATATAGAAAACAATAATTTTTTGCTGACAAAGTGCAGGTCTGACATGTGTCATGGATTAACATTGCTTCACCCCTGTGAGACCGCGTTCTATGACGTTTTCGGTATGAGAAAAACTGGAGAGGGGGAGGGGGGTGGGGGAGGAGGAGGAGGAGCAGTGGTAGTGAAGGTGTGGAAGCGTAATGGGATAGAGGATGTGCAGTTGGTCTTTACTGAAGCTTACTTCTCTGTCACACTTTCACAGACAATCAATAATTGGTTGCCGGATGGACAAGTGGCGAGACAATTTCTGTGTGTCCCTCATAAGATTTAGTTGTCTCAGAAAAATGAGAAATCAGATGGGTGGCATTTTGAGCCCTGATACTTGATGGAATAATGTAATCCTTTTCAGTTAAGTCACAAATAGATCAGATCTTACTCCTTCTCACTCATGAATGACAGAGTGTATTGTAGTCTTGATGCTTTTTTCCTAAAAAAAAAAAAGGAAAAAAAAAAAAAAAAAACACATGAAAATCTGGTATTATCATGGATCTCCATAGTCAAGGTTTTTGAGGTGAGAGAGAGAAAGATAATGTTGCTTATAGCCCAGCCGACCACAAAGGGCATATCAGGGGTGTCACTGTGTTGAAGTCAGTTCTCAAGTCTTTCGAGGTTGTCTTCCTCTTTTTAACAAAAACATTCTAACTGATCAGCTATTTCAAGTTTGTGTTGGCACCACACTGACATCCAAGAGCAGGTGTTGGGTGTACCTCAGGGGAGCAGTCTTCTCCAGCTCACTTCAGCTTGAAAATTAATGAGATAGTCAACTCTGTGAATAAGGTTCTGAGTCCTATCTGTTGACAACTTAGCACTCTACACAGCAGGAGTCACCTATACTGGTTTACAGCATTGTCTTCAGCTTTGCATAGTTAAGATTAAACGGTGGGTAGAGGTAAATGGGTTTGCTTTTCAGCTTCCAGAGTTCTGTTTATCTGCTTTCATTACTTTCAATTGTTCTTTCAGATTCATCTGATTAAAACCACCATTCCAGCGGTAAAAGAAGTAATATTTTTGGGTGTTATCTTCAGTCATAAACGCAGCTTCAAAAGACATGTCCAATATTTGAAAACTTCTTGTCAGAAAGCAGTGAACATTCTCTGATTTGTGGCACACACAGAATTTTGTGCTAATAAGTGATAGGAAAGATCTTTTTTCATCTTATAGCGGGGCTTTGATCTGCTCCCAGTTGGACTGTGGCTGTGTTGTCTGTGGTTTTGCAAGGCCTTCTTACCTTATAGTGTACTTTCACACATCAACCGTACTTGTTCATACAAGGGTAAAATATACAAATCAGTTGAACTTCAGTCACAAGCGTTTTTGTTTGGGCTGACTTTTTCCCAAGTTACCTCATCATTAAGAGAGGGGAAGTTCTGGATGAGTTGAGTTGGAGTCCATTTGGCATATCAGAACTTACCTGATGTTAGAGAGGATAGTGGATCTCTCTCCAGTTGCTGGTGACTGGTCCACCTTCTCTATAGGCAGTCTGATATGTTCATACTGCAGTGCTGGGCAGATGGCAGGCAGACCAGGAAACAGGGGTAGAAACCCAGGATCTATTCACAAAACAGAACTTGGGCTCAGATTGATGTCGCGTTTGCAAAACCACCTCGTAACTATCTTCGTAACATAGTTTGTAGGCCAAAAATCCACGTAGCAAAGAACTGTTTCATAAATCAGTTACTCCGGTTTCATGACACACCTACGAACATGTTTTTTGCTACGCTAGGCACAAGCGCGTGATTTCCCGCTTCTTTCGGAAATTACCAAACAAGTGCAATGGAAATGGCGGCGACTGGCAGCAACGAATTCCATACCACAGATATGAATTGCGTGTAGTTAGGAGAAAAATTTAATATTTAGTCTGCATTTGTATTCAGTTAACTAGTGTAAAACACACACACACACACACACACACACACACACACACACCACACACGCATCTGTATTCAAGCATTTTCATTTGATTACTTTTCTATGCGGTCTTAGTGACCGTTCCCAGGATCACACACTACGATCTTCATGCCTGTGCTTCTGACTTTCTTTTCTGGAGGTAACTTAGTAGTTTATTCTGTCTCAAAGCATGTTATAAACAAAGTTCCTGCCATTGCTTTGTGTAAGGAAGGATCGGTTTTCATCACTGGTAATAGTCCAGGCGAAAATAGGAATACCTTGTTTTGACATATATATTAGGTTTTTTTGCTGATTTAACATGATTTTGGGGTGCTGAGTCCAAATCCGTCGGAGGCCAAGTTGTAAATGTTGGGCATTTTGAGTTATTGCGTAAAATCCAAGATGGCCGCCAACGGATTAGAAAATTTCAAATGTACAGGATATATGAGCCGTAATTTCGTATCTAACATTTCTTTTTCGCAAGAAAATTGAGAAATGTGCTGGAAACATTCTGTTTATCTTAATTTTATGCTGTTTTGGTAGAATTTGTGCGATTTTTGCATTTCTAATATGGTTATATAAGATAAAAAAACATGCATTTTTTATGATCATGAATGGCATGCAGAGTAAAGTCAAGAAACAGACAATCAAAATGAAAACTATGTGAAAAGAAACGAAAGGCAAGCGTTCTTTCTTTCAGGGATTGTAGCATTAAACATATAATGACTTTATGCTTAGAAATTAATCAAATACATGCAGAAACCACGTTGATCATGTGTCCAGTACCAGTTGAATGCCCGCTTAGATTTGTTCCGCATCATCACTTTCTGGGTTTCCAATGGCAACTGTCATGGGATTTTTGCACACAAAAGTCTCCTTTGAACTTGCAGAATACTGTGCAGGTGAGTGCTAACCTGCTGCAGGTGCACATGCTTGTGCTGCAGCCAGTCTTGCACGTGCAGCTGATAAGATTGAGGACCTCATCCGTAGCAGGTAGTTGCACTTGCAATCCATACTGTGGAGTGAGTGATGATCCACACAGTTCCCAGCCACAGTTCAGAGGACTGATGTCTGGTGTTGTTGGAAGTCCTGCTGCTTTCCACAGGGCCACTTGGTAATGGGCTTGTAAGCAGTGTACTTCCAAGCTGGTCGGGGTTGGCGGAAGACTGCTCAGCTTGGGAGCAATGTAGCGTTTCCCTTTGATCTTTTGTCTGAAGATCTCTGCGCGCATGGTAGCAACATCTGTTCCTTGCTCACGGTTGTAGAGCATAGAAACGAAGTTCAAACATGGTTGAATGATTTCCTCCTCCTTTGCAGTCAGATCCCCAAGTCGCATGGATCCACTGAATGACATAAGCTTCTTCAGAACAGTTAGCTTGCCAACACCAGAAAAGGAAGAGACGGTGTCACAACCAGTGAGGGCATGAGCACAGAGAAGGTTTGGCATGATTTTTGTATGTGTTCTGACAACTTTACCCACATTGATGATGGACTTGCTTGAAATACATGACTCCATGGTAAGAAGAAGGTCTTCAGGTAAATCATTGGTTCTGGAATGCAGATGATGAGCAAGGATGACCAAGATGTCAGTGTCGTCAGAAATGACTCTGATGGATTTGTGTCCATTTGTTGCCTCTTGAATCATGTGGTATGCCATAAACACATCGGCTTCCCCGTGGTGGACAGCTGTTTGTAATGGACCAACCCCTATGCAAACTGGATGCAGATCTGGCCCAGTAATGATGATTTGCTTCCCTTTCAGTGGTTCCATAGCTCTCAGTCTGTCTGCAATCATTTGGATGACTTGGAAGTTTGTTGGCTGTTACATTCAAGACCAATGCCTGCTTTGGAAGTGGTGTGCATTCACAGAGGGTGTAGATGCGGCTGAATCCTTTCTGTTGCCCAGTACGACAGCATGACTTGGTACTCAGCTGGTGATAGCGGTCAGACACCACATGTAGAACTTGTGTAGCAGTCTCAGAGTACCGAAGACTGGTAGCTACAGCTGCACTTATGAAATCTGAAACTTTCGCTGGCTGGCCAGGCCATGAAACTGTCCACAATACAGCACACGCGTCAAGGATGACAACATCTGGAGGATCCAGTCTGTGTGTTCTATATGAAACATGCAGTTTGTTCTTCAAAACAAATTTGGGAGTTGTGTGCATATCACCATTGATGTCAAAAAGGGCAGTTGGATGAGGTGCCAACTCGTGAGAAAAGAGTCTCCAGTGAAATGTTGTCTTCCGTTGAGGCCATGATTCCAGGAACACGGGCATAAATGAACTCTATGTCCATCTGTGGTTTTCCAGTCTGGTCCTTTGGAGTTTTCTTTGTCACTGAAGTCATCGTCTTGATGCATCGTTTCAGCTTCATGTGAAAACCAGAGGGCCACTGAGTTTCAAAATCTCGGCTTTGCGCGGCTCCAATTTCAACTGCATCATGAACGTTCAGGGAGGGCTCATCTACAATGTTGCTTGAGTAGACGTTGATGATACCATTTTCTGGGTGTTTGCTGATATCAAAAACATCAACACAAGTTGACAGCGTCTCTCTGATCTTTTGTCTGTCTTCAGCATCTTCTTTCAAATGAGTGTTCTTTTCTTCTTTGTGGGAGTCAACAGTTGTCTGGCGTTCTTTCCCTTCTTTCATTTCCTGCAGATCATGTATGATTTGTGTCATCGTGCTGTGTGAGTATGCCCAAACAGCCAGTGTCGACTCATTCAGTGTTGATCCAATGATCCCAGATGGTCCATGGCCATAGCGCATGTAGCCGAGATGAAGAGGTCAGACCATATGCCATTCCACAGTCCTCCTTCATGACGCATGACATGCTCTCCAGCCATGAACTTCTTTGCCAGGTCAGGATGCAGACGCTGCATGGAACGCAGGTAGTACAGCCCATAGCGTGCATAGTTGAAGTGAACAGCTGCAAAAAAGTACGGTATCATTTTCTCCACTGCAAACAAATGAAGTGGCCAGTCAGCCTCCCTCTGACAAACGCCATGATGAGGAACACGCTTTGATGAGGCATTGTACCCAGAGTTTTGTTGTCTTGCTACCAGCACTGAGTTTGGCCAGGACTTTCGTCAGATCTGCCATTGTGTGGATGTCTGAACTGGAGAGCAACAGAGGCCTCAACAACTCTTCAACAACGAACCTGAGGGCCCTGACATTCTGTGGATACTTCTTTCCTGAAAGCAGCTTTGGCACTCCAGCAAATGTTGTTTCCAGAATTTGTTCCAAGCCACTGCCCCCCATGAGATTGCCAATGCAGCCAATGAAACTCATCAGCATGTGCATTCCTCCTAGCCTGGGGATGAAGTCCTTGAAAAGCTCTTTGTCAACCCACATAATGTGTACAGCTACCTGGTACAGTTGCTGGTCATTGGTGAACACAGTCCATTTCTGGCCAGCCAAGGATGATAGACGTTGTCCTTCCACCATGGCAGTTTTCATCGTATCTGCTTCAGCTGGAGGCATGTCCAAGAAGGGTGTGTACATGAGGGATGTTTTTGCCCCTGGCTGCAGATTGTTTTTCCGAGCCTGTTGTGTGTTGTATCCACCATACTCTGGACAATGGCCATCACTGATGATAGCTTTGAAAAAGGCAAGATCTTCTTTGGCCACTCGATTCAGGGAAACCTGTAGTCTGGCTAGAAACGCTAAAGATGCCACAGACTTCACACTGTGCTCTTTTGGCATGGAAGGCTTCCTTCCTCCCTCATATCTCTGCACTTCAATTTCTCCAAGATTCAAATTCTCTGCTTTCAACTCATGCACTTTGAGGCGTTTGATAGATGGTATTTCCATGGTGTCATTCAACTGTGTGGGCTTCTCATGGTTTGCTTGGGTGATAATCATTGCTAATCCATGGGTTGACTTCTGTCCATTCTGTGATGAAATCTGGGCATCAAAATTGTCAGCAACAACCTGCACCAAACCTTTATCAGTATCAAACTGAGATATATGCTGTTGCGCCGATGCCATTGCAGTTGCAGCTGAAATTCTGAACCTCCGGAGTTCATCATAACTTGAAGTCACTCCATACGCGTGCAGCTCGTCTATCACCTTTCGATGCCTGTTCAGGAGAACACCTATTCCGAGCTGAAGACTTGTTGCCTGACCAGTGACAGCATTTGCGATGATATGACCAACCATGGCTGCTGGCAATGTTGAATCAAGTTTATCTGATATTGCTGCAAGCAATGCAAGCAAAGTAGGACTGCATTCACTCAGAATTTGTTTCTCTGAAACACGTGTCTTGTATTTATTAGGATCTTGCTTTGGACATTCACCTCATATAGATTCAGCTAAGCATGAAATGGCTTGTGAAATAGTCATTCTCTCCATCATCCATAATCTGCATGTCTTTTGAAGCTCTGCTCCTGAACACAAGAATACATGCAACGCCAGGTGATGACAAGATGAGCAGATCTGGAAAGAGTTTTTCGTGGACAATTTTCATGAGGGATCTTCGTGAATACCTGGTGCCTCCTAGTCCAAGGTAGAAGTCAAATAACTCAACACTGTTCCACATGCGTGCTTTGTCAGCAAGCATATGATTCAGCAGTTGTTGTAGTTCCCTGTCATCATCATCAGATGTAGACTTGGATGGTGGATTGGAGTAAAACTTGGAATAGCAGTCCTTGTGGTACCTTCCTTCCTCAGCGTGTAGATCACTGAGAACTGAGCTGATCCGAAATTCAACTTCCTTGCTCCACTCATCACCTCTTTCTTTACAGCGCTTGAGAATTTCTGATTTCGACGTCTTCTTCCAGGCTTCAGTTCCTGTTCGACACAGGTATGCCTTTCGCCATCAGCTGGGATGTTTTTTGTCAACATTTACATCACAGTTTTGACCACAAAAGAAACAATGTTCTCTGAAACTAAAACTAACTTCAGTGCCACGCACTCCCCCACGTAATTTCTTTACATCAGTCTCAGTAATTTCTTCTCCTTGTCGTTTTCTTAGAAGTCTTTGAATGTGGTCTTTGGAACAGTAGGTTTGTATACAGTTTCTATGGCACATAAAATGATCAGCACCTTCTACAAGCTTATCAAATAAGCCATCTTCTCGAAGACCTGCTGTTCTTGAGGACTTTATTAATGGAGGATGTTTCTTTCCACAGATGAAGCACTCCATCGTCTGTCAAAAAAAACAACAAAAAAAAAAAACAACGGAAAGGACAAATTCTTTTACCTTTCACAATAATAAACCATTTAAATTATCTGCAATAATAAACCACTTAAAGTGTGTGTGTGTGTGTGTGTGTGAGTGTGCGTGCGTGCGGTGTGTGTGTGTGTGTGTGTGTATGTGTGTGTGTGTGTTTTGTGTGTATGTGTGTGTGTGTGTTCCTGTATACTTGTATGTATTAAAAGTGTTCGTGATCACAGAGACGCATTTGCATACCCCCTCTCCCAGAGCACTTCCTCCCCCTCCCCATCCCTCCACACTCTCACACACACACACACACACACACACACACACACACACACACACACACACACACACACACACACGCACACACACACATATGACGCACACACATTTCACTTAGAACCTCCATCTTATCTCTTGACACACGTACGCCTCACCTTTCCCTCCTCGTCCCCTCCCTGTTCATCTCTCATCCCCTGTGTGCCCAAACCGTTCTTTTTTGTTAACTGTATGCGTTCTTCGCCATTCGTGAACACACCATCAACTTAGTAATCCCCTCCGGGGGTTGCAACCTTGCCGTGGTCGGAGGGCTTGCGTGGTCCTGTGATCCCTTAGGCTTTGCTGGCGGGGGCATCAATACTTGATGATAGGCTGGTCTTCTTTACAATGCTTCTAGGCCTGAAAAGACAGGATGCTATCTGGCCTAAGCACAACGTGGTAAGGAGTTGATGCCCCTGGTAGGGCTTCCCATGTCAGATAGGCTAAGGGTGAGGATCCTGACTAATAGTAACCCGCCTTTCTCCTTTTCTTGTTTTCTGCCTTTCTTATTTGGCTCTTTTCTGTCTTCGTCTCCCCTTCAAGTCTTCTCTTCCACACTCTTTTTCTCTCTGCGGTCTTCTTAAGATCTGCCGTGTTTGCCGTGCGGTGCGACCTGTGACAGAGGGGAATGAGATCCTGGTGATTGAGAGGGCCAGCGCCCTCAACACATCACTTTGGCTCGGACTTCTCCTAGACAGGGGGTACACTCTGGCCCGGGTGTATCAATCGGCTTCCCCTTGATGGGGCTGGGTCAAAACAGGCAGTTCTCCGGCTGGCCAAGGTAACCCCTGCAGTGCTCAGCTCTCTGTTCCCGGGAGTTGGGCACGATCAGGGGGGATAGGGTTGGTAGGTTTCTGTCTGTTGTATATCTCTCCTGAAACCTGGAAGGTGTCAAGACAATGAGTTCTTGGCCCTGGCCCCTTAGTTGGACTCCATGGTGGGTGGGTAAGGGAGAGACGAAATTTCTAAACATAAATCATGGCTTTATCCAAAATCACACCCCCCATAAAGAAGAGGAAGGCAGTGGACCCCATTTCTAGTCATAACGATTCCGACAGTGACTCGGATATGGAGACGAGACAGTGGACAGGTTTTTGGGCTTCCTGGCTTGTGGTTGAAGGGACAGAGCAGGAAAAGCCTATTTCTGCTCTGAGTCCTTTTGCTATTCAGAAGGGCTTTCAGGGTCTAGCAGGTGACCTCAGTCAGTGAAAAGGCTACGGAATGGCACTTTCCTCGTCCAGTGCAGATCAAAGAGGCAATCGGAGCAGCTGCTGAGGGCAACAAAACTCGTGGACAGAGAGATCCGGGTGACCCCCCATAAGCAGTTAAATTCGACCAAAGGGGTTATTCGGTGCCCGGATTTGAAAGGTGTCTCGGAAGCGGAGATCAAGACAGAACTTGCGTCCCAAGGTGTGACAGAGGTGCATAGGGCGACAGTTAAAAAAGGTGCAGAAAGAGTGCCCACCAACACCCTCTTTCTGACATTCTGCAACCTTGTGCTGCCTCCGGTCATTAAAGTCGGGTACTTAAATGTACGTGTCCAACTGTATGTCCCATCCCCGTTGAGGTGTTTCAAATGCCAGAAGTTTGGACATGTCAGAGACCGCTGTTCTGGGCAGGAGGTGTGTGGTGTTTGTTGCAAGGCAACCCATGATGGGCCGTGTAAAGACCCGGCTCATTGTGCGAACTGCGGTGGCGACCACCCCTCCTCTTCACGCAACTGCCCTGTTTGGGTTCAGGAGTCCACCATCCAAAGAGTGAAGACTGAAAAGAAAATTTCGTTTTTTGAGGCACGCAAACAGGTTGTTGGCAGTCAGACGTCAACAGTGTCTTCTTATGCTTCCGCTATAAAGAAAGTTTCCACCCGTTCAGTCTGCTGCCAGACTGACGATTTTACTTTCACCAAGACATTGCAAGAAAGACCGTTAAGCTCTGGTGGAAGCAAGTCCACCCAAAGTGGGTGCCCCTGGTGGAGGCAAAAAATCCGCCACCCCTCAGTCTGCCCAGCAGTCTACTCCATCTGCTGCTGGGCAGATGAAAAAGCCAACCCTCCCGCCTTGAACTTCCTCGAGCAGTGCCCGTGCGGGCAAGGGAGTTCAACCAAGTGTGGAGATGGTGGAGATGAGGAAGAAACCTCCACCATCTCCAAAATCCAGACCTTCTTCACCTGTGGGCAAGTCTGCCAGCAGGTCTGAAGACCCAAACAGTCCAGTGAAACTAAGCAATAAATTTGCTCCACTGAACACAGACGATGATGAGGAGATGACTTGATTTCTCTCCTATTCATCCTCTGCACCATGGATAGTAGTAAACTAATCCATTGGAATATCCGTGGCCTAAATTCAAATTTTGAGGCGCTGCAGCTTCTGTGTCAAACTGTAAAACCTTCCGTCGTGGCTCTTCAGGAAACTAAAATTCAAAGCCAGAAGACCTTCACTCTTTCTGGCTTTAATATTCTTTCTAAACCTGCACAACCATCCACATTGGGACTGTCAGGCGGTGTTGCCCTTCTTTTACATAAAACTTTGCTGTTTAGTCCTGTCGCTCTGACTACCTCCCTTCAGGCTGTAGCTGCGAGAGTCACTCTCCACAAGACTGTTACAATTTGCTCACTGTATCTGCCACCTTCTGTCCCAGTTTGTCGTCAGGACCTTGTCAGTCTGATCGGAGAACTTCCTCGACCTTTTTTGCTGTTGGGTGACTTTAATGGTCACAATCCTCTTTGGGGTAGTGTCAGTTCGTCATCCAGAGGTCTGCTTCTTGAGGATGTCCTTTCAGACTTTGATTTGTGTTGTCTGAACGATGGAGCTCACTTACCTCCACTCTTCCACAGGTTCACTTTCGTGTTTAGATTTGTCGATTTGTGACCCCTCGCTGGTCCTGGACTATGAGTGGTCTGTCCATGACGATCTGCACGGAAGTGACCATTTCCCTGTTCTTTTACAGCCCGTATTAACTGAAACCGCCTCTGTCTCACAACATCTTAATTATAAGAAGGCCAACTGGGATCTTTTTGCCACCAGTATTTTGAAAGAATTCTAGGAAATTGATTTTCTTCAGAGTCCAGACCCAGCTGAATCTCTGACTAACACTGTGATAAAGTGTGCTAAAACCTGTATTCCAATGTCCTCCAATAAACTCCAAATGCCCAAAACACCCTGGTTTAATTCTGACTGCCAGCACATCTCGAACGTACGCAAACGGGCTCAGCGTCGGGTATACCAACGACCTTCAGGTCCCAACGCTCGAGCCCATCAGAAACTCCGCGCCAAATCAAGACACACTTTCAAAATCAGTAAACGTCAGTCTTGGAGAAACTTTTGCTCCGGGCTGACATCTAAAACTTCAAAGAAAAAAGTCTGGAACATCATCAAAAAAATCAAAGGGAAAAACACCAACCCCTCCATTCATCACTTGAAACTTGCCGATGCTCTGATCACTGACAAACAAGCTGTTGCCAATCTGTTGGCCTCCACCATCCAACAGAACTCCTCATCTTCAAATAAATCTGCAGCCTTTTTAAAAAACAAACAACTCAGAGAGAAATCTTTATACAATTTCACATCAGACAACTCTGAAGCCTACAATCTCCCTTTTTCCATCAATGAACTGAAAACAGCTTTACAAACCTGCACTGATTCTGCCCCTGGTCTGGATGATATTCATTATCAGGTTTTGAAACATTTTCCAGAAAGCTGTCTCCAGACTGTTCTTAAAGTATACAACCATATCTGGACCACAGGGTACTTTCCGCCCTCCTGGCGGAAAGCCCTGTTCATTCCAATTCCAAAGCCTGGAAAGGACCTTACCAACCCTTCCAACTATCGTCCAATAGCTCTGACTAGCTGCCTCGGTAAGTTGATGGAGAAGATGGTCAACTCCCGTCTGATGTGGAAGCTGGAAACTGATGGCCTTTTGGCCAGTGAACAGTGCGGGTTCCAGAAATACCACTCGACAGTTGACCATTTAATTGATTCTAATCCGTCTGGAAACCACCATCCGCAATGCCTTTGTCAATAAACAGCATGTGGTCGCTATCTTTTTCGACCTCGAAAAAGTGTATGACACCACATGGAAATCAGGAATTCTTCTGGACCTGCACAGACTTGGTTTCCGTGGTCACCTGCCTCTGTTCATACAGAACTTTTTGGCTGATCGACAGTTCCAGGTGCATGTTGGCACCACACTCTCTGACATCCATGGGCAGGAGTTGGGTGTCCCTCAAGGGAGCATCCTTTCTCCTGCCCTTTTCAGCATTAAAATCAACGACATAGTGAAATCCGTAAGCCAGGGTTCTGAGTCCTCACTGTTTGTTGACGATTTTGCGCTGTATGCAGTTGGAGCTTCTTACGCCAGCGTACAGCGTCGACTCCAACTTTGTGTCAACAAGATCCAACAGTGGGCCGAGGAAAACGGGTTTACCTTCCCACGTACCAAAACTCAGTCAATCCATTTTCACAATTTTCGTCAATTTTTTGCTGATCCTGAAATTTGTCTGGATAAGTCCACCATTCCAGCTGTAAAAGAAGCCAAATTCCTGGGAGTTATTTTTGATCAAAAACTCAACTTTCTCAGCCACATCAAAAACCTCAAAACCTCTTGCCAGAAAGCTCTGAATATTCTGCGGGTCGTAGCACACACTGACTGGGGCGCTGATAAGAAAACTTTGCTGCACCTCTACAGAGCCTTGGTCCGCTCCAAACTGGACTATGGTTGTGCTGTATACGGCTCTGCAAGACCGTCTTACCTAAAACTCTTGGACCCTATCCATCATCAAGGGCTTCGTCTCTGTCTTGGAGCATTCCGCACCACCCCTGTGTACAGCCTGTACACAGAGGCAGGTGAACCCTCACTGTCCAACCGCAGGCTGAAAATGTCTCTAAATTACTATATCAGACTGTTCTCAGAACCGCAGAATCCTGCCTATGACTGTGTCTTTGACCCTCAGTTTCAAAGCAAATTCGAATCCAACCCTAACTGTATTCCGCCGTTTGGTGTTCGTATGCAGCCTCACGTGCGGAATGCAGGTCTAGACCTAGGAGTTGTGTCGGATTTTTCCAAATTCCAGATCAGCCTCCGTGGACCTTTTTCACACCAGAGATTCGTTTTGATCTTGCAGCTTTTCGTAAAGAGTCTACCAGCTCTCTGGCATACAAGGCCTTGTATGCTGACCTCTGTTCAAAATTTCCTTCTTATCAGAAAATTTTCACTGACGGTTCCAAGTCTGAAGATGGAGTGGCCTGTGCAGCCTATTGCCCTGGTGCTCCTTCTCAGATATTGTTAAAACATATACCTCCAGATGCTTCTGTCTATTCTGCTGAACTTACTGCTCTGGTTCTGGCATTGAAAATAATTTCACAATCTAAGAAGAGGGACTTTCTGGTTCTGTCAGATTCGCTGTCAGCTTTGGAGGCCATAGCTGGCCGCAACCTTCAGCATCCAGAACTTTTACATTTCTTTGAACTTTTTAGCAAGTTGAAAGCGGATGGTTACAATATTATTCTAGCTTGGGTTCCTGGTCATGTTGGCATTGGAGGGAACGAAATGGTTGATCGTTTAGCCAAGAATGCCACAAGAGAGAAATTGTCCAACATATATATCCCTTGCTCAGATCTGAAACCCAAAATTAATGATTATGTGAGAGACCTCTGGCAGGAGGATTGGAATACACAGACGGATAACAAACTCTTTCAGATCCGTCCAAACCTTACAGAGTTCCTCCCATCTATGTCAGGTGGCCGTAAAGAAGAAACAGTTCTGTGCCGGCTGCACACCGGCCATTTGTATTTTACCCATTCGTACCTTTTAAAGAGTGAAGAAGCGCCGTGGTGCATTCCATGTCATGTGCCACTCACAATGAAACATATTCTTTTAGAGTGTTGGGACTTGCACGATGTGAGACACAAACATTTTACAGCGGAGTCCATGAAAATCCTGTTCAGGGATGTCCCGCCTGACGTGATCTTTGAGTTTTTGAGAGAGATTAACGTTTTTTATCTGATTTAAGATTTTACAGATGAAAGATATTTAACGAAGTTTCTGGTGCGTTTCTAGAAGATGTCTTTTAAAGAGATGTGTGAAAGTTTTTATTTTTTTTATTTTTTAAACGACTTGTGAGTTGATTTTAACGTGGTGACAGCTCTGATGTGGCCCCTTGCGGTCGGCTGGGCTATAAGCAACATCATCATATCTTATCTTACTTAGTAATCCTGCATTCTTTTTCACACACACACACACACACACACACACACACACACACACACACACACACACACACACACTCACATGCACGCATGAAAATTCGTGCGAGCGACCACTCGCAGCCCATTCTGTCTGGCATCGCAATCTAGATCTACCCACTGCACAAACTTCAGTCTGGCATCCCACTGTCTCGTCTTCATGCTGCTCAGTTTTTCAAGACATCCACTCACACAGGCAGTCAGTCGCAAATAATATTATCAGGATGCACTTTAATCCTTGGAGGTTTTACTTACAGAAGAAAAAGTGTTGAAGGAGTATCTCGATTGCCTCTCAAAACATTGTGCATGGAATGCCACTTTGGTTTTCCGTGTAGTAGGGCTGCTTCATTTCTCGCGGGTTAGTTCATGACGTCGGCGCTCTGGCACGCCAGCAGATGTTCCTTGTTTAACCGACCCATCGCCCCTGCGCGTCAGTGGAATGGTCTTATCTGCATCCCGTCAGCTAAATTTAGACAGCGGCACGTATGGTCAAAACATTCTTTCGGTTCCTACAAATATCGCTTTTTGCTAAGAGTTGCCCAGTATTTCCAACTTGGCCTCCGACGGATTTGAATTAAAGACATATTAAAGATTTAAAATCCGTTAAAAAACTTAATATATATTTCAAAACAAGGTATCGAGCATTTTACAGACTTCATCGCCTGGACTATAAGGGAAGCAGCTGGGTCAGTAGACTGGCATTCCTTTAGAGAGAGGTGTGGTGGAGGGAAAAGGGAGGGTAGAAAAGCTGAGGGAGAAAGAAATAGAAAAAGAAAAAGGAATAAAAGGATGGAGAAGGGATAGTTGAGAAAAAGGCAAACTTGGGGAGGAAGGGAGCTCAGACCGGTGTGTGTGTGTGAGAGAGAGATAGTTCACATTCTTTGTAGTCCAGCCAACAAGTCATAAATAGCTCTCTCTCTCTCTCTGTGTCTCTGTGTACATTTGTGTGTGGGGGGGGGGGGGGGGCTGGTGTGTGTGTGTGTTGTAAACGTGAAGAGAGTCTGATGATAGTATTAAGGGGGGAGTGCTAGAGAGAGAGAGAGAGAGTCGAAATAAGTTTCAAATGTTTTCTAATATCTTAATTTCTGGGGCCGGAATAGCCTAGTGGTAGAGCGCCGGACTCGTAATCTTGGGGTTGCGGGTTCGAATCTTCGCCGGGCCGTTTCGGTACAGGGGGATTTTTCCCTCGGAGTTAACATTTTTTCTGACTCCATTTCCCATACAGTTCTTCGAATGAGACTATAAACCGAGGTTCCGTGTGTGAACGCACGCATAACATCTTGCACATACGTAAAATTCTATTATCAACTTTCGGAAGAGAAGGCCAGTTTGGCCGTTGGTATGGATGACACATTACACATTACATAGCATGCGCCTTCCCTGAAGTTCGAGTATGACTGCCTTAATGGCGGGATAAAAAATGGTCATACACACAAAACTCCACTCCCTTTTTTGGGTAGAGGGGGTTAATCCTTGCCTGTCTATACAGGGAGTGTCCACAGGAGTATTAGCCTGCGTATACGAAAAAAAAAAAAAAAAATCTTAATTTCTGTTAAATCCTTTCACTCCTATCCTTATTTTTTTTTGCTGGTACAACTTCTAGGTTAAAATGATTATAAATGGGTCATGAAAATGTGAGATGATGACGATGATGGTGTGTGTGTGTGTGTGTGTGTGTGTGTGTGTGTGTGTGTGTGTGTTGTAACATGAAGAGAGTCAATGATAGTATTAAGGGGGGAGTGCTAGAGAGAGAGAGAGAAAGACTAAAGAGTTGAAATAAGTTTCAAATATACTGTAACATGTTTATTTCTATTAAGCCTCTCACTCCCGGCCGTGGATATAGCCGCGGTTCAAGGGTCATCGCATAATTGGATCATCTGACCGGTCACATGATATTGTTTACTTGCTTGCAAATGGTGGCTCCCATACAGCGTGTTTGAAGCAATTTCTCAGCAAGTTTTGCGTCCATTTTGACGCGTTTTTTTTGCGTTTTGTAAAGCGAAAATTAGTCGAGCAGATCAATATGGCTGCCAGAAGATTTACTGCCGAGGAGGTAGTGAGAATTGTGTTTGAAACGCCGTACGAAGGTGAAATTAACAACGACGAAAGTGAAAGGAAAATGAAGGTGACGTGGTTGTCGATCATCCTGACAATGAGTCAGGTGATTCGGATTACCGGGATGAAGATATTGATCTACCAAGTACATCGACAGGTAGGGGGCGTGGTCGTGCTGGTAGTGGGCGTAGTTGAGGACGTGATAGGAGAGGAAAAAATTGTTAAAATGTGACGCAAAAATTGTTAGAGTGTGACACCAGCGACTGTGGTTGACAACACTTGTTTTGTTAATTTTTTGCCAATTTTTTTGTTTGACGGGTGAAGTGCTAGTAAATGTCGCATCTCTAGCCGACATTGACATGCATTACTCAATGCATCCCTGAACACACTGTGTGCTTTTTTTTTTTTTTTTAGTAAATAATTGCACTTGGTTGTTATGTCCTATAGATTAGTGCACATTTCAATACCATTTCCACCTATGATATATTGAGACTTGAATTTTCATGGATTTTTTTTTTCCCAAATATTGTTTATGTTTTCTTAAAATCTTGGTTATCTTCCCATGATTGTGAGTTATCTCATCCTGTCAACATGAAACATATGATGATTATATTCTCCATTCATTTTCCTTCAAGAAAATGTACACTTCTGTATGCGTTGAGCAATACTTGAATTTTTGCGATTTTTTTTGGGTGTAAGGTTGGTGTTTTTTTCCCAAAAATTACAAATAGTTCTGGGAGCCAAAGGGTTAAACTTAAATCCTTTCAGTCCTATCCTTAGGTTTATGTTCTTTGCTGGTACAACTTCTATGTTATTATAATTATAAATGGGTCATGATAATATAATTATAAATGGGTCATGAAAATGTGAGATGATGACGATGATGGTGTAAGATAATGTTGCTTATAGCCCAGCCGACCGCAAGGGGCCACATCAGGGCTGTCGATGATGGTGTGTGTGTGTGTGTGTGTGGTGTGTGTGTGGTAAACGTGAAGAGAGTCGACGATAGTATTAAGGGAGGAGTGCTAGAGGGAGAGAGAGAGATCAAAATAAGTTTCAAATGTATTTTAATATCTTTATTTCTATTGAATCCTTTCACTCATATCCTTTTTTTTTTTTTTGCTGGTACAACTTCTAGGTTGATATGAAATAAATGGGTCAGGAAAATGTGAGATGATAACGATGATGAAGGTGTGTGTGTGTGTGGTGTGGTAAACATGAAGAGAGTTGACGATAGTATTAATTTAAGGGGGGAGTGCTAGAGAGAGAGAGAAAGAATCGAAATAAGTTTCAGATGTACTGTAATATCTTTATTTCTTTTGAATCCTTTCACTCCTAGTCCTATCCTTATGTTTATGTTCTTTGCTGGTACAACTTCTATGTTAGAAATGTAAACGGGTCGGTCATGAAAATGTAAGATGATGACGATGATGGTGTGTGTGTTGTGTGTGTGTGTGTGTGTGTGTTATAAACATGAAGAGAGTCGACGATAGTATTAAGGTTGGAGAGAGAGAGAGAGAGAGAGAGAGAGAGATCTTAGAATTCTTGAATGTGGTTGATTGTAATTGGTAGCTTGAATTGTAGATATTTCTTCAGGCAGAAGTAGATAGTTTTGCCAGAAAGATATATGTATTGCACTTGTCATTTAGTGAGCCATTTTAAATGAAGAACATTTTCCCTGATTTGTTTCAGATCTGCAATTGACAATGTATCAAAGGCAAAAGTGGCCATAAAAAAGATTTCACCATTTGAGCATCAGACATACTGTCAACGAACATTACGGGAAATAAAGATCCTCAACAGATTGAAACATGAAAATGTGAGTAATGTTCTTTGTGAAATCAAGTTACATCGAAGTTGAAAGGTTTATGAATTCCTTTCACATTGTCCATGTTAAATTTTAAGTATTATAGCTTGAGCAGTGATCAGGTGGATCACATTAGTGAACAACATGTATATGTTTTAACGAGTTCTTTATGTGTGTGGTTTTACCTTTTCTTCTTTTTTTCCCCCTGTCTTTTTACAACTGTGTAGTGAATTGATTTTGACGAAGTGACAGCTCTGATATGGCCGCTTGTGACTGGCTTGGATGTAAGCATTATGATTTGATTTGATTTGTATGTATAGATTGACTTTGCGTTGAGTTATTAATTTAGATTGACTGCATACCGACCTCACATTTGCATACTATATTGTCATGTTATGATGGTCTTTGGCAACAAGTTGAGTCCCTTAGTTTGTTCAGATGCATGGGGGTGAGGGTCAGGACAAGGGGGTGGGAGTAGGGGTAGAGATATAGACTAGTTGCAGTATGATAAAGTGCAGCAAGAGAAGAAAGGCAGTGAAGATGTGTGAGTGTGTGTGTGTGTGTGTGTGTGTGTGTGTGTGTGTGTGTGTGTGTGTGTCCCCCAGATCCCCCACCTTTCTGTTTTCATCATTTTCTCATTCTTTTTTTTTTTTTTTTTTTAACTTCTTTTTACTTTTAATTTTTTTAAAAAGTGGGGCTCTCTGTCCTATTTTTTTCACCACTCTATTCTTTTTTGCTTCACTTACTCTTACTCACCATGTAAGTCTGTAGGATTCCATTATTGATGGACGTTTACATGCAGACTTCAATATTTTAACATTTGATACTGAATCTGGTATATTTTTGCACTAATGTTTGATGTATCATACAGAAAAAAGGCAACGCAATAGCAAGTTAAATACACCATTTTGAAGCATACGTGGTGTGTAAACAGTGTATCTTAGGTATATTTCGATACATTATATATTAATGACTTTGAATTTCCCACCTCCCCCTCCATCCGTCACCCAAATGTCTGAACATTCCCCCAAAGCCAACCTTGAAATGTGAAAAAAAAGGCAGAAAAAATATATGCTAGAATAACACCAGGAATAAACTGACAGGGACTGAAGAAAAGAAGAAGGGAAAAAAGAAGAGGGAGAGAGAGAGCACGTTAACTCATGAATTGGCTGTTGCCCCATTGGGGCTATCCTTACAGTGAAAAAAGAATCCACTAGGAAGACATGAGGAAAGCAGAGAAGCGAGACAATATATTTCAGTTTAAGTGTCTGTGTGTGTGTGTGAGTCAAAGTGTGTGTGTGTGCCTTCAGTCACCTCACTTTGAAACAAACTGTAATGTACTAAAAAAAAAAAAAAATGCACACTTAAATTATAATCTTGGTTAAATCCTAGATCAGTAATGCAAACAAAGACTTCGAACGATTGTGAAGTGTAGACTTGCAACGCACTCAGTTCAGATGATCAATCACAATGTTGCTAAAATTAGTAATAAGTGCCTTTCTTCCAAAGTCTTATTATCATCATTAATATCCATTGTCATGCAACAAAGATAATATGTTTTGCTCATAATAACATAAAAATCATCTTGCTATATAAAAACATAAACTTAACCCATATTTTTTATGTGATATTTAAAAAAAAACATTACACGACCTGTTCAGTGGCTTTTAGTTTGTCACACTGTATCAACTGCTGTTGAAGTCGAATCTAGAATTCACATACGTCTACCTTTCCCCCCCTACAAAATTACAAGCAAAATATAACTTACTCAGACAAATCATCTCTAAGGCACAACTTACCAAGATAACGCTGCAGATTGCTGAATATTGATGAATTGCACTGCACTTGACCATGAGTTGGCGGGCCATTGTGACTCGAACAAGTAAATATTCAAAAAGGGGGTCTCACTTTTCTTGATACGTGGACACCATATGCTAATTAGGAGTGAAACACTATCTGTTGTTTGTTTTAGAAAATGAAATAAGCTTTTCCATGGTATGACGGCTGTTTTGATATTTTAAGTGTTTTTTGTTTTCTTGCCACTTGAAAGTAAGACCCTTTTTTTCAGCTCATAATGTTTCTTAAAATCGGAAAAGGACTTACACAAACTTATTACCATCTTGCAGCCCAAGCTTTTTCCTACAAAAAAGCTAACCTATAGATAAATACAACACAATATACAGTGTCTCCAGTGAAGTTTCCAAGATACCCCTCCGCGGAGCAGCAAGCCACCGTGGCACAGCAGGCTCTTTGACTGATGTTCAGCCCATATTACTCTCCAGCTTTCAAAAGTTGTAATTTGCTTAATGCTCAATAAAATGACAAAAAGAAAGCACAGACTGACTCAGAAAAGGTGTTTTTTTTTTGTTATGTTGAAACATTGCAACAATTAAGGGAAAACTAACCCAGATATGAGGTGTGAAAATGACTGATTTTCATGTCACTGTTGCTGCTGACCCAGCCAATCGCTGCCAGTGGTCCTACCTACTATCTGTTTACAGATGTGAGCATAAGATAGTAATTCAGTTTTGCTAACTTTACTGGCTGGACTTTCTAAATTTACATAGTAAATAGATAGTATATAATAAATAGACTGTCGGGGGAATTTTTAATAGTTCATCGCATCGCTGGCTTTCTCAAATAATTCAGCTGATTTTGATTAAGTTTTAATTAGATGTGTAGGTTGTGGTTAAATGAGGAAATCTAGAAGTTGTCTTGTTGAGCCTGGCTTCTGAGAAATCGGCATTTGCAGGGATGTGCAGTGGGGACTTATGGGTCCTGTTGCCTCACCCGCGGCCTTGCATAATGGCCATTGCATTTTTGAGAGTCCCTTTTGTTCTCATCGTGGAGATGAGTGCCCCTCTCACTATATCTCAGCTTACTCCTGCTGTCTGGCGTCGTGGTAGATGTCATTATTGAAGCTCTTTTGGCCCAAGAATGAACCCAGTAAATTTTGGAATAAATGTGGGATCCATATAGCAACATTATGCCAAAGTACTGAACTGCAGCTTTTTGAAATTCAGTGAAAAGATAGTATCTAGACCAATTAAATTCAGTTTAGTGTCCAGTCCAAATAGTGAATCCAGGATCTGTCTGACCTTGATGGAGGTTTGTGCTTTTCCCTCTGTGTCCCTCGGCATGGTTAGATTTTTGCTACCTTGTTTATCTCAGTTTTTAGAAATAGATGAAAACAAAGTGTAGTTCACACACACACACACACACACACACACACACACACACACACACACACACACACAACACACACACACACACACACACACACACACACACACACACACACACACCCTCATTTTTTAGAAATAGATGAAAACAGTGTAGTACACACACACGCGCTGCGCACACACACACACACACACACAGAGTGATGAATACATTTGTGTATGGCTGTTTTTAATGCCCGTGAAGTAGAAATGCTAGATGTCTTGATCTGTTTCAGATTATTGATATACGAGATATCCTGCGAGCAGCTTCCCAGCAAGAGATGAAAGATGTGTATCCTTTTGACTGCATTTTGCCAGTGCGATATGACCATTGTATTGGTTAAAAGCTCCACCTGTGCTGACAATTTGTTACATGTTCTCCGAAAGTGTTCAACATTTTGTGCTGTTAAGAGTATTCATGTCAGAGTAGAAGATGGAACAAATGCAAAATACATTGGAGCACACGCACGCACGCGCGCACACACACACACCCACACCCACCCACACACTTTGAACTCCCATGGATACACGCACATATGTATATACGCATGTAGGCATGCAGGCACATGTGCATCAATTATGTGTGCACAGGCATGCATGCTCACAGACACGCACGTACGCATGCATACATGTACGTACAGAGGCATACATGCATTTTAAATTAAATGCTTTAGAAACAAAATTTAGTAAAATTATTACATGTTGTTTAGGAGAAAAGAAATGTTCAGTCTCCCATATTTTTGAGTGAGTTAATTTGAAATCTTCACTGGCAAATTTCTCTGAAGATTGGATAGAAAAAGTATCGTCTATTATTCATTGGTGTATTTGATAGAAAAAGCATTAACTATTTCTCATTGGTGTTCAAAATGTGTGAATGTTTATTTCATAGTTCAGTTGGATGTTTGCTTTGTTTATGTATGTACGTTTTAGGCACTGTTATTACTGACTTTATGTACCATATTATCAGCTCAACTATTTCCCTCTCTCTCCTTGTACACAAGCAACTTTTTGTTGTTTAAAATCACATATGAATGGACATTAAATTGAAGCACACACACACTTTTTTGCACATTACAAGGGCAAACACACATACAAACACTGACAGACAAGCAGACAGAGGCAGTCAAACACACACACACACACACACACACACACACACACACACACACACACACACACACACACACACACATATGTATGCAATTCCATGCACACACACATACACAGAGACACACAAACACACACACACACACACACACACACACACACACACACACACATATGCACAAGGCATAATAATCGAACTTGCTGGTAAAGCAAGAATGCTAATACTTGTATGATCTTTCCTCTGCTCAGTGGTTTTAATGTATGGAACAGGTTCATCCAGTCTGTCAAACTCAAGGGTTGCATTTACAAAGGAACTTCTCTTTTTTTCAATGACACTATCAACTGAGTGGCTTGTGTGTGTTGTACTTATTATTACTGGTTATAATTTTGAAAAGTTGTCATCACTGAGGGTTTTGCAGGCAGAGCTTAATGACAGAAGTGGCTTTTCTATGTGAGCCTTGGACAGTTGTTGGTACCTTGGTATCCCTGAAGCCTTTTGAGGATGAAAAACAACTGTTGATTGGTCTAATGTCAATAAATTCATTATGAAAGTATAATTGTAGTAGGTACTCCAAAGTGATTTTTAAAGTGTTTTTGACTGTTGTTTTCAATAGGTCAAGGTTATAGAACAACTTAAAACTAAGAAAATTATGTAAAATTCATAGCTCTAGCTTAATTAGGAGCAAAGTTATGATTTTTCAAATATTTAATTTTCTTACGACAGTTGGTATTCCCCTTAAGGGCCATGTTTGGAGGCCTGTAACTCGGCCATTTGGCAAGTGACATGTCTGAAACTATGGTTGATTGATGTCAACTACTTGTAATATACACTGAATTGTTTTCAGACCTGAGGCTCTTACAGAGTCCGACTACCACACTCCTAAAAATGCCAAAATCTTCATTTTGACTTTTTTTTTTCCATATCGGCAACCAAAACAAGTTTTAAAATGACACACTTCTGCTTTCAATTGAAATACAAGCATGTAACTTATATTAAAATGATCAGGATTACAAGGTCTATCCAGTAAGAAGACATTTAAGCATGTCAGCACAATTGTACACCCCCATCCCACCTCCACCCCACCCCCACCCTTTTACCTAACTTCTTGTGTGCCATATAAACATTACGTATACAAATTAAATATCTCTGCTTGGCATGATCTTATGAAGACATATGATTGACATTTGTATCAAAAGTAATGCCCAGAAGATTAAAAAGCAAGAAACTTTGCCTGCCCCCCCCCCCCCCCCCCCTCAATCCCCTCCTCGCTCCTCTCCCACCCCCTTTCCTCCACTCCACCCTAATTCTCCAGTGCCTATGCTTTCCATATATTAGTGAAACTTATATATATGGTTGCCAAGAAATACTGAATATAACAGTATCATTACAAAATAAATACACTCATCCCTTTCGTTTTTACCCTGGCCCCACACCCCCTTGCCAGCAGGAACTGAACGGACAAACTTAAAGGTTTACTTAACCCGTAGAGTGCCTTTAAGCCGTCAGCTGACGCCGCGTTGAAAATGCTTTCCCAGTGCCTATGGGCTGTCCACTGACGTCATGCATTTTTCTTGAATTTTCATTCGTTACTATTTCTATCAACGGACTCAAATAGAGTGTGCGTAATAAGCCTTATATGTCTGTAGTATTAAAATGATATGTAAATGACCACATGTGAGGGGAAAGCCCATTTATTCTCATCACAGACTGGATGACCAGCCAGCACTTCGTCTCGCTTGCAAAGATGGCGGCGCAACCTTCGACAAGCGTAGCGACCAAATCAACGTATTTACACAGCTGAGCAGGCTCTGCTAATGATTTTGACAAAGACAATAATCTTTTATTCAACGACTCACTCGAGCATGAAGGTGAGATGATGATAGTAATGGAATTGCCCACCATATTCGTCAGTTATTGAGTTGGGCTGTGTGACCTCAGTGTGTGTTCAGCTGACTGCGTCGAACGAGCTAGCCTAGTGTGTACTCTGCACTGTGTGCCAGTGGCCAGTGACGTGATAGTCAGCGCGAGAGGGGAGCACGGCCTGCTCGTGGCGTGACACGGGGCAGAGGGAAAGGTAGGGGAAGAGGAGGAGTGAAAAAGAGGGTTGAAGTCCAGCAAGGGGGCGTGGTGGGGAGAGGGGGGCGTGGTCATGGACTGACCTGTCTGCTTAGAGTGTGAGCGTCTTGATAGACTTCTAAACTGTTTTACTTTCATTTACAGGTGTAGTGTGACAATACAAACTTTATTTTCAACTTTTTGCTTTGTGTTCTTGTTTGGATGTGAAGATGTAGTGGTAAATACATACGTTTTTGATCGTGCAAAAAAATCTATCCAAATCTAAATGCCTAAATACTTTTTTATTATCAAAATTAAAACAAAAGAAGCCCAGATTCAAAATCTTCATTCAATTTCCTTCAAAAACTATATACATTTCATTTTTATATCTTTTGTAGTTTCTGAGCTAGAATTTTTTGTTGATTATTACCCCCAAATCATTAGATTTCCCTGGCACTGGGAAAGCCTTTGTTTGTAATATTTTCAGGCAGTGAACGGGTTAATTGTAGTTGAAAGCCTGAAGAATTGCTCCTCTTTCTAATTGGCATACATTTTCAGAATTGATAAATATCCCGATGAGCACAGTGTAGAAAACCAAAGGAAGGGATAGGAGTGGGATGTGCATATGCTGGCCAAGGCTCGCAGCTAATCAGTAAACAGCGCCAACTTTCAACACACGCTGACACACAATCACCATCAAAAGTACAAAAGACAGTGTATGGAAATGAAAGATGAATAACAGATTTTGTCTGGTGTATTTTCATTTTTTGATTAATTTTCAAACATTCGGAGAAAATAACAGTTGAATGTGGGTTAACAGCCCACTGCCTCTTTCTTAGTCATGGAGAGAAAGTTTGTGTAGAATTGGCCATTGTTACGGTGTATGTTGACCAGAACAAGGTCCGTTGTAGCAGACGCTAACTGCACAGTTTGGAGCACCTGAAAAAAATGTAATAAATAAATTGAGTTAGGGTTGTCATTAGTTGATCAATCATGATGATAGCTAATCCATTCCATTTAGTCACACACACACACACATAATCACACACACACACTCGCGCACACACACACACCACACAGAATCACACACGCACACACACACACACACACACACACATAACATACATATTACCGTAACCGCCAGTGACAATGGAGTGCATGAGACAAGTGTTTTAGAATCACTGCTTGATTCATTTAATGAAGGAAATACAGGCACAAAATTAATATTCTGTACAAAGCTTAATTAAATGTTTGCGAACCGCCCAAAAAACGTGGACAAACGAATCACAAGACAAAACACGTGTTTTGTCTTGTGATTCGTTTAACGTTTTTGGGCAGTTCACTAACATTCATTTAAGATTTGTTTAGATTTCCGCCTGCAGTCATCCCACTTTGCAACTAGATCTAATATTCTGTACGTTTTCCTACTGCAACTGGGCTAGTTTCAGCTGTTCATTCGACATAAGGCCTCAAAAGTGTCATTGGGCAAGGTCACGTGACCTATTAAAATTTGATATTTAAGTCGAACAGGAAAGATCTGGTTAAAAAAAATCGACAGAAAATAAACCTTGAAGTCATACAAACTACACCTGTAACATATCCATAAAATCTAAGCAGGAGTTTTAATTTGGTGTAAAATACTAAACATATACTCCTCATCAGCACAGCCCCACCATTACCCCGGTCTGATGTTTCGGTCGTCAAACAAAAACAAAGTAATCTTAAAAAATATATAACAGTAATATAGTTAAATCGTGATGTAAAACTGTCGGAAAAGGTTGCAACTTACCATTCAAAATAGCTGGAACTGCGTGGTTTGAAGACGACTCGTCGATATTCGACAGATTCCGTTGAGTACTTACGGGTCACATGCCGTCTTGTAATTCCGCCATTTCAATTTTCGAGTTGACATCGAAGCTGCACCACGGCTTGTTTCGTAGCTTTGCGCTCCGTGGCATTTGAACGGACAAACTTAAAAATTTTTACTGAACTGTAGTTTAAACCCTGAAGATTTGCATGAGTGTATAAGTATAAATGTCGCTCTCGGTTTTATTCCGGAAATTTTACATGAAAAATTTTAGAACATTTTTCACTCTGAATTTTCCATTGAATGCCTACACTTCGCACTCGAAACGTTGCGGGGATGACTCTTCTTCCTGTAGAGCATACTATTTTTAGAACTACTAACGGTGCTGCCGAGCGCATAGCGGACGACCAAAGGCAGTGATCAGAGCGAGAAGTGCGCATGGTGGCCGACGCTCGCGGCTACTCAGTAACAGCGCAAACTTTCAACACACGCTTACACACACTCGCCCCCAAAAATACGAAAGACAGTGTATGGAAATGAAAGATAAATAATGGGTTTTGTCAGGTGTACTTTTATTTCTTGATTTATTAATAAATATTTGTAGGAAATAACAGTTGAATGTGGGCCAACAGCACACTGCCTCTTAGTCATAGAAAGAAGGTTTGGAGTACCTAATTGTAGATAGAGTCTTCTGAACAAATGAAGGATTGGGATACTGTGTTCAACTTCAAAGATGCCCATTTCCTTATCCTGTGTACAAAACTCACAGGAAGTGTCTCAGAAGTGTCTTTGCTTTATGGATATTCCAGGGACACTTTAAGTACAAGTAGCTACCACATCTCCTAGAAGTTCTGTGACAGTAACTTTCTCTTTGACTGCCTTTTTAGAAGAAGATTGTTGTCTTTCATTACTGTTTTTGGCTTCATATACTTTACCATGTCAGACCATAGCATTCAACGGCAGTTAGTCAGCTCTGCCAGGCCGAAGATTTTTGTGGCTAATGCAGTAATAAGACAGTGATAAGACAGTCAAGTGAAGCCTACCTCACTTCCGCCATGCGCAGAAGGCCGAGGTGAGCTTGTTTACCTCATTCTTCTTCGGCCTGCCGTCCAAGCAAGATAAGTCTTGTGCTCTGTCTCGCCTTTCTTCTGTCTTGTGTTCAGATTGCTGTGTGTTGCTTGCTTTGCTTATTCATTTTGTGGCTTACGCTATAGACCCTGGGTACACTTGCCGTGTGAGGCTTTGGTGGGCGAGGTATTCTTGTTTACACTAATTCTTTGCGCGATCGGCTGCTTCTCTCGCGATTCCGCCATTGCTGAGTCGTGATCGAGTTTCGTCGTCGTCTTCCAAATTCTCTCCAGCATCAGGGCTTGATTGTTTCGCCCTTGGTGACCCACTACCCATACCTCCCTCGTCCCCATCGGCTTTGGTTGCGTCGCCTTCGCGCCCCATCGGCCTTTTCTTTACCTATCCATTCGCCTTTGCTCCGGTCCGCCATTTTTCTCGACCGGTTGTCGTTGGCCATCTTGCCTCACCACTTGTACCTGGGAATTTATGGAGGTTTCTCTCCGTCGGCACCTTCATAGACCCAGTGTCTATGCCCTAGTGCAGATCGCTTGAGTTCCTCGCGATCTCGCCTCCCGTAATTCCTGCTATCCCTCACTTAGTTTACTTTACAGCGCTTTAATTCGTCACATCCTCGATCGAGGGTACGGGTGTCAAGTGTCTTACGATCTCGTTCCTCTACTAGGGCTTTTATTAGGGTGCTGTAGCCCGAGGTTGATCGATTTACCTGCTTACCTCGATCGACCGAATTGTCCCCGCTTTGTGGTCGTGCACGCCGTGATTGCCCTGCCGCCAGTGCCCAACATGGCGAAGGACCAGGTCGGGTCGAGCCGCTCTTTGTTTCTGAAGTCGCTCGCTGCCTCGGAGGGCCCGCCGGTCGATTCCTCGGGGCAATCCGTTCTTCCCTTGGAAGAACGTACGGTTGGGGTAGAGGGGGGGGTCCGCGGAGGGGACGCAGGACCGTTCCTCCCCTACCAGATCGGCGGACGCACGATCACTACGTCCGAGGGGAAGAAGGCAAGCTGCTACCATTTCTCAATGCCTTTCTTACGACATTCCCAAAAAATCTAAGGGCAAGGCTCCCCTTAGAGGACGGAGCCGGGCTAAGAAATCTCGTTCGGTCTCTCCCTCACCTCCCCCTCCGGTCAGCTTGCCTCCTTCCCCTCGGGCGCCTGGCGACTCTTCCTATCATGCTGAGTGGCGTGACCTTCGGCCCCTGGGGAACCTTACCGAGGCACGAACCAGCATGGGTGACAGGATGTGCCCGGAATCACCGCCTGTCACTCGCCTCCACGGGCTGTCGGACCATAGTTTTCCCCCCACTATTCGTCCACATGCTCGCGACGCTCTCCCCATCCGTGCACGTGTGCAGCCACCACGTGCGCACGAGGAGTGTCTTTACTCCGGTGGCGAGGTTGTGGACAGTCCCTGGGACGCCCAAACTGTTTGCAGCTCTGGGTCTGGAACGCAGCCATGGCCTCGCCCGGACCTGTGTCGCCCAGACCCCCGACGGTCGACCTTCCCCGATCGGCCGTCGTACACTCCCCTAGGGGTACTGGACGTTGGGGGGCAGACTTATTCCGCCCCCCCTTTGGGCAGCGTCCACGGTCCCGTTCCCCCGGGGGGGGGGGGGGGGGGGATCTACCCGCGGGACCACAGGTGTCCTGTGTGATCAAGCCACGGCACCGCAGCCACTCCTATCCGCGCGCAGGCGGGTAGGGGGCTCGGTAGCCATGTCCTCCACCACTCCCTCTCTCGAACAAGGGGGCCCTGTGGATCACACCAAGGAGCTGTACAGGGCAGTGCACTCGCCGGAGGGGGTGCGTCATGACACGCTCTCTTGCTACCCCTCCCCTGGTGTTGCAGGACACCCTGGCCCCCGAGGAAATTCTGCCCCAGGGCCACCACAGTCCGCTTGTCTCCTCGGGGACCGGTGGCTCTATGCCCCTGAGAGCAATCAGTGGTTACGGTCTGATGTGCACCAGGACATGCTTTTTGGTCGGGTGTGGTACCCAGCCTCTAACAGCTGGCTCGACCTTGGTCCCCCATCCTCTCGGGCGCTGTCCGATCGGCAGGACGGTCCTCCCCCCCCTCAGTCCGTCCGCCGACCATAGAGCCACAAGGGACCCGCCCTCGCCCTCCCCCACTCCCCAGCCAGGGCGGGACCCTCATGCTCCCCAGCTGTTGCCAACTGCGGAGAGTTCTTCGAAACTTCCGCAGGATTACGACCTCCCGGAGTCTAACGAGGAATCAGCCCCGGTCTCCTCATTGGGGGACCTGGACGCCCTAGAGAGGTGGCGCCCGGACCTTGTCGTGAGGAAGCCCCCCCCTCAGGCAACGTCCTTTCACTGGCGAAATACGCCGGGCCGCGCCCAGCCCGACGTTCGCAACCCCGTCCCCATATCCGCGCCCCTCAGTCCATCTCCTCGATCTGGGAAGGTCCGGCAACGCGTGCTAGGGGAGCACAAGCCGTCCCTCCACCTGGGAAGGAGGCCCTCTCGGCCCCCAACGTGGCCCCGGTCGGCTTCTTCCTTAAGGACCGCCGGAAGCCGGCCATCACCTCCCTGTTCTCGGACAACCCCGCGACCAGGGAGATGGCCATCTCCCAGGAAGACCTCCGGCTGATCCCCAACCTCGCCCCTCCCCACTCCGCCACGGTCTCCTTCAAGCACCTGACGGAGTGGGACTGCATGGTCAGAATGGGCTTGCTCCATACGACGGCGGGGCATGTCTTTGTGGATATGCTCCTGCAGCGGGTGGCAGAGCTCTGGCCGGAGGAGGAGGACAGCGCCCCGGCGTCCCCGGAGGACTCTGAGGCAGATCAGGAGGTACAACCTCGCCCTTTCGGCGACCCGCTGGTGAGGATCTTGATTAACAAGATCTCAGATCACCTGTCGGCTGCGGCGGACAGCGCAGCCAGGACCCACTTCAACCTCCTGTTAGCAGGGAGAGATGCCGTGCTGTCACGGTCTAATCTCTCCCAGGCGCTCAAGTCAGCCTTGCAGTGCATCCCTGGGCAGGACCAGTCGCTGTTTGGCGACTATTCGACTGCGGTCATATCCCACGCAGTCGAGGAACGCAAGCAGGCCGCCTCTTTCTCAGCTTCTCCACACCCTAACCCCCGGCCTGCTCATACCCCCTGGCGTTCCCCCACTGCCCAGGCTAGACCCCGGCCCTACCCCAAACAGTCTCCATCCCGCGCTGCTCGGTCTGACAAGCGCCCCAATAAGCCCGTTAGGCCGAAACCGAAACGTCCCACACCAAATTTTCGGTTCGGCCAACAGGCACGACCCTGGAGGTGACTGGAAGACGCACCTCCGGGCGGGCCAGGGCAGGAGCAACCTTCACCACCTCCCGCCCCCTCACCCCTGCCCGGCCCGTCGGCCCCCCTGGCGGGAAGCCTATCCCGGCATGCCCCCCAGTGGAGACGTCTGGGGCTCAGCCCTTGGATAGTGGGGGTGTTACAAGACGGGTTCCGCCTGCCTTGGGCCTCCGAACACCCCCCCCCCCCCCATGCGTTTCCCCCTCCCTCCCCCAGGCACCCCTCCCCGGGCCAAGCAGAGGCCCTTCGCTTGGAAGTCGAGGAACTCCTCCAGAAACGGGCTATCACGGAGGTTTCCTGCACCACCCCGGGGTTCTACTCCCATCTCTTCGTGATCCCCAAACCCACGGGAGGCTGGAGACCCATCCTCGATCTCTCCCCACTCAACAAGTTCCTCAGACCCACCAAGTTCAAGATGGACACTCCGACTCAGATCAGAGACTCCATCCACCACCTAGACTGGGCTACCTCCATAGATCTGAAAGACGCTTACTTCCAGATCCTCATACACCCATCCTACAGACGCTACCTACGGTTCATCTGGCAGGGAAGGGTGTTCCAGTTCCAGGCTCTCCCCTTCGGCCTCTCCCTTGTCCCCTTCCTCTTCATGAAGGTGGTCAAGGAGATGGCCGCCTTGGCCAGACAGGAGGACATTCGCCTCCTGGTGTACCTGGACGACTGGCTAGTCCTGGCAAACTCCTACACCCAATGCCTATCTCATACCAGCTGTCTCCTCAGCCTGTGTTCCACGCTGGGGTTCGTCACCAACCCCAGCAAGTGCGAACTCAACCCCAGTCAGCGCTTCTCCTTTCTGGGTATGAGTTTCGACACTATCTCCATGACTGTCTCCCCGACCCTGGAGAGGTGGACCTCATCTCCCGCCTTCGGCAATCCTCCCACACCTCGGCCAGAACCCTGACTTCCCTCCTGGGGATGATGGAGTCCCTCTCGTCCCTCATTCCTCAAGGTCGGGTCCCCAAGCGCCAGCTCCAGAGGGAGTTCCGTCGCCGTTGGTCACAGACCTCCGACCGATGGGGCCAGACCATTCCCCTCGGACCCTGGTTCCAGTGGGCCACAGAGGAGTGGTTTGACCCCGCCACCCTGACCCTGGGGGTTCCCATCTCCCTCCCAACCCAGCCCCTCCAACTCTTCACCGACGCCTCCAACTCGGGCTGGGGCGCCCACTTGGAGGACAGTCATGCCTCGGGCGTGTGGGACACTCAGACTGCACGCCTCCACGTAAACATCTTGGAATTGGGAGCGGTCAGGCTGGCCCTCCTCCGCTTTCAGTCCCAAGTCGAGCACCGTTGTGTTCTCCTCCTCACGGACAACACGTCGGTAGCTTGTTATGTCAACCAAAGGGGGGTGGGGGGGGGGGGGGGGGCTCACTCCATCAGCCTCTCCCTCCGGACAGAGGCTCTCCTGCATTGGTGTCTGGCACATGGTGTCACGCTGAGAGCGAGACACATAGCGGGCACACGCAACATCCTGGCAGACTCCCTCAGCCGGTCCAAATCTCTCCTACACACAGAATGGACGCTCAACATGCTAACCCTAGCGTCGGTGTGGGTTCATTGGTTCAGGCCGATGGTCGACCTGTTCGCCACCCGGTTCAGCCATCGTCTGCCAGTCTATGTCTCTCCCGTGCCCGATCCCCAGGCACATGCCATCGACGCCCTGTCCCTGTCTTGGTCGGGTCTCATAGCCTACGCCTTTCCCCCCTTCCCGATCCTCCACAAAGTGATCAGGAAGGCGAGACTGGAGAGACCCAAGCTGATCCTCATAACCCCTTGGTGGCCAACCCAGTCCTGGTTTCCGGACCTAAAAGCCCTCTCCCATGTTCCCCCTCTGCAACTAAACCCCAGGTGGGACATGCTCAGGCAACCCCGCTCCGGACGCCCTCACTCCAACCCCCAGATGCTCCGCCTCCATGCCTGGCTGCTGTGTCCGCCCGGCTGCGAGCATCTACCCCTGTCTCCCACTTGGACAGAGCCCGGTCCGTCCTAGACATCCTCGCGGGGGCTGGAGCCTCGCAGGACCTGCGAGATTTAGCCTCGGCCTCGCGCAGACCCAGTACCGAGTCCCTATATGACTACCGCTGGGAGAGATGGGTCTCCTGGTGCTCTGACAACTCCGTTCCCCATGATTCCCCTTCTAGCATCCAGATAGGCAACTTCTTATCTCACTTAGCCTCGGCGCAGAAACTATCTGCTAGCTCCATCCGGGGTTACAGATCAGCCATCTGCACCACTATCTGCCAACTAGGCGGACCATCCTTTGAGAATGATTTCCTCCTCAGAGAGATCTCCAGGGGGGTGGCCCTACGGGAGGCCCAGTCCCCTAGGCGTGTACCCCTTTGGGACCTCTTTATTGTGCTTGACGCTCTTAGGAAACCCCCTTTCGAGCCTATTGCCACCATCCCCTTTGACCTCCTTTCTATGAAGACCACATTTCTCCTTGCCCTGGCTTAGGCCAGACGGCGAAGCGAGATCCATGCCCTTAGCGGAGACCCCAGAGACGTGGCCTTCCACAGGGACGGCTCTGTCTCCCTGAAGTTCCTCCCTGAATTCTTAGCTAAGAACCAGGACCCGGGCTCTTCCTCCCCCTCCATCATCATCCGCTCACTCGCGGATATCCTCGGCAGTCAAGAAAAAGGGGGGGACATGGACCTGTGCCCGTCTAGGTGCCTTAGATACTACTGGGAACGCTCGCGCCCCAGGCGCGCATCCCGGAGACGCCTCCTCATCTCCATTAACCCGAACAATTCTAAGGACATCTCGGCGTGCACCATCTCCAGATGGCTGTCCACGACGGTCAGATCTGCCTACGCCCAGGCGTACAAGGATCTCCCGCCCATATCCCCCCGAGCTCATGAGGTCAGAGCGCTGGCCACCTCCGCGGCATTCCAGCACTCTGTCCCTGTGCGCCACCTATTGGAGGCAGCCTTCTGGCGTTCGGAGGGATATCCGAATGACCCGAGCTGATGGTTCAAAAGGGATCTCCTTTGTGGCGGCTAATGCAGCTATTTCCGTTCCGCCATCTAACCCCAAGAACCATTAGGGCACTGCCCTCCTCCAATTCCTTTAAATTCTGCTATGGTCTGACATGGTAAAGTATATGATGCCAAAATGGGGAGTTTTTCTTATACTCCCTGTTTGGCTAGTATACTTACCATGTCAGACTCAGATGCCCGCCCTCCTTCCCCTCTAGCGCCAGGGTTCCCGGGGTTACCTTAGTGTGGCCTCAGAAGAATGAGGTAAACAAGCTCACCTCGGCCTTCTGCGCATGGCGGAAGTGGGGTAGACTTCACTTGACTGTCTTATTACTGCATTAGCCACAAAAATCTTCGGCCTGGCAGAGTTGACTAACTGCCGTTGAATGCTATAGTCTGACATGGTAAGTATACTAGCCAAACAGGGAGTATAAGAAAAACTCCCCATGTCTGCTGGATTTTTTTTTTAATCTTTGTCAAGCAGTCTCTTGTCTTTGTTCTGGAAACTCTTTTCAGCGAATTTCTGGTCCAAGATTTTATGACATGCCAGTTTTCTACTTGTAATCTGGTGACAAGGTTGCAAATTATACATACTGTCAGGGATGGACACTATTGGATCAGTTGTGTCAAGTTGCCTATTTGGTTTTTTGGTGTTTTTTTTCTGTACATTTGGAATTGGAGGGTTTTCGTTAATGTTTAAAAACAAACAAACGGAAAATGTATTAAAATAAACAAACAAAAATGTATTGAGAAATCAAGTCGAGTGGCTGGCACTGTCAGGAGAGCATAGTTTCATGCGTCAAAAAGATTTCTGTTGTTTCAGTTATCATGTCTTGAATTTTTTGGATGCATTGTTTATCAAGATCTGATCTGTTCAGGATGTGACCTTTTTTCCTTAACCCGTAGAGTGCCTTTAAGCCGTCAGCTGACGCCGCATTAAAAATGCTTTCCCAGTGCCTATGGGCCGTCCACTGACGTCATGCATTTTTCTTGAATTTTCATTCGTTACTATTTCTATCAACGGACTTAAATAGAGTGTGCGTAGTAAGCCTTATATGTCTGTAGTATTAAAATGATATGTAAATGACCACACGTGAGGGGAAAGCCCATTTATTCTCATCACTGACTGGATGACCAGCCAGCACTTCGTCTCGCTTGCAAAGATGGCGGCGCAACCTTCGACAAGCGCAGCGACCAAATCAACGTATTTACACAGCTGAGCAGGCTCTGCTAATGATTTTTGACAAAGACAATAATCTTTTATTCAACGACTCACTCGAGCATGAAGGTGAGATGATGATAGTGATGGAATTGCCAACCGTATTCGTCAGTTATTGTGTCGGGCTGTGTGACCTCAATGTGTGTTCAGCTGACTGGTTTGCCAGCGTCGAACGAGCTCGCCTAGTGTGTACTCTGCACTGCGTGCCAGTGGTCAGTGACGTGGTAGTCAGCGTGAGAGGGGAGCGCGGCCTGCTTGCGGCGCGGCACAGGGCAGAGGGAAAGGTAGGGGAAGAGGAGCAGTGAAAGAGAGGGTTGAAGTCCAGCAAGGGGGCGTGGTGGGGAGAGGGGGGCGTGGTCGTGGACTGACCTGTCTGCATAGAGTGTGAGCGTCTTGATAGACTTTTAAACTGTTTTACTTTCATTTACAGGTGTAGTGTGACAATACAAACTTTATTTTCAACTTTTTTGCTTTGTGTTCTTGTTTGGATGTGAAGATGTAGTGGTAAATACATATGCTTTTGATCGTGCAAAAAAATCTTTCCAAATCTAATTGTCTAAATACTTTTTTATTATCAAAATTAAAACAAAAGAAGCCCAGATTCAAAATCTTCATTCAATTTCCTTCAAAAATCATATATATTTCATTGTTATATCTTTTGTAGTTTCTGAGCTAGAATTTTTTGTTAATTATTACCCCCAAATCATTAGATTTCCCTGGCACTGGGAAAGCCTTTGTTTGTAACATTTTCAAGCAGCGAACGGGTTAAATGAGTTTGGCAGCCCTGAAAAGGTCATGTGTGGTCTGTAGAGCTGTAATGATAAATGCTTAGAATAAAGGAAGTGCTTCAGGTATAAAGGGATCATATCTTTCAATTTATTTAATACCCTTGTTCAGCTTACAACATATCCGTTAACTGTTTACCAAGCCCTTGTGGGAATGCTGGAGCTTCCTTAAGGATGAATCTACATCTGGAAATTTTCTGTCAACATTTTTGGCTTTTTCTGTTAGTAGTGTTTGACTGCATTTAAAAATCTTGCTTCTTTGAAATTTGGTTTTCTGCTTTTGTGAGCCTTTTATTTGTCTTCGACTTAAAAAGTGTACAGAAAGTTTTTATGCCTTGTTACAGTATAAGACGTACCAGGATATTTGTTCCTACAAAGGATACCTGCTCTTGTTAACTTTTTCATGGCATGTAGAAGTATGCTGGCAATGGGCATTAGACGGCTTCACATCACATTGCAAGCACTACTGGAGCTGATGACTGGTCTGCTGGAGACATCACGAAGATAGTCATGACATATTTTGTAGATATATTTGGGATCAAAACGGTAGAGGATTTACCTGTTCGAGGCCCCATGACCACATTCTGTGTCATCACAGCAAAGGTCCCTTGACCACATTCTATTTCATCACATCATACGCGATAAAAATAACACTAAAAGAGCGTGATTTCATAGGTTAAGTTGAAAGTACAACCAATTTATGGCTAGCTTTGAGAACAGGAGTTTTAACGACTACACACTTCACTCCATGCCCCATCCTCCAGGCCCAGTCACTCATGGTGGAGGGGTTACCTTTATTTTCAAGGACTGTATCTCTGTTCTGTCCACTGTCAAAGCTGTTTTTCCTTTTCAACTTGCTTTGTTTGAAGTGGCTCAGCTTTCTGTAAATATGCAAGTGTACTTTGATCAACTTCACCTGTGTTTATCATCCACCACCCGCAAAAAAACATGTACAAGGGTGCTACAGTTTTTGAATAACTGCCATTTTTATCATGGTATTGTTCTTTCTTCCATTGGCAAAGTGATTTTTCCTGTAGACTTTAATATTCACTATGAAGATGACACAGATACAAATACTGTGATAACTGCATGCACAGAGTCGTGTGATCCGTCCAAATTTCCTGATGACCACCATGGATTTTCCTCAAAACAGAGATCTGCTTTAATCTGGCCTCATATCACAAAGACTGAACCATCACTGGCATACAAGACCTTTTTCTCCAAACTGTGTTCTGTATTTCCATCCTTTCAAAGAATTTTTACCGATGGCTCCAGAAGTATAGAGGGAGTTGCTTCTGCTACATATTGCGCTACAGCTCTCTCTCAGAGATATTCTAAACTCCCTTAGACAGCTCCATCAACCTGCGTAGTGGACAGCATTGGTCCTGACTTTTCAAATGGTCTTGAAATCAAAACAAAAGATTTCTCTTTCTGATGGAGTACCTTTTGCTTTGAAGGCCGATATTGGCCATAACTCAAGCACCCTCAACTGCTGAAATTGCTTGTCTGTATATCTGTCTGAAATCTGATGGATACAACATAGTTTTTGCTTGGGTTTCTGGTCATGTTAGCATTCGAAGCAGTGAAGTACATAGTTTTTGCTTGGGTTTCTGGTCATGTTAGCATTTGAAGCAGTGAAGTGGTAGATCAGTTTGGTAAGAATGCCACTAAAGAGTTGAGCAGATTCTCAATTCATCATACCTATCTGAAACCTACAGCTCAAGCTTCAGAAACCTTGGGCAAGAGGAATGGAATTTGCAGGTGGTTAACTAACCCTTCTAAATCAATCCAAACCTGAAAGAATCTTTGTTGTGTGCCACTGGCAGCCGTAAAGAAGAAACGGTCGTGTGCTATTTGTACACAGACTTCTTCTTTTACATCTACTCTTATCTTTTAAAAGTTGAATAAGCTCCATGGTGCATTCCGTGTGATGTATTGCTCACAGGATGTCAAATACCAACACTTTACAAGAGACTTCATGAAAATCTTGTTCAGAGAGGTGCCACCTGATGTGATTTTTGAGTTTCTGAAAGATTTCAACATTTTCATCTAATGTAAGATTTTGGGAAGAAAGATTTTAGCAAAATCCCATCAATCTGTCTACTGAGGTGTGTGTGTGTGTGTTGTGTGTGTGTGTGTGTGTGTGTGTGTGTGTGTGTGTGTGTGTGAGAGAGAGAGAGAGAGAGAGAGAGAGAGAATCTATTTTGAGAGTTGACTTCAGTGAAGTGTCAGCACTGATATGGCTCTTCATGCTTGGCTGGGCAAAATCCAACGTGCTGAGAGATGCAGACATCTGCAGTGTTGATAAACTTTGAGCAGCACTCTGGGAGACTCATCCATTAAGTATATAATATTTCACTGTGTGTTTCATTCTTCCAAATTGAGCCCAGCATTACACATTCAGTTATGGGTAGGTGCCAGTCAGAGCAGAAAAATCACACAAGTGAATGTTTCTGATGAGAATTAAACTCACAACCTCCCAGCATGGAGTCTTTGACACCTACCACTTGGCTTGGTTCGCTTGTATTCTTTATTAATGGGTTCAAGACCAGTCCTTCATTATTCATTTTTGGTTTAAGGATTAGCCTCTTTCTCTTTGTCTGTTTGGCTTTCTCCCCTCTGACACTTTATGTTTGGTCTGGGGTGAGGAAGGGTTGGGTTGCCAGGAAGGGGGTGGGGGTGCTTTGGGGTGGATGGTAAGGGTTAGGGAGAGGTAGAGGAGGGAAGGGGGGGGGGGGGGATCAGAAAGTATGTAAAAAGGAAAATTCAGTTATTACTTCCTATAGAAAAGTGAAGGAATAAATGTGTATAATGTGGAAGTGATTTTTGCAGATGAGGTTATAATATTGGACCTGTTTTTGACTAGGCCTAGTGTCATTTAAAAAATGCTGTAGAAGAAAATCAGAATTAATTGAATGATCATAGTGAATCAGGATTATGTTTTCAAGGCAGACCCGGAAGTGATGTCCTCTTTTGCTAATCATGTGTAACTGACGAAGAAAATGCACAGTTGTGGTGGCCCACAAAAAAAGCGAAATCACCACTAGTAAAGGTTTGAAAAATAATATATATATATATATATATATATAAAAGGTTCTGGGTAAGTGTGCTCGCAGTCATACCACACATTGCAGAATACTTGGCTCAAAAGGAACAAGCACTGCAAACTGATGGAAAAAAAAAAATGAAAGAGGGGTCTTTTGCTCTACTGCATGATTCACATTGTGCGCATGTGGTTTTCTAAGGCAAGAGGCGTGACCTATGTTGCACACATGTGCAGTTAGAGTAATTTGAGTCGTCTTGTTTTCATTGAAAAGTTGTAATCATATCTTTTATGATGCTCATTGCTCTTCCTTAGATGATATTTCAGTTCAGAAGATTAGCTTACGCTTTGTCTCATTAGTGACAGATAGGTCTGTGTTGTTTGGAGATGATCAGCTTGGTTTTATACGCAAGATACAAGTGCAAATCAGTTTATTAAACATTGGTCCATTTCACTGTTATTACTAGTGTGTAAACAGTATTCCAGTTACTACACTGGGAAAGAGATGACCAAACAGTTACTGCATCATTCACATAGATGCCTTTTGTGGTCTTTGCAAGCTGGCTGGCCCAAGAACAATAGAGTGACTTAACCTGCTGTATGATTTTATGTTGTGTTTGATTATCGTTTTGAAGTTTCCATCCCTGAACACACTTTAGATCGTACTGTCACAGCATTGATGACTATTGGTAACCTTTGTTTCCTTCTCCCTAATTTTGTATGAATCCATATACTTGGGCCTCCAGGGGTTGCAACCTTGCTGTGGTTGGAAGGCTTGTGCGGTCTAATGATCCCATAGGTCCTGCTGATGGGAGCATCATTACTTGAATGGAAGGCTAGTTTTTTTGTTAACGCTTCTGGGTCTGTATAGCCAAGTTGCTGACTGTCCTAAGCACAACGTGATAGGAGTTGATACCCTGTTAGGGTCTTCCATGTCAAACAGGTTAAGGGTGAGGGCCCTGACAAATCGTAACCCGCCTTTTTGTAGTCCCAGTTCTTATAGAACAGGGAGTACTTTAGAATGGGAAATGTCTGTCTGTCTGTCTGTATGTCCTAGGTGTCCGTGGTCAAAATGTGTTCCACTCGCTCCAGACAAAACTACTGGGCTGATCTTTCTGAAAATTTGTAGGTATGTTCATTATGGGCCACGGATGATGCCCGATGTTTTAGTTTACCACTATAGCCGTTACTAATGGCTGTAACGGCCTGTAACGGTTTTTCTTCTTTACGGAATATCTCAGAAAGTACTTGGCCGATCTTTGTAAAAATGAGCAGGTACGTTCATTATGGGTCACGGATGATGCCCGATGTTTTAGTTTACCTCGTTATAGCCGTTACTAACAGCTGTAACGGCCTGTAACGGTTTTTCTTCTTATGGAATATCTCAGAAAATACTTGGCCGATCTTTCTGAAAATTTGTAGGTATGTTCATTATGGGTCATGAATAATGCCCGATGTTTTAATTTACCGTTTATAACCGTTACTAACGGCTGTAACGGCCTGTAACGGTTTTTCTTCTTCATGGAATATCTCAGAAAGTACTTGGCTGACCTTTATGAAAATTAGCAGGTATGTTCATTATGGGTCACGGATGATGCCTGATGTTTTAGTTTGCCCCGTTATAGCCGTTACTAATGGTTGTAACAGCCTGTAACGGTTTTTCTTCTTTATGGAATATCTCAGAAAGTACTTGGCCAATTTATAAGCGGTTTGGATGATCTTGTGACAAATCGGAGCCTCTGTCCATATGTAAGTGGTATAATGCTGAAAATGGATTAAACAACCGTTAAAAACCGTTATTCTGCCGTTATTTCTTATATGTAGGTGGATTTTAATGAAATTTGGTATATAGAAAGGTTATCACACACAAATGGCACTTCTATATAGTGTTTCAAAATTTGACCGTTGAAAACCATTATTCTTGACATATTGTCCGATTTGGATGAATGTCCGATTTGGATGAAATTTGATATGTACACAGGCTTTAGCCCAGTGAGGACTAAAATACCGGTTTCAAAAGTGTATATTGGTTATATAATGGTTAAACCGTTATTTTGCCGTTATTTTTTTACATATTGGTGGGTTTTAATGAAATTTTGTATATAGAAAGGTTATCACACACAAATGGCACTTCCATGTAGTGTTTCAAAATCTGACCGTTAAAAATTCTTGACATATTGTCCAGTTTGGATGAAATTTGGTATGTACACAGGCTTTAGCACAGTGAGGACTAAAATACCAGTTTGAAAAGTGTACATTGGTTAAATAACCATTAAAAAGCGTTATTTTGCCTTTATTTCATATCTCACAAAGCACTTGGCCGATTTACAAGCGGTTTGGAAAACTGGGAGTACGTTTATATGCTTCGCATCTTGTTTTCTTTCTTCTGCCTTTCAGTTTCTTAATGGATCTTTTCTATCTTCTTCTCCCTTCTACCTTCTTTTCCATATTCTTCTTTTCTCTGCGGTCTTCTTAAGATCCGCTGCATTTGCCATGCAGTGTGACCACAAGGCAGTGTGACCTGTGATGAAGAACAAGATCCTGGTGATTGAGAGGGCAGGTGCTTGCAACACATCTCTTTGGCTCTGACTCTTCTAGACAGGAGATACACACTGGCCCAGGTGTATCACTTGGCTACCCTGCATGGGACTGGCTGGCCAGGGTTACCTTCGTAGTGCTCCCTTCTCTGCATAGATGAATCCACATGTCCGGAAATGCCGGAAACTGGAATTCGATCTCGCTGTTTGTCTGAAGATCCTGAAATCACTTGATGTCTGGGTCGATCCGCCCCGAACGTTCCAGTAAAACTGTATCCTGCTTACTTTGTCCGATCCAGGTTTTTCATTTCCAAACTTACCATTCCTTTGTCATTTTGCTGAGAGAAAGTGCAAATGCAGCTTTGCCCAATTTTCACCGTACCTTTCATACTTCTGCGAGTGTACTTCTGTGAAGGTACTTCTGTGATTGATGCTAGTGTTCAGATAAAGTTTTGTTTTTACATGCCACCACACAGCAGACTTCTTCCAGGTAGTAACCGCCTAATCTTGAATTAACTACGGTGAAACAGATTCTTTCTGACACAAATTTTAACACAAATTACTTTCAAACTTGATCAGAATACTTTGGCACAGATTCATGCTCTTGACAAAGCAGTCATGCCCACTGATCTTACAACTCTTATTTATCAGGCCTGAAGGAAGAATGGTTGATATAAAATTTGCTACTTGAAGTTTCCATGGTGGGCAAGGGAGAAATTTAGTTTCTGACTTTACCGTTTTCTTCAAATCCATTTTTGAGTGTGGGTGTGTGAGAGTGAGTAAACAGTGTAATAGCTTGTGTGTCTGAGAGAGAGTGCATGATTGTGTGTGTGAACAGTTGGGGGGGGGGGGGGGCGCAAATATCTTACAATAATTATCTGAACAGGTGTGAGCAGAAGAAGAGGCAGAGGAAGAGGAGTTCTGCAGGGATGAGGGAGAGGTGTGGTGTTGGATCATCCCCTTGCACCACCAAACATGGCCCAGCCAGACATACCAACCTTCACAGAACCTGGCCTCAAGACATCAATTGAAGGGGAAAGACCTATAGATTATAACCCGCTTTTCTTGACTGATGAACGGATTGACTACTTCATAACTGAAACTAATCATTATGCAGAGCAGGTCCTAACAGTGTTCCACCCTGTCAGCATCTCAGAGGCTGTAGGAAGGCAGTCCTCAGGCAGGAGGTGCAAAGTGTGTTCCAAGCAGGGCATAAGAATGGGAGTAGCTACTTGTGTGGACAGTGTCCCTCAAAGACGGTGCTGTATATTACAGCTTGTTTCCAGGTGTATACACAAAAAACACTATTAGATAAACACTATTAGATGGTGACAGCTGCCTGCTTTTGTGTATGTTTAGTGTGTGTGTGTGTCTGTTTATTTCTAATGTGATGTGTTCACAAAGAATCCAGAACTTTGGAAAAAAGGAGACCAAGAAAAAACTGTGTGAAGACAAGTTTCTGTGTCAAAGGGAACCGAAAACTGTAAAAATCTGACCAGTTACCTGATCAGCATCAAAAGTTAGAAAAGATATTCATATACTTAGATGGACACATATGGTAAGAAGATACATTTTTCTTTTTAGTTCATATGCTTTTTCTCCAAAAATTTGTGAGTGGATTTCATGTAGTTTCATGCTTACCTTGACATGTAAAGATTTTTTTAATGTAAAAATATTTACAATTTAATTCCAAATGCATTGCCAGCAAAAAAATTAAATTCTTGTGAAGAAGTCATAATTGGTAGTGTGTTCATTTTCCTTTCAGTAAAGTTTGAATTATATGCACTTTCTTTCAGTAGTTTGGATGCAAAAATAGTTTTTTTGATGATTACCCTCCAAGACCCGTAATCCCTTGGCAAACAGTTTGCACCTAAGCATGAAAAGGGTGCAGCAGTCTTAAGGGTTAATTTTGACTTTTACATGTCCACTGTGAAGAGCAGTGAGTCTGCTCATTGGGTAGGGAACGAAGCTGTTTTACTCCCTATTGTTATTATTAATCTTATTATTATTACTTTGGGGGGAGGATTCTTCCAAACAGGAACCACCAGCTCCCTACCCTCACCCCTGCCTTGTAACTTTGACTCTGATATAAAAATATCAAAGTTGACGTGAGATTCAAACCTTGTACGTTTTCCACATTATTAGAATCTGGTTTTGCAGTTTCTTTTATTTCCTTTTTATTTATTTGTTTATTGTTTATCTTAAATAAAGAAGAAAACATTGATTTTTGATAGGTTTTCTGCATGGTAGTAGGCCCAGAAGTAAGACCACCAGAGATTTTCTGACTTCTGACTGCATTGCCATCTTTTTAGAGAAAGAAGAGCATGTGTCCTTGACCAGAAATGTCGAACATGAAAAGTGTGCCGTCAGTTTAATATGACCCAAAATACTGATTTAAAAACTTCCTCTATACACAGTGCAATGATTAAAATTTCGATCGACCATGACCCACAGACTACTGGAAATTTATGGATTTTTTTTTATCATGCTGATGTAAGCACTGTTCCAATTTTGCCACCCAACCCAGTAGATATAAACTGGTGCCTGGGACTGGCAGCTTAAAGTTTTGGTATTCTGCTATTGCAAACAGTATTTTTCCAGCAGTTACCAGTTAACATGATCATTGTTGGTTTTTTTTTGTCCCAAAAGTTAAAAAGAAATATTAGCTGTAAGACTGAAACAAGCTGGTTTTGATTTTTTTTAACTGCAAGTAGCTTTTCATGGCGAGTATAATTATTCTAAATGTTCACACTAAAGCAGGGCAATCAATGTTGGTTAATTTCTGGGAGGAGGAGAAGAGGTGTTTCACTAGCTGTTTATGCAGGTATTAAACAGAAGTTTGTGATACCTAAGCATGTGATGTTCCTTAACACTATGCAGATACATTGTGCAGTGTCTGATGGAAACAGATATGTATAAATTGTTGAAGACACAGCAGCTGAGCAATGACCATGTCTGCTACTTCTTGTATCAGATTCTGCGAGGTCTGAAATACATCCACTCTGCTAATGTTCTGCACAGGGACCTCAAGCCTTCTAATCTGCTTCTGAACACTACTTGCGATCTCAAGGTAAGTCAGAAACACAGTTACTGCATTCATTCCTTTCTTGTCTTCCTCTCTTCTGTCTCACTTCTTGTTTCTCTTGCTACCTTCCTGTTTGTCTTTCTGGGTGTGTCCAATTTGCCTTTTTGTTACTTGTTCTGTGAACATGTATTTGTATACAAAGGGATAGTGAAATGATTGTGTTCAGTTCGCCAGTGGATTTGTAATTCTGTGAGAAAAAAATGATTGAACCTGGAAAAAAAATGGCAAGATTCTGTTTTTGTCTAGAATTTGATTCTACTAGAGTGTCTTCACATTCCACAAAAATGTGACCTCAAGATGCAATTTAATTTTGCACCCATGTGTAAATAAACCACTGCATTGTAGCATCTTTGACATTCACAGTGCCAGCTGAGTCGGTTATATGTGTTGATTTCAGCATGATTTCATTTTTTTAGATGTTGCAACTTACATGATTTAAAAGGGTGTTAAGCTGAGGGTCAGATGGTGACCCAAGTCAAGGTGAGACATAAGAATATGATTCCTTGATGTTTATACTAATCAGTTTTAATACAATTGTGCCTTCTAAAAATAGTAACGGCAAGTATGAAAAATGGCTCACTAAGCCAAGACTTTACCTGTTACAAAGAATCATTGTCATTGTGTCTGTCTCTTTTTCACCCCCCTCCCCTTCACCCCCTTTCCCATGCAATGCGTGTGTATGTGTGAGTGTGTGAGCGTCTGTAGATATGCATGCACGCATGTGTTTTTGGTAGCCTGTTGCTAATAAAATTATAGCAATTATTCATGCATGAATGAATTCATGCACGAATGCATGTTTCACCTCGGTCTCCTTGCTCACGTGGCATGCTCATGAATGCATGCACAGGCATGCGTTTGCACACACACACACACACACACAACACACACACACACACACACACACACACCCCGCACACACACCATATCTATACATCCAGCTTCTGTCTTATGATGATCATGTCCTCTGCTGTTTAGTTATTGTTAATGACTAACCAGTGAAATTCTGCATGGATATTATTATAGACACTGGCACAAGTGGGCATTGAGAGAAGGCCACGCTACATGCGGGATTCTGACTTTCCAGGCATTATTCCCCAGTTGATTTGATGCTTCTCATTGCCGCTTGATCTATCAGAGATTCATATGAAAGACCAGCCCTGTAGCGATCACTTCTGTGAAAAACGTGATGACCAGCTTGAAATTTGTTGCATACATCAGAGTTAATCTTTTCAACTTTTGCCATATCTTGTAAATTTATACAGATCAAGTGATTTGACATACAAATTGAGATCGGCAGATGCCAGATAGGGCAGCATCTCCTGTATTGGACTGAGGCACAGATTCCAGTTTCCAGTCCTTTTCTGCTTTCAGAAAACATTGCAGGATATCTATCAGATGCATATATCACAGCCATAAAGCAGGTGGGGAAGGGTCAGTTTCTTTTTCTTTGCCTCCAACCTGTCAGAGTTAGAAATAAATTACATGTTAGTATAGAGGTCAAGAGGTGCAAGTTTGCCGTTTGTGACAAGAGCCCTACAAACCCAACCTGCATTTAACTCTCTTGGGACGAAGGGCCCTGATGGGGGCCCCAGCTCACACACACATTTCAAAGGAAGGACCCCGATGGGGGCTTTTGTACGCTTTGAATTTTTGGAGTGGCACTTGCTTCGCGGATGACCTGATAATATAATTAGAATATACATTGACCTTTCCCCTTTGAAAACAATCAATGGTTGCAGAAATTTAGGGTGGGTGAGCGAGCCGCAGAGTGTTATTGCAAGTCACTGTCCATGTGTTCAATGGGTGTCAGCAATGGCGTCTCAACCCAGTAGTACAGGGTTGCAAAGCTCGGAGAGAAGTCATCATAATCAGCATTTCACGATGTTGGAAGTGTTATAATTACTACGAAATGAAGGTTCGGACATTGAGGAAGACTTTGACAACAGTATTGAGGCTTTTATTGAAAGTGGAGGTGAGAGAAGTTCAGATTCTGACCTGGAAGTAGCTGCACTGTTTGCTGAGACGAGTGATAAGGATTGGGGTGGTGGCGATAGCAATGACGCAGCACAGGCCGCGCAGAGAGGAGAGCGTGTGCTGGACATTACAGGGGAAGAGTTTATGCAGTTCATGATGCAAGATGGGCATCAAGATTTTCGATTTGTTCCTGCTGTGCCACCTTTCACTGTGTTTACTCACATCACAAGAATGTTTACACACATTACAAGAATGCCATGCCCGCTGCCAGTTTTTTTCAGCTGAGAACGCATCGTCTGCCACCACTTGATCGAGTCCAGACTTTTAGGCAAGGTGTGTATATTTTATGTTATCATCTTCTTCTAATTTTTTTTCATCTCATTCACACAAATATATGTGACACATTCTCTCTCTCTCTCTCTCTCTCTCTCTCTCTCTCTCTCTCTCTCTCTCTCTCTCTCTCTTACACACACACACACACACACACACACACTGTGACAAGTCACTTGACAACTCCACCCAATCAGTCCCAAACACCCACCCTCTTGTACAAACTGTACAAACACACATGCCATCCCCCCTTTCTCTCTCCCTTTCGTTTCACAAATGGCAGTATAGATTTCAAATCTATGCCAACTCTCCCCTCTCAAAACTCCCCCCGCCTCTCTTCTCTCCTAAAAAGAAAAAAACATATTTTAGATAGATAATGATTTATGGTGCTGTTGTGTCAGGTGCTGTTGCTGCTTGGATGGATTGGAAGCCAGTCCTTGTCATCAGTACCAAGGTCAACCCCCACACCATGACAGATGTGGGCAGTTCAGGAAACCACTGGCTGTCCAGGACTACATTCAGAACATGGCTGGAGTGGACAAAAGTGACAGCAGATCTGCATTCAACTAGACCGCAAGACCATTAAGTGGTGGAAAAAGCTTTTCTTCTATCTCTTCACCTGAGCCTCATCCTGTGTGACAAACTAGTCCAGAATGATGTGAATGGGCTAGTACATCAAGCAAGCCATTGTGAACATAGTGTGATAGTGAAGGTTTTTAGTTTCTTCTTTTTTTCTTGTTTGTGTTGGTGTCAATCTTAGTGGATCATAAAGTGCCCTACAGGCTATGATATGAAACAAAAATCATATTTGGACATTTCTTGGATTATTTTGTGAATGAACAGACTGTTCCAAAGACATTGTGTTTCCCTGGATATATAATGTACAAGACATCCGCCTGTGTGAATTTAGATGAAAAAAAAGGGTTTTTTTTTGGTTTTGGTTGTTTTCTTTTAATCTGGCTTTAGAAAATAAAAGGTGAAGGTAGGAAATTTGATTTTCACCCCAACAAACTCAGTATGCTTCTGATCAGTTCTAAAAGTTTCATGCCTAAATTCCTAACAGTTTTTTAAAGTGATATTTTTTTTTACTAACCCATACAAATGGCCAGTTCTGTGGACGTGTAAGGGGGAAAACTGTCAGTCTTGAGTGAGTTAAGATCCTCATCTAGAACTGGTTCTGGAATGTCACCAAGTCTGGTACTTGTTTTCACCTTGGCAATGGCAATCTGAACTGGACTTTGAACACACTCTGAATCTGCTGGTTCTGACTCCCAGTTGCCCAAATGCAGGTCCAAACTCATGGTTAGCTGGCAGTTGGATACTTAATGTTTTTGCTGTCAAAAGTGTGTTCAAACAATAGTCTACTGAAAAGTGTCCTCATAGTGCTCTTGCTATTGTTTTTCCTTGCATCATGTGAATGACCGTGTTTGGAGCGTAGATAACCCCAGCACCTCCTGCATCCCACTTCCTCCTGTCAATCATCCATTGTAGCCTGAGAAGCTCATTTCAGTGCACAAAGTACCAAAGCACAGCACCATCACTTCAAATAACTGGTTGGGGCTTCTTTGGCTAAAATGTCCTTTGCTTTCCACCAGAGTGGCTGATCTAAGGTCAGAACAGGTGTCTAGTTTTGTTGTCTGGCCAGCATTAAGATGAAGTAGATGGTAAAATACAAACAGGTCATGTCACTTGTATCGAGATTGATCATTGGCAGGAAGTAAACACCAGAGATGCCAGGGTGACTGTCCTTCTGAACAGCTTGCATCATTCCTGACCAACCAGCCATTGCTGTTCCTAGTGGCTAAGACACCTTCTGTAATATGTTAGCCTACCATGTTGGATCACAAGCTTTCATTTGTCTGATGTTACTGAATATCAGACTATCCAAGCGACTGTTTCTTCTTTGGTATTGTGCAATAACAATGACTTGATCAATGTTGAAATTTAACATCGGGAAGGACTTCAGCAGTGTCCAACTGCCTGTACTTGAAGCAACAATGCCCATCCCATGAAAAGTATAGTGACCATCCAACAGGAAAGTATAGTGGCAATGATGATTTTCCTGAAAATTAGATAGTCAGACTTGGTGTGAAAACCAAAAACTCATATTTTGTAACTGCTAGACAATGTACTGAAAACAACACCATCACGACAACAACATACACATGCATGCATGCATGCACGGGCGTAGAAGCGTACTCTGACTGGCTCACGCACATAGATATACAGAGAAAGAGAAGAAGATAGAAATGGATTAGAAAAGAGTTTCTAATAACAAAATTAATAAAACACTCCAGATTATTCTAAACATCACGATATGAGACATAAACGCTTTACAGCAGTCCATGAAAACCCTGTTCAGAGATGACCCACCTGATGTGATCTTTGAGTTTTTGAGAGAGATTAACATTTTTCATCTGATTTCAGATTTTACGGAAGAAAGCTTTTTAACGAAGTTTCTGGTGCGTTTTTATAAGATGTATTTGAAAAGAGATATGTGAAAGGTTGTTTTTTTTTTAGGTTTTTTTTTTAATGACTTGTGAGTTGATTTTAACGTGGTGACAGCCCTGATATGGCCCTTTGCGGTCGGCTGGGCTATAAGCAACATTACCTTACCTTACCTTATTCATTCTGATTGGTATTCTAATGTGAACGAAGTGTTATCAGTTACAGTTAGTAAATGTTAGCACCATCACTACCAGGATTTTAACAATGAAACTTGATATGTGGGATGTCCTCTTCGATTATCGTCACAGAATTGCCACTACATGAGCCATTTCGGTCAGTGTTGAATTATTTTATTGCTTGACCATATTCCAGTCACCTTGCAATGATAAAGGAAGCCTGGTGACAAACAAGAGGCAAGTGATGAATGTTTGTGAAACCTTCGAGAAACTATGGAGGATGGCCACTCTTGCACTGCGTGCAACACATTCATACATCCATTGCAGAACCATTTTAATTATCCGAACTGATAATGTTACATAGATCTCTCGACTTTTGTTCCATTGTTGGATTATTTCCCACAAGCCACAGTTGAATTGCCGATCTTAATGTTGAAAAGCTGAATTTCATACTGTCTTCCATGCTCTGAATTTCATACTGTCTTCCATGCTTTTCATGCAAGCAGAATCATGTGATCTTGTTGTCCAATCGACTGGATGGTCTGTTTTTATGACTCTTATTGGTTTTCAGAATAGAAGAGTTTGCAAGCATAAGTGTTAATTGATTCAGAATGTTCTGTAACGCTGAGGAAAGTTTAGATTTTATCAACTTAAGTCATGGCGGATCAGACGGAAGTGCTTTTACATGATGTGCTGCTCAGAGTTGTAATGGGTAGAGGAGAAAATCATTGCATCACGGTACATGTTGGTACATTTTAGTGATGCACTGGCCTGAATTCCAGTGCATTAGATGGGAATTTTATGTGTCAGAGATGTAAGAATGATCACCGAGTGGTTATGGTTGCCTGCTGTGTGCACTGCAGGAATGACTCTTTGAGCAAATCCAGGGACATTTTGTGTCCTGTGTGAATGCAGATTTTGCTTCAAACTTCTTCACTTGAGTGAATGAAGAGCAGAATCTGAGAATATTGAGTGCCAGTTAGAAAAATAGAACTAACCGAATGATGGAGTTGTACAGCCAGTCCTAACTGTGGTGGAGCCAGTATGACACTGGGATGAGCTGCTTGCACAATCACTTGTCTGACTGCAGAGATTCTGGTGTCAGCATCCTTTTCACTGAAGATAGATCTGAGCATGACTTGGAGAGATCTAGGAACAGTTGCCATGTTTTTTTTTCCATGATAGCTAAATCATATGATAGGTACAGTAAATTTGATGTTGCTACTGATTTGATATAGTTCTGTTTTGTTTTGTTTCATCGGATGAAGGTTTTCTCCTCATCACTGACATAGGTGACATAGAAATTATGTATCAGTCATCACATGTGCCTTTCTTACAAAAAGTAATAATGTTGGGTGGCAGTTGATTTCGAAGATGATGATGCTATCACCAAAAGACTTGTAGTTTTTACTTAAGCAGGGGTGGGAGACCTTCCATATTGACACAGAATTCCATACAGCAAATTTTTCCTTTTTTTTCCGTGTGTGTGTTCCGTGTTCTGACTCAGGTTTTTGCGCCACTTGTACTTGAAATCCACCGTCTTGTTTTCAATGCGTGAAGACCATAGGCCTATTATCGTGCTTTATATTTGTCAAAAATGGAGCTGATTAACGATGAAGCAGAGGCACAGAAGATTGACAATGACCTGAAGAAAAACAAGTGGAGAAATGAATGGATGGATTAGATGGACGAATTGAATCATCCTTTCCAAAAATGGCTGCAGAACACAAATGAAGTGGGCGCTGCTTGGTGTATACTGTGCAGTCGGAAGCTTGTATACAGGTCAAATGGAAAAAAGTCGATCAAAGTGCATTCCTAGGAGACAAATTTTCTTCAGCGTCCGGGGGGCAACGCCCCCCAGACCCCCCCAGCAGGGCATCACCCTATACCCCACCAGGGCCTAAATCAGCCTGCTGGCCGCCCCCCCCCAGTCTTTTCAGTATAGCTATGATTTTCTGCTCCCACCCCTGTGTTAGTGACAAACAGGAATGATAAATATGTAGGAAGTAGGCTAGATAATCAAGGTAGCTATCAGTTCTCCAGGTGTCGGTGAAGCCCCTGTGTCCGACTCGTAGCTCACTGCCAACTGGGTGTGGGGTGCAGCCCATGCCCAGCCGCTGTGTCCATCCAAAGGGATGTGGAGAGGCTGACCGAGTGGTCAGTAGACATTGTGAGTGTGAAAGGGCTTCAGAGTTCTCTGTGGGGAAGATGACATGCGTTTCTTCTGTTGTGTGGGAGTCCCTTGAAGGACTCCACAAACTGCTTCCATGAGCAGCTTCTGAACTGTGTGAAGACTGTGTGACTCGGGCCAGATGCGGCCAAGTGCATGAACTGTTTTTGGTGATGCTGCTGAGGGTGCCAGTATAGTCTGCGCAAGAAGAAAAATATATGTTTAATATGTCAGTATAGCACCTAGTGTTGTTGCGCACCCTTAATGGTGGAGGTGTGATTGATGTGCCTGATTGTCCTTGTTATGTATTATGTACTTGTTATGATTTGATGGTTCAGGCAGCAAAAAAAAAAAAAAGGACTAAACTTAACTTGTTGACTGGCTATCTATGTTCGTGTGGTGTGGGTGTGTGTAGGGAAAAGTTGTACACGCATCCAAACTTCTTCAGGTGAGAGTCAGACAGCAAACCATGCACTGCACACCATCCGTAACAATGATTGAGAAGGCAAGTGCTCTCAACACATCTCTTTGGCGCAGAGCTCTTCAAGACAGGAGGCACACTCTGGCCCAGGTGTATGAGATGGCTGCCCCTATGTGGGGCTGGGTCAAGACAGGCAGTTCCTTGGCTGGCCAAGGAACCCCCTGTAGAGCTCGGCTCTCAGTCCCCAGAAGTTGAGCCTGATCAACATCCAGCAAACTTGAGACTGAAAAGAGAATTCCCTTCCTCGAAGCCAAGAAACCAGAGATTGGCAGTCAACCTCAGTCAGCATCATTGTACTCGGCTGATGTTAAAAACATGCGGACAGTGTCTGTCTCTTGTCAGATGCATTTCATTTTTCGAAATCTACGGAAGAAAAACCAAGATATGGGTTAGTAAAAACAGTAAGAAAATGAGCAGTACCTCCGAAGAAGACCAGTGTCCTCAGCGGAAGCATTAAACCTGCTACCCCACAGTCTCTCCAGCAGCCAAAAACGTCTGCTTCTGAGCAGGCTGGGAAACAGACCCCTCCCCTGGGAAGGATGTGAACAGGTAACCGTTTCCCCCAAAGGTCCTGGAGCCCATTCAAAAGTCCCTTAAGGAAAAAGCGTGGAGATGATAGAGGTGAATGGACCTCCGTCTACATCTTCAACCTCCACAAGGAAAAAGGATAAAGAAAAAAGTTCCCAGCCCCAAGCAAACGGATCTGTTTTTCTCTTCTCTCCAGTCTGACAACAAGGATGCAGAAATGGAATGAGTTGTTTACTGTCTTCATTTCCTTGCCATGATGGAGTTAAAAAAATTTTTCATTGGGACATCCAGGGTCACATTTTACAATTTTGAGGAGCTACGGCTGCTTTGTCACAATCTGAAACGTGTTCTGACAGCTCTGCAAGAAACTAAAATTCAGAACCAGAAGAATTTCACTGTTTCTGGTTTTAATGTTCTGTCAAAACCAGCACAACCCACTGCCAATGGAGTAATGGGAGAGTTTTACTACTCACCCACAAGTTTTTCTGTTCATCCCGTTTTATTTAGATACTTCTCTTCAAGCTAAAGCCGCAAGAATAACTTTACATCAAACAGTAACAGTGTGTTCTTTATATTAACCACCATCTATGTCAGTCAGTCAACAAGAGCTGGGCAATTCTCCCAACTTCACGACCTTTTTTGCTGTTGGATGATCTTAATGGGCACAATGCTCTTTGTGGGTAGTGTGAATCCAGAGGTCTACTTCTTGAAGATGTCTTTTAACTCAATGTAGACGCAGATTGCTGCCACAACCGCGACACGCTGAGATGCACTGTTTTGGGTATTTTTACAAAAAATATACAAACAGAACCAAACCGAATACAACAATAATTATATGTTTTTGAAAACTTCGAACCATGTTCTTTTAGAAAAAAAATACTACAATCCTGTGCTCAGTACACATTTCACTCGCCACTGGTTTGAAAAATGTAGGAAAACAGCTATCAGCAAAAACTTTTTCTCCATGTAGGTATGGATGAAAAATCAATATGATCATAACTGTAGTAAACACAATGTGTTGTAAACACATAAAAACAATCTATTTTCACACACACGGCTGTGTGCATAGTCCAGACTTCGAACAGAGTGCTGCTGTCACATAATTGAAGAAAAAATGCAAAAACTTCGTCATTTGGTATGTACAACTCACCATCATCACTCATATCCTGTCTGTCTGATTCGGCAAGTTCGGAAAACAGTTTGGAAAAGTTCGGCAAGTTCGGAAAACAGTTCCAGCTCTTCATCTGATCTTTCTTCCATTATTCTTTCAATAACTTCTTGAAATAAGATGTTTCTGTTCGCTACGACTCGCTGATGCTTCAGTGCCGACACCATGACGAAGACGGGCAGCTAGAGTTATCTCTAGCTATCCCATAATATGAGCAAAAAAGTAGAATTAAATGCGAGATTTGCACTAAGGGAGAGTACCACCCAATAGAGGAAACCCTCAGCTTTCTGTAGATACCACAATTGCTTCCCTTAGACCGCACAGTTGCATGTGAAAATTCGAGTAAACCGTCGATCACCTGGCAGACGGCGCGTCAGTGCCAAGCACTCAACCCGTCGCCCGCCAGGTGATCGACGAGATGGCAATGAGTTAAGAGCTGGATTTGTGTTATCTGAATGATGGGTCCCCAACGTACCTCCATTCTTCCACAAGTATACTTTCATGTTTAGATTTGTTAATACAAGATCCCTCACTGGTCCTGGACATTGAGTGGTCTGTCCATGACGATCTGCATGGAAGTGACCATTTTCCCATTGTGTTAAAATCCATAACAACTGAAAACACCTCTGGCCCAGAACACTTACATTATAAAAAGGCCAATTGGAATCTTGCTGCAAACATTTCAAAGGAGCTCCAGAAAACTGATATTCTCCAGAGTCAAGACTTTGATCAAGTCTGCAAAAACCTGTATTCCGATGTCTTCCAATAAACTCCAACTGCTCAAAACACCTTGGTTCAATTCTGACTGCCAACAAGTCACAAGAGAACGCAAATGGGCTCAGCGTTGGGTGTTCCAAAGAATGAGAGACATTTAGCAGCAATGGTGGCAGCTTGTCTTCTTCCCTTCGGACGCAGTGATTGTGCGTCCGCCAGTCTGGTAGGGGAGGAACGGTCACGCGTCCCCTCCGCAGACCCCCCCTCTACGCCGACCGTACGTTCTTCCACGGGAGGAACGGATTGCCCCGGGGAATCGACACGCGAGCAACTTCAAAAAGGCGAAGTGGCTCAACCCGACCTGGTCCTTCGCCATGTTGGGCACTGGCGGCAGGGCAATCATGGCACGCACGACCACAAAGCGGGGACAAATCGGTCGATCGAAGATTAACCACTAAATCGATCAACCTAGTGCTACAGCACCGTAATAACACCCCTGGTAGTGGAATGAGAGATCGTAAGATGCTAGACCACAGTACCCTCGATCGAGGATGGGACAAAACTCGATCACTGTAATGGAAGCTAACTAAGGGTAGCAGGTAATTATGGGAATGCGAGATCGCGAGGAACTCAAGCGATCTGCACTAGTGCATAGACAATGGGTCTATAAAGGTGCTGACGGAGATAAACCTCCGTAACTATCCCAGGTACAACGCCCGTGTAACAGTAATACTGCGTACTGCTAGATCGAAAAACTCGATCGGTGTGTACTAATACGAGGGCGATGAAGGAGGCAGGGCAAAGACTCTCGATCTACCTTGTAATAATGATACCTGGGGTAGTAATAAATGTGCACACGTTGGTAGATCAAGAGATTGTAGAGACACCCGATCTACCAGTAGTAATGATAAATGAGGAGCCATAAATGTTACTAATGGGGTACTAATAAGTGTGCACAAGTTGGTAGATGAAGAGATCGTAAGACACTCAAACTACCTGTAATAACAATAAATAAGGTACATGAAAATGCACCCGGGGAAGCCGCGTACCGCCAAACAAGGTGCGTGCGGTCAGGCAATATGGCGGACACGCCAACAGGCGTGGCACAATCCAAGATGGCGGATCGATTGACCGGGACGAGATCGATCGCCGAGAGTGACGCACAATGGCGCGCGAGAGTAAAATACCCTTGGTGTACCTAGTAATAATGCTAAGGAGGTACTAATCAATGTGCACCAGTTGGTAGATGAAGAGATCGTAAAGACCATCGATCTACCTGTGATAAATTAGGTACAAATAAATGTGCACCAGTAGGCAGATCAAGAGATTGTAAGTCACTCGATCTACCTGTGGTAAGGATACATAGAGTGCCACATTGGGTACAGATAAATGTGGCCTGGGGAAATCCCCGTACGGGCAAGCATGTGTGACCGAAAATGGGCTCCATGCGGTGAGGCAATATGGAGGGGACGCCGACCGCAGTGGAAAAACCAAGATGGCGGGTCGATTGACCAGTGAGGGTTCGGTCGTCGAAAGAGAAGCAATAGGCGCGAGAGCAAAATAGACAAACGCGCTGAAGATATACGAGGAGGCCGAAAGGCGACTCAGTAGAGGGAAATTTAGGATAACAAATGCTTGTTATTGGCTTAAATGAGTGATGGGAGATCGAAAGGCGAACTCTTCTTCTTCTTCTTCTTCTTCTTCTTAAAACACCCGCCATCCTGTTTTGATGGTAGCGATGTGGGTACAAACCCAAGCGACCGTACTAGACGAGCAAACGAAGAAGACGATCAGGAGTAGTGATACAAGGAAAAGAAGGCGATAATAATAGAGGAGGAAAACCTCCATAGCAGTGAACAGGTACGACGAACGAGGACGACCACACGGGGTCGGCCAGAATGGCGAGAATAAAGATGGCGGCTCGAGCGACCGACGAAGATCGATCGTCGAAGTGAATTACCAAGATGGCTAGCGAGGATAAACAAGGCGCCGAAATCAATGGAAATCGAAGGATAAGGGGAAGAGAATAATGAGAGAGTGGGGGACGCGTTACTACAAGGGTGACGCGTTCCCACACCCGGCGAGTAAGGGACGAATGGAGAACAATGGGTGAAGAGAAATCGTGAGCCGTCACGCCGTAGAGTGTGAATAAAATGAAACAAAGCGCCATCCATAAGCCTCACGCGGCAAAGGTACCCATGGTCTAACGTAAGCGACAACAGAAGAAGTAAAAAAGGCAAGCTCACAAGCAATCTGTACAAAAACAGAAGTATAGGCGAGACAGAGCAAAAAACCTGTCCTTGTTAGGCAGGAGGCCGAGGTTGAATGAGGAACAGGAAGTTTACACCGGCTTCTTCCCTGGCGGAAGTAGTGTGGGCGTCACGTGATGTCTTATTACGGCATTAGCCGCAAAAATTCTCGGCCTGGCAGAGCTGACTAACTGCCGTGGAATGCTATGGTCTGACATGGTAAGTATACTAGCCAAACAGGGAGTATAATACAAACTCCCCATCTCCCAATGCTCGAACTCGCCAAAAATTGCGTGCCAAAACAAGACAGACCTTTAAATTAAGTAAACATGAGTCTTGGAGAGACTTCTGTTCCAAGCTGACATCCAAAATGTCGAAGAAAAAAGTCTGGTACATCATCAAGAAAATCAAAGGGATGAACACCAACCCATCAGTTCATCACCTGAAACTGCTGGTACTCTGATAATTGACAAACATCCTCCTCAAGTTAATCTTTTTTCTTTTTTTTTTGGGGGGGGGGGGGGGGACTGAGAGAAAAATCTTTGAACAACTTCACTACAGACAACTCTGTAGTGTACAATGTACTATTTTCAATTGATGAACTGGAATCAGCTCTGCAAACCTGCAACAATTCTGCTCCTGGCCTAGATGATATTCATTATCAGCTTGTGAAACACCTATCAGAGAGGTATCTCCATACCCTTCTGAAAGTCTACAACCATATTTGGACCACAGGGTGCTTTCTTCTCTCCTTGCGAAAAGCCATGATCATTCCTATTTGTAAGCTTGGAAAAGACCATACCAACCCTTCAAATTATTGTCCAATAGCTCTGACAAGCTGCCCCTGTGAGCTAATGGAAAAGCTGGTCAACTCCCATCTGATGTGGAAGCTGGAAACGGATGGCCTTTTAGCCAGGGAACTGTGCGAGTTCCAGAAGTACAACTCAACAGTTGACCATTTAGTCTGTCTTGAAACTACTATTCTACAATTGACCATTTAGTCTGTTTTGAAACTACTCTCTGCAATGCCTTCATTAATAAACAACCTGTGGTTGCCATATTTTTCAATCTGGAGAAAGCCTATGATACCACCAGGAAATATGGAATTCTTATGGATCTTCATGAACTTGGTTTTTGTGGTCATCTGCCTTTATTTACTCAAAACTTCAAGGCTGATTGGCAGTTCCAGGTGTGCGTTGGCACCATGCTGTCTGACATCCATGGGCATGAGTTGTGGTGTACCTCAAGGGAGCATTCTTTCTCTTGCTCTGTTCAGTATAAAAATTAACGAGCATGTCCGTTCGTCTGATCAAGGTATGTCCACACAAGACTCTTAGCTCATGCAAGGGAGTAATCAGATGCAGAGATCTAAGAGGAGTATCGGAGGCAGAAATCAAGGCAGAACTTGCATTGCAGGGAGTGATCAACATCTATCGAGTTCTTGTGCACAAGGGCCATGACAGAGTCGCAACTGAGACCCTCTTCTTGACCTTTTGCTGGACATCACTTCGTCTGTCAATCAAGGTGGGTTACCTGAGAGTTCCATATCTTTGTACATCCCTTCCCCTCTGCGCTGCTTCAAGTGCCAGAGGTTTGGCCATGTGAGAGATCGATGTACAGAACAAGAGGTGTGTGGTACCTGTTGCCAGCCAGTCCATGAGGGTGTGTGTGACAGTCCACCACTCTGTGCCAGCTGTGGAGGCAACCACCCATCATCTTCTAAGACCTGCCCTAAATGGATAAAAGAGAAAGAGATTCAGAGGGTCAAGACAGAACAAAGAAACCCGTTCATCAAGGCAAAAAAGATCGTCATGAACAGCCAACCAACTTTTGGACTTTCATTTGCAGCAGTTAGTTAGCATTGGCGTGCAGACGGTTGTGTCATCACTTGCAGCAGCAAGACAATCAGAAAAAAAGTCTGTAGCCTCAGACGGAAACTCTGTGTGTGATGAACTCCAAGGTTCTTCACCAATACATGCAGCATCTTCAAAACCCACACCTGCCCCAGGCCTTCAGGGGGCAAAAGACTACAGGCCCTACAGGGCATCAAAAAGTGGAGATAATTGATGTTCCAGACAAGGCCACCCCCTCAAAATCCTCCAAAGGGCACCCTAGAGCTGTCAGCAAGGGAGTTTGCAGTTCTGGAGGAAAAGCAAAATCACTGTCTAAAAAGAGAGAGCCCAATATGTCATCGGATCGGGAGAAAAAAGCAGAAAAAAACTCTTAACAGATTTGCAGTTCTTTGGATCTTGAAGACGTCAACATGGAATGAAAGGAATGTGATGATGAAGAGATACAAGATTTATTTACCATCACCATATCCCCTTTATGATGGACACAACCATATTCCACTGGAATATCTGAGGTCTGCATTGCAATTTTGAGGAGCTTCAACTTCTTTGCCGAGATTTAAAGCCAGCTGTAGTAGCTCTTCAGGAAATGCAGATGCATAAAGAAAAGTCCTTTTATCTTTCAGGTTTTAATGTACTTTCAAAATCAGCCTAACCTACAGCTCTTGGAGTTTCGGGTGGGATCTCGTTACTCATCCACAAATCTTTGTAACTCAACCCTGTCAACCTTAAATCTTCTCTTCAGGCTTTAGCTGCCAGAAGCTCTCTACATAAAACAGTGACAGTTTGTTCCCAGTATATACCTCAATCATCATCTGTCAATCAACAAGATATGCTTAGCCTCAAGGAAGAACTCCCACGACCTGTCTTGCTTCTAGGGGACCTGAACTGCCACTCTCCTCTTGGGGAAGTGTAGACTCCTCTCCCTGAGGTCTTCTTCTGGAGGATGTCTTCTCTGAGCTTGACCAGTGTTGTCTGAATGATGGCTCTCCAACATATCTGCATAGAATCCTGCCTATGACTGTGTCTTTGACCCCCAGTTTCAAAGCAAATTCGAAAACAACCCTAACTGTATTCCGCCGTTTGGTCTTCGTATGCAGCCTCACGTGCGGAATGCAGGTCTAGACCTAGGAGTTGTGTCGGATTTTTCCAAGTTTCCAGATCAGCCTCCGTGGACCTTTTTCACACCAGAGATTCGTTTTGATCTTGCTGCTTTTCGTAAAGAGTCTACCAGCTCTCTGGCATACAAGGCATTGTATGCTGACCTCTGTTCAAAATTCCCATCTTATCAGAAAATGTTCACTGACGGTTCCAAGTCTGAAGATGGAGTGGCCTGTGCAGCCTATTGCCCTGGTGCTCCTTCTCAAATACTGTTAGAACATATACCTCCAGATGCTTCTGTCTATTCTGCTGAACTTACTGCTCTGGTTCTGGCGCTGAGGATAATCTCACAATCTACGAAGAGGGACTTTCTGGTTCTGTCGGATTTGCTGTCAGCTTTGGAGGCCATAGCTGGCCGCAACCTTCAGCTTCCAGAACTTTTACACTTCTTTGAACTTTTTAGCAAGTTGAAAGCGGATGGTTACAACATGATTCTGGCTTGGGTTCCTGGTCATGTTGGCATCGGAGGGAACGAAATGGTTGATTGTTTAGCCAAGAATACCACAAGAGAGAAATTATCTAACATTTGTATCCCCTGCTCAGATCTGAAACCTAAAATTAATGATTATGTGAGAGACCTCTGTCAGGAGGATTGGAATACACAGACGGATAACAAACTCTTTCAGATCCGTCCAAACCTTAAGGAGTTCCTCTCATCTACGTCTGGTGGTTGTAAAGAAGAAACAGTTCTGTGCTGGCTGCACACCGGCCATTCGTATTTTACCCATTCGTACCTTTTAAAGAGTGAAGAAGCTCCGTGGTGTGTTCCATGTCATGTGCCACTCAAATGAAACATATTCTTTTAGAGTGTTGGGACTTGCATGATGTGAGACACAAACATTTTACAGCAGAGTCCATGAAAATCCTGTTCAGAGATGTCCCGCCTGACGTGATCTTCGAGTTTTTGAGAGAGATTAACATTTTTCATCTGATTTAAGATTTTACGGAAGAAAGATTTTTAACAAAGTTTCTGGTGCGTTCTAGAAGATGTCATTTAAAGTGATGTGTGAAATTTTTCTTAATTTTTTTTTTTTTAAATGACTTGAGTTGATTTTAACGTGGTGACAGCCCTGATGTGGCCCTTTGCGGTCGGCTGGGCTATAAGCAACATTATCTTATCTTACCCAAATGGCACTCATTGACTCTTTGTTGCATAGATTTGTCAGTATGCGATCCCTTACTAGTTTTGGACTTTGATTGGAGTGTTCATGATGATCTACATGGAAGTGACAATTTTCCAATAGTCTTGAGACATAAAACATCAGAACATATCATTTTACCAGAACATTTTAACCTTAGGAAAGCGAACAGGGATCTTTTTGCTATGAACATACAAAAAGAATTAGTGGAAGATAAGGTTCTTCAAAGTTCTGACCCTACTGAAACATTGACCAACATCATCATCAGCTGTGCCAAAAACATCATTCTGGCTACTACTACCAAACCTCAGATGCCGATAACTCCCTGATTTAATGCTGAGTGCCAACAAATCCACAATCAACGCCAGAAGGCTTAACGTGTTGTCTGTCGCAGGCCATCAATACCTTATGCTCACCAAAATCTCTGTGCCAAATCTCGCTGTATTTTCAGAAAGTGTAAACATCAGTCTCGGAGAGACTTCTGCTCCAAGTTGACTGCAAAGACCTCCAAGAAGAAAGTATGGAAAGTAATCAGTAAAATTTATGGAAAAAATACAAATCCTTCTATCCATCACCTGAAACTTGCAGAAGCCCTGATCACAGATAAACAAGCTGTAGCTAATGTGCTAGCCTCAACTATTGAAAAGAACTCTTCCTCCACAAATAAAACAGCTGCTTTTCTGGAAAACAAACATGTAAAAGAAAAATCTCCTTGTAGCTTCTCATCGGACAACACTGAAACCTACAATCTGCCATTTTCGATTGATGAACTAAAATCAGCTCTGCAAACCTGCAACGATTCTGCTCCTGGACTGGATGAGATCCACTATCAGCTCTTGAAACATCTTCCAGAAAGCTGTCTCCAGACCATTCTGAAAGTCTTCAACCATATCTGGACCACAGGGTGTTTTCCACTGTCCTGACGGAAAGCCCTCATCATACCTAAACACAAACCTGGAAAAGATCTTTTGAACCCATCAAATTACCGTCTGATAGCTTGGACCAGCTGTGTCTGCAAACTGATGGAAAAAATGGTCAATGCTAGACTCATGTGGAAACTCGAAACCGACGGCCTTCTGGCAAAAGAACAGTGTGGCTTCCGCAAACATTGATCTACAGTGGACCATTTGATCCGTCTGGAATCGATGCTTTGACATGCTTTTCTAAATATATAAACAACACGCAGTAGCTATTTTCTTTGACTTGGAGAAAGCCTACGATACCACCTGGAAATCTGGGAAACTTCATGATCTCTGTGATCTTGGTTTTCGGGGCGATCTTCCACTTTTTATTCAAAATTTTTTGGCAGAACGACAGTTTCAGGTTCAGGTTGGCACCACTCTCTGATGTTCATGAGCAGGAATTCGGTGTTCCATAAGGGCGCATATGGTCTCCTGTCCTCTTTAGCATCAAAATCAACAACATTGTTAAGTCAGTTCAACAAGGTTCCGACCACTTATTGTTTGTGGATGATTTTGCCATGTATGCAACTAGAAGTCTGTACCCGAGTGTTCAGTGCAGGTTCTGGCTTTGTGTGGGTAAAATTCATGAGTGGGCGGAAGAAAACGGCTTCCCTTTTCTGCTACTAAGACACAGTGCATTCACTTCCATAATTTTCGTCAGTTTTTTGCAGATCCTGAAATCCAAATAAGGAAATCTCCCATTTCAGCTGTAAAAGAGGCCAAATTTCTAGTAGTTATTTTTGACCAAAAACTCAACTTTCTTAGTCACATTAAAAACCGAAAAAAATTCTTGCCTGAAAGCTGTGAACATTCTGTCGGTCGTAGCACACACTGACTGAGGCACTGATAAGAAAACTTTGCTGCACCTCTTCAGAGCCTTGGTCCATTCTAAACTGGACTATGGTTGTGCTGTGTATGGCTCTGCAAGACCCTTTTACCTGAAACTCTTGAACCCTATTCACCAGCAAGGGCTTCGTCTCTGTCTTGGAGCATTCCGCACCACCCCTGTGTACAGCCTGTATGCAGAGGCAGGTGAACCCTCGCAATCCAACCTAAAGCTGAAACTATCCTTGAACTACTATTACAGACTGTTCTCTGAACCAGAAAACCCTGCCTTTGACTGTTTTTAACCTTCAGTTTCAAAGTAAATTCGGAAAAAATTCCCAACTGTATTCCTGTTTGGTCTTTGTATGCAGCCTCATGCACAGAATGCAGGTCTTGATCTAGGAGCTGTGTCTGACTTCTCCAAGTTTCCAGATAAACCTCCATGGACCTTTTTCACACCGGTAATTTGCTTTGGTCTTGCAGCTTTTCACAAAGAATCCACCAGCTCTCTGGCATACAAGGCATTGTTTGCCGATCAGTGGTAAAAATTCCCGTCCTTTCAGAAAATATTCACTGATGGTTCCAAATCTGAAGATGGAGTGGCTTGTGCAGCCTATTGCCCTGGTGCTCCTTCTCAAATATTATTAGAACATGTTCCATCAGATGCTTCTGTTTACTCTGCTGAACTTACAGCCCTGGTTCTAGCATTGAAGATAATCTTTCAATCCACAAACAAGAACTTTCTGATTTTGTCTGATTCACTGTCAGTTTTGGAGGCAATAGCTGGCCGTAACCTCCATCATCCTACACTTAAAAAAAAACAACTTTTTACCACATTGAAATTGGAAGGTCACAATATTGTTCTGGCTTGGGTTACCGGTCATGTTGGCATCAGAGGGAATGTGTCAAGGGAGGGAAACCTCTCACAAAGGGTCTTAAGCGCTTTAGAAGATAAGAACGCTGCGCATGGTGGAGAAATAGGTAATGGGCCGATTAGCAGTACACTCTCACCTAGGGTATAGAGTCAAACTGTGTCAAGGAGGTCGAAGTGGTCAGGTAATTAATTGTCATGTCACAGATGGCGTCTAAGGTAGAGGGGACCCTCCTGAGTTCAAACCTTCCCGATGGCGAAAGGGAGGAAAATTTAACCACTAGGACCTCGGAACATCGAGTGGGTGCTAAATACTCAGTCAGCTGAAATTGCTTTGTAAACAGACCTTGAAGAGCAGGAGTCTTGGGCTTGTTCAGATGGTATTGCGGTGGGGCACTGTGTTGATGCTTTGTCAGGCTAGTTGAATGCATGTGGACGTTGTTGTCGTAGCTTTCTCTAGGATAATTACTGTGTTAAAGTGGCTCCCGGAGTTGGCGGGAATTTTCTATGTCCATTTTGTGCAAAGTGGCTGTTTCCTAAGCAGTTATGTAGGGATGTGTGTAAATGCTGATGTGTGGAAGAATGTAGCGAAAGGGGAATTCAGTGTACTTGTGAAGAAGGTGGTGGAGAAGCAGCATGGACAAAGGCATGGCCCAAAGGGAAATCCTTTGTGTCCATCCCTATATAAACTGAGGGAGAACAACATAGGGGGGAGGAGAAGAACACCACGAGGGAGAGAAGAACGGAGGAGAGAGAAAAGGAGGAGAGTGAGCAGGACAGAGTAGGGTCAAGAGAGACGTGGTCTGGGCGACAGAAAGGACAGCAAGGTCTTAGGCGTAAAAGACAAACTGAGAAAGAAACAATGAGTAGAGACGTGGTCTGGGCGACAGAAAGGACAGCAAGGTCTTAGGCGTAAAAGACAAACTGAGAAAGAAACACTGAGTTTGAAACCCAGAGGTGGATGAAGAGACAAAGAAGAAGATTTTGTACGTCAAATTCCCAAAGACGACCACGAAGACCTAGTCCTAAAATCTGGAGCCAGTCAACCACGGGCATCACCATCACCCAGTGCTGAAGAAAACTTGGAAGTGACGTGTTCAAGAACTAAGGTGTGGTGTGAAAGTGGTTGTGTGTGTGTGGAAACTAGGCCAGATAAGAAGCTATTTTATTATAACCCGGGATTAGGAAGTATTGATCTTTTATGGTTTGATTATTCCATTTTGTGTAACTGGATTTTTCATGTGTAATTATAAGTAGCATAGAAATTGTATTTCTTGTTCTCAGTCGTGTTAGGAGAGAAACGAATGCGTAACATCCCATTTCCAGAGAGAGGTGAGTGTTTGGTGGGTGCATGAGTGTGCATATGCATGTATGAGTGCAGAGATAACTTTGCTTGGTGTGTTAAGCCTGACTAATAATACATCAGCTAAGTGCACTTAAGAAATACCATCACGATTTCCCACGTCCTGGACAGAATGAAATGGCTGATCGTTTGGCCAAGAGTGCCACAACAGGGAAAGTTTCTAACATATTTAACCCATACACAGATCAAAAACCAAAAGTTAATGATTATGTCAGAGACCTCTGGCAGGAGGATTGGAATACACAGACGGATAACAAACTCTTTCAGATCCGTCCAAACCTAAAAGAGTTCCTCTCATCTACCTCAGGTGGTCGCAAAAAAAGAAATGGTTCTATGCCGGCTGCTCACTGGCCATTCATATTTTACTCATTCGTACCTTTTAAAGAGTGAAGAAGCTCCGTTGTGCATTCCATGTCATGTGCCACTCAAATGAAACATATTCTTTTAGAGTGTTGGGACTTGCATGATGTGAGACACAAACATTTTACAGCAGATTCTGTGAAAACCTTGTTCAGAGATGTCCCACCTGATGTGATCTTTGAATTCTTGAAAGAGATCAACATTTTTCATCAGATCTGAGATTTTTTAGTGGAAAGATTTTCAACAAAAATTCAGGTGGGTTTTTTTAGAAAATGTATTTTAAAGAGCTGTATGAATGAATGACTTGTGAGATGACTTCAGTGCGATGACAGCCCTGATATGGCCCTTTGCGGTCGGCTGGGCTATAAGCAACATTACCTTACCTTACCTTATGTACTGCTCAGTATTTTAGAGTGTCCGAACTTGCAGGATGTGAGATGTAAGCATTTTACAGCAGACTCCATGAAAACTTTTTTTCAGAGATGTCCCACCAGGTATTATTGTTGAATTTTTGAAAGAGATCAACAATTTTCATCTGATCTAAGACTTTACAGAAGAAAGATTTTTAACAAGATTTCCAGTGTGTTTTGAAAGATGTATTTTAAACTAAAGGGTTATGTGAAGGATTTTTTTTTTTTTCAATGACTTGCGAGTTGACTTCAGTGTGGTGAAAGCCCTGATGTGGACCTTTGCAGACAGCTGGGCTATAAGCAACATTACCTTACCTTACTTATGTGGAAACATGTTACAGAAAGTTGTTTCCAAACCGTTCTGAAAGTCCACAATCATATTTAGACCACAGAGTACTTTTGCCTACTTGGCGGAATGCCCTAATCATTCCTGTTCCGATGCCTGGAAAAGATCAACCCTTGGAATTATCGTCCAATACCTTTGACTATTTGCCTCTGCACACTAATGGAAAAGATTGTTTACTCTGGTCTGATGTGGAAGCTGGAAACGGATAGCCTTTTAGGCAAAGAACAGTGCGGTTTCTGGAAGTATTATTCTACCGTTGACCATTTAGACGGTCTTGAAGCCATCCTCTGTCATGCTTTTTTTTTCAAAGAACTGGTAGTAGCTATCCTTTTTTGCTTTTTCTTTTAAATCTAGGGAAGGCTTATGACAACACATGGAAATACAGAATTCTTGTGAATCTTCATTACCTAGGTTTTCGAGGTCATCAGCCTGTGTTTATTAAAAACTTTCTGGCTGATTGTCACTTCCAAGTCTGTGTTGGCACAACCTTGTTTGACATCCATGGGCAGAGTTGGGTGCACCCAGATCTGTTTCCCTGTACAATTTTCCATACTTCGCATGGAAGAATCAGCTAACTACGGAAATTCGAAATTGCTGAATAAAATAAGAAAAATATGGAGGAAAATCAGCCTATTTGTGAATCCGTCTCAATTTGGAAGCTTATCAGCCTGTGATCTGAGCACTCAATTAGATCAGTTGTTCATTGTCAAAAGCAACAGCAGACGTTTATTGTTTTGTCCATCAGAGCTATGATCTCGATTTGGTATGATGATTCGGCAGAACTTGACAGTCATATTTATTGCTGTGCTAATAGTGTACACTATCGCAGCAATTCTCAGGAATAGAAGAATTATTGGTTTAGGTATAGAGTTGACCAGTGTTAACACCTTGATCTTCTTTACTCAAACAAAGCTTCGTTGGTCTGCATTTTTACAACCAAATGGATGAGGTTTCATCACAAGCTTCAAAAGACTGGAACAATCATGTCGGCTTCATTGGTGTCAATCTCGGAACTTTTTGCAGAAACTAAATTTGTTTCTGTACCAAAGTTGTAAAGAAACACATCTGTGTCATCCTCCCTGTTCATATTAAAAAAATAAAGTGCAGTTTGTGTGAAATTCATGCCAAAAGTGCTGTTTCTGCTTCTCGACGAAATTAAGCATCTGCCATTGGAACTGACCAATATCAGTGATGTAGTTTACTTAAATGCATGACATAAAGAAAGCCTGGGCTTGTTATTGGCATAGATATGACAGTGTGATCCACATGTATGGTTGGAGCAAAGAGATTGGCCCCGTTTCCTATGCACACTTGACTGTTCTGTTGGGTTCCCATTATTATTATTTATTATTATTATTATTATTATTGTTGTTGTTGTTTTAACATTTTTTTCTTATCTGTCTTCAGCCTCCCTTCTTCCCTCCACCATCTTCATTTCTCCCAGCAGTTCTCCTTATTGCAACTATTATTAGTAGTATTAGCATTAGTAGTAGTATTGTTATTGAAAAAGGACCACACTATCTTCAAAATAATGGCCATTAAAGGGGTATGCAAAAGTAAAATTGTCCTCCAAAATGTTGAAATTTTGTGAAACAAAAGTTTCATTACCCCCACCCCCATTCCACCCCGATCTCCCACTCCACCTGTCTTTCTCTGTCTTGTCATTACTGTTAATACCCTTCTGAAGTTGAACTCTTATGTACATTAGAACTGTTTTCACTCATTATGATGATCATTGTAGTTCAAAGGTGTCAGGTGTGTGCAAGATAAAAATGATCGAGTGCTTATACATCCTGAAGAAGTGGAGGGCTTGAAACATTTTCAAAACAAAGGGAAATAGAAACACAAAACCAAGAGAAAGAGGGTAAGGTGTTTGAATAAAATGTATAGGTATATGACTGATAAAAGTTATATGCAAGAGCTGTTTTTCTCTTAGAATGTTGTTGTCTCGTTCGTCATTTCTTTAGATGGATACACCCGTCTCCTCGACAAAGGTGGCAGTACGTCGCAGGTCCTCCAGTCCTCCGTAGAGCTTCCAGGCCACTGGGATTGGGTCGGGCCAGGTTTTCTCTCAAAGTGCTTGGTGGAGCGGGCAGGACTGCAGCAGATGTTCTGTTGTCTGGCTGCCTGTTCTGCAGGGGCACTGCTCTGTGTTGCCGATGCGGAGTTTAGAGAATAGGTGGTGTTTCAGGCAGTTGTGGCCTGTCCTGAGCCTGAAGATGACTACCTGCTCTCGTCGAGTCAGCAGGTAGTACGGGTCTGCTCTGTTGTGGTGTGGATGCTGCTGCTTCCACTTGTTCTGCAGCTTGGCCTTGATGATGGTCCTGGATTCGGTGTAGCTGGTAGATCTGTCCATCTGCTCCTTTGTAGTGCCCTCCTTTGCCAGGGAGTCAGCAGTCTCATTGCCGAGCACGTTGCAGTGGGAGGGAATCCACTGCAGGGTGACTGTGTGACTTGTGCAGAGGGAGGCGAGAGATGAGGACAGATCGTTGAGCTCTGGATCTCTGTTGGACTGAAGGAAATCAAAATGGCATCATTTTGAATATAAGTAAAAATAAGTGTTAGATATAATGTTGTATTTAAATACTGAGTTGTATTTTGTATTTTAAAATACTGCAAACCTGTGCCATGAATACTGAATAGTTAGGGAAGGGGTAAACAGGTCTGGTGTATCTCAAGGGGATATTCTTTCTCCTCCTCTTGTCAGCATCAAAATTAATGAGAAAGTCGATCCTGTAATTAGTGTAAACCAGGTCTGAGTCCTCTCTGTTGACTTTGCACTCTGTGCAGTTGGAGCCTTCATTGCCAGCATACGTCAAGTCCACCTTTGTGTGGCTAAGATCTAACAGCTTAGTTCAGCTTAGATGCTCCCGTGTCTTACGACACATGAGGCAGTCAAGGCACTCCACTGTGCACGGTCCTCAGCCAGTTTGCTGGTGTCACTCCATCCTCTGGCAACGAGTCTGAGGTCTCTCTCTAACAGTGGGAGGAAGAAAATACATTTACTTTTTCAGGCACCAAAACTCAGTGTATCCTTTTTCACAGTTTTCGTCGGTTCTTTGCTGATCCTGAAATTCATCTGGACAAATCCATCATTCCAGATGTGAAGGAAGCCAAATTTCTGGGACTTATTTTTTTTAATCAAAAACTGAACTTTGATAAACATCACATCCAGTACTTAAAAACCTCATGTCAGAAAGCAGTGAACATTCTTAAGCTGTGGCACATACGGACTGGGGTGCTGATAAGAAAACTCTTCTCCACCTTTACAAAGCTCTGATTGTTATACACTTGACCACAGTTGTGTGGTTTACAGTGCAGCCAGATCATCCAACTTGAAAATGTTTGATCTGATCCATCATCAAGGGCTTCGGCATTGTGCTTTCTGCACTCACAGTCTGTACGCTGAGGTGGGAGAACAATCCCTCATGAACAGCCAGCAGAAACTTTCCTTGAACCACTTTTTGAATCTCTTTTGTGAAACCCCAAAGCCTTATGACTGTGTCTTTGACTCGAAGGTCCAAAAGAAATTTGAAGACCATTCCAGTTCCATTCCATCCTTGGGAATTTGTATTCTTCCTCATTTGTAGTTCAGATGTAGACCTTGAGAGTTGTGTGCGATTTGTCCAAGTTTCCAGATGATCCACCATGGACTTCCCTCACCATGTAGGTGTGGTTCATTTAGCCTCGTATCAGACGCACCACCACCTCCTTGGAGGATAAATCATATTTCTCTCAACTGTGTTCTAAATTTCCATCCTCCACAGCATTTTGCCAATGGCTCCAAATCTGACAGGGGGGTTGCCTCAGCTGAGTTTTGTTCAATGTCTCCCTCTGAGACATATTCCAATCACATTCCCATTAACAGTTCCCTCTACACTGCTGAGTTGGCTCTTGAAATGGTCTCTAAATCAAAATATAAAGATTTCCTCATTCTGTCTAACTCCCTTTCTGCTTTTTAGGCCATTGCTGGCCATAATCTCAATACCCCTAGCTGCTGAAATTGTTCAAACTCTGATGGAAACAACATTGTTTTTGCTTGGGTTCCTGGGCATTTGAGGCATTGAAGTGGTTGATCAGCATGTAGAAAATACCACAAATAAGAAGTTGAGCAGATTCTTTATACCTCACAGCTATTTCAAACCTAAAGCTCAGGCTTATCAGGGTTCCCCAAATACCATTTCCCGTGACCCGGGGAAAGTAGAAAAACCGCTCGGGTAAGCTAAAGTCCGTAAGGTACTTTCCCGTGGGTAAGTTCAGAATCGAAGTGTGCTGTGACTAAAACGTCGTCTGCTCAAACCAAAAGAGTAGTTTCCCTTCCTACCGGCGACGCAATCTGTCGAAAGCTGCCATTGGTTGACTCTAGTGGGGTCAGTTTTGCGCGATCGTATTGGTCTATTGGAGAAATGGTTGCGCGTTTCTTAGAATTGTCTGCATCAGCGTGCGATCACGATGGCGTTGTTTGGCTTTGGTTTTACATCTAAGAAAGATGGGAGTGCAGCGCCCACAAAGACACCAAGCAAAAGAAGATTGAGATCGACGCAGAATACGAGAAGACCAAACGATCTCGTCGATTCCCTGACGAATGGAGAGACGAATTTCCGTGGTTAGAATTCGACAGCAAAAGTGTAACTGTTGTAACATTTGCTTCAGAAGAGGAAGCCGAACCAACTGAAAAAATGGACTTTTATTTTTCAACTGCTGGTGCTTGTGTGTGGTTTTGTGGTCGAGGGGTCAGGGAAAGTTGATTTTGTGCCGGGTTGATTTTGTGCCGGGTAAGTTAAAACCTGTTTCTAACTTTCCCGTGGGTAAGTGAATTAAAAAAAAAAATTGGGGAACCCTGCTTATGTCAGAGATCTCTGGCAAAAAGAATGGAACTGGCAGAAAGATAACGAACAATGTGATGGGGGTCAAGATTAATTGATGGATGTCACACAACGGTCTCTACATACGTACTCACATGTAAAGACAATCATGCGCCCTGCACACAACCACACATCTGACGGAGACTCCTTTTCTTTCAGTAAAACAAATCAGAATACCATTTTAAAGTTCTTCCCGGAAAAAAACCACAAAACTTGTTTCTTTCTTTCCTTCTGCGCCTAACTTGTTTTGGCGTGCAGGGATTTTTATTTCTCTTTCATTTTTTCTTTTTTTGGCGTTTTTTCTTTGACCAGTATATAAAATTCAGTCCACAATATTCCACAAAAAAACTTACATTAAACATTATTTTTGGTAAGACCTCATGGTGAAAGCTTGGCCGTGTCTGGAGTTGTACTGTCATCACCTGTCGGCAGAACAGCAACGAGCGAGGCTACAAGATGCACACGGCAGTTGCTTGACAGTGGCGTTTTTTGCATGTGGGCTCTGCAGTAATGAAAAATGGGCTGGTACACCCATGGGAGCACTCCCATGGAGGTTCTGTCATGTCACATCTGGTGGCCATTAAACAATGGCATCTGCCAAATAGAAGAAGTGTCCCTTTGTGTGTTAATGGAATGCCCTGTGCATGCCTGCATCCTGTGTGAACACAGGCAGGCTTCCAAGGGTGAAGCGGGATCGCTCACAGCTGGTTTGTTTGGTGGTTGAGGACAGTGCTTCTCTGAGTCCTACCCGCACATTTGGGTGTATCTTTTTTCTCTCATTTCACTCTTTTTTTTTTTCTGGTCACAGATACTGATCAAGCCCCACACACAAACAAGTCACTATGGGTTCACAAACCCCAGCTCTCGGTCACCAAAACTCCCTGGGTTATCCTCATCAATTTTTTTTCTCAGAAGATGGCAGCCTAGAATCAACAATAAACTTTTTGAAAAAATGTTCTTTCTCTTCCTCATCCGCTGCTTCCACCAAAAGTGCCTGGCAATCTCCTTTTTCCTAGAGCACAAATCACTACTCAAAGAAAACCCAACCAATGAGGAGCAAGCACTCTGTAAAGATGAGCTTTCAACGCAAGTTGAAAGTTCACACGAACATTTTTACTTTCTTTTTTTTTCCATTTTTTTTTTTTCACGGAGTGCATGACAATGGGAGTGTTTTTCAGTTTTTTTTAAAAATGATGTGCTGAAAAAAAAAGAAGAAAATAAAGAGAAAGCTTGAAAAGATGTTGAACTTTTTTGGATTTGAAAGTAAGCATGGAAGACTGTGGAAAACAGATGCACTTGATATACAGAAGACCTGTTCTGTTAACAGAACATAAGGGTAACAGTTTAGTGGGTAATGGTTCACTTGTCTGCTGGATCTTGGTGTTTGTTTAATTTGTTTTTCTTTTTTTCAGATTTGTGACTTCGGCTTGGCCAGAATTGCAGACCCTGACCATGACCATACAGGCTTTTTGACAGAGTATGTAGCCACACGGTGGTACAGAGCCCCAGAGATCATGCTCAACTCCAAGGGATACACCAAATCCAATATCCTTTCTCCATCTGTTTGATCTGCCTGCAGACAATTACCATTGATGTTAGTATATCCACAGGCTACAACGATCATAGTTGTCAACTCTTACCTTTTCATTAATTATGATTTGTTTTTCACAAATTTCAGTTTGTTACACTGTTGTGCTTACATTTAAATTTAGTATACTTCATTCAGTATATCAGTAGACAAAACATAAAAAGGAAAAAAAATGATGTGAGTGCAGTTAGTTAGGAGACAGGAAAAGGTTTTTGCTTTACCTCCTAACTTTTCGTTTACTGAAATGCTAGCCACAATGTATAAAATATCTTATTTAAATATCTATATTATTGTGGGAAAAGAAAACAATCCAGACATGACCACTTATTATTTTTGGTGCAGTGCTGGCTCCATATTCCGGAACACTCACTGGTGAATAGCTACTGTCCCATCATGCATGACTTATCAGAATTTTTGCAGATGCTGTAGTGACAAAATGTACCGTATGAAATACTTTCTTGTTTGCAAGTTGTGCAAAAATGAAAATGACGCCGCATAAAGTTTGTTGTGGTTCAACAATAAATCTGCATACATCCAGCATTGAATTTAGATGCCAACTAATAAAAAAAAAATGTGGCTGAAAACATTTTATGATAATGGAAATTACTCGACTGGTTTCATAATAAGCATTTTTTTTTGCTTAAATTCATTTTTGAACTGCATATTGCATTAAATACATTAATCACAAGAAAGATCTATTTATTATCATGTCTTTCAAGTTTTCACCATTTGGTAGTTTTGAACACAGATGATGTGTATTTTTTTTTTTTTTTACTTAACTTTGACGATCAATGATAGGCTTTTTTCTTTTTTTAAAAACTCTGACGAGTATTTTTAACTAGTAGATTGATAATGCCTGACAATATATGAATGAGGACAGTTCCTCGCAATGAATTGCATGCTATGCATGTTTATGGAAGTTTTAAGATACATACAGCATATTCTGTTTAAATATTCAGATACCAGCATGTCTTGTCAATTACACTACCAGGGCTAACAGCTGATTTAATCATGATTATTTATATATATAAAGCTACATAACAACCAATTGCATACACCTGTAATCAAGTGCATGCACGATCATGCATATAGTGTGTTTTTTTCAGGGAAAAATAGACCTTTTGCTGTTCTCTAGGGGTGTGTGTGTGTGTGTGTGTGTGTGTGTGTGCGCGCGCGTGCGTGCGTGCATGTGTGCGTGCGTGCGTGCGCATGCGCAGTAGGAGTTTAGCTAAGTCCTAATCAAACAGTCTGACACACCAGCATAAAATTGTGTTTGGAGCTGACTTGATTTGGCTGGAGTTGGGGGTGGGTTGGTGTTGTCCTCTAGGGGAAGGATTAAGAATATTTTCTCTAATAGAGTTATATCAGAATTTCACCTCCACCCTCTCTCTTACTAGTTATGAAAGGAGCAACTTTCCGGTACTAGTCATCAAAAGAAATTTTTGTTTTTCTTGGGACTGTGAACTCACTCCCAACTGGCCAATATGAAATTCAACATTCCTCTGTATACTGGGCATTTGTAAACATTTTTCTGAAAATCATTAAAAAAAAAAAGTAACACTACAACAAAAACACTTGAAATTTGGACACATAATTATTGTTTGATTAAACAGGGTCAGTACAACGTTTCAAAGCTGTAGCATATACCATACTCTTTTTGTAGTCGGATGAAGAAGAGGTTATTTTTCATATGTAGTGAAACTCAAGGAAGTTAAAAGGTATCTAAGTGAAATTTTCTCTTTTGTTGAAAGAAGGCCCATTTTCATCATAAATCACTTTGAGAAACCCAGTAGAGTGTAAAAAATAGCTACTTGACAGGTTCTTTGCTGGGCTAAAGAACCAAAATCAATAAAATATGACCGAGTACTTTGTAGTTAGTCATTCAGCATTTTTCACGAGGCTGGGTATTTGTTTGGTGTGGGGAAAAAATCATGAAAAAATAATGGCTACACACATTTAAAAATTTAACTGTGCCTGTATAAACAAAGTACATGATTTCAAAGCTCTTGCTTATTCAATACTCTGTCAGTTATAGGAAGAACTGGGGTATCTTTCATGATGAGCTCAGTAGGAAATATAAACAGGTGTGAACCTATGCTTCTCTTGAAAAAAGGGCTTTTCCCATACTAATCTCAGTTTCTACAGTATCAAAAAGAAATAAACACCAACCATATGTTGCTGACTTAAACATGAATTGGCCTTGAAAACAGCTGTAGTCTGCACATTGCCAACAGGTCACAACCTTCTAATGATCTACATAGTTTTTTGTAGTGTGATGAATATGAAAACATGTGATGTCTTTTCCCTAGCACAACTTGTCACATAGGGTAACACTACACTTTTCACCACTGCACTAGGCGGCAGTTTTACGCTTGGATGTCGTTTACGTCTTGCTGTGCACACATGACACCTCTGGAAATTCTTGTCTCCACTCAGAGTTGGAGGAAGGACAGTAGAAAAATGTCCACCTCCAAGTCGAGCCTGTGGTTTGGGATCTTGTGCTGGAGGGTGAGAAAGGCCAGGCTGGGCAGCAGGCTGGGCAGGAGGTTAGGTCAGAAGCAGAGCAGGATGAGCTGGAGAGAGGCTGGGCAGGAGGATGAGCAGGAGGCTGGGCAGCAGCCCGGGCAGCGGCAACACCAACACGGTACCGCATACTTAGGGCATTGCCAACAGAGACAATGAATTTCTTCAGGGGTGTTTTGGGTAGTCCCTGAGTTCTCTGGTACTTGTCATGGAGTATGGATGCCTGAATCAGTGACAATGTGAAGAGATGAAAGAATGATGCCTGGATCAGTGACAGTGTGAAGAGATGAAAGAATAACTTCTTCAACCACTTCATCTTTTCCGATTCAGAGGCATGTAGGCCATCAGCTGGTCACTGGTCACTCCTGCCATGTTGACTATGTAGTCCAGGACAGCTTTGAGCTTCATCTCCTTCCGGGGGTTGCAACCTTGCTGTGGTTGGAGGGCTTGCGCTGTCCAGTGATCCCTTAGGCTTTGCTGACTGGGGCATCAGTACTCGACTAGATGGCTATTTGTTGTTTACGCTTCTAAGCCTGTGTAGCCAAGTTGCTGACTGGCCTAAGCACTGCGTGATATAGGAATTGATGCCCCAGGTAGGGTCTCCCATGTCAGAAATGTTAAGAGTGAGGGCCCTGAAAAATAGTAACCCACCTTTTTCCTATTCTGTCTTCTGCCTTTCTTAATGGATCTTTTCTCCCTTCATCTCCCCTTCAAGCCTTTTTTTTCACACTCGTCGCTGCCGTAAGCAGTGGGGAAGCCCAAGCTACAGTTACCAGGTGAGGGGCTGAGTGGCTGATCCCAATTCAGTCACGAAGGTGCACTGTCTGGTTTTCATGCAGGATGGTACCAGGTGGATGGACGCCATACCATGGCCATCCATTGTCCCTTCCCCAGCACGGCAGCTCTCCTGGGGTGACCGTTTATTTCTGCCAGTATTTAAAACCTTCATGGCCTCAAAAAATTCTAAAACGGGAAAGAGAAGAAAACTGGGGTCCAACCCTTTGAGGGACACGGGCTCAGACTCGGACACAGAAGTCCGGAAGACATTAGTTATTTGGCCCTCTTAGCTGGTGATCCAATCAGCGGATAGCGAGCGACTGATTACCAAGTTGAGTGTCTTTACTGTTGCAAAGGGGCTGAAAGGTCTTGCAGGCGCAGAGCCGAAGTCAGTCAAGAGGATGAGGGATGGTTCCCTGCTCGTGCAGGTTGACCGAAAAGCCCACTCGGGCAACTTGCTGAAGTCAACTAATCTTATGAATTACCCAATCCGGGTGTCCCCTCACAAAAGTCTGAACTCCTCAAAAGGTGTCATTCATTGCCCATTGCCCACGGTGCTCACAACTATCACCTCTTAGCCGGCGAAACAGGTCTGCCCATTTTTAACTCGAGTGCCCACTCTCCCTTCCCGGCAGGAGCACTCCCACCTCCCCCCACCCTGGTCCCATCCCTCTCGCATTGCCCGCATTCCCACACTTCCTTCCCAGCTACTCTGCGGTGAGGTACACGCTGTGCCGGCACTGAACGAAACGTGTACTGGCCGAGAGTCAAGAAAGTGGCTTCACAGAAACTAGGCCACTGACTACTAAGTACTGCTGCTATTTCTTCTGCTGGGCCGACAAGGCTCAGGAGGAGGAGGGGGGGGGGGGGGGGGGTAAGAGAGAGAGAGAGACTCCCGCCCCCATGCCTCCATCCATATCCTGTCGTCTTTATTTTATGTGTAACATTGACATTACAATGTTTACATTATGGCAAGCAGTTTGTCCAGTGTTCATATTATTCAACCAAATAGCCTCTAGAAGTTCGTCTAATGTTCATATTATTCAGTCAAACAGCCTCTATCAATTAATGCAAAATGTTTTTCAATGTTTACATGGTAGCTTCAACATCTTAACATGTATGTGCAACTGTCTGTCTATCTGTCTGTCTGTCTGTGATGAGGTATGGATTGTTTGCCTGCACAGTTTTCCCCATTATATTTTTCTTGAGCAGACAAATTACATGTTTAGCCATTTTGTGTAGTTGATTTAATGGAAACAACATAGTTTTGCTGTTTAACTCTGTGCGTGTGTGTGTGTATGCGCGGAGGCACATATGTTTGTATGCACATATGTGCTTATGTGTATAATTGAAACATGTTCGATTGGTCAGACACATTGTGCTGTCACTCTATCCTACGTACTGTGATGTGTTCATATAAGTTCGTAATTTTTTTTCCCCAAGATGTTATGTTCCTTGACTGTTTTGACTTGATGTTTGGTCTGTGGGTTGTATTCTAGCTGAAATGCTGGGCAATCGACCTCTGTTCCCAGGAAAACACTGTATCCTTTGTGTGGTTAATGTCATTTGCAGGCTGAGAAGAGAGACTCTGATATAAGCAGAAAACAACTTTTCATGGAGTTTCTTGGATAAATTTTTCAGGATGTTGATGACTGATGTAGATTTTGATTTTGGAAGTGAATTTAGAAACCGAGTAATTAATGCGATTCTTTGTACTTCAGTGATATATCTTTGAAAGGTATTTTATTATGGGGTGAACAGAGTGAAAGGTAAAAAAGTGTTTAATGGACTCATAAATATAGGTCATATGTTTCTTTCATTTAATACATTTTGCTTATTATGGAAGGCCTGAAGAGAACATCAGACAGGAATGTGCCTAATTTAATTATCGTGACTACTTTTATTCATTCACAGAAATTTTGTGGATGGGGACAGGATTTCTCCTTTATCTTAACAAAAGTGACACTGTTGTAGACTTCACAAATTTATGATGCCGATGTAAATCTATATGTAATCTTAACACATTATTTTTAAGTGTGTATGTAGTGGGGGGGGGGGGGGGGGAGGAACTTCATCCTTTGAGCGTGGGTTTGGATTACATGTCTGAACTATGTGTTCATGTGTGCTTTATTTTTGTGATTGTGTGTTCGGTTGGTAGACAGGTGTTTGCGTAGAGTGGTCTTGGAAAATTATAGGAAAGGTGTGGGAGAAGTCTGGCTTTTTCCCCCAAAACTTGTGGAAACCCTAGATTAAGAGATCATGAAAGGAAATGGCTAGTAGTTTCATCAGATACGAAAAGGTTAGTGAAGGGACTACAGATAGATCAATCTGTCCTTAACATTGACTTCGTTAGACCTGGATCAGTTGAACCACATCCTTGGTGTGCTTGGCTCTCCCAGTCAGGAGGACCTCAAATGTATTATCAATGACAAGGTGAGTGGTGACACTGTCATCTCTTGTGTGTGATGAATGACAAGGAGAATCAGAGGTCATCCTCATAAGGTGTCACCTTGTGTGCACCCTGATCAGTGACAAGATAAATTGTAACAAAGCCACCTCATGTGTGTCATGGTCAGTGGCAAGGCGAATGACATGGGTGAAACTTCTTCAGTCTGAGGACGGAATCCGTTTTATGAAATTATTCGAGATGGGAATTTTCCGTTTTTCGTATATCTGGAGAAAAAAAAAAAAAAAAAAAAAATTTTTTTCCCCAAAACAGTCTCTAAAATTGCGCAAATTACGTTTTGGCGTCATATACTTTACCATGTCAGACCATAGCATTCAACGGCAGTTAGTCAGCTCTGCCAGGCCGAAGATTTTGTGGCTAATGCAGTAATAAGACAGTGATAAGACAGTCAAGTGAAGCCTACCCCACTTCCGCCATGCGCAGAAGGCCGAGGTGAGCTTGTTTACCTCATTCTTCTGAGGCCTGCCGTCCAAGCAAGATAAGTCTGTGCTCTGTCTCACCTTTCTTCTGTCTTGTGTTCAGATTGCTGTGTTTTGCTTGCTTTGCTTATTCATTTTGTGGCTTACGCTATAGACCCTGGGTACACTTGCCGTGTGAGGCTTCGGTGGGCGAGGTATTCTTGTTTATGCTAATTCCTTGCTCTATCGGCTGCTTCTCTCGCGATTCCGCCATTGCTGAGTCGTGATCGCGTTTCGTCGTCTTCTTCCAAATTCTCTCCCACATCGGCGCTTGATTGTTTCGCCCTTGGTACCCACTGCCCATACCTCGTCCCCTTCGACTTCGGTTGCATCGCCTTCGCGCCCATCGGCCTTTCTTTACCTATCCATTCGCCTTTGCTCCGGTCCGCCATTTTTCTCGACCGGTCGTCGTCGGCCATCTTGCCTCACCACTTGTACCTGGGAGTTTACGGAGGTTTCTCTCCGTCGGCACCTTCATAGACCCAGTGTCTGTGCCCTAGTGCAGATCGCTTGAGTTTCTCGCGATCTTGCCTCCCGTAATTCCGGCTTCCCTCACTTAGTTTACTTACGGCGCTTTAATTCGTCACATCCTCAATCGAGGGTACGGGTGTCGAGTGTCTTACGATCTCGTTCCCCTACTAGGGCTTTTATTAAGGTGGTGTAGCCCCAGGTTGATCGATTTACCTGCTTACCTCGATCGACCGAATTGTCCCCGCTTTGTGGTTGTGCGCGCCGTGATTGCCCTGCCGCCAGTGCCCAACGTGGCAAAGGACCAGGTCGGGTCGAGCCGCTCTTCGTTTCTGAAGTCGCTAGCTGCCCCGGAGGGCCCGCCGGTCGATTCCTCGGGGCAATCCGTTCTTCCCTTGGAAGAACTTACGGTCGGGGTAGAGGGGGGGTCCGCGGAGGGGACGCAGGACCGTTCCTCCCCTACCAGATCGGCGGACGCACGATCACTACGTCCGAGGGGAAGAAGGCAAGCTGCTACCATTTCTCAATGCCTTTCTTACGACATTCCCAAAAAATCTAAGGGCAAGGCTCCCCTTAGAGGACGGAGCCGGGCTAAGAAATCTCGTTCGGTCTCTCCCTCACCTCCCCCTCCGGTCAGCTTGCCTCCTTCCCCTCGGGCGCCTGGCGACTCCTCCTATCATGCTGAGTGGCGTGACCTTCGGCCCCTGGGGAACCTTACCGAGGCACGAACCAGCACAGGTGACGGGATGCGCCCGGAATCACCGCCCGTCACTCGCCTCCACGGGCTGTCGGACCATAGTTTTCCCCCCACTATTCGTCCACATGCTCGCGACGCTCTCCCCATCCGTGCCCGCGTGCAGCCACCACGTGCGCACGAGGAGCGTCTTTACTCCGGTGGCGGGGTTGTGGACAGTCCCTGGGACGCCCAAACTGTTTGCAGCTCCGGGTCTGGAACACAGCCACGGCCTTGCCCGGACCTGTGTCGCCCAGACCCCGGCGGTCGACCTCCCCCGATCGGCCGTCGCACACTCCCCTAGGGGTACTGGACGTTGGGGGGCTGACTTATTCCGCCCCCCCCTTTGGGCAGCGTCCATGGTCCCATTCCCCGGGGGGGGGGGGGGGGGGGGGGGTCTACCCGCGGGACCACGGGTGTCCTGCGTGATCAGGCCACGGCACCGCAGCCACTCCTATCCGCGCGCAGGCGGGTAGGGGGCTCGGTAGCCATGTCCTCCACCACTCCCCCTCTCGAACAAGGGGGCCCCGTGAATCACACCAAGGAGCTGTACAGGGCAGTGCACTCGCCAGAGGGGGTGCGTCATGACACGCTCTCTCGCTACCCCTCCCCTGGTGTTGCAGGACACCCTGGCCCCCAAGGAAATTCTGCCCCAGGGCCACCACAGCCCGCTTGTCTCCTCGGGGACCGGTGGCTCTATGCCCCCGAGAGCAATCAGTGGCTACGGTCTGATGTGCACCAGGACCTGCTTTTTGGTCGGGTGTGGTACCCAGCCTCTAACAGCTGGCTCGACCTTGGTCCCCCATCCTCTCGGGCGCTGTCCGATCGGCAGGACGGTCCTCCCCCCCTCAGTCCGTCCGACGACCATAGAGCCACAAGGGACCCGCCCTCGCCCTCCCCCACTCCCCAGCCAGGGCGGGACCCTCATGCTCCCCAGTGGTTGCCAACTGCGGAGAGTTCTTCGAAACTTCCGCAGGATTATGACCTCCCGGAGTCTGACGAGGAATCAGCCCCGGTCTCCTCATTGGGGGACCTGGACGCCCTAGAGAGGTGGCGCCCGGACCTTGTCGTGAGGGAAGCCCCCCCCCCTCAGGCAACGTCCTTTCACTGGCTAAATACGCCGGGCCACGCCCAGCCCGACAGTCGCAACCCCGTCCCCATATCCGCGCCCCTCAGTCCATCTCCTCGATCTGGGAAGGTCCGGCAACGCGTGCTAGGGGAGCACAAGCCGTCCCTCCACCTGGGAAGGAGGCCCTCTCGGCCCCCAACGTGGCCCCGGTTGGCTCCTTCCTTAAGGACCCCCGGAAGCCGGCCATCGCCTCCCTGTTCTCGGACAACCCCGCGACCAGGGAGATGGCCATCTCCCAGGAAGACCTCCGGCTGATCCCCAACCTCGCCCCTCCCCACTCCGTCACGGTCTCCTTCAAGCACCTGACAGAGTGGGACCGCATGGTCAGAATGGGCTTGCTCCATACGACGGCGGGGCATGTCTTTGTGGATATGCTCCTGCAGCTGGTGGCTGAGCTCTGGCCGGAGGAGGAGGACAGCGCCCCGGCGTCCCCGGAGGACTCCGAAGCAGATCAGGAGGTACAACCTCGCCCTTTTCGGCGACCCGCTGGTGAGGATCTTGATTAACAAGATCTCAGATCACCTGTCGGCTGCAGCGGACAGCGCAGCCAGGACCCACTTCAACCTCCTGTTAGCAGGGAGAGATGCCGTGCTGTCACGGTCTAATCTCTCCCAGGCGCTCAAGTCGGCCTTGCGGTGCATCCCTGGGCAGGACCAGTCGCTGTTTGGCGACTATTCGACTGCGGTCATATCCCACGCAGTCGAGGAACGCAAGCAGGCCACCTCCCATCTACGTCAGGTGGTCGTAAAGAAGAAACAGTTCTGTGCCGGCTGTACACCGGCCATTTGTATTTTACCCATTCGTACCTTTTAAAGAGTGAAGAAGCGCCGTGGTGCATTCCATGTCATGTGCCACTCACAATGAAACATATTCTTTTAGAGTGTTGGGACTTGCACAATGTGAGACACAAACATTTTACAACCGAGTCCATGAAAATCCTGTTCAGGGATGTCCCGCCTGACGTGATCTTTGAGTTTTTGAGAGAGATTAACGTTTTTCATCTGATTTAAGATTTTACGGATGAAAGATTTTTAACGAAGTTTCTGGTGCGTTTCTAGACGATGTCTTTTAAAGAGATGTGTGAAAGGTGTTTTTTTTTTTTTTTTTTTTTTTTTTAAATCACTTGTTGATTTTAACGTGGTGACAGCCCTGATGTGGCCCCTTGCGGTCGGCTGGGCTATAAGCAACATTATCTTATCTTATCTTATCCCCCCTTCCCGATCCTCCACAAAGTGATCAGGAAGGCGAGACTGGAGAGACCCAAGCTGATCCTCATAACCCCTTGGTGGCCGACCCAGTCCTGGTTTCCGGACTTAAAAGCCCTCTCCCATGTTCTCCCTCTGCAACTAAACCCCAGGTGGGACATGCTCAGGCAACCCCGCTCTGGACGCCCTCACTCCAACCCCCAGATGCTCCGCCTCCACGCCTGGCTGCTGTGTCCACCCGGCTGCGAGCATCTACCCCTGTCTCCCACTCGGACAGAGCCCGGTCCGACCTAGACATCCTCGTGGGGGCTGGAGCCTCGCAGGACCTGCGAGATTTAGCCTCGGCCTCACGCAGACCCAGCACTGAGTCCCTATATGACTACCGCTGGGAGAGATGGGTCTCCTGGTGCTCTGACAACTCCGTTCCCCATGATTCCCCTTCTAGCATCCAGATAGGCAACTTCTTATCTCACTTAGCCTCGGCGCAGAAACTATCTGCTAGCTCCATCCGGGGTTACAGATCAGCCAATCTGCACCACTATCCGCCAACTAGGCGGACCATCCTTTGAGAATGATTTCCTCCTCAGAGAGATCTCCAGGGGGGTGGCCCTACGGGAGGCCCAGTCCCCTAGGCGTGTACCCCTTTGGGACCTCTTTATTGTGCTTGATGCGCTTAGGAAACCCCCTTTCGAGCCTATTGCCACCATCCCCTTTGACCTCCTTTCTATGAAGACCACATTTCTCCTCGCCCTGGCTTCGGCCAGACGGCGAAGCGAGATCCATGCCCTTAGCGGAGACCCCAGAGACGTGGCCTACCACAGGGACGGCTCTGTCTCCCTGAAGTTCCTCCCTGAATTCTTAGCTAAGAACCAGGACCCGGGCTCTTCCTCCCCCTCCATCGTCATCCGCTCACTGGCGGATATCCTTGGCAGTCAAGAAAACGGGGGGGACATGGACCTGTGCCCGTCTAGGTGCCTTAGATACTACTGGGAACGCTCGCACCCCAGGCGCGCATCCCAGAGACGCCTCCTCGTCTCCATTAACCCGAACAATTCTAAGGACATCTCGGCGGGCACCATCTCCAGATGGCTGTCCGGGACGGTCAGATCTGCCTACGCCCAGGCGTACAAGGATCTCCCGCCCATATCCCCCCATGCTCATGAGGTCAGAGCGCTGGCCACCTCCGCAGCGTTCCAGCACTCTGTCCCCGTGCGCCACCTATTGGAGGCAGCCTTCTGGCGTTCGGAAAACCCCTTCATAAACTTCTACTTGAGGGATATCCGAATGACCCGAGCTGATGGTTCAAAAGGGATCTCCTTTGTGGCGGCTAATGCAGCTATTTCTGTTCCGCCATCTAACCCCAAGAACCATTAGGGCACTGCCCTCCTCCAATTCCTTTAAATTCTGCTATGGTCTAACATGGTAAAGTATATGACGCCAAAATGGGGAGTTTTTCTTATACTCCCTGTTTGGCTAGTATACTTACCATGTCAGACTCAGATGCCCGCCCTCCTTCCCCTCTAGCACCAAGGTTCCCGGGGTTACCTTAGTGTGGCCTCAGAAGAATGAGGTAAACAAGCTCACCTCGGCCTTCTGCGCATGGCGGAAGTGGGGTAGGCTTCACTTGACTGTCTTATCACTGTCTTATTACTGCATTAGCCACAAAATCTTCGGCCTGGCAGAGCTGACTAACTGCCGTTGAATGCTATAGTCTGACATGGTAAGTATACTAGCCAAACAGGGAGTATAAGAAAAACTCCCCATATCAAGTGCGTCTTACCATAAAATGGAAGTGCCGAATTGGAAGTACTCTTTGTTTTAGGGAACAAAGATAAAGCACCATTTGCCGAAATCTAGATTTCGAGTTCTTCTTCTTTATCGTCTTCGTTATCTGCCCGCCTTCATCAAGCTGAAGATTCTGGCAAGTTTGGAGTTCGTTGGAAACCGTGAGAATGTCCTGTCTTAAAGAAGGTGATTCAGTTGAGGAGATCGAAGCTGGCATCACTAATAAGTGGCGATGGGCTTGGCTGAACGAAATAGATGATGAAAAACGACGACATCGTGTTTGGTGTTTGAAAATGAACAAACCTGGTGTAGCGTGTTGCCACGTGTGCAGCTCGGACCTCAAGTATGGATCCAATGGAAAATTTCGGCTAGCAGAGCATGCCAGAAGTGCGGACCATATTAAAAGCATGAAGGTAAAAATTTCAGTAAAATCTTTTTCAGCAGCCCTCCATGCCCCCCCCCCTTCCCCCTAGTGACACACACACACACACACACACACACACAACACACACACACACACGCACACACTCACAACGTCACACACACACAAAGATGAATGTAAGGCAGAGAGAGACATAATAGTATGAAAAAAATATGTAAAGAAAGGAAAAAAAAACATAAAAGAAAAATAAATATGAGGGTTTTCTGGAAAAAGGATGGGGAAAACTACTAAAGATTCTATTTCTTCCCATCTATGTCCAAGGCACCAACAAAGCTGATTTTTTGGGGTAAGTTTTTTCTTTTCTTTTTTTTTAGAATTTAAAATGATGACTTTTGTTCACATATAAGCAATGTGTTTCAAACAAGGCCTCAGTTCCAAATTTCCTCTCACGAAAACGGTCTGAATTTTTCAAAAAATTAATTTCGGCCGGGGGGCTTCGCCCCCCTAGACCCCCAAACCAGGGGCGCTGCCCCTGGACCCCGCCAGAAGCCTAAGCAGCCCCTGGACCCCAACCTTAAAGTTTTTCAATTTTTTTCCAGTTTCACCCATGTGAATGGTGACCATCTCATGTATATCATGATTAGTGACAAGGTGAATGGTGACTATATCTCCACATGTATATCATGATCTGATAAGGTGAATGGTGACATAGTGAATGGTGACTATTCGCCTTATGTGTATTGTGATCAATGACGAGGTGAATAGTGACTAAGTCACCTTGTCTGTAGCATGATCATTGGTAAAGTGAATTGTGACAATGTTATCTCATGTGCATTGCCAATTAACCCATTGACTGCTGCACCTTTTTCATGCCTAGGTGCAACTGTTTGCTAAGGGATTACGTCTTGGAGGGTACAAAATTCTAGCATACAAACTACTGAAAGAAAGTACATGTTATTCATACTTTCCTGAAAGGAAAATGAACATACTAGTACCCAGTTATGACATTATCACAAAAATTTGATTTTTTTTGCTGGCAATGCATTTGGAATGAAATTGTAAATATTTTTACATAAAAAAAATTTACATATGTCATAGTAAACATGTAATGACAAAATTAACTCACAAAATTTTGAAGAAAAAAAAATGAACCAAAAAGAAAAGTGTATCTTACCATATGAGTCCATCAGTGTAAGAAACTTTCTAACTTTGGATGCTGATCAGATAAGTGGTCACATTTTTACACAGTTTTTGGTTCCGTTTGACACAGAAACTTGTTTTCACACGTTTTTTTCTTGGCTTCCTTTTTTCAAAGTTCTGGGTTCTCTGTAAACACACAACATAGAAATACACATACACACACTAAATATATATATATATATATATAAAGTAGGCAGCTGTCACTATCTAGTAGTGTTTTTTGTGTAGTACACCTGGAAACAAGCTGTAATATACAGGGCTGGCTTCTTCTCCTAAGATCCCCCTCACCTCCCCCCAAAAAAACAAACAAACAAATAAACAAAAAATCAGTTCTAACTTGAAAAGAATGCCGCAGGAGTCTAACATGGACTCTGATTCCAAAACTGAAACAAGAAGAATGACTGCATTTTGTTCCTCTCGGCTGATTGTTGAGAGTGCAGAACAGGACAAACTGATTTCTGCATTAAGCCCATTTGCCATTTAGAAAGGCTTCCAAGGAATTGCAGGAGACCCACAGTCCATAAAGCGACAAAGAAATGGTGCCTTCCTCATCCAGTGCAAGGCTAAGAGATAGAGCAGCTGCTGAAAGCCACAAAACTGGTAGACAGAGAGATCCGGGTGACTCCCCATAAACAGCTGAATTCTTCCAAGGGAGTCTTTCGATGCCTTGATCTGAGAGGCGTTTCGGTGACTGACATTAACACTGAACTTGCTTCGCAAGGTGTCATTGACAACATAGGGTGACAGTTTGCAAAGGTACAGAAAGAGTGCCCACCAACACCTTTCTGACATTCTGTGTCCCTTCATTGCCTCAAGTCGTCAAAGTGGGCTGTTTGAATGTGGGCGTTCAACTTTATTTTCTGTCCCTGATGTGGCGCTCTGAGTGCAAAAAGTTTGGGCACTCAAAGATCGCTATTCTGGGGAGGTGTGTGGTGTTTGCTGCAAAGCAACCCATGATGGGCCATGTAAAGATCCGGCCTATAGTGCAAACTGAGATGGCGACCACCCCACCTCTTCAAGCAGCTGCCCAGTTTGGATCCAGGAAGCGAACACCCAAAAGGTAAAAACGGAAAATAAAATTTCATTTTTCGAGGCACGGAAGCAGGTCCTTGATAGTCTGTTTACTTCAATTTCTTTGTACGCTTCGGCTATGAAAAAGGTTTCTACATGTTCTGTTTGCTGTTAAACTGATTTGTTTCTTTTTTCAAATCTTAAATAAATGTTAGCGAACCGCCCAGAGAACGTGGACAAACGAGTCACAAGACGAAGCACAACGCGTTTCGACCTCTTAGGTCTTCATCAGGTGAGACATAAACGAATAAAACAACGAAAATTCACTTAGCTTTGATCGCTTCAGATCACTTCGCAGGGTTCAGCGCACGGAAGAAGGCGTTTTCTTCCTTCTGGACGCCTTCTTCCTTGCACTGAACCCTGCGAAGTGATCTGAAGCGATCAAAGCTAAGTGAATTTTCGTTGTTTTATTCGTTTATGTCTCACCTGATGAAGACCTAAGAGGTCGAAATGCGTTGTTTCGTCTTGTGACTTGTTTGTCCACGTTCTCTGGGCGGTTCGCTAACATTTATTTAAGATTTGTTTAGATTTCCGCCTGCAGTCCTCTCGCTTTGCAACTAGATCTTTTTTCAAAAACATTGCAGGGAAAAGTGTCAAGCCCCAGTGGAGGCAAATCCACCATCTCCCAATCCAAAGTGGATGCCCCCTGGTGGGGGCAGTAAGTCCACTTCTAGGCTGCCCAGCAGTCTAATCCATCTGCTGCTGGGGAGACCAAAAAGCCAGCTCTTCTGCCTTGAACTTTCGAGAGCAGCGCCCATGCAGACAAGGGAGTCCAAGCAAGTGTGGAGATAGTGGAGAGGAAAAGGTGACCTCCACAGTCTCCAAAACCTAAGCCGTCTCCACCTGCGGGCAAGGTCGAAATGCCAGCGGGTCTGGAGAACGAAACAAAACTGTCCGTATGCAAAACAAATATGCTCCATTGGCTGCAGGCAATGACTCGGAGATGAACTGATTTCTCTCCTGTTTGTTGTCTGCACCATAGAAAGTAAATGAATCCATTGGAATATATGTGGTTTAAACTCTAACTTTGAGGAGCTGCAGCTTTTGTGTTGTACACTTAAACCTCAGGTAGTAGCTCTTCAGGAAACAAAAATTCAAAGCCAGAAGACCTTCACCCTTTCTGGGTTCAATATTCTTTCCAAACCTGCTCAACCTTCCACATTGTAACTAACAGGCGGCGTTGCCCTTCTCATCCACAAAGCTTTGCTGTTTAGCCCTGTTGCACTTGCTACCCCCTCCGGGGGTTGCAACCTTGCCATTGTCGGAGGGCTTGCGCGGTCCTGTTATCCCTTAGGCTTTGCTGGCGGGGTCATCAATATTTAGTGATAGGCTAGTTTTTGAAAATGCTTCTAGGCTAGTTTTTGAAAATGCTTCTAGGCCTGAAAAGTCAAGTTGCTGTCTAGCCTAAGCATAACGTGGTAAGGAGTTGATGCCCGTGGTAGGGCCTCCCATGTCAGAAAGGCTAAAGGTGAGGGCCCTGACTAATAGTAATCCACGTTTTTCCTTTTCTTGTCTTCTGCCTTTCTTATTTGGCTCTTTTTTATCTTCGTCTTCCCATCAAGTCTTCTTTCCCACATTCTTTTTCTCTCTGTGATCTTCTTAAGATCGGCCGTGTTTGCCGTGTGGTGCGACCTGTGATGGAAAAGAAGGAGATCCTGGTGATTGAGAGGGCAAGTCAACACATCACTTTGGCTTGAACCTCTCCTAGACAGGAGGTACACTCTAGCCCGGGTGTATCAATTGGCTACCCCTACATGGGGTTGGGTCAAGACAGGTAGTTCTCTGGTTGGCCAAGGTAACCCCTGCAGTGCTCAGCTGTCTGACCCCGGGATTTGAGCATGATCAGGGGGATAGGGTTGGTAGGTTTTTGTTTGTCGTATATCTATCCTGAAGCCTGGAAGGGGTGAAGACAGTGACTTCTTGGCCCTGGCCGCTTAGTTGGACTCCATGGTGGGTGGGTAAGGGAGAGATGAAATTACAAACAATAAAAAAATGGCTTCTTCACCAAAAATTCCTCCCCCCAAAAAATGAAAAGTCAGCTTGAGAAGGATGTCGCAGGAGTCTGATCTGGACTCTGATTCAGCAAATGAAACAAGGAAAAACACTGGATTTTGGACCTCTTGGCAGATTGTGGAGAGTGCGGAGCAGGACAAACAAATTTCTGCGTTAAGCCCGTTTGCCATTCAGAAGGGCTTCCAAGGAATCGCAGGAGACCTACAGTCCACAAAACGACTAAGAAACGGTACCTTTCTCATCCAGAGCAAGTCAAAGAAACAGTCGGAACAGCTGCTGAGGGCCACAAGGCTAGTGAACAGAGAAATCCGGGTGACACCCCATAAACAATTGAATTCATCCAAAGGAGTCATTCGATGCCCAGATCTGAAAGTTGTGTTAGAAACAGAAATAAAAACAGAACTAGCATCCCAAGGTGTGATAGAGGTGCATAGGGTGACAGTTCGCAAAGGAACAGAAAGAGTGCCCACCAACACCCTCTTTCTGACATTCTGTTCCCCTTCATTACCTCAGGTTATCAAAGTCAGCTATTTGAATGTCCGTGTTTAACTGTATATTCCATCTCCGATGCAGTGCTTCAACTGCCGGAAGTTTGTACACATCAGGGATCGCTGTTCTGGGGAGGAGGTGTGTGGTATTTGCTGCAAAGCAACCCATGACTGGCAGTGTAAAGATCCAGCTCGTTGTGCAAACTGCAGTGGCGACCACCCCTCCTCTTCACGCAGCTGCCCAGTTTGGATTCAGGAGTCGAATATTCAAAAGTTAAAAACAGAAAAGAAAACCTCCTTTTTCGAGGCACAGAAACAGCTCCTTGGTGGTCAGACTTCTCCAGCTTCTTCATACGCTTCGGCTGTTAAGAAAGTTTCAAGCCGTTCTGTCTGCTGTCAAACTGGTGAGTTCATTTTCACAAAAACGTTGCAAGGTAAAATGTCAAACCCTGGTGGAAGCAAATCCACCACCTCCCAACCCGAAGTGGATGCCCCTGGCGGGGCAATAAATCCACCACCCCTCAGACTGCCCAGCAATCTAATCCATCTGCTGCTGGGCAGAATAAAAAAACCAGCCCTCCTGTCTTGAACTTTCGTGAGTGGAGCCCGTGCGGGCAAGGGAGTACAACCGAGTGTGGAGATGGGGGAGATGAAAAAGAAACCTCCACCGTCTCCAAAACCGAAACTGTCTTCACTTGCGGGCAAGTCTGCCAGCAGGTCTGGAGAACAAAACAATCCAGTCCAACTCAAAAACAAATACGCTCCATTGGATGCAGACAATGACTCGGAAATTAACTGATTTCTCTCCTATTCGTCCTCTGCACCATGGACAGTAAAATAATTCATTGGAATATCCGTGGATTAAACTCAAACTTTGAGGAGCTGTCATACACTAAAACCCCAGGTAGTAGCTCTTCAGGAAACAAAAATTCAAAGCCAGAAGACCTTCACTCATTCTGGCTTCAGTATTCTTTCCAAACCTGCTCAACCTTCCACATTGGGACTAACGGGCGGTGTTGCCTTTCTTATACACAAAACTTTGCTGTTTAGTCCTGTCGCTCTGACTACCCCCCTTCAGGCAGTAGCTGTGAGAGTCACTCTCCATAAAACTGTTACAATTTGCTCTTTATACCTGCCTCCTTTTGCCCCGGTTTGTCGTTAGGACCTTGTCAGTCTGATTGGAGAACTTCCTCGACCTTTTCTGCTGTTGGGTGATTTTGATGGACACAGTCCTCTTTGGGGTAGTGTGAATTCGTCATCCAGAGGTCTGTTTCTGGAAGTTGTCTTTTCAGAGTTTGATTTATGTTGTCTGAACGATGGATCTCCAACTTACCTCCACTCTTCCTCAGGTTCACTTTTGTGTTTAGATTTGTCTATATGTGACCCCTCGCTGGTCCTGGACTATGAGTGGTCAGTCCATGACGATCTGCATGGAAGTGACCATTTTCCTGTTCTATTAAAACCCATTAACTGAAAACGCCTCCATTTCATAACACCTTAATTATGAGAAGGCCATCTGGAATCTTTTTGCATCAAATATTTCAGGAAATTGACATTCTTCAAAGTTCAGACCCTGCAGAATCTCTAACCAATAAACTGTGCTAAAACCTGTATCCCAATGTCTTCTGACAAACTCCAACTGCCTAAAACACCTTGGTTTAATTCTGACTGCCAACAAATCTCAAAAGTACGCAAACGGGCTCAGCGTCAGGTATTCCAAAGACCTTCAGGTCTCAACGCTCGAGCCCATCAGAAACTCTGTGCCAAAACAAGACACACTTTAAAAATCAGTAAACGTCAGTCTTGGAGAAACTTCTGCTCCGGGCTGGCATCGAAAACATCCAAGAAAAAAGTCTGGAACATCATCAGAAAAATCAAAGGGAAGAACACCAGCCCCTCAATTCATTACCTGAAACTTGCCGATGCTCTGATAACTGACAAACAAGCAGTTGCCAGTCTGCTGGCCTCCATCATTCAACAGAACTCATCATCTTCAAGTAAATCTACAACCTTGTTAAGAAACAAACAACTCCGGGAAAATCTTCATACAATTTCACATCAGACAACTCAGAAGCCTACAATCTAGCTTTTTCAATCGATGAACTGAAATCAGCTCTGCAAACCTGCAACGATTCTACCCCTGGTCTGGGTAGCATTCATTATCGGGTTTTAAAACATCTCCCAGAAAGCTGTCTTGAGACCCTTCTCAAAGTCTACAATCATATCTGGACCACAGGGTGCTTTCCACCCTCCTGGCGGAAAGCCCTGATCATTCCAATCCCTAAGCCTGGAAAGGACCTTACCAACCCTTCAAACTATCGTCCAATAGCTCTGATCAGCTGCCTCTGTAAGCTAATGGAAAAGATGGTCAGCTCCCGACTGATGTGGAAGCTGGAAACCGATGGCCTTTTAGCCAGTCAACAGTGCGGGTTCCGGAAGTACCACTCGACAGTTGACCATTTAGTTAGTCTGGAAACCTCCATTCGCAATGCCTTCATCAATAAACAGCATGTTGTTGCTGTCTTTTTTGACCTAGAAAAAGCATATGACATCACCTGAAAATCAGGAATCCTTATAGATCTTTATAGACTTGGTTTTCGTGGTCATCTGCCTCTGTTTATTCAAAACTTTCAGGCTGATGGTAGTTTCGAGTGCGTGTTGGCACCCCACTGTCTGACATCCATGGACAGGAGTTGGGTGTGCCTCAAGAGAGCATTCTTTCTCCTGCTCTCTTCAGCATCAAAATTAATGACATTGTTAAATCGGTAAGCCACGGTTCTGAGTCCTCACTGTTTGTTGATGACTTTGCGCTGTACGCAGTTCGAGCCTCTTACGCCAGCGTTCAGCGTCAACTCCAGCTTTGTGTTAATAAGATTCAACAGTGGGCCGAGGAAAACGGTTTTATGTTTTCAAGTTCCAAAACTCAGTCAATCCATTTCCACAATTTTCGTCAGTTTTTTGCTGATCCTGAGATTCGTCTGGATAACTCCACCATTCCAGCTGTGAAAGAAGCCAAATTTCTGGGTGTTACTTTTTTTTAATCAAAAACTGAACTTTAAAAGTTATATCCAACACTTAAAAACTGCATGTCAGAAAGCACTGAACATTCTGCGAGTTGTGGCACACACAGATTGGGGCGCTGACAGGAAAACTCTCCTCCATCTTTACATCGGTCTGATCCGCTCCAAACTGAACTATGGGTGTGTAGTGTACGGCTCGGCCAGACCTTCCTACCTGAAAAGTCTAGACCCTATCCACCATCAAGGGCTTCGATTGTGTCTGGGTGCGTTCGGCACCACCCCTGTTTACAGCTTGTATGCTGAGGCAGAACCGTCCCTCTCAAATCGTCAACTGAAACTTGCCTTGAACTATTGTCTGAGTCTCTCTTCTGAACCTCAAAGCCCCCAAGTTCCAAAAGAAATTCGATGACCTCCCCAGTTCCATCCCACCCTTGGGGGTTCGTATTCTTCCCCATTTGAACAAAGGAGGTATTGACCTTGGAGTAGTTTGTGATTTTTCCAAGTTTCCTGATGACCCTCCATGGTTTTTCTTCACTCCAGAGATCCGGATTGATTTAGCCTCATACCAGAAAGATTCCACTAGTTCCTTGGCCTACAAGTGCCTTTTTGCTGAACTGTGTTCCAAGTTTCCATCCTTCAAAAGAATTTTCACTGACGGTTCCAAATGTGAGGAGGGAGTGGCCTGTGCAGTCCTTCTCAAATATTATTAGAACATATTCCATCAGATGCTTTTGTTTACTCTGCTGAACTTACAGCCCTGGTTCTAGCATTGAAGGTAATCTCTCAATCCACAAACAAAATCTTTCTGAAATGAAATGAGGCAGGGAACAGTAAACGATAAACAGTAAACAAATTGGGTTTTTTTGCTCCCATAAGAAAACCTAACACAGAGTAACTTTTATTCAAGACTGGCACAGCCTTTTAAACTTGAATAAAGTCAGACAAATACATAGACGAACAATCTAATAGTGGGGGAAAAAACAAGCGCAGGCCAACTGAACTATCTTCATAGTAATGACTTGGAGTTTTCATATCTGTAACATATTTTCTTAATTTCATGTTCCCAGTTTCTCCATCTTCAAATTACCCCCCCCCCCCTCCTTAAGTCCAAATCTTTGCCAAGTCATTACTATGAAGATAGTTCAGTTGGCCTGCGCTTGTTTTTTCCCCCACTATTAGATTGTTCGTCTATGTATTTGTCTGACTTTATTCAAGTTTAAAAGGCTGTGCCAGTCTTGAATAAAAGTTACTCTGTGTTAGGTTTTCTTATGGGAGCAAAAAATACCCAATTTGTTTACTGTAAAATCTTTCTGATTTTGGCTGATTCGCTGTCAGCTTTGGAGGCCGTTGCTGGCTGTAACCTCCATCATCCCAAACTTCTACACTTTCAAAAAGTTTTTTACTACGTTGAAAGCGGAAGGTCACAACTTCCTTCTGGCTTGGGTTCCCAGTCATGTTGGCATCGGAGGGAATGAAATGGCTGATCGTTTGGCCAAGAATGCCACAACAGGGAAACTGTCTAACATATCTATTCCCTACACAGATCAAAAACCCAAAGTTAATGATTATGTCAGAGACCTCTGGCAGGAGGATTGGAATACACAGATGGATAACAAACTCTTCCAGATCTGTCCAAACCTAAAAGAGTTCCTCTCATCCACCTCAGGTGATCGAAAAGAAGAAACTGTTCTATGCTGGCTGCACACCGGCCATTCATATGTTACTCATTGGTACCTTTTAAGGAGTGAAGAAGCTCCATGTTGGATTCCATGTCATGTACCACTCACAATGAAACATATTCTTTTAGAGCGTTGGGACTTGCATGATGTGAGACACAAACATTTTACAGCAGATTCCATGAAAATCTTGTTCAGAGATGTTCCACTTGGTGCAATCTTTGAATTCTTGAAAGAGATCAACATTTTTTATTGGATCTGAGATTTTATAGTGGAAAGTTTTTTTTTAACAACATTCAGGTGTGTTTTTAGAAGATGTATTTTAAAAAGAGTTGTATGAATGAATGACTTGTGAGTTGACTTCAACGTGGTGACAGCCCTAATATGGCCCTTTGCGGCCGGCTGGGCTATAAGCAATGTTACCTTACCTCTTGCTACCCCTCTTGAGGCAGTAGCTGTGAGAGTCACTCTCCATAAAACCGCCCTTCAGGGCTGCAACCTTGCCGTGGTCGGAGGAGGCTTGCGGTGGTCGGAGGGCTTGCGCGTGATCCCTTATGCTTTGCTGACGGGGGCATCAATACTCAACTGGATGGTTTGTTCTTGTTTACACTTCTTGGCCTGTATAGCCAAGTTGCTGACTGTGGTGCATCATGTCAACACACCTCTTTGGCCTAGACTTCCTCTAGACAGGTGGTCGAAGTAGCCCACTTCGATCAAGCGGCTGGTCGTGTGCATGCCCTAGCTGAGGCTAGAAGGCGGCGGCTTGGGTCAAACGGGTTTGGGAGCTTCCGTGGCAGGGAGCCTTTCAGGCCTGTGTATACTTCTTTTGAAATCCTGGTGCCCTGATATACTGGATATCCGTATCAAATGGGCATCCCCCTTGTTGGGACTCGATGGCGGGTGGGAATCAAAAGAAATGAATTTCAGTGAATACAACATGGCATCAAAAAATAAAAAAAGACACAGGCAAGATTCGGTAATGGACACGGATACAGATTCAGATCATGAGATACGAAACCTTTCAGTTGAGGGAGCAGATGAAGATAGACCTCTGTCGGGCCTGATTCCTTTTGTGATTGTGAAAGGAATCAGTGGCCTCAGTGGGAAGCCAAAGAGCGTCAAGAGATTAAAGGAACGGGTCACTTCTGGTTGAGTGCTCTTCCAAGCTGCACTCAGAAATGCTGTTGAAATCGACGACTTTGGTTGATCGACCGATCAGGGTGTCTCCACAAAAACTCTCAACTCTTCCAAGGGAGTAATCCGATGCAGAGATCTGAGAGGAGTATCGGAGGCAGCGATCAAGGCAGAACTGGCATTGCAAGGAGTGACCAAGGTTCATCGCGTACATGTGCGCAAAGGCAATGACAGAGTTCCAACTGACACCCTCTTCTTGACCTTCTGCTCTACTTCTCTTCCGGAGTCAATCACGGTGGGCTACCTGAGAGTCTCAGTGTTGCTGTACATGCCGTCCCCTCTGCGCTGTTTCAAGTGCCAGAGATTTGGCCATTTGTGGGATAGATGCATGGAAGAAGAGGTGTGTGGTACCTGCTGCCAGCCAGTCCACCAGGGTGTGTGTGTGACAGTCCACCACTCTGTGCCAACTGTGGAGGCAAACACCCATCATCATCAAAGACCTGCCCAAACTGGTTGAAGGAAAAAGAAATTCAAAGAATCAAGACTGAACAGAGAATCCTGTTTTTTTTTAGGCAAAAAAGATTGCAGTGAAGAGTCAACCAACTGCTAGGCTCTTGTTTGCAGCTGCAGTAAGGAAGCCAACAACAGTCAGCATTGGCGTGCAGATGGTCGAATCTTCATTTGCCGAGAGAGAGCCAGAAACAAAGTCTGTAGCCTCAGGCAGAAACACTGTATGTGACGAACCCCAGCAGTCCTTGCCTTCAGATACGACTCAGTCTTTAAAGCCCACTCCCGCCCCAAGACCCATCAGGGGGCAAAAGACCTACAGGCCCTTAAGGGCGGCAGAAAGTGGAAGTTGTTGAGGTTCCAGACAAGACCACCCTCTCAGAATCCTCCAAAGCCTACAGCTGTCAGCAAGGGAGCTGGCGGTTCTGGAGGAAAGGCAGAATCGCTGTCTAAAAAGAAAGCGCCAAATATTTTATCAGATTGACAGAAAAAAGCAGAGAGAAACACCAACAGATTTGCAGTTTTCTTGGATCTAGAAGATGTCAACATGGAATAAAAGGAACCTGAAGATGAAGAGATACACGATTTATTTACCATCACCATATCACCTTTATAATGGACACAACCGTCTTCCATTGGAATATCCGAGGTCTCTATTCCAATTTTGAGGAGCTTTAACTTCTTTGCTGAGATTTAAAGCCAGCTGTAATAGCTCTTCAGGAAATGCAGTTGCACAAAGAAAAGTCCTTTTCTGTTTCAGGTTTTAATGTACTGTCTAAACCAGCCCAACCTACAGCTCTTGGAGTTTCGGGTGGGGTCTCGTTACTCATCCACAGATCTTTGTTGTTCAGCCCTGTCAACCTTAAATCTTCTCTTCAAGCTTTAGCTGCTAGAATCTCCCTACATAAAACAGTGACAGTTTATTCCCTGTATATACCTCCATCATCATCTGTCAGTCGTCAAGAGCTGGTTAGCCTCATGGAAGAACTCCTACGACCTTTCTTGCTTCAATGGGACCTGAATAGCCACTCTCCTCTTTTGGGCAGTGCAGACTCCTCTCCCCGAGGTCTTCTTCTGGAGGATGTCTTTTCTGAGCTTGACCTGTGTTGTCTGAATGATGGCTCTCCAACATATCTACATTCGTCAAATGGCACTCTTTTTTGCATCGATTTATCAGTATGCGATCCTTCACTGGTCTTGGACTTCGATTGGAGTGTTCATGATGATATACATGGCAGTGACCATTTTCCAATAGCCTTGAGACATAAATGGTCAGAACACATCATCTTACCAGAACGTCTTAACGTTAGAAAAGCCAACTGGGATCTTTTTGCTATGAATATACAAAAAGAATTAGTGGAGGATCAGGTTCTTCAAAGTTCTGACCCTGCTGAAACCTTGACGAACATCATCATCAGTTGTGCCAAGAACATCATTCCGGCTTCTGCCACCAAACCTCGGATGCCAAAAACTGCCTGGTTTAATGCTGAGTGCCAACAAATCCACAATCAATGCCAGAAGGCTTAACGTGTTGTTTGTCGCAGGCCATCAGTACCTTACACGAGGGCCCACCAAAATCTCTGTGCCAAATCTCGCAACATTTTCAAAAAGTGTAAACATCAGTCTCTGAGAGACTTCTGCTCCAAGTTGTCTTCAAAGACCTCCAAGAAGAAAGTGTGGAAAGTGATCAGGAAAATTAGTAGAAAAAATACAAATCATTCTATCCATCACCTGAAACTTGCAGAAGCCCTGATCACAGATAAACAAGCTGTAGCTAATGTGCTAGCCTCAACTATTGAAAAGAACTCTTCCTCCACAAATAACACGCCTGCTTTTCTGAAAAACAAACATGTAAAAGAAAAATCTCCTTGTAACTTCTAATCAGAGACACTGAAGCCTACAATCTGCCATTTTCGATTGATGAACTAAAATCAGCTCTGCAAACCTGCAACGATTCTGCTCCTGGCCTGGATGAGATCCACTATCAGCTCTTGAAACATCTCCCAGAAAGCTGTCTCCAGACCATTCTGAAAGTCTTCAACAATATCTGGTTCACAGGGTGTTTTCCACCGTCCTGGCGGAAAGCCCTCATCATACCTATACCCAAACCTGGAAAAGATCTTTTGAACCCATCCAATTACCGTCCGGTAGCTTTGACCAGCTGTGTCTGCAAACTGATGGAAAAAATGGTCAGTGCTAGACTCATCTGGAAACTCGAAACCGATGGCCTTCTGGCGAAAAAACAGTGTGGTTTCCGCAAACATTGAACTACAGTGGACTATTTGATCCATCTGGAATCTACGCTTCGGAACGCCTTTATTTACAAACAACATGCAGTGGCTATTTTCTTTGACTTGGAGAAAGCCTACGATACCACCTGGAAATCTGGGATACTTCATGATCTCCATGTTCTTGGTTTTCGGGGTCGTCTTCCACTTTTTATTCAAAACTTTTTGGCAGAACGACAGTTTCAGGTTCTCTTTAGCATCAAGATCAACAACATTGTCAAGTCAGTTCAACAGGGTTCCAACTGCTCATTGTTTGTGGATGATTTTGCCGTCTATGCAACTGGAAGCCTGTACCCGAGTGCCCAGCGCAGACTCCAGCTTTGTGTGGATAAAATTCATCAGTGGGCGGAAGAAAGCGGCTTCACCTTTTCTGCTACTAAGACACATTGCATTCACTTCCATAATTTTCATCAGTTTTTTTTGCAGATCCTGAAATCAAAATAGGGAAATCTCCCATTCCAGCTGTCAAAGAGGCCAAATTCCTAGGAGTTATTTTTGACCAAAAACTCAACTTTCTCAGTCACATTAAAAACCTCAGAACCTCTTGCCAGAAAACTCTGAACATTCTGTGGGTCGTAGCACACACTGACTGAGGCGCTGATAAGAAAACTTTGCTGCACCTTTACAGAGCCTTGGTCTGTATGGTTGTGCTGTGTATGGCTCTGCAAGACCGTCTTACCTAAAACTCTCGGACTCTATTCACCATCAAGGGCTTCGTCTTTGTCTTGGAGCATTCCGCACCACCCCTGTGTACAGCCTGTATGCAGAGGCAGGTGAACCCTCACTGTCCAACCGCAGGCTGAAACTATCCTTGAAATACTATATCAGACTGTTCTTTGAAAAAGAAAACCCTGCCTATGACTGTGTCTTTGACCCTCAGTTTCAAAGTAAATTTGAAAACAACCCCAACCGTATTCCACCGTTTGGTCTTCATATGCAGCCTCATGCACAGAATGCAGGTCTAGACCTAGGAGTTGTGTCTTTTTTCTCCAAGTTTCCAGATCAGCCTCCGTGGACCTTTTCCACACCAGAAATTTGTTTTGACCTTGCAGGTTTTCGCAAAGAGTCCACCAGCTCTCTGGCATACAAGGCATTGTTTGCCGATCTCTGTTCGAAATTCCCATCCTGTCAGAAAATTTTCACTGACGGTTCCAAGTCTGAAGATGGAGTGGCCTGTGCAGCCTATTGCCCTGGTGCTCCTTCTCAAATACTGTTAGAACATATTCCTTCAGATGCTTCTGTTTACTCTACTGAACTTACAGCTCTGGTTCTGGCATTGAAGATAAGCTCTCAATCAGCAAAGAAAGACTTTCTGGTTTTGTCTGATTCGCTGTTAGCTTTGGAGGCCATAGCTGGTCGCAACCTCCATCATCCCGAACTTTTACACTTTTTTGAACTTTTCACCAAGTTGAAAGCAGATGGTTACAACATTGTTCTGGTTTGGGCCCTTTGTAGTGGGCTGGGCTATAAGCAACATTACCTGACCATAGTCTGTAAACAAGACCACATACAATTATCTTGTTTGAGGGGGTAATTTAAATTGTCATTTTGACAGTCATGGGTATCCTATTTTGGTTATTCTTTGAGATAGTCCCCCGCCCCTCCCCTCCCCTCCCCCATGACATGTGCCCCGTGTTTTCTTAGAAACATATGTCAATACCTTGAAGATAACATGTACAGAAGTTATATTGGCACATTATCCAGTTCTTTGACATGTCTCACTTTGTTTCCCATGAGGATGAAGACAGCTGTTCCTTCTTCTCCTTCGAGATTTGAAATGTCATCAGATACACTGGTAATGCAGTGTGTAATCATATAGTCCTTTGCATTACTTGTTTCATGTAATTCTCTTATTTCTGGATAATTGTCTTTAATTGTAGCTATAGACTCTTTCTTCTATACTGCTGCAATACAAAGTTTTAATTTTGTAAAAATAACATTTTACATCAAAGTAGCATTGATACATAAGCATGTAGGCTGGCTGGATTTTTTTAAAAAACAAAATTTGATAGTTGATGACAAAAAGGAAGTAAGGAATTTAGAGGTAAGTAAATAATTGAATTGAAATGGAGGGGTGGGGTTGGGGGGATGAAGAAAATAATGAATAAGCAAAACAGGTGATAAAAACTAAACAAACACAGCAACAAAGGAAAAAAAGTGACATAAACGTACATACACACAACAAGGAAATGGAAAAAAGAAAACATTCAGATACTCTTTGTTTTCTTCTTCTTCATTTTCCTCCTTTTTCCCCACTTCTAGTTCTCAAGGCTCAGAAAAAGCCAGGTTTAAAGATTTTAAGTTCACCTTCAGCATGCTTCCTGAGTACTCCAGTCTTTATATTTCTGAATTCATTATAACTGTTCTAATGGAATTGTGAGTATCTTTAAAAAAAAGTGTAATATACCTGTGTCAGTAAATTTTGGTGTCTGTGCATTGAAAGGGGAAAACAAAAGTCATTAAGTGCATCATTTGAACTATCTACACTTCTGTCCTGGTTGGCCCATACTTTAAAGAGTGGCAGTCAAATACAACTGTACACTGAGTATGGATTGGTCCAGGTGGACCTGCTTTATCGGTTGAAGTATAAACTTCTGAAAAGCCATTGATAAATATGATCTTGTATGACCCGCAACATCCTAATAGAGATACACAAAATACAGCCTATATAAAATGTATGATTACTTAGGTACTGGCAACATCTGGAGTGTGTGTAGTCAAGAGCAATGTCTGGTGAAGTTTAAGCGAAATAGCAGAAAAAAAGCGAAAGATCTTTTTTTTTTTTTTAAGTCATAAGTCTGAATATTTGTTGCTGACAATATTTCTTTAAATAGGTAAAGTGTTATCTTGGATTTTCAGTATCAGTAGTAATAATATCATAATGGCGGTCATAATGAATTGTTCTCAGTGTTCAAGTAATCTTATGTGTACTAGCCCCCTGTCCTCAATTACATTTCTTTCTTTCCAAATAACATGTCACCATAGATCTTTTTTGTCAGCTTTTTTTGTTATTTCTGAAGCTACCTTGCTGTTGCATTCTTTCATAATTGCTTCTGTCATTTTTTTTTTTTCATTTTTAAGCATGATGTTCCAGTTCAATAATGCAAATTGAATGCAATGCTTTAAGATCTACTTTCATATTCTGTTTAGATTCTGGTTCTTGTTTCCAAGAAAGTCATTGATGACATGGTTACTTTTCTTAATATACCATGTCTGGTGAAGTTTGCAAACTTCTGTCCCGGCAAAATTGTGTGTCAGAACTTAGACCAAACAGAGAAATATTTTTGTAAATTTAGTTTTGGAATCATTGGTAAAATCATTTGTTTTTAACAATCATACAGGCGTGTTTTTGATGTGGTGACAGCTCTGATATGGCCCTATGCAGTCGGCTAGGCTAAAAACAATACAAGTTCACAGGACTTGTTGCTGATAAGTCAGGTGCTTATAATATATCCATTATGTATTACAGCATAGGCACAGAATATCAAAGTATTTTTATCTTCGGTAATAGTAGACATTTTGAGTCAAGATGTGATAGAGACAGTATTTAGCAGGAAGTTACTTCTGATCACAGACAATATTGTCATGCTGTTGCAGGCAAGAGGCTACATCCAGTCTTTGCCCCTGAAAGCTAAGGTACCATGGAAACGCATGTACCAGAAAGCAGATCCAAAAGGTAAGAGAGACAGCCAGAGACCTCTTTTCTGCCATGGTCCTCCTGCAGCTGTGAAGATTTTGAAATATTCGTAAGCAGACCCACATCCATGAAATGAATGCAGTGTGAATCTTTCTTCATTGAATGTGTTGCTAAGATATGAGTTTTCATTACAACCCATGGATGTTTTAACTGTTTAAAGGGAGTTATTAAATGAATTGAGTTTGGTAGACAGAAATGGATGAAGAACTGCCAACCATGATGCACTGAAATGTGTCTAGTCATGGTTTTCTTAATACCAGATAAACTTCTTCATCCAACAGGGTTTGTTTCTTGAACATGAAGGAATCACTTCATATCATTTCATTTGATGTGCCCATGGTGGGTAGGTTTCAGTATATTAGAGACTGAATTCAGAACAAAATATTGGATTATTGGGAGTATGTTACTGTTCAACAACACATGCCTGGCAGCACATAACAACCTTTCTAGATACTGTAATAGATAAAAGAATGGATTTGATGAATTTTTACCATTTAATTACAGTTCTGTATTCTGCCAGTCCACCATATTCCCACTTAATATGTATCCACCATGCTGCACTTAAGCGTTGATCTACCTTATTCCACCTCTTGAGGCTGATCTTAACACTATCCCTACTTGGGTTCCCCCCTACCACAAGCAGCAGGCTGCAGTGTAGTCCTGCTTATAGAGTTATTTTGATATTTTTTCTTTCTAATATATTTGATATGGTGTATTTTATTCATTAGTGATTATATTTGGTATGTTTAAAAAGAAGACAGCAAGGACCTTCAGATGTGCATACCTTCACAACGCTACATGATTTCTTAAAGGAAGGTGCATGGACAGATCAAGTAATCAAAACACTGAGAAATAAAAACAAGTTCAGAGTTCACACCCCTGGTGCATCGATGTACACACAGCCACATGCAAAGACATGCACAAGTATACTTACTCAAAGACAGTCACACACACACACATGTGCCTACAAAGATGCACAAATACATGCATGCACATGCACATGCACATATACATACACACATATAAACACACACACACACACACAACACACACACACACATATATATAGAGGTTTCTTTTTTTTCCTTTTAAAATACAGCACAGATGGAAAGCCATCTAAATTTCAGTCCCATGGAAGATCACAAAATCGTTCTTGTCAACAGTTTTGACTCCATGCGTGTCTTCATCGGCTGTGTCATTGTCACTGTCATTGTCAGCATCTTGTGCGTCTATTGTATCACTGACAGACAGTCAGCTGTCGTTGTTGCCATCATCTTCACGGTAAAAAGGAGTGTAAATGTCCATGGGTCAAGATTTTGTGAATCCAGCCCATGAGTGTGCTTTGTTGCCAAACTTCTCTAAACAGTTTACATAGGCCTATTAACTTGATCAGGAGCATGTTCTTCAAATAACTGTTTCTCATTTTCCTGATCATGAACACTTTCAGTTGACTTGCATTCGCCATAAGAGCCGCCCTAAACTCGTTTTCCGAATGACTTATTCCAGCAAAACGATTTGAGCAAACCAGCGCTGTGCATAACATTTGTAGCAGGCAGTTTAGTACACTCAAAACCTTGGACTTGCATGATGTGAGACATAAACACTTTTACAACACACTTCATGAAAACCTTGTTGAGAGATGTCCCACCTGATGTGATCTTTGAGTTTCTGAAAGAGATTAACGTTTTTCATCTGAGATTTTATGGAAGAAAGATTTTTAAACCAAATTTATGGCGTGTTTTTTGGTGTATTTTAAAAGTGTGTGAATGAGTTTTTTCATCCCCCCCCCCCTTTTTTTTTTTTTTTTTTCTTCGACTTGTGAGAAGACTTCATCATGGTGACAGCCCTGATATGGCCCTTTGCAGTCTGCTGGGCTGTAAGCAACATTATCTCTTTATCTCTCACTCGAATATTACAGTGATTCAGACGCAGAAACTAGGAAAAAGATGGGATTTGGGGCTTCCTCGCTGGTGGTAGAAGGAACTGAAGAGGATAAACTCATGTTAGCGGTAAGTCCTTTTGTTATTCAAAAAGGTTTTCAAGGCATCACAGGTGATCCAAAATCACTTAAAAGACTTCATAATGACTCATTCCTCATAGAGGGGAAGTCCAAGCGCCAAGTGGAACAGCTTCAAAGTCCTATGAAGCGGGTGGATCAGTGTGATTCCTTACAACCAGTTAAACTCATCCAAGGAGTTTTCAGATGTCCATTGTAAAGGCATATCAGAGGCAGAAATAAAGAGCAAGTTACATCCTCAAGGGGTGATTGATGTTCACCAAATAACCATTCGGAAAAGACTAGATAGAGTGCACACAAGTTCCATCTCCAGTGAGGTGATGCCCCTGGTAAGGGTCTCCCTTGTCAGACAGGTTAAGGGTGAGGGTCTTGACAAATAGTAACCCGCCTTTTCCCAATTCTATTTTCTGCCTTCTGTAATGGATCTTTTCTATCTCGTCTCACCATCAAGCCTTCTTTTCCATGTTTTTTTTTCTCTGTGGTCTTCTTAAGATCCGCCACATTTGTCATGCGGTGCAACCTGGGGGGGGGGGGGGGGGGGGGGGGGGGATCCTGGTGATTGAGAGAGGGCAGGTGCTCTCAACACATCTCTTTGACTCGGACCTCTTCTAGACAGGAGGTACACTCTGGCCCAGGTGTATCAATCGGCTGCCCTTGCATGGGGCTGGGTCAAGACAGGCAGTTCCCTGACTGGCCCTGCAGTGCTCAGCCGTCTGTCCCTGGGAGTTGAGCATGATCAGGGGGGATAGGGTTGGTGGGCTCCTGTTTGTCGTATATCTCTTCAGAAGCCTGGAAGGGATCAAGACAGTGACTTGTTGGTCATGGCCCCTTGTAGGACTCCATGGTGGGTGGGTAAGGAGAGATGAAACAAAACACATAGAATATGGTTTCTTCAACAAAAAATCCCCCCCCCCCCTCCCCCTCCCCACCAAACAAAAGGAAAGTTATAACTGCTTTTACAAAGGATTCGGATCTGAACAGCGACTTTGACACAGAGACAAGGAGGACAGGATTCTAGGCTTCCTGGCTTATGGTTGAAAGAGCCGAACAGGAGAGGCAAATTTCAGCCCTAAGTCTGTTTGCAATTCAGAAAGGGTTCCAGGGAATTGCAGGCGACCCTCAGTCAGTAAAAGGCTTTGGAACGGACATTCCTGGTGGAGTGCAGAACCAAACGCCAAGCAGAACAGCTTTCAAGCGCCACTAAGCTGGTGGACAGGGAGATCAGAGTGACACCCCACAAGCAACTTAACTCTTCAAAAGGTGTGATAAGATGCCCCGATAGAGTTGGAGCCTCAAGGGGTTATTGATGCTCACAGGGTAACAATTTGGAAAGGATCAGAGACAATACCCACAAACATGCTCTTCCTAACGTTTTGTTTACCCAGTCTTCCAAAGGCCATCGAAGTAGGCTACCTGGTTATAAAAATTGACCTCTATTTTCCTTCTCGATGAGGTGTTTCCACTAACAAATTGGCCATGTGCATGACAGGTGCTCGGGGGAGGAGATCTGTAGTTGGTGCTGCAAAGCAGTCCATGAGGGGCCTTGCCAAGTACCAGCCCTTTGTGCCAACTGTGGTGGCAGCCAATCCCTCTTCCTCGCAGGACTGTCCCAAATGGAAAGTTGAGAAAAACATCCAGCAGATCAAGACCAAGTCATACTCTGCCGCTGTTAGAAAAGTCAAGACAGTGTCTGTCTCTTGTCAGACAAAAGCATTTAATTTTTTCTAAATGTATGCAAGAAACATCAACATGTGGATGAGGGAAACCTCTGTGAAAGTCAGCCGTACCTCCGTATAAAACAGCGCCCTCAGCGGAGGCGTTAAACCGGAGTCTCTCCAGCAGACAAAAAAGTCTGCAGCTGAGCAGGCTGGGAAGCAGACTCCTCCCAGATCCTCCCAGCTTCGCTTCCCAGGGAATGATGGGATCAGGAAACCGGCTGTTCCCCCCAAAGGTCCTGGAGTCTGTCCAAATTCCCCTGATGGGAAAAGTGTGGTGATAGAGGTTGATGGGTCTCCATCTGCCTCGTCATCCTCCACAGGGAAAAAGGGTCAGGAGAGAACACTTCCTGGCCCCAAACAGATATATTAATTGAAAGGAAGTTTTCTCCTCTATAATCTGACAATGAGGATGCAGAAATGGAATGAGTTGTTCACTGTCTTCATTTCCTTGCCATGATGGAGTCAGAAATTTTCCATTAGAACATCCGAGGTCTCTTTTCCAATTTTGAGGAGCTACAGCTGCTTTGTCTGAATCTGAAACCTGTTGTGGTAGCTTTGCAAGAAACGAAAATTCAGAACCAGATTAATTTCTTTCTCTCCAGTTTATATGTTCTCTTAAAACCAGCACAACCACTGCAGATGAGTAACAGGGGGAGTCTCCCTGCTCATCCGCAAGTCTCTTCTGTTCAGCCCTATTGATTTAGATACTTCTCTTTAAGTTTTAGCCACATGAATAACTTTGCATAAAACAGTGTTCTTTATATTTACATAGTGTTCTTTATATTTGCCACCACCTACTCTCAGTCAGTCGACAAGAGCTGGTCAGCCTGCTTAGAGAACTTCCACAACCTTTTTTGCTGTTTCATGATTTCAATGGACACAGTCCTCTTTGGGGTGGTGTAAAATCTTCATCCAGAGGTCTGTTTCTTGAAGATGTCTTTTCAGAGCTGGATCTGTGTTGTCTGAATGATGGCTTTCCAACTTACCTCCATTCTTCCACAGGTACACTTTCATGTCTAGATTTGTCTACATGTGACGCCTCGCTGGTGAATAATCTCTCAATCTACAAAAAAGGACTTTCTGGTTTTGTCTGATTCGCTGTCAGCTTTGGAGGCCATAGCTGGCCGTAACCTCCATCATCCCGAACTTCTACACTTTTTTAAAGGTCTACTTTAGACGTTTTCGATAATTGGTCAGCTTATGCAGAAATATCAAATGTTTGATGAATTGGTAAAATAAACATCCGATTCGCTCCCAATCACACGAAATCGATCCGCAAAAGTGGGCATTTTCACCTGTAATCAAGAAAACGGGAGGTAATCAACTAAATCTTGGCATGGCTTAACTGCTCTTGGATGTGATGTCACATGAGTGTCAGCGACGGTGACAGAAAGTGATTCTGATAGTTCTTGCACATCTCGCTCAGAATTTAATTTATCATGTAAAAGCAGTGACAATGATTGCGACAGCCAGTGTGACTCTTCGGATGTTTCTGCAAGGCCTTTACCTTATCAGTTTGAATGCTAAGTTCTTTTTACCACGTCAGTTCCAGCTGGACCATGGAAACGAGCTATTCAGTTCCAGCTGGATGCCCGAACACAGCATTCCGAAGGCATATGGACTTTACCGAAGTCTCGAGGGAGGGTACCTACTGACTTCTTGATGCGATCACGTGTGGACGGCAAGCGGAGATTCTCCTTCCTCAAGCCAACGCGTTCATTCAATTTAACAGGTGTGATCTATCCATAGATAAGAACAGAATAAACGTGCGACTATCTCGTACTAATCTGTACGAGCTTACCACTCCGCCTTCAAAGTATACGCGCACAATGCAGACGAAGTTTTTGATCCACTCGAACGGGCTCGGCAATTGTCGGAATAGCTCGTTTCCGCGGTCCAGCTGGAACTGACGTGGTAAAAAGAACTTTGCGGCCCGGCATGTTTGCGCGAACTGAATCCACTTCTTTCGAGTATTTGGATCAGATGGAAATGTGTGCAAAGAATATCCGTCTCCTGCTGAGCTGCTGCACTCGCCTACAGCACAGTATCTGCCACCCCCTTGTGACTTTTTAGGCTGTGGGGGATCGCAACTCGTGTTGATTTCACTTGGCGTTGCCATGTTGTGTAGGTCGTGGTCCATCAAGTGACGTCACCGTTTTCGGTCTACCGCGCGGGGTTTGAACAGGTGTGCAAAAGTCGTTTTTTATCTATTAAATTCTTCCGGCGATTTAAAAAAAAAAAATGAATACCATACTATGGTTATATGACATGTAGACCTGTTTTTAACAAATTATTGAAAATCTCTAAAGTAGACCTTTAAAAACTTTTTACCACGTTCAAAGTGGAAGGTCACACAACATCATTCTGGTTTGGTTTCCCTGTCAAGTTGGCATTGGAGGGAATGAAATGGCTGATCGTTTGGCCAAGAATGCCACAACAGGGAAACTGTCTAACATATCTATCCCCTGCACAGATCAGAAACCAAAAGTTAATGATTATGTCAGAGACCTCTGTCAGGACGATTGGAATACACAGATGGATAATAAACTCTTTCAGATCCGTCCAAACGTAAAAGAGTTCCTCTCATCCACCTCTGGTGGTGGTAAAGAAGAAGCGGTTGCTTGCTGGCTGCACGCCGGCCATTCGTATTTTACTCATTCATACCTTTTAAAGAGTGAAGAAGCTCCATGGTGCATTCCATGTCATGTGCCACTCACAATGAAACATATTCTTTTAGAGTGTTAGAATTTGCATGATGTGAGACATAAACATTTTACAGCAGATTCCATGAAAACCTTGTTCAGAGAGGTTCCATCTGATGCAATCTTTGAATTCTTGAAAGAGATTAACATTTTTCATTGGATCTGAGATTTTATAGAGGAAAGATTTTTAACCAAATTTCGGGTGGGTTTTTAGAAGATGTATTTCAAGGAGTTATGTGAATGAATGACTTGTGAGTTGACTTCAACGTGGTGACAGCCCTAATATGGCCCTTTGCAGTCGGCTGGGCTATAAGCAACATTACCTTACCTTACCTTTCAGAATTTGATTTGTGTTGTCTGAATGATGGATCTCCAACTTACCTCCACTCTTCCACAGGTTCACTTTCCTGTTTAGATTTGTCGATATGTGACCCCTCGCTGGTCCTGGACTATGAGTGGTCTGACCATGACGATCTGCATAGAAGTGACCGTTTCCCTGTTCTATTAAAACACAGAACAACTGAAAACACCTCTGTCCCACAACACCTAAATTATAAGAAGGCTAATTGGAATCTTTTTGCAGCAAATATTTGAACCTTGGTTCAATTCTGACTGCCAACAAATCTCAAAAGTATGCAAACGGGCGCAGCGTCGGGTATTCCAAAGACCTTCAGCTCACAACGCTCGCACCCATCAAAAACTCTGTGCCAAAACAAGACACACTTTTAAAATCAGTAATTGTCAGTCTGGTACATTGACGACGGATCTGCACATCAAAGACACTGATGTATCCATGATCCTACCCTTCAGCTCATGTCACCCACGCCACTGCGTTCGGAGCATGCTGTACAGCCAGAATGGAAAGGTGACCCCAGAGGGGGAGGGAGGGGGGGGGGGGGGGGGGGGGATTTGCCACTATGATTTTCTTGTGTCTTTTCACATCATAAACTGAAATGCATATGTCAGCAATTGATTTATTGGAGCTTTTGGGAGATATAACCATGTTTATTAGCGAATTTTCCTTCTTTGGGCTCTATATTTGTGATTAGAGGATATACTTAGTTAACCCGTTCGCTGCTTGAAGCTGCTTGAAAATGTTACAAACAAAGGCTTTCCCAGTGCCAGGGAAATCTAATGATTTGGGGGTAATAATTAACAAAAAATTCTAGCTCAGAAACTACAAAAGATATAACAATGAAATATATATGATTTTTGAAGGAAATTGAATGAAGATTTTGAATCTGGGCTTCTTTTGTTTTAATTTTGATAATAAAAAAGTATTTAGACAATTAGATTTGGATAGATTTTTTTGCACGATCAAAAGCATATGTATTTACCACTACATCTTCACATCCAAACAAGAACACAAAGCAAAAAAGTTGAAAATAAAGTTTGTATTGTCACACTACACCTGTAAATGAAAGTAAAACAGTTTAGAAGTCTATCAAGACGCTCACACTCTATGCAGACAGGTCAGTCCATGACCACGCCCCTCTCTCCCCACCACGCCCCCTTGCTGGACTTCAACCCTCTCTTTCACTGCTCCTCTTCCCCTACCTTTCCCTCTGCCCTGTGCCGCGCCGCGAGCAGGCCGCGCTCCCCTCTCACGCTGACTACCACGTCACTGACCACTGGCACGCAGTGCAGAGTACACACTAGGCGAGCTCGTTCGACGCTGGCAAACCAGTCAGCTGAACACACATTGAGGTCACACAGCCCGACACAATAACTGACGAATACGGTTGGCAATTCCATCACTATCATCATCTCACCTTCATGCTCGAGTGAGTCGTTGAATAAAAGATTATTGTCTTTGTCAAAAATCATTAGCAGAGCCTGCTCAGCTGTGTAAATACGTTGATTTGGTCGCTGCGCTTGTCGAAGGTTGCGCCGCCATCTTTGCAAGCGAGACGAAGTGCTGGCTGGTCATCCAGTCAGTGATGAGAATAAATGGGCTTTCCCCTCACGTGTGGTCATTTACATATCATTTTAATACTACAGACATATAAGGCTTACTACGCACACTCTATTTAAGTCCGTTGATAGAAATAGTAACGAATGAAAATTCAAGAAAAATGCATGACGTCAGTGGACGGCCCATAGGCACTGGGAAAGCATTTTTAATGCGGCGTCAGCTGACGGCTTAAAGGCACTCTACGGGTTAAAGACCTGTCGATATGGCACTAATCCACTTATCGTCAAATGGTTTGCAGTTCCGGATAGAAGGATGATTGTTCCATTTACAGATAGTCATCTTTTTGCAGAAACAATGCCCATTTGACAGTATTTGGCGCCAACTTCCGGTATTTTAAAAAAACGTATAAGAAACTGGCTTACTGACTAGTTGCAAAGTGAGACGACTGCAGGCGGAAATCTAAACAAATCTTAAATAGATGTCAGCGGTTTGCCAAGGGAAACGTGGACAAACGAGTCACAAGACAAAACATGACGCGTTTCGACCTCTTAGGTCTTTTCCAGGCAAGACTCAAACAAATAGGACAATGAAAATGAACGAGGCCTCATTTTCAAAGATAAGTGACAAACTCGTTCTTCTTCTTCTTCTTCTGCGTTCGATTGAAGCTGGATGCGTCAGACTTGTAACCCGGCCGCCATGATGAAGCCCTCGGTCTTCTCCAGGTCAGAACGGGCTCCCCAAAGCTGCGCCTGTAACTCCGCTCCCCCCGGCCAGGTTTTGTGTCGTAGAGCTGCGTGAGTAGGACAGCGCAGGAGGACATGTTCAGGGGTCTGGGGTCCAGTGCCGCATGGACACTGGTCAGTGTAGGTGATCTTCAGGCGGTTAAGGTGGCTCAGCAGTCTGCAGTGGCCGGTCCTCAGTCTGAAGAGGATTGTCTGCTGGTGCCTTTGGAGCTGGTGGATCGGGTCAGCACCACTCTCTGCACCCAGCCTTCTCTTCCACTGGGACTGAAACTGGTTGTGGATGATGGTCTTGGCCTCCCTGTAGGTCACGGGGTGGCTGAACTGCTCCATTTTGCTGCCTGCTTTGGAGAGAGCATCAGCTTTTTCGTTGCCCATGATCCCACAATGAGACGGAATCCACTGAAGCATAATGACAGACTGTTTTGAGAGTTCATGGAGGGCAGCCTTGATGTCTTGCGTATGTTGTTCATTTCTTGTGTTCTGAAGTCCCTGCAGCAGAGATCGGCAGTCTGTGAAGAAGACAACCTTCTGTGATGGGCTGGCCGGTTCCAGAAAGATCCTCACTGCGTGGAGCAGTGCTATTGCCTCCGCTCTGTAGTTGGAAGAGATCTTTCCAGTAGGGAAGGCCTTGTGTGTCAATCTTCCATTGGTGTGTCTGATGAAGAACCCTGCTCCTCCATTCTTGACTGCTCCTTCTGAGGATCCATCTGTGAAGACGTGGGTCCACTCACTGGGGTTGTATTGGTTGGCGATCATCTCCTGTGCTAGAGCTTTCATTACTTGAGGGGCTTGACGGTCCATTCTTTTAATGCCAGGAACTTCGGTGATGATTGCGACATCTTCCAGGTGATTGTCTGGTTCCTCAAAATTTGGAAGCATCTCCATTTCGGCTGGTGAAACAGGCAGCAGGTCTTCATTGCTGCGATGCAGGCTCTTAGACAGGTGGTTGAAACTTGTTCTCTTTAGCCTGTTTTTGGTGGGGTTCTGCATCTCGGTGTGCATGGGGTGGGTAGGCATACGCAGTAACTTTTCACTGTGGATGAAAACCTTCTCGCGTCTGTCTTCGAGGGAATGTAGACTAGTAAGCTTCTCCATGGCTTGGATTGGGGTAGTCTTCATCCCACCAGTGATCAGTCGCAATCCTGCATTCTGCACTTTGTTCAGGCGACTGGTGTTGGTCTTGGATGCAGTGGCCCATGCAGAACTGCCATACTCCAGGGTTGGTCTGACGGTACCCACATACACCTTCTGCAGGATGCTGCTGTTTGCGCCCCAGGATGTACCGGCCAGCTTCTTCATGATGGCGAGCTTCCTGACTGCTTCGTTTTCAGTGTTCTTGAGGTGCGGATTCCAAGTAAGCCGCTTGTCCAGCTTGATGCCTAGGTATGTTGGTTGTCTTCTTGTTTTAGCTCTCTTCCATTTATTTTCAGGCTGATGGTTTCTCGCAGTGGCGACAGCGAGAAGACTGTAGCCACTGTCTTGGTGGCATTGACTTCTACGCCCCAGTCAGAGGCCCATCTTCCGACGTGTTCCAGTGCTTCCTGCATCCTGTAGCTGGCTGTGGTTAAATGTTCTGCAGCACTCCAGGCAGCAAAATCGTCGGCGTGGAGAGCTCTGGAGATGTGCTTGGTGAGCTTCTCAGCGATGTCATCAATGAAGATGAGAAAGAGTGTAGGGGAGATGACTTCTCCTTGTGGTACACCTTGTTGTAGAGTGATTCGGTGGCTGATTTTCCCATCAAGCTGAACTCTTGCTGTGCGGTACTGGAGGAAGTTGCGTATCCAGCGGTACATATTCCCTTCCACTTTCTTGTTTAGCAGCTTCAGGAGAAGTCCTTCCTTCCATACCTTGTCGAAGGCTTTGGTCAGGTCCACAAAGACAGCGAGTACCTTTTTCTTCTCCTGAAAGGCGTTTTCGATCTGTTGGGCGAGGTACACAAGCTGGTCTTCCGTACTGTGGTTTTTCCTGTATGCTGACTGTGTGTTGCTGAGCAGGTGATTTTCTTCCAGGTGTTTCAGCAGTCTTGTGTTCACCATTCTTTCCATCACCTTGCCCAGACAACTGAGGAGGCTGATTGGTCGGTAGCTGGATTTCTTGGTTTTGTCTTTTTGTTTCTTTCTGATGGGGATGATGACTGCTTCTCTCCATCGGTCTGGGAATTTCCCTGAGCTCCATGACTGGTTGATGATCAGAAGGAGCTTCTGTTTTGCTGTGGTTCCAAGTCTCCTGATCATGTCATTGGTAACACCATCTTTCCCTGGGGCTTTCTTTGGCTTTAGTTTTTTAATGGCTGCATTGAGTTCAGTCATGGAGAAGGCTGACATCATGGACGGTGTAGGGTTCTGGTGTTTCAGCTTCTCCCTGGTTTCCTTGCTGACTTCCTGCACTCGGGCAATGGGTATTGTTGCTTTGCTTTCCTCTTTGTAAAATTCTGCCAGGATGTTTGCTGCTTTCCTTCCCGTGTGGTGTGTACCATTTTCCTCGATGACGGTTTTGCTGTGTCCCGCTCTGGTGTCTTCATTCAGGGCTTTTGTCAGATTCCACAGCTTGCTGGTGTCCTTCTCCATGTTGAGGCTGCTGGTCTTCTCGTTCCAGCTCTTTTGGAGTTCAGCTTTCTTCTGTTGGTTGAAAGCTTCTTTGGCGTTGTTGTGCCTCACTAGGTTCTCTGGAGTGGGGGTTTGCTCCATAGCTTCTCTGGCATTGTCCATTTCAGTGTGAAGCTGTTCCAGTGTGTCACTCCAGTATGGCAGGTAATGTCTTCTTTTGCCCCTTGGGATTGCCTGCTTTGCTGCCTGAAGAATTGCATCAGTGAAATTCTGGACGTTCTTGTTCAGGTCATTTGCACAGCAAATGTTTTTGGTGTGGTGGTCAGCCTTTTCTGCAAAGAGGGTCCAGTTGGCTCGTTTGAAGTTCCAACTTGGTTGCATGTTGCGCTCAGTACATCCTAAGCTGGAGATGTTGAGAATGACTGGCAGGTGGTCGCTCCCTCCAAGCTGGGTGCTGACTTCTCTGGACGTGAGCTTGTGAATGTCCTCAGTAGCTACTGCCAGGTCTGGTGTGGAGGTGGTTTTCCAGGCTCTGGAGAATTACGTTGGTTTGTCGTCTGCCTGGTTGATGAGTACTAGATTATTTTCCATCATCCAATCTTCCACCTCCTCACCACGGGCATCCATTTCCTCATATCCCCAGCTTTGCGAGTGGCTGTTGAAGTCTCCAACCACCAGGTGTCTGTAAGCTTCTAGCTTCACGTTGTGTAGCGTAAGAGATGAGGTTGATGGGCTGTAGCAGTTGGTGATCCGTAGGTCTCCACTGGGCAGCAAGAGCTTGACAGTCAGGTGTTCTAGTTCTTGTCTTCTTGATCTGTTTGTCTCTACTGCAGGGATGGAGTTTCTGACAAGGGTAATGATTCTTCCCTTGTGTCTGTCTTCGCGGTCTTGGCGAAATGTCTCGTAGCCTCTTACGAAGAAACGTCGATGATCTTTCAAGTGTTTTTCTTGGATGCAGATGACATCGATGTTGTTTTTGCTGAGAAACTTTTGCAGTTCTGGCTTCTTGTTCCCTAGTCCTTCTGCATTCCACTGAGCCACTGTAAGGATGGTAGGAGGCTGGGTAGTCTGGTCAGTCGCTCTACTCTGCCTTCCCCCGACCGTCAGGTTAACAGAGGCACCGGTCGCTTGGGTGGGCCCCTTTGAGGCTAAGGGCCCGGCTCCGTCCCTCCCCGGTTGTTGCTGATAGGGACGACGCCATGACAACAAGGTAGTCTGACGCATGACCATAATCGTTGATGCGTGTGTGTCCTAATTTATCCCCAGGACCTGCGCCGTAGCTGACACACTCCGTCTTCGGCAGGCTGGATGCTTTTGCCATTTAACCCATGGCTGGGGTAAGGCTTGGAGCAGTGTCAGGGCGTATCCACACGCCGGTGGGCCTTCACTCAGTTCCTTCCATTTTGGTGGGGGCCTTACTCCTCCATCTGGACTGGTCTAGCCTGTGGCTTTCCTTGATTGGAGAGGCCGGGATCTAGTTTTGATATAGCGCCAGTATTCCGCTCCCGTGCCGCGTTAGTGAAAACAACCTGCCCCATGTCCCCCTGAGGAAACACCCACATTAACGTGGCGAGAAGGTGCGACTACGGTGTTCACCCTTTCTTAATGGAAGAAAGGGATCTTCGCAGGTCACAAACTCGTTCATTTTCATTGTTCTATTTGTTTGTGTCTTGCCTGAAGAAGACCTAAGAGGTCGAAACACGTCGTGTTTTGTCTTGTGACTCATTTGTCCACGTTTCTCTTGGCGATTCGCAAACATTTATTTACGATTGGCTTACTGCCATTCTCCAGTATGGTCATCACCATCAGCAGTCTGAAATGTGTCTTAACATTAAACCACATGTAGTAGTAGTAGTAGTTGTGGTAGTAGTAGTAGCAGTAGTAGCAGCAGCATTAACAGCAGCAGAAGCAGTAGTAGTAGTAGTAGTGGTTGTAGCACGAGAGTTATAGGCAATGAGTGTAAAAATATTTTTCATACATAAACCAGATCTAAATCTGAAAACCAGAATCTGGGCAGGCTGGATATCACTCGCTGGGAGGAACCTGGGTATGGTGAATGACCAGTCAACGGTTGACTACATGCAGCCAGTTCTACATCCCGTCACTGAGAACGCTACTGTTCAACATATCCTCCAAGTTTCTGTTGATGCTTCAAGGGAAGTGGGCCAGAAACACACTCTGTTCACCTGTGACCTGGCTGTTGCAAGAAGGGCATACATGATTGTTTGGCAGAATGACCGGTTCAAGGACGTTGTTGTTCGCCTTGCCATATTCCATTTTCTGTGTTCATACATGGCAGCACTTGGAAAACTCATGAGGGGATCTGGTATTGGAGAGATCATTGTGCAGTCAGGAATCTGCTCAAGTGGGTTGATTGATGCTGTCTTGGCAGGTAAGCACTACAGTTGTGCCCTGAGAGTCCACAAGGTTGTTCTGGAGGCTCTTGAGCGGTTGCTTCTTCAGACATTCTTGAAGGAATCAACAGAAGCTTCAGATCTTCTGAACCAGCTGTCTGAAGATCTGCCAGGGTGCACAAACAGACATCAGCTTCAAGACACTCTTGAGAAGCCATCTGTTGTTCTCCTCTTCACACTGTACTCGAACTTCAAGAAGGACGTTATCATGGGGAAGAAAGGGAAAGATAGCACAGTTCTGGTTGCAGTATGCTGAGAGAGTGTGGCTGATTCTGCGTCTCCTCCGGGCTACAAAAGAAAATGACTTGGACTTGCACTTGTCATGCATAGCGAAAATGTGCCCTCTGCTCTTTGTGATGGATCACCAGAACTACTCAAGGTACGCCACAGTCTATTCCTGAGCATTCTGAATCTCAAGCACAACCATCCCTCAGCAGAGGAACTCCTGCGACATGGAGGACTCAGTGTGTCGAGATCAACAGTTCCTTCATGCGGAGTACCAATTGACCAAACTATTGAGCAAATGATCAGCTGCCATGCAAAATCTGCTGGTGGGATCATAGGATTCAGCAGAAGTGCTGCCTACTTTCGCTGGTGCATGACACGTCATGTCAGAGCTTCTTTTCTTGTTGCAACGCTTGAGATGGCTGGCATGAAAGGGGATGATGTCAAAGTTCACAAAGACATGGCATGTGCAGAGACTAGAGCCAGTGAGGAGTGTGTGAAAAACATGATGGATTCCTTCTACAGCTTCATGGATCCCTTTTCAGTGGAAGAGAGGGGTCTCTTCTGTCTCTCATCAGGAATGCAAGCACCAGACAGCATTCAAGAAAAACGTCTATCAGCAGATGCACGTGGCAAGGAAGCCTTTCACCAATTTGTGACAGAACGACTGGTTGAGGAAACTCTTGAGTTTCCATGCTCCTCTGAAAAAAGTGGAGCTAAAGACATTTGAAAAACGGCAGAAGACAAAGACTTTGCGATCATCTTCGAACAAACCGGTGCAAGTGGCAGCGCAGAGAGACATGTTCGGACAACTTCTCATGATCTTGCAGGAAAATAACATCAGTTTGCAGAAGGTCATAAGCTACCTTTGAGTCCAGTGCCTTGGGCCCTAGCAACTCCTGATGGTTTGCCTGCAAAGACAGAGAAAGGAAAGCTTGTGCATCTCTTGGAGGAGACAAGAGTTGAAGGAGCAACCAGATCGGGGGAAATGCCATCACATAATTGACGCAGTGTTCCATCTGCAGTCACTTACCTCTCTTCCCCCAACATTTGGAGACCTGGCAGACAGAATCCTGAAAAATATGCCATCCACAGACAGGATCGATTATGTGGCAGATGTGTACAACCACAACTCCATCAAATAATGGAATGTTCTCGTCAGGGAGAAGGTGAAGAATTCCTTCTGAAGGGTCCCAACAATAAGGTCCCCAGAGACTGGAAAGGGTTTATGAAAAATGGTGACAAGAACCAGCTCATCAAATTCCTGCTTTTGAATAGAGAAAAGATTCCCATGCTGCCACACTCCTGAACAGAGAGCTGTTTGTGACATGTGGGCCCGATTACTTCAAGCTCTCCTCCACGGATGGCAAGACTGGAAGCCTCGCCAGTTCAAGAGCTGTTTTCCACTCAGGAAGAAGCGGACACGAGGATCATCCTTCACTGTTTTCACCAGAACAAGAATGCTTCTGACTCCGAGGGCATAATTGTGCGCTCTTCAGACTGATGTGTTTCTACTCTTACTACACTTTAGTTCCCAGCTCCATACAACAGTATACTTGAACACTGGCACTGGAAACCACAGGAGGCTGCTTTCCACTACAGACCTTGCTGCCAGGTATGGACAGGAATACTGTGAAGCACTCCTTGGCCTACATGCTTTTTCCGGTTGTGACTCCACCAGTTCTTTTGTGAGCAAAGGGGAGATCAGGGCGTTCAATGCGTTCACAAGGAACCCGTTCCTTCATGATACCTTCCAAGCACTGGGAAGCCCAGAACTGTTCTGATTCAGTGGACAACCTTGAACACTATGTCTGTTGTCTGTATGGCAGACCCAAAAGCAGGAACATCAACCAGGTCTGCTTTGACCTTCTCAGAGAAAAGTTTGACACCAGTCGGGAAATGCAGTGTTGGCCAGCTACAACGGAACTGACCTGACCCTCCTACCTCCCTGTCAGTCTCCTCTGCGGATGCACACAGAGCGAGTCAACTGCCAGGTATTATATCTTACTGTTTTCAACATGATAGTTATTGTTGTTGCAGGGTAGTCTTGCAGTGTTTGATAAGGTCTAGAGGAATGCTGTCATTCCTCCAGACCTCATGCTGTTGAGCAGATTAATGAAGATAAACTGACAGCTGCTGCAGCAGAAAAGCAAACATGCAGAAAGGGGATGGCAGGAAACAAACCATTGTCAACATGCAGATGTGACCACTGTGCCACTCGTGCATCAAACTCTACAGCCACAGGTGACACTGCTTGGGCCGAGCAGACAGCCAAGTCAGATAGCTATATCTTAGGTTGGATATATTCTATCCGTGGTCAGCTACAACTGACGGAGACCTACAGTAGTATTGTTGTTGGTAACTATAGTTAAACAAATGCTATTTGACCTGGCCAGGGGTAACACAATAGCCTGAATATGACATTTTGAACATAAATAGGATTGAGTCCTGAGACCGAAGCCTAAGTTAGTCATTGCCAAGGCTATAACACGGCTATGAGATTTGATAATCTTTACCCTTTTTTCTTCTGTTCTAACGTGGAGGTTTGGAAGTACGCCCGTTGTGCTCAACCATCTATTGATGGGCCGTCAGGCAGAGGCTGGAAGACAACAGACAGTGCTTTGGAGATCAACTGGTGTCAGGAGGATATACTTCCATGTGAACTTGTTGATATCCTCTGTGACCAGCCAACTCCTGAGGAGGAGAACAGTGACTTTGAACTTGTGAACCTTTGTGATGCTGTTCAAGAGGAAGGGTTTGACACTGAAGAATCTGTTGTCAACAGTTCTGTGTAGGTGCAATCTTCTTACTGGTGGACAGGTGCATACTATGACACTCAAGTCATCACTCGCTTGTGTTGAAACAGATCTCTTGGTCATGGTTTATGAACAGGTTGGCCCAAACTCTACTTAACCATTTTGAAACAGGTTAACAGTTTCTGTTCAGTTGTATCCATTTCAAAACCAATTTAAAGAGTAATAGGTTGGTGCGCCAAACGTGTTAAAAAAGATTGACAAATTAACGCATATATCATGTTTATTTGGATGCTATTACTACAATTGTGCTTCAAACACATCAGATTTGGTATGCGCATGTAGAGCAAGCATCAGCGCATTTAAAAACAACTTGTATTTGATTTTTAAGGCATTATACTATGAGTAATAGCATGTTGTTCACCGCTACTCCCTTTTTTGAGAGTAGGAAATGGGTGATTTCTTCCAGACCTTGTTGCTCCCAAGAGCTCCAACCAATCTTTTGTTGACATCCTATGATAGCGGTATATGGCCTAAACTTTCAGAAAAACACAATGGTAAATCCCCCCCCCCCCAAGCCGGGGTCGGGTTTATGGTCACCTGAAGTACTAAGAAGGAAGAAAAGGAAAAAAGTTTGGGGGGGAAAAAAAAAAAAGAAGTCATTGTTGATTCTAGGGACAAGCACCCTGTATTTGACAGCCCCTCCTCGGCCTTTGATGCCCGGTTTTGGTACCTAGACGGCCCCTCATCAGCCCAGTTTTGGTACCTGAATGACTCTTTCTCGGCCCTTGGTGTGGTGTCTGCTTCCCGAAGATATTTTGATTTTTCTTGAAAAAAAGAAAAAAATCTTTTGATTGATGAAAACAATGACATTTTGGCAATTGAGATTTGGCGTCTATGTACCCATAGTGATTTGGGGGGGGGGGGGGGGGTTGGCAACTTAGTGACCCAGAAGGGGAGAAAAAAAAAATGTCTTGATTTTTTTTTTTTTTTAAAGGTTGTTGTAGAGTGGGTGATCCATTCACGACGACTGGTTCCTTGGTTGCAGCAACGCTGCCGTACTCCCTACTCCCTGGATGAGCCATAGTACTGTTCCGTTACAACTATAAAAAAAAAAAAAAAATCACCTGTTCTCTCGTGTATGGTCTAAGGGATGCAGCTGCTCTAAATGTTTAGAACAGGGTTCTACCCATTGGAAAGAGTAAGTTTGCATGCACTAACGATGACCTCTGTGACCCCAGAGTAGTCTGAACAAAGAGACCGTCTGGCACTGGGAATTTCTGCTAAAGACACGTGTGGAAAATTCCAGCCTCGCCAACATGTCGGGCAGAAAAAGAAACATGGCATTACATGAGGTGTTAGAATTGGTTCAGCAAAGTGGTTCAGAGGATTTTGGGGGTGGGGGGGGGGGGGGGGGGGTAAAGAAGATGTACAAGTTCATCGAAAAGAATCTGAGTTTCATTTATTTGCTGTGTGTATCTAACATTTTTATACGTCTTTATCATCTGAAGCCAAAACAGTTAAAAGTGTGTACAGTATGCAATGATATATTTTCTTTTTTTTCAATGTATTTTTTTCACTTGCATTACTCATATTGGATACCTCAGGGTTTCTTTGCATCTATTCAAAGTAAGAGTGAAAGTTTATGCCCCTTTTCTTCCTCATTTGCTGTTGTCATACTAACCGTTTAGTTATGTTGTTTCCGTAACTGTAGCGTTGCTATTTTACAACAACAACAAAAATTTTAAGTGCATGTTCTTTGCAAAGTTCACGTTTTATCCTTTCTGTTGGCATATAACAATAGATTGTTACGTTCACGTTAGGGGACATAAAATAATATCAAAAAGTGCAAAAAATACACATCTACAACTGTTGTATGCACATGCTGAGCCTGAGCACGTGCCAGCAGAGAAGTGACGTTGTGCTGCCACGCCTGTCGCGAAAGAATTAAAACCCAGTGCACCAAATGAGTAAGGCACAAAAGAAAGGAAAAATAATTTTCATCTTTTTCCGGGGAAGAATTTTAAATGGTATTTTTATTGTTGTGAAAGAGTCAGATGTGTGGTTGCGTGCGGGGCGCATGATTGTCTTTGCATGTGAGAGTGGATATGGAGACCATTGTGTGACAGCAGACGTACAATGAGTGAAGGGCATGTATAATGCAACAATGACATTATTATGTGTATTCACAGCTCTGGACTTGCTGGACAAGATGCTGACCTTCAACCCAAACAAGAGGATCAACGTGGAGCAGGCTCTAGCTCACCCCTATTTGGAGCAGTATTATGATCCGGGAGATGAGGTAATATATCAGAGCCAATCAAATGCCAGGGGAAAGGATAGTGGGATAGAAATTTTTCACTGCCTTCTGTCAGACTATCTTTGTTACATTGACAGCAACTTGTGCACTGCAAGGAGCCATTTATAGAGTCATAAGATCAGAGCAGGCAGAGGGTGCTTGAATTGGAAGAACGTCTGTCAGATACTGAGGGGTAGTGATTGTAATGGAATGGAAGTTGAGAATAACAACTCTGTACTTATCACATGCAGAAATCAGATCGATTTCTGCACATATTTAGTGCAGAGCAAGGTGATATGGTCAGTCTTTTTAGTTATGAGGATTAAATGGGATGCTGTTTTTTTTCTTAACTTCAATGAGTTTTCATAATAGATATTGAGTGTTTGTATTCCGCCGTTTGGTCTTCATATGCAGCCTCACGCGCGGAATGCAGGTCTAGACCTAGGAGTTGTGTCGGATTTTTCCAAATTTCCAGATCAGCCTCCGTGGACCTTTTTCACACCAGAGATTCGTTTTGATCTTGCAGCTTTTCGTAAAGAGTCTACCAGCTCTCTGGCATACAAGGCCTTGTATGCTGACCTCTGTTCAAAATTCCCATCTTATCAGAAAATTTTCACTGATGGTTCCAAGTCTGAAGATGGAGTGGCCTGTGCAGCCTATTGCCCTGGTGCTCCTTCTCAGATATTGTTAAAACATATCCCTCCAGATGCTTCTGTCTATTCTGCTGAACTTACTGCTCTGGTTCTGGCATTGAAGATAATTTCACAATCTAAGAAGAGGGACTTTCTGGTTCTGTCGGATTCGCTGTCAGCTTTGGAGGCCATAGCTGGCCGCAACCTTCTGCATCCAGAACTTTTACATTTCTTTGAACTTTTTAGCAAGTTGAAAGCGGATGGTTACAATATTATTCTAGCTTGGGTTCCTGGTCATGTTGGCATCGGAGGGAACGAAATGGTTGATCGTTTAGCCAAGAATGCCACAAGAGAGAAATTGTCCAGATCTGAAACCCAAAATTAACGATTATGTGAGAGACCTCTGGCAGGAGGATTGGAATACACAGACGGATAACAAACTCTTTCAGATCCATCCAAACCTTACAGAGTTCCTCCCATCTACGTCTGGTGGTCGTAAAGAAGAAACAGTTCTGTGCCGGCTGCACACCGGCCATTCATATTTTACCCATTCGTACCTTTTAAAGAGTGAAGAAGCGCCATGGTGCATTCCATGTCATGTGCCACTCACAATGAAACATATTCTTTTAGAGTGTTGGGACTTGCACGATGTGAGACACAGACATTTTACAGCCGAGTCCATGAAAATCCTGTTCAGAGATGTCCCGCCTGACGTGATCTTTGAGTTTTTGAGAGAGATTAACATTTTTCATCTGATTTAAGATTTTACGGAAGAAAGATTTTTAACGAAGTTTCTGGTGCGTTTCTAGAAGATGTCATTTAAAGATGTATGAAAGGGTTTTTTTTTTTTTTTTTTTTAAATGACTTGTGAGTTGATTTTAACGTGGTGACAGCCCTGATGTGGCCCTTTGCAGTCGGCTGGGCTTTAAGCAACATTATCTTATCTTATCTTATACAGGTTCTGTTAGCTGAAGTGGCTTGACTGGTGTCATGAACACATGTCTATAAGCACCCCCTCCACCATGGAGTTTTTTCTCTCTTTTTTTCTTTTCTTTTTTTTTTGTTTTTTTTTTTGCTCATATACATTCTCATCGGAACCTATTTGTCAGTTCGGGAAATGTCTGAATGAAGCGCCAGCTGGCAGCTCTTCAGTGGGTACTACCCAGGTAGGCAGCCCATTGTGTAAACGAGTGTGGAGTGTAAAGCGCTTTGAGCTTGGTCTCTAACCGAGGATAGGTGCTGTATAAGTATTCATAATAATAATGATAATATTAGCTAATATGGCCCATTGTAGTTGGCTGGGCTATAAACAAGATTCTCTTTCTCAATCTCTTTGGAGCATGTGAAATCAGGCATTGTGTGCAAAATTAAGCCTGCAAATGAGCCATGTGTGCAAGTGTTATGGTTTGGGATTTTGTAGAGCCATAGCCACTTCAGCTTCCTTCCAACACTTGGTGCTACTCAGCAAGGTTTTGGGCATCTTCCTGGCTTATTGAGAATCCGTTCATTTCTCACTTACTCGGGGATTTCAGAATGAGCAGGTGTGACTGTTTCAGAAACATATCTTTTGTGGCAGCTAACACAGCAGTTTCCATCTCAAGAACCCCCAAGGTTATCCAGCAGGGCAATGCCCGTCTCCTCTTTCTTTGAATTTTGCACCAGTTTGACATGATACAGTATGTAATGTCAAAATGGGGGGTTCTTCAACTTACTCTCCCCTCCGGGGGTTGCAACCTTGCCGTGGTCGGAGGGCTTGCGTGGTCCAGTGATCTTTTAGGCTTTGCTGACAGGGGCATCAATACTCGACTAGATGGTTAGTTGTTGTCAATGCTTCTAGGCCTGTATAGCCAAGCTGCTGACTGGCCAAGCATTACATGGTAGGAATTGATGCCCCTGGTAGGGTCTCCCATGTCAGAAAGGTTAGGAGTGAGGGCCCAGACAAATAGTAACCCACCTTTTTCCTATTCTGTCTTCTGCCTTTCTTAACGGTTCTTTTCTTTCTTCGTCTCCCTTTCAAGCCTTCTTTTGCACACTCTTTTTCTCTCTGTGGTCTTCTTAAGATCCGCCCCTCCGGGGGTTGCAACCTTGCCGTGGTCGGAGGGCTTGCGTGGTCCAGTGATCTTTTAGGCTTTGCTGACGGGGGCATCAATACTCGACTAGATGGTTAGTTGTTGTCAATGCTTCTAGGCCTGTATAGCCAAGCTGCTGACTGGCCAAGCATTACGTGGTAGGAATTGATGCCCCTGGTAGGGTCTCCCATGTCAGAAAGGTTAGGAGTGAGGGCCCAGACAAATAGTAACCCACCTTTTTCCTATTCTGTCTTCTGCCTTTCTTAACGGTTCTTTTCTTTCTTCGTCTCCCTTTCAAGCCTTCTTTTGCACACTCTTTTTCTCTCTGTGGTCTTCTTAAGATCCGCCGTGTTTGCCGTGCGGTGCGACCTGTGATGGAGGGGGATGAGATCCTGGTGATTGAGAGGGCCAACGCCCTCAACACATCACTTTGGCACGGACCTCTCCTAGACAGGAGGTACACTCTGGCCTGGGTGTATCAATCGGCTTCCCCTTCGTGGGGCTGGGTCAAGACAGGCAGTTCTCCGACTGGCCAAGGTAACCCCTGCAGTGCTCAGCTCTCTGTTCCCGGGAGTTGGGCATGATCAGGGGGGATAGGGTCAGTAGGCTTCTGTTTGTCGTATATCTCTTCTGAAGCCTGGAAGGGGTCAAGACAATGAGTTCTTGGCCCTGGCCCCTTAGTTGGACTCCATGGTGGGTGGGTAAGGGAGAGACGAAATTTCTAAACATAAATCATGGCTTTATCCAAAATCACACCACCCATAAAGAAGAGGAAGGCAGTGGACCCCATTTCTGGTCATAACGATTCCGACAGTGACTCGGATATGGAGACGAGACAGATGACAGGTTTTTGGGCTTCCTGGCTTGTGGTTGAAGGGACAGAGCAGGAAAAGCCTATTTCTGCTCTGAGTCCTTTTGCTATTCAGAAGGGCTTTCAGGGTCTAGCAGGTGACCCTCAGTCAGTGAAAAGGCTACGGAATGGCACTTTCCTCGTCCAGTGCAGATCAAAGAGGCAATCGGAGCAGCTGCTGAGGGCAACAAAACTCGTGGACAGAGAGATCCGGGTGACCCCCCATAAGCAGTTAAATTCGACCAAAGGGGTTATTCGGTGCCCGGATTTGAAAGGTGTCTCGGAAGCGGAGATCAAGACAGAACTTGCGTCCCAAGGTGTGACAGAGGTGCATAGGGTGACAGTCAAAAAAGGTGCAGAAAGAGTGCCCACCAACACCCTCTTTCTGACATTCTGCAACCCTGTGCTGCCTCCGGTCATTAAAGTCGGGTACTTAAATGTACGTGTCCAACTGTATGTCCCATCCCCGTTGAGGTGTTTCAAATGCCAGAAGTTTGGACATGTCAGAGACCGCTGTTCTGGGCAGGAGGTGTGTGGTGTTTGTTGCAAGGCAACCCATGATGGGCCGTGTAAAGACCCGGCTCATTGTGCGAACTGCGGTGGCGACCACCCCTCCTCTTCACGCAACTGCCCTGTTTGGGTTCAGGAGTCCACCATCCAAAGAGTGAAGACTGAAAAGAAAATTTCGTTTTTTGAGGCCCGCAAACAGGTTGTTGGCAGTCAGACGTCAACAGTGTCTTCTTATGCTTCCGTTACAAAGAAAGTTTCCACCCGTTCAGTCTGCTGCCAGACTGACAATTTTACTTTCACCAAGACATTGCAAGAAAGACCGTTAAGCTCTGGTGGAAGCAAGTCCACCGCCTCCCAACCCAAAGTGCGTGCCCCTGGTGGAGGCAAAAAATCCGCCACCCCTCAGACTAGCCAGCAGTCTACTCCATCTGCTGCTGGGCAGATGAAAAAGCCAGGCCTCCCGCCTCGAACTTCCTCGAGCAGTGCCCGTGCGGGCAAGGGAGTTCAACCAAGTGTGGAGATGGTGGAGATGAGGAAGAAACCTCCACCATCTCCAAAATCCAGACCTTCTTCACCTGTGGGCAAGTCTGCCAGCAGGTCTGAAGACCCAAACAGTCCAGTGAAACTAAGCAATAAATTTGCTCCACTGAACGCAGACGATGACGAGGAGATGACCTGACTTCTCTCCTGTTCATCCTCTGCACCATGGATAGTAGTAAACTAATCCATTGGAATATCCGTGGCTTAAATTCAAATTTTGAGGAGCTGCAACTTCTGTGTCAAACTGTAAAACCTTCCGTCGTGGCTCTTCAGGAAACTAAAATTCAAAGCCAGAAGACCTTCACTCTTTCTGGCTTTAATATTCTTTCAAAACCTGCACAACCATCCACATTGGGACTGTCAGGTGGTGTTGCCCTTCTTTTACAGAAAACTTTGCTGTTTAGTCCTGTCGCTCTGACTACCTCCCTTCAGGCTGTAGCTGCGAGAGTCACTCTCCATAAAACTATAACAATTTGTTCACTTTATCTGCCACCTTCTGTCCCGGTTTGTCGTCAGGACCTTGTCAGTCTGATCGGAGAACTTCCTCGACCTTTTTTGCTGTTGGGTGACTTTAATGGTCACAATCCTCTTTGGGGTAGTGTCAGTTCGTCATCCAGAGGTCTGCTTCTTGAGGATGTCCTTTCAGACTTTGATTTGTGTTGTCTGAACGATGGAGCTCCAACTTACCTCCACTCTTCCACAGGTTCACTTTCGTGCTTAGATTTGTCGATTTGTGACCCCTCGCTGGTCCTGGACTATGAGTGGTCTGTCCATGACGATCTGCACGGAAGTGACCATTTCCCTGTTCTTTTAAAACCCTTATTAACTGAAAACATCTGTGTCTCACAACATCTTAATTATAAGAAGGCCAACTGGAATCTTTTTGCCACCAATATTTTGAAAGAATTCCAGGACACTGATTTTCTTCAGAGTCCAGACCCAGCTGAATCTCTGACTAACACTGTGATAAAGTGTGCTAAAACCTGTATTCCAATGTCTTCCAATAAACTCCAAATGCCCAAAACACCCTGGTTTAATTTAGACTGCCAACAAATTTCAAAAGTTCGCAAACGGGCTCAGCGTCGGGTATACCAACGACCTTCAGGTTCCAACGCTCGAGCCCATCAGAAACTCCGCGCCAAATCGAGACACACTTTCAAAATCAGTAAACGTCAGTCTTGGAGAAACTTTTGCTCCGGGCTGACATCAAAAACTTCAAAGAAAAAAGTCTGGAACATCATCAGAAAAATCAAAGGGAAAAACACCAACCCCTCCATTCATCACTTGAAACTTGCCGATGCTCTGATCACTGACAAACAAGCTGTTGCTAGTCTGTTGGCCTCCACCATCCAACAGAACTCCTCATCTTCAAATAAATCTGCAGCCTTTTTAAAAAACAAACAGCTCAGAGAGAAATCTTTATACAATTTCACATCAGACAACTCTGAAGCCTACAATCTCCCTTTTTCAATCAATGAACTGAAAACAGCTTTACAAACCTGCACTGATTCTGCCCCTGGTCTGGATGATATTCATTATCAGGTTTTGAAGCATTTTCCAGAAAGCTGTCTCCAGACTCTTCTTAAAGTATACAACCATATCTGGACCACAGGGTACTTTCCGCCCTCCTGGCGGAAAGCCCTGATCATTCCAATTCCAAAGCCTGGAAAGGACCTTACCAACCCTTCCAACTATCGTCCGATAGCTCTGACTAGCTGCCTCTGTAAGTTGATGGAAAAGATGGTCAACTCCCGTCTGATGTGGAAGCTGGAAACCGATGGCCTTTTGGCCAGTCAACAGTGCGGTTTCCGGAAATACCACTCGACAGTTGACCATCTAATCCGTCTGGAAACCACCATCCGCAATGCCTTTGTCAATAAACAGCATGTGGTCGCTATCTTTTTCGACCTCGAAAAAGCATATGATACCACATGGAAATCAGGAATTCTTCTGGACCTGCACAGACTTGGTTTCCGTGGTCACCTGCCTCTGTTCATACAGAACTTTTTGGCTGATCGACAGTTCCAGGTGCGTGTTGGCACCACACTCTCTGACATCCATGGGCAGGAGTTGGGTGTCCCTCAAGGGAGCATCCTTTCTCCTGCTCTTTTCAGCATTAAAATCAACGACATTGTGAAATCGGTAAGCCAGGGCTCCGAGTCCTCTCTGTTCGTTGACGACTTTGCGCTGTACGCAGTGGGAGCTTCTTACCCCAGCGTACAGCGTCGACTCCAACTTTGTGTCAACAAGATCCAGCAGTGGGCCGAGGAAAACGGGTTTACATTCTCACGTACCAAAACTCAGTCAATCCATTTTCACAATTTTCGTCAATTTTTTGCTGATCCTGAAATTCGTCTGGACAAGTCCACCATTCCAGCTGTAAAAGAAGCCAAATTCCTGGGAGTTATTTTTGATCAAAAACTCAACTTTCTCAGCCACATTAAAAATCTCAAAACCTCTTGCCAGAAAGCTCTGAATATTCTGCGAGTCGTAGCGCACACTGACTGGGGCGCTGATAAGAAAACTTTGCTGCATCTCTACAGAGCCCTGGTCCGCTCCAAACTGGACTATGGTTGTGCTGTGTACGGCTCTGCAAGACCCTCTTATCTGAAACTCTTGGACCCTATCCACCATCAAGGGCTTTGTCTCTGTCTTGGAGCATTCCGCACCACCCCTGTGTACAGCCTGTACGCAGAGGAAGGTGAACCCTCACTGTCCAACCGCAGGCTGAAAATGTCTCTAAATTACTATATCAGACTGTTCTCAGAACCACAGAATCCTGCCTATGACTGTGTCTTTGACCCCCAGTTTCAAAACAAATTCGAAAACAACCCTAACTGTATTCCGCCGTTTGGTGTTCGTATGCAGCCTCACGCGCGGAATGCAGGTCTAGACCTAGGAGTTGTGTCTGATTTTTCCAAGTTTCCGGATCAGCCTCCGTGGACCTTTTTCACACCAGAGATTCGTTTTGATCTTGCAGCTTTTCGTAAAGAGTCCACCAGCTCTCAGGCATACAAGGCATTGTATGCTGACCTCTGTTCAAAATTTCCATCCTGTCAGAAAATTTTCACTGACGGTTCCAAGTCTGAGGATGGAGTGGCCTGTGCAGCCTATTGCCCTGGTGCTCCTTCTCAGATACTGTTAAAACATATACCTCCAGATGCCTCTGTCTATTCTGCTGAACTTACTGCTCTGGTTCTGGCATTGAAAATAATTTCACAATCTACCAAGAGGGACTTTCTGGTTCTGTCGGATTCGCTGTCAGCTTTGGAGGCCATAGCTGGCCGCAACCTTCAGCATTCAGAGATGTCCCGCCTGATGTGATCTTTGAGTTTTTGAGAGAGATTAACATTTTTCATCTGATTTAAGATTTTACGGATGAAAGATTTTTAACGAAGTTTCTGGTGCGTTTCTAGACGATGTCATTTAAAGATGTGTGAAAGGTTTTTTTTTTTGTTTTTTTGTGTTTTTTTTAAATGACTTGTGAGTTGATTTTAACGTGGTGACAGCCCTGATGTGGCCCCTTGCGGTCGGCTGGGCTATAAGCAACATTATCTTATCTTATCTTATCGCATCCAGAACTTTTACATTTCTTTGAACTTTTTAGCAAGTTGAAAGTGGATGGTTACAACATTATTCTGGCTTGGGTTCCTGGTCATGTTGGCATCGGAGGTAACGAAATGGTTGATCGTTTAGCCAAGAATGCTACAAGAGAGAAATTGTCCAACATATATATCCCCTGCTCAGATCTGAAACCCAAAATTAATGATTATGTGAAAGACCTCTGGCAGGAGGATTGGAAGACCCAGACGGATAACAAACTCTTTCGGATCCGTCCAAACCTTAAGGAGTTCCTCCCATCTACGTCTAGTGGTCGTAAAGAGGAAACGGTTCTGTGCCGGCTGCACACCGGCCATTCGTATTTTACTCATTCCTACCTTTTAAAGAGTGAAGAAGCTCCGTGGTGCATTCCATGTCATGTGCCACTCACAATGAAACATATTCTTTTAGAGTGTTGGGACTTGCACGATGTGAGACACAGACATTTTACAGCGGAGTCCATGAAGATCCTGTTCAGAGATGTCCCGCCTGACGTGATCCTTGACTTTTTGAGAGAGATTAACATTTTTCATCTGATTTAAGATTTTACGGAAGAAAGATTTTTAATGAAGTTTCTGGTGCGTTTCTAGAAGATGTCATTTAAAGAGATGTGTGAAAGGTGTTTTTTTTTTATTTTATTTTTTTTAATGACTTGTGAGTTGATTTTAACGTGGTGACAGCCCTGATGTGGCCCCTTGCGGTCGGCTGGGCTATAAGCAACATTATCTTATCTTATCTGTTGAAGAAGTCCCTTTGTTAATATATCAGTAACTTTGACTGCTGACATTTTGGCTGCAAACATTATAGGATTGATTTATATGTGACTTTGGCTGCTGACATTCATGACTGTAAGCAGTAAAATATCAAGAGAAAGTACAAATGAACACGCAAACAAGGTGGAAGTTGATAACACTTCATCTGTGACATTGGCTGCTGACATTGGCTATAAACAGGAAAAGATTTTTTAATATAGCAGTGACATGAGCTACTGACATCATTTGCAGTAAACAATTCAAGATAAGCTAATTTATCTGACTGACTACTTAGACCATCTGCCATATCAACAGTAGAGACCCAGATAATCTGTTACCTGGGTCTCTACTGTTAATATGGCAGATGGTCTTAAGTAGTCAGTCAGATAAATTAGCTTAATCTTGAATTGTAACAAGGGCTGCCGACATTCGTGGCTCAAGATATCTATCTTTTTCCAGCTTTTCTGTAGTGCACTTTTTTTTTTTTTTTTTTTTTTTTTTTTTTTTGGTGGGGCTCCTACCAGACCATGCGCAATCCACACAATGATCACTATCCAGTTTTTGTTTTACTTTTCCTCTCCGCCTCTCCTCCCTCTCCGTACCCCTCTTCCCTTCCCGTCAACCCTCCCTCCCACTCTTTTCGGAAGTCTCCACTTCTCTCTCTCTCTCTCTCTCTCTCTCTCTCTCTCTCTCACCCTGTCTCCCTTTGATTCTTGGTTCCCATTTCAGCAATATTTTCAAATTCTTTTTAAAGAAAGAAACATAGATTATAAGTCTTGTTGAATCATCATCATCATCGTTATCATATTATCTTCATTATCATCATCGTCGTCACCATTATCATCGTCATCATCATCGTCATTCTCTCCCCCCCCCCTTTCCCTCTCTCCCGTCTCTCTCCCCCCCTTCCCTCACCCACAGTCTTTCCTCTCTCACCCTCTCTCTCTATTCCCCCCCTCTCTCTCTCTCCCCCACCCTCTCTCCCTCTCTCTCTCTCTCATTCTCCCCCTATCCCTCCCTCACTCCTCTTTCCTATCTTTCCCCTCTCTTCCCCCTCCCTCCCCTCCATCTCTGCTTCTTCAGTGAACCTCTCTCCCGCCCTCTTGATACCTCTTTCTCATTACAAATGTAGATATTTTTCCGTTTCGCTTATTGGTAATTTTGTTACTGAAGGACGAATCTCTCCCATCCCCACTCCAAGCTCCCTGTCACCCTCCCCCCTATCGGGTTTCCCCACATCATCTCCAGTCCTTCTCTCACATCAAATTGGATCAGTGTGCTAAAGATTGCACGTGCTCTGGTTTTTACCTCCTCTTTCCCCACAGTCGGGGGTCCTCCTCCTCCTGTTTTTTTTCCCCTCTTTTTTTCTCATTTATTCATCATTTCCTTCAATTCATAGTACTAAACAGTACATCACTTGAGCATTATTGTAAGTATGCAAACAAAAATGACAGTTAAGGGTTGTTATCAAGTAGGCATTCATCTTGGAAGAAGGAAGTGTTATTGGATGCGTCTAATCAGTAACTCCCTATGAAATATCGATCTAATCTCAAGTGGTGTGCCATATCTAAAAATACCAATACACATTTTTGCAATTATGATAAGTAAATTACAGTAAGAGATGACATAGCTGGAATAACCTCTATTCTTAACTACACCCAACAATGCTTCCTCAACAGTAATCTTGATGTTAATCTTAAACTTCATGAATATCTTATCTTCCACCACTTTCCAAATGTTTTTAATTTTTTCACAATGAAAGAAAAAGTGTTCAATGTAGTCAACAACACTGCAGTATTCACACTTATTTGACGTCTTGTAACCTAGCTTATTTAGAAGAATATTTGTCGGATATATGTTATGGATCAATTTCCAGTGCAATACTAATAATCTAGTTTCAGATGTACATTTCTTTACACAATCCCAATGGCTATTGAGAATTACAGTGTTAAACTTGTTTAACCAGAAATTAACTGCGATTGGTTCAGTCATTTCTTTGTTTGTCAAATACTTTCTGAACTGACAAGGGAGTAATAGGGTGTCTTTACCTTGATCTGTGTTGTGGGTTTCAATGTGTTGTTGGATATATCTGGCACACGAATTTATTGCAGTATACATTGCTCTGTATTCAAAAAATCTAGTCGGTTTTTCACCAACTATTTCACAAACAGCCTCTATAGATTTGAGTTGCCCGTCTTCATACAAGTCGGATACTGTTATTAACCCAGATTTTACCCAGTCTCTATAAAACAATGTCTGCCCTCTGTATCTGATGTGGTTATTATTCCACAGTGGTTGATTTCTAATCTCTGTTTTCAGAGAGAAATGTACATTAGCTTCATGGTAATCATCAAGCCAGCATTTTAACACTTTTCTCCAAAAGATATTTGTAATAATACCTAATCCTTTGAACTCTCGGGATTTTACATTTGATTTAAAACAGTATAAATTTTTCCCTACTGCAGAAAATGAATGATATGGAATGCACTTCCATTTCTCTTTCGTTGTCATCTGTAGTTTGCCAGCCCACGACAACAAACAAGCCTTTTGCATGTCGTGTACATCAATCATATTCAGCCCACCAGATTCAATTTCTTTGCACATTACCTTTCTCTTGATCTTTTCAAATGCTTTTGTGTTTGAGTATTTTTTCTTCCAGATAAACCTGAATAATATAGTATTTATTTTATTCAATATATCCACGGGTGCACACAGTGATTGCATTGCATATGTAATTTGTGACAGTAACAGTGATTTCACAATACATATTTTCCCCATGATACTAAGATTTCGTTTGGACCACATTTTGACCAGCTGGTTTATTTTATCAATACGTGGGAGCCAATTTTCTTCAATTTCAGAGGCGTTAATAGAGCTGTCAAAGTAAACACCTAAAATTTTGATACGCCGTTCCCATTTTAATCCTAAGTATTCTTCATTACAATGTTTTCTTGAGCCAAGCCACATCGCTTCGGTTTTGTTTCGATTCATTGCGAGTCCTGAGAATTTTGAAAAATATGACACCAAAGTAAGCGCGTTTTTAAGGTCGTTTTGATCTTCCACAAATAAGGATAAATCATCGGCGTATAACAAAACTTTCAAAATAACATCATGTTCAGTAAGCCCCTTGGGTAATTTGATTCCATTCACGGTTTGATCAGCTCTTAATTTCAGTGCGAATAGTTCTAGGGAGAGTATAAAAGCTAATGGAGAGAAGGGACATCCCTGGCGAATTCCAGCATCAACAGAAAAAATCTCTGTTAACCAGCCTAAATAGTTGATGCAACTATTAGTTTTAGACATAATCACTTCTACCCATCTAACAAAATTATTTCCAAAATTAAAACGTCTAAATGACCATGCAATATATTCTTTAGAAATAGTATCAAAAGCTGCTTTGTAATCTAAGGCAAGGAGAATTCCAGGTTTATTCTTGAGATTAAGAGAACTAATTATGTCATCGATTAATCTAATGTTGCTACTACTATTCCTTCCTTTAAGAAAGCCGACTTGGTCTTCACTAACTAATGACTGAATGACACTGGAAAGTCTGATGGCAAGCGTTTTAGCCAAAAGCTTGTAGTCGGTGTTAGTCAGGGATATTGGTCGCCAATTGTTGAGATCCTCTCTGGGCAGTTGTTTTCCTTTATGAATTAAAATAATAATTGCTCGCCTTTGTGACTCGGACATTTCTCCGAGTTTGAACGATTCATTAAAAGATCGCAAGACCAATTTTTTAATTTTACTCCAAAACATTTTAATAAATCCCGAGGTTAGTCCATCAGAGCCTGGGGATGATCCGTTTTTTATCGTCTGTAAAGCTCGTGTTACTTCTTCTTCTGTCAACATCTGTTCTAGACTATTTTTTTCAAGGTCTGATAGTTGAGGGACGTCAACATTGACAAGAAACTCAGTGACAAGCTCTTCCCGAAAGTTTACAGTTTTCTTGTACCTGTTGCTGTAAAATGTTACTAGTTCGTTAATTATTTTATTTTGGTCAATTGTTATTTGGCCATCTGCCGTCCTCACTTTGTCCATGATTTTCGAATTGTATTGAGCTTTTTCTAGGTTTAAAAAATACCTTGTGTTTTTTTCACCTTCTTCTATATATTTAACGCGAGCACGTGTTTGTGCCCCCTTAGCTTTCTGCGTTTCGTGGATTTCCATGTCAAACTTAAGCTTGTCTCTTTTTTCAACTAGTACCTGATCGTTAGGATTGCTAGCAAGTGAACTTTCTATTTCATCCAATTTAGTCTGCTTGTCAATATATTGGTTTCTTTGTGATCTATTTTTCGTTTTAGAATATGACATGCAGAACTCTTTAATTTCAACTTTGCAGAGATCCCACTTTATTTGACCGGAGAGCTCAGAATGGTGTCTATCGAAATCTTCAATAAGTGCGTTCATGCATTCTATAAAAAAGTTGTTGTGCAGTAAATTATCATTAAATTTCCAGTATGAAGGACCTCGTTCAATACACGAATAGTTATAAACCATGTCAATAACTCTGTGGTCGGAGTGAGACAAAGAGTGGATACCGCATTCATGAATTTTATCAAAAATGTTGTCCGATGCCAAAATGTAATCTAACCTACGAGCCGTGAAACGATTTTTCCTTGACCATGTATATTCTTTAGCATCTGGATTAAACAGCCTCCACACGTCTGATAGTTCACATTTAGTTACAATATTATTAAATGCCTTGACATCATCAATATGATGCTTTTCGCCGCTAGTTATGTCTTTCTCGTTATCAAGAACACAGTTAAAATCCCCACATACTATATGTGATGTGCTATCACATGATACCAGCCTACAGGAAAGCTGATTAAAGAAATCTTGTTTCTCGTTTGATTTACATGGGGCATAGACATTAGTTATATATATATCATCATCGTCGTCAATGAGTATTTTAACCATAATTATTCTTTCGGTAGAGAGGATGGGTTCAACTTTAAATGGAAATCTTTTATTAATAATTATCATTTGGCCCATACTATGCTTACTAACAGTGGAATAAAACAAACCACCTCCCCATTCTTTTTCCCAGTTTTGTTTATCATCGTCAGTAATGTAAAATTCCTGAACGCAAACAACATCATATCTTTTCTTCATGTCACAAAAAAACCGTTTTCTTTTCTTTTGATTTCTTAGCCCGCGTATGTTAATCGAGGCAACCTTAATCTTATCCATTACTGTAATGGTCGTTCAAGCATAAGTCATTTTCAAGGGCGGCCAATCTCAGAGTCCACAAAACGCGCCGGGGTTGTCGTGAAGGGTCCGAAGAGGGACAGCACCTACGTTACGTCGTGGTCGCCGTTTAAACGATCGGCAGACGGAGCGCTGGAGACAAGCGGGTCGTCTGTCTTGGCTGACTTGGAGGCCTCCTGAAAGAGGGGAGGGGAGGAGAAGGCCCGTTCCTCACGAGACCGAGAAGCAGACCTGGATTTGAAGTTGAGTTTGGTCTGCTTGATGATGTCTCGTCCACGTTGCTGAGAAGGAAGGGGAACCTCTAGGCCGCTGAGATCAAGTTCGGCCATCTTACCGGGATCAACAGCGGCCGACTGGTCAGAGGGTCAGGAAGTGGAAACCGGGACAGAGGAGGGACGGGGGGTGGAAGGAGTGGAAGGTGTGGCAGGGGCGTTGGTGATGGCGGACGTGGGGTTGTCCGGAGCCATGGAACAGGAGGGGTGGCCGCTTTTGTGACCGGCCTGTTTGCAGGTTCTGCACACCACTGGGTTGGGACAGACAGCTGCTCTGTGGCCACTGCTGAGGCATCGCGTGCGTATTATGGAATCTGTTTTTTGCTTCTGCTCTCGGTGATAAAGAGTTGCTGTTGCTGGACCAATATTAATTTTATCAGGAAGAGGTTGGGATGGCACTCTTATGTAAACGAAGCGTCGACCAGTGAGCCATCTTGTCAACCCCCCCTTTTCATCCCTGTCTCGCTCCATCAAAAGTTTGGAGTGTGGCTCACATCCAGTTTGTACCATTTTTTTTTCAATGTCATCATTACTGTAACTAATAGGCAAGTTACCGATAATCAGCTTGGTTGTTGGGGCCTCTCTTTCGCCTTGTGATGAACGAACAATGAAGGGGTTTTTATCGAAAACATTCACAGTCACACTTCTTACCTCCAAGCCGCGAAGCAAAAGCAAAACACGACTGTCATTGGATTTAGGATATACCCGCCACAAGCTGCCGATGTGTTGGGCGCCGATAATGGTGTTGTAGCCGCTGGTCTTCTCAGCTGCCGTACAAATTTCACGAACAGTGAATACAGGGTCACCTTCCTTGTTTGGGAGGTTGCGAGAGGGAATAAACACAGGTGGAGTACCTCTGTCTTCCTCTGTAGATCGCTGCTGAGTCATTGTATTGCGCGAAGCCATACAGGTAAAGGAAAAAAGAAAGGAAAGGAAAGAGGGGAAGAAACAAAAAAGAGGGAAATGCTGCACGCTAATACAGTGTGCACACGCCGCACTAGGTGGACAGGCAGAGCGACTGAAAAGCACGTCCTGCCGCTGTGAGAACTCGCTCACGAATGTTCTGTAGTGCACTTAGTCTGAAAAAGATACATATACACTATGTAAACAGACTTCTAATAGTGCTGAATGATTTTTCCAAGACATTTGTATCCTTTTTGAGATATATGTACTTTTGAAATTAAAAGTGTCAAATCATATTGAAAAGAGGGGTGCATAGGAAGCTTGGTAACTATTGCATTTTTTTTTCAAATTGTGTGTAAGAAAGACTGCACTTAGAGAATGCTGGCTGTATTCAGACACAAGGTTCATGTATTTATTCTTGATGCTTTAGCAATTCTGAAATTATTCGCATTTTAACTCACTTGGGATGGACAGTTCTGTCCCTTGTTTTTCCCTTGTGGACGGGCCATTTGTTATGGTTAGTAAAAAAAAAATCACCAAAAATACAAAACAAGAGATAACTGAAGGAAATTTTCAGAAAGTGTTATTCATAAACTGTGTTAGTAGAATACAAAAGAATAAACTTCCCACTTTCATATGATTTCTTGTGCTTGAGGGTGAAAAAATGTCCAGTTTTTTTTTTCAGGTGCATCACAACACTCTTGCACTGAGTCAGTGGGTCCATAACTTCACATTCAGTAGAAAAGGCCAGTAAATACACTAATGAGTTGAAAAAATAGGTAGATACACTCCAGGAAAATAAGATATATTAATCACATGCCTACTATGCACTAGCTAACTTGGAATAATGCGAAAATGGGGGTGTGGCACTCAGCTGACACACGAAGGCCAGAAGTACCAGAAAAAGGAGGTACTGTCAGAAAAACTCAAATCTCGCGCCAGTCGCGTAAAGGAAAGCCAGTGAACTCTTGCTCACTCAAATCCCCAGTCTTTCACGGCATGCAAACGCCCCGCTGACGTGGCTCGCCTTCATCATCACTGAGCTCCACAGATGAGTCAGTGTCAGTTTCCTCTTCTCCTCGAAATTCTTCACTGGAATCACTTTCATCAGCTTCGTCATCCTCTTCTTCAATGTCTGAACCTTCCGTTTGTAGCATTTCAATAACTTCAGGAATGTGAAAATGTTGCCGAAGGGCTCGACTTTACTCCGACATGTTCGCAGAAGAACTTGTTTGAGACGCCATGTTTCTATGCAGATTAGTAAGTCATGTGGGTTGGTCTGGTCAATCGGCCACTGAGGCAAAGTGGGTGATGGTGTGCTGCGAAACCACTGTGCAGGTGAACGAAGGAATGCTGACGATACTATTTATATCTTGTTGCCGTGTACTGATCACGCTGCCACTGCGTGAAAAATCGGTGAAGGCTGAAACCTTGATAGCGTTCGTTCGTGCTGAAGCGTTACGTCATCGGAAAACGCTATAGCTTCTGTTCGTGACAAGAGAGTTAAGAAAGGATTATGGTTCAGCTGAAATAGTCGTAAAGTTCTTGAAAAACTGATGGCAACAATGATTTATTTATGTACACAGTGGATTATCAGAATATGATCGAGTTTAAATTATTATGGTGGAAGAGGAAGAATCAAGGGTGATAAAGTATTGGCCTTTACTTGCAAAATTGATGTTTAACTGATCAGTTTCTCTTCACTAAAAGTATTAAATATGGTTTTACTTACTAGATGATACAGATCTTGGGGGTTTCTTTTCATTTCTCTGAACGATATGGGGAAATCTGTTTCAGTTGGGAGTCAGTTACAGTCAGTCAGCAGTATCTCTCATCTTTGGTATTTGCGGAGTCCAGGCTCATCTCCACTAAAGTCACTGAGATAATGTTGATATTTAGTATATTACACTATCACAAAACTACATAAAGTGTGACTTCAAAATGTTCTATTGCTAGTCTGTTGCTCATATATGCTTATGTCTAGTGCATAAGATTTGGATATTGATGTATATTTGCTTCAGCTCATGTCAGATGATCAGTGTGTCCATAGTAAATTAATATTTAAGATTTGGCTATTGATTTGTGTGTTTCAGCCTGTGGCTGAGGAGCCCTTTACCTTTGAGATGGAGTTGGATGACCTGCCCAAGGAACAGCTTAAGGAGCTCATTTATCAAGAAACTCTGAAGTTTCAGCCTGCAGATGTTGCTCTGGCATCTGCTAAAGATTGAGCCCCATTTTTTAGGTTAGTGTCGAGATCTCTTGTAGTATTAAAATCAGTTGGACACCTCCTTGTCCCATCTTGTAGGTCAGTGTTGAAATTAATTATCATTTGAACTGTGTGCTGAATTTGTTCACTTGAAATGTGCGCACACACACACGCACGTACAAACACACGGACACACATTCACTCCTGTAGGCATACATATACACCCTATCTCCCCTCCCTTTCATCCATCCCGAGCTCCACCCGTTATATACACCCACACTCGGCTACACAGACGCAACAACTCTTTCTTGCAAATGAAAGTTACAGCCCTGTCCATGAAAATGTCATTCATCATGGTTGAATGCACAGACAGCTGAATAATTAGTGAATTTATGTAGCAAGATGTTTTTGCACATGGAGCTTTGAATCTGCCACTTCACTCAGATTTTTGACTACTGATTTTGTATAACGGGTGTGCTTCATCAGTCAAATTTTCATGAGTGTGTTCGGCAGTTTCTTATTGTGCATGTTGTCAATGGTGTCTTGTTTTTTTCACCCACCACCGCTTACTTAGTGAGTTTTTCGACTCTGTCATGGTTTTGTTTTTAAAGTTTCATCCCAAGAGTTGAAATACTGGAAACATTAGATGTATAAAAGTTATTTGGAGCATTTGTTTGTGCACGTTAATTAAATAACTTCATTTTTCTGAGACGGTACATTCACCTGTTTATCACTTTGGAAAATGCTCTGGCATCTACTTCTTCGACCAGTTCACTGTTTATTGTATATGTTAAACATGGCTTCTTTTTTTCTGCTATCAGTTATATGCTCCAGACCTGTGCACTGTGCGATTTTTGCGTATAATCTCACGAAATTCAATACAGCTATACGACTGTACATTTGAAAACCGAATTGTACAAAATTTTTATCACCGAGCTCACGAAAATGGGCTAAACACATAATGTGGCTGGGTCCAAGAATCCGGTCCAGCTTTCAAAAGTTCCCATGGCGCATGCGCACTTCCTGCCTCTATGAATGCATATCAACATGGCTTCTCGTCAGCTTCAACTCGCGCCCATGAAACAATGAAAATTCAGATTCATTGGTGGAAGCTGTGGTCAAAAAGAAAAAGAAATATGAACAGAAGTACATACCAGCGTATCATACAATTTTCAAGTTCATTACTGCGCCAAAGAAGAGCGATAGGTTCATACTCGGCACCACGTGTAACTGTGAAATCATACTATTTTTAGAATTGATATCTGTCCTGCCGGGCACAAAGCAGAAAACCAAAGGCGGTGATAGGAGTGAGATGCATACATGGCGGCTGACCCTCGTGGCTAATTGGTAAACACGCCTACTTTCAACACACGCTGAAATACACTCGCCATCAAAAATACACAAGACAGTGTATGGAAATGAAAGATAAGTAACAGATTTTGTCAGGTATATATATATATATATATATATTTATTAATTTACAATCATTTGGAGAAAATAACAGTTAAATGTGGGTCGACAACCCTACTGCCTCTTGGTCATGGCAAGAAGGTTTGGAGTTCCTACTTATAGTCCAGAATCGTCTGCAAACTTTACTGGTAAATATGATTTTGTCAAACATCTGTATTCAGCTATGTGCAAAGAAAACAGAAGTAGTGAAAGCACTGTGTCTTCATGGTGCACCTGTGTTTGCTAAAGAAAAAGTGGAAAAACAAACATTTACATTTACAAAGTTAGGCCTTTTAGCAGATCATCCAGAATCGATAGTAGGATGCTCCAATTCCATGTACATGAGCTTTGTTGCAAAAAGATGTGGCTGAATAGTTTTAGAACCATTAGGAAAGTTGAAGAACATTAAATAAACACAGGTGCTCAGTTTGCCTAGATGTTCTTAAACTTTGAGACAGAAATTATAGTGTCGTCAATGCCTCTGTTATTTGTGTGTGCAAACTGCAAAGGACCAAAGATCACCCTCCACTGGGATGGACTCAGTTTGAAGACCTTCTGTTCTTTGTAAAGGCCCTGGAGCCCTTCAAAAATTTGCAGACAAACAATGTATGCAGCTGATTTAAGATTTTAAAGGAAGAAAGATTTTAACGAAGTTTCTGATACATTTTTAGAAGTTGTATTTTAAAGAGATGTGTGAAAGGTGGGGTTTTGCGTGTGTTTTTTTTGATGACTTGTGAGTTGATTTTAACGTGGTGACTGCCCTGATTTGGCCCTTTACGGTTGGCTGGGCTATAAGCAACATTACCGTACCTTACTAGGTGACCAAGGTGAATGGGTTTCTGTCTACTCCTGGAACCTTCACTGGAAAACCACGATCAAGAAGGAAAACTTCCTGGACCCCCCAAAACAGAAGTAGTTCGTTTAAACATATTCTGTCCTCTACAATCAAATGGTGAAGATGCACTGAGGGAATGAGATTCCCACAGCTTTTAATTTCCTTGCCAAAATAGAATCAGAAATATTCCACTGGAACATCTAGAGTTTACATTCCAATTTCAATGGCTTTTGTTAGAACCCTCCAGGGGTCACAACCTTGCGGTGGTCAGGGCTAATGTGGTCCCTTACGCTCTGCTGATGGGGCATCAGTACTTGCATGAAAGGCTTGTTTTTGCAAAATGCTTCAAGGCCTGTATAGCCAAGTTGCACAACATAGGAGTTGATGCTCCTGGTAGCATCACCCAGACCTCCTTCCTGCTTTGGAGGCCATTGCCAGCCGCAACCTCCAGCACCCTCAACTGCTGAAGTTAATTGAACTGTACACGTCTCTGAAATCAAATGGATCAACAGTTTTTGCTTGGATACCGAGCCATGTTGGCATTCAAGGCAACGAGTTGGTTGATCAACTTGCCAAGAAGGCCACAAAGAAAGAAATGAGCAGATTGTCTATCCCGCACACTGATCTGAAACTCAAAGGCCAGGCTTATGTCAAAGACCTCTGGCAAGAGGATTGGAACTTGCAGACAGATGACAGTCTATTTAAAATCTGTCCAAACCTGAAAGAGTTGTTACCATGTTCCCGAGGCAGCCTTAAAGTAGAAAGAGTCTTGTACTGTTTGCATACAGGCCACTCCTTTTACACCCATTCTTGTCTTTTAAAATGTGAAGAAGATCCATGGTGCATTCCATGTCACGTACCACTCACAGTGAAACGTATCCTTTTAGAGTGTTGGGACTTGCATGATGTGAGACATAAACACTTAACAGCAGACTCCATGAAATTTTTGTTCAGAGATGTCCCACCTGATGTGATCTTTGAATTTCTGAAGGAAATTAGCATTTTTCCTCTGATCTAAGATTTTACAGAGGGAAAATTTATAACAAAATTTCCGATGTGTTTTTTGAAGGTGTGTTTTAAAGAGTTGTATGAATGATTTTTTTTTTTTTTTTTAATTTGTGAGTTGACTTCAATGTGATGACAGCCCTGACATGGCCCTTCGCAGTCGGCTAGCCTATAAGCAAAATTATTTCAGATGGTCATCTGCCTTTATTTATTCCAAACTTTCTGGCTGATCGACAGTTCCAAGTCCATATTGGCATCACACTGTCTGACATCCTTGGGCGGGAGTTGGGTGTACCTGAAGGGATCATTCTTTCTCCTGCTCTCTTCAGTATTAAAATTAACGACATTGTCAGTTCAGTAAACCAGGGTTCCGAGTCCTCTCTGTTGATGACTTCACACTCTACGCAGTTGGAGCCTCTTACACCAGCGCACAAGCATCGACTCCAACTTCGTGTGGATAAGATTCGACAGTGGACCAAGGAAAATGGGTTTACCTTTTCAAGCACCCAAACACAATGTATCCATTTTCACAATTTTCATCAGTTCTTTGTTGATTCTGAAATCTGTTTGGACAAATCCCACCATTCCAGCTGTGAAAAAAGCCAAATTTGTGGGTGTTATTTTCGATCATAAACTGAACTTTAAAAGTCACATCCAACACTTAAAAACTGCTTGTCAGAAAGCACTGAATATTCTAAGAGTTGTATCACTCACGGATTGGGGCGTTTATTAGAAAACTCTTCTCTATCTTAACAGGGCTCTGATCTGCTCCAAACTGGACTGTGGGTGTGTAGTGTACGGCGTGGCCAGACTTTCCTACCTGAAAAGTCTGGATCCCATCCACAGTCAAGGGCTTGGATTGTGTCTGGGTGCATTCATCACCACCCTGTTTATAGCTTGTATGCTGAGGCAGGAGAACCATCCCTCTTTTATCATCGGCTGAAACTTAGCTTGAACTACTGTTTGAATCTATCCTCTGTACCCCAAAACCCTGCGTATGACTGGGTTTTTTTTTACTCCGAGTTTCAAAAGAAATTCGATGACCTCACCCAGTTCCATCCCACTCCTTGGAATTCTTCCCCATTTGAACAATGCAGATATAGACCTTGGAGTGGTGTGTGATTTATCCAATTTTCCTGATGACCTACCATTGACTTTCTTTACTCCTGAACACCTCAATTTTAACAAAGCAGATTGGGACCTCTTTGCCACTAGGTTTCTTAGTGATCTGGAAAAGGACAAGATCCTGCAAAGTGAAGATCCAGCAGGAAGCCTTTCAGATTTCATACTGAATTGCGCAAAGTCAACCATTCCCACATCTTCCAAGAAGCCCTTAATGCCAAAAGTTCCTTGGTTCAACTCGGAATGCAAGAAAATTAACAAAGCCGGCAAAAGAGCTCAACTTTGGGTCTCCCACAGACCATCGATACCCAACGTCTGAGCGCATCAGAAATTGAGAGCAAAATCCAAACACATTTATAAAAACCAGCAAACATTTATCTTGGAAACAATTTTGCTCAAGTCTCACATCCAAAACATCGAAGAAAAAAGTGTCAAATCATCAAGAAAATTAAATCGAAGAAAACTTGCCCCACTGTGAACGATCTCAAGTTTTCTGACTCTTTAGTAACCGAGAAAAAAGTTGTTGCCAATCTGCTTGCTTCAACCATTGAAACAAATTCCTTTTCTTCTAACAAATCAGCCTGTTTTGTCAAAAACAAAGCCCTCAAAGAAAAATCACCCTGCAACTTATCAGCAGACAGCATGGAAGACTACAATCTTCCTTTCACTTTAAACGAATTGAAATCCACCTTTTTTCTTGCAGCCATTCCTCTCCTGGGATAGATGAAATCCATTATAAACTTGAAACATCTTACGCAAAAAGGTTTGAACATCTTGCTACATGTATTCAACCATGTATGGGCTACTGGGTTCTTTCCACCTTCTTTGCAAAAAGCCCTCGTCATACCTATTCCCAAACGTGGAAAAGATCTTTCAAACCCATCAAATTACTGTCCGATAGCTTTGACCAGCTGTATCTACAAATTTGTGGAAAAAATGGTCAGTGCTAGACTCGTGTGGAAACTTGAAACCGACGGCCTTCTGGTGAAAGAACAGTGTAGTTTCCTCAGACATCAAACTACAGTACACCATTTGATCCATCTGGAATTTACGCTTCGAAATGCCTTTCTGAATGAACAACACACAGTGGCTATTTTCTTTGACTTGGAGAAGGCCTGTGATGCCACCTGGAAATCTGGGATACTTTATGATCTCCATGATGTTGGTTTTCGGGGTCATCTTCCACTTTTTATTAAAGATTTTTTTGGTTGAATGACAGTTTCAGGTTCGGGTTGGCTGCTTGGCACCACTCTGATGGTCACGAGCAGGAGTTGGGTGTTCCACAAGGGAGCATAGTGTCTCTCCTGCCCTCTTTATCATCAAAATCAAGAACATTGTTAATTCAGTTCAACAGGGTTCTGGTGGCTTATTGTTTGTAGATGATTTTGCCGTCTTTGCAAGTGGAAGTTTGTACCCGAGTGTTCAGCGCAGGCTCCAGCTTTGTGTGGATAAAATTCATCAGTAGGCGGAAGAAAAGGGCTGTACTTTTTCTGCTACTAAGACGCAGTGCATTCACTTCCATAATTTTCGTCAGTTTCTTGCAGATCCTGAAATCCAAATATGGAAATCTCCCATTCCAACTGTAAAAGAGGTCCAATTTTTAGGAGTTATTTTTGACCAAAAACTCAACTTTCTTAGTCACATTGAAAACCCTTTCTTAGTCACATTGAAAACCTAAAAACTTCCTGCCAGAAAGCTCTGAACATTCTGCTGGTGGTAGCACACACTGACTAGGGCGCTGATAAGAAAACTTTGCTGCACCTCTATGGAGCCTTGGAACGTTCTAAACAGGACTATGGTTGTGCTGTGTATGGCTCTGCAAGACTCTTTTACCTGAAACTCTTTGACCCTATTCACCATCAAGAGCTTCGTTTCTGTCTTGGAGCATTCCGCACCACCCCTGTGTACAGCCTGTACGCAGAGGCAGGTGAACCCTCACTATCCAACTGCAGGATGAAACTATCCTTGAACTACTATTACAGACTGTTCTCTGAACCAGAAAACCCTGCCATTGTATGCAGCCTCATGCGCAGAATGCAGGTCTTGATCTAGGAGTTGTGTCGTGACTTCCCCACCTTTTTCACACCAGAAATTCGCTTTGATCTTACAGCTTTTCACAAAGAATCCACCAGCTCTCTGGTGTACAAGGCAATGTTTGCCAATCTCTGTTCAAAATTCCCATCCTTTCAGAAAATATTCACTGATGGTTCCAAGTCTGAAGATGGAGTGGCCTTTGCAACTTATTGCCCTGGTTCTCCTTCTCAAATATTATTAAAACATATTCCATCAGATACTTCAGTATATTCTGATGAACTTACAGTTTTGGTTCTAGCACTGAAGATAATCTCCCAGTCTACAAACAAGAACTTTCTGATTTTGTCTGATTCACTGTCAGCTTTGGAGGTGATAGCTGGCTGTAAGGTCCTTCATCCTGAACTTCTGCAAACACTTTTTGAAAAACTTTTTACCCTGTTGAAAGCATAAGGTCACAAAACATTGTTCTGGCTTGGGTTCCCGGTCATGTTGGCATCAGAGGGAATGAAATGGCTGATTGTTTGGCCAAGAATGCCAGAACAAGGAAACTGTCTAACATATCTAGCCCATACACAGATCTAAAACTGAAAGTTAATTATTTTGTCAGAGACCTGGCAGGAGGACTGGAATACACAGACAGATAAACTTTTTAAGAGTTCCTCTCATCTACCTCTGGTGGTCACAAAGAAGAAACAGTTTTATGTGTGCTGCACACTGGCCATTCGTATTTTACTCATTGGTACCTTTTAACCCGTTCCCTGCCTGGAACGAGTAACGCTCGTCCAGAAAACCGAAAATCGCTACACCCGGGACAAGAGTGTCTCGCCGTAACTTCGTAACAGAAAGCAGAAAAATCTACTTGGGAGACGACCCTCTAAAATGTTCTCACCTCTTCTACTGGTGTCAAGGAACGGCCCCTTTCCCATCACGCGAGCAGCCAGCTGACTACATGGTATGCAAATTGCGAGTTGAGAGGTTACAGCTGATAAGCATATTCAAGATGGCAGCTCAGCCTAGCACTTCGTCGACGCGTCCCGTTGTCAAGCGTTACACTGCCCTTGATGTTTTAGATGACGTCCTAAAGTATCAAGATAGTGACGAAGAAGACCTTTGAGGATCGGATCCTGATACTAGCGATGAGGAGGAGACAGATGGGAATCAACACCATCCACTTTTATGGGAGATACATGCTGGTGATGACGTGGCTTCATTGTTCTGTACACAAGACAGCAGTAAAGAAAGCGCCATTAGCGTGGGTGACGAAGCGGAAATTTCAGAACGCATGCCGTCAACGAGCACTGCACCCCCTCCTTTCTTGACGAACGGGGTGGTGGACGTGGTACGGGCTCAGAACGATGGTGAAGGTCCCGGGGGCGTGGCATGGGGCGTGGTCAGCAACAGCTGATCAAAGAATGGCGAGAAAGAGGTGCACAGCCCTTCAACCTTGCTGTTGTTTTGACTGGGAATTCTGGTCTGAAAGTCAACTGTGCCAGTTTTCAGCTGTACAAAGTTCCAGTCTTAGTTCCTTCATGACCAGAAACCGGTTTCAGGCAAGTAGCTCGATTTTTCTTTTGTTGTTGTTTTTTTGTTTTTGTTTTTACTACATGATTCTTCATTCCTCGACTATTCATTTTCTGTATTTCTCTTCTTTGCCCTATTTCCTACTGAAACCACATAATTATGGCAAATAATGACTGTATGGATAGGTGGGACTGTGTGTGTGTGTGTGTGTGGAGTGTGTGCGTGTGTGTGTGCATTATTTATGTCTGTACGCAAATTTTCCATATAAGTTTGTTCATTTTGTAAAACACAGAAGCACTCATCCACAGCAGATTTTTTGTTTTGTATCATTGTGGTGTTTTTACATTCATGTGTGTGATACTGTTAGTGTGTGTTTGTGCATATGTGTAATGTATGTGTGTGTGTGTGTGTGTGGGGAAGCTGTTTGTGTGTATGCATGCGTTGTGTGCGTGTGCGTGTGCTCAACTGTGGGTCTGCTTACTGTGTGTGGTGTCGTGTGTGTGTGTGTGGAAGCTGTTTGTGTGTATGCGTGTGTTGTGTGTGTGTGTGTGTGTGTGTGTGTGTGCTGAACTGTGGGTCTGCTTACTGTGTGTGGTGTCGTGTGTGTGTGTGGTTGTGTGTGTGCGCGCGCGCGTGCCCAGTTGTGGGTCTGTGTGGTGTGTTTGTGTGTATGTGTGTGTGCCCAATTTGGGTCTGCTTAATTATCTTGAAACTTTTATTCTGTATTTCAGATTCTTCTTCAGTTTCTGCATTTCAACGACAATGCAGCCATGCCAGTCGAAGGGATCCAGGGTACGACCGGCTGTACAGGGTTCAACCCATTCTGGATCATCTGCATGAAAAGTTCCGGGAAGTGAATTTTTTTCTCACCTGTGAGTGTGTTCATGATTTTGTCAATGCTGTGACCAGACCGAGTGCCATCAGTGAAAGAAGACCACATGGAGTAAAATTGTGAAGCAGGGAATGCAGACAACCTGAGGATTATGTCCAAGACTTTGTACGGCAAGTGATGGATTCCTGTATTATATAGGACAGCGTGGCAATAATGTAAGTAGTTGTGTAAAAACTACCACAGTTCCTACAGTGTTTTGTGTGATAACAAATGCATGCAGTGTGTGTGTGTTTTTCTTTTTTTCTTTTCAACAGACAATTGTTTATTATTTTTCTTCAGACCTTTTTTTCCATGGTTGTCATTTTGAACATTTACCAATAAGTATTATACTATAACAATTTGGACCACACTGTATACTTACAGTGATGCTGAGTAAACACTAACAGAAGGTTTTGTCAGTTGTAACACGTGTGTGTGTTCAGAAACTGGTCTTTTCTTGTAAAACCACCATTTTGTTACATCCCTGTCCATCCCCTAATGGCCAACAAAACTAGATTATATTATATAGCATCATAGCTTAGGGTAAAGGGAAAGAGAAGCTGTAAAGTCCAAGTCATATGTCAACAAATAAATAAACAGTGATTGAGGTATTGAACCTACCCCAAATAGTAAAATTATGCACCTTTCTAGTAGAATTGGGGTACCCACAGTAACATACAGATTGTTACACAGAGGGACATTTATTGACAACAGTATGAATCCCAGGTGTTTGTAATGTTGTTGAGCTACCACCAAAAGATATTTTTGCTGTGTTTAGTGGGCTTTTATTTGCTCAATTGTTCTAAAACTCTCACATTGAAAACAAAACAAAAACTGTTTTATCACATGTTATTAGTGTGAACCATCATCATAACCAACAAAACCAATATAGAATGATGTGAAATTGTAGACAAGGGTATAAGTAAGTAATCCACAAAAAATCTAACAAATAACTCAACAAATGGTTGAATAATGTACATGTTAGTGAACATACCGTGAAAAGCATGATTATGCCCCTTTTTACCCAACAAATAGTACCCCCAATTATGAGCAGATTGTCATCAAGAACAACATTCCTTGGGATTTATATGACTGTCATGTGTTAGTGCTGATGTTGAACAATTAGTCACACCACTTTTTCATTGTTTACACTGATTTTATATGGTGCAATTTGTTTATGTATACTTGAAAACTGTTCTTTTTGTAAAACCACCAACATATGTGTCCCTGTCCATCCCCTAATGGCCAACAAAACTACATTATTGTAATATAGCATCAAAGTTTGTGGTATAAGGAAAGAGAAGCCATAAAATCTAAGTCATATGTAAAGAAATACATAAGCAGTGATTGAGGTACTGAACCAACCCCAAATAGTAAAATTATGCCCCTTTCTAGTAGAATTGGGGTACCCCCAGTAACATACAGATTGTTACACAGAGGGACATTTATTGACAACAGTATGAATCCCAGGTGTTTGTAATGTTGTTGAGCTAACACCAAAAGGTATTTTTGTTGTGTTTAGTGGGCTTTTATATGCTCAATTGTTCTAAAACTCTCACATTGAAAACAAAACAAAAACTGTTTTATCACATGTTATTAGTGTGAACCATCATCATAACCAACAAAATACCGTGAAAAGCATGATTATGCCCCTTTTTACCTAAAAAATAGTACCCCCAGTTATGAGCAGATTATCATCAAGAACAACATTCCTTGGGATTTATATGACTGTCATGTGTTAGTGCTGATATTCAATAAATAGTAAGACCACTTTTTCAGTGTTTTGACTCATTCTGTTTGGCACAATGTGTTTGTGTATACTCGAAAACTGTTATTTTTGGTAAAATTTTTTTATGATTATGTCAATTTCTGCTATACTAATTATCAACATAATCAAGCCATTTTGACAGGACATAGTAGACAAATGCATAACAACAAAACATGCAAAAAATCAAAGAGATCTGTCAAGAAATAAGTGAGCAGTAACCATTTCATTGAACCTACCCAAAAAAGCTAAATTTTACCACAGCATACAGATTTTCAAATGTGCAATACTGTGGCAGTGAAGGGGTTAAGAGTGAAGAAGCTCTGTGGTGCATTCCATGTCATGTACCACTCACAATGAAACATGTTCTTTTAGAGTGTTGGGACTTGCATGATGTGAGACATAAACATTTTACAGCAGATTCCATGAAAACTTGTTCAGAGATGTTCCACTTGATGTGATCTTTGAATTTTTGAAGAGATTAACATTTTTATCTGATCTTAGATTTTACAGTGGAAAGATTTTTAACAAAATTTCAGGTGGGTTTTTAGATGTATTTTAAAGGGTTGTGTGAATGAATGACTTGTGAGTTGACTTCAACACGGTGACAGCCCTGTTATGGCCCGTTGCGGTCGGCTGGGCTGTAAGCAACATTACCTTACCTTAACTTTTGAAGTCAAAGAATGCCCTGATTGCACGAAAGGCTGGTGCCATGCCCAGACCTGCCAACCCCCAAAGAGACCAATGAGTAAGAATTGAAGCTCAGTGAGGCAGAAATGTGTAATTTCTGAGAGCTAAGAGTAATCAAGCGCGACACTTACCTTTTTTCAAACAAAAACGATGCGATGAAATTGTTCACACAATTTTTGTGAACTTTACTTTTCTTCAAAAACAAGCTTTTCTTTTAAGTGTCACAAAAAATCTTTACAAATTATGAAAATGTAGAATACACTGGAAAACACACAAATCCCCTACACCATCATGTCATGGCACACCAAGGCTTGATAGTGTGCCAGAAACAACCTAAAAAATGGAAATGAAACGAGGCAAGGAACAGTAAACAACAAACAGTAAACAAGTGGGGTAACTTTTGCTCCCATAAGGAAACCTAACACAAAGTAACTTTTATTCAAGACTGGCACAGCGTTTTAAACTTGAATAAAATCAGACAAATATATAGACGAACAATCTAATAGTGGGGGGAAAAAAACAAGCGCAGGCCAACAACTGAACTGTCTTCATAGTAATGACTTGGCAAAGATCTGGACTTAAGGAGGAAGGGCGGGGGGAGTTTGAAGATGGAGAAACTGGGAACATGAAATTAAGAAAATATATAACCTAAAAATGTTCTCCCTTGTTGCTGATTCTGAGCATGTGGGGTTGGCTATCAGCTCAGTGGCGATTGTGTCATTTTTTAAGTATCACACCACCCAGGAAAGAATTTGTCCCCCCCCCCTCCTGACTTCCATCAGTCCCCAACACAAACGGTCCATTCTGCAGTCGAGATGCAGCAGCAGTTTAGGCTTCCATGGCAAGGGTCCTTACAATGTGTGTTGTCTTTGTTTGACTGCTCTTGAACTGTTTGACGATCTCCGAATCTGAGAATGCTTCTTTAAAAAGCTGGGATGCATGGTCGGCTGCGCTAAGAGCGATGTTGTGCTCGACGAAAAATCCGGCCACCAGTGCTTCAGCCCGAATTACCCTTTTCCTCATTTCATCCTCTTTTGAGGTGTCTACAGTCTGAAAAAACTGTGTGATGCTGGAAGAATTCGGCGCGTTAGAGGAATCGATGTGCCTGCGTGACTCAAGGTGACGCTTCACATCCACCATCCCGTCATGGGAAATTGTGAAGTCCGACTCGCAAATGGTACACCGTGCACAATTTACACCTTTAGCCGAAGGTCGTATGCAGGGGAACTTTTCCGAGTATTCTTTTCCGAACTTTTGACCAAGTTTTTTTTTTTTTTGCATCTTGTCCAAAACTTTCTACTCCACGTTTCGACATTTTCGTAGCTAAAACTTCGAAAGGACGCCAACTTCGCTGAATGGTAAAGGTGGTGAAACGAACTGCGCATGACGGAAACGCTTCTTGAAGATTACTGGTTATGCGCCCAGCGCCGTGCGTGTCTGTACATAAGCCGATTTTTTTCGTCCGTTTAAAAAAAAAACAACTTTCAATGCGTAATTTTTTGGCTAAATGCGTAAGGGCTTAAGATTTATCACTTGGGCGTAATAAATTACGCGAAATGCGTAATGGTTGGCAGGTCTGCATGCCACCCACGTGGGTATCCATGTGAACCCGACCCTTCTCAGGTTAATTCAGCAAAACATCCCATTGATCATGTTACTCAGCTGTCTGTAGATTGGCATCACCCCTAGAACATGTTAGGACTGCCCACTTTACATGTATGAGTCATGATCAGACAATCATTGGTGGCTGTATGTAGCCAATACATTGCCAAGGCAGAGAAACAGAGGAGGAAGGAACAATAATTCTTATTTTCACATTATTTCAGAATCCCATTCATTTGCACTGGTACCTAACCTCTTCTTGGCTTGAGTATTTTTATTTTGGCTGGGCTACCCTCTCAGGTATCCACATATACCAGCTTCTTGGTGTACACTATTAAGTGAAGTTGGTCTACTGCATGCTCACTGGCTTTGCATGCAAGTCTTGCATCATGTGCGTGCTGTGAACTTGATAATTTCTCCAACACAAGATGCATGAGAGTTTGAGCATTTCTGTCATTTTGTGATGCAACTTCCCGATGTGCTGATGCATGGCCACAGCTCTGCGCTTTAAGTGATTAAAAGTAATATTGTCAGGGTCTGTCAGTTTGTAAAGGTTACTGTATCTGGCTCTAAAATGTAAGTGATGTTCATGACAGATGAAAATTTGGTGAATCAGAATTCTTATTCATTGACTGTTTTATTGAGTGTTTAGTTCATAGCACCAGGTACCCAGTTGAGCCGATGTGAGACACTTGACAGCTAAGCAGTCCACAACAGCTGCTAAGCAGAACATTCCAGCTGATTAATAGCACCTTTATAGAACTGCTCAGCAACAGTCTCTAGCTATTTATCAGCATCTGTGTTACTGTACAGCAGTGGATCTTAAGTGTTTGTCTAAACAGAAGGAAATCTGTTCATTGTCATGTTCATGGTCTAGCTATTTATATTGCAGACCTTTTTTTTAACACTATATTAGTGTTGCCAACAGCATTGTACCAGTGAACACTGTCACCTTGAGTCATTTTTCAAACATTTTCCTGTCCAATCAAGTGCTGTACTCCTACTGAATGTGAACAATGCCATACCTAAGGAATATTTTACCTCTTTGAAAGCGGAAGGTCATAACATTGTTCTTGTTTGGGTTCCCGTTCATGTTGGCATTTGGGAAAATGAAATGGCTGATCCTTTGGCGATGAATGCCACAACAAAGAAACTGTCCAACATATCTATGGGAACCGCCGATTTGTCGCACACGCCAATTTGTCGCACGTGCGACAAATCAGCGGAAAAAGGGGTGTGCTGAACCGCCGATTTGTCGCACAAGCCGATTTGTCGTACGTGCGACAAATCGGCTGTTCAGCCTCACGCTGCTTTGTCGCACATGTATAGGGTGTGTGTGTGTGTGTGTGTGTGTGTGTGTGTGTCTGTCTGTGTGTGTGTGTCTGTCTGTCTGTCTGTCTGTGTGTCTGTGTCTGTGTGTGTGTGTGTGTGTGTGTGTGTGTCTGTCTGTGTGTGTGTGTGTCTGTCTCTGTGTGTGTGTGTGTGTGTGTCTGTCTGTGTGTGTGTGTGTGTGTGTCTGTGTGTGTGTGTGTGTGTGTGTGTGGTGAATGGGAGAGGAGAGGAAAAGACAGAGAGAGAGAGAGAGAGAGAGAATGCGTGGCGCCCAATATACTATAGGTTCCCACGGTCTCCTGAAAGCTATTTGCTATTTTTGCAAAATAATTAAAAGATTTTTCATTTCATTCATTTCATTTCGTTTCATTTTTCATTTCATTTTCATTTCATCTCTCTCTCTCTCTCTCTCTCTCTCCCATTCACCACACACACACACACACACACACACACACCCTATACATGTGCGACAAAGCAGCGTGAGGCTGAACCGCCGATTTGTCGCACATACGACAAATCGGCTTGTGCGACAAATCGGCGGTTCAGCACACCCCTTTTTCCGCTGATTTGTCGCATGTGCGACAAATCGGCGTGTGCGACAAATCGGCGGCTCTCATATCTATTCCCTCCTCAGATTAAGTCAGAAACTTCTGGCAGGGGGACTTTAATAAACAGAAGGATAACAAGCTTTTCCGTCCAAACCTAAAAATGTTCCTCTCATCTGTCTCTGGTGGTCGTAAAGAAGAAACAGTTTTATGCCGGCTGCACTCTGGTCATTTGTTTTTTACTTATTCATATCTTTTAAATTGTGAAGAAGCTCCATGTTGCGTCTCATGTGATGAACATCTCTGCATTAGACACATTCTAATTGAATGTAGGGAGCTTACATGGTGTCAGACATAAACACTTTACGGCAAGCTTAATATGAAGACCTTGTTCCAGGATGTTCCCCCGGATTTGATCGTGGAGTTTTTTTTGTTTGTTTTTGTTTTTTAAATCTGTGTTTGTAAGAAAATGTGATTTTAACTTGAGTGTGGCAGACTCTCTTTTTGCAGGTCTTTTGATGTAAATGAATAACTGGTATTGAGTTTTAACTTTGCATTTCAACTCTTTGACTTTGGTTGGTTTTTTTTTTTCTTTCTTTCTTTTTTAGCGCTTCAGTCCTGATATGGCTGGGTTAAAGCAACACGATTTGATTGGATTTGACCTTATTGGAACCTCTAAAATAATAATTCTGTTTTAATGGGAGAAAAGGGAGCTAAAGCTGTGCATCCTATCATCTTACTTATGATTCTCAGAGTGGTCTCCCCTGAGACGAATCACTTGTAACCTGATTCCAGTGTTTTAAATGAAATGGACACAGAAGACTTCAGTCTTATTTTGGTGAAATCCATATGCTTCATTGATGATAAGGAATCAAGTGAGCACAAGTCTAAGATTGCTAAAAATGTCTCCTGTGGAATTTTTTCCAGTGCTGGATGCTATGATCTCCGTTCCTGCTTTTTGTTTCAGTCTTGTTACTGCCCTGTTTTATATGAATTAGCTCTGAAAAGGCTTGGCTGTTATTTTTTTTATAAGTGTGTACATAAAAGCACACTCACACACACACACACACACACACACATGCATGTTAAGTCTTAGACTGCTGACTTTTATGGTTGCTGAAAACATGCTAGTAGTGAAAGTTTAAATACATGAAGTTGAGAATGAATACTTTTTTTTAACGAGTTGATTCATTGAGCAAATAGAAAGTTCAGTGAAGGTGAAAACCATGTGTCTTTTCAGATTGGCAAGACTGCAGAAGAGGGAAGGTGACAGCAGCAGAAGTGTCTTTGCTTCAGCGTTAGGTGTGTATTTCATAGAGGAGCTTGTACGTAAACTGCTGGTGGTGAAGCGGATCCTGTAGCCTTTTCAGGAAGCAGAAAGCATGTACATGTGTTCTCAAGAGACAATAGACTCACGGTGGTCAAGATGTGTATTTCTTGTTTTGCGTAAACCACCATACTCGTTACAAACTTTTTTGTTAGCTGTACATATTGTATTTTGCTTCCAGTTGCTGCCCTCCTGTATTTTCATATTTCACTCTGTAAACCTCACCTTTCCCCACACCCTTTCTCCCTAAAAACATGGGAAAAGAAGGAATCACTTATGCTAAAAATCTTTCCATTTATTTTGGCTGCAGATAGCCAGTTTCCATATTTGTGATGTGATTTGGTTGTGTTGTCTGCATTAAGGCTGACTACATCACTCTATCCTTGTCCTTGCAAGTGAGGAAAGTATGGTTCCATCAGTGTGTGTGTATGTGCGTGTGTGTGTGTGTGTGTGCGTGTGCGTGTGCGTGTGTGTGTGTGTGAAGCAAACTTCGTTACTATCTTTTTTGTTGTTTGTTTTTTGTTAGTCTTTTTTTGTTGTTGTTGTTGCTTACTTCAGAAGTATATACAGTTTCAGGTACACTTTTTCATTCTTCAGGATAGTAATTTGGCTGTGTGATGTTCTCTAGGTTTTAGGTTTTCATATGACTCCATGATGTCTGGAGCATCAAATCTCTTTGAAAGAATGCTGTATGAATGCCTGGACTGTATAGTAAAACTGAAAGTCTAATGCCTCTCGGACATTATGTATCTCTATGATGCCTGTTGGACATCATCTGTTTTGTGATGCACACTGGACATTATGTGTTTTTGTGATTCTCTCTGGAAATCATGTGTCTCCTGTACATGATGCTTCCTGTACATCATGTCATTGTCATGCTTTCTTCTCACCATGTCTTTTGTGATTTTCATTTGACTCTAATTGTGATGCCCCCTGGACATTGTGTGTCTTTATGTGGTGCCTGCTGGGCATCACTTGTCTTAGTGTGATGCCGTATGGACATCATGCATCTATGTGATGCTTACAGACATCATAATTATGTCTTTTTATGATGCATCTTGGACATCATGTACCTGTTTGATGCCACCTGGACATCCTGTGTCTTTGTATGATGCCTCCTGACATCATTTGTCTTTGTATGATTTCTCCTGGATATGTGTCAGTGTGATGCCTAATGGACTTCATGTGTCTTAGTATAATGCCTCCTGGACATCATTTGTCTGTGTGATGCCTCCTGTCATCATGTCTTTGTATGATGCTGCCTGGACATCATGTGTCAGTGTAATGCCTCCTTACTATCATGTCATTGCACGATGCCTCATGTGTGTGGTGTCTCATGGACACCATGTGTCTTTGTATGATGCCTCTTAGATGTTATGTGTCTGTACAATGCTACATGGACATCAAGTGTTTTAATGATGCATCCTGCACATCACACGCCTCAGTGATGGCGTGTGGACATCCTGTGCTTTTATGATGCTTGTGGATATCATTGTATATGTTATGCATCATGTGTTTTTGTGGTGTTCACTGGACATTATATGTCATTTTGTAGCCTCATTGACATCAGACGTCAGTGTGATGACCATTGAAGGTAGTTGTAAGATTAGAGTTATTTTGTGTGTCTGTGATGCATACTGGACAATGTGTGTCTTTGTGATGTTCCTGAACATCCTGTCTTTGTGATACCCATTGGATATATATGGTGTCATTGTGCTTTTCACAGGACATCATATGCCTCTAGACATATGTCTTTTGGATGAGATGATAAACCAAGGTCTCATGTGCAGAGTGAGCTTTTGGCACACATGAAATAACCCACATCAGCAAAGCATTAAAAAAGAAAAAGAAGAAAATAGAAAAGAAAGAAACTGCACTTTGTTATGAAATGAAAATAGACACGGACAAGGGATGTGATCGGGGGTTGGTGGCAGCAGCGCAGAGTACCTCAGTGCAGTTTTTCAGGGAAAGGAGCCTGAATTTCTCATTGTGAACTCTGTTGTGACTTTGGAGTTATGTGTTCTTTTGACGCTATAGGCATGAAACGTGATTCGGTTGTTCATTCTTTCGGATATTTGCAACCTGGTTTTACTCTTATGTGGGCTGATAACACAGTTTTCACCAGTGTAAGTGTTGATACTAGTTAGGTGTATGTATCTGTATGACTTGCATCTGAATTTCACATCTTAAGCAGATCTCTAATCAGGAGCAGTATGCACATAGTTTGTTTTCATGTTCATGTATTTTTTTGTGGGCTTTGTTGCATCTAGAGAATTAGAAAGTGAACAGTTTCTCATTATTCACATGACCTTTTCTTTATCTGTCTCTGTATCTTGCTTGCTTGTTCTGTTCTCCCTGTGAGCATATTGGCCATGGAAGCTAAATATTAATTGATGGGACATAAATGTCTCTGTTCCACTCTCTCTGACCTTTAGCAAACAAGTACTCTCATTCAGCTGTTCTATATTTAAGTTTCAGTTCTGTAATGGATAAAGTAAAGAAAAAGAAAAGAAAAAGAAGGATGAAATTTATATGAATAAATAATGACTGAATAAATACATGCGGTTTTGTATCAAGGTGCGATCCATATTTAGAAAACACTCATGTTTTTTCCCTACATAGTCATTATGCACGATGGAAAGTCTTCCAGTACTAAAGGGAAATACCAATCAGAAAATTTTTGAAAAAGTTGTTTCCTGATCTGCAAGATTGTGTTTGGGTACCCTTCAGATTTTGTTTAGGAACTTTTCCAGTTCCTGGTTGGTTTGGAAGAGCAGTATTTTGTCTTTGGTTCGTGTGTGTGCGTGTGCGTGTGTGCGCACACACATATGTACATGTGTGTTTGTGTGTGTTTTGTTCAATTGAAAACAAATATTCTGAAACGAAAATTGTAGGATTACACTGTAGCAAAGTTTTTAAATGGCTGTTGCAGTTACCCAAGCTATTCAGTTGGGAATTCATGAATTTCTTGGAAACTTAAAAAGTGTTATACTCTCAATCCATGGCAGGAGAATCATGAAGGAAAGAAACAAAGTAATGAAGAGATTGGTAAAAATGATTTTGATACCGTATAGGAAAAACTATGTGAAAAATCTCTAGAATTGTGAATAGCTAGATGAAGATAATGAGGCAAGGACTGATGCACAAAGTTGTGTGCCAGAAGATCAGTGTAGTGTTGATTGAAGTAGATGAAGATAATGAGGCAAGGACTGACGCACAAAGTTGTGTGCCAGAAGATCAGTGTAGTGTTGATTGAAGTAGATGAAGATAATGAGGCAAGGACTGACGCACAAAGTTGTGTGCCAGAAGATCAATGTAGTGTTGATTGAAGTAGATGAAGATAATGAGGCAAGGACTGACGCACAAAGTTGTGTGCCAGAAGATCAGTGTAGTGTTGATTGAAGTAGATGAAGATAATGAGGCAAGGACTGACGCACAATGTTGTGTGCCAGAAGATCCGTGTAGTGTTGATTGAAGTAGATGGAGATAATGAGGAAGGACTGACGCACAATGTTGTGTGCCAGAAGATCCGTATAGTGTTGATTGAAGTAGATGAAGATAATGAGGCAAGGACTGACGCACAATGTTGTGTGCCAGAAGATCAGTGTAGTGTTGATTGAAGAGTGTTTATGGTCAAACTGAAAAAGTGACGTACTGTCAACCCACGGCAAGAGAATTATGTAGGGAAGAAATGTAGGAATGAAAGGCTTGAAAAGAATAACATTATTGTCTCGAAGTGAAAGCCGAGGAAAAAATCTCTGGAAATACAAGTGGCTGGATTTACTTAATGACGAAGACTTGTGTGCCAGGAGATCAAAGTAGTGTCGATCGATGTGTGTTTGTCAGACTTTGAGTTGCGGCTTTAGTGGGATGGGAATGGTGGTGCTAGGGAAGGAGGGGAGGGAATGGGAAGAGGAGGAAGGGGTTTGCTATTTGTTGTCTTCTTCATTCAAACAATTCAGCACTCATAAGATCATCTTACATGTTAACAACAACACACAGCTTTAGGGGGCACCACCATGACATGTACCAGTATGTAACAAAGGGCCATGATATCAGTGAGATTAAAAGAAAAAAATCTTGAATGGTTGCGTCTTTGGAGTTTTTCCCAGTGAGGAGGGAGGAAGGGGGTGGAAGCTAGGAGTGTAGAAGGTATAAGGGTCGTTTTTGTTACTGTTTCAGTATATCAGGCTGGGAAACACTCCTCAGATCCGAGGATCCCCGAGATTTTTCAAAGTGACTTCCAAGAAAAAGAAAACGGGTCTGAGAAAAAAAAATCCTGCCAAGAAAAAAATTTTTTGAAGGACCTGATCACTACAAATCCATTACCGTTCCGTATCCAATATTTCCAGTCCAGGTTTTCATCATACTATTTTCAAGGCAGTGCCGCCCACAGGTAAACGCGATTTTTTTCACAGCCATTTTCTGCATCAAAATGTCATGCGTATTACGCATCGTAAATCGTGGCAGGACATTTGACAAAGGATCAATTAGCAACAAATGGAGATGGGACTGGACTGAAAAGTCAACAGAAGTGTCAGGTTTATGATCAGCAAGTTTTGACTTGCATTCGCAAAGTGAACAAGGCTGGAGTGGTGCGCTGCATACTGTGTGGAAAGGAGTTGAACTACTCCAATCGTGGACTAACAGCGCTCTTTGAACACAAGCATTTCGAAAGGCATGTTGAAGCTTCGAAAGGATTTCACGGCAATCAGAGCAGACTGCCTGGTGAGTTGACTGTGGAATATCTGTTTCTGTGCACATAATGTGTGATGCCTACTTGTGTTAACAAATCATCTTAAATGAATGTTAGCGAACCGCCCAGAGAAACGTGGACAAACGAGTCACAAGACAAAACATGACGCGTTTCGACCTCTTAGGTCTTCTTCAGGCAAGATACAAACAAATAGGACAGTGAAAGTTCACTTAGCTTTGATCGCTCCAGAGTTCAGCGCAAGGAAGGTGTTGAATTCAATGCCTTCCTTGCGCTGAACTCTGAAGCAATCAAAGCTAAGTGAATTTTCGTTGTCGTATTTGTTTGTATCTTGCCTGAAGAAGACCTAAGAGGTCGAAATGCGTCGTGTTTTGTCTTGTGACTCGTTTGTCCACGTTTCTCTGGGCGGTTTGCTAACATTTATTTAACCCTCTTGATAAGCGCGCACCCGCTAGTGCCCAACCGGAAATCTCACAGCCAAAAGGCTGAGCACCTGCCAGCGCCCGGTAAAACACGTGGCAACAATGGGCGCCGCCATGTTTCTCGTAGAAAAGGAAGTCTCACGAGAACATGACTTCCTTCTTCCTGTAGCCATGCACTTCCGTTTGCAAAAAACTGCGAGTCGATATGTGCCGTAGTTCTCGAGTTACGAATTTTTAAAGTTTTGTGGTCGAAATGCTGTTTTTCACCGTGGCTAACCTTGATTTCTGCCGTTCTATACTGAGAATTAGTAATGAAGATACTGTGATTTGTGGGATTTACGGCATAAGACTTAGTGAAAGTGCTGGGTGATGAAGCTTACAGTGACCTATATTTCGACTGGGATGAGGTTCCAGATATGATAAACAATGATTCGGAAGAAAGTTCTGAAGAAGAAGATTTTTTTTTTTCCTGAGGAAATGGCTCATGTGACATTCTTCAAACTTATGATATAGCAACATATATATTCGTAGGAATTTTTAAAATGATTTTCATTTCATTATTTCCTTTCCTCTCTTTTAAATTAATTTTTAAATTGGGTAACCATGTTCAAATTATGGAGTTACTTATCTTGTCGATGGTTTTCGGCATAACTAAGCTCAGGTAAGGGTTAAGATTTGTTTAGATTTCCGCCTGCAGTCGTCTCGCTTTGCAACTAGATCTACTTGTGTTAAGACAGCCAACTTAAAAAGGCTGAAGAAAAACCCTGCACTAGAGCCAGAGGTTTTCCAGTTTCCTTCTATATTATGAAAAATAAATGAAGGAATGAATGAATCCACCAATAAGCAAAGTTCATGAAGACTGAATCATTGAACTTTTGAAGCAAGGCACTACAGTACATCAAGAAAATGGAGAAAAGTAAGGGTTTTTTTTGGTATGATTTCTTTGCATGCTGCATGGTAAATAAGATATTTTTAGTTTGGTTTCTTTGCATGCCACATGGTAATTTGCCTATCACGAGAGGCCACGAAAGGGTCTTCAAAAATGCTCAAATTCAATTTTGGACGGGGGCGTTCGCCACCCTGGGCCTCCCACCAGGGGCGTTGCCCCTGGACCCCACCGAGGCGTAGGCAGTCCCAGGACCCTGGCCTTTTTTTTCAGAGATTTTTTGGATCACCTGTTCCCCAACCTGATATATTTTATTTGAGCTGTCACTTTATCATATTTTGTATTGTGCTAAATTAACAGTGATTAATAAGAAAAAAAGTTCTAGCTTTTCTTTGTGGATGTTTGGCTGTAGTAAGCAATTTTTGTAATGGCTCATTATAAGGGGTTTTTTTTATTGGGTTTTTAAAAGAGATTTATATTTTGAGTTACAGTTGTATAACTGTAAAGTGTTCGAAAATAGTTTCAGAATCGCTTCTTGTTTCATGATTTTTTTTTCTCAGGATTACTGTAATGACCATAATTCAGTTCCATGATTGGAGGAATGGTCACTGTTCAGTTTCAAATCGGAGACTCTTCCACACTTGCACCCCTTATTATGTCACTGAAATCATATAGTCCACTATGCATTGGCCTCGGTACACCAAGAATGCATCCATACAGGCACTGTTTTATCCACCTCCATAATGGAGTTTGGAGTACTGGTCACCTAATAAAAACATAAGCTAGGTATGGGGTTATACTCCAAGAACAAATTTTATTGACAATAATGAACAAATATTATTGACAATAGTGAACCTCTCAATAACACTTGCATTATTTATGCTGAAGTGTTTACAAAAATGTACCCCTGTTTTCTTCTTTCTTGTCTCATCGGAAGTATCAAAGTCAAGTTCTTCAAACACTTTTTTTTGGTTTGGATTGTTTTCTTACAAATTCTGAATAAAATGTACAAAATCAAATTGTTAATGTAGTTGAAGTTGATTGTTCAAAAACATGAATCATGTTGTTCCCTTCATTCTGGTGTTCAACATTTTCTAACTAGATAAGACAGGTGAAAACACAGCATGTGCACAGACCTGAACAATCAGTTTTCAAGAGCAGCATTTATAATTTTTATTTGCCAAACATATTTTTCAGAGGCACAAAACATGTTTCTAAAGTTGTGTACTTGTTCTGACATCAGAGTGTGTGTGAGAAGTGTTCTAGTGTAGGCATATTAGTGTATGCACGCACAAGGATGGCTAGGTGCATGGGGCTAGTTGTCCTGTCATTACATCAGACCTGTGCTTGAGGTGTATATATATGTAGAGAGAGAGAGATTTATATATATGTATATATAGATTGATTGATTGATTTATGTAGTTGTACAAAATAAACTTTCAGGAACCCCCAAAATAGACTACTGAATGAAAGTTGTTTGTAAAGATTAAGCTAGTTTCTCCTTTTTTCTCAGTTTTTTGGTTTTAGTGCGAGAGAGAGAGAGAGACTACCATCTTCTCAACATGGCAAGATATGGTAGAAGAAGAAAAAAGGGATGAGGTTGACCACTGAATCTGTCAGAACTGCTGCACACTAGTAGTAAGTTCTGAGTATGCTTAAATACAGATCAATGTTTCACCTTCTTTTCTTTTTCTTTTGAAACATTTATTTATTTTTTATTTTGAATACGGCCGACAGGACTCTAGGCCATGTGCTGATCAGATTTGTCAACATATTGCAAGCACTTGTTTGCAGTGATGATGGTAGATATGTTTGTTCCGTTTTGCCAGGAAGCTGGTTTGTGCTCTTCTTGTATGTCTGCCATTTTATGGTCGAAACAGCTTGCCAGAACATCTACAGGAGTTTCACACCTGTCGGCCACCTTGACTCCCTTTCACAGTAGGCCTTCCTCTCCTGTTGTACGTTGTCAGGCAAGGTATGTGCCCATGATCTGTTGATTCGTTTGGCAGTCTTTTCCTTTTTGATCAAACTTTCAGGCAGGCACATGTCCCATGTCCCTCTGCTCAACAGGTGATTTGTTAGGGTCACTGCGGAGAAGCAACCCCTCCCCCTTCCCCAGAAAAGAGCTGCATGATTTGATGGTACTGATCAGAAGCTAGTGTGTTAATAACTTCTTCCCATGTGCTGATCATTCTGACAACTGCATAGTAACTGCACACTTTGTGTCCCCATTTGTTGGTGACCTAGCATGTCCAGTTGTGGTCATTCATGAACAGACAAACTAGAGAGTTGTATCATGACTTAAGCAGTGGCTGTATTATTGTAATGAAGGGCCTGAACTTGTACAGAGGGTTGTAGTTGGGACTGTCCAAGTATGTTTGGAATATTCCGTATGCAAAACTATTGGTTCCGTTTCAGAAATCTTGGCATGACAGTGATCCATGATCAGGAAATCTCAGATCATAGACCAGTGAAGATGTATAAGAAACACTGCCCATCATAAAAAGCGCTTATGCCTGAAAGTTGACAGTGGACATGTCTTCCTACACCAAGTCTTTTGAAATGCACATCTCTCAGTTTCTTCTGCTAATTCTGAAAAAAAAATCTAGCAGTTTTTGTTTTACATGAACCAGTGATGTTGCCATTTGCAATTATGTCTGCAATACTACATTTGGCGCATTAACTTATGGGTCACTCTCCACCTGTTTCGACATTTTAGAAGTGTCAATGTTTCAAATCAGGTATGGCTTGTATGCATTGATAATTTGTGTAAGCCTGTTAATTTTTTCACTACAAATTATTCACTCATGACATAAGAAAAAGTTTACATTTGGCACATTAACAGCATAGGGATTTTTCATTCAAGCTTTTAGAAATGATTCCTTATAATGCCTGATAATCATGCTGAAATGAATGTAGATTCCTGTTTTTTTATTTTCATTTTTTTGAAAATAAACAACAAAGAGACAAATGCATAATCTTACAATGTCGACAGGACAAGTGCTTTTGTGGCACAGGTAAGTGACAAGCGATGTTTGATGAGTGTTTTGAACAAAACTTGCTAGAGGCCGAGATTTAATTGGATGTTAGATGCTTTTTGTTCTCTGTACCCATTCTTTTAAAGTGAAAAATGTTGAGGCAAAGGCAGAAAACAGGTTTAATGAAAGAAAGAAAAAGGGAAAGAAGTAGAATATTCTCTGAAATAAAATTTCTGTATTTGTATCAGCTCTAGAATTTGCCACCATGTTAGGTCAAAGTACATGCAGATTTTAGTGGCGTTGATCAAGAGTGTAACAGATTGTTTAAGGTATGGTTGCAACGGCTTGTTTTATAAATGTGGTTGGGTGCAAAATCCACTTAGTTCTGTAATACTGAACTCAATAAGCCAGCAACATCATTAATACATCACTCTTTTTTTTTTTCAGTTGGTACATTTGTATTCTTTAGTTTATTTTCTTTTATTTTGAAATTGCAGTTAAAGTGTATGCATGTTTATTTTAAATAATATGTATATATGATCCATTCATGTATGCTGTGTCATCATTGGTGAACACAACCGTGGAGTTGGTCATATCTACTGCCAGATCCAAACTTCATGTCTTATCCCCTTGAGGGAATGTCAGTGTTCGGAGGTTATGGTGGCTTATTTTTACTTTTTACACTTAGTCCTTGTGTTGCAAATGCCATGGTGTGCCAATTGTCAGGTTTAGGTTTAAAGGGGAAAAAATGCATCTTCAGAAATCACAATGGTCTTTTGTTTTTGAAAAATCAGGAGAAAGTATTTTATATCCACACACAAATATGAAACATAGCATAAACTAACACTTTTGTGTCTATGCATGTACTAGTAAATCTGGGTTGTTTTATGAAATACTTTCATTTTTTGATAACCTTCCATCAGTTGATCTATCTTTTTTGGTCACTCCCTTTCTGTCCATTTCCATACAATTTATTTGGGGAAGCTAAACTAAAATAACATTTTGAATCATCTGCTCCAGTTCCTGCTGGCACCTTTTGCTATTTTTTCCACACCCTAAATCGAATGCAGCTGACAAAAACATTTAGTGACAGCTACACGGAACAGTTCACTGAACAGGATTGTAGACAGTTTAGCAACTCAGCCACCATTAAAGGGGCAACAACAATTCAGACAACAGTTTAGAGTTTGTGGGTGTGTGACCGAGGCATAAGACTTCACATCAGTGTCTATATATTTGTTTGGATTTTGAAAGTCTGGTGGATGACCACAGGGGCTGATCATAGATTTTAGCAACACACAGAAACACATGAGTACAGATAAAGCCAACTGCATCCATATATCTATACAAAATTTGGTGCATTTTGGATAGTAGGGGGGGTGGGGGTTGTGAGTTTTCTACTCTTTTTGCAAACTTGATGGCAGAACAAAATTTCATAGATTATTGCATATATGATTAACTCTAGAAAAATAATCAGCAAGTCTGATACACACAAACACACTAGATAAAGAGCAACTCTTACCAGACTACTTTGTATTATTCAAAGCTAACCAAATAGTGGAAATGCTCTGAAAGCAAAATTTAACATTATTGATAGATATTGTCAGCACTGCAAGATCTATCTTTTCCTCATACAGTTTGAAACAGTAGTATTAGGATTACTTACTTGCTTTTAGTTAACTTAAGCTGTAAATTATTTAACTGTGGATGCCGGGGGCCGGAATAGCTCAGTTGGTAGAGCGCCAGACTCGTAATCTTGGTGATCCTGGGGTTGCGGGTTTGAATCTCCGCCAGGCCGTTTCGGTACAGGGGGATTTTTCCCTTGGAGTTAACATTGGTTCTGACTCCATTTCCCATACAGTCCTTCGAATGAGACTATAAACCGAGGTTCCATGTGTGAACGCACACATAACATCTTGCACACACGTAAAATCCCATCACCAACTTTCGGAAGAGAAGGCCAGTTTGACCGTTGGTATGGATATACATAACATGCACCCTGCGTGAGAAATGGAAAGAATGAAGGAAGTAAGGAAATTGAGTAAACGATATTGAATGATATGGACTGGATGACACGGGAATCGACTGAATGAAGCGCCAGCTGGCAGCTCTTCAGTCGGCGCTACCCAGGTAGGCAGCCCATTGTGTACACAAGTGTGGATTGTAAAGCGCTTAGACCTTGGTCTCTAGCCCAGAATAGGCGCTATATAAGTATTCATTATAATATAATAATATAATGCAAGAGAATGTCTCAGCCCTCTCCCCAACCTCACCTTCCATCCCAGAGACAGGTTCTGAATCTTCTTATTGCAGACTCTTTGGAGTCTTAGCCACTGCAATACATATGAAACCATGTGAAACCCTGTCAAACCATGCAAAACTTGGATTTGATTGAATAATAGAATCATTCTGAGAACCTTGAGAGCTAGAGTCAGTGAAAAGAAATTTAAGTGCTTCGTGTGAAAAAATGGTTATGACATTTTCTACAGTCTTCATTGTTACATTTCAATTGTCCAGCTCTTACAATTTATTTTTAATCAAATGGATGAACTTTAAACTGTGATGTTATTTTTCTTGAGCATTCTTCACTTGTCTTGGCAAATAAGACTCTTTGTAATGATTTGTAGTGAACTAAAGATTAGTGGGATGGCAGTTGAAAAGATTTTGGATATCAGCATTTTACACATTTCTCCTTGTTTACTTTTCATTTGTTTTTTAAACAAATTTCCAAATGATTTCAAATGAAATAGGTACTTTTAAAGTCAGTATAGTCACTGTCTCTTGACCACAAATGGTCTATAAATTTCATAAGAGCCAAGATAAGAGAACTGCTTGTCAAATAAAATCCGAGTTAATAACTTTTTTTTCCTATCTTAGTTCTTTAAGTCAGTATGGTCACTGTTTCATTTACTTGACCCTCCTACTGAATTCCAAGAACAAAACAGATGGTGAAGTAAAGTCCATCTCAGTTTGTCTTTTGTCATCCATCCACAGCATTCCTTTTAGTACTTCATCTCATGCGGTAGTGTATTGTTCAATTTCAAGCCCTAAGATTGCCTTCTTTGAAACATTACACGTTGTGTCACTTCTCTCTGGGAAAGCCAAATGCACAATGCCAAACACACTGTGGACCTATTCCTATGCCATGCATGAAGTTTTAAAGATGGCCAGGATTATTGTGGGGTTCTTTGATTGTTCTGTCTCATATCATTATTATTATGTCAGCAGTCAACATGCATAGTTGTTAGAAATTGTTATGTTTGACGATGTGAATACCAGATTTCCTCAATAAACACTTTATTATGGTAGCCCATCAAAAAAGCCCTGCAGCAGACTTTCTTTCAACTCAACACACTAGTGGTATTACAAGAAAGTTTTATTTCTTGCTTCCAGTGGCCCAATTTTCTGTTGGATACTTTTTCTTCTATTACAGCTGTTGGTTAAAGCAATTTCAACATGACTTGTAGTAGTTATGCATTGGTCTGTATATGTGTGGGACTTAACTGACAGTAGTTTTCAACAATGGTTTTTGAACAGTAACAAAATCATCCTGTCATACTACACTTTCCTCATCTGCCTGTTAAACATTGGTTTTGTTACCTTGACAGTCTTTCATATACAAAGTAAATACAGTGTTATATTATTGTGATAGTGTTGGTAGATTCTTTCCAGATTTGAGTGATAGACAAGGCAGTTAATTCTATTATATTTTCAACTATTTAATCTGGAACTTGTTAGCATGACTGCTTTGTACACAATTATAGTGTGTTTGTTTTGTACACAAACATAGTTTGTGTGACTTCCAGAAAATTGAAGGTTTGATTTGGAATGAAGTGGGAATAGTGTAAACTTGTCCTTGTCAAATCAAGATTTCATAATGATTGTTGATTGATTTCTTTTGGAGTTTAAGTTTCAAAATTATTGCTAATACTTGCAGTTCTTTTTGTGAGGTTTTAAACTGTAATTTCTGACTCACTTTCTGATGAAAATGATGTATAAGCAAAGAAATATACACAGGTAGTAAATATAAATACACATGAAACAATTATGCACATTGCAATCAGAAAATAATCAGAGCTTGAAAAAATGAAGCAAAAAAAAAAAAAAAGAAAATAATAAATGCAATAGTATTTATATTTATTACAATTTCTGTCTGTTGAAATACAGTAGTAGAAATTGAAGTCATTGTGGACAGACCAAGTTGATGCTGATCTGTCCATGTGGGCATGCAGTGTAGTGCCGTTTCTTTTTTCAAGACCCAAGCAGATGAAGTTATGATGATAAATAGTAAGCTGTGATAATTCAACTCATAACATGCAACTTATAGTATATCTGAAAAGTTAATTTAAAGATAATTATGCGTGTATTGGTAGTTGTTTAAATTGCATGATTTGACTTCTTTATTTATACTGTCGTTTCAAACCATGGTGCAGCTTTTGTTGCTTCCTTGCAGTTCAATAGAGAAATAGGGATAAGAGTATGTCTAGAAGAAGGTGCATTACTTTAAGTAGCAAAATGCCAAAAATAGAGGGGCAGATTTTCCTTTATCAAGAAAATAGCCTTTGTACATCAGTTTATTCTGGAATGTTGTTGGTGTTAATACGGAGAAAAGATAGTTGAAATTCTTCTTTGAAAGATGAGAGTTTGATTTGTGTTCTCACTCTTTCATAAATGCATCAATGGTCGACTACAGTTGAGGCAAATACAAAAAGTCATGGTCAGAACTAGCTGCTGTGTTGCAGTAGTTAGAATTGCAGGCAGTTAGATCAGGGGTTAGAGTCCCACCACTTGGTGATCTAACTGCCTGCAATGCTTACTACTGCACAAGTGCAATGTGGGATTTCCAGGTCCAGTCTGGTGGCTGCCCAGAGCAGGTAGCATCTGTTAACATGAGTAGGAAAACTGGAAATCGTGCTGTTGAGTTTGTGCACTGAAAGGAATATGTCTGTGTAAACGTTGCACAGATTTTTAAAAATTTTTACCAACACTTCAGTTGGCCATATTTTTCAGATCTGCTTGATGGTGAAGTATATTATGATGAGAAGCAGAGAGAACTTGGCCATCTGAGTTTGGAATGGAACATCATTTCATCCATGTCATCCTCACCCTTACCATTTTTTTTTCTTTTGTCAGACTATTCTTTTTCTTTTCAAGAGTCAGCAGTGAGTGTCAAAGTCTAGCATCAGCAAGTTCATGGGACTGCCCTTTGATGTGATGGCAACCTCTGAAATGGAATGCTCCCTTGCGCTGGCTTATTGACTAATGTTGGCTTCACATAATGGAGTCCTATGTGTTTTGGATGGTGCCATCCCCTTTGGTAAGATGCTACAGTATGACCCAGCACTGATTGCTTGGGCTGTGACAAGATACATGAATGAGGAGGAGAAAATGAGAGGCACAGAAGATGCGACACACACTAGAAAAGAGGATGAGTAAGATAAATATATAAATGAGAAAAAAAGAGTACTGGCTGGAAAGATCTTAACTGTATAATATGACCTTCCATATTTAAAGAATATAAGGGTAGGGGTATTGATCAGTTGTAGAAAGGATTGATGAAATCATTTACTACTTACACACAAGCATTTTATGTTACTTACTCATATACACTCTCTTTTTCCACCAGTGTCTGCAGTAGATTCTCTCCCTCTGCAGTTGAGGACAACTGGATTATCCCAATGCAGAAATTTTCAATGAATATCCCCATGACTTACAGTTTGTTAAGTGTCTGCATGAGAAAGACTTGCTATTTCGTTACTTATGACTTTATTGTATTATCATTATTGGATGTGTCACCATATTCATTTTCTATAACTCATTTTCTCTCGGTGTGAAGATGTGATGTGCACAAATGCTCTGAACATGCATTCCAAAAAAAGAAAGGTCTTGGTGTGTTGTCTGAACATGGAGTCACCATGTTTATATGTACATGTCTGAAAGCAGTACATGTCTGAAAGCAGTACATGTCTGAAAGCACAAATCATGATCTGATGCTACTTTGACATACAATGCAGCCTATTGCTTTCTTCATGTTTTCGTTATGGATAGGATCTTTTCATAACCAACTGAAAAGTTTCTTTACACTTTTACTGCTCAGTTTTTGGTATTGAAGGGGAAAATGACATTGGCTTTTACTGTGATCAGACTTGTCTGTTCTGTGATCACTTAGAATGTTGAAGATGAATTTTTCTGAATGTTAATTTTCTGCTTATATATTTATAAACAGTAGACAAGACCAGTTATGTGATGGTCTGTTTTTCAAATGTGAAGTAATTAGCTGCTTATTGTTTGTCTGAAATTAGTTTGAACAGGGTAAAATGCTCAGAATGCATGCTTGCTCTCTTCCACTTGTTTCTAGCAGTTTATGAGCAACAGCCTTTTATAAACTTGTTTCCTTTGACATATAACACCAAAAATAATCTGAAAATGTCTGTACTTTTGTTTGCTTATTTTAAGGGGTTATATTAGTGTGTTATGGTGTTGTAGAATCCCAGCGCTGAAAGTTTTTTGTAGAGAAATGATCTCTAGTATATACCAAGTTCATAGCAAGTTCAGCTTCATGTATTAAATGAAACTGCAATGTGCATCACTCTTAAAATTTACCATGGTGTCAGTGTTGTTCATTGTCTTCAGTCTTTGGGCAAGCACTAATGACATATAATATGTAACTCTACACCTCTTTCAGTATGAGAGCACACAGTTGTATACTTGTCAGCCATCTGGAATGAAAACAAGCAACTTTAATGTAACACACAAAATGTTAAACATTGATTAGTGTCACACTTCTGTCATGTAAAATCATGGAAATAAAAGTTGCATTTATACCAATATGTGTCCAACTCTGGTTTATGATTTTGTTTGAAATATGTTTTTCTGTTATTAGTTTCAGACATATAAAAGAGACTGTGTGTGTCACACATGCTATAATGGAATTTTTTTTTTTTCAGGGGGGGGGGGGGGGGGGGGGGGGGGGGGCGTCTTTGTTCCAGTTCCAATACGTTTTTGTCTCTCTCCTTTGTGGTTCTTTCCAACTGTGTGCTTGACGCCACCCTGCCACATCAATACATAATCTTTCCTTCTTACTCTAAACTATTTTCTACAGTCTTACTGCCATGATGTACTTGACCTCACCCAGATCCACTCTTGACAGTCTTTATTCCCTCCACACTACCCTCCAGGGGTTGCAACCTTGCCATGGTCACAGGGCTTGCACAGTCCAGTGATCCCTTAGGCTTTGCTGATGGGGGCATCAGTACTCGACTAGACGGTTAGTTCTAGTTAATGCCTCTAGGCCTGTATAACCAGGCTGCTGAGTGGCCTAAGTACTATGTGGTAGGAATTGATGCCCTGGTAGGGTCTCCCATGTCAGCTGAAAGGTTAAGAGTGAGGCCCTGACAAATAGTAACCTGCCTTTTTCCTTTTCTTATCTTCTGCCTTTCTTACTTGGCTCTTTTCTGTCCTCGTCTCCCCATCAAGTCTTCTTTCTCACATTCTTCTTTTCTCTGTGGTCTTCTTGAGGCCCACCGTGTTTGCCGTGTGGTACGTCCTGTGATGAGGGAGAATAGGATCCTGGAGGTTGAGACCGCTGATGTGAAGCGGTGCATTAAGTCAACACACCTCTTTGGCCTGGACTTCCTCTAGACAGGTGGTCGAAGTGGCCACTTCAATCAAGCGGCTGGTCATGTGCATGCCCTAGCTGAGGTTAGAAGGCGGCGGCTTGGGTCAAACGAGTTTGGGAGCCAGGAAGGCTTACAGGCCTGTGTATACCTCTTTCGAAATCCTGGTGCTGTGATCTACTGGATATCTGTATGAAACTGGTATCCCCTTGTTGGGACTCGATTGCAGGTGGGAATTTAGGGAGTTAAATATAAATAAACACAACATGGCTCCAAATCATACAAAAGAGACACAGGCAAGATTCAGATATGGATTCAGAATGTGAGACAAGAAATGTTTTACGCTTCTGGCCCAGCTGGCTGATTGTTGAGGGAACAGATGAGGACAGACCTCTGTTGGGGCTTGATCCTTTTGCAGTCGCGAAAGGAATCGGTGGTCTCGGCAGGAGGCCAAAGAGTGTGAAGAGACTGAGGAACGGATCGCTTCTGGCTGAGTGCTCTTCCAAGCTGCACACAGAAATGTTACTGAAATCAACTACTTTGGTCGATCATCCAATCAGGGTGTCTCCACACACTCAAGGGAGTAATCAGATGCAGAGATCTGAGAGGAGTGTCGGAGGCAGCGATCAAGGCAGAACTGGCACTGCAAGGAGTGACCAAGGTTCATCGTGTTCTCGTGCGCAAGGGCCATGACAGAGTCCCAACTGACACCCTCTTCTTGACCTTTTGCTCTAGATCTCTTCCAGGGTTGATCAAGGTGGGCTACCTGAGGGTTTCAGTGTCACTATACATCCCTTCCCCTCTGTGCTGTTTCAAGTGTCTGAGGTTTGGACATTCGAGGGATCAGTGTACAGAAGAAGAGGTGTGTGGTACCTGCTGCCAGCCAGTCCACGAGGGTATGTGTGACAATCCACCACTCTATGCCAACTGTGGAGGCAACTACTCATCATTGTCAAAGACATGCCCAAACTGGTTGAAGGAAAAAGAAATTCAAAGGATCAAGACGGAACAGAGTATCCCATTTTTTTGAAGTGAGAAAGATTGCCATGAAGAGTCGGTCAACTGCTGGACTCTCATTTGCAGCTGCACTAAAGAAGCTGTCAACAGTTAGTATTGGTGTGCAGATGATTGAATCTTCATTTGCTGAGAGACGATCGGAAACAAAGTCTGTAGCCTCAGGCATAAACACGGTATGTGACGAACCCCAACAATCTTCGCCTTGGGCTCTGTCTTCAAAGCCCACTCCTGCCCCCAGGCCTTCAGGGGGTAAAAGACCTACAGGCCCTACAGGGCAGCAAAAAGTGGAAATTATTGAGGTTCCAGACAAGGCTGCCCCCTCAAAACCCTCCAAAGGGCACCCTACAGCTGTCACCAAGGGAGCTGGCGGTTCTGGAGGAAAAGTAAATCACCACTCAAAAAGAGAGGGCCTAATATTTCATCCGATCGGGAGAAAAAAGCAGAAAAAACTCAGATTTATGATGGACACAACCATATTCCATTGGAATATCTGAGGTCTGCATTCCAGTTTTGAAGAGCTTCAACTTCTTTGGGAAGATTTAGAGCCAGCTGTAGTAGCTCTTCAAGAAATGCAAATTCACAAGGAAAAGTCCTTGTCTGTTTCAGGTTTTAATGTACTTTCTTAACCAGCCCAACCTACAGCACTTGGAGTTATGGGTGGGGTCTCGTTACTCATCCATCAATCTCTGTTATTCAGCCCTGTCAACCTTAATTCTTCTCTACAAGCTTTAGCTGCCAGAATCTTTTTACATAAAACAGTGAATACGAGGTCTGCATTCCAATTTTGAGGAGCTTCAACTTATTTGGGAAGATTTAAAGCCAGCTGTAGTAGCTCTTCAAGAAACACAAATTCACAAGGAAAAGTCCTTTTCTGTCCTTTTCTGTTTCAAGTTTTAATGTACTTTCTAAACAACCCCAACCTACAGCACTTGGAGTTACGGGTCGGGTCTCGTTAGTCATCCATAAATCTGTTATTCAGCCCTGTCAACCTTAATTCTTCTCTACAAGCTTTAGCTGCCAGAATCTCCAAGTTACATAAAACAGTGACAGTTTGTTCCCGTGTGTGTGTATATACCTGCATCATTACCTGCTCAGTGGACAAGACCTGGTTAGCCTGACTGAAGAACTACGACCTTCCTTGCTTTTAGGGGACCTGAACGGCCACTCTCTTCTTTGGGGCAGTGTAGACTCCTCTCCCTGAGGTCTTCTTATGGAGGATGTCTTCTCTGAGCTTGACCTGTGTTGTCTGAATGGTGGCTCCAACATATTTTCATTCTTCAAATGGTAGGCCTACTCTTTGTTGCATAGATTTGTCAGTATGCGATCCCTCACTGGTCTTGGACTTTGATTGGAGTGATGATGATGATCTACATGAAAGTGACCATTTTCCAATAATCTTGAGACATAAAACTACAGAACATATCATTTTACCAGAACACCCTAACTTTTGGAAAGCCAACTGGGATCTTTTTGCTATGAATATACAAAAAGAATTAATGGAAGTTAAGGTTCTGCAAAGCCCTTACCCTGCAGAAACCTTTATCTATATCATCATCAACTGTGCCCAAAACATCATTCCGACTACTACTATCAAACTTCAGATGCCGGAAACTCCCTGGTTTAATACAGAATGCCAACAAATCCACAATCAGTGCCAAAAGGCTCAACGTGTTGTCTGCTGCAGGCCATTAATACCTAATGTGAGGGCCCACCAAAATCTCCGTGCCAAATCTTGTGATTTTTCAAAAAGTGTAAACGTCAGTCTTGGAGAGATTTCTGCTCCAAGTTGACTGCAAAGACCTCCAAGAAGAAAGCATGGAAAGTAATCAGGAAAATTAATGGAAAAAATACAAATCCTTCAAACCATCACCTGAAACTTGAAGAAGCACTGATCACAGATAATTAAGCTGTAGCTAATGTGCTGGCCTCAACTATTAAAAAGAACTCTTCCTAGTTAAGATAATGTTGCTTATAGCCCAGCCGACCGCAAGGGGCCACATCAGGGCTGTCACCACGTTAAAATCAACTCACAGGTCATTAAAAAAAAAAAAAAAAAACCTTTCACACATCTCTTTAAATGACATCTTCTAGAAACGCACCAGAAACTTCGTTAAAAATCTTTCTTCCGTAAAATCTTAAATCAGATGAAAAATGTTAATCTCTCTCAAAAACTCAAGGATCACGTCAGGCGGGACATCTCTGAACAGGATTTTCATGGACTCTGCTGTAAAATGTTTGTGTCTCACATCATGCAAGTCCCAACACTCTAAAAGAACATGTTTCATTGTGAGTGGCACATGACATGGAATGCACCACGGAGCTTCCTCACTCTTTAAAAGGTACGAATGGGTAAAATACAAATGGCCGGTGTGCAGCCGGCACAGAACTGTTTCTTCTTTACGACCACCAGACGTAGATGGGAGGAACTCCCTTAAGGTTTGGACGGATCTGAAAGAGTTTGTTATCCGTCTGTGTGTTCCAATCCTCCTGCCAGAAGTCTCTCACATGATCATTAATTTTGGGTTTCAGATCTGAGCAAGGGATATAAATGTTGGACAGTTTCTCTCTTGTGGCATTCTTGGCTAAACGATCAACCATTTCATTCCCTCCGATGCCAACATGACCAGGAACCCAAGCCAGAATAATGTTGTAACCATCCGCTTTCAACTTGCTAAAAAGCTCAAAGAAATGTAAAAGTTCTGGATGCTGAAGGTTGCGGCCAGCTATGGCCTCCAAAGCTGACAGCGAATCCGACAGAACCAGAAAGTCCCTCTTGGTAGATTGTGAAATTATTTTCAATGCCAGAACCAGAGCAGTAAGTTCAGCAGAATTGACAGAAGCATCTGGAGGTATATGCTTTAACAGTATCTGAGAAGGAGCACCAGGCCAATAGGCTGCACAGGCCACTCCATCCTCAGACTTGGAACCGTCAGTGAAAATTTTTTGATAAGATGGGAATTTTGAACAGAGTTCAGCATACAAGGCCTTGTATGCCAGAGAGCTGGTAGACTCTTTACGAAAGGCTGCAAGATCAAAACGAATCTCTGGTGTGAAAAAGGTCCACGGAGGCTGATCTGGAAACTTGGAAAAATCCGACACAACTCCTAGGTCTAGACCTGCATTCCGCGCGTGAGGCTGCATACGAAGACCAAACGGCGGAATACAGTTAGGGTTGGTTTCGAATTTGCTTTGAAACTGGGGGTCAAAGACACAGTCATAGGCAGGATTCTGCGGTTCTGAGAACAGTCTGATATAGTAATTTAGAGACATTTTCAGCCTGCGGTTGGACAGTGAGGGTTCACCTGCCTCTGCGTACAGGCTGTACACAGGGGTGGTGCGGAATGCTCCAAGACAGAGACGAAGCCCTTGATGGTGAATAGGATCCAAGAGTTTCAGATAAGAGGGTCTTGCAGAGCCGTACACAGCACAACCGTAGTCCAGTTTGGAGCGGACCAGGGCTCTGTAGAGATGCAGCAAAGTTTTCTTACCAGCGCCCCAGTCAGTGTGCGCTACGACCCGCAGAATATTCAGACCTTTCTGGCAAGAGGTTTTGAGATTTTTAATGTGGCTGAGAAAGTTGAGTTTTTGATCAAAAATAACTCCAAGGAATTTGGCTTCTTTTACAGCTGGAATGGTGGACTTGTCCAGACGAATTTCAGGATCAACAAAAAATTGATGAAAATTGTGAAAATGGATTGACTGAGTTTTGGTACGTGAGAAGGTAAACCCGTTTTCCTCGGCCCACTGCTGGATCTTGTTGACACAAAGTTGGAGTCGACGCTGTACGCTGGCGTAAGAAGCTCCAACTGCATACAGCGCGAAGTCGTCTACGAACAGAGAGGACTCAGAGCCCCGGCTTACCGATTTGACAATGTCATTAATTTTAATGCTGAAAAGGGCAGGAGAAAGGATGCTCCCCTGAGGTACACCCAACTCCTGCCTATGGATGTCAGAGAGTGTGGTGCCAACAAGCACCTGGAACTGTCGATCAGCCAAAAAGTTCTGTATAAACAGAGGCAGGTGACCACGGAAACCAAGTCTGTGCAAGTCCAGAAGAATTCCTGATTTCCATGTGGTGTCATACGCTTTTTCGAGGTCGAAAAAGATAGCGACCACATGCTGTTTATTGACAAAGGCATTGCGGATGGTGGTTTCCAGACGGATTAGATGGTCGACTGTCGAGTGGTATTTCCGGAACCCGCACTGTTCACTGGCCAAAAGGCCATCGGTTTCCAGCTTCCATATCAGACGGGAGTTGACCATCTTTTCCATCAACTTACAGAGGCAGCTAGTCAGAGCTATTGGACGATAGTTGGAAGGGTTGGTAAGGTCCTTTCCAGGCTTTGGAATTGGAATGATCAGGGCTTTCCGCCAGGAGGGCGGAAAGTACCCTGTGGTCCAGATATGGTTGTATACTTTAAGAAGAGTCTGGAGACAGCTTTCTGGAAAATGCTTCAAAACCTGATAATGAATATCATCCAGACCAGGGGCGGAATCAGTGCAGGTTTGTAAAGCTGTTTTCAGTTTGTTGATTGAAAAAGGGAGATTGTAGGCTTCAGAGTTGTCTGATGTGAAAATGTATAAAGATTTCTCTCTGAGTTGTTTGTTTTTTAAAAAGGCTGCAGATTTATTTGAAGATGAGGAGTTCTGTTGGATGGTGGAGGCCAACAGATTGGCAACAGCTTGTTTGTCAGTGATCAGAGCATCGGCAAGTTTCAAGTGATGAATGGAGGGGTTGGTGTTTTTCCCTTTGATTTTTCTGATGATGTTCCAGACTTTTTTCTTTGAAGTTTTTGATGTCAGCCCGGAGCAGAAGTTTCTCCAAGACTGACGTTTACTGATTTTGAAAGTGTGTCTCGATTTGGCGCGGAGTTTCTGATGGGCTCGAGCGTTGGGACCTGAAGGTCGTTGGTATACCCGACGCTGAGCCCGTTTGCGAACTTTTGAAATTTGTTGGCAGTCTAAATTAAACCAGGGTGTTTTGGGCATTTGGAGTTTATTGGAAGACATTGGAATACAGGTTTTAGCACACTTTATCACAGTGTTAGTCAGAGATTCAGCTGGGTCTGGACTCTGAAGAAAATCAGTGTCCTGGAATTCTTTCAAAATATTGGTGGCAAAAAGATTCCAGTTGGCCTTCTTATAATTAAGATGTTGTGAGACAGAGATGTTTTCAGTTAATAAGGGTTTTAAAAGAACAGGGAAATGGTCACTTCCGTGCAGATCGTCATGGACAGACCACTCATAGTCCAGGACCAGCGAGGGGTCACAAATCGACAAATCTAAACACGAAAGTGAACCTGTGGAAGAGTGGAGGTAAGTTGGAGCTCCATCGTTCAGACAACACAAATCAAAGTCTGAAAGGACATCCTCAAGAAGCAGACCTCTGGATGACGAACTGACACTACCCCAAAGAGGATTGTGACCATTAAAGTCACCCAACAGCAAAAAAGGTCGAGGAAGTTCTCCGATCAGACTGACAAGGTCCTGACGACGCACCGGGACAGAAGGTGGCAGATACAGTGAGCAGATTGTAACAGTCTTGTGGAGAGTGACTCTCGCAGCTACAGCCTGAAGGGAGGTAGTCAGAGCGACAGGACTAAACAGCAAAGTTTTGTGTAAAAGAAGGGCAACACCGCCTGACAGTCCCAATGTGGATGGTTGTGCAAGTTTAGAAAGAATATTAAAGCCAGAAAGAGTGAAGGTCTTCTGGCTTTGAATTTTAGTTTCCTGAAGAGCCACGACGGAAGGTTTTGCAGTTTGACACAGAAGTTGCAGCTCCTCAAAATTTGAATTTAGGCCACGGATATTCCAATGGATTAGTTTACTACTATCCATGGTGCAGAGGATGAACAGGAGAGAAGTCAGGTCATCTCCTCATCATCGTCTGCGTTCAGTGGAGCAAATTTATTGCTTAGTTTCACTGGACTGTTTGGGTCTTCAGACCTGCTGGCAGACTTGCCCACAGGTGAAGAAGGTCTGGATTTTGGAGATGGTGGAGGTTTCTCCCTCATCTCCACCATCTCCACACTTGTTGAACTCCCTTGCCCGCACGGGCACTGCTCGAGGAAGTTCGAGGCGGGAGGGTTGGCTTTTTCATCTGCCCAGCAGCAGATGGAGTAGACTGCTGGGCAGTCTGAGGGGTGGCGGATTTTTTGCCTCCACCAGGGGCACCCACTTTGGGTTGGGAGGCGGTGGACTTGCTTCCACCAGAGCTTAATGGTCTTTCTTGCAATGTCTTGGTCAAAGTAAAATTGTCAGTCTGGCAGCAGACTGAACGGGTGGAAACTTTCTTTATAACGGAAGCATAAGAAGACACTGTTGACGTCTGACTGCCAACAACCTGTTTGCGGGCCTCAAAAAACGAAATTTTCTTTTCAGTCTTCACTCTTTGGATGGTGGACTCCTGAACCCAAACAGGGCAGTTGCGTGAAGAGGAGGGGTGGTCGCCACCGCAGTTCGCACAATGAGCCGGGTCTTTACACGGCCCATCATGGGTTGCCTTGCAACAAACACCACACACCTCCTGCCCAGAACAGCGGTCTCTGACATGTCCAAACTTCTGGCATTTGAAACACCTCAACGGGGATGGGACATACAGTTGGACACGTACATTTAAGTACCCGACTTTAATGACCGGAGGCAGCACAGGGTTGCAGAATGTCAGAAAGAGGGTGTTGGTGGGCACTCTTTCTGCACCTTTTTTGACTGTCACCCTATGTACCTCTGTCACACCTTGGGACGCAAGTTCTGTTTTGATCTCCGCTTCCGAGACACCTTTCAAATCCGGGCACCGAATAACCCCTTTGGTCGAATTTAACTGCTTATGGGGGGTCACCCGGATCTCTCTGTCCACGAGTTTTGTTGCCCTCAGCAGCTGCTCCGATTGCCTCTTTGATCTGCACTGGACGAGGAAAGTGCCATTCCGTAGCCTTTTCACTGACTGAGGGTCACCTGCTAGACCCTGAAAGCCCTTCTGAATAGCAAAAGGACTCAGAGCAGAAATAGGCTTTTCCTGCTCTGTCCCTTCAACCACAAGCCAGGAAGCCCAAAAACCTGTCATCTGTCTCGTCTCCATATCCGAGTCACTGTCGGAATCGTTATGACCAGAAATGGGGTCCACTGCCTTCCTCTTCTTTATGGGGTGTGTGATTTTGGATAAAGCCATGATTTATGTTTAGAAATTTCGTCTCTCCCTTACCCACCCACCATGGAGTCCAACTAAGGGGCCAGGGCCAAGAACTCATTGTCTTGACCCCTTCCAGGCTTCAGGAGAGATATACGACAAACAGAAGCCTACTGACCCTATCCCCCCTGATCATGCCCAACTCCCGGGAACAGAGAGCTGAGCACTGCAGGGGTTACCTTGGCCAGTCGGAGAACTGCCTGTCTTGACCCAGCCCCACGAAGGGGAAGCCGATTGATACACCCGGGCCAGAGTGTACCTCCTGTCTAGGAGAGGTCCGAGCCAAAGTGATGTGTTGAGGGCGTTGGCCCTCTCAATCACCAGGATCTCATCCCCCTACGTCACAGGTCACACCGCACGGCAAACACGGCGGATCTTAAGAAGACCACAGAGAGAAAAAGAGTGTGCAAAAGAAGGCTTGAAATGGAGACGAAGAAAGAAAAGAACCGTTAAGAAAGGCAGAAGACAGAATAGGAAAAAGGTGGGTTACTATTTGTCTGGGCCCTCACTCCTAATCTTTCTGACATGGGAGACCCTACCAGGGGCATCAATTCCTACCACGTAATGCTTGGCCAGTCAGCAGCTTGGCTATACAGGCCTAGAAGCATTGACAACAACTAACCATCTAGTCGAGTATTGATGCCCCCGTCAGCAAAGCCTAAAAGATCACTGGACCACGCAAGCCCTCCGACCACGGCAAGGTTGCAACCCCCGGAGGGGAACTCTTCCTCCACAAATAAAACAGCTGCTTTTCTGAAAAACAAACTTGTAAAAGAAAAATCTCTTTGTAACTTCTCATCGGACAACACTGAAGCCTACAATTTGCCCTTTTCGATCAACGAACTGGAATCAGCTCTGCATGTCTGCAACGATTCTGCTCCTGGCCTGGATGAGATCCATTATCAGCTTTTGACACGTCTCCCAGAAAGCTGTCTTCAGACCCTTCTCAAAGTTTACAACCATATCTGGACTACAGGGTGTTTTCCATCCTCATGGCAAAAAGCCCTGATCATTCCCATTCCTTTGTTACGTGAACTCCACTGGCTTCCCATCAAATATCGATGGCAGTTCAAAATCTCAGTTTTTGCCTATCGTTACTTTGATGGGACACTCCCACAGTATTTTTCTGTTTCTCTGTCTACCTATCAAACTTCTCGGTCTCTTAGCTCATCTTCTCAAAAACTTCTGAAAATTCCTAGGTGCTCGTTAAAGACAGTCAGTGAGAGAGCATTTAGCTTTAGTGCGCCCACTCTTTGGAATTACGTGATCTGCCCACGTGATCTAAATTCAAGTCAGAGTTAAAAACATACTTCTTTAGGAAAGCCTTCTTCAACCATAATCTATAAATGCTGTGTCTATTATTCTGACCTGACTTCTTATGTACTGCATGCAAAACTGTATTGTTTATGCTTGAACCGATGAACTTGATAAGTGCGCCTGTGTTGGTCTGTGTGTGTGTGTGTGTGTGTATGGGAACACATGTCAGTGCAAGTGTTTGAGTGTGTGTTGAGCGCAATGAGTTGATCCCAAGAATTGCGCCATATAAAATCCATACATTATTATTAAGTCTGGAAAAGACCTTACCAACCCTTCAAACTATCGCCTAATTACTCTGACCAGCTGCCTTTGCAAGCTAATGGAAAAGATGGTCAACTCCCGACTGATGTGGAAGCTGGAAACCGATGGCCTTTTAGCCAGTGAAGAGTGCGGGTTCTGGAAGTACCACTCGACAGTTGACCATTTAGCCTGTCTAGAAATGACCATCCGCAACGCCTTCATCAATAAACAGCATGTGGTTGCTATCTTTTTTATCTGGAAAAAGCGTACACCACCACTTGGAAATCTGGAGTTCTTTTGGATCTTCATGAACTCGGTTTTCGTGGTCATCTGCCTTTATTTATTAATTTATTTATTAAAAACTTTCTGGCTGATGGGCAGTTTCAAGTCCACATTGGCACCACACTGTCTGACATCCACGGGCAGGAGTTGGGTGTACCTCAAGGGAGCATTCTTTCTCCTGCTCTCTTCGGTATCAAAATTAACGACATTGTCAAATCGGTAAACCAGAGTTCCAAGTCCTCTCTGTTTGTTTATGACTTTGCGCTGTACGCAGTTGGAGCCTCTTATGCCAGTGTACAGCATCAACTTCAGCTTTGTGTGAATAAGATTCAACAGCGGGCCAAGGGAAAAGGGTTTACCTTTTCAGGCACCAAAACACAGTGTATCCATTTTCACAATTTTCGTCAGTTCTTTGCTAATCCTGAAATTTCTCTGGACAAGTCCACCATCAAGTCCACCGTTCCAGTTGTAAAAGAAGCCAAATTTCTAGGTGTTATTTATTTATTTATTTTTTTCAAAAGCAGAACTTTAAAGGTTGCATCCAACACTTTAAAACTGCATGTCAGAAAGCACTGAACATTCTGAGAGTTGTAGCACACAGAGGTTGGGGCACTGACAAGAAAACTCTCCTCCATCTTTACAGGGCTCTGATCCACTCCAAACTGGACTATGGGTGTGTCGAGTACGGCTCGTCCGGACTTCTTACCTGAAAAGTCTAGATCCTATTCACCATCAAGGGCTTTGATTGTGTCTGGGTGCATTCCGCACCACCCCTGTTCATAGCCTATATGCCGAGGCAGGAAAACCATCCCTCTTAAACCATCGACTGAAACTTGCCTTGAACTACTGTTTGAATCTCTCTTCCGAACCCGAAAACCCTGCGTATGGCTTTTTTAACCCAAGTTCCGAAAGGAATTCGAAGACCACCCCAGTTCCACTCCACCCTTGGGAATTCGTATTCTTCCTCAGTTGAACAAAGCAGATACAGACCTTGGAGTAGTTTGTGATTATCCAAGTTTCCTGATGACCCACCATGGACTTTCTTTACTCTGGAGATGCCATTTGATTTAGCCTTGTACCATAAAGATTCCACAAATTCCTTGGCATACAAGTCCCTTTTTGCCGAACTGCATTCAAACTTTCCATCCTTCAAAGAATTTTTACCAATGGTACCGAATCTGGAGAGGGAGTTGCCTCTGCTTTGTTTTGTGCAGCAGATCCCCCTCAGAGATGTTCTGAACACATTCCCACCGTCAGCTCCATCTACACTGCTGAGTTGACAGCCTTGGTCCTGGCTCTTGAAATAGTCTGTAAATCCAAACATAAAGATTTCCTCATTTTGTCAGACTCCCTTTCTGCTTTGGAGGCCATTGCCGCCTGTAATCTCATGCACCTTTAACTGCTGAAAGTATTTGAATTGCACATCTTTCTGAAATCTGACAGATACAACATAGTTTTTACTTGGGTTCCCAGCCATGTGGGCGTTCAAGGCAACGAGGTGGTTGATCAACTTGCCAAGAGTGCCACAAAGAAAGAGTTGAGCAGATAGTCTGTTCCTCACACTGATCTGAAACCCAAAACACAGGCTTATGTCGAAGACCTCTGTTAGGAGGAATGGAACTCGTCAATGGATAAACTATTTGAAATCCGTCCAGACCTGAAAGAGTGTTTACTATGTTCCTGAGGTGGCCATAAAGACAAAACAGACTTGTGCCATTTGCATACAGGCCACTCGTTTTACATCCATTCTTATCTTTTGAAAGGTGAAGAAGCTTCGTGGTGCATTCCATGTCATGTACCAATCACAGTGGGACATATTCTTTTAAAGCGTTGGGACCAGCATCAGTTAAGGTATAAACACTTTACAGCAGACTCCATGAAAACCCTCTTCAGAGATGTCCCACCTGACATAATCTTTAGATTTCTGGAAGATATTAACATTTTTCATCTGATGTAAGATTTTATGAAAAAAAAAGATTTTTAACGAAGTTTCTGGTGCATTTTTTAGGTGTATTTTAAAGATGTGTGAATGGTGTTTATTTTTTGTTTTTGTTTTGTGCGACTTGCATGCTGACTTCAACGTGGTGACAGCCCTGATGGGGCCCTTTGTGATCGGCTGGGCTATAATATATTCCTTCCCACCTTGATCTCCTCTTGACAGTCTCCCTGTAGTGATCTGCTTGACCACACCCTGATCCACTCCACATTTTTCCCCGTCATGAAGCACTGGACCTAACCTTATCTACTCTTGACACAACTTTGTGAAGACCTGATTGTACTTGACCTAATATACTCTTGATGCAACTTCTTTTCAAGACATGCAGACAATAGTAGGTGTAGATTAGAAGATGCAGATGTGGAACAAGAAGACTTTCACGGTTCCTGATTTTATGTGTACTTTCCAAAACCAGCACAACCCATTGCACTCCTAGTCATCTAAGTCTTTGTTGTTCAGTGATAATTTGATGAAAACAGGTTTTGTGTAATTTTAGTGACACAATGGGATTCATTTCACAAAATGTCTGTTGAAAGATTTTAAATTAAAAGAAACTTGTGGACTCAAAAATCTGACATCATACCATGACTAGCTTGCATGCTTCATCTTAGTCAACATGGCAAAATGAAAAGGCAAGTGAGACAAGTTATGATCCCCTGAAACATTCAAGGGAGAAAAAAATGGTCCTCACTAGCCTGTACGCAAGTGCAACAGTACATCAGCAGACGGATACACTCTGCACAAGTTTCCATAAAAGATGGGTTCATTTTGTGTGAACGTTTATGTCTGACTAAAAGGCCTTTGCTTGGAAATTGAAGCTGGTAATCCTGGGATTCTCGTAATTTTTTAGTTTAACCCCAAAACAAAAGGAACAGCATCGAAAACAATACCATGGTGCAACAATACCATGATTCTATCCCTGAATTCTATAAACGCTACATCGATGACGGACTTGGTGCCACCTCCATGCCCATCAGTGATCTCCATGTCTTCATCACAGCAGTCCAGAACTTTCATCCAGCAATCAAGTTCACCTACGCAATATCTGAAAAGTGCATCACTTTCCTTGACATGAGTCTCTCCATCACTGGTAGTGGAGTCTCCACTTCCATCCACTACAAACCTACGGACTCCCACTCTTATCTCGACTACAGATTGTCACATAATCCCAGTACCAAAACCAGCATACCCTATTCTCAGTTCTTGAGGCTCCGCAGACTCTGCTCTGAGAACTCTGATGTAAAAGCCCTTGAAATGAAACAGTTCTTCCTTGATCGCCACTACCCCGAAGACATCATTGATCGTGCTCTCCAGAAAGTCCAGCTGATCCCACAAGCTCTGGAACCGAAACCCCAGGAATCAACCAGAGACAGACCTGTTGTCAGCCTGCTCTACCACCCTTCTGTCCACCAGGTGCGCAAAATTCTCCAAACCAACTGGAACATCCTTCAGTCTTGTGCCCACTCAGCTAGAATTTTTTCCCAGCCCCCCCTTAGTTGCCTACAAACGGGACAAGAATATCCGTGACATGCTTGTGCGTTCCAGTCTCCAGCCTCACAGACGTCAATCTTCTGTAGGCACAAGCCCGTGCAATCTGCCCAACTGCAAGACCTGCCCCTTCATCTGTACCGCCATTGAAGTGAAAGGACCCAGTTCACGCATGACTGTCTCCAAATTCTTCAACTACCAAACCACTAACCTGATCTACATCATCCACTGCACCGTTTGCTCTAAACTTTACATCGGCGAGACCGGACGCACTTTGACTGTCAGATTCAAGGAACACCTCGCTGACATTAAATACAACAGGGACAAACCAGTAGCCAAGCACTTCAACCTCCCCAGCCATTCCGCACACAATGCAAGAGTGAAGGGCTTGTGGCTCATGAAAACTAGTGACTCTAGAGACAGGAAGGATATGGAGTCTCACCTGATTCAAAAACTGGGCACCAGAAATCCAGCTGGTATCAATGAAAAAGCTTAGCAATTCTGTGTACTTCTTTTTCCCGAGCCAAATCAGGTGGACAATGACTTATCATTCCCCTTTCCCCTTTAGTACTTACCTGTGCATGGTTGGTCTGCATCAGTGGCCTCTTCGTGACCGTAGAGCCTAGCGCCTACTGGAATGATCATTTGAGAGCCTGTATCTTTTGCCAGGAGTTTCTGAGTAGGGTTAGCTCCCCAGTCTCCTGTCTTTTTTTCTATTTTCTTTTCTTTTTTTTAATTATTCATTTATTTTTCTTTTCACTTACTTTTTTTTATCTATCCCTCTCCTTCCTACCTTCCTTGGCCCCCTTCTCCCCCCCCTCCCCTTTTTTTCCCTCCCCCTTTCACCCCCCCCCCCCCCCCCCCCCCCTTCTACTCCTTCCTCCACCTTTCCCTTCTGCTCCCTCTCCTCCTCCGTCCTTGTTCCTTTTCTGTCGTCCTCTGAAGGGCTCCTTCCCCCTTTCGTTCCTTCTCTTTACTTTCCCTCTTACTTCCTTTCTCTCTACTTTTGACCTCTACTATTCTCCTCTCTCACACCCCCACCCTCCTCCCTCTCGCCCTCCCACATACCTCCACCCTTGCTTTAGGTCCTTTTCTTCTCTTTATGTCTCTCCTTTCCCCCGCCCCCTCCCCTTTCCCCTCCCTCCCCCCCCTCTTTTTCCCTTTATTTATCTATCTGTATATATATATATGTATATATTTATATATATATATATATGTATAGATAAAATTTATTTTGTTTGTGTTTTTTTTGTTTTGTTTTTTGTGGTCATTGGGAGTGTTGTTAGCGCCTCTCATCATGACCTCATATCTATCTTTTGCTTTAATGCTCTTATTTTTGCCTTTTTTTTTCTGTTGCGCCACCATAGCACCACCTACCTCCCTGTGCTATACCCAAATGTCTTAATGTATGCCTTGTTTGTACATTTACCCATTTATTCCCCATTGTAACCCCCCCCCCCCACCCACCGCCCCATCCTTTTTTTTTTTTTTTTTTTTTTTTAGGTATATGTGTGGTTGTGTGTGTGTGCTTATTGGCGTGTGTATGTGTGCGTATGTGGTTGTTAATGCGCGCATGCGCACTTGTATGTATGTGTGTGTGTGTGTGGTTGTGCCCGCGGACAAGTGCTTTTTGTGTGTGTGTGGGGGGGGGGGGGGGGGGGGGGTGAGCCTTGCAGCTCTTAGCTGCGTCTGGCTAGTGGGTTTTTTCTGGGGGTTCTCCCGTTTTCCCTCTCACCCCTTGGTGCTTGGGTAGGGCAACCTACCCTTGGGTCAGACTTGGGTCAGGTGGTTTAGGCGGCTGACCCGCTTCTCTCTCTCCCCCCCACCTCCTCTTGTCATTTAAATTGCTTTTTTGAGCATATTGTATTTTATTTATTGTGTTTTCTCTTGTTCATTTCATTCATATGCATCACACCCACTACATACCATCACACCCTCCCCCTCCACTCACTCTGCTTCCCCTCCTCTTCTCTCTCTCATTCTCCACTCTTCCTCTACTTCCATTCTCTCTGTCTCTCCCCTCCCCCCCCCCCCCCCTCTCTCTCTCTCTCTCCTTTTCCTCCTCCTCACTTTACTCTACCCTCTTTCCTCGTGCCCTATTCCTCGAACTCTACTCACCCTCTCTTCCACTGTCCCTCTGTCTACTTCATTCACCACTTTGGCTTCACAAGGGGAGCATTGTGCATGTTTATGTCTGTATTTTTTTGTCGCTGAGGAAGGCATATTGCCGAAAATTTCTTGTCCTGTTTTGTGTTGTGCATTAAAACTGCGTTACTTCACACTTTGTTTTGTGTGCTCTTCTGCTTTTTTATCGAAAACTTTGTCACAGCAGATTTTTACCCATTTCTGGCCCAGAACTTTCGCAGTACTGTGTGTGAGCGACTACCAAGCAAGCCATCCGCAGTAGCATCAAGCAGCTAGAAAACAACATGAACACACACACTGTGATTGAAAACAGTTTTAGTGTGTGAAGTAGCCTGATTTTGACTGGAGAATCGGGAAGCATTTCGCTAAACTTTAACTACGAAGTCGTAGATATACTCAGACATTTCCAAGGAACCGTAATAGTCAGTGGAATGCAACATAACCCCTGTTTGTATCAATTACATTTCCTAAGATCATCACTATCAGGTGCTTATCTAGATGTAGCTGTCATCAAGTTCCCATACTTTGGCATGTCATCGCTGTCACTCCCCCTCCATCCCTCTCTGTCTGTAAGTGCTATCCATCATCAAAACGGACTGCCTTGGTGATTTTTCTGTCAAAGAGACTTTCCTGTTTTGGAATGACAAAGTGCTTGTCCTTCACTGTACTGTAGGCCAACATTCACATAAAGCAGCTGTGACAGAGAAAGGGTGTGTGTGTGTGTGTGTGTGTGTGTGTGTGTTATGACATGCCTGTCAGATTATGTAAAGTTGCTGAATTCTTACCAATGTGGAGTCAGCAAGTTATTGATGTGGCTAATATACTGTAAAGTGTTAAGACTCACAGTTTTCATTTGTTTGTTTTCATTTGTTTGTTTTTACTGAGCTGGTATGTGCTCACACAGTTTGATAGGATGATAACTTTATAGCTCTCTTATATAAATGACTGATCTGTTTCAAATTTGTTTCATTAGAATTATCCCATAATATCGACGCATAATTAATGAGAGTTGAAATATGTGCATAAAAAATAATTTCCTTGACTGGAGAGTCACAAACTGTTTTATTTTTGATAATTGATAAATTCTTTTTGAAACACGTTTTCCAAGATCAGTAATGTGGTCACTCCACATTAAATCATTATCAATAATAGTCCCAAGTACTTCATGTGATGCTACTTCTTCGATCCTTTGGTCTTGGACATTTGGTGGTGTGAACATAGATCTCATTTTCTGCTGTTTTTGCCGTGTGGTCATATACATGCATTTTTTTATTTGCATTCAGGGACATGTGGTTCATTTTGGTAAACCAGATGTCCCTGAATACAAATAAAAAAAAGTACAAGAAAATGCAAATGCCCTTAACATTTGGGGCATGGAATGTCAGAACTTTACTGGACAGAGACCGGAGCGTTGTATCGCTCTGATTGCCAAGATAGCTGGATCGTTATCAGATCGACATGCAGCTCTGAGTGAAACAAGATTTGTGGGCGACACACAGCTTGAAGAATTTGAGGAGGCTACACTTTTTACTGCATTGGGAAGCATGTAGAAAACCCAATAACATCTGGCGTTTGGTTTGCCATTCACACAAAGCTTGCCTGGAAGCTGGATAGCCTGCTGTGTGGCATTAATGATCTCTTAATGATGTTGCAGCTTAGGCTTACAAAGGACCGCTTTGCCACCATCATCAGCACCAACGCTCCAACGGTGACGAACCCAGATGACATTAAAGAAGCTTTCGACAAGGTGCTGAACCTTGTCATCACTGAGGTCAACCACAAGGACAAACCCAGCATCCTTGGGGACTTTAATGCTTGTGTGGGAAGGGACCATTCCAGTTGGAAACTGCAACTCCAGTGGTCTGTGGATGTTATCACTTCGTGCACAACATGAACTTTCCAGCACCAACACTATCTTCCAGCAGGCAGACAAGAACACGTGGATACTCCCCCGCCCCAAACAGTAGCACATGCTTGGCCATGTTATTGTTCACCAGAGGGACAGACATGATATCCTCATTGCACGCTGCATGAGGGGAGCTGACTTTTGGTCTGATCACCGCCTGATCAGGAGCACGATGAACATCCAGCATGCCCTGGTAAGGTAATGTTGCTTATAGCCCAGCTGACCGCAAAGGGTCACATCAGGGCTGTCACCGCTTTGATGTCAACTCACATTAAAAAAAAATATGCACCCTTTAAAGTACAACTTCTAAAAACACACTGGGATTTTCGTTAAAAATCTTTCTTCTGTAAAATCTTAGGTCAGAAATGTTAATCTCTTTCAGAAATTCAAAGATCACATCAGGTTGGACATCTCTGAACAAGGTTTTCAAGGAGTCTGCTGTAAAATGTTTATGTCTCACATCATGCAAAAAGAATATGCTTCACTTTGAGTGGTTTATGACATGGAATGCACCATGAAGCTTCTTCACCTTTTACAAGATAAGAATGGGTGTAAAAAGAGTGGCCTGTATACAAGTGGCACAAGCCTCTTTTTTCTTTATGGACCCCCCCCAGGAACATGCACCCGTTTGACAGCAAACAGAACATAGAAGCTTTCTTCACAGCTGAAAAGTATGAAGAAACTGCCAAGGACTTGCTTGCTCACCTCGAAAAATGAAATTTAATTTTCCGTTTTAATTTTTTGATTGAGCTTCCTGATTCCAAAGTGGGCAGCTGTGTGAAGAAAAGGGGTGATCGTCGTCGCAGTTTGCACAATGGACCAGATCTTCACACGGCCCATCATGGTTTGCTTTGCAGTAAACTCTATACACCTCCTCCCTGGAACAGTGATTTGATGCGCCCAAACTTCTAGCGCTTTGAGGACAACATCGGAGACAGAATGTGAAGTTGAATGCGCACATTCAAATAACCCACTTTGATGACTTGAGGCAATGAAGGGGTACAAAATGTCTGAAAGAAGGTGTTGGTGGGCACTCTTTCTGTACCTTTGTGAATTGTCACCCTATGCACGTCGATGACACCTTGTGAAGCAAGTTCCATTTTGATTTCCGTCTCTGAGACACCTCTGAGATCTGGACATCGGATGACTCCCTTGGACATATTCAGCCATTTGAGGGGTTACGCTGATCCCTCTGTCCACTAGTTTCGTGGCACTCAGCAGCTGTTCAGAGTGTTGCTTTGACTTGCATTGGGACAAGGAAGGAACCACTCCTAAGTCTCTTTATTGCCTGAGGGTCACCTGCAATTCCCTGGAAGCCCTTTTGAATGGCAAATGGGCTTATTGCGGAAATGTGTTTCTCCTGTTCCCCGTACCTTCAACAATCATCCATGTAGCCCTAAATCCTGTCATTCTTCTCTTCTCCATTTCTGAATTAGATCCACTTCAGACTCCTGGGACACTCTTTCTGGATGCAAGTGTACCTTTCGTTTCTTGGAGGGGGTTTTTTGAAGAAACCATTTTTAATGTGGTTTTTTTTTCATCTCTCCCTTACCCACACACCATGGAGTCCAACTACGGGGTAAAGGTCAAGAAATAACTGTCTTGACCCCTTCCAGGCTTCAGGAGAGATATACGACAAACAGAAGCCTACAAACCCTATCCCCCCCTTCCCCCCGATCATGCTAAACTCCTGGGGGCAGAGAGCTGAGCACGACAAGGTTATCTTGGCCAGCTGGGGAACTGCCTGTCTTGGCCCAACCCCACGCAGGGGTAGCTGATCGGTACACCTGGGCCGGAGGTCCGAGCCAGAGATGTGTTGAGAGCACCTCCCTCTCAATCACCAGGATCTCATTCTCCTCCATCACAGGTCGCACCACACAGCAAATGCAGCGGATCCTAAGATAAGATAAGATAAGATAATGTTGCTTATAGCCCAGCCGACCGCAAGGGGCCACATCAGGGCTGTCACCACGTTAAAATCAACTCACAAGTCATTTAAAAAAAAATTTAAAAAAACAACTTTCACACATCTCTTTAAAAGACATCTTCTAGAAACGCACCAGAAACTTCATTAAAAATCTTTCATCCGTAAAATCTTAAATCAGATGAAAAATGTTAATCTCTCTCAAAAACTCAAAGATCACGTCAGGCGGGACATCCCTGAACAGGATTTTCATGGACTCTGCTGTAAAATGTTTGTGTCTCACATCGTGCAAGTCCCAACATGACATGGAATGCACCACGGAGCTTCTTCACTCTTTAAAAGGTAGGAATGAGTAAAATACGAATGGCCGGTGTGCAGCCGGCACAGAACCGTTTCCTCTTTACGACCACCAGACGTAGATGGTTTGGACGGATCTGAAAGAGTTTGTTATCCGTCTGGGTATTCCAATCCTCCTGCCAGAGGTCTTTCACATAATCATTAATTTTGGGTTTCAGATCTGAGCAGGGGATATATATGTTGGACAATTTCTCTCTTGTAGCATTCTTGGCTAAACGATCAACCATTTCGTTACCTCCGATGCCAACATGACCAGGAACCCAAGCCAGAATAATGTTGTAACCATCCACTTTCAACTTGCTAAAAAGTTCAAAGAAATGTAAAAGTTCTGGATGCTGAAGGTTGCGGCCAGCTATGGACTCCAAAGCTGACAGCGAATCCGACAGAACCAGAAAGTCCCTCTTGGTAGATTGTGAAATTATTTTCAATGCCAGAACCAGAGCAGTAAGTTCAGCAGAATAGACAGAGGCATCTGGAGGTATATGTTTTAACAGTATCTGAGAAGGAGCACCAGGGCAATAGGCTGCACAGGCCACTCCATCCTCAGACTTGGAACCGTCAGTGAAAATTTTCTGACAGGATGGAAATTTTGAACAGAGGTCAGCATACAATGCCTTGTATGCCTGAGAGCTGGTGGACTCTTTACGAAAAGCTGCGAGATCAAAACGAATCTCTGGTGTGAAAAAGGTCCACGGAGGCTGATCCGGAAACTTGGAAAAATCAGACACAACTCCTAGGTCTAGACCTGCATTCCGCGCGTGAGGCTGCATACGAACACCAAACGGCGGAATACAGTTAGGGTTGTTTTCGAATTTGTTTTGAAACTGGGGGTCAAAGACACAGTCATAGGCAGGATTCTGCTGTTCTGAGAACAGTCTGATATAGTAATTTAGAGACATTTTCAGCCTGCGGTTGGACAGTGAGGGTTCACCTGCCTCTGCGTACAGGCTGTACACAGGGGTGGTGCGGAATGCTCCAAGACAGAGACGAAGCCCTTGATGGTGGATAGGGTCCAAGAGTTTCAGATAAGAGGGTCTTGCAGAGCCGTACACAGCACAACCATAGTCCAGTTTGGAGCGGACCAGGGCTCTGTAGAGATGCAGCAAAGTTTTCTTATCAGCGCCCCAGTCAGTGTGCGCTACGACCCGCAGAATATTCAGAGCTTTCTGGCAAGAGGTTTTGAGATTTTTAATGTGGCTGAGAAAGTTGAGTTTTTGATCAGAAATAACTCCTAGGAATTTGGCTTCTTTTACAGCTGGAATGGTGGACTTGTCCAGACGAATTTCAGGATCAACAAAAAACTGACGAAAATTGTGAAAATGGATTGACTGAGTTTTGGTACGTGAGAAGGTAAACCCGTTTTCCTCGGCCCACTGCTGGATCTTGTTGACACAAAGTTGGAGTCGACGTTGTACGCTGGCGTAAGAAGCTCCAACTGCGTACAGCGCAAAATCGTCAACAAACAGAGAGGACTCAGAGCCCTGGCTTACCGATTTTACAATGTCGTTAATTTTAATGCTGAAAAGGGCAGGAGAAAGGATGCTCCCCTGAGGTACACCCAACTCCTGCCCATGGATGTCAGAGTGCGGTGCCAACACGCACCTGGTACTGTCGATCAGCCAAAAAGTTCTGTATAAACAGAGGCAGGTGACCACGGAAACCAAGTCTGTGCAGGTCCAGAAGAATTCCTGATTTCCATGTGGTGTCATACGCTTTTTCGAGGTAGAAAAAGATAGCGACCACATGCTGTTTATTGACAAAGGCATTGCGGATGGTGGTTTCCAGACGGATTAGATGGTCAACTGTCGAGTGGTATTTCCGGAAACCGCACTGTTCACTGGCCAAAAGGCCATCGGTTTCCAGCTTCCACATCAGACGGGAGTTGACCATCTTTTCCATCAACTTACAGAGGCAGCTAGTCAGAGCTATCGGACGATAGTTGGAAGGGTTGGTAAGGTCCTTTCCAGGCTTTGGAATTGGAATGATCAGGGCTTTCCGCCAGGAGGGCGGAAAGCACCCTGTGGTCCAGATATGGTTGTATACTTTAAGAAGGGTCTGGAGACAGCTTTCTGGAAAATGCTTCAAAACCTGATAATGAATATCATCCAGACCAGGGGCAGAGTCAGTGCAGATTTGTAAAGCTGTTTTCAGTTCATTGATTGAAAAAGGGAGATTGTAGGCTTCAGAGTTGTCTGATGTGAAATTGTATAAAGAGTTCTCTCTGAGTTGTTTGTTTTTTAAAAAGGCTGCAGATTTATTTGAAGATGAGGAGTTATGTTGGATGGTGGAAGCCAACAGATTGGCAACAGCTTGTTTGTCAGTGACCAGAGCATCGGCAAGTTTCAAGTGATGAATGGAGGGGTTGGTGTTTTTCCCTTTGATTTTTCTGATGATGTTCCAGACTTTTTTCTTTGAAGTTTTTGATGTCAGCCCGGAGCAGAAGTTTCTCCAAGACTGACGTTTACTGATTTTGAAAGTGTGTCTCGATTTGGCGCGGAGTTTCTGATGGGCTCGAGCGTTGGGACCTGAAGGTCGGTGGTATACCCGACGCTGAGCCCGTTTGCGAACTTTTGAAATTTGTTGGCAGTCTGAATTAAACCAGGGTGTTTTGGGCATTTGGAGTTTATTGGAAGACATTGGAATACAGGTTTTAGCACACTTTATCACAGTGTTAGTCAGAGATTCAGCTGGGTCTGGACTCTGAAGAAAATCAGTGTCCTGGAATTCTTTCAAAATATTGGTGGCAAAAAGATTCCAGTTGGCCTTCTTATAATTAAGATGTTGTGAGACAGAGATGTTTTCAGTTAATAAGGGTTTTAAAAGAACAGGGAAATGGTCACTTCCGTGCAGATCGTCATGGACAGACCACTCATAGTCCAGGACCAGCGAGGGGTCACAAATCGACAAATCTAAACACGAAAGTAAGATAAGATAAGATAAGATAATGTTGCTTATAGCCCAGCCGACCGCAAGGGGCCACATCAGGGCTGTCACCACGTTAAAATCAACAAACACGAAAGTGAACCTGTGGAAGAGTGGAGGTAAGTTGGAGCTCCATCGTTCAGACAACACAAATCAAAGTCTGAAAGGACATCCTCAAGAAGCAGACCTCTGGATGACGAACTGACACTACCCCAAAGAGGATTGTGACCATTAAAGTCACCCAACAGCAAAAAAGGTCGAGGAAGTTCTCCGATCAGACTGACAAGGTCCTGACGACAAACCGGGACAGAAGGTGGCAGATACAGTGAGCAGATTGTAACAGTCTTGTGGAGAGTGACTCTCGCAGCTACAGCCTGAAGGGAGGTAGTCAGAGCGACAGGACTAAACAGCAAAGTTTTGTGTAAAAGAAGGGCAACACCGCCTGACAGTCCCAATGTGGATGGTTGTGCAGGTTTAGAAAGAATATTAAAGCCAGAAAGAGTGAAGGTCTTCTGGCTTTGAATTTTAGTTTCTTGAAGAGCCACGACGGAAGGTTTTACTGTTTGACACAGAAGCTGCAGCTCCTCAAAATTTGAATTTAGGCCACGGATATTCCAATGGATTAGTTTACTACTATCCATGGTGCAGAGGATGAACAGGAGAGAAATCAAGTCATCTCCTCATCATCGTCTGCGTTCAGTGGAGCAAATTTATTGCTTAGTTTCACTGGACTGTTTGGGTCTTCAGACCTGCTGGCAGACTTGCCCACAGGTGAAGAAGGTCTGGATTTTGGAGATGGTGGAGGTTTCTTCCTCATCTCCACCATCTCCACACTTGGTTGAACTCCCTTGCCCGCACGGGCACTGCTCGAGGAAGTTCGAGGCGGGAGGCCTGGCTTTTTCATCTGCCCAGCAGCAGATGGAGTAGACTGCTGGGCAGTCTGAGGGGTGGCGGATTGTTTGCCTCCACCAGGGGCACCCACTTTGGGTTGGGAGGTGGTGGACTTGCTTCCACCCGAGCTTAACGGTCTTCCTTGTAATGTCTTTGAGAAAATAAATTCATCAGTCTGGCAGCAGACTGAACGGGTCGTTACTTTCTTTATTGCTGAAGCATATGAAGACGCTGTTGGTGTCTGACTGCCAACAACCTGCTTACGTGCCTCAAAAAATGAGATCTTCTTTTCTGTTTTAACTTTCTGAATGTTGGACTCCTGGATCCAGACAGGGCAGTTGCGTGAAGAGGAGGGGTGGTCGCCACCGCAGTTTGCGCAATGAGCCGGGTCTTTACATGGCCCATCATGGGTTGCCTTGCAACAAATACCACACACCTCCTCCCCAGAACAGCGATCTCTGACATGTCCAAATTTCTGAAATCTGAAACACCTCAACGGGGATGGGACATACAATTGCACACGGACATTTAGGTACCCTACTTTAATGACCTGAGGCAGCACAGGGTTGCAGAATGTCAGAAAGAGGGTGTTGGTGGGCACTCTTTCTGCACCTTTTTTGACTGTCACCCTATGCACCTCTGTCACACCTTGGGATGCAAGTTCTGTCTTGATCTCCACTTCCGAGACACCTTTCAACTCCGGGCACCGAATAACTCCCTTGGATGAATTCAATTGCTTATGGGGAGTCACCCGAATCTCTGTCCACGAGCTTTTTTGCCTTCAACAGCTGTTCCGATTGTTTTTTTGACCTGCACTGGACGAGGAATGATCCGTTCCGTAGCCTTTTCACGGACTGAGGGTCACCCGCTAGACCTTGGAAGCCCTTCTGGATCGCAAAAGGACTCAGAGCTGAAATGGGCTTTTCCTGCTCCGTCCCTTCTATCACGAGCCAGGAAGCCCCAAAACCTGTCCTCTCTCTTATCTCTATATCTGAGTCACTGTCCGATTCGAAATCCCCTGAAATAGGGGCTGCTGCCTTCCTCTTCTTTTTGGGGGGGATGATTTTTGAAGAAGCCATGTTTAGTTTAATTATATTTCGTCTCTCCCTTACCCACCCACCTTGGAGTCCAACTAAGGGGCCAGGGCCAAGAAATCACTGTCTTGACCCCTTCCAGGCTTCAGGAGAGATATACGACAAACAGAACGCCACTACCCCTATCCCCCCTGATCATGCTCAACTCCCGGGAACAGAGAGCCGAGCACTGCAGGGGTTAACTTGGCCAGCGGGAGAACTGCCTGTCTTGACCCAGCCCCAAGAAGGGGGAGCCGATTAGTACACGCGGGCCAGAGTGTACCTCCTGTCTAGGAGAGGTCCGAGCCAAAGTGATGTGTTGAGGGCGTTGGCCCTCTCAATCACCAGGATCTCATCCCCCTCCGTCACAGGTCGCACCGCACGGCAAACGCGGCGGATCTTAAGAAGACCACAGAGAGAAAAGGAGTGTGGAAAAGAAGACTTGAAGGGGAGACGAAGATAGAAAAGAGCCAAATAAGAAAGGCAGAAAACAAGAAAAGGAGAAAGGCGGGTTACTATTAGTCAGGATCCTCACCCTTAGCCTATCTGACATGGGAAGCCCTACCAGGGGCATCAACTCCTTACCACGTTATGTTTAGGCCAGACAGCATCTTGACTTCTCAGGCCTAGAAGCAGTTTTAAAAAACCAGCCTATCTTCAAGTATTGATGCCCCGCCAGCAAAGCCTAAGGGATCACAGGACCACGCAAGCCCTCCGACCACGGCAAGGTTGCAACCCCCGGAGGGGATATCGAGCAAAAGGGACTCGGAGGCTGGCAAAAGAAGAAATGGGCAGACAACATAGATGAGTTGACCAGAAAGCCTTTTCCAGAAACACAAGTTCTCACATGTAACTGACAGGAATAGAGCAAGCTGCTGCTGAAGGCCCTCCTGTGGCATCTCCACAGTTCTATCCAGAATTAAGAGAAATTTAGAAAGAGAGGGTGTTAGTTACCGCCAATGACATTGACAAACAAAGCACATGACAAGACACGATGCATTTCAACCACTTGGGTCTTCTTCAGGCGAAAAAAAAAATCACATTTAACATTTAAGACAGTACAAACAAAGAACGAAAATGACTCATCTGTTGTTAGTCCACCACATGGACTAACAACAGATGAGTCATTTTCGTTCTTTGTTTGTACTGTCTTAAATGTTAAATGTGATTTATTTTTTCGCCTGAAGAAGACCCAAGTGGTTGAAATGCATCGTGTCTTGTCATGTGCTTTGTTTGTCAATGTCATTGGCGGTAACTAACACCTCTCTCTTCTAAATTTTGCTTCGTTCTCCGCCGTCAGTCACTCCATTTTGAAACAGAATTAAGAGACCAAGGCAAGGCAAGGCAAAATGAGCTTACATTTTCATGGTAATATTTTGCAATGAAATTAGAGTACCCCAAAAGTTATCTTTCACATACACTGCTGTAACATTTCTTGTGACTACTTGTTCTGTAAGATAAGATAATGTTGCTTATAGCCCAGCCGACCGCAAGGGGCCACATCAGGGCTGTCACCACGTTAAAATCAACTCACAAGTCATTAAAAAAAAAAAAAAAAAAAAAACAAACTTTCACACATCTCTTTAAATGACATCTTCTAGAAACGCACCAGAAACTTCATTAAAAATCTTTCTTCCGTAAAATCTTAAATCAAATGAAAAATGTTAATCTCTCTCAAAAAGTCAAGGATCACGTCAGGCGGGACATCCCTGAACAGGATCTTCATGGACTCCGCTGTAAAATGTTTGTGTCTCACATCGTGCAAGTCCCAACACTCTAAAAGAATATGTTTCATTGTGAGTGGCACATGACATGGAATGCACCACGGAGCTTCTTCACTCTTTAAAAGGTAGGAATGAGTAAAATACGAATGGCCGGTGTGCAGCCGGCACAGAACCGTTTCCTCTTTACGACCACCAGACGTAGATGGGAGGAACTCCTTAAGGTTTGGACGGATCCGAAAGAGTTTGTTATCCGTCTGGGTATTCCAATCCTCCTGCCAGAGGTCTTTCACATAATCATTAATTTTGGGTTTCAGATCTGAGCAGGGGATATATATGTTGGACAATTTCTCTCTTGTAGCATTCTTGGCTAAACGATCAACCATTTCGTTACCTCCGATGCCAACATGACCAGGAACCCAAGCCAGAATAATGTTGTAACCATCCACTTTCAACTTGCTAAAAAGTTCAAAGAAATGTAAAAGTTCTGGATGCTGAAGGTTGCGGCCAGCTATGGCCTCCAAAGCTGACAGCGAATCCGACAGAACCAGAAAGTCCCTCTTGGTAGATTGTGAAATTATTTTCAATGCCAGAACCAGAGCAGTAAGTTCAGCAGAATAGACAGAGGCATCTGGAGGTATATGTTTTAACAGTATCTGAGAAGGAGCACCAGGGCAATAGGCTGCACAGGCCACTCCATCCTCAGACTTGGAACCGTCAGTGAAAATTTTCTGACAGGATGGAAATTTTGAACAGAGGTCAGCATACAATGCCTTGTATGCCTGAGAGCTGGTGGACTCTTTACGAAAAGCTGCGAGATCAAAACGAATCTCTGGTGTGAAAAAGGTCCACGGAGGCTGATCCGGAAACTTGGAAAAATCAGACACAACTCCTAGGTCTAGACCTGCATTCCGCGCGTGAGGCTGCATACGAACACCAAACGGCGGAATACAGTTAGGGTTGTTTTCAAATTTGCTTTGAAACTGGGGGTCAAAGACACAGTCATAGGCAGGATTCTGCGGTTCTGAGAACAGTCTGATATAGTAATTTAGAGACATTTTCAGCCTGCGGTTGGACAGTGAGGGTTCACCTGCCTCTGCGTACAGGCTGTACACAGGGGTGGTGCGGAATGCTCCAAGACAGAGACGAAGCCCTTGATGGTGGATAGGGTCCAAGAGTTTCAGATAAGAGGGTCTTGCAGAGCCGTACACAGCACAACCATAGTCCAGTTTGGAGCGGACCAGGGCTCTGTAGAGATGCAGCAAAGTTTTCTTATCAGCGCCCCAGTCAGTGTGTGCTACGACCCGCAGAATATTCAGAGCTTTCTGGCAAGAGGTTTTGAGAATTTTAATGTGGCTGAGAAGGTTGAGTTTTTGATCAAAAATAACTCCAAGGAATTTGGCTTCTTTTACAGCTGGAATGGTGGACTTGTCCAGACGAATTTCAGGATCAGCAAAAAATTGACGAAAATTGTGAAAATGGATTGACTGAGTTTTGGTACGTGAGAAGGTAAACCCGTTTTCCTCGGCCCACTGCTGGATCTTGTTGACACAAAGTTGGAGTCGACGCTGTACGCTGGGGTAAGAAGCTCCCACTGCGTACAGCGCAAAGTCGTCAACGAACAGAGAGGACTCAGAGCCCTGGCTTACCGATTTCACAATGTCGTTGATTTTAATGCTGAAAAGAGCAGGAGAAAGGATGCTCCCTTGAGGGACACCCAACTCCTGCCCATGGATGTCAGAGAGTGTGGTGCCAACACGCACCTGGAACTGTCGATCAGCCAAAAAGTTCTGTATGAACAGAGGCAGGTGACCACGGAAACCAAGTCTGTGCAGGTCCAGAAGAATTCCTGATTTCCATGTGGTATCATATGCTTTTTCGAGGTCGAAAAAGATAGCGACCACATGCTGTTTATTGACAAAGGCATTGCGGATGGTAGTTTCCAGACGGATTAGATGGTCAACTGTCGAGTGGTATTTCCGGAAACCGCACTGTTGACTGGCCAAAAGGCCATCGGTTTCCAGCTTCCACATCAGACGGGAGTCGACCATCTTTTCCATCAACTTACAGAGGCAGCTAGTCAGAGCTATCGGACGATAGTTGGAAGGGTTGGTAAGGTCCTTTGCAGGCTTTGGAATTGGAATGATCAGGGCTTTCCGCCAGGAGGGCGGAATGTACCCTGTGGTCCAGATATGGTTGTATACTTTAAGAAGAGTCTGGAGACAGCTTTCTGGAAAATGCTTCAAAACCTGATAATGAATATCATCCAGACCAGGGGCAGAATCAGTGCAGGTTTGTAAAGCTGTTTTCAGTTCATTGATTGAAAAAGGGAGATTGTAGGCTTCAGAGTTGTCTGATGTGAAATTGTATAAAGATTTTTCTCTGAGCTGTTTGTTTTTTAAAAAGGCTGCAGATTTATTTGAAGATGAGGAGTTCTGTTGGATGGTGGAGGCCAACAGATTGGCAACAGCTTCTTTGTCAGTGATCAGAGCATCGGCAAGTTTCAAGTGATGAATGGAGGGGTTGGTGTTTTTCCCTTTGATTTTTCTGATGATGTTCCAGACTTTTTTCTTTGAAGTTTTTGATGTCAGCCCGGAGCAAAAGTTTCTCCAAGACTGACGTTTACTGATTTTGAAAGTGTGTCTCGATTTGGCGCGGAGTTTCTGATGGGCTCGAGCGTTGGAACCTGAAGGTCGTTGGTATACCCGATGCTGAGCCCGTTTGCGAACTTTTGAAATTTGTTGGCAGTCTAAATTAAACCAGGGTGTTTTGGGCATTTGAAGTTTATTGGAAGACATTGGAATACAGGTTTTAGCACACTTTATCACAGTGTTAGTCAGAGATTCTGCTGGGTCTGGACTCTGAAGAAAATCAGTGTCCTGGAATTCTTTCAAAATATTGGTGGCAAAAAGATTCCAGTTGGCCTTCTTATAATTAAGATGTTGTGAGACAGAGATGTTTTCAGTTAATAAGGGTTTTAAAAGAACAGGGAAATGGTCACTTCCGTGCAGATCGTCATGGACAGACCACTCATAGTCCAGGACCAGCGAGGGGTCACAAATCGACAAATCTAAGCACGAAAGTGAACCTGTGGAAGAGTGGAGGTAAGTTGGAGCTCCATCGTTCAGACAACACAAATCAAAGTCTGAAAGGACATCCTCAAGAAGCAGACCTCTGGATGACGAACTGACACTACCCCAAAGAGGATTGTGACCATTAAAGTCACCCAACAGCAAAAAAGGTCGAGGAAGTTCTCCGATCAGACTGACAAGGTCCTGACGACAAACCGGGACAGAAGGTGGCAGATACAGTGAGCAGATTGTAACAGTCTTGTGGAGAGTGACTCTCGCAGCTACAGCCTGAAGGGAGGTAGTCAGAGCGACAGGACTAAACAGCAAAGTTTTGTGTAAAAGAAGGGCAACACCGCCTGACAGTCCCAATGTGGATGGTTGTGCAGGTTTAGAAAGAATATTAAAGCCAGAAAGAGTGAAGGTCTTCTGGCTTTGAATTTTAGTTTCTTGAAGAGCCACGACGGAAGGTTTTACTGTTTGACACAGAAGCTGCAGCTCCTCAAAATTTGAATTTAGGCCACGGATATTCCAATGGATTAGTTTACTACTATCCATGGTGCAGAGGATGAACAGGAGAGAAATCAAGTCATCTCCTCATCATCGTCTGCGTTCAGTGGAGCAAATTTATTGCTTAGTTTCACTGGACTGTTTGGGTCTTCAGACCTGCTGGCAGACTTGCCCACAGGTGAAGAAGGTCTGGATTTTGGAGATGGTGGAGGTTTCTTCCTCATCTCCACCATCTCCACACTTGGTTGAACTCCCTTGCCCGCACGGGCACTGCTCGAGGAAGTTCGAGGCGGGAGGCCTGGCTTTTTCATCTGCCCAGCAGCAGATGGAGTAGACTGCTGGGCAGTCTGAGGGGTGGCGGATTTTTGCCTCCACCAGGGGCACCCACTTTGGGTTGGGAGGTGGTGGACTTGCTTCCACCCGAGCTTAACGGTCTTCCTTGTAATGTCTTTGAAAATAAAATTCATCAGTCTGGCAGCAGACTGAACGGGTCGTTACTTTCTTTATTCGGAAGCATATGAAGACGCTGTTGGTGTCTGACTGCCAACAACCTGCTTACGTGCCTCAAAAAATGAATCTTCTTTTCGTTTTAACTTTCTGGAATGTTGGACTCCTGGATCCCAGAACAGGGCAGTTGCGTGAAGAGGAGGGGTGGTCGCCACCGCAGTTTGCGCAAATGAGCCGGGTCTTTACATGGCCCATCATGGGTTGCCTTGCAACAAATACCACACACCTCCTCCCAGAACAGCGATCTCTGACATGTCCAAATTTCTGACATTGAAACACCTCAACGGGGATGGGACATACAATTGCACACGGACATTTAGGTACCCTACTTTAATGACCTGAGGCAGCACAGGGTTGCAGAATGTCAGAAAGAGGGTGTTGGTGGGCACTCTTTCTGCACCTTTTTTGACTGTCACCCTATGCACCTCTGTCACACCTTGGGATGCAAGTTCTGTCTTGATCTCCACTTCCGAGACACCTTTCAAATCCGGGCACCGAATAACTCCCTTTGGTGAATTCAATTGCTTATGGGGAGTCACCCGGAATCTCTGTCCACGAGTTTTTTGCCTTCAACAGCTGTCCGATTGTTTTTTGACCTGCACTGGACGAGGAAGATCCGTTCCGTAGCCTTTTCACGACTGAGGGTCACCGCTAGACCTTGAAGCCCTTCTGGATCGCAAAAGGACTCAGAGCTGAAATGGGCTTTTCCTGCTCCGTCCCTTCTAATCACAAACCAGGAAGCCCCAAAACCTGTCCTCTTCTTATCTCCATATCTGAGTCACTGTCGATTCGAAATCCCTGAAATAGGGGCTGCTGCCTTCCTCTTCTTTTGGGGGGGTGATTTTGATAGAAGCCATGTTTAGTTTAATTATATTTCGTCTCTCCCTTACCCACCCACCTTGGAGTCCAACTAAGGGGCCAGGGCCAAGAAATCACTGTCTTGACCCCTTCCAGGCTTCAGGAGAGATATACGACAAACAGAACGCCACTACCCTATCCCCCTGATCATGCTCAACTCCCGGGAACAGAGAGCGAGCACTGCAGGGGTTAACTTGGCCAGCGGGAGAACTGCCTGTCTTGACCCAGCCCAAGAAGGGGAGCCGATTAGTACACGCGGGCCAGAGTGTACCTCCTGTCTAGGAGAGGTCCGAGCCAAAGTGATGTGTTGAGGGCGTTGGCCCTCTCAATCACCAGGATCTCATCCCCCTCCGTCACAGGTCGCACCGCACGGCAACGCGGCGGATCTTAAGAAGACCACAGAGAGAAAAGGAGTGTGGAAAAGAAGGACTTGAAGGGAGACGAAGAAGAAAAGACCAATAAGAAAGGCAGAAACAGAAATAGGAGAAAAGGCGGGTTACTATTAGTCAGGCCTCACCCTTAGCCTTCTGACATGGGAGCCCTACCAGGGGCATCAACTCCTTACCACGTTATGTTAGGCCAGACAGCATCTTGACTTTCAGGCCTAGAAGCATTTTAAAAACCAGCCTATCTTCAAGTATTGATGCCCCCGCCAGCAAAGCCTAAGGGATCACAGGACCACGCAAGCCCTCCGACCACGGCAAGGTTGCAACCCCCGGAGGGATATCGAGCAAAGGGACTCGAGGCTGGCAAAAGAAGATATGGCAGACAACATAGTGAAGTTGACCAGAAAGCCTTTCCGAACACAAGTTCTCACATGTTAACTGCAGAATAGGCAAGCTGCTGTGAAGGCCCTCCTGTGGCATCTCCACAGTTCTATCCAGAATTAAGAGAAATTTAGAAAAGAGGTGTTAGTACCGCCAATGACATTGACAAACAAAGCACATGACAAGACACGATGCATGTCAACCACTTGGTCTTCTTCAGGCGAAAAAAAAAATCACATTTAACATTTAAGACAGTACAACAAAGAACGAAAATATCATCTGTTGTTAGCCACCACATGACTACAACAGTGAGTCATTTGTTCTTTGTTTGTACTGTCTTAAATGTTAATGTGATTTATTTTTCGCACTGAAGACCAAGTGTTGAATGCATGTGTCTTGTCATGTGCTTTGTTTGTCAATGTCATTGGCGGTAACTACACCCTCTCTTTCTAAATATTGCTTGTTTCTCCTCGCGTCAGTCACTCCATTTTGAAACAGATTTAAGGACCAAGGCAAGGCAAGGCAATGAGCTTATATTTCATGTAATCTTTTGCAATGAAATTAGAGTACCAAAGTTATCTTTCACATACACTGGTAAACATTCTTGTGACTACTTGTTCTGTAAGATAAGATAATGTTGCTTATAGCCCAGCCGACCGCAAGGGGCCACATCAGGGCTGTCACCACGTTAAAATCAACTCACAAGTCATTAAAAAAAAAAAAAAAAAAAAAAAACTTTCACACATCTCTTTAAATGACATCTTCTAGAAACGCACCAGAAACTTCTTAAAAATCTTTCTTCCGTAAAATCTTAAATCAATGAAAAATGTTAATCTCTCTCAAAAATCAAGATCACGTCAGGCGGGACATCCTGAACAGGATCTTCATGGACTCCGCTGTAAAATGTTTGTGTCTCACATCGTGCAAGTCCCAACACTCTAAAAGAATATGTTTCATTGTGAGTGGCACATGACATGGAATGCACCACGGAGCTTCTTCACTTCTTTAAAAGGTAGAATGGTAAAATACGAATGGCCGGTGTGCAGCCGGCACAGAACCGTTTCCTCTTTACGACCACCAGACGAGATGGGAGGAACTCCTTAAGGTTTGGACGGATCGAAAGAGTTTGTTATCCGTCTGGGTATTCCAATCCTCCTGCCAGAGGTCTTTCACATAATCATTAATTTTGGGTTTCAGATCTGAGCAGGGATATATATTTTGGACAATTTCTCTCTTGTGCATTCTTGGCTAAACGATCAACCATTTCGTTACCTCCGATGCCAACATGACCAGGAACCCAAGCAGAATAATGTTGTAACCATCCACTTTCAACTTGCTAAAAAGTTCAAAGAAATGTAAAAGTTCTGGATGCTGAAGGTTGCGGCCAGCTATGGCCTCCAAAGCTGACAGCGAATCCGACAGAACCAGAAAGTCCCTCTTGGTAGATTGTGAAATTATTTTCAATGCCAGAACCAGAGCAGTAAGTTCAGCAGAATAGACAGAGGCATCTGGAGGTATATGTTTTAACAGTATCTGAGAAGGAGCACCAGGGCAATAGGCTGCACAGGCCACTCCATCCTCAGACTTGGAACCGTCAGTGAAAATTTTCTGACAGGATGGAAATTTTGAACAGAGGTCAGCATACAAGGCCTTGTATGCCTGAGAGCTGGTGGACTCTTTACGAAAAGCTGCAAGATCAAAACGAATCTCTGGTGTGAAAAAGGTCCACGGAGGCTGATCGGAAATTGGAAAAATCAGACACAACTCCTAGGTCTAGACCTGCATTCCGCGCGGAGGCTGCATACGAACACCAAACGGCGGAATACAGTTAGGGTTGTTTCAATTTGCTTTGAAACTGGGGGTCAACAGACCACAGTCATGGGCGTCGTTCTGAGGACGTGGTGTGCCTCCGGAGGAGAGTCTCACTCACGCTCGCGTACTAGCAATTATTGTCGTCAGCTGCGGGGACATTAGTAGGTCGGTGTCGCTGCGTTATGTTAAGTCAGAAACAGTCGCACTGAACACCACTGAAGTAGATCGTCAGCAGTGCAGTGTCTCCTCCGTGTGCCTTTGACAACTTGTACTTGACTGCTCACTGTGGATTGTCGTGCTGGGCTCGGCGGCTACCGGCTGTGCTGTGACGGGCGGAATGACGGCTGTGTGCACTGCTTGAGGTGGCGCAGAGGTTGGCATCAAAAAAAACTCAACAAAGTTTTCTTATCAGCGCCAGTCAGTGTGTGCTTACGACCCGCGAATATTCAGAGCTTCAGCAAGAGGTTTTGAGTATGTGCTGAGAATGTTAGAGTTTTTGATCAAAATAACTCCTCAGGCAATTGGCTTTTTTACAGCTGGAATGGTGACTGTCCAGAAAATTCAGGATCAGCAAGAATTGACAAAATGTGAGGATTGACTGAGTTTTGGTCTGAGAGGTAACCGTTTTCCCCAGCCACTGTTGGATTTGTTGCTAAAGTTGGAGTGACGCTGTACCTGGTGAACTCCACTGCACAGGTAAATGTCAAACAGTGAGGCTCAGACCCGCACAGATACTGTCGGATTTTAGCGAAAAGCAGAGAAAGGATGCCTAGGGAACCACCTCCGGAAGGTGAAGACCGTCATAGTCTTGGGGGGGCATGGTCCAGAAGAATTCCTGATTTCCATGTGGTATCATAGCTTTTCGAGGTCGAAAAAGATAGCGACCACATGCTGTTTATTGACAAAGGATTGGGATGGTGGTTTCCAGACGGATTAGATGGTCAACTGTCGAGTGGTATTTCCGGAAACCGCACTGTTGACTGGCCAAAAGGCCATCGGTTTCCAGCTTCCACATCAGACGGGAGTCGACCATCTTTTCCATCAACTTACAGAGGCAGCTAGTCAGAGCTATTCGGACGATAGTTGGAAGGGTTGGTAAGGTCCTTTGCAGGCTTTGGAATTGGAATGATCAGGGCTTTCCGCCAGGAGGGCGGAATGTACCCTGTGGTCCAGATATGGTTGTATACTTTAAGAAGAGTCTGGAGACAGCTTTCTGGAAAATGCTTCAAAACCTGATAATGAATATCATCCAGACCAGGGGCAGAATCAGTGCAGGTTTGTAAAGCTGTTTTCAGTTCATTGATTGAAAAAGGGAGATTGTAGGCTTCAGAGTTGTCTGATGTGAAATTGTATAAAGATTTTCTCTGAGCTGTTTGTTTTTTAAAAAGGCTGCAGATTTATTTGAAGATGAGGAGTTCTGTGGATGGTGGAGGCCAACAGATTGGCAACAGCTTCTTTGTCAGTGATCAGAGCATCGGCAAGTTTCAGTGATGAATGGAGGGGTTGGTGTTTTTCCCTTTGATTTTTCTGATGATGTTCCAGACTTTTTTCTTTGAAGTTTTTGATGTCAGCCCGGAGCAAAAGTTTCTCCAAGACTGACGTTTACTGATTTTGAAAGTGTGTCTCGATTTGGCGCGGAGTTTCTGATGGGCTCGAGCGTTGGAACCTGAAGGTCGTTGGTATACCCGATGCTGAGCCCGTTTGCGAACTTTTGAAATTTGTTGGCAGTCTAAATTAAACCAGGGTGTTTTGGGCATTTGAAGTTTATTGGAAGACATTGGAATACAGGTTTTAGCACACTTTATCACAGTGTTAGTCAGAGATTCTGCTGGGTCTGGACTCTGAAGAAAATCAGTGTCCTGGAATTCTTTCAAAATATTGGTGGCAAAAAGATTCCAGTTGGCCTTCTTATAATTAAGATGTTGTGAGACAGAGATGTTTTCAGTTAATAAGGGTTTTAAAAGAACAGGGAAATGGTCACTTCCGTGCAGATCGTCATGGACAGACCACTCATAGTCCAGGACCAGCGAGGGGTCACAAATCGACAAATCTAAGCACGAAAGTGAACCTGTGGAAGAGTGGAGGTAAGTTGGAGCTCCATCGTTCAGACAACACAAATCAAAGTCTGAAAGGACATCCTCAAGAAGCAGACCTCTGGATGACGAACTGACACTACCCCAAAGAGGATTGTGACCATTAAAGTCACCCAACAGCAAAAAAGGTCGAGGAAGTTCTTCGATCAGACTGACAAGGTCCTGACGACAAACCGGGACAGAAGGTGGCAGATACAGTGAGCAGATTGTAACAGTCTTGTGGAGAGTGACTCTCGCAGCTACAGCCTGAAGGGAGGTAGTCAGAGCGACAGGACTAAACAGCAAAGTTTTGTGTAAAAGAAGGGCAACACCGCCTGACAGTCCCAATGTGGATGGTTGTGCAGGTTTAGAAAGAATATTAAAGCCAGAAAGAGTGAAGGTCTTCTGGCTTTGAATTTTAGTTTCCTGAAGAGCTACGACGGAAGGTTTTACAGTTTGACACAGAAGTTGCAGCTCCTCAAAATTTGAATTTAAGCCACGGATATTCCAATGGATTAGTTTACTACTATCCATGGTGCAGAGGATGAACAGGAGAGAAGTCAGGTCATCTCCTCGTCATCGTCTGCGTTCAGTGGAGCAAATTTATTGCTTAGTTTCACTGGACTGTTTGGGTCTTCAGACCTGCTGGCAGACTTGCCCACAGGTGAAGAAGGTCTGGATTTTGGAGATGGTGGAGGTTTCTTCCTCATCTCCACCATCTCCACACTTGGTTGAACTCCCTTGCCCGCACGGGCACTGCTCGAGGAAGTTCGAGGCGGGAGGGTTGGCTTTTTCATCTGCCCAGCAGCAGATGGAGTAGACTGCTGGGTAGTCTGAGGGGTGGCGGATTTTTTGCCTCCACCAGGGGCACCCACTTTGGGTTGGGAGGCGGTGGACTTGCTTCCACCAGAGCTTAACGGTCTTTCTTGCAATGTCTTGGTGAAAGTAAAATTGTCAGTCTGGCAGCAGACTGAACGGGTGGAAACTTTCTTTATAACGGAAGCATAAGAAGACACTGTTGACGTCTGACTGCCAACAACCTGTTTGCGGGCCTCAAAAAACGAAATTTTCTTTTCAGTCTTCACTCTTTGGATGGTGGACTCCTGAACCCAAACAGGGCAGTTGCGTGAAGAGGAGGGGTGGTCGCCACCGCAGTTCGCACAATGAGCCGGGTCTTTACACGGCCCATCATGGGTTGCCTTGCAACAAACACCACACACCTCCTGCCCAGAACAGCGGTCTCTGACATGTCCAAACTTCTGGCATTTGAAACACCTCAACGGGGATGGGACATACAGTTGGACACGTACATTTAAGTACCCTACTTTAATGACCGGAGGCAGCACAGGGTTGCAGAATGTCAGAAAGAGGGTGTTGGTGGGCACTCTTTCTGCACCTTTTTTGACTGTCACCCTATACACCTCTGTCACACCTTGGGACGCAAGTTCTGTCTTGATCTCCGCTTCCGAGACACCTTTCAAATCCGGGCACCGAATAACCCCTTTGGTCGAATTTAACTGCTTATGGGGGGTCACCCGGATCTCTCTGTCCACGAGTTTTGTTGCCCTCAGCAGCTGCTCCGATTGCCTCTTTGATCTGCACTGGACGAGGAAAGTGCCATTCCGTAGCCTTTTCACTGACTGAGGGTCACCTGCTAGACCCTGAAAGCCCTTCTGAATAGCAAAAGGACTCAGAGCAGAAATAGGCTTTTCCTGCTCTGTCCCTTCAACCACAAGCCAGGAAGCCCAAAAACCTGTCCTCTGTCTCGTCTCCATATCCGAGTCACTGTCGGAATCGTTATGACTAGAAACGGGGTCCACTGCCTTCCTCTTCTTTATGGGGGGTGTGATTTTGGATAAAGCCATGATTTATGTTTAGAAATTTCATCGCTCCCTTACCCACCCACCATGGAGTCCAACTAAGGGGCCAGGGCCAAGAACTCATTGTCTTGACCCCTTCCAGGTTTCAGGAGAGATATACGACAAACAGAAGCCTACTGACCCTATCTCCCCTGATCATGCCCAACTCCCGGGAACAGAGAGCTGAGCACTGCAGGGGTTACCTTGGCCAGTCGGAGAACTGCCTGTCTTGACCCAGCCCAACGAAGGGGAAGCCGATTGATACACCCGGGCCAGAGTGTACCTCCTGTCTAGGAGAGGTCCGAGCCAAAGTGATGTGTTGAGGGCGTTGGCCCTCTCAATCACCAGGATCTCATCCCCCTCCGTCACAGGTCACACCGCACGGCGAACGCGGCGGATCTTAAGAAGACCACAGAGAGAAAAAGAGTGTGCAAAAGAAGGCTTGAAAGGGAGACGAAGAAAGAAAAGAACCGTTAAGAAAGGCAGAAGACAGAATAGGAAAAAGGTGGGTTACTATTTGTCTGGGCCCTCACTCCTAACCTTTCTGACATGGGAGACCCTACCAGGGGCATCAATTCCTACCACGTAATGCTTGGCCAGTCAGCAGCTTGGCTATACAGGCCTAGAAGCATTGACAACAACTAACCATCTAGTCGAGTATTGATGCCCCCGTCAGCAAAGCCTAAAAGATCACTGGACCACGCAAGCCCTCCGACCACGGCAAGGTTGCAACCCCCGGAGGGCTACTTGTTCTGTGAGATTACGGGAAAGCTTAAGTGTTCTGCACAACAAGTCATGTTAATGTGTAGTATTGCATCATGCTGGGGTCCCATTGTCAGCAGTAGAAGATATGCACAAATACACACACATATACACCCCACCTCCCATACACCATGCACACAAAATGGTGGCACTGCATGACACTGGTTTAATTTCACGCTCTTTATTCACACACACATAATAAGTAAGTTCACACATCAGAAATAAACAGACGTTCCAATAAGAAACCAGTCTCATTAATCAATTCCTTCCCTCTCTTTAAAAGCCTTCTTCAATTTTAATCTAAATTTGTTTTTTTTCTTTTTCTCATGCCTTCGACGCGAAGCTTCCTCTTGATTCAAAGCAAGAAAGCTGTTATTGCCATTCAGGTGAAGATCCACTCTTTCTTGAAGCCTTTCTCTTGCACGCCGACGGTTTTGTTGTAGTGATCTGGTTTCATGACACTGTAAAAGAGAGGTGAAAGACCACAATAAACAGAAGATAGGAGATAAGATAAGATAATGTTGCTTATAGCCCAGCCGACCGCAAGGGGCCACATCAGGGCTGTCACCACGTTAAAATCAACTCACAAGTCATTTAAAAAAAAAAACAAAAAAAAAACCTTTCACACATCTCTTTAAATGACATCGTCTAGAAACGCACCAGAAACTTCGTTAAAAATCTTTCATCCGTAAAATCTTAAATCAGATGAAAAATGTTAATCTCTCTCAAAAACTCAAAGATCACGTCAGGCGGGACATCTCTGAACAGGATTTTCATGGACTCTGCTGTAAAATGTTTGTGTCTCACATCGTGCAAGTCCCAACACTCTAAAAGAATATGTTTCATTGTGAGTGGCACATGACATGGAATGCACCACGGAGCTTCTTCATTCTTTAAAAGGTACGAATGGGTAAAATACGAATGACCGGTGTGCAGCCGGCACAGAACCGTTTCTTCTTTACGACCACCAGACGCAGATAGGAGGAACTCCTTAAGGTTTGGACAGATCTGAAAGAGTTTGTTATCCGTCTGTGTGTTCCAATCCTCCTGCCAGAGGTCTCTCACATAATCGTTAATTTTGGGTTTCAGATCTGAGCAAGGGATATAAATATTGGACAATTTCTCTCTTGTGGCATTCTTGGCTAAACGATCAACCATTTCGTTCCCTCCGATGCCAACATGACCAGGAACCCAAGCTAGAATAATGTTGTAACCATCCACTTTCAACTTGCTAAAAAGTTCAAAGAAATGTAAAAGTTCTGGATGCTGAAGGTTGCGGCCAGCTATGGCCTCCAAAGCTGACAGCGAATCCGACAGAACCAGAAAGTCCCTCTTGGTAGATTGTGAAATTATTTTCAATGCCAGAACCAGAGCAGTAAGTTCAGCAGAATAGACAGAAGCATCTGGAGGTATATGTTTTAACAGTATCTGAGAAGGAGCACCAGGGCAATAGGCTGCACAGGCCACTCCATCCTCAGACTTGGAACCGTCAGTGAAAATTTTCTGACAGGATGGAAATTTTGAACAGAGGTCAGCATACAAGGCCTTGTATGCCAGAGAGCTGGTAGACTCTTTACGAAAAGCTGCAAGATCAAAACGAATCTCTGGTGTGAAAAAGGTCCACGGAGGCTGATCTGGAAATTTGGAAAAATCCGACACAACTCCTAGGTCTAGACCTGCATTCCGCGCGCGAGGCTGCATACGAACACCAAACGGCGGAATACAGTTAGGGTTGGATTCGAATTTGCTTTGAAACTGGGGTCAAAGACACAGTCATAGGCAGGATTCTGCGGTTCTGAGAACAGTCTGATATAGTAATTTAGAGACATTTTCAGCCTGCGGTTGGACAGTGAGGGTTCACCTGCCTCTGCATACAGGCTGTACACAGGGGTGGTGCGGAATGCTCCAAGACAGAGACGAAGCCCTTGATGATGGATAGGGTCCAAGAGTTTTAGGTAAGAGGGTCTTGCAGAGCCGTACACAGCACAACCATAGTCCAGTTTGGAACGGACCAAGGCTCTGTAGAGGTGCAGCAGTTTTCTTATCAGCGACCAGCCGCCGTGGCGAAGTGGTTAGCGTCGCGGACTCCCGGCTGGGAGGTCGTGGGTTCGAATCCCATCAGAGTCATGTGGGTTTTTCTGCCCCGACCGGCTCCTACCCAGAGTTGAATTTGCTGCGGACTCAGTTGGGAAGACTGGGACCACACAGTCGAGTTTCATCCACTTAATGGATGCGTTTCTGAGAGTGTTGCTCAAATTTCATGACCAACACTGCAGGTGCCTGTATCTCTCGGGCCTGGTTGACGCCGGGATATATTATGAAAGGAAGCGTAGAGTACAGCCCTGTCATGTAGTCTCAGACCGAAATGGAAATCCGTAGCATCATCTTAATCATCCTCATTCTCATCGATCAGCATTAAAAAAAAATGTCTCAAATTCTGTGGCCCTTCATGCCCTGCTCTCATGGTGACCTCAGTTTCGATGACCTCTCCACGTCTGTGGCCTTGGCTTGGTTCTGTCGGGGTCACCGGTACCGGCGAGTCCATGGGGGCTGTCGTTGGACGGACGTGGTGGTGCCCTCCGGAGGGAGAGCTCACTCACGCCGGCTCCGCGACTAAGCAATTATTGTCGTCAGTAGGGGGCTTAGTAGGTGGTGTCCTGCGTATGTTAGATCAGAACAGGCGCCACTGAACACCACTGAAGTGACTCGGCAGCAGTGCAGTGTCTCCTCCGGTGGGTTGCCTCTTGACAACTTGACATTGACTGCTCCCTGTGGATTGTCGGTGCTGGGGCTGCGGCCGGGCTGACCGGGCTGTGGCTGTGGACGGGGTGTCGGAATGAGCGGCGTGTGTGCACTGCCTCTGAGGTGGCGCAGAGGTTGGGACATCAAAAAAAAACAAAAACAAAAAAAGTTTTCTTATCAGCGCCCCAGTCAGTGTGTGCTACGACCCGCAGAATATTCAGAGCTTTCTAGCAAGAGGTTTTGAGGTTTTTGATGTGGCTGAGAAAGTTGAGTTTTTGATCAAAAATAACTCCTAGGAATTTGGCTTTTTTTACAGCTGGAATGGTGGACTTGTCCAGACAAATTTCAGGATCAGCAAAGAATTGACAAAAATTGTGAAAATGGATTGACTGAGTTTTGGTACGTGAGAAGGTAAACCCGTTTTCCTCAGCCCACTGTTGGATCTTGTTGACATAAAGTTGGAGTCGACGCTGTACGCTGGCGTAAGAAGCTCCAACTGCGTACAGCGTAAAATCGTCAACAAACAGTGAGGACTCAGAACCCTGGCTTACAGATTTCACAATGTCGTTGATTTTAATGCTGAAAAGAGCAGGAGAAAGGATGCTCCCTTGAGGGACACCCAACTCCTGCCCATGGATGTCAGAGAGTGTGGTGCCAACACGCACCTGGAACTGTCGATCAGCCAAAAAGTTCTGTATGAACAGAGGCAGGTGACCACGGAAACCAAGTCTGTGCAGGTCCAGAAGAATTCCTGATTTCCATGTGGTATCATACGCTTTTTCGAGGTCGAAAAAGATAGCGACCACATGCTGTTTATTGACAAAGGCATTGTGGATGGTGGTTTCCAGACGGATTAGATGGTCAACTGTCGAGTGGTATTTCCGGAAACCGCACTGTTGACTGGCCAAAAGGCCATCGGTTTCCAGCTTCCACATCAGACGGGAGTTGACCATCTTTTCCATCAACTTACAGAGGCAGCTAGTCAGAGCTATTGGACGATAGTTGGAAGGGTTGGTAAGGTCCTTTCCAGGCTTTGGAATTGGAATGATCAGGGCTTTCCGCCAGGAGGGCGGAAAGTACCCTGTGGTCCAGATATGGTTGTATACTTTAAGAAGAGTCTGGAGACAGCTTTCTGGAAAATGCTTCAAAACCTGATAATGAATATCATCCAGACCAGGGGCAGAATCAGTGCAGGTTTGTAAAGCTGTTTTCAGTTCACTGATTGAAAAAGGGAGATTGTAGGCTTCAGAGTTGTCTGATGTGAAATTGTACAAAGATTTCTCTCTGAGTTGTTTGTTTTTTAAAAAGGCTGCAGATTTATTTGAAGATGAGGAGTTCTGCTGGATGGTGGAGGCCAACAGATTGGCAACAGCTTCTTTGTCAGTAATCAGAGCATCGGCAAGTTTCATGTGATGAATGGAGGGGTTGGTGTTTTTCCCTTTGATTTTTCTGATGATGTTCCAGACTTTTTTCTTTGAAGTTTTTGATGTCAGCCCGGAGCAAAAGTTTCTCCAAGACTGACGTTTACTGATTTTGAAAGTGTGTCTCGATTTGGCGCGGAGTTTCTGATGGGCTCGAGCGTTGGACCTGAAGGTCGCTGGTATACCCGACGCTGAGCCCGTTTGCGAACTTTTGAAATTTGTTGGCAGTCTAAATTAAACCAGGGTGTTTTGGGCATTTGGAGTTTATTGGAAGACACTGGAATACAGGTTTTAGCACACTTTATCACAGTGTTAGTCAGAGATTCAGCTGGGTCTGGACTCTGAAGAAAATCAGTGTCCTGGAATTCTTTCAAAATATTGGTGGCAAAAAGATTCCAGTTGGCCTTCTTATAATTAAGATGTTGTGAGACAAGATGTTTTCAGTTAATAAGGGTTTTAAAAGAACAGGGAAATGGTCACTTCCGTGCAGATCGTCATGGACAGACCACTCATAGTCCAGGACCAGCGAGGGGTCACAAATCGACAAATCTAAGCACGAAAGTGAACCTGTGGAAGAGTGGAGGTAAGTTGGAGCTCCATCGTTCAGACAACACAAATCAAAGTCTGAAAGGACATCCTCAAGAAGCAGACCTCTGGATGACGAACTGACACTACCCCAAAGAGGATTGTGACCATTAAAGTCACCCAACAGCAAAAAAGGTCGAGGAAGTTCTCCGATCAGACTGACAAGGTCCTGACGACAAACCGGGACAGACGGTGGCAGATACAGTGAGCAGATTGTAACAGTCTTGTGGAGAGTGACTCTCGCAGCTACAGCCTGAAGGGAGGTAGTCAGAGCGACAGGACTAAACAGCAAAGTTTTGTGTAAAAGAAGGGCAACACCGCCTGACAGTCCCAATGTGGATGGTTGTGCAGGTTTAGAAAGAATATTAAAGCCAGAAAGAGTGAAGGTCTTCTGGCTTTGAATTTTAGTTTCCTGAAGAGCCACGACGGAAGGTTTTACAATTTGACACAGAAGTTGCAGCTCCTCAAAATTTGAATTTAAGCCACGGATATTCCAATGGATTAGTTTACTACTATCCATGGTGCAGAGGATGAACAGGAGAGAAGTCAGGTCATCTCCTCGTCATCGTCTGCGTTCAGTGGAGCAAATTTATTGCTTAGTTTCACTGGACTGTTTGGGTCTTCAGACCTGCTGGCAGACTTGCCCACAGGTGAAGAAGGTCTGGATTTTGGAGATGGTGGAGGTTTCTTCCTCATCTCCACCATCTCCACACTTGGTTGAACTCCCTTGCCCGCACGGGCACTGCTCGAGGAAGTTCGAGGCGGGAGGGTTGGCTTTTTCATCTGCCCAGCAGCAGATGGAGTAGACTGCTGGGCAGTCTGAGGAGTGGCGGATTTTTTGCCTCCACCAGGGGCACCCACTTTGGGTTGGGAGGCGGTGGACTTGCTTCCACCAGAGCTTAACGGTCTTTCTTGCAATGTCTTGGTGAAAGTAAAATTGTCAGTCTGGCAGCAGACTGAACGGGTGGAAACTTTCTTTATAACGGAAGCATAAGAAGACACTGTTGACGTCTGACTGCCAACAACCTGTTTGCGGGCCTCAAAAAACAAAATTTTCTTTTCAGTCTTCACTCTTTGGATGGTGGACTCCTGAACCCAAACAGGGCAGTTGCGTGAAGAGGAGGGGTGGTCGCCACCGCAGTTCGCACAATGAGCCGGGTCTTTACACGGCCCATCATGGGTTGCCTTGCAACAAACACCACACACCTCCTGCCCAGAACAGCGGTCTCTGACATGTCCAAACTTCTGGCATTTGAAACACCTCAACGGGGATGGGACATACAGTTGGACACGTACATTTAAGTACCCTACTTTAATGACCGGAGGCAGCACAGGGTTGCAGAATGTCAGAAAGAGGGTGTTGGTGGGCACTCTTTCTGCACCTTTTTTGACTGTCACCCTATACACCTCTGTCACACCTTGGGACGCAAGTTCTGTCTTGATCTCCGCTTCCGAGACACCTTTCAAATCCGGGCACCGAATAACCCCTTTGGTCGAATTTAACTGCTTATGGGGGGTCACCCGGATCTCTCTGTCCACGAGTTTTGTTGCCCTCAGCAGCTGCTCCGATTGCCTCTTTGATCTGCACTGGACAAGGAAAGTGCCATTCCGTAGCCTTTTCACTGACTGAGGGTCACCTGCTAGACCCTGAAAGCCCTTCTGAATAGCAAAAGGACTCGGAGCAGAAATAGGCTTTTCCTGCTCTGTCCCTTCAACCACAAGCCAGGAAGCCCAAAAACCTGTCCTCTGTCTCGTCTCCATATCCGAGTCACTGTCGGAATCGTTATGACTAGAAACGGGGTCCACTGCCTTCCTCTTCTTTATGGGGGGTGTAATTTTGGATAAAGCCATGATTTATGTTTAGAAATTTCGTCTCTCCCTTACCCACCCACCATGGAGTCCAACTAAGGGGCCAGGGCCAAGAACTCATTGTCTTGACCCCTTCCAGGTTTCAGGAGAGATATACGACAAACAGAAGCCTACTGACCCTATCCCCCCTGATCATGCCCAACTCCCGGGAACAGAGAGCTGAGCACTGCAGGGGTTACCTTGGCCAGTCGGAGAACTGCCTGTCTTGACCCAGCCCCACGAAGGGGGAGCCGATTGATACACCCGGGCCAGAGTGTACCTCCTGTCTAGGAGAGGTCCGAGCCAAAGTGATGTGTTGAGGGCGTTGGCCCTCTCAATCACCAGGATCTCATCCCCCTCCGTCACAGGTCGCACCGCACGGCGAACGCGGCGGATCTTAAGAAGACCACAGAGAGAAAAAGAGTGTGCAAAAGAAGGCTTGAAAGGGAGACGAAGAAAGAAAAGAACCGTTAAGAAAGGCAGAAGACAGAATAGGAAAAAGGTGGGTTACTATTTGTCTGGGCCCTCACTCCTAACCTTTCTGACATGGGAGACCCTACCAGGGGCATCAATTCCTACCACGTAATGCTTGGCCAGTCAGCAGCTTGGCTATACAGGCCTAGAAGCGTTGACAACAACTAACCATCTAGTCGAGTATTGATGCCCCCGTCAGCAAAGCCTAAAAGTTCACTGGACCACGCAAGCCCTCCGACCACGGCAAGGTTGCAACCCCCGGAGGGCCCAAAGGGAGGGCGGAATAAGTCTGCCCCCCAACGTCCAGTACCCCTAGGGGAGTGTACGACGGCCGATCGGGGGAGGTCGACCATCGGGGGTCTGGGCGACACAGGTCCGGGCGAGGCCGTGGCTGCGTTCCAGACCCGGAGCTGCAAACAGTTTGGGCGTCCCAGGGACTGTCCACAACCCCGCCACCGGAGTAAAGACGCTCCTCGTGCGCACATGGTGGCTGCACGCAGGCACGGTTGGGGAGAGCGTCGCGAGCATGTGGACGACTAGTGGGGGGAAAACTATGGTCTGACAGCCCGTGGAGGCGAGTGACGGGCGGTGATTCCGGGCGCATCCCGTCACCCGTGCTGGTTCATGCCTCGGTAAGGTTCCCCAGGGGCCGAAGGTCACGCCACTCAGCATGATAGGAGGAGTCGCCAGGCGCCCGAGGTGAAGGAGGCAAGCTGACCGAAGGGGGAGGTGAGGGAGAGACGGACCGAGATTTCTTAGCCCGGCTCCGTCCTCTAAGGGGAGCCTTGCCCTTAGATTTTTTGGGAATGTCGTAAGAAAGGCATTGAGAAATGGTAGCAGCTTGCCTTCTTCCCCTCGGACGCAGTGATCGTGCGTCTGCCAATCTGGTAGGGGAGGAACGGTCCTGCGTCCCCTCCGCGGACCCCCCCTCTACCCCGACCGTATGTTCTTCCAAGGGAACAATGGATTGCCCCGAGGAATCGACCGGCGGGCCCTCCGGGGCAGCAAGCGACTTCAGAAAAGAAGAGCGGCTTGACCCGACCTGGTCCTTCGCCATGTTGGGCACTGGCGGCAGGGCAATCATGGCGCGCACGACCACAAAGCGGGGACAATTCGGTCGATCGAGGTAAGCAGGTAAAACGATCAACCTCGGGCTACAGCACCCAAATAAAAGCCCTAGTAGGGGAACGAGATCGTAAGACACTCGGCCCCCGTACCCTCGATCGAGGATGTGACGAATTAAGGTGCCGTAATGTAAACTAAGTGAGGGATAGCAGGAATTACGGGATGTGAGATCGCGAGGAACTCAAGCAATCTGCACTAGGGCATAGACACTGGGTCTATGAAGGTTGCGACGGAGAGAAACCTCCGTAAAATCCCAGGTACGAGTGGTGAGGCAAGATGGCCGACGACGACTGGTTGAGAAAAAATGGCAGACCGGAGCAAAGGCGAATGGATAGGTAAAGAAAAGCCAATGGGGCGCGAGGGCATCGCAACAAAACGCTGATGGGGACGAGGGAGGTATGGGTAGTGGGTCACCTTCTTCTTCTTCCTCGTTCGCCATCCCGTTAGATGAGCAGCCCGGTGTCCTCGATGAAGGCTGCCGTCCGTCACAGCTCCTCCAGGGTGCCATACAGCTTGGCTTCCACTGCTGTCGGTGTTGGCCAGTACTTTCTTTGTCTGACCACCGACCGCTTGGGGTGGGCCCCTTTGAGGCATAGGGCCTGGCTCCCGACCTCCCCGGCGGGTCTCCGAAGGTCGAGCGCCACATCGAAATTCTGTGGACTGCATCATCATGGAAGAGTATATGCGTGGTATCGTGGTTTAAGCTGCGCCAGTGGCCCGATACCTCCGTCTTCAGCTGGAGTTTTCTTTCGGGGTGCCTCACCCTTAGCTCATGGCCCGTGCGTCCTGCCCTGTGAGCACAGGGGGGATTGTTTCTCCGGGGATCCCACCCCGGGGCTAGAGGTTATACCGCGCCTCTTGACCGCATGATGAGCCCGTCATAGGACACATGGGGTATTTCAGTGAGGACAACAGTGCCACCTGTTGACCCACCCCGTCCTGATAGGAACATCGCCAGTTGGTCCGGGACTGCTTATTCTGCCAGGCAAGCCTGACTTATATCGCAGCTAACCCCCATATCTGAGGGCCATTCCCCTATCCGCCACCCGGGGACCCGCCGAGTTGGGGATGGTCGCCCCACTACTGAATTGGAAGCAGCCTGGTCCCGGGTAGTGGGTCACCAAGGGCAAAACAATCAAGCCCCGATGCTGGAGAGAATTTGGAAGAGGAAGACGAAACTCGATCACGACCCAGCAATGGCGGAATAGTGAGAGAAGCAGCCGATCGCGCAAAGAATTAGCGTAAACAAGAATACCTCGCCCACCAAAGCCTCACACGGCAAGTGTACCCAGGGTCTATAGCATAAGCCACAAAATGAATAAGCAAAGCAAGCAACACACAGCAATCTGAACACAAGACAGAAGAAAGGCGAGACAGAGCACTAGACTTATCTTGCTTGGACGGCAGGCCGAAGAAGAATGAGGTAAACAAGCTCACCTCGGCCTTCTGCACATGGCGTAAGTAGGGTAGGCATCACTTGGCTGTCTTATTACTGTCTTATTACTGCATTAGCCACAAAAATCTTCGGCCTGGCAGAGCTGACTAACTGCCGTTGAATGCTATGGTCTGACATGGTGAAGTATATGACGCCAAACGGTCATTTGCAGCAAAGTTTCATGCTAGGCATAAAAAATATGAACCAATCACAGATTTTGTAGCAGAGTTAAAAAGATTTGCCTCTGAGTGTGAGTTTGGGAGCTTTCTAAACGAAGCCCTCTGAGATATGTTTGTAATAGGATTTCAAGGCTCGGACACTCAGAGAAAAGTTAGAAGTGAAATAACATCATCATTCACCAAAGCAGTTGAAATTGCCCACGCATGCGAAGTTATTTCGCGCGACTTTCTCAGCAGTAGTGAAATGCACAGAGTAGGTATAAGATAAGATAATGTTGCTTATAGCCCAGCCGACCGCAAGGGGCCACATCAGGGCTGTCACCACGTTAAAATCAACTCAAGTCATTAAAAAAAAAAAAAAAAAAAAAAAAAAAAAAAAAAAAAAAAAAAACTTTCACACATCTCTTTAAATGACATCTTCTAGAAACGCACCAGAAACTTCATTAAAAATCTTTCTTCCGTAAAATCTTAAATCAGATGAAAAATGTTAATCTCTCTCAAAAACTCAAGGATCACGTCAGGCGGGACATCCCTGAACAGGATCTTCATGGACTCCGCTGTAAAATGTTTGTGTCTCACATCGTGCAAGTCCCAACACTCTAAAAGAATATGTTTCATTGTGAGTGGCACATGACATGGAATGCACCACAGAGCTTCTTCACTCTTTAAAAGGTAGGAATGAGTAAAATACGAATGGCCGGTGTGCAGCCGGCACAGAACCGTTTCCTCTTTACGACCACCAGACGTAGATGGGAGGAACTCCTTAAGGTTTGGACGGATCCGAAAGAGTTTGTTATCCGTCTGGGTATTCCAATCCTCCTGCCAGAGGTCTCTCACATAATCATTAATTTTGGGTTTCAGATCTGAGCAGGGGATATATATGTTGGACAATTTCTCTCTTGTGGCATTCTTGGCTAAACGATCAACCATTTCGTTACCTCCGATGCCAACATGACCAGGAACCCAAGCCAGAATAATGTTGTAACCATCCACTTTCAACTTGCTAAAAAGTTCAAAGAAATGTAAAAGTTCTGGATGCTGAAGGTTGCGGCCAGCTATGGCCTCCAAAGCTGACAGCGAATCCGACAGAACCAGAAAGTCCCTCTTGGTAGATTGTGAAATTATTTTCAATGCCAGAACCAGAGCAGTAAGTTCAGCAGAATAGACAGAGGCATCTGGAGGTATATGTTTTAACAGTATCTGAGAAGGAGCACCAGGGCAATAGGCTGCACAGGCCACTCCATCCTCAGACTTGGAACCGTCAGTGAACATTTTCTGACAGGATGGAAATTTTGAACAGAGGTCAGCATACAATGCCTTGTATGCCTGAGAGCTGGTGGACTCTTTACGAAAAGCTGCGAGATCAAAACGAATCTCTGGTGTGAAAAAGGTCCACGGAGGCTGATCCGGAAACTTGGAAAAATCAGACACAACTCCTAGGTCTAGACCTGCATTCCGCGCGTGAGGCTGCATACGAACACCAAACGGCGGAATACAGTTAGGGTTTTTTCGAATTTGTTTTGAAACTGGGGGTCAAAGACACAGTCATAGGCAGGATTCTGTGGTTCTGAGAACAGTCTGATGTAGTAATTTAGAGACATTTTCAGCCTGCGGTTGGACAGTGAGGGTTCACCTGCCTCTGCGTACAGGCTGTACACAGGGGTGGTGCGAAATGCTCCAAGACAGAGACGAAGCCCTTGATGGTGGATAGGGTCCAAGAGTTTCAGATAAGAGGGTCTTGCAGAGCCGTACACAGCACAACCATAGTCCAGTTTGGAGCGGACCAGGGCTCTGTAGAGATGCAGCAAAGTTTTCTTATCAGCGCCCCAGTCAGTGTGTGCTACGACCCGCAGAATATTCAGAGCTTTCTGGCAAGAGGTTTTGAGATTTTTAATGTGGCTGAGAAAGTTGAGTTTTTGATCAAAAATAACTCCAAGGAATTTGGCTTCTTTTACAGCTGGAATGGTGGACTTGTCCAGACGAATTTCAGGATCAGCAAAAAATTGACGAAAATTGTGAAAATGGATTGACTGAGTTTTGGTACGTGAGAAGGTAAACCCGTTTTCCTCGGCCCACTGCTGGATCTTGTTGACACAAAGTTGGAGTCGACGCTGTACGCTGGGGTAAGAAGCTCCCACTGCGTACAGCGCAAAGTCGTCAACGAACAGAGAGGACTCAGAGCCCTGGCTTACCGATTTCACAATGTCGTTGATTTTAATGCTGAAAAGAGCAGGAGAAAGGATGCTCCCTTGAGGGACACCCAACTCCTGCCCATGGATGTCAGAGAGTGTGGTGCCAACACGCACCTGGAACTGTCGATCAGCCAAAAAGTTCTGTATGAACAGAGGCAGGTGACCACGGAAACCAAGTCTGTGCAGGTCCAGAAGAATTCCTGATTTCCATGTGGTATCATATGCTTTTTCGAGGTCGAAAAAGATAGCGACCACATGCTGTTTATTGACAAAGGCATTGCGGATGGTGGTTTCCAGACGGATTAGATGGTCAACTGTCGAGTGGTATTTCCGGAAACCGCACTGTTGACTGGCCAAAAGGCCATCGGTTTCCAGCTTCCACATCAGACGGGAGTTGACCATCTTCTCCATCAACTTACAGAGGCAGCTAGTCAGAGCTATCGGACGATAGTTGGAAGGGTTGGTAAGGTCCTTTGCAGGCTTTGGAATTGGAATGATCAGGGCTTTCCGCCAGGAGGGCGGAAAGTACCCTGTGGTCCAGATATGGTTGTATACTTTAAGAAGAGTCTGGAGACAGCTTTCTGGAAAATGTTTCAAAACCTGATAATGAATATCATCCAGACCAGGGGCAGAATCAGTGCAGGTTTGTAAAGCTGTTTTCAGTTCATTGATTGAAAAAGGGAGATTGTAGGCTTCAGAGTTGTCTGATGTGAAATTGTATAAAGAGTTCTCTCTGAGTTGTTTGTTTTTTAAAAAGGCTGCAGATTTATTTGAAGATGAGGAGTTCTGTTGGATGGTGGAGGCCAACAGATTGGCAACAGCTTCTTTGTCAGTGATCAGAGCATCGGCAAGTTTCAGGTGATGAATGGAGGGGTTGGTGTTTTTCCCTTTGATTTTTCTGATGATGTTCCAGACTTTTTTCTTTGAAGTTTTTGATGTCAGCCCGGAGCAAAAGTTTCTCCAAGACTGACGTTTACTGATTTTGAAAGTGTGTCTCGATTTGGCGCGGAGTTTCTGATGGGCTCGAGCGTTGGAACCTGAAGGTCGTTGGTATACCCGACGCTGAGCCCGTTTGCGAACTTTTGAAATTTGTTGGCAGTCTAAATTAAACCAGGGTGTTTTGGGCATTTGGAGTTTATTGGAAGACATTGGAATACAGGTTTTAGCACACTTTATCACAGTGTTAGTCACAGATTCAGCTGGGTCTGGACTCTGAAGAAAATCAGTGTCCTGGAATTCTTTCAAAATATTGGTGGCAAAAAGATTCCAGTTGGCCTTCTTATAATTAAGATGTTGTGAGACAGAGATGTTTTCAGTTAATAAGGGTTTTAAAAGAACAGGGAAATGGTCACTTCCGTGCAGATCGTCATGGACAGACCACTCATAGTCCAGGACCAGCGAGGGGTCACAAATCGACAAATCTAAGCACGAAAGTGAAACTGTGGAAGAGTGGAGGTAAGTTGGAGCTCCATCGTTCAGACAACACAAATCAAAGTCTGAAAGGACATCCTCAAGAAGCAGACCTCTGGATGACGAACTGACACTACCCCAAAGAGGATTGTGACCATTAAAGTCACCCAACAGCAAAAAAGGTCGAGGAAGTTCTTCGATCAGACTGACAAGGTCCTGACGACAAACCGGGACAGAAGGTGGCAGATACAGTGAGCAGATTGTAACAGTCTTGTGGAGAGTGACTCTCGCAGCTACAGCCTGAAGGGAGGTAGTCAGAGCGACAGGACTAAACAGCAAAGTTTTGTGTAAAAGAAGGGCAACACCGCCTGACAGTCCCAATGTGGATGGTTGTGCAGGTTTAGAAAGAATATTAAAGCCAGAAAGAGTGAAGGTCTTCTGGCTTTGAATTTTAGTTTCCTGAAGAGCCACGACGGAAGGTTTTACAGTTTGACACAGAAGTTGCAGCTCCTCAAAATTTGAATTTAGGCCACGGATATTCCAATGGATTAGTTTACTACTATCCATGGTGCAGAGGATGAACAGGAGAGAAGTCAGGTCATCTCCTCGTCATCGTCTGCGTTCAGTGGAGCAAATTTATTGCTTAGTTTCACTGGACTGTTTGGGTCTTCAGACCTGCTGGCAGACTTGCCCACAGGTGAAGAAGGTCTGGATTTTGGAGATGGTGGAGGTTTCTTCCTCATCTCCACCATCTCCACACTTGGTTGAACTCCCTTGCCCGCACGGGCACTGCTCGAGGAAGTTCGAGGCGGGAGGCCTGGCTTTTTCATCTGCCCAGCAGCAGATGGAGTAGACTGCTGGGCAGTCTGAGGGGTGGCGGATTTTTTGCCTCCACCAGGGGCACCCACTTTGGGTTGGGAGGCGGTGGACTTGCTTCCACCAAAGCTTAACGGTCTTTCTTGCAATGTCTTGGTGAAAGTAAAATTGTCAGTCTGGCAGCAGACTGAACGGGTGGAAACTTTCTTTGTAACGGAAGCATAAGAAGACACTGTTGACGTCTGACTGCCAACAACCTGTTTGCGGGCCTCAAAAAACGAAATTTTCTTTTCAGTCTTCACTCTTTGGATGGTGGACTCCTGAACCCAAACAGGGCAGTTGCGTGAAGAGGAGGGGTGGTCGCCACCGCAGTTCGCACAATGAGCCGGGTCTTTACACGGCCCATCATGGGTTGCCTTGCAACAAACACCACACACCTCCTGCCCAGAACAGCGGTCTCTGACATGTCCAAACTTCTGGCATTTGAAACACCTCAACGGGGATGGGACATACAGTTGGACACGTACATTTAAGTATCCGACTTTAATGACCGGAGGCAGCACAGGGTTGCAGAATGTCAGAAAGAGGGTGTTGGTGGGCACTCTTTCTGCACCTTTTTTGACTGTCACCCTATGTACCTCTGTCACACCTTGGGACGCAAGTTCTGTCTTGATCTCCGCTTCCGAGACACCTTTCAAATCCGGGCACCGAATAACCCCTTTGGTCGAATTTAACTGCTTATGGGGGGTCACCCGGATCTCTCTGTCCACAAGTTTTGTTGCCCTCAGCAGCTGCTCCGATTGCCTCTTTGATCTGCACTGGACGAGGAAAGTGCCATTCCGTAGCCTTTTCACTGACTGAGGGTCACCTGCTAGACCCTGAAAGCCCTTCTGAATAGCAAAAGGACTCAGAGCAGAAATAGGCTTTTCCTGCTCTGTCCCTTCAACCACAAGCCAGGAAGCCCAAAAACCTGTCCTCTGTCTCGTCTCCATATCCGAGTCACTGTCGGAATCGTTATGACCAGAAATGGGGTCCACTGCCTTCCTCTTTTTTATGGGGGGTGTGATTTTGGATAAAGCCATGATTTATGTTTAGAAATTTCGTCTCTCCCTTACCCACCCACCATGGAGTCCAACTAAGGGGCCAGGGCCAAGAACTCATTGTCTTGACCCCTTCCAGGCTTCAGGAGAGATATACGACAAACAGAAGCCTACTGACCCTATCCCCCCTGATCATGCCCAACTCCCGGGAACAGAGAGCTGAGCACTGCAGGGGTTACCTTGGCCAGTCGGAGAACTGCCTGTCTTGACCCAGCCCCACGAAGGGGAAGCCGATTGATACACCCGGGCCAGAGTGTACCTCCTGTCTAGGAGAGGTCCGAGCCAAAGTGATGTGTTGAGGGCGTTGGCCCTCTCAATCACCAGGATCTCATCCCCCTCCGTCACAGGTCGCACCGCACGGCAAACGCGGCGGATCTTAAGAAGACCACAGAGAGAAAAAGAGTGTGCAAAAGAAGGCTTGAAAGGGAGACGAAGAAAGAAAAGAACCGTTAAGAAAGGCAGAAGACAGAATAGGAAAAAGGTGGGTTACTATTTGTCTGGGCCCTCACTCCTAACCTTTCTGACATGGGAGACCCTACCAGGGGCATCAATTCCTACCACGTAATGCTTGGCCAGTCAGCAGCTTGGCTATACAGGCCTAGAAGCATTGACAACAACTAACCATCTAGTCGAGTATTGATGCCCCCGTCAGCAAAGCCTAAAAGATCACTGGACCACGCAAGCCCTCCGACCACGGCAAGGTTGCAACCCCCGGAGGGACAGAGTAGGTATAGGCAACTGTACATCACGCAAGCCGCTGAAATGGCAGACTGGAAGTGTGGGACAGTGGAAAGCGCCTCGGGCAGCCTAGGCCTAGTTGGCGGCAGGGCACAACTACAGGTACTAGAAAATGTTACAGATAAGGGCAGCAGCATGCGTCTACATGCAAGTTCAAAACATACGAGTGCCATACTTGGCATAAGAAAGGCCATTTGCGCAGTATGTGCAGAAGTTCTCCGCAAAATCTAAATCATTTCTTGGAACAGGAGGATGTTACTGACAGAGGGGAGGATGAAGAACAAGAAGATTGTCAACTAGGAATGTTTCATCACTCCCAGAAAGAGAAGAAACCATGAAGTCACCATGAAAGTGGACGAGAGTCTAACCTTCGATATAAATAAAGGATCAGCCAAATGCATCATAGGGAAAGACACCTTCCACAAAAACTCAGGTTAAGTAATGTTACTTAGAGCCCAGCCGACGGTGAAGGGCCATATCATGGCTGTCACCATGTTGAAGTCAACTCACAAGTCATTAAAAATACAAAACACACACACACACACACACACACACACACACACACACACACACACCCCACAAAACCCTCATTCAAACAACCCTTTAAAACACACCTAAAAACACCAGAAATTTTGTAAAAAAATCTTTCTTCTGTAAAATCTTTGATCAGATGAAAAATGTTAATCTCTTTCAGAAATTCAAAACTCACATCAAGTGGGACATCTCTGAACAAGGTTTTCATGGAGTCTGCCATAACATTTTTATGTCTCACATCATGGAAGACCCAACACTCTAAAAGAACGTTTCACTGAGTTGTACATGACATGGAATGCACCACAGTACTTCTTCACCTTTAAAAGATAAAAGTGGGTGTAAAAGGAGTGGTCTATGTACAAATGGCACAAGACTGTTTCTTCTTTAGGGCTGTCTTGGGAACATGGTCAAAACTCTTTCAGGTTTGGATGGATTTTAAATAGTTTGTTATCCGTCTGCAAGTTCCATTCCTCTTGCCAGAGGTCTTTGACGTAAGCCTGGGCTTTGGGTTTCAGATCAGTGTGAGGGACAGACAATCTGCTTAACTCTATCTTTGTGGCACTCTTGGCAAGTCGATCAACCAACTCATTGCCTCAATACCCACATGGCTGGGTGCTCCTTCTCAAATATTATTAGAACATATTCCATCAGATGTTTCTGTTTACTCTGCTGAACTTACAGCCCTGGTTCTAGCATTGAAAATAATCTTTCAATCCACAAACAAAAACTTTCTGATTTTGTCCGATTTGCTGTCAGCTTTGGAGGTTATCCATAACCTCCATCATCCCGAACATCTACACTTTTTACCATGTTGAAAGCAGGTCACAACATTGTTCTGGTTTGGGTTCCCAGACATGTTGGCATTGGAGGGAATGAAATGGCTGATCGTTTGGCCAAGAATGCCACAACAGGGAAACTGTCTAACATATCTATCTCCTACACAGATCAAAAACCAAAAGTTAATGAGTTTCTTTCTACTGATGCATGGGTAAACCATTGACTTCCGGGAATAGGCCGGAGGACGTCCGGGAAAGACCGGAGGACACTAGGAAAGACCAGAACCAAGGGCTCTGTGGGCTGGCTCCCCACTTTGCCTTCAACATGTGGCTACTAAGTACAAAAGGAAAAGATGCTCCCAGGATTCACCGAAAGGGGGAGAGAATGATGAATCCATCGGTGCTCAACCAATCATGACTGCCAATCCCAAACGGACTATGAACATGGACCAAATCCATGTGTCTGTGGAAAGCGTTTCACTACCACCTGTGGCATGAAGATCCACAGAACAAAGATGGGATGTGTGAAGACTCATCTGAATGAGCAGCAGCCCACTGCATCAGCAGATAAGACATCGGAAGACCAAGGCCAGGATTTAAACCACAGTGCCAAGGACATCCATGCTGTTGGTTCGGATGAGGAATTTGCACAGGCCCTCGATGCCAGGCGCCTGAAACTCAACCTGCCACGAGCAAACAAAACTGAAGATTGGGAGAAACTGGATGCAAAAACTGTCCAAAGACTCGATGCACTGATAGGGAAAAGCACCCTGGAACACAAACTAGCCACATATGGGGACATTGTGTATGCCACATGTAGAGACGCCTATGGAGCAAACTACCCAAAGAGAAAACACCTCCAAAGAAATCCAGATGCCAAGAAGAGATGGACAAGATCAGGGTCCAAAAGAAAAACCTCAAGAAGCAAATGAAGACTGCACCGCCAGCTGAAAAACAAGGCTTGGAAAAACTCTGGAAAGACCTGAAAGCAAAACACAGCACCCTCAGCAAAGCGGAATCTGCGAGGAAGAGGAAGAGCAAAAAGAAGAAGACACAAGAGCGCTTCTTCAGAGACCCCTTCCAGTTTGCCAGAACACTGTTTGAGCAGCCAAAACCTGGGACCCTAAGTGTGGACAAAGGAGTTCTTGAGCAGCATCTGAGGAAAACATACTCTGACTCACAGAGCAAAGCACCACTCGACATTCGAGGTCTGGTGTGGCCAACCAACCCTGAGGAACAGTTCAATGACAAGCCTCCAACGTTGGCGGAAATCAAGAAGGTGGTTGACAAACCCAGAGCCAAATCATCACCAGGGCCAAACGGAATACCTTACCAGCTGTTCAAGAAATGTCCCAAGGTGCTGGAGTGGCTCCACAGGCTGCTGCGATCAGCTTGGAGAAACCAGAAGATCAGCGGCCAGTGGATGACAGCAGATGGTGTGTACATCCCCAAAGAGCAAAACTCAAGTGACATCAGCCAGTTCAGGCCAATATCACTACTGAACGTCGAAGGGAAAATCTTCTTCTCTGTCATGGCAGCAAGGCTGACCAAGTACCTGATGGAAAACAAGTACTTGGATGTGTCAGTCCAGAAAGGTGGCATCCCAGGCGTGGCTGGCTGTGTAGAACATGCCAAAATGATCCAAAGAGCAAAAACAGAAAAGAGAGACCTGGACGTAGTGTGGCTTGATCTGGCAAACGCATATGGATCTGTACCCCATGAGATGATACAGTTGGCTCTTGAGATGTACCATGTGCCAAAGAACATCCGTGACATGCTCAAGAAGTACTTCAATGGCTTCTCAATGCGGTTCTCTACCAAGGAGTACACAACAGATTGGATCAACTTGGAAGTGGGCATTGCAATGGGCTGTGCAATTTCCCCAATACTGTTCGTGTTGGCAGTGGAAGTCATCTTGAAAGCAGCAACAAGCAACGCAAGACAAACAGACCTTGGCGATAGGCCTTCATGGATGACACTACAGTGATTTCATCCAGAGAAGACGAGACACGTCATGTTCTGGAGAGGCTGGACGACATAGTTGCCTCATCAAGAATGAAGTTCAAGCCAAAGAAATCACGGAGTCTCTCACTGAGGAAAGGAAAAGTGGCCGAATCTGTGGTTTTCAGTGTTGCCAACCAGGCCATTCCAACAGTCACAGAAGAGCCAGTCAAGAGCCTTGGAAGATGGTATGATGATACGCTGAAAGACACACAAAGAGCAAAAGAAACCAAACAGATGTCGGAAGAAGGCTTGGAGACCATTGACCAGTGTGGGCTCCCTGGCAAATATAAGGTGTGGTGTCTGCAGTTCATGCTAATACCAAAGCTCCTATGGCCTCTGATGATATACGACATCTGCACCAGCATAGTGGAGGCAATGGAAGCCAAAATCAACAAATTCACAAGGAAATGGCTTGGTGTCCCACCCTGTCTGACGGACATAGCGCTGTACTGTCGCCAAGCAAAGCTGAAACTACCACTGAAATCCATTCTGCAGGAATACAAAGCAGGGAAGATCAGACTTCAAAGCATGCTGGAGGACTCAGGAGACAAGGTGGTAGAAGCAATCAAGCCCCAGCTGAAGACAGGCAGAAAATGGAAAGTTCAAGAGGCGATGGATTCTGCCAAAGAAAGTCTCAAGATAGAGAAATAACAGGACACACACAGACCAACAGACAAGGACTGGGGGTGACCAAAACTGAATGGTGGTCATTCTCAGATCTGCATGACCTTCTGCCCTCAAATGCAAACCTGGTGAAGTGGGGGAAAAACAGACGATCCTGCATGCCCCCTCTGCCATGAAAAACAAACAGTGGAGCATGTCCTAAGCTCATGTAAAGTAGCCCTGGCTCAAGCAAGGTACACATGGAGGCACAACCAAGTGCTCAAAGAGATTGTACAAGTAGTCTGGGCTAGTACCAACACCACAAAAGGGAAGATCAGGACTCCAAAAGCACCCGCAACATTCTTCACGGCAGGAGGCAGCAAATCATGGCCAAGAACACAGTGCCACTTGGAACATGCAGGCAGAGTCTGCTGGACGGGGCAGATGACTGGGAGTGCACTGCAGACCTCCCAGAATGGAAGAGTCAGCCAGAGATCATCAGCAAGAGTGGCATGAGACAAGACATAGTAGTCCACTCTCAGTCAACCAAGCAACTGATCATGATCGAGCTCACGGTGCCATATGAGAACAGAATGGAGGCAGCTCAAATCTACAAGACTGAAAAGTATGCTGATCTGGCAAACAGCCTGAGGAGAGAAGGCTATCAGGTTGAAGTCCTCACTGCAGAAATTGGAGCTAGGGGGTTTGTAGGAACGTCTGCATACAGCCTCATGAAACAGCTCTCAGTTGCAGGGAGGGAAAAAACCAGAGCCCTGAAAGCAATGGCAGAAGCGGCAGAGAGGTGTTCAAGCTGGATCTGGTCAAGGAGGAACAAAAGTGAACTTCATAAGGCTTAACTTTCCTACAAATATCAGGTGTCCCAGTGGCTCAGTGGTTACAGTGCGAGTCATTAAGTGGAAAATGAGCATGTCCAGAGGGTCATGGGTTCGAATCCCAGCCATGGCTCCTCCCAAGATGGGAAAAAAAAGGGGCAGCAGAGGGACATCCGGAGTCATGAACCGGGTGTGGCCCAACCCCCCTAGAGTGTCAGGAGATAAGGGCCGAAACACTTGCTTGAAGGGGGCTTCTCTTCTGAGGACTCTCTGCTGCCACGCTCTCCACGGAGTTTCTTTCTACTAATGATTATGTCAGAGGCCTCTGGCAGGAGGATTGGAATACACAGATGGATAACAAACTCTTCCAGATCCGTCCAAACCTAAAAGAGTTCCTCTCATCCACCTCAGGTGGTTGAAAAGAAACGGTTCTATGCCGGCTGCACACTGGCCATTCATATTTTACTCATTCATACCTTTTAAAGATTAAGATTAAGATTAAAATTATAGTCCCGTCAACAGCAGAGGTTATCTCAGGACTGTCACCACGTTTCAAACTACCACGTATATATGTTAAAAAAGGATTAAAAGCAAAACCTTACCCAACCCATTAAAAAAAGATTAAAAGAACCAATCCTAGGATCAAAAACCAACACATTGAAATCACTAACTGTAATCTGCAAAAATCAATACTGGGTATAGAAAATCTAACAACACCAAATTCACACACAATGAAATAAATTCACTTCTTTTAGGAAGTTAAAAATACTGTCAGGGGGAACATCACGAAAAAGAATCTTCATATTATCTGCAGTGTGATGTTTCCTTCTAATGTCGTATAAATCCCAGCAGTCTAAAAGAATATGTTGGACAGATATCTGACTATCACAGGCAACACAGAAAGGCAGATCTTCTCCCTTCAATAAAAACGAATGAGTAAAATAGGCATGACCCGTCCTCAATCTACACAATACTGTTTCTCCCTTTCGACCGCCAGCAGCCATGGGAAGATGTTCCTTTAAATCTGGACGTATTTGATGAAGCTTATTGTTTTCTTGGAGGCTCCACTCCTCCTCCCATAAAGAATTGACATACGAAGCTATTTTGCCTTTTAAATCTGAAGATGGTACAAGCAGTTTAGAAGGACGAAGACGGACAGCCTCTTTAGAAAGCCGATCCACCTCTTCGTTGCCTCTGATCCCCACATGACCTGGCACCCACGCCAACAAAATCTCAAAACCCCTTGAAACTAATGAAGAAAACATGGTAAAAAACTTGATAAGAGCCGGATGTTTTATGTTTCTTGCTCCTATAGCCTCTAAAGCCGAAAGAGAATCTGTGCAAATAAGGAATTTCCTAGACTGGGACTGCCTGATCAACTCCAAAGCCAAAAGTAGTGCAGTAAGTTCCGCAGTGTAAATAGTGCTTTCAGAGGGAATGTGTTTGGACAGTTTTTCTCCCGAAGCTGGAACATATGCGGAGGACCCTACACCAACATCGGACTTTGAACCATCAGTAAAAATAACAACATGTTCTTTAAGGTTAGAACACATGTCTAAAAATAATTGTTTATAAATTAAGGAACTCGTGTTCTGTTTGCGCTGCATGGTTAAATCAAACCTAATTTCTGGCGATGAAAACGTCCAAGGAGGTTGTTGAGGAAACTTGGAAACGTCAGAGATGACCCCAACATCAATATCCGCCTCCTCCAAAAAAGGAAGGATGCGAATACCGAAAGGGGGAATACTGGATGGACTTCTTTCATATTTCTCTTGGAAATGAGGATTCATAACACAGTCGTAGGCAGGGTTGTTTGGTTCTGAAAAAAGCTGTGTGTAGTAATTCAACGCTAATTTTACTCTTCTATGAGAGAGGGAACACTCTCCTGCCTCAGCATATAGGCTATGAACAGGTGTAGTACGAAAAGCGCCAAGGCAGAGGCGAAGACCCTGATGGTGAACTGGGTCTAGGACTTTTAGATACGAGGCTCTAGCGGCGCTGTAAATGATGCTGCCATAGTCCAACTTGGATCGAACTAACGCCCTGTAAAGATGGAGAAGTGTGCGTTTGTCTGCACCCCAATCCGTATGAGCCACTACACGGAGGATATTCATGGCTTTGAGGCACGATGTTTTCAACTTCTGAATATGGGCTTTAAAATTCAATTTTTGGTCAAAGGTAACACCCAGAAATTTGGCTTCTGTGACAGCAGGAATTTTAGCCTTATCTATGAAAATTTCTGGTGGCGGGAAAAGTTGTCTGAAATTGTGAAAGTGGATGCACTCTGTTTTAACTGATGAAAATTTGAACCCATTTTCAACTGCTCACTGTTGGACTTTATACACACACAACTGGAGTTGGCGCTGTACACCAGCAAATGTCTTTCCAGATGCATAAAGGGCAAAATCATCAACAAAAAGAGAGCAGTCTGAACCTTGGTTGACAGAGTTTACAATTTCATTTATTTTTATACTAAACAGGGCTGGGGAAAGGATACTACCCTGTGGAACACCCATTTCCTGCTCATGAATTTCTGACAATGTTGTCCCCACACGGACCTGGAAGGACCTGTCTGCCAAAAACTGTTCTATGAACACTGGGAGATTGCCACGGAAACCCATCCGATGGAGGTCTGACAGGATTCCGTACTTCCACGTCGTATCATAGGCCTTCTCTATGTCGAAAAAAATGGCAACAACATGCTTTTTATCTAAAAAAGAGTTTCGAATAGTGGTTTCCAATCTGATTAAATGGTCCATGGTAGAGTGATGCTTTCTAAAACCACACTGTTCCATGGCTAAAAGCCCATCAGTTTCCAATTTCCACATGAGCCTACCATTTACCATTTTTTCCATCACCTTACAAACACAACTTGTTAAGGCTATTGGACGATAGTTGGTTGGGTTTGAATGATCCTTCCCTGGCTTTGGAATGGAACAATTACTGCCCTTTTCCATGAAGCTGGGAAAGACCCAGATGTCCAAACGTGGTTATAAACTTGAAGCAGAATGAGTCAGGAAGGTGTTTTAAGAGTTGATAATGTATTTCATCAAGACCAGGAGCAGAATCATGACACGCCTGCAAGGCAGACTTCAGTTCATTTAGATTAAAGGGCAAGTTGTAGTCTTCTTGATTGGGTGAGGAAAAGTCAAGCTTCTTTTTTTCTGCTTGCGTTTTGATCTTTAAAAACGCGGTGGATTTTTGACTAGAGGAAGAGTTGGTTTCTATGGTGGAAGCTAGCAAGTTAGCCACAGCTTGTTTGTCAGTGATGAGTGTATCATCAAGTTTTAAATGTGGATTGAAGGGCAGCTGTTCTTGCCCCTAATTTTTTTAACAACTCTCCAAATTTTTTTCTTGGATATGTTTGATGTGAGGGAAGAGCAGAAATTTCTCCAAGACACTCGTCTACTTCCTCTACACACAAACCTCGCCTTTGCTTTTTTCCTCTGATAAGATTGAACATTCGGGGCCACAGGATGCTGAAAGACTAAATGTTGGGCCCTCTTGCGAACGTTGCAAGCCTTCTTACAATCCTGGTTGAACCATGGTGTACCAGGTAATTGTGGACCTGGTTTTGTAAGTGGGATGGTATCTCTCGCACATGATAACAAAACATTAGTAAAGGACTCCGCTGGATCTTCTGACTGGAAGACGATTTCAGCATCTAGCTTATCAGTTATGGCTGAACGAAAGAAATCCCAATTAGCCCTTCTGAAGCAAAAATACTGAGGAAAGGAAACAGGTTCCTTCAAAATTGGAGAAAGTATTACTGGGAAATGGTCGCTCCCGTGCAGATCATCGTGAACTGACCAATCATAGTCCAGAACCAATGAAGGATCACACACTGACAAATCCAAACACGAAAGAGTACCATCTGAAGAATGCATGTATGTTGGTGATTTGTCATTTAGACAACACAAGTCCAGTTCATTGAAGATCTCTTCCAGCATGAGACCCCGAGGTGAGGAATATGAGCTACCCCAAAGGGGGGAGTGCCCGTTGAAGTCTCCCAAAATAAAAAAAGGATGTGGAAGCTGATCTATTAGATCAATGACTTGTTGCTTAGATATTGTACCAGAAGGAGGACAATAAATTGAACAGAGAGTTATTGTTTTATTGAAAGTAATCCTGGCCGCAACAGCTTGTAATGGGGTATTTAAGTTAACTTGGCTGAATAACAAAGATCTGTGAATAAGAAGGGAAACGCCCCCAGTGACCCCATGGCCAGTATCTGTAGGTAAAGCAGGAAAACCTACTGAACTAAAGCCTGCCAATGAAAAATGTTTTCCTGGTCTCAACAATGTTTCCTGCAGTGCAACAACACCAGGTTTGAGGTCAGAACACAACCGCTGGAGTTCCTCATATTGGGCATTAATGCCTCTTATATTCCACTGAATATGGGCCATGACAATAAAAAAGAAAAGAAAATTACTCCATCTCATTGTCCTCATCACCTTCTATCTCCAAAGGAGAAAAGCGATTGGAAGAAGGCGATGGAGATACCACCTTCTTGGCTGACGAAGGACGATACTTATTTCCACCCCCAGATGGACGAGGTGGAAGAGGAGGCTTCATCAGAGGTCGACTTCTGGAGTGTTCCCCAGACAAAGAGGCTACCTGTGCAGCCTTCCCAGAGGGTCTGGGATTGGAGGAAGGGGGGTCAGACCCTCGGAGTCCAGGGGTAGGTGAATATTGAGCCTCCACCCAAGGCATTGTTTGAATTTTGCTTTCTTTTTCCACTTTCTTTCTGTACATGTTGGGGCTCCTGTTGCGTCTGCCGATCATGATGCTGACAGCAGGCCCGAGGTTGAACAGCCTCAGTCTGAACACCAACACTGACCATGCTCCCCTTGGCGACATCAGCATATGACTTGCTGAGGGAGGACCGTCTATTCTGCACAAGTTTCCTTGCCTCAAAGAACGAAATTCGATTCTCTGTGCGTACCTTCTGGATCTCAGACTCGGTGCGCCAGACTGGACAGTCCTTTTAAAAAGCAGGATGGTTGCCTTTACAGTTTATGCAACAGGGTGGACAATCACACGGACCTTCATGCACTTGTTTTGAGCACTTGCCACACGCCTCCTGTTCTGTACACCTGTCCTTAATGTGTCCATACTTTTGGAATTTGAAGCATCGCAAAGGTGAAGGAATGTACATAGAGATGGGAACCCTCAAATATCCGACCTTCACACACACAGGGAGAGTTGTTGTACAGAAAGTTAGAAAAAAGGTATCTGTTGGCACACGGTCTTGATCTTTTCGTGCTAGAACCCGGTGAACGTGGGTCACACCCTGGGAAGCCAGTTCCTTCTTTATTTCTAACTCTGAAACGCCTCTCAAATCATGGCACCTGATGACGCCCTTGCTTGAATTCAAAGTTTTGTGAGGTGTCACTCTGATTGGCCTGTCAATCAACGTCGTCGACTTGAGAAGCAACTCAGAATGCTTCTGTTTTGCACATTCTATCAAAAAGGAACCGTTTCGTAGCCGTTTCATGGATTTGGGTACGCCGGAGAGTCCTTCTACTCCTCTCAAAATAGCAAAAGGATTCAATCCATTCACCCCACAGAGAGGGCGAGCTTCGTCTACACCCTCCATCACCAACCAACAAGGCCAAAAACCAGATGCTGTCCTTATTTCATCATCAGAGTCTGAATCCAAGTTCGAGTCTGAGGAACAATTTCTTTTCCTTTTTTGTTGGGAGTGAGCCATAGTTTTGAGTTTTTTTTAAAGTTCATCCCTGCCTACCCACCCACCATGGAGTCCAACAAGGGGCCAGGGTCAAGGGGAAATCCAACTCTTGACCCCATCCGGGTTTCAGCAGGGATATACACCAGATAGAACATAACTAACCTATTCCGCCAAGATCATGACACACCGCCGGGGACAGACGGTGAACACTTACAAGGTTTCCAAGGCCAGCCAAGAACTACCCAGTTTGACCCAACCTCACGCAGAGGCAGCCGATTGACATACACGGGCCAATGTATGCCACCCGTCTTAGAGGAGGTCCAAGCCAAAGTGATGTGTTGAGAACAGTAGGCTCTCTCAATCACCAGGATCTCATTCCCCCCACTTACAGGATGCACCGCACGGCAAACACGGTGGGTCTGAAGAAGACCGCAGAGAAAAGGAGAAGTGTTCCAAAGAAGGCTTGTAAGTAAAGATTAAAGTACAGAGTAAAGAGCCAGGTAGGCAGAAACTAGACGAAACAGAGGCTGCAGTTTCTGTGGGGAGACTTTATGGGGGAAAAAGAGATAGTAAAAGACACAGTAGGCAGAAAAACAGGAAAGATAAGAAAAAGGGGTGGGCTCAGGTTAGTCGAGAAACACCCCCGCCACGAGAAGGCCGGCCCATGGGCGTACCTTTTAAAGAGTGAAGAAGCTCCGTGGTGCATTCCATACCATGTACCACTCACAATGAAACATATTCTTTTAGAGTGTTGGGACTTGCATGATGTGAGACACAAACACTTTCCATGAAAACTTTGTTCAGAGATGTCCCACTTGATGTGATCTTTGAGTTTCTGAAGGAGATTAACATTTTTCAATGATCTTTGAGTTTCTGAAGGAGATTAACATTTTTCAATCGATCGAATATTTTATGGAAGAAAGATTTTTTACGAAGTTTCTGGTATGTTTTTTTTAGATGTATTTTAAAGAGATGTGTGAAATGGTGTGTGTGTGTGTGTGTGTGTGTGTGTGTGTGTGTGTGTGTGTGTGTGTGTGTGTGTGTTTTGGTTGTTGTTGATGACTTGTGAGTTGATTTTAACGTGGTGACAGCCCTGATATGGCCCTTTGCGGTCAGCTGGGCTATAAGCAACATTACCTTACCTAACCTGGGAACCCAAGCAAAAACTATGTTGTACCCATCTGACTTCAAGTGTACAGTTTGGACAATTTCAGCAGTAGAGGGTGCTTGAGGTTATGGCTGGCAATGGCCTCCAAAATTCATCCAGAAGCCACTCAGGAGAACACCTGTAAAGCTTACTACCTACTCAGGTGCACACCTACCTTTGCAGGGTGCTATAGATGTTGTAGTAGAGCATAACCAACAGAAAGCATGGAACTCTTGGTAGCAAATGTCACAGGCCAACCAGCAATATTGAAATGGGACTGCTTGTCAGCAGTAAAAATAGACTGGCAAGCCATTTGTCAAGTCAACAGGCTGTCATCACTGACACTGGATGCAGTCATGAACAGGCATGAAGAAGCCTTCAGAGAGGAGTTAGGCACTATGAAGAAGATCAAGGCAACACTCCAATTGAAAGAAGGGCAGAACAAACTCAAGTTCTGCAAAGCAAGACCAGATCCGTATGCAATTCACCCCAAGGTGGAAGAGGAACTGGACAGACTGGAAAAAAGGTGTTATAAAGAAAGTCATGCACAGTGCATGGACATCTCCAATAGTTGTAGTCCCAAAGAACAATTGCAAGGTTAGAATCTGTAGAGACTACAAGGTAACCATTAATTCGACATTGGATGTTATCAGTATCCACTTCCCATGCCCAATGAACTTCTCACTAAATTGGCTGGAGGCGAATTCTTTTCTAAACTAGATCTCACGCAGGCCTATCACCAGATGGGAGTAGAACAACAGTCTGAACCTCTGTTGACCATCAACACTCACAAAGGACTGTATCGATATCGTGACTTCCATTTGGAATTTCATTAATTCCTACCATATTTCAGCAGAACATGGAACAAATTGTTCAGGGCACTGAGGGAATAGTGGCGTACCAAGATGACATTGAAGTGACCGAAATCAACCGAAGAAGAACATTTGACCAGACTAGATCAAGTGTTGGAAAGACTAAAAGAATATGGACCAAGACGGCAGAGAGACAAGAATGAAATTCTCAAAGACAGGGTACAATACCTTGGACATGTCATCTCAGCAGAAGGGCTATAGCCACTGGCAGATAAAGTCAAGGCAATCTCAAATGCGCCTACACCAACCAACATCAAAGAGCTATGTTCTTTTCTTGGCATGGTGCAGTACTACACCAGGTTCCTGCCAAATCTGTCTGCAGAACTGGTACCACTGCATGATCTTCTGAAGGATAAGATGCCATGGGCGTGGACTTCAGATTTCCAGAATGCCTTGGAGAAAGTGAAGACTCAACTGATGTCAGTCAGAATTCTGACACACTATGATGTAAATCTTCCAATCTGGTTGGAATGTGATGCACCAGTGTTGGACTTGAAGCCGTCATTAGTCATGTAATGCCTGATGGAAATCATCGCCCTATTGCTTATGCAACCAGAACTCGCAAAAAAAAAAGGAAATTACACCCAAGTTGAAAAGGAAGCTTTCGCGCTTGTTTCGTGTTGAATAAATTTCTTGAGTATCTGTAAGGCAGAGAGTTTACCTGGTGACTGACCACAAGCCATTACTGGCCATACTTGGATCGAAAAAGGGAGCTCCAACCTTGGCAGCTGCACGCATGCAACTTTGGGCACCAATTCTGGCTGCATACAATTATGAGCTGGAATCCAGATCAACAGATGAACACCCCAATGCAGACATGCTTTCCAGACTTCCTTTGGAGAACTACGATAAGACTGCAGCCAAAGACATAATTTTTCACATCACCATACATTAGAAGTTACCAGTGATAGCATAGCAAATATCCAACCTCACCCGCAAGAATCCAGTCTTGTCAAAGGTATCGTCACTGACTCTGAATGCATGGCCAAGTCATGTAACCAGTAACCAGGTCTGAGGCCATTTTTTAGCAGACGCCATGAACTAAATGACGAAGAGGGAGTACAGTTGTGGTTTTTGCGAGACATTATTCCACAAAATTATAGTACATATGGCGAAGATTGAAATTTGGATGGATCTGAATGTGTTTGTTATCCATCTGCTTGTTGCCATAGGTTTGAGTTGTAGGTTTCAGACTGGTGTGAGGATAGAGAATATGCACATTTTTTTTTTTTTTAAGCATTCTTGGCAAGCTGATCAGCCACTTCAATGCCGAACTTTATTGTAACCATCAGATTTCAGAGGTGTACAGTTCAAACAAATTCAGAAGTTGTGAATGCTGTTGTTACAACCAGCAATGGTCTTCAAGCGGACAGGGATTCAGAGAGAATGAGGAAGTCTTTATGTTTAGAGACCATTTGAAGATGAACAATGCCATGAGCTCATTAGCGCAAGTGGTACTGTCTGAGGAAGTGTGCTTAGAACATCTGAGAGGGAGCTGTTGAGAAATATGTAGCGAAAGCAACTCCCTCATCAGATTTAGAATCATCAGCAAATATACCTGAAAGGATCAAAATTTAGAACAATGCTCTGCAAAAAAAATGTCATTATACCAAAGAGCTCATGGATTCTTTGCAACAAAAGGTCAGATCAAAGTATATTTCTTGGTTGTGGAAGATTCATGGTGGGTCATCTGGAAATTTAGACAAATCATAAAACTCTACTGCACTGTTCAGATGGGGAATGGAAGGGGGCGGGGGGATAGAAAAGCACAAGGTTGGAATGGTGTTCAGGTTATCTTCCAATTTCTTGTGGAATTCTGGGACAAAAATGCAGTCATAAGCAGAATTTTGAGGTTCAGTGAAGAGGTTCCAACAACAAGATAAGATAAGACAAGATAATGCTGCTTATAGCCCAGCCGACCGCAAAGGGCCACATCAGGGCTGTCACCACGTTAAAATCAACTCAAGTAATTTAAAAAAAAAAAACACCTTTCACACACCTCTTTAAATGACATCTTCTAGAAACACACCAGAAACTTCGCTAAAAATCTTTCATCCGTAAAATCTTAAATCAGATGAAAAATGTTAATCTCTCTCAAAAACTCAAAGATCATGTCAGGCGGGACATCCCTGAACAGGATTTTCATGGACTCCGCTGTAAAATGTTTGTGTCTCACATCGTGCAAGTCCCAACACTCTAAAAGAATATGTTTCATTGTCAGTGGCACATGACATAGAATGCACAATGGAGCTTCCTCATTCTTTAAAAGGTATGAATGGGTAAAATACGAATGGCCGGTGTGCAGCCGGCACAGAACTGTTTCTTCTTTGCTACCATCAGATGTAGATGGGAGGAACTCCTTAAGGTATGGACGGATCTGAAAGAGTTTGTTATCCGTCTGCGTATTCCAATCCTCCTGCCAGAGGTCTCTCACATAATCATTAATTTTGGATTTCAGATCTGAGCAGGGGATATATATGTTGGACAGTTTCTCTCTTGTGGCATTCTTGGCTAAACGATCAACCATTTCGTTCCCTCCGATGCCAACATGACCAGGAACCCAAGCTAGAATAATGTTGTAACCATCCGCTTTCAACTTGCTAAAAAGTTCAAAGAAATGTAAAAGTTCTGGATGCTGAAGGTTGCGGCCAGCTATGGCCTCCAAAGCTCACAGCGAATCCGACAGAACCAGAAAGTCCCTCTTCGTAGATTGTGAGATTATCCTCAGCGCCAGAACCAGAGCAGTAAGTTCAGCAGAACTGACAGAAGCATCTGGAGGTATATGTTTTAACAGTATCTGAGAAGGAGCACCAGGGCAATAGGCTGCACAGGCCACTCCATCCTCAGACGTGGAACCGTCAGTGAAAATTTTTTGATAAGATGGAAATTTTGAACAGAGGTCAGCATACAAGGCCTTGTATGCCAGAGAGCTGGTAGACTCTTTACGAAAAGCTGCAAGATCAAAACGAATCTCTGGTGTGAAAAAGATCCATGGAGGCTAATCTGGAAACTTGGAAAAATCCGACACAACTCCTAGGTCTAGATCTGCATTCCGCACGTGAGGCTGCAAATGAAGACCAAACGGCGGAATACAGTTAGGGTTGTTATCGAATTTGCTTTGAAACTGGGGGTCAAAGACACAGTCATAGGCAGGATTCTCTGGTTCCGAGAACAGTCTGACATAGTAATTCAGAGACATTTTCAGCCTGCGGTTGGACAGTGAGGGTTCACCTGCCTCTGCATACAGGCTGTACACAGGGGTGGTGCGGAATGCTCCAAGACAGAGACGAAGCCCTTGATGGTGGATAGGGTCCAAGAGTTTTAGGTAAGACGGTCTTGCAGAGCCGTATACAGCACAACCATAGTCCAGTTTGGAACGGACCAAGGCTCTGTAGAGGTGCAGCAAAGTTTTCTTATCAGCGCCCCAGTCAGTGTGTGCTACGACCTGCAGAATATTCAGAGCTTTCTGGCAAGAGGTTTTTGATGTGGCTGAGAAAGTTGAGTTTTTGATCAAAAATAACTCCCAGGAATTTGGCTTCTTTTACAGCTGGAACGGTGGACTTGTCCAGACAAATTTCAGGATCAGCAAAAAATTGACGAAAATTGTGAAAATGGATTGACTGAGTTTTGGTACATGAGAAGGTAAACCCGTTTTCCTCGGCCCACTGTTGGATCTTGTTGATACAAAGTTGGAGTCGACGCTGTACGCTGGTGTAAGAAGCTCCAACTGCATACAGCGCAAAATCGTCAACAAACAGAGAGGACTCAGAACCCTGACTTACGGATTTGACAATGTCATTGATTTTAATGCTGAAAAGTGCAGGAGAAAGGATGCTCCCTTGCGGTACACCCAACTCCTGCCCATGGATATCAGAGAGTATGGTGCCAACACGCACCTGGAACTGTCGATCAGCCAGAAAGTTTTGAATAAACAGAGGCAGGTGACCACGAAAACCCAGTCTGTGCAGGTCCATAAGGATTCCTGATTTCCACGTGGTGTCATACGCTTTTTCTAGGTCGAAAAAGATAGCGACCACATGCTGCTTATTGACAAAGGCGTTGCGGATGGTGGTTTCCAGACGGATTAAATGGTCAACTGTCGAGTGGTACTTCCGGAATCCGCACTGTTCACTGGCCAAAAGGCCATCGGTTTCCAGCTTCCACATCAGACGGGAGTTGACCATATTTTCCATCAACTTACAGAGGCAGCTAGTCAGAGCTATTGGACGATAGTTTGAAGGGTTGGTGAGGTCCTTTCCAGGCTTGGGAATTCGAATGATCAGGGCTTTCCACCAGGAGGGTGGAAAGTACCCTGTGGTCCAGATATGGTTATAGACTTTGAGAAGAGTCTGGAGACAGCTTTCTGGAAAATGTTTCAAAACCTGATAATGAATATCATCCAGACCAGGGGCAGAATCAGTGCAAGTTTGTAAAGCTGTTTTCAGTTCATCGATTGAAAAAGGGAGATTGTAGACTTCAGAGTTGTCTGATGTGAAACTGTATAAAGATTTCTCTCTGAGTTGTTTGTTTCTTAAAAAGGCTGCAGATTTATTTGAAGATGAGGAGTTCTGTTGGATGGTGGAAGCCAACAGATTGGCAACAGCTTCTTTGTCAGTGATCAGAGCATCGGCAAGTTTCAAGTGATGAATGGAGGGGTTGGTGTTTTTCCCTTTGATTTTTCTGATGATGTTCCAAACTTTTTCTTTGAAGTTTTAGATGTCAGCCCGGAGCAAAAGTTTCTCCAAGACTGACGTTTACTGATTTTGAAAGTGTGTCTCGATTTGGCACGGAGTTTCTGATGGGCTCGAGCGTTGGGACCTGAAGGTCGTTTGTATACCCGACGCTGAGCCCGTTTGCGTACTTTTGAGATGTGTTGGCAGTCAGAATTAAACCAGGGTGTTTGGGGCATTTGGAGTTTATTGGAAGACATTGGAATACAGGTTTTAGCACACTTTATCACAGTGTTAGTCAGAGATTCTGCTGGGTCTGGACTCTGAAGAAAATCAATTTCCTGGAATTCTTTCGAAATATTAGTTGCAAAAAGATCCCAGTTTGCCTTCTTATAATTAAGATGTTGTGAGACAGAGGTGGTTTCAGTTAATACGGGCTGTAAAAGAACAGGGAAATGGTCACTTCCGTGCAGATCGTCATGGACAGACCACTCATAGTCCAGGACCAGCGAGGGATCACAAATCGACAAATCTAAACACGAAAGTGAACCTGTGGAAGAGTGAGGTAAGTTGGAGCTCCATCGTTTAGACAACACAAATCAAAGTCAGAAAGGACATCCTCAAGAAGCAGACCTCTGGATGACGAACTGACACTACCCCAAAGAGGATTGTGACCATTAAAGTCACCCAACAGCAAAAAAGGTCGAGGAAGTTCTCCGATCAGACTGACAAGGTCCTGACGACAAACCGGGACAGAAGGTGGCAGATAAAGTGAGCAAATTGTAACAGTCTTGTGGAGAGTGACTCTCGCAGCTACAGCTTGAACGGGGGTAGTCAGAGCGACAGGACTAAACAGCAAAGTTTTATGTAAAAGAAGGGCAACACCGCCTGACAGTCCCAATGTGGATGGTTGTGCAGGTTTGGAAAGAATATTAAAGCCAGAAAGAGTGAAGGTCTTCTGGCTTTGAATTTTAGTTTCCTGAAGAGCCACGACGGAAGGTTTCAGTTTGACACAGAAGCTGCAGCTCCTCAAAATTTGAATTTAGGCCACAGATATTCCAATGGATTAGTTTACTATCCATGGTGCAGAGGACGAATAGGAGAGAAATCAGGTCAACTCCTCGTCAACGTCTGCATCCAATGGAGTGAATTTATTACTGAGTTTCACTGGATTATGTTGGTCTTCAGATCTGCTGGCAGACTTGCCCACAGGTGAAGAAGGCCTGGATTTTGGAGATGGTGGAGGTTTCTTCCTCATCTCCACCATCTCCACACTTGGTTGAACTCCCTTGCCTACACGGGCACTGCCCACAGAAGTTCGAGATAAGAGGGCTGGCTTTTTAATCTGCCCAGCAGCAGATGGAGTAGACTGCTGGGCAGTCTGAGGGGTGACGGATTTTTTGCCTCCACCAGGGGCACCCACTTTGGGTTGGGAGGTGGTGGACTTGCTTCCACCTGAGTTTACCATTCTACCATGCAACGTTTTAGAGAAAATAAATTCATCAGTCTGGCAGCAGACTGAATGGGTGGAAACATTCTTTACAGCGGAAGCATAGGAAGACCCTGTTGACGTCTGACTGCCAACAACCTAGTTGCAAAGCGAGAGGACTGCAGGCGGAAATCTAAACAAATCTTAAATAAATGTTAGCGAACCGCCCAGAGAACGTGGACAAACGAGTCACAAGACGAAACAACGCGTTTCGACCTCTTAGGTCTTCATCAGGTGAGACATAAACGAATAAAACAACGAAAATTCACTTAGCTTTGATCGCTTCAGATCACTTCACAGGGTTCAGCGCAAGGAACCTTGCGCTGAACCCTGTGAAGTGATCTGAAGCGATCAAAGCTAAGTGAATTTTCGTTGTTTTATTCGTTTATGTCTCACCTGATGAAGACCTAAGAGGTCGAAACGCGTTGTTTCGTCTTGTGACTCGTTTGTCCACGTTCTCTGGGCGGTTCGCTAACATTTATTTAAGATTTGCCAACAACCTGTTTGCGGGCCTCAAAAAACGAGATTTTCTTTTCAGTTTTCACTCTATGGATGGTGGACTCCTGAATCCAAACAGGGCAGTTGCATGAAGAGGAGGGGTGGTTGCCACCGCAGTTCGCATAATGAGCCGGGTCTTTACACGGCCCATCATGGGTTGTCTTGCAACAAACACCACACACCACCTCCCCAGAACAGCGGTCTCTGACATGTCCAAATTTCTGGCATTTGAAACACCTCAATGGGGATGGGACATACAATTGGACACGGACATTTAAGTACCCTACTTTAATGACCGGAGGTAGCAAAGGGTTGCAGAATGTCAGAAAGAGGGTGTTGGTGGCCACTCTTTCTGCACCTTTTTTAACTGTCACCCTATGCACCTCTGTCACACCCTGGGATGCAAGTTCCGCCTTGATCTCTGCCTCTGAGACACCTTTAAGATCTGGGCATCGAATCACTCCCTTAGAGGAATTCAGCTGTTTATGGGGAGTCACCCTGATCTCTCTGTCTACCAGCTTTGTAGCTTTCAGCAGCTGCTCTGATTGTTTTTTAGTCTTGCACTGGATAAGAAACGTACCATTTCGGAGTCGTTTAATGGACTGTGGGTCTCCTGCAATACCTTGGAAGCCCTTCTGTACTGCAAACGGGCTTAGTGCAGAAATTGGTTTGTCCTGCTCCTTGCTTTCCATTACAAGCCAAGAGGACCAAAATCCTGACATCTTCCTCGTTTCTACATCGGAATCTGAGTCTGCATCAGACTCCTGCGACATCCTTCGAGAAATTAAATTTGCCTTTCTTTTTTTGGGGGGAGGATTGTTTTGTAAAGAAGCCATATTTAGAAGGGTAAAATTTCATCTCTCTCTTACCCACCCACCATGGAGTCCAACTAAGGGGCCAGGGCCAAGAAATCATTGTCTTGACCCCTTCCAGGTTTCAGGAGAGATATACAACAGACAGAAACCTACCGACCCTATCCCCCCTGATCATGCCGAACTCCCGGGAACAGAGAGCTGAGCACTGCAGGGGTTACCTTGGCCAGCTGGAGAACTGCCTGTCTTGACCCAGCCCCATGAAGGGGAAGCTGATTGATACACCTGGGCCAGAGTGTACCTCCTGTCTAGGAGAGGTCCGAGCCAAAGTGATGTGTTGAGGGCGTTGGCCCTCTCAATCACCAGGATCTCATCCCCCTCCGTCACAGGTCACACCGCATGGCAAACGCGGCGGATCTTAAGAAGACCACAGAGAGAAAAAGAGTGTGGAACAGAAGGCTTGAAGGGAAGACGAAGAAAGAAAAAATCCGTTAAGAAAGGCAGAAGACAGAATAGGAAAAAGGTGGGTTACTATTTGTCTGGGCCCTCACTCCTAACCTTTCTGACATGGGAGACCCTACCAGGGGCATCAATTCCTACCACGTAATGCTTGGCCTGTCAGCAGCTTGGCTATACAGGCCTAGAAGCGTTCACAACAACAAATCATCTAGTTGAGTATTGATGCCCCCGTCAGCAAAGCCTAAAAGATCTCTGGACCACGCAAGCCCTCCGACCACGGCAAGGTTGCAACCCTCAGAGGGGTTCCAACAACAGTCCAGAGAAAGTTTTAGATGACGGTTGGAAAGGGATAGTTCACCAGCCTCTGCATACAGACTATCTAGGGGTTGTGCAGAATATACCCAGAGTCAAAGACTTTGATGGTGAATGGAATCCAGAATTTTGAAATAGGGAGGTCCCGCAGAACTGTCCAATTTAATGTGGATCAGAACCATACAAAGATGAAGAGTTTCATATCAGCAACACAATCCATGTGTGCCATGACTCAGAGAATGTTCATTGCTCCCTGTCCAGAATTTTCAAATGCTGGATATAACTTTTGAAGATGAAATTCTGATTGAAGATAACTCTAAGAAATTTGGTTTCCCTCACAGCTGGAATGGCGAATTTATGCAGAAGAATTTCAGGGTCCACAAAGTACTGTTGAAAGTTGTGAAAGTGGATACAGTAAGTTTTGGTAGCCGAATTAGCAAAACCATTATCTTCAGTTCACTGTTGCATTTTATCCACACAAGTTGTCGAAGACACTGTACATTTGGATACGTGGTTCGAACTGCGTAGAGTGCAAAGTCTTAAAAAAAAAACAAACATAGGAGTCAGAACCTTGGTTTACAGAACTGATTTTCCATTAATTTTGATGCTTAAGACAGAAGGAGAAAGATGCTCCCCTGGGGTACACTGAACATATGAATGCATGAGAATATCAGTCAGCGAGATTACCCACAAGGAATTGAAACTGTGGATCAGCCAGAAAGTTTTTATGAGAGAGAGAGACAGACAGACAGACAGAGAGAGAGAGAGAGATGGCCATGAAAACCCAGGTTATGAAGATCTAAGAGAAAACCCGATTTCCATATGGTGTCATATGCCTTCACCAAGTCATAAAAGATAACAATCATATGTTTCAAGACAGACAGAATGATACACTGCAGAAGCGTTCTTGCAGAAACCGCACTGCTCTTTGGCCAAGAGGACATCAGTTTCCAGCTTCCACATCAGATCAGAGTTGATCTTTTTCAATTACCTACAAAGGCAACTGTTTGGAGTTCAGTAAATTAGATGAACTGGTCAAGTCTTACCTGAATTGGGAAAAGGAATGATGATGGCTTTCCACCAGGAGGGTGGAAAGAGCTCCAAAGTCCAGATATGACTGCTTACATTTAAAAGAGCTGGGAGACAGATTCCAGGAGATGTTTCAGAAATTCGTAATGGATGTCATCAAGGCCAGGAGCAAACTCACTACAGATCTGCACAGCTGATTTCAGGTCACCAAGCGAAAATGGCTGATCATAGCCTTCGGTATTGTCTTGTATGCTTGACACTATGAGGAACTTAAAACCTGATAAGACCAGATCAAAGGAGCAGGACTATAAAGATATCGATAGGAAGATCACAAAAGAGATGAAACAGGCCAAACAAAGATGGACTGATGAACAATACGAAGAAGCAGTCATCAGCAATACCACAAGCCTTCCAAATCACAAAAGACCTAAGCAAAAACAAGGCAAAGTGAGCACCATCCAAGACACAAAGATAGGAAATATCTCACAGAAGAAGAAGAGATTAAGAAGAAGCATACATAATAATGCTCTGAGCTCTTTAACTGCCAGAGTAGAGGAGATCCTAGAGTACTGATATGACAAGAACCTTCAGAGGAAGGTGACTTTCCTGTTGTCTGCAATAAAGTCGAGACTCTCGAATGTACCAGCCTGGTACTCCCGTCTAGTGTCGCGGACTCCCGCCTGGGAGGTAATGGGTTCAATTCCCATCAGACTCATGTAGGATTTTTCTGCCCCGATCGGCTCCTACCCAGAGTTGAGTTTGCTATGGGCTCAATTGGGAAGACTGGGACCACACAGTAGAGTTTCATCCACTTAATGGATGCGTTTCTGAGAGTGTTGCTCAAATTTCCTGACCAACACTGCAGGTGTCTGTATCTCTTGGGCCTGGTTGACGCTGGGATATATTATGAAAGGAAGCGTACAGTACAGACCTGTCATGCAGTCTCAGACCGGAATGCCTTCATGACTTGCTCTCATGGTGACTTCAGTTTTGATGTCCTCTCCACGTCTGTGGCCTTGGTTTGATTCCGTTGGGGTCACCGGTATCGGCAAGTCCATGGAGGCTGTCGTTGGACGGACATGGTGGCGCCCTTGGGAGGGAGAGCTCACTCATGCCGGCTCTGCGACTAAGCAAATATTGTCATCTGTAGGGGGCTTAGTAGGTGGTGTCCTGCATATGTTGGATCAGAACAGGCACCACTGAACACCACCGAAGTGACTCTGCAGCAGTGCAGTGTTTCCTCCGGTGGGTTCCTCTTGATGACTTGATACTGACTGCTCCCTGTGGATTGCCGGTGCCGGGGCTGCGGCGGGACTGACCGGGCTGTGGCTGTGGACAGGGTGTTGGAATGAGCAGCGTGGGTGCAATGTCACTGAGGTGGCACAGAAGATGGGACAGCGAAAAAAAAAAAAAAGACTCTCGAATGTAGCAAAGCAGCTGATGGGACAATATTCCTGCTGAACTTCTGATTCATGGAGGGCAGCCAGTTACTATAGCAACTTAAGCTTGGAGAGATAAGTAACATGATTCCTCTTGTTACTCCTCCAGGTGAAGAATGTGATGGTTTTGAAAGACCTTGAAGCCAGAGAGAGCAAAAGACTTCTCACTGTGAATTTTCGTCTCTTTGAGAGAAAACACCACAGGCTTTAGTTGTTGACAGGTCCTCAAAAACTTTAATAAAGACCCCAGATATTTCAGAGGAATAACGTCTTATCCATAATGATAGGATGGTGGCAGACATTTCAGTCCATCTCCATGTCCTCATACAATTCCTGTAGCACAGAAAAAGGATTGGACACTGTAAAGGATACTGCAAGGTGAGGCGACTGCAGGCGGAAATCTAAATTCTAAACAGTACTTATAAGACTCCGTTGAACAATGTGGACAAACGAATCACAAGACAAAACACGACACGTTTTGAACTCTTAGGCCTTCTTCAGGAAATATAAACAACACTCAGGACAACGAAAATGAACAAGCAATCACTTATCTTTGTCAAATTTTGCGCAAGATGGGTGTTTTGTCTTGTGATTCATTTGCCCACGTTGTTCAGTGGAGTCACTATCAGTACTTCTTAGAAACTGTTCTCCAGTTCCACAGTGCAGTCAGCCAGCATGCTGAGACCATACGGGAGAGAGTGGATGCTTGTGAGACATCTCCACCATCTTGCCTTTTCTTTGCTCTTGGCACTGAACTCATAGGTTTGAGGGAGGAGGGAGGATTTCCACAATGCCCATGTGCAGGTTTGGACTGCTGGCTGGTCTGCAAGGTGAAGGGTTTGATGCCCCCAGCAAGGGCTTGCTGAGTAATTCAAATGGTGGATGTTTAATATCCTTTTCTTCTACTGACTTGGTTGACAGGAAGGACAGGACCCTCTGACAGCATACAAACACTACTGAAACTTTATTCACAGCTGCTGAGTATGACACTGAAAACATTTCGACTGCTGGGAGTTTCATCGCTTCATGAAAGGGCGTTTTCTTTTCAGTCTTGACTTTTGTGATGGATTTCTTTAGCTGCCACCCTCGGCGGCCCTGTGAGGAGTGGTTGCCAAAACAGTTGGCACAAAGGGCTCGTCCTTGTCAAGGCCCCTCGTGGATTGCTTTGCAGCACTGACCACGGATCTCTGCCCCCACGCACCTGTCTCCAATACGGCCATATTTTTTACAACAAAAACATTTACATTTGACTGGAGGTGAACCCTGAATTTGAGATAACCAACTCTGATGGTCCGTGGTACCAATGAAGTGCAAAATGTCAGAGTGTGCAGGTAAGGACCATGATGTCAACACAGGTAACAATGCTGGCACTGATTGAAATCATCATTGATGATGCTATCTACTTTCCTTATGGGGGAACCACTATGGGTGTTTCAATAGTATAAACAACACAGTTGCACTAATACAATACAGATGCTTTCAATATTTCATGATTATGATTTCATTCACTTGGTTTTCAAAATACTTCAAGTGTGTGAACCATTTCTCCTGACTGATAATACAACACATCAAGTTGACCCCACTGCCACCAACATCCCTACCCCTAATCCTCACCCCATCCATAAACAAACTAAACTGCATTAAATATGGATAGCAGTTAAAGAAGAATTAACATCTGACCTTGACCACTATTCCAGTGGGTAGATGTTTGAGCACTACACAGTTGGCTGTCTGGTTGACGGACTGGCCCCTGGGCCACTGCCTCTCACAAACTCCTCCTCCAGCTCCTCCTCTTTCAGTTGACTGAATGGATAGTCATTCTTAGAAACATAGTTTCTCTCAACACCACCTTGCAGTTTATCTCTTCTGTTTAACGTGGGCAGAGATGTCCACGTACTGAATTTGCTGCTGCCATTTCTGTACTTTACAGTCTGTATCCATACGGATGGTGACATTAGACATTTCTGGGTAATCAATGGAACACCATGAGTACTGTCAGGCACTTTAAAAGCAAGTTGTTGACAGCCGATTTTCAACAAATCACTGCAAAGAAAAGCAGTAATCTGCTTTATCATTATTAAAAGAAATAATTAAAAATGACTGAAATTACAGCTCAAATGTAAAACCAGATGAATTCTGCTTGATAATTGTGCCCCTCCATGCTCTGAGCCTCTGCAACATTCAAATCATCGTAAGTGGAAAATGTTATGGCAATAGCTCCCCATCTCCCTCCTAATACTATCACACACACACACACACACACACACACACACACACACACACACACACACACACACACACATGGAAGTCACAAAGCATGCACATCATTCACATATATTTAAATGTCTTTTATCAAATAACTGGAAAATGTATGATGAAGTAACATTGATAAGCAATCCTTCCACTCCATCTCTGTTTCATTTCTCACCTTTCTTCTTTTCTTTCCTTCTATATGCTGCGATTTGTGTCAAACAATGACGCTTAACGATAACACATTCTTCCTTTCAAAAAGGATGAGAAAATGCTTCCAAACTCTGCCATTCTGTGATTCAGACTGTGATTTTCTGCAGAGTACATGACGGCAAGAATTTTTCAATGGACTACAATGAACATCATCCTATTCCCATTCAAATTTGCTACTTTCAATGCCAAGCTTACAAGGAGACAGAAAGGATCAAACACACACACACACACACACGAGTGTGTGTGTGTGTGTGTGTGTGCATATGCACGCACGTGTGTGTGTATTGAATTAGTAGTAGGCTAACAACTCCTCCATCATTACAACAATGTCTTTGCAAAGATTTAAGACTCTTTCTCCTTTAGAAAGGGTAAGAGGGTTGTGAGAGAAAGCAAGATGGAATGGAAAAGAAGACATCGGAATATAAATTGTCACCTGCGACTGTTCATGTGTTTCTAGTAGCCTGCCTGGTTTCACTGATAATATTTCAAACAAAAAAAAATAGACACAACTTAAGCTTTACACTACTACCACAACATACCAGGAAAATGTCACACACACACACACACACACACACACACACACACACACACACACACACACACACACTATCATCCACGGTTTTTCATCTGTAGAGGAAATGTTTCTGTGCAGCAGTCGGTGTTCAGTGAAGTCAGTTTTACTGTCAGGCTGGAGCATGTAACTTCTGGAAATGTATATTCGTCCGTTTACATATATCTTTTTATATGTCATTATCTATACATATCTATTTGTCTTTCATTTTGATGTCATCAGTCCTGAAGACATGCTATGACCGAAACGTTAATGATTTCTGTTTATTATTATTATGAATCTTATGAACATCCTCAAAGATTGCTTAATTTGGTGAAACAGACGATCAGAAGTTTAAAAAAAAAAATCCTCTTTATTATTCTGGAAACGTGGAGAATGGGGAATCCACGAAGCTGACGACAAGGAGAATGGGGAATCCACGAAGCTGACGACCCGTTCACCTGAATGTCGTCAACAAGTTATTTGACTAGCATGCTGAAAAAAAAAAAGCGATAATTTCAACGTGGCTTATATATGTGTTATAAATGGTGTTTAGCGCACATGGGGTGTGGTGCATGGCAGCTCCGATGCAGGTGTACAGTGCCTGCGGTGTACGATGTGGCTTAAGACTGTCTACGTTTTCGACTCCGGAGTGTTGCCGGCAGTGACAGAAACATTGGTGCATGGTGGGGCTCAGGCAAGGTCGCGCGTAGTGGGACATTTTTGGTGTACAGAAAAATCAAATGTATAGACTCTCGGAAACAACACTGGTATTTGCATTATTCTTTTGTGAGTGTTTTGCTCATGTCACTAGCGTGACATTTATGGTGGAGATGCGGAGTAGGTTATTTGTGTCGTCAGGGTAGGTCAGTAAACTGTTAATGTAGAGCTAGCGTGACATAAATATACAATCCTTCACAAGCAGCGTATAGAGACCATTATACTAGTCCGTCTTGAAAACAGAAACATTCTTACGGCCTGCACAGAGGTCTTTCATCTGCTTATCTGAATTCATAAGTGGGATATAGCTGATTGTGTTGATCCTCCCTCGGTAGCAAATGGAGATATACCACCTATAATTCTGTGCTATTCTCACCACCAAGGGTTCAAAAATAGAATTCAGTGGCATCCAAAGCAGCCAGTGAAGGGTAGAAAAGTAAAATGAGTAGAAAGAAACACATACACACACACACATGCGTGTGTGTGTGTGTGTGTGTGTGTGTGTGTGTGTGTGTGTGTGTGTGTGTGTGTGTGTGTGTGTGTGTGTGAGTGTGTGTGTGTGTGAGCGCGTGCGCATGCACACGTGTGTGTGTACAAGTGTGTCTATGTATATGTATTGCTTTCTTCTCCTTCTTACTTTTCTACCCTTCACTGGCTGCTTTGGATGCGTGTGTGCGTGTGTGTGTGTGTGTGTGTGTGTGATGAAATGTGGGCTCAAATACCTTTAATTTCTAGACAGGGAGTGTAGCTAACATCAAAATCCATCGCAGTTGAAATACTTGACTTGAAAGACAGAATTGCGCTTAAACTGAAAGGAGTATTCTCCACAGAACAACATTCAGATATATGCCAATATGGCAACTTTATTATGAAGGAAATCTGTGTGTACTTTCTGTCACCATGCCAATGTCAAGCTTTCGGCAAGAGGCTTGATCACGGAGATGTGGTGTTCCTCTTCTGCAATGCGAGTTCTATATAAAAAAAAAAATCTCTTTCTGTACCACACACACACACACAAAACACACGAAAGCTTTTACGATTGTAAAAGATTTGAAGCAACAAAAGCAAAGTTAAGTCAGCAGCATTCAGGACAAATACCGCCGAGGGGGAAGCGTTATAAACAAAATGATTTGTGAAGAAATGAAAAATGAAACTAAAGCTGGACTGAAGAACAGTGTGAGCACATTGAGAAAAACAGAGAAAGCTTTTAAGATTGTAATAAGACTTAACCAAACAAAACCAAAATAAAACCAGTGCCTTTCAGGACAAAGACAGCAACAGTCTTGCACAATAAGAAGAAATCATAAAAAAAGAAAAAAAGAAAAAAAGATTGAATACTGCTATGAATTCTACAACAGAGAAAAGAAATCTCAAGTGAGCTAATACACCAGGATTCATCAAATGTAATGAATTTCTAATAATCTGTGAAGAATTCGTTGCAGAACTGAAATCACTGAACTGCAGAAAGAGTGCAGGCATCAACAACGCCCCTGTAAAACTCTTGAAACATGACAGACAGACAGTGATTGATATCTTAACGGCTATTTGTGACAAAATTTAGAACACTGGGGAGTTGCCCATGCTATAAACTCTGTCCACCAATCATCATCCTTCCCATGAATCGCTGACATTGCCAGAACCGCAGCACTCTTGGTTTAATCATCCATGCCAGCAAAGTAATACTCAAAATCATTCTAAACAGACTATAGCAACAGGCAGTTACCATTACTACCGAAGAACAGGCTGGATTTTGTGAAGGCAGAAGTACCATCCAAGGGATCTTTAACTTGTGTACCCTTTGTAAAATTTATCTCAAACATCCGATGACTATTCTACCACTTCTTAAGAGACCTGAGGGTGTTCAACAGTCTTGCAGGAGGTGGACAAGCGCCTGTCAACACCATCCAGTGGCTGTACTCCAAAGTGAGTACTGCAGTGCTCATACATAGTGCTGGTTCCGTATTTCAGTTGAGTTTTTTAGGGCTGCCTTCGATCCCTCACACTTTTCCACATATTTATGGAATGCATTCTGATTGATGCACTTAAACTCAAAATGCACAGTTCTTAGCTGCTGTCAGCACTGATGTACCTGACAAACAGTCTTACCTCTGCCATGGTTGATCAGTATGTTTTCATCATCTTTTTCGTGAATGATGTCTTCTGGGGCTGAAAAATAAAAATAAAATAAAGCCCAAAAATGTATTTTTGACATGTACATTTATATATATATATATATATTTTATCTTTGTCTTCATAGACCATCAGCTTTGACCAGCATGAACAGCATGGCAGCAGTTTAAAGCAGTTGTGTGCTTAGTTTTACAAACACTAATCCAAACAATAAACTTATCGACAATATGTGCAATATCAAATCCTAAAGTTGAATCAGTAGCTGATTATGAAGTAAACATTCAAAGCAACTCATGAAAAATTATTACAATACGGACTATAACAAATTGTTGAGAATGAAAAAAAAAGTTACTCACCTTGAAACTGAGTGTGTTACTGTGGAATATTTAATTCAGATCTCAGAATCTGGGAATTCCAAAGTACATAGTATACATCGCTGTGATTTTGAGCACAGTTAAATTTCTGGATATATCAACCAAAACCTTTGCAGAATGAAAGCTACATGGGGTTCTAATCCTACACAGTTTTCAGACAACAATAGTCATGGATGTGTAGAGACGTATCAAGTTACTAAGAACAGTTATGTTATAAGAAATGCTGCATATAAATAGTTGGCTGTTAGTCTCTCACGGGAAGGCCATGCACGCATCACTGGTGTGGGATACTTTGCCATCCATTCCTGTGAGACAGTGTTTGGCCTGGACTTGGCCAGGGGCTGAGTAAAATTCTGCATGCAAACTTTGAGCCAATGCCGAATTCTATTGTGTATGCTAAGCATTTCAGTGAAGGCTTTATTGTAACAATAGACTTTGTAACAAGACCAGATGGCAGTATTCTGACTGTTTAGAGAAGAAATAAAAAATTAACTGACAATGCCTACCCATCTATATTTCCAAACTATTTGATTTATCAGAGGAGCCACCAGCCAAGAGAAGAAACCTTCCTGACAGGCGTGCTGAAGCACAACAAAGAAACATAAAACTTCAAGAAATTTCCAGACTGGGTGGACAGTAAGTTACAGATGTACCAGCTGCACAGCACCACCACTGATGCTAGTGATGGCAGCACTGGCCAATGTTACTGGCGGTTCTATGGGATTGAGGACTGTTCACCCAACACAGTGCCCACCCTTGTGTCTACAGTCAGGGTTTTCACAGACTTGCATGTGGAAATTTTTGCCAAAAGAATTGGTAAGCATCACTAAATACTGACTGTCATTAACATAGTTGTGTGTGCGTGTGTGTGTGTGCATGCGCGCGCATGTGTGTGTGTGTGTGGTGTGTGTGTGTGTGTGTGTGTGTGTGTGTGTGTGTGTGGGTGTGCGCACGTGTCAGTGCCTATGAGAGGAACATGCATATTTATGTATTTCCCTCGTATTGAAATTTCCTCTTACTTTTTTTTACAGCTTTCTTTCCCTTTTCACTAGACTCTCTCTATTTGTCACATCAATCTATTGTTTATTCAGATACTTATCCACTCCCTTTTCCTCACCTGGTTTTCTTTCAATTTCATATACTATTTCCTCTACAACAGCTTCTCTTCCCTCTTTCCTGCGCATATGTAGGTGTAGATGTAGCTATGCGGAAACACACACACACACACACACACACTTTCTTTTTCTTTCTCTCTCTCTCTTGTCTTTTCTTCTTTTTTTAAATAGGAATGCTAGCACTTTTATCATTGATGATTTTATTTCATTTCCAGCCACTGTCATTATTATTAATATTACTACACACTTATCATTGATACTATCATTATCATCCAATAGTACTGTTTGTTTTCTACTCATAGACCATATCTATTCCTTTTCACCAACTACTATTATTACTAAGATTACTTCTGCCATTGTTACAATCTCTACTGCTGTAATCATATCACTACTATCATAACTATCATCATCATCATCATCATCAATACTGATATCATCACATCATTATTATCATTACTGTCATGGTGGCCGGAATAGCTCAGTTGGTAAAGTGCCGGACTCATGATGCTGGGGTTGCGGGTTCGAATTTCAGTACAGGGGGATTTTCCCTCGGAGTTAACATTGGTTCTGACTCCATTCCCCATACAGTCCTTCGAATGAGACTATAAACTGAGGTTCCGTGTGTGAATGCACGCACAGCATCTTGCACACACGTAAAATCCCATCACCAACTTTTGGAAGAGGCGGCCAGTTTGGCCGTTGGTATGGATGACACATTACACATAGCATGCACCTTCCCCAAAGATGGAGTATGGCTGCCTTAATGGGGGATAAAAAACGCTCATACACACAAAACTCCACTGCCTATCTATACAGGCAGTGTCCGCAGGAGTATCAGCCTGCATACGCAGAAAGAAAAAAATTACTGTCATCATCATCATTACTGATGTTTTTGTTGTTGTTACTGTTGCTATCGTTATCATCACTACCATTATGTGTATAATTATAGGTCCTATTTTCACTAATCCCATCTCCAGCAGACAGTTGTAAAAAATGATAGCAATAATACTTATATTAAAAAAAAAAAAAAAAGCGAATGTGTGCATGTGTTTAAGTGTGTGGTCCCCCCACTCCCCATCCCATTTCCCCCCCAACCCTCCCATTCTTCCCTGGTCCAATAATACTGTTAACCTTTCACTCTTCGATCATCCGTATTCCTTTTCACCTACCGTTACTGTTATCAACATTACAATTTATTTATCCTCACCAATTTCTCCCTGCTCCAGTAGCAATGTTAACTTTTACTCATTGACCATCTCTATTCTTTCCACCTGCTAATATTAGTATCAATATTACTCTTATTATCATTGCTATCAGTAGTACTGTTAACACCTCATCATTATCAGCACTATCATCATCACCTTCATTAAAAAAAAAAAAAAAAACCCAGAAAACTACTAACTTTATTATTCTTATTATCTCGAATAGTGTTAACATCACCATTATCTTCATCACTACTATCACTATTATGATCACTATCATTATTACCCATTCTATACATCCTTTTTTTTTTCCTTTTTTTTTTTTTTTTACTATTATGATCAATACAGCTGTTGTTACAACTTCACAACTGTTACAGTGTCATATTTACTACTATTATTAATATAATCATTATTCTTTACAATATTTCTGACATTCCAACTTTCTAAGTTTTCTAGCCTCCTATAGCACCATTATCATTACTATATGGTTACAATTATGAGCATGATTAAACTATTAATAAACATACAATAATTATCAACATACCTATTATATTCCAACCTTCCCATAATTTGTACCTTCCTCCTCCTCTTTGTTCTTCCTGTCCTCCCCTTCCCCTCCTCCTTTTTCTTCTTCCCTTCCCTTTGTATTAGTATTAGCACTACTATTATCATTACTGTTATTAATATCAATATTTTGTTTTTTTCTTTCATCAAAAATATATTTCTGCATCATACTTTTATTATCAGTACTATTATTAAGGATTTCAAATAATTTGGGTTATTATTTTCTACTGTACTGGTGTTAGGGTTTCTATGCACACATCCAAACAACACTTTATCATTACACTCACAATCAAAAGTACACCACACACTTTCTTGATACTTATTTTATACATTGAATTCATTGCACTCTTTACCATTCAGATTTTTATCCATAAATAAGGCTTCACCACGTTGGTGGTCCCTATTGGTGAACACGTCAAAATTAGGGATGCAGAACTCTTTCTCACAGAAATTTTGTAAATTCTTAGGTATGAATTCATTTAATGCAATAACACTTGGATGAATATCATCAATCCTAGATAACAACTCTTCTTTTTTATTCCAGAAACCATCTACGTTAGAATGTAAGACTTGAAAAAGAATCTGAACTGTGGGTATTTACTCTATACCACGTTTGCCTTGAAGTCAATTGCCAGAGGAACCTGCTCCAGGGGTGGCCTCAGCGCCCCTGCCAGAGTGTTGTCGAATCTTTGAGCCTGTTCTCATTGTCACTATTTGCCATTTCGTATGGTCAAGTTTAGCTCACCTGCCTCACTTTATTGTTTCTCCTCTCACAGTGCTTTGTTTTTGTCACACTGGTTTTTCGTGAAGTTATGGTTTTCTTTGTCTCTAGCTGTGAGTTTTGCCTTTGTTCAGTTCGGGAGCTTTTCTCATGATTTCCTTCTACCTCTCCTCACTTTTCATTGTCACCTTGAGCATTCTTGGCCTATGAAGTGTTTTCCCTACACTCTAGAGAAGTTTGTTTGTATACTTAGCACTTTTACACCCACACACTCGCATTCTACCTTACCTGGTCAGTCCAGACTCTGGCTTGGGGGTTTCGTCAGGTTCTTACCCAAGCTCTTCACTGGCATGAACTACCAAGTGAGGTCTGTCACAGTCACTGTCTTTCTGTCAGTGTCCGGGCCCTGCAGTGCAACTGTCAAAGCTGTCCTAGCCGTTGTAACTGTCTACGGCTGTTCTGTCGCAGTGCTAGGGCTAAACTGTCTCCTGTTAACTGGAGGCCCTAGCACTGGTCTGTCACTAGTGTAACTGTCAGCACGACGAAGCTCCTTCACCAACAATAAGTTAGTCCTAGCCAGTCCGCTCCCTTCAAGCCCGAGTGTCGAACTCCCTAAACTAACAACAATTAGCAGGTCCACTCTCTTCAAGGCCTAGTGTTGTACTGCCGGCGTTCATCTGCTTGTTTACCTGACTGTCGGTGAACACTTCTCATGCGAGGTGCACTTCTGCTGAGCTCGCCTACGTGCGCAGAAACCATGCATCACTACACCTATTTCCCCCTTCTCTCCCCAGCCTTATGGGTTCTACCAGCTCATCTTCATCCAGGTTGACTATTTTGCCTATCAAAGTTTTGGCGGCCTTCAGATCATCTTTTTTTTTTCTTCGATTTCAGTTTTTGTGCTCTCTTTCAGATTGACAATTATCAGGTTCTTTTTCCTTTTTTCAATCTCCAGTCTTTCTTCCATCATCTCTTCAAGTTTTCTGTTGACCACCTCTTCAATCTTCTCTTCCACTTTGTCCAGCCTGGCATCCTGCTTAGACTGGATTTCCCTTTCGTCATCCAAGCAGGGCTGGCAGACCCACTGCAGGTTTGGCTGTAATGGGTCAGAGAGAGTGTCAAAAGTGTCCTCAGACAGGCTTGTGCATTTGAGATTGCTCCAGTTTTTACAATGCGATCTTCCTCTTCTTCAGCATTGTCACAGTAAGTGCACTGCCATGCAGACATAAAGGGTTTGTTCCGTCTACGGCTAGACATCTGCCTCTCATATGCGCTTGCATTCCCCCTGCGAGTACTGTCATTTGGCTTACCCGAGTTGGCAGTTGGAGTTTTTGTGCTGACCGATTCTATTTTCGGTCGCTCGCGCTACTAGTGCTATTTTTTTCACATTTTGTTTGTTTGTTTGTTTCTCCATTTTCAACACATCAATGGAATGGAAAATAAAATGATAACAAATACATTACCTTGAAAGTTGAAACAGTAACAACATGTTAGTACTTTCAGAGTATTTAAACAAGTCAATGAATGAACGATAAGATTATGAGGTAGTTTTCATCCATTTGGTGGCGCTGTAATTCTGCTTTTGTTCTTATTTCACTTTCCGCCTGTTGTCACCCCACTTTGAAACCTGTTGCATCTATGTAAAGCCCGCATTGTAAGAAAGTTGCATGGCTTACCAAAGTTTTGTTGGACAAGCGGTGTTTTACTGAGTCGAAACGCTGAATTGCAAAGGTTGGCAAACGATAGGCCTAATGCTGTCGCACAACAAAATTTCAGGCCTATAGGTGAAAGTGATTTCCCTTGCTAGTTTCATATCCGGACCCGCCGGATGAAAGCGACAAGTCCTAGCAAGTAAGTGTGTATGGTCTCTCGACGTTATTTTGTAAATGTCAAACTTTGAAACTTTCCCTTTAAAGGTTTGGAGTCGAAGACGTCTTAATTTTTAGTAAAATCATAGCCACCATACTTTTCTGCAAGGTTTTTATGGGTGAAAGATAAGAAATGAGACTTTGTTGAAACGTTTGTTTATGTAGTTTTTGTCGGATTGCTCGCACCAGTCTTTCTCGTATGAATTTCACTAGTGGTTTTGTTGTTGTCGTTGTTGTTGTTTTTTTAAATCAACCATCAGATCGGTATCACAGTCACGTTGACATTACTTCTGTTGTAACTAACTAACTAAAACACACACACACACACACACACACACAACACACGCGCACACACATTTATAGGTGTTGTATACCTTACAGAAAAGGCACAAGCAACTTCAAGGTACTTAGGGGACCAGAGTAAGGGTTACCATGAGTTGTGCGTTGAAAATATTGACAAGGAAAAAAAATGCTATTATTGAGTGAAAAAATGAAATGGACAGTTATTAGAATTTATATTGGTGATAATACAAACATTTGGGTTTTATGAGGCTGCTACTTTTTGCTTTAAGGCCTAAAGGTCTTGCTGATCCTGGCATTCCCAGACACAGAACCGTACCCCAAAATGAATTTCATAGAAAAAATAGTAACACACATTTTGCAGGGATGAGGGTGGAGAGAATGAGGAACGTGGACCACATGTATTCAAGCTAGCTTGTTCACCATACTTTAATGAGCCTTTAGGTATGTGGCACCGAAGACTTGAACGGGTCAAGGATGACAGATGCCAGAGCTGCTTTGGACATCTTATACCATCCCATAGAATCTTTATCTTGATTTCATGTTGGAATTGATCCAGGTGATGAGGATGGCTTCTATGCCGCTGAGAATCATGCAGCTGCTTTCTGGACAGTTAGTCTGGACTGAGTCAGTTTTGTCAATGTTGTACTGGGTGTGGAAATCCCATACTATGCATAAGTACTCAGGTATTTGGAAGGGGGTATGGAGGAGACAGGCATTTAATAGGTAGCCTGCTTTAAATGACTGGTAGTGGCCTGCAGACTGCATGTAAGAAGCTGAAGCTGTCTTACTGGCTGTGTAGCCACAGCTGAAAGAAAACAGTTTATTTGCAGAAAAAGTTCAATGAATAATTCATTGATGGAAGGAAGATAATAAAATATGATAAGAGAAGATGACTGATCATTGTTGAAGCTTCTAAATTATTCTTTAAGTTACTTTCTGTGACTGGATTATCTTCCTTTACTCATGGCTACTCAGTGCCTACTGGCTTTAGAGCATGTATATATGGTGTTGATGTGCTGGTCCCAGCAGAGATCTCAGGTGATGGTGACACTGAAATACATGTGACAGTAAAGGTGACGTTTTCAAAGGTAAGGCCATGAAACTGGTACCGTATTGGTCCATTAATTTGTGGAACTTCAAAGCACATGCTGATGAGATGTGATACTGCGCTGTTGACAGCTACTGCTTGCTTTCTGTCTGGGTTGCCTGAATGTGTTGATCCACATTTTGTTTGACTTGCCCTCACACTCCTTCATGGTTTAGCTTGTGCGCCAACAAGCTATGGCTAACTGTTGATTTCTTCACAAATCCTTAATGTTGACATTACCTTGATTCTCATGGTCCTTGCTGATGAAAAGTTCTTCAGAGAAGTCCAGTAGCTGAGTATTGCAAGATCTAAATTTGTGGAACCCATACCATTCACTAGTGCAAAATACAATGTTGTTCTTGAGGTAGTACATTAGAGTGCTTACACTGTCACAGTGATACAAGGATGCTCATAACAGAAGCGGGCTGCTGGTTTGTGGGCTGGCAATGTTATCCTTTCTCGATATAGTCGGTTTTATGATGCAGACAGAGAGAAAGGTAAAATGATAAAATTCTAATACACATGAATCTGAACATTACGACCACTCTTCTTTCTCACTGCTCTTATCTGCACTCGAACAACAGATTGACTTTCAGTAAGGCACAGACTGACAATTAGTGACATTGTCCTACCATGAAAAGTGTCAGACTGCATGACAATCCAGTGGTAAACAGTTGTGAAGCACCTTGTGAACTGAGTGCCATATTGAAAGTGATTCTAAAAGTAAAACAGTACCACATATTATTATCAGTGCAAGCCACAACATTTAGAGTGACTGTTGCTTGTTAATACAAGTGTAATTCAGTCAGCAGAGACAGGGTTAAGAATAACTGTGACATGTTGAAAGAATATGTAGAAGCAAGCATTGTGTCTTCCATGAAGTCACCTCAAGCACTTGTGCCACCATTCCCTACTGACATTCTCCATGCAGTCTTCATGACTGTAGTGTAGGTGTTAAGTCTGTTTCTGAGACCTGTAGTGATCAGTTACTAAGTGGACTGTTATGTCTGATCGCCTGTGATCTGGTATCCCTCAGTGTCATGATGAATTATTGTACAGCATGTTATATAAATTAAAGACATTCTCATTTGCACAGTGCCACCCAACCCCCTTTCCCTCCTTGCCATTCACCATTTCCTCTCTCTCACTCATCTCCCTCCCCCAATACCTCCTGCCCCCACCCCATAGTCCTTCTCCACCATTTCCTCTCTCTCCCCCTCACCCTCCCCCAATACGTCCTGCCCCCTCCCTTTAGTCCTTCTCCCACCCTCCCTTTCCTGATCCCTCTCCCATCTGACCTGTGTCACTGTCAGGTGCACAGGCCTCAAATAACCTGACAGTTTGTCATTTGTAATCTCTCTCTCTCTTTACATTATGATTCTAGTTTCTTGATTTATCTTGATTGCATGGTCTTGCATTACACAAAGGGATTGTGTCAATGACTGACTGTATTTTTTGTTCTTGAAAATAAATGCACAAAAATGCTCATAATAACAGTTTTAGACCTAGGTATAATTTTAAGTTCGTCAGACTTTTCTTATACATGACATTGGATGTCATGTTGGCATTCTATGACATTGGATGTCATGTTGGCATTCTTATACATGACATTGGATGTTTGAATGTACTCTATCACTGTCGTCCATGTCAAACTCAGGTAGGTTCACAGTATATGGAAATGATTTGTATCTAGACTCTATCTGAAAGAATACCCTTGAGTGAGTGTTCCATGGTATAAGAAAATGGGGGAAAAAAGAAACAGTAATGAATGACGGACTTGACCAGGTAAGGTTATGTTGCTTATAGCCCAGGACTGTCTTGACTAGGTAAGGTAATGTTGCTTATAGCCCAGGACTGTCTTGACTAGGTAAGGTAATGTTGCTTATAGCCCAGGACTGTCTTGACTAGGTAAGGTAATGTTGCTTATAGCCCAGGACTGTCTTGACTAGGTAAGGTAATGTTGCTTATAGCCCAGCTGACCACAAAGGGGCACATCAGAGCTGTCACCGCGTTCAAGTCAACTCACATCGTCATTTAAACAAAACAAAAAACAAAACAAAACAAAAAAAAGTCCCTACACTCTAAAGGAATGTGTTTCACTGTGAGTGATACATGACATGAAATGCACCACTGAGCTTCTTCACCTTTTAAAAGATAAGAATGAGTTTAAAAGGAGTGGCCTGTATATAAATGGCACAAAACTGTTTCTTCTTTACGGCCACCTTGGGAACATGGTAAAAACTCAGGTTTGGATGGATTTTGAAAAGTTTGTTATCCATCTGCGAGTTCCATTTTTCTTGCTAAAACTCTTTTAGTTTGACTTAAGCCTGGGTTTGGGGTTTCAGATCAGTATGAGGGATAGACAATCTGCTCAACTCTTTCTTTGTGGCACTCTTGACAAGTTGATCATCCAACTGGTTGCCTTGAATGCTTAAATGGCTGGGAATCCAAGCAAAAACTATGTTGTATCCATCTGATTTCAGAGAGGTGTACAGTTTGAATACTTTAACAGTTTCAGCAGTTGAGGGTGTTTGAGGTTACGGCCAGCAATGGCCTCCAAAGCAGAAAGGGAGTCCTACAAAATGAGAAAATCTTTACATTTGGATTTAGAGACCATTTCAAGAGCCAGAACCAAGGCTGTCAACTCAGCAGGGTAGATGGAGCTGTCAATGGGAATGTGTTTAGAACATCTCTGAGAAGGACAAAATACAGCAGAGGCAACCCCCTCCTCAGATTTGGAACTGTCCATGAAAACTCTTTTGAAGGATGGAAACTTTGAATACAGTTTGGCGAAAATGGACTTGTACGCCAAGGAGCTAGTGGTATCTTTACGATACAAGGCTAAATCAAACCGTGGTTGGTCAATGGGAAACTTGGCTAAATCACACACCACTCCAAGGTCTATATATATGCATTGTTCAAATGGGGAAGAATATGAATTCCCAAGGGGAGAAGAGAACTGGCATGGTCATCGAATTTCTTTTGGAACTTGGGACCAAAAACACAGTCATATGCAGGGTTTTGGGGTTCAGAAGAGAGATTCAAACAGTAGTTCAAGGTATGTTTCAGCGATGGTTCAAGAGGGAGGGTTCTCCTGCCTCAGCATACAGGTTATAAACAGGGGTATTGCGGAATGCACCAGGAGTCGGAAAGAGTCGAAGCCCTTGATGATGGATTGGATCTAGACTTCTCAGGTAGGAAGTCAAGGTCTGATTGAGCCTTAGACTACACACCCATAGTCCAGTTTGGAGTGGATCAGAGCTCTGTAAAGATGGAGAAGAGTTTCTCATCAGCGTTCCAATCCGTGTGTTCCACAACTCTCAGAATGTTCAGTGCTTTCTGACAAGCAGTTTTTAAGTATTGGATGTGACTTTTAAGTTTAGTTTTTGATCAAACAAAACACCCAGAAATTTGGCTTCTGTTAGAGCTGGAAAGGTAGACTTGTCCAGACGAATTTCAGGTTTGGCAAAGAACTGACGAAAATGGTGAAAAATGAATATACTGTGTGTTCGTGCTTGAAAAGGTAAACCTGTTTTCTTTGGCCCATTATTGAATCTTATCCACACAAAGTTGGAGTCGTCTCTGTACTCTGGTATAAGAGGCTCCAACTACTTACTACATAGAGTGTGAAATAATCAACAAACAGAGAGGACTTGGGACCTAGGCCCTGGTTTACTGAATTGACAATGTTGTTAATTTTGATACTGAAGAGAGCAGGAGAAAGAATGCTCCCTTGAGATACAACAAACTTCTGCCCATGGATGTCATACCCCAATTTCTGCCCGTGCATGTGCACATCCACACCCACACATGTGCGCACATACACACATGCACATAAGCACACAAATGCACACACACACACACACGCACATGTGTACATGCCCACATACAAAGACGCACACATACACACATATGTACACATATAGCCTAGATGCAGATACATGTGCTCACACAAACCCACAAATTACACACACACACACACACACACGCACACATCACACGCACTTCTGCACACGCACACACACACACGCACACATACATACAGGCACACACGCACGCACGCATACACACTTGCACACACACACACACACACACACACACACACACACACACACACACACATGCGCCCATGCACACACATGGGCCCATGCCCATACATCATACACACACGTGTACATTTACTACACACACACACACACACACACACACACACAACACACACACACACACACACACACACACACAAGGTCTGACCAGCGCGTTGGGCTAATGCGTAGGTCAGACATCCGCTGAGTCGTAGCCACGAGACCCTCTTCTTCCATGTCTCATCTTAGTTGTTAATTCATTTATCCATCAGCTTCAAATCATGTGTAGTGTGGTCTCAAAACTTAGCGGATGTGGTGTAGCGTATATGGACTAGTCTGCACGCAGTGACGCCTCCTTGATGAAACTGAAACTGATGTCAGACAGCATTGTGCCAATATGCACTTGAACTGTTGATCAGCCAGAAAATTTTGAATAAATAAAGGGAGATGACCATGAAAACTCAAGTTTATGAAAATCCATAAGAATTTCATTATTCCAAGTATTCTTCAGATCAAAAAAGATAGGAGCCACATGTTGTTTATTAATGAAGGCATTGCGGTGGTTTCAAGATAGACTAAATGGTCAATGGTCGAGTGGTACTTCCAGAACCCGCACTCTTCATAGGCCAAAAGGCTATCAGTTTCCAGCTTTCATATCAGATGGGAGTTGACCATCTTTTCCATTAGTTTGCAGAGGCAGCTGGTCAGAGCTACTGGATGATAATTTGAAGGGTTGGTAAGGTCTTTTCCAGGCTTTCGGAATTAGAGGATCAGGGCTTTTCACCAGGAGGGCAGAAAGCAACCTGTGGTCCAGATATAGTTATAGACTTTCAGAAGGGTCTGGAGACAGCTCTCTGGGAGATGTTTCAAAAGCTGATAATGAATGTCATCCAGGCCAGCTCTGGGAGATGTTTCAAAAGCTGATAATGAATGTCATCCAGGCCAGCTCTGGGAGATGTTTCAAAAGCTGATAATAAATATTATCCAGGCAGAGTCATTGCAGGTTTGCAGAGCTGATTTCAGTTCATCAATTGAAAAGTTAGGTTGCACACTTCAGAGTTGTCTGAAGTGAAGTTGTATGAAGATTTTTCTCTCGGTTGTTTGTTTAAAAAAAAAAAACCCAAAACAGCAGATTTACTTTAGGAGAACAAGTTTTGTTGAATGGTGGAGGTCAGCAGGTTGGCAACATCTTTTTTGTTAGTTATGAGGGCATTGGCAATTTTCACGTGATGAATTGATGGGTTGGTGTTCTTCCCTCTGATTTTCTTATAAATTTTTCAGACTTTTTTCTTGGATGTTTTAGATGCAACCTTAGAGCAGAAATCGCTCCAAGACTGACGTTTACTGACTTTAAAAGTATATCTCATATTTGGCTCGTAGTTTTTGATGTACTCGAGCATTGGGAGCAGAAGGTCCTTGGAATACCCAGTGCTGAGGCCCTTTGCATTCTCTTGTGATTCATTTGCTATCAGAATTGAACCAAGGTGTTTGGGGGAGTTGGAGTTTATTGGACGACATCGGAATACAGGTCTTTGCAGACTTAATCAGAGTGCTAGTTAAAGATTCTGCTGGGTCTTCACTTCAAAGAATGCCAGTTTCTTAGAGCTCCTTTGAAATATTTGCTGCAAAAAGATGCCAGTTGGCCTTTTTATGATCAAGATGTTGTGGAACAGAGGCATTTTCAGTTGTGGATTTTATCGTAACGGGAAAATGGTCACTTCCATGCAGATTGTCATGCACAGACCACTCATAGACCAGGATCAGCGAGGGTTCACACACCAATAGATCAGTTTATGAAAGCGAACCATTTGAACAGTGCATAAACATAGGAGAGCCATCATTCAGACAACACAGACCTATCTGAGGAAAAAACATCATCCAAAAGGAGACCTTGGGATGATGCATCTACACTACCCCAAAGGGGATTATGGCCATTTAAGTTACCCTAAAGCAAACAAGGGTGAGGAAGTTCTTCTGTCAGACCGACAATGTCCTGATGACTAACCGAGATGACATCCATTCGCAACTGCTGAAATATCTTCCAGAATGCTGTCTCCAGGCTCTTCTAAAAGTATACATTCGTGTCTGCACCACAGGGTATCCTCCATTTTTCTAGCAGAGAGCCTTTATCATATCTATTCCCAAGCCTGGAAAAGACTTGACCAACCCTTCTTATTATCATTCCATTGTCCTAACCAGCTGCCTTTGCAAATTAATGGAAAAGATGGCTTAATCTTGTTTGATGTGGAAACTGGCAGTGGATGGCCTTTTAGCCAAAGAACAATGCACTTTTAGCAAATGACATTCCACTGTTAGTTCATCTTGAAACCTCTGCAATGCCTTCATTAACAAACACCGTGAGGTTGCTATATATATGTTTTTCACCCAGGAGAAGGCAACACCATGTGGAAATATGGGATTCTCATGGATCCTCATCATCTAGGTTTTTGAGTCCGTCTCCCTCTTTTTATTGAAAGTTTTCAGGCTGGCTGTCACTTTCATGTTCATGTTAAAACCACATTGTCTGACATCCATGAGAAGGAGTTGGGTATGGGATATCCTTTCATCTGCTCTCTTCAGCATCAAAGTTAATGAGATTGTCAGTTCTTTAAAGAAAGGTACCAAGTTTTCTGTTTGTTGGTGATTTGGCACACTGCACAGTTGGTGCTGCCTTTGCTGGCATACAATGTCGATTCTAGTCTTGCGTGGATGAGGTCTGACACCGGGCTGAGGAAAATGGGTTTACTTTTTAAGGATACTCAGTGTATCTGCTTCCATGACTTTTGACTGTACTTTGCTGACCCTGAAATTTGTCTGGATAAATTCCCTATTCCGGATATGAAGAAAAGCAAATTTGATAGTTGTGGCACATGGATTAGGGTACTGATAAGAACACTCTTCTCCATCTTTACAGGGCTCTGACTGCTCCAAAGTGGACTACAGCTGTGTTGTCTATGGTTCTGCCACACTTTGCTACCTCAAAACAGTGGATCCCATCCAACATCAGGGGCTTCGACTCACTCTGTGCGCATTCTGCACCATCCTTGTATACAGTCTGTATGCAGAGGCAGGGGAATCATCCCTCTCCAACTATCAACTGAAATTTTGAACCATTGTTTGAACCTCTTCTCTGATCGCCTAAGCCCAGCTTATGACTATGTATTTATCCAAAAGTTCCTCATGAAACTTGAAAACAACCCAAGTTCCATACCACCTTTGGGAATTTGTCTTTTTCCCTGTTTGAACAGTGCAGACCTTTGAGTTGTGTGTGATTTATCCAAATTTTCTGTTGACCTATCATGGACATTCCACACCTGGAGATCCACTTTGATCTGGCTTCATCTTGCAAAGACTATACCGGCCCTATGGCATACAAGATTTTTTTTTTCACTGAATTATGTTCTGAATTTCCATCCTTTGAAAGAGATTTACTGATGGCTCCAAATCTGAAGAGGTAGTTGCTTCTGCTGCATATTGTGTTACAGGGCCCTCTCATTCACATTCCTAGAGACAACTTCACTTACACTACTGAGATTGCAGTGTTGGTCCTGGCTCTTCAGATGGCCTTAAAATTCCTAATTCTCTTGTATTCCCTTTCTGCTTTGGACGCCATTGCTGGTCATAAGTTCAAGAACCCTCAGCTGCTGAAATTGTTTGAACTATACACCTCTCTGAAATCTGATGTTTGCTTGGGTTCCTGAGCATGTGGACATCTGAGACGATGAAGCAGTTGATCACGTTGCCAACAGTGCCACAGTTTAACGTGTTCTCTATCACTCACACCGATTAGGAACCTAAACAGATTTTAAATGTAATTAATAGCGCACCGCAAAAAAAAAAAAAAAAAACAACAAACAAAACAAAACAAAAAACAACAACAGACAAATGAATCACAAGACAAGGAACCGAAAGCTTAGGCTTATGTTAAAGACCAGGCAAGAGCAATGGAACTTGCAGATGAATAAGAAACTCTTCCAAATCTGTTCAAACTTGAAAGAGGTTTTACTGTGAGCTACACGCAACTATAAAGAAGCTGTCTTGTGCCGTTTTCACTCAGGCTGTACCTTTTATACCCACTCATATCTTTTAACAAATGAAGAAGCTCTGTAATGCATTTCATGTGATGTACTACTCACCTAAAAACATGTTTGTGATAGTGTTTAGACTTACATGATGTCAGACATAAATATGTTACAGTAGACTATGAAAATCTTGTTTAGAGATGTCCCACCTGATGGGACCTGAGTTTCTGAAAGAGATGGGACATTTTTCATCTGATCTGAGATTTCATGGATGAAAGGTTTTAACAAAATTTTGCCATGTTTTTAGAAAATCTCTTTTATTGAATTATGCATATAAGTAGTTGTTTAAAAAATGTTTTCTGAAAGTTGACTGCAATGAGATCAGTCCTGATGTGATCCTTTGCATCACCTGGGTTTTAAGCAACAGGAATTGAATTGATATGTTCCCTTTGTGACTAGATTTATTAGGCTACTGTAGCAGTATACAGCAGCCAACCAACAAAGAATTTTGGTATCAGCATTGCACTAAAACAAGACTCACATATTCTAATGATGGGATATTTCTGTAGTGCTGCATTTTGTCCCATGTACCCAGCCCTTGATCTCTTTGCATGTATCACTGGCACACTCATAAATCTTCCTTCCACTCCCTCTCACTCCCCTCCAGTTGCCCTGACCTTGACGCCACCTTTGCTTTATGTAGCTAGCCAATGGCAACATGCCTCCTGATGCAAGACAGTGATCCATCTTCCACCCCTTTTCACCTTTTTCTGTCAAGCTTCTTTCCCTTCTTCCCTACCCACCCCTCCCACCAGCCCCCAACACCCATCCACACATACACAACTCATATACTATCTTCTTTCTCTTCTTTCTTCTTCAAACCTTACCTCAGTCACCCAATTCTAAGGCCTATCTGCACTGATAATCATGGTTATCCTTGTTTTTGTAGGCCTTTCATTTACTGAAAGCTTATAACATCTTAATGCAAACTTATTCCAAATGTGCATCATCAACGAAGTACAATGAAACGCATTACATTATATTTTACCATCGTTTCCATCTCATCTTATTTTAGTTAATACAACCAGAGCAGAAAACAAGATGACTAGAGCTTTCATTTTACTATTTGGCAACAACATAAAATTCTGGTATTGCTGAAACAAGAGGGACTCCTTCCATTGATAGTTTCAAGTGGCTTCACTTGCTTGATTTGTAATAAATCATTACCTCTTTTTGTCAAATTTAGTCGTACTTAGCTGTATTTAGCTAGATATAACTATGCCTTATGGTACTTCAGTTTTTAGTAGTATTTCAGTTTATTATTTGGATCCTTACATGGTAGAATAGCATAAAACCCTCTGATCTTGATTAAATAAACTTGATACTTGGCACAATACTTTCATATCATGTCTTATAGCCCAGTATAAAGCAAAAATATATTTGAAAGTGATGAGAATTTGTAAGAACATGTCAGTTTAGTAAATTTGAAAATACTGCTAAAAATGTTACTCGCAGATTTAAGGCTGCTACAATATGGTGGCATGTTACCGCACAAAATGTCACAACTGCACAAAATGTCACATTTGTGACATTTTCTGCCAGTTGTAACATTTTGTGCACCTATGCCCCAGTTTCGAATTCACTCTTGCACAAAATGTTAAAACCTCTGTCAGTCTTGTTAGCAAGCAGACCATTAAGTTTGTTTGTGTCTGTTTTTTTTTCGTTTGTGTGTGTGTGTGTGTGTCCCACGTTGGCCAAAACGGACATGTTTGGCAATGTCTCTTCAACCTTTTAAGACAGCCTTCTCAAATTTGTTTGTTGATCAGGTAAGGTATGCTGATACTGCTTGTAAAAATCGAGGTCAAGGTCAAGGTCACGCTGATTGTTGAACACCCATTTCCTTTTTCCTGCAATATTTTCCACATCCTTCAAGCTAGATTTTCAAAACTTGCTACATAGGTACATATCCTTGGGGACAACAACTGACAACAACCTGTGTGTGCTGCGCACCCTTTTGGCGCAGCACACAAACACCCAAATTGCTCCAAAACTTGTATAAGAAAAAATGGACAATTATAAACACATGTGAAAACTACATACATACCATGCATAGTAGGGATGTATATGAGAACAATTGCTTAAGACTAACAAAGTGCAAAAGAGATGAGCATGCGAATCAAGACAAATCATGTTGTTTCTATTAGTGTCATCAACCAACATGGGCCATCTTGTCTGGGCCGTCACCTCGTAAACATGTGCAGTGAATACAGACTAAAAGTATACATTATATATAAAATTGAAAGTTATAAATTGCAAGCCAAATTGAAAAACGCAAAAAAAAAACACACACAAAAAAAAATATGTAGACATCATATACAAGATACAAGAATACTTTATTATCTCAATTCTGAGAAATTACAATCATGCTGCTGACTAACTATACATTAGTGACATAAATAAACATGAAAAACAATTAACAGTAAACAAGTAGGGTAACTCAGCAACGATAAACAAGTAGGGTAACTCGACAACAACAACCCAACAAAATCAATTCAGTTATAATGTAAAACCTCATACATGTAGATAAACACATATTAAACACACACACACACACACACACACACACACACACACACACACACACACACACACACAGAGTAATTTTCAGAATTTGCTAAAAACAGAAACAACACTGTCAGACCTAAATTCTGATTAAAAGAAGCATTAAAGTGTGATGATGATGATGATGATGATGATGATGATGATGATGCACATAATAAATGATCAAGCAATAGTAAAACCCATTTGAGTAAACAACAATACTTAAACACTAGATTTTCAGTATTACATAATGGTCAAACTTGATTTCTCAGAATTTTAGAATACATGTATAATGGTAAATAATAGCAAAACACATAAAAGTAGTCAGATCACACACTCACACACACACACACACACACACACACACACACACACACACACACACACGCATGCACACTCATACTCATGCACACACACACATAATTATACTCGCATGCATGTGCACACACACACACATGCACACACACATGAATGAATAAATTAATCAACAAATTAATCAACATAAAAATAATAGAACAATCGGTAACAACCATGCCTTAATCAAATCAAATTTTCATTGTTGCACACAAAATAAAGCAGTTAAGTGAATAATTATGGCAAAGAACAGTAAAACACCTTTAGTAAACAACCATACCACACACACACACACACACACACACACACACACACACACACACACACACACACACACACACGCCCTTACACACACACAATATAATACACATTTATTCAATCACACACGCACACACACGCACATAGAAGCACATACATATATATGTATACGTCCTCCCCTCTCCCTTTGTCCCCCCCCCCACTCCCATCCCGCACACACACACACACACACAATTATTGCTTGTTGAGAAGGGATATAGACATTGGGATAAAACTCTCTTTTGTTCTGACCAATCGGACCGTTGGCATCCTGAACCGTTGGCCAGACAGCAGCAGTGCATAATTATGGGCCAGGACATGTGAGGAGTCTTTTGCAATTTCTCTTGCCTTTCGCACAGCATGCTTCTCATACAGTTCACTCATGCTCGCTTGCCTTTCACCCACAACTTTCCCACACACATTCACAGTCTTGTTCAACACTTCTTTTTTTTTCACATTGAGCCCACCAAACCAGCACAAGAAGCCAAAGGTTAAAACAGATTCAATAAAACATCTGTAAAACTGTGCAAGGATTTTTGAGTTTACATGGAGTGAGCGCAGCTTTTGCAAACAGTAAACCCTGGACTGACATTTCTTATGAATAGCTGCAGTGTTGAAATCAAAAGTTAGTTTGTTGTCAATTACTGTGCCCAGATATTTATACTGAGACACCCTTTCCACAGTTTGACCATCAATTACAAGGTCTGCAATGGGGGATGGGGCTCTGCGGAAATCTATCACCAGTTCTTTTGTTTTGTGACATTTAACTTCAGAAAGTTTTCAGAACACCAAGCCGTAAATGTACCGACAGCATCAAAATAGGTAGTGTCAAAGTTAGATAGATCAAGGATGGCTGTGTCATCAGAATACTTAATAACCGGCGTTGTGTTTGAGCCTCTACAGTCGTTGGTATAAATAGTGAAGAGCACAGGTGAAAGCACAGTGCCTTGGGGTGAACCAGTGGATGTGGAACGTGGGGAAGAGTTCCCTGGTAACATACTGATTGAGATCTCCTGACAAGAAAGCTCATAATCCAAACAATCAATCTTGGGGAAACCTGAAGAGTAAGTAGTTTCTGTGCCATGAGGTGAGGTTGTATTGTGTTGAATGCTGAAGAGAGATCAATGAAGAGTATTCTGACAAAGGAATTTGGTGTGTCTAGATGTGTGTAAGCATTGCTGAGTAATGTGATGGTTGCATCGTCTGTGGATCTACTTTGCTTGTATGCAAACTGGAAAGGATCGAGTTGATGCTGTGTTTGTGAAAGCAGTTTCAAAAGAATGATGCGCTCAAAATATTTCATAACAATGCTAGCGAGAGCAACAGGACTGTAATCATTCAGCTGGGATGGTTTTCTTGACTTGGGGACTGGGCAGATGGTTGAGTTTTTTCAAATAGTTGGGACAGCACATTCTCTCAGGGACCATATCCACCCATCCATCCACCCACCCACATACCCACACACACCCACACCCACACAGATAAGAGAGAGAGTTGTGACAATTTGTGCAGCAGTGATTTAAAAAAAAAAAAAAAGGCATACAGATGCACAAATTGTCACAATTGTGACATTTTGTGCAATGGTGACATTTTGTGCAGTAACAGTAGCATCTTCAAGAATGGGATGACTTGAAAATTCATAACAATGATATTTATCACTCTTGTAAATTTGATGGCCTGAATGCCTTTACTTCCTGAGGAAATGCCATTATTACACAAGACACTCACAGACACGCACAAATGCATGCACAGACAAAGAGCAGAAACTTGAGCAAGTTACACATGAGTTGATAAGATGCAATAGAACAGTTTTGTTATAATGAGAAATGAAAAACAAAATGTTCTGGAAAACCAGATCTTCCTTCACAGCAGTGTTGTGCACTTTTTTAGGGGTCTGATATTTACATTTGGAAGTCCTTGCAGTTTAATATTTTGAAGACCTCTTTTTCATTCATATGTTTTTTTCTTCCCTCACCAACTTTTGTTTTCTTTTCAATTCAATGAAAAAAAGATTATTTCAAAATCTTTACTAAATCATTGTAATGATGGACCGATCGCTTCTTTTACTTTACTATTTTCTGGTTCAGTATCTTATTGTTTGGTCAGTCAGTGGGAGAATGTATTTCATTGAAGATAATTCTTCACAGTACAAATCGCCCCCATGGGCCGGCCTTCTCGTGGCGGGGGTGTTTCTCGACTAACCTGAGCCCACCCCTTTTTCTTATCTTTCCTGTTTTTCTGCCTACTGTGTCTTTTACTATCTCTTTTTCCCCCATAAAGTCTCCCCACAGAAACTGCAGCCTCTGTTTCGTCTAGTTTCTGCCTACCTGGCTCTTTACTCTGTACTTTAATCTTTACTTACAAGCCTTCTTTCGAACACTTCTTCTTTTCTCTGCGGTCTTCTTCAGACCCACCGTGTTTGCCGTGCGGTGCGTCCTGTAAGTGGGGGGGAATGAGGTCCTGGTGATTGAGAGAACCTGCTGTTCTCAACACATCACTTTGGCTCGGACCTCCTCTAAGACGGGTGGCATACATTGGCCCGTGTATGTCAATCGGCTGCCTCTACGTGAGGTTGGGTCAAACTGGGTAGTTCTTGGCTGGCCTTGGAAACCTTGTAAGTGTTCACTGTCTGTCCCCGGCAGTGTGTCATGATCTTGGCGGAATAGGTTAGTTATGTTCTATCTGGTGTATATCCCTGCTGAAACCTGGATAGGGTCAAGAGCTGGATTTCCCCTTGACCCTGGCCCCTTGATGGACTCCATGGTGGGTGGGTAGGCAGGGATGAACTTTAAAAACTCAAAACTATGGCTCACTCCCAACAAAAGCGGAAAAGAAATTATTCCTCAGGCTCGAACTTGGACTCGGACTCGGATAACGAAATAAGGACAGCATCTGGTTTTTGGCCTTGTTGGTTGGTGATGGAGGGTGTGGACGAAGCTCGCCCTCTCTGTGGGGTGAATGGATTGAGTCCTTTTGCTATTTCGAGAGGAGTAGAGGGACTCTCCGGCGTACCCAAATCCATGAAACGGCTACGAAACGGTTCCTTTTTGATAGAATGTGCAAAACAAAAGCATTCTGAGTTGCTTCTCAAGTCGACGACATTGATTGACAGGCCAATCAGAGTGACACCTCACAAAACTTTGAATTCAAGCAAGGGCGTCAACAGGTGTCGTGATTTGAGAGGCGTTTCCGAGTTAGAAATAAAGACGGAACTGGCTTCCCAGGGTGTGACCCACGTTCACCGGGTTCTAGCACGAAAAGATCAAGACCGTGTGCCAACAGATACTTTTTTTCTAACTTTCTGTACGACAACTCTCCCTGTGTGTGTGAAGGTCGGATATTTGAGGGTTCCCGTCTCTATGTACATTCCTTCACCTTTGCGATGCTTTAAGTGCCAAAAGTATGGCCACATTAAGGACAGGTGTACAGAACAGGAGGCGTGTGGCAAGTGCTCAAAACCAGTGCATGAAGGTCCGTGTGACTGTCCGCCCTGTTGCATAAACTGTAAAGGCAACCATCCTGCTTTTTCAAAGGACTGTCCAGTCTGGCGCACCGAGTCTGAGATCCAGAAGGTACGCACAGAGAATCGAATTTCGTTCTTTGAGGCAAGGAAACTTGTGCAGAATAGACAGTCCTCCCTCGGCAAGTCATATGCTGATGTCGCCAAGAGGAGCATGGTCAGTGTTGGTGTTCAGACTGAGACTGTTCAGCCTCAGGCCGGCTGTCAGCATCATGATCGGCAGACGCAACAGGAGCCTCAACATGTACAAAAAGAAAGTGGAAAAAGAAAGCAAACTGCAAACAGTGCCTTGGGTGGAGGCTCAATATCCACCTCCCCCCGGACTCCTCGAGGGTCTGAGCCCCCTTCCTCCAATCCCAGACCCTCTGGGAAGGCTGCACAGGTAGCCTCTTTGTCTGGGGAACACTCCAGAAGTCGACCTGTGATGAAGCCTCCTCTTCCACCTCGTCCATCTGGGGGTGGAAATAAGTATCGTCCTTCGTCAGCCAAGAAGGTGGTATCTCCATCGCCTTCTTCCAATCGCTTTTCTCCTTTGGAGATAGAAGGTGATGAGGACAATGAGATGGAGTAATTTTCTTTTCTTTTTTATTGTCATGGCCCTTATTCAGTGGAATATAAGAGGCATTAATGCCCAATATGAGGAACTCCAGCGGTTGTGTTCTGACCTCAAACCTGGTGTTGTTGCGCTGCAGGAAACATTGTTGAGACCAGGAAAACATTTTTCATTGGCAGGCTTTAGTTCAGTAGGTTTTCCTGCTTTACCTACAGATACTGGCCATGGGGTCACTGGGGGTGTTTCCCTTCTTATTCACAGATCTTTGTTATTCAGCCAAGTTAACTTAAATACCCCATTGCAAGCTGTTGCGGCCAGGATTACTTTCAATAAAACAATAACTCTCTGTTCAATTTATTGTCCTCCTTCTGGTACAATATCTAAGCAACAAGTCATTGATCTAATAGATCAGCTTCCACGTCCTTTTTTTATTTTGGGAGACTTTAACGGGCACTCCCCCCTTTGGGGTAGCTCACATTCCTCACCTCGGGGTCTCATGCTGGAAGAGATCTTTAACGAACTGGACCTGTGTTGTCTAAATGACAAATCACCAACATACATGCATTCTTCAAATGGTACTGTTTCGTGTTTGGATTTGTCAGTGTGTGATCCTTCATTGGTTCTAGACTATGATTGGTCAGTTCACGATGATCTGCACGGGAGCGACCATTTCCCTGTAATACTTTCTCCAGTTTTGATGGAACCTGTTTCCTTTCCTCAGTATTTTTGCTTTAAAAGGGCTAATTGGGATTTCTTTCGTTCAGCCATAACTGATAAGCTAGATGCTGAAATCGTCTTCCGATCAGAAGATCCAGCGGAGTCCTTCACTAATGTTTTGTTATCGTGTGCGAGAGATACCATCCCACTCACAAAACCAGGTCCACAATTACCTGGTACGCCATGGTTCAACCAGGATTGTAAGAATGCTTGCAACGTTCGCAAGAGGGCCCAACGTTCAGTCTTTCAGCATCCTGTGGCCCCGAATGTTCGATCTTATCAGAGGAAAAAAGCAAAGGCGAGGTTTGTTTGTAGAGGAAGTAGACGAGTGTCTTGGAGAAATTTCTGCTCTTCCCTCACATCAAACATATCCAAGAAAAAAATCTGGAGAGTTGTTAAAAAAATTAGGGGCAAGAACAGCTGCCCTTCAATCCACCATTTAAAACTTGATGATACACTCATCACTGACAAACAAGCTGTGGCTAACTTGCTAGCTTCCACCATAGAAACCAACTCTTCCTCTAGTCAAAAATCCACCGCGTTTTTAAAGATCAAAACGCAAGCAGAAAAAAAGAAGCTTGACTTTTCCACACCCAATCAAGAAGACTACAACTTGCCCTTTAATCTAAATGAACTGAAGTCTGCCTTGCAGGCATGTCATGATTCTGCTCCTGGTCTTGATGAAATACATTATCAACTCTTAAAACACCTTCCTGACTCAGGTCTTAACATTCTGCTTCAAGTTTATAACCAGGTTTGGACGTCTGGGTCTTTCCCAGCTTTATGGAAAAGAGCCCTAATTGTTCCCATTCCAAAGCCAGGGAAGGATCATTCAAACCCAACCAACTATCGTCCAATAGCCTTAACAAGTTGTGTTTGTAAGGTGATGGAAAAAATGGTAAATGGTAGGCTCATGTGGAAATTGGAAAGTGATGGGCTTTTAGCCATGGAACAGTGTGGTTTTAGAAAGCATCACTCTACCATGGACCATTTAATCAGATTGGAAACCACTGTTCGAAACTCTTTTTTAGATAAAAAGCATGTTGTTGCCATTTTTTTCGACATAGAGAAGGCCTATGACACGACGTGGAAGTATGGAATCCTGTCAGACCTCCATCGGATGGGTTTCCGTGGCAATCTCCCAGTGTTCATAGAACAGTTTTTGGCAGACAGGTCCTTCCAGGTCCGTGTGGGGACAACATTGTCAGAAATTCATGAGCAGGAAATGGGTGTTCCACAGGGTAGTATCCTTTCCCCAGCCCTGTTTAGTATAAAAATAAATGAAATTGTAAACTCTGTCAACCAAGGTTCAGACTGCTCTCTTTTTGTTGATGATTTTGCCCTTTATGCATCTGGAAAGACATTTGCTGGTGTACAGCGCCAACTCCAGTTGTGTGTCTATAAAGTCCAACAGTGGGCAGTTGAAAATGGGTTCAAATTTTCATCAGTTAAAACAGAGTGCATCCACTTTCACAATTTCAGACAACTTTTCCCGCCCCCAGAAATTTTCATAGATAAGGTTAAAATTCCTGCTGTCACAGAAGCCAAATTTCTGGGTGTTACCTTTGACCAAAAATTGAATTTTAAAGCCCATATTCAGAAGTTGAAAACATCGTGCCTCAAAGCCATGAATATCCTCCGTGTAGTGGCTCATACGGATTGGGGTGCAGACAAACGCACACTTCTCCATCTTTACAGGGCGTTAGTTCGATCCAAGTTGGACTACGGCAGCATCATTTACGGCGCCGCTAGAGCCTCGTATCTAAAAGTCCTAGACCCAGTTCACCATCAGGGTCTTCGCCTCTGCCTTGGCGCTTTTTGTACTACACCTGTTTATAGCCTATATGCTGAGGCAGGAGAGTGTTCCCTCTCTCATAGAAGAGTAAAATTAGCTTTGAATTACTACACACAGCTTTTTTCAGAACCAAACAACCCTGCCTACAACTGTGTTATGAATCCTCATTTCCAAGAGAAATATGAAAGAAGTCCATCCAGTATTCCCCCTTTCGGTATTCGCATCCTTCCTTTTCTGGAGGAGGCGGATATTGATGTTGGGGTCATCTCTGACGTTTCCAAGTTTCCTCAACAACCTCCTTGGACGTTTTCGTCTCCAGAAATTAGTGATTTAACCGTGCAGCGCAAACAGAACATGAGTTCCTTACTTTATAAACAATTATTTTTAGACATGTGTTCTAACCTTAAAGATCATGTGGTTATTTTTACTGATGGTTCAAAGTCCGATGTTGGTGTAGGGTCCTCTGCATATGTTCCAGCTTCGGGAGAAAAACTGTCCAAACACATTCCCTCTGAAAGCACTATTTACACTGCGGAACTTACTGCACTACTTTTGGCTTTGGAGTTGATCAGGCAGTCCCAGTCTAGGAAATTCCTTATTTGCACAGATTCTCTTTCGGCTTTAGAGGCTATAGGAGCAAGAAACATAAAACATCCGGCTCTTATCAAGTTTTTTACCATGTTTTCTTCATTAGTTTCAAGAGGTTTTGAGATTTTGTTGGCCTGGGTGCCAGGTCATGTGGGGATCAGAGGCAACGAAGAGGTGGATCGGCTTTCTAAAGAGGCTGTCCGTCTTCGTCCTTCTAAACTGCTTGTACCATCCTCAGATTTAAAAGGCAAAATAGCTTCGCATGTCAATTCTTTATGGGAGGAGGAGTGGAGCCTCCAAGAAAACAATAAGCTTCATCAAATACGTCCAGATTTAAAGGAACATCTTCCCATGGCTGCTGGCGGTCGAAAGGGAGAAACAGTATTGTGTAGATTGAGGACGGGTCATGCCTATTTTACTCATTCGTTTTTATTGAAGGGAGAAGACCCGCCTTTCTGTGTTGCCTGTGATAGTCAGATATCTGTCCAACATATTCTTTTAGACTGCTGGGATTTATACGACATTAGAAGGAAACATTACACTGCAGATAATATGAAGATTCTTTTCCGTGATGTTCCCCCTGACAATATTTTTAACTTCCTAAAAGAAGTGAATTTATTTCATCGTGTGTGAATTTGGTGTTAGATTTTCTATACCCAGTATTGATTTTTGCGGATTTCAGTTAGTGATTTCAACGTGTTGGTTTTTAATCCTAGGATTGGTTCTTTTAATCTTTTTTTAATGGGTTGGGTAAGGTTTTGCTTTTAATCCTTTTTTAACATGTATACGTGGTAGTTTGAAACGTGGTGACAGTCCTGAGATAACCTCTGCTGTTGACGGGACTATAATTTTAATCTTAATCTTAATCTCACAGTACAAATCAGGTGGGTTCTGCTGATGAGACGCAATCAGAAAAATGTCGATTTTAGATAGGCTAATGGTTCTGTTTTCAAAACGGACTTCAATGGTCCTCATATGCTGCTAGTGAAGGGTGTAATATTTTACATTGTAACAGTCTCTTTTTCATTTCCCCCCCCTCCACCCTCCCCCCCACCCCCACCCCACCCCACCCCACCCCACCCCACCCCACCCCAGCTTCACCACCCCCGCTTTACCCCCCTTTTTTTTCGCTATCCACCAATTTTTTTTTTTTTCTACAAATCTTTGCAAAGTCATTGTTAAGATGATGGAGGAATTAATTAGCCTGCACTTGTTCAGCATTATTTGATCAGTCAGTGGGAGACTGCATTTTATAGGAAACCAAAGTAAAGGTTGCTCTGTGCAGTTGTGTCACTGTTGTCAGCACTGACATGACTGACACTGTGACAGTGTTTGAGTTATTAAACACCTGATCACTCTGACTGTTAGCTCCTTCTGATCTCCCATGTATCAATGATAGATACTCAAGCATAAACTGAAACATTTTCTTCTTTAGTGATTATTTTTTTACTTCTTGATATTATATTTTGTGTAACTAATTTCCGTATAGTAAATCTTCTCATTTGTAACATTTGCTGCTTGCTGGGTTTTGTTTTTATGCTGTTGGTGATAACACCACAGAAGTGTGCGGGGTATAACACTATTACCAAGGAATGGACCAACACAAATCAGTCAAGTTCTGCTGTGGAGTCCCAGTTGGTCAGAAATAGACACTGGACAAGCAAAACAGACTTCAGTGGTCCTCATGAGTTCCTAAACCATTCAAACGTAAACGAGGATAGTGTGGGCTATTACATTTGTTGATAGTGACCTTTGTGTGTGTGTGTGTTATCAGCACATGATTTCAGTGTGAAAACTGAACTGTACCTTATTCATTCTTACCTGGATTACCTGCATGGAAGATGGGTATAATCCACACTGACTTTCCTTTGAAAAAGGCTGCAGCTTATTTCTGGATACTGTGAAACATCATTGACTGGCTTATTTGTGAAAAAGCTCGTTGAGAATGACAAGCAGGATGTGCCACCTGTTTTCACCTATTATTTTCACATTCTAGACAGGTAAGCACCTAATATAACACTCACAAGCACACCAGTTCTGTTTTATATCATTCTTTATTGAATTACTAACAATTTTTATTCTGCATGTCATGTTCAAATACTTACCGTTGAAAAGTTATGCATATTATACATATGTAATTCACCAGACAGCATACTTAATATTACATTGTTAAATAACCAGTGTAAGGGTTAATGGTCTTTTAAAGCAAGCCAGAGTATGTTTTCTTACAACTAAGATGGTAATGGCAGCTGACATTGACCTGCCAATGATTTTGCTACGATTATATAGGGAATATGGGGGATCTAGTTGTCTGACAATAAATAATAACTGAATTGATTCTTCTTTTACTGTTATTGGTTGAATCAGGGAATTGATGAAAGAAACTGAAGAATACAATGCCTTGTTTCAGAATGGCTGATGAAGCAGAGGGCGTGCTAGTGGCAGAAGAAGTAAAGATCCAGGCTGAAGGGTATGAAGGGCCACAGGATGTTGAAATCAGAGGTGGGGAAGAAGGGAACAGGAGTCCTATTACTGTTGACTCTGTGGTGGATTCTTTCTTTAAGACAGAGGAAGGACCAGAAAAAGACAGCATAGAGAATGGCAAACATAATAGTGTGAGTTGTCAGGATCAAAAAGACATTGAGGAATGGAGCAGTGATGATGAGCACAAAGAGAGTGACCAGGTATCAGGCATTGACAACGACATGACATCTGATGAACTGAGAGCTCAGCTAGTGGATGGTGGTGATGGAAGCCAAGCTGTATTAGACTGTGGAAGAGAGTCTACAGGGGATCAACAAGAGGCTGTGCAAGAAGCAGAACCTGGTCCTGAAGAAGCAGGAAGAGGTGATGATAATGAAAATGTTTCTAACATTGAACCAACCCAGTCCCGAAAAATAATAGACCAGAAAAAGGACACTTATGAACACACTGCAGAAAGTCAAGACAGTGCTGATGAAAATGGTGCTGATGGAGTAGGCAGTCTTGTAACTCAGGACAGTTCTCCCAAAAGAGTTGCTTCTCCAGTGGCAGCCACCTCTAGGTCACCTGCTGATTGCAGTCAAAACAGTGCCCAGATTGAAGAAATAGAATGCGTGGATGACAAGGCAAATGATCAGCATGTCACTGAAGAATTACATTTAGAGATTAGTTCAGAGCAGTGTCATGAGCCACATGCAAACAATGAGGGTGACCTCCTAGACCCCAAAAGTGACTCAGAGGATGTTCATGTGGTAGCTCAGGGCCTTATTCAGCAAGTACTTGACAACGTTATAATGGCTGGAATAAACACAAGCGAGGAACATGTTGGAACTAAACAGGCAACAGAGACAAAATTAATGTTTTCAGGACCTGATATGGTTGATATGAACGATGAGACCTGGGCATCTGAGGATATACCCAGGACCAGTCCTGCACTGGACAACACTTCACTTTCAAATGGTGATGTTGATATGGATAGGAAAAATGATACTGAAAAATTGCCTTCTGACTTACAACCACTTCCTGAGTTTGATGAAGACTTGAAGCATGAAGGAATAGGGTCTAGTGTCGATTTGAAGCCATGTGAAGGAGGTGAATTGCAGGGAGAATCACGGCAGTTTTATCAGTATACTAGTGACTGTAGTCAGTCGGCGGCTTCTTCTCCATGCTCACAAGGTAACATTAATCTTTTCTTATTCGTTTGATTGTTTGTTAGCCATCCCCTTAAACCCAAACATTTACTTTTTTCTGTATTTGGTGAATACACATTGACATAGACGCATACACTTGAAACACATACGAACTCATGTGCATGCACATGCACTCAGGCACACACACACACACACGCACACGCACACGCGCACACACACACACACACACACACACACACACACACACACACACACACACACACACCACACACGCTCATTCCATCTTTTTACAGAACTACTATTCATAATGATTTTTAAAAATGATTGCCATGGGTTAGACCTAGTCAGTTCATGTATTATTTTATCAGAAGGTAAGACATTTATTCTGGGTATATTTTATTAAAGCCTTTACAAGAATATGTAAGGGAGCAGCCAGCCACCATTTGTGGGTGGGACTACCTTTTCTGATAATGGATTCCTGATCCCAGTGGATTGGATTTTGTGGGCTTAATCACTGAGAAGAAGAGTGACTTCACATTCACAACAAGAAAAAGAATCTGTGAACCAGTTGGTGCTTTCTTTCTGTCCATTTTCTGAAAAGCCTGCATAATCTGAACAGGGGCCATAGAGAGAAAGATACCCAAATTATGGTAGGCATGCTTCACAGGGCCTTTTGTGAACTTGTGGACAGAGTTGTTTTAACGGATGTTTGTGAAGTTCACATCAGGTCATGAAATTTGCTGTAAGGAATGTGTTGATAATCTTGCTGAAGGGAGTAAAATACCCATGAAAAAAGAACATGCCATTCTCGTGTGTGAATATTAGAATGTCAAAAGTAAGATGATGACAAGAAGATTTAAACAGACTGCAGTGTTGCTGAAAAAAAGCCAGAGTACAAATTAACATACACACATAATGCAAAATGATGGTTTTATTTTGAGTACACAAAGCGTAAAAAGACAAGTGCATTTTCGTCAAACATGTTTTCTGCAGCGTTGTGATTGATTAATACTTTCCAGATGAGCACGGCAGAGCAACGTTGCTTCCCTGCATGCGCGTGCACTGCACGTGCTTACAACCGTTGCAGACGCGCGATTTTCGCACTTTTTTATTTTATTTTACGTCTCCTTATATAAACCTAACAAGCAATTGTTATATATCAATGGAAAGGGTAAAGCGCAAACTTTGTAATGAGCATAGAATTAAAATACATTTTGGGTAAAATAGCAATGCTACTGTTACAGAAACAACATAAGTAAAACATAGGAGAACACAATCTTGTTTACGTTTGTTTGGTTAGTATGACAACAGCAAATGAGGAAGAAAAGGGGCATAAAACTTCACTCTTACTTTGAACAGATGCAGAGAAAGCCTGAGGTATTCAATATGTGTAATCCAAGTGAATTTTTTTTTTTTTAAGGCAATTAAATCATTGCACACAATATACATTTTTCACTGTTTTGGCTTCAGATGATAAGACTTATAAAACTATTAAGTACACAGAGCAAATAAAAATCAAGCTCAGATTCTTTTCGATAAACTTGTACACCTTTACCCCCCTCATTTTCTGAACTGCTTTGCTGAACCAGTTCTAAAACCACATGTCATTCTCCTAAACTTCTGCCCGATATATTGGTGGAGCAGGAAATTCCACATGTGCCTTCCAGTGCCAGACGGGTCTCTTTGTTCGGACTACTCTGGGGTCACAAAGGTCATCACTAGTGCATGTAAACTTACCTTTCCAGTGGCTAGAACCCTGTTCTAAATATTTATGGCAGCAGCATCCCCTAGACGGCAGATGAGAGAACATGGGAATTTTTTTTAGTTGTGCCGTCAAAGACGCATGGCACGTCCGAGCAGTACAGCAGTGTTGCTGTCACCAGGGCACGGCTTGTTTTGAACGGGTCGACAGAGTTGCCGTCACTATCGCACAGCGCGTCGCGTATAGGTTAACACGTTCAGTGAAGAGGGAAAAAAAAACACATTCAGTTTGGTTTGTGGTAGGTGACATTACTATACGAAGCTGTGTTCTGATTGGCTGTTGTCTGTTATGATTTGTTAATCTTATTGCTTTTAGAACTGAGGCTTTTTAAGCAGATGATATAACTTTCATATCAGTGTGTTTGCCTATTCATCTTTTCTTCCATTGTTTGGTATTTTATGGTAGGAAAGATCTTTCTTTGTCGCCTTCTTAGACATGCAACCAAAAATGATGTGGCAAGACTCCACAGGCAGGTTGAAATTAAGCATTAGCATTTTAAAAAATTTCATTGACGAATTGTATGTTTTGAAAGCTGGAAGCAAATTTCCCAACAAAAACCAGCCCATGGCTGTCTTGAACACACTGGATGTGCGGCGCAACTTGCGTGTCCTTCCTGCTTCGGTGCCTGATCTGAAAAGACACGGTCAAACAGGCTTGTGACTCGCTCTCTAAGTGTATGTATGTGTGTGTGTGTGTGTGTGTGTGTGTGTGTGTGTGTGGTGTGTGTGTGTGTGTGTATGTTTTTTTAAACCAATTTGGAAGTACAGGACCTACAGCTGTTAGACTCCCCAACTGCACTACATGAAACACTGCCACACATGTTACAGATGAGAGAAGTTTGCATCAGGGCATCCTCATCAGGCCAGAGCCTGACTTACAACACAAACTATCACCCAAAGCAGAGTACCTGCGAAACACAGACAGCTACAAAGTCTGTCGCATGCTGTGTCCAGGCATAAAAGAGTGTCTGATTCTAGAGACAGGGGAGCAGGTAGTGTATGACTGCAGCAGTCATGATATGCCTATCAGCACCCATCATCCTGCCACATGGCCTGACTGTGGTATACCTCAACACATGGAAAAAGTGAAAAGAAGTCTTTGTAAGTCATGTATTCTGCATGTTCCTATGCTCTTCTTCTTTCAGTTTCTTCACACCTGTATTTCGTAATGTCATGGTGATTGTGGCTTCTTTGGATATTGTGGTCTTTGCATGAAGTGCTTTGTCAGTTTTGTATTGCAGCATGTTTGGAATTTGCAGGATGGTGATACTATAGGTTGTGCCCTCTTTTTTGCCTGGAAGTGGAATCCTTGACAGGCATTGTCAGTAATCAGCTTTCCTACTGTCCCCAGTGTGTCAATCCAATATGTTGTTTAAACCGTGCCAGCTTTTTGTTGAGAGTGGCAGCACAAAATAAATGAATAAGCCAGTTTAGTCAAGATAAGATTGAACTGATTGAAACCAAAGCAGTATACTCAAGAGCTTACCCAATCATCTCTTATCCAAGCCAGCCTGCATCTCAGGCAGATCCAAAGCCAATCCTGTCCAACCCAGTCCAACGTTTCCAACCCAGTCTACTACCGTACAACCTAAGCTTATGTCCAAGTCAGTAATTATCCTGTCCAGTCCAAGCTAATTCTGTCTAACCCAAATCAACCCTGTTCATAACAAACCAAGCCAGTCCAACTCAAGCCAGTCCTGTCCAGCCCAAACTTAGTCCAGCCTAAGCCAGTCCTGTGCAACTAAAAAATAGCCTGTCCAGCTTAAGCCGGTCTGTCCGACTTAACCAGATCTGTCCAGCCAAAGTCAGTCTGTCCAACTTAACCGGATCTGTCCAGCCTAAGTCGGTCTGTCCAACTTAACCAGATCTGTCCAGCCTAAGTCAGTCTGTCCAACTTAACCAGATCTGTCCAGCCTAAGCCAGCCTTGCTTAATTCAAACCAAGCCTGCACAGTTCAAGCCAAAATTGTCCAAGCCAAATCATTCCTGTCAAACTGAAGCCAGTTCTGTCCTACCCAAGCCAGTCTTGTTCAGTCCAAGCCATCCAGCTCAGTCCCAGTGCAACATAATGCTGAAACCAGCTGACCCACAACAAGCAGAGTTGAAATGCCTATATCTATAGTGTCCAGTATTTCCACATCCCTGGTACTTTCTGCAATGTTTTCTTTGTGTGCATGCAGTCAATCAGAAACTTTGATAGAAATGTTATGTGAACACATTTACAGAGACAGAAATCCACAGTATAAGCCAGGCAAAAATTAAAGATGCGAAACGTCTGCAAAATCATCAGTACTTTAGAACTTGTTACAATTTACTTTTTGTTATGGTGTGCAGTTTTCAACATCTTTTTAAAATAGTAACAGATGAAAATTTAAAAAAAATGAGACTTTTTGTGCTGGTCTTTTAATTTAAGGGATTTAACAAAAGTTCAACCAATAGTATGAAAAATAAGGAGACCAAAGAGTTGAACAGCCAGCTAAATGCCACTTCATTCCATTGGTATTTCATTAGACAGAAAAGATCAAACTATAGAAATTGGCTTTTCCATTGTTTATAACAAGTACCCCCCCCCCCCTTTTTTTTTTTGTTTGTTTGTTTGTTTTCAACCTATCAATTATCATTGTGTGGAAATATGCATGAAAATTGCTTATAAGTTTCTGATTGATTTCTTACAAATTTTGCATCTTTTACTTGTCATAATTCATTGTATGTTTTTCCTAGAATTGGTATAGCTTTCAATCCATCATAGTATTTACTGTGGTCAGACATGTATTATTTTTCTGCATGAGCGCTGCTGTGGGATTTAGTATGGTTATATGATGCACCAGTTGTCAGTGTTAGGAGTTGTTGTTAGCGTATGAAAAGCTTATGGGTGTTCAGAAAGAGCAGATTTCTGGAATAAACAGCTTAAGCTGTACTCGGTGCTGAAGGTTTCACAAATGTGATAATCCTATATACACATTCATATTAATACACTAAACATTCCAATTTAACCAACTGTTATATCTGAAGATTTCCATTAAACATATTAACATCCAACAAGTGTGACACAATTATGTTTAAGAGATCTTTTGATGTTTGCATTTCCCAGCGGAAGACTGCAAGGGTGACCAGTTCATGTGTCCTATGAGCACAGATTTTTTTTTTCATATTGTCTTTACTATAAAGGCAAAAAAGTGAAGGCTGCAGATCTTGGTGACAGGACCATAACCTGGATTTCAGTACAGAATTGCATTGGTGGAAGGCTAAATGACCAAGTCATAAAACAGATTTTTTTTTTTTTTTTTGCTGTCCCAACCTCTGCGCCACCTTAGAGGCAGTGCACCCACGCCGCTCATTCCGACACCCCGTCCACAGCCACAGCCCGGTCGGCCTCGCCGCAGGCCTGGCACCGGCAATCCACAGGGAGCAGTCAATGTCAAGTCGTCAAGAGGCAACCCACCGGAGGAGACACTGCACTGCTGCCGAGTCACTTCGGTGGTGTTCAGTGGCGCCTGTTCTGATCTAACATACGCAGGACACCACCTTCTATGCCCCCTACTGAAGACAATAATTGCTTAGTTGCGGAGCCGGCGTGAGTGAGCTCTCCCTCCGGAGGGTGCCACCACATCCGTCCAACGACAGCTCCCATGGACTCACTGATACCGGTGACCCCGACGGAACCAAACCAAGGCCACAGATGCGGAGAGGACATCGAAATTGAGGTCACCATGAGAGCAGGGCATGAAGGGCCACAGAATTTGAGACATTTCTTTTATGCTGATCGATGAGAATGAGGATGATTAAGATGATGCTACGGATTTCCATTTCGGTCTGAGACTACATGACAGGGCTGTACTCTACGCTTCCTTTCATAATATATCCCAGCGTCAACCAGGCCCGAGAGATATAGGCACCTGCAGTGTTGGTCAGGAAATTTGAGCAACACTCTCAGAAACGCATCCAGTAAGTGGATGAAACTCGACTGTGTGGTCCCAGTCTTCCCAACTGAGTCCACAGCAAACTCAACTCTGGGTCAGAAAAACCCACATGACTCTGATGGGATTCGAACCCACGACCTCCCAGCCGGGAGTCCGCGACGCTAACCACTTGGCCACGGCGGCTGGTCATAAAACAGATCTAGCTAAGTAACAAAGATTTCAAGTGTACCCAGTATACAGATGTGACTGGTGTTTTTGCCTTCAGATTATGAGAGCTATGAGTTAATGAGGTCATCATGAGATAGTTTGGAATTCTTCAGATGTCTAATGTTCCATTAGAATTAAATAGTTGACTATCTATGTAAATGAATGATGGAATGGTCATGATGTAAATTTCAGATGGGGTCCCAGATTCTGGAGACAAATTCACAGTCCACAATACTGATGCAGCCAGCACCACAGAATTTGCATCTCAGCCTGGCCATTCTTTGCTCCCTCCATCTTCTAGATCTGCCCAGGATCAGATGTCAGTCAGAAGTCAGCCTGAAAAACAGGAAGCAGAGGAAAGTCATGATGGTTCCTATCTGTGGTTGCAACGCCAGGTCCTGTGGAGAGCAGGAAGTTCTGGGATGCCTGCAGTGAAAAGTGTAAAGGAAAATGTGAAGGGTGACCGTCATATCACCAGTCCCAACAGCAGACACCAGGGCTCTAGGGAGGTTAGAGGAGATAGCAGAGGCAGGCAGAGTACAACTGGAGATGGTAGATTGGAGACGTCTACGTCTGTATCAGCATCAACTGATGTCAGCGGATCCATGGCTAGTCCAGGGGCTATTCCAAATTTCAATACTCTACGTGACCAACAGGTCAGTCTGACTGTCTCTGTCTGTTTGCTTGTCTTGGTGTGTAAACATTTTGGGAAACATAATGAACTGATGGCAACATGTTTTTTCTTTTCTTTTTAGTTGTTGTTCTCTTGGTCATTAAAGGCCATTTTGTTTTCAAAATGCTGCCAGGAAAGAGTCTTTTACAGTTTTGTTACACTATTTCAGACCAGCCAACCTGCTCATGTGTGAGCCTTGCCAGGCCTTGTACTAGCCATTGAGTAAAATGACAGTCTAATGAAGTAGACAGTCAATATGACCATAATTTACTACCGCTGTAATCTAGGCCAGTTTAAGTGTTAGTTTCACAGTTAGGCCAGTGTAGCTTGCCGGAAGTTCAGCTGCCATTGTTGTTGTTCTATGGGGAATAAGAAGAAGACAAAGCAGCTGTGTTCAGCCAGCTCACAGTCGGGCCCCAGTGACACAGTCACTTCATTGCTAACATCCACTCCAAGTAAAAAGTGTAAGGTTTCCACTGTGGCTGAAAAATTAGAGAAGTTTGCTTACGATCAGACCAGTAGGCCTAGCACTAGCAGGATAGACTCGAACATTGAAACCGCCGAAAGTACCATGGGTGATCGCGATGATCATGGTGATTCTGTTTCACTTGGGTCGATGCCCAGAGGTGTTACAAATGATGATCTCATGGAGAAACTATGCTCGAGTAGGGTGACAATTGAGAAACTTGTGCAGACTGTCGAAGAGCTTCATGCATCAGTGTTTGACCTCCAGACGGAGAATGATAGATTGAAGGCAGAAGAAAAAGGACTGAAAGATAGTGAAGAGAACTTGAAGAGCATGCTTGCCAAAGTGAAATTTACTGCAGAGTTAGCAGATCGGAAAAGTGAGGAGCTGTCTGCTTATGTCTGACGTAACAATCTTAGAATTTTGGGGGTAGGTGAGGACAGTCATGACAAAGAGGAGACTACAGCTGAATGTGAACAAAAAGTGTTGGCTTTGTTCAGAAACCAGTTAAAAGTGACAGTTGACCCCAAAGATATTGAAGCCATGCATTGTGTGGGTGTTCCCAGGAAGGGGTCATCGCCTTCGACCAGTGCAAAACCACCGAGAGGCATCATCGTGCGATTTGTGTCCCGACGAGTGCGTGATGAAGTGCTATATGCACGCAAGAAACGTCTTGTTCCAAAATAGTTCTGGTGGAGGATCTGAAGCCTTGGGCCTACGCATTACTGTGCACTACTAGGGACAACAAGATGGTCTGTGACAGAGCCTGGTCAAAGAATGGAAAGGTGTTTATGACAACATTGTGTGGAAAGATTGTCCAGGTTGACTCAGAAAATGGGACTGATACAGGCGGAGAGTGGAAGGATCATCCACCAGGCTGTGAGTGGGTGTCGATCATGATGGAGCTGCAGACTTACCACTGACAGTAAACATCCTCGGCGGGGAGCCTGGTGTGTTTCTTTGGCTCTCACCGGACATACTAGAGTGATCTAGTCAAGTTCTGGAATGGTCTGGTGTGTTGGGTGGGAGTTCTGGGAGCATTCTGGGCTGTCTTGCCGATGGTGTGTAAGTCATAGTGTGATTTTGTCTATTTTTGGTCGTCTGGCCGACTAATTCATTTGTCAGTTAGATCTACCATGCCTTGTAACCACATAATTATGTTGATTGTTCAATGTGATGATAGGTGGTTTTCAGATATTGCTTGTAGTAATTTGAAGTAGTGCTTCTACAGTTAATACAGTAACTCTTTTGGCATTGTTTACGGAGATAGGGGTCTTGTTTTTCAGTCAGGCCCCAGTGACACAGTCACTTCATTGCTAACATCCACTCCAAGTAAAAAGTGTAAGGTTTCCACTGTGGCTGAAAAATTAGAGAAGTTTGCTTACGATCAGACCAGTAGGCCTAGCACTAGCAGGATAGACTCGAACGTTGAAACCGCCGAAAGTACCATGGGTGATCACGATGATCATGGTGATTCTGTTTCGCTTGGGTCGACGCCCAGAGGTGTTACAAATGATGATCTCATGGAGAAACTATGCTCGAGTAGGGTGACAATTGAGAAACTTGTGCAGACTGTCGAAGAGCTTCATGCATCAGTGTTTGACCTCCAGACGGAGAATGATAGATTGAAGGCAGAAGAAAAAGGACTGAAAGATAGTGAAGAGAACTTGAAGAGCATGCTTGCCAAAGTGAAATTTACTGCAGAGTTAGCAGATCGGAAAAGTGAGGAGCTGTCTGCTTATGTCTGACGTAACAATCTTAGAATTTTGGGGGTAGGTGAGGACAGTCATGACAAAGAGGAGACTACAGCTGAATGTGAACAAAAAGTGTTGGCTTTGTTCAGAAACCAGTTAAAAGTGACAGTTGACCCCAAAGATATTGAAGCCATGCATTGTGTGGGTGTTCCCAGGAAGGGGTCATCGCCTTCGACCAGTGCAAAACCACCGAGAGGCATCATCATGTGATTTGTGTCCCAACGAGTGCGTGATGAAGTGCTATATGCACGCAAGAAACGTCTTGTTCCAAAATAGTTCTGGTGGAGGATCTGAAGCCTTGGGCCTACGCATTACTGTGCACTACTAGGGACAACAAGATGGTCTGTGACAGAGCCTGGTCAAAGAATGGAAAGGTGTTTATGACAACATTGAGTGGAAAGATTGACCAGGTTGAGTCAGAAAATGGGACTGATACAGGCGGAGAGTGGAACCTCACCAGGATCATCCACCAGGCTGTGAGTGGGTGTCGATCATGATGGAGCTGCAGACTTACCACTGACAGTAAACATCCTCGTGGGGAGCCTGGTGTGTTTCTTTGGCTCTCACCGGACATACTAGAGTGATCTAGTCAAGTTCTGGAATGGTCTGGTGTGTTGGGTGGGAGTTCTGGGAACATTCTGGGCTGTCTTGCCGATGGTGTGTAAGTCATAGTGTGATTTTGTCTATTTTTGGTCGTCTGGCCGACTAATTCATTTGTCAGTTAGATCTACCATGCCTTGTAACCACATATTTATGTTGATTGTTCAATGTGATGATAGGTGGTTTTCAGATATTGCTTGTAGTAATTTGAAGTAGTGTTTCTACAGTTAATACAGTAACTCTTTTGGCATTGTTTACGGAGATAGGGTTCTTGTTTTTCTTTATCAGCCCATGATTGTAGATAATTTGTATTCCTCACTTTATTAAGGAAAAGGAGGGCAGGACGAAGAAACGACCTTATAATACTAATACAGAAATAGTATCCACACTGCACAGGTCTACGAACTTAGTGGACAGTTTTTTTGTTTTGTTTTTTTTCCCTAGATTCAGACGGATTTCAGGCTTTGTGCGTGGGGGTAAACAACAAGTTGCCCCAGTATGTATGGTCAATGTAACATATTTGTTTTCATTTTTCAACTTCTTGTGTTAGTTTTGCTTTGTAATTGTATTGTGTGTGGTTTGCTGAGTGTCAGTCAGTGTTTGTGTCATGGGCTGTGGAGAGATAGAGGAACTTTTTTGAAAAAAGCTTTTGATTGCTTTTTTGTACATGTTGATAAATTCTTTTGGTATGTGCATACAGTGTATGTGGGTTTACATGGGTCTTCTTTTAGTGTGGAATGTGATTGGTTCTATTTTGAAAGACCCTGGGCTTTATTTGATGTTTATATGATCATATGTACAAATAGTACAACTACTATTAGGGAGAGGAAAATTTGCAATAATGGAGAGATACTGACTATGGGCTTTGGACCTGGGGAGAGAATCACTGATGTAATAATATGGTAAACAAGAAGTTAAACATAAAATCAATGGGATTCAAAGTATGTTCTCTAAACTGTAACAGACTTAATGATTTAAAAAAAAGGAAGGATGTGCTTGAATTCCTAAGAAAGCAGAATAATATCTATCTTTTACAGGAAACTCATCTTCCATCTAAGCAAGAAAACTTGATTAGGTCAAACTGGGGTTATTCAGTATGGTTGGCAGGGTCTGAAACAAATAAAAATGGAGTAGCAATTCTATTTAATAATAACTTTGAACACAAAGTACACAATGTGGTTCGAGATCCGGAAGGACAGTATCTTCTTTTAGATGTAGAGTTTCTAAAAAAGCGTAAAACGCTAGCCAGTATATTTGGGCCTAGCGCTGGAGATCATCCAGTTGTTTTTTTTAATACGCTGAGTGCCACCTTAGAATATTTCGGTAATGATAACTTAATCTTGGGAGGGGATTGGAATGTGGTTCTAGATGGAAAACATGATGCAAGAAATTACTCTAACAAACCAAATAGACCTAGAACTCGGAAAGCAGTAAAGGATCTGATGGCAGCTCATGACTTGATTGATGTTTTCAGAACATTACACCCAAATGTGAATAAATATACTTGGCGCAAATTCAGTACTGTAAAGCAAAGTAGGTTGGATTACTTCTTTATTTCAGAATCCCTACTGTCTGAGGTGAGTGGTTCTAGTATTGGATGTAGCTATCACTCTGACCATTCTGTCATTGATGTATATTTTATGGTTGAAAATAGGAAAAGAGACAGGCAGTTCTGGAAATTCAATAACTCTTTGTTAAAAGATAAAAGATATGTTGATGAAGTGAAAAAAGTAATATTAGAGTTAAAAAAAAGAATATGCGCTACCTGTATACAATCCTGAGAACATTGAAAAGGTGCCTTATGATAAGCTTCAATTTACAGTCACTGATCAATTATTATTTGAAATGTTATTAAAAGTACCTGAGAAAACAGTTTCCTACTCATGCTATAAAAAGAAAAGCAGATTCAACAGGGGAAACAGAACTTGAAACTAGGATTTCTGACTCGAGTTCAAGCGTTAACAAAGAAAATTTAGATGAATTATAGCAATTGAAATTAAAACTACAAGAACTGCGAGCAAAGAAAACTGAAGGCATAATTATCAGATCTAGAGTTAAATCGATTCAAGAGGGGGAAAGCCAAGTCAATATTTTTGCAGTTTGGAAAGTAAGAATTTTATAGACCGCTAATGAGTTTTCTTGAATGTAACGAGGGTAAGATTATTTCTGATCATGCTGATATCTTAAAAGAAGTTGAAGGCTTCTATGAACAGTTTTATTCAGAACAGGATGTAAGAAATGTAGATTTTGATCAAATTATCAGGGATGCCAATAAACTAACACAAGAATAAAGAAATCAGCTGACCATTGACTTTAAATGAAATCGGCGAAGCATTAAAGAGTATGAAAAACAAGAGTCTTGGATCGGATGGCTTTACGGTAGAATTTTGTAACTTTTTCTTTGCGGATATAGGCACATTTTTGGTCAGATCATTAAATGATGGGTTTGAGAAACAATGTATGTCAGTTACACAAAGACAAGGGGTGATTATTTGCATACCCAAGGACGATAAACCAAAACAAAATTTGAAAAATTGGAGGCCAATTTCCCTACTGAACACTGCATACAAAATTGCTCTGCCTCAATAGCTAACCGTATAAGATATATTTTGCCAAAAATAATCCATGATGATTAAAAGGGTTTCATGAGCGGGCATTGCATTGGTGAAAATATTAGAAAAATCTATGACCTACTACAGTATACTGAAGAAGAAGGTAGTCCTGGTTTGCTTCTCAGTGTAGATTTTGAAAAGGCATCTGATAGTATCTCTTGGTCTTTTTTTGAATAAAGCACTCATGTTTTTCAATTTTGGACCAGATATGATAAAGTGGATATCCACCTTTTACAATAATATGATATGCTGTGTGTCTGTAAATGGACAATACTCAAAGTGGTTTCCAGTCAGACATGGAGTGCGGCAGGGGGACCCCTGCTCACCTTACTTATACTTAATTGGAGCAGAGGTTCTGTCACTTCTTATGAGACAAAATCATTACATTAAAGGCATTAAGGTAAGAAGGCAGGAGGTCCTCCTGTCGTAATTCGCAGACGACACCAGTACATGTCCTGATGGGTCTAAAAAGTCATTCAAAGAAACCATGAAAATAATAATGAAGATTCTTTGCCCAGATGTCCGATCTAAAAATGAATAATGAAAAAACAAACATAGTCTGGGTCGGAAGTATGAAACACTCATGCATAAGATACCTCCGTGATGAAAACTTTTGCTGGAATCCAGAGATTTTTAGAATATTGGGTATTCAGTTTTGCTTAGACCTGAAAAGAATGACTGAAATAAACTATCAAGGAAAATTACACAATATCAGATGATTATTGGGTAGATGGAATAAGAGGGATCTTTCTCCACTAGGTAGGATAACAATAATGAAAACACTGGTCATGTCAAAACTTACTTACCTTTTGATAAATTTACCTGATCCACCAGTGAAATTTGTTAAAGAGTTACAGACGTCATTTTCTATGGAACACTAAACCTGCTAAGAAAAGGTGTCTTTTTTTTTTTTTTTTTTTTAATGACTTGTGAATTGATTTTAACGTGGTGACAGCCCTGATGTGGCCCTTTGCGGTCGGCTGGGCTATAAGCAACATTATCTTATCTTATCTTAACCTGCTAAGATAAAGAAAAGTGTCGTCTGTAAACCATATGTTGATGGTGGGTTGCAAATGATTGATGTACAAGCATATATTACCTCTCTGAAACTATCCTGGCTTAAAAAGATAAGTTATGGAGGAAGTCTACACACTTTTGTTTTTGATTTATGTCATAGATTGGTAAATTTAGTGAAACTAGGGGAAGAATATGTGCATGCTTGCTTGAAATGCTGTAAAAACCCTTTTTGGACAGATGTCTTGAGACATTACAAGCATCTTTATCAGAAATGTCTCCCATTAAAGCCTGCAGAAATTTTGGCTGAATGCATTCATTATAACAGGGACAGACATGTTGTTGAGGGACAGACATGTTGTATTTGTTAAAGAATGGTTTGACGAAAATATTCTATTCAACCACCAGTTCTTCGATGTACATAATAATAGATTTCTTACCTTTAGAGAGTTCAGTGATCTCTACCCACATCTCAGTAGAACTAATTTTCTTTTGTACAATGGCATTATAAATGCTATAGTGCAATATCAACAAAAGTGTGGAATTAAGTTTGATTCTAAAAACCGTATGTGACGAGATGTGGATGAGTGGTAGGTGGATCCTCTAGGGGAAGGACTTAGAATAATTTCTCGATGAGAATTATCTTAACATTTCACTTACGCCCCCTCTCTTACTAGTGGTGGAAGGAGCAACTTTCCGGTGCTAGTCGTCGAAAGAAATTTATATTTGTTCCAGGTCTTGTTAGAATACTTTATAGTGGCTCTGAGAAAAGTTTCCTTAGGCCTGTACTCTTAAAAGTACTTGTAGCTCCGAGAGACAGAATTGAAGAGAGAAGTTCAAACACTCAACATTTGATTGAACAACAGAGAACTGACACAAGCTAAGTGCAATTTCACACATCAACTTTACTTGCTTACACATAGGTAAGTATAATTATAATGTCTGTTCTGTAGGCTAAGTTTTAGTTCTCATTGAACCACAACAATGAAGGGCCCTTCCTCACTCCTACTTTACTTGCTTACACTCTGTGCAGCCGCTTAAGTTGGAATACAGTGGGCCTGTCCAAGTTACTCTGATTGCATATTTTTATTACACATCCACTTCGCTTGCGTACACCCAGTGCAGTAGCCAGAGTGGTACTCAGACAGGTTCTCACTGTTTCACCAGAAAGTGAGGGTAAGGGTCTGATGGATTTGAGTCCAGGGGAATCAATAGCTTATCTTGTATCGGAGAGGGTAGTTGATCTCTCCTGTGGCTGATGACTGCTCCTCCTGTGTAGACCTGTGGTATGGCTGGGCTGTGGTGTGTCTTCTCAACCAGTCTTGCCCAGTGGTTGTAGCATGACCACGATCCCAGTACTGCGATAAAGAGAACTTGGTCTGTAGGTGAGAAGCTGATGGCTGAGAAGCTGATGGCTGGTTTGTCGAGATCACACATTTACCCTTTTATCTTTCAGAAGAGGTATGAGACACAGCCGGCAAAGTTTTCTCTGTGGTAGAGTTTCTACTATAACTATCAATCTCCACTTTTGTTTAAAGGCTGAGTTAAGCTTATGAAAGGGTAGGAGACAGTAATACAATGCTACACAGTTTCAGTCAAACAACTCTTCCATGTTTCTTATGAATTAAATCACATTAACTTGGGTTACACCTAGTCCAAGTACACATGTGATGTAGACCTAAAGTCATACACTACAAATCATTCCAACAATCACCAGTATTTACAAAATCAGCTTAGCAGTTTTTAACCTAGCACAGGCATACTGTTTTTCTGATCTAAATTTATCATTGAATTATCATCTTAACAGATAGAATTGCTTACTGGCAAAAGTCAGGGTGAACACAAAGAATAGTGGTCAGATTGTTAACAAAGAATCATAACCACAGGGTGGGAGCTTTTGCCATATGATGGCAAGCAAACCACTACACCAAATAATCATTCATCAGTTTGATAAATGTCACCAAGTATTTGTACAAAGTTACCATGTTAACCCACACGGCATACATAAAATCAATGCATAGATTCAAAATGTAAAACATAGTTTCCACTCACTTTTCCTGGGATGAATAAGTGATTTTGACTTGGGATCAAGAAGTAGGTTATCAGGCCTTCTCTCTGGTCGTCCCTTCGTCTTCCACGGTTCTGATCTACAGGCAGTCTTGAGGGGTCAGTGAAGTTGCGACCCTATGTGTCTGGTATATGTATTCTAAACTGCCAAATCAGGTTTCTGATCTGGCTGACAAGGTGTCGGTCAAACACTGGGAGTGAGAGGGGAGGGATCTATTCTTACCATCGGAAACCGTTTGAAGTTAGCGCCGAGTTCAGTGGCCGGGAAATTTATGCACGTGTAGACCGCAAATGTTAATTCAGACATCGCGGGTAAACTCAATGACATCCTTTATCAGGAGTCCGCAGCACGCGGACGGTAGATATGAAAGAGAGGGTGGGGGAGGAGGGTTGGAGAAGGAGGAAGGTTTGCCGGTTACTCTTTGTGGGAAGTGGGGCCGCACATGGCTCAGGTGGTGGTATGTGGAGAGAGCGGCAACGTGCCTTTGTGACACGGGATGGGGGGGGGGGGGGGTGGTGAAGATAGCGCCGGAAAGGGGAGGGGGGGGGGGTGATGAGACGGGCAATTGTTACAATGCAATGTAAATTTCCCTGGTTGAAAGGGGACAGGAGGTGGACCGAGAATAACGAAACGCATCACGCGTTTCCCATGACGTAAACTTTCTCTTGTAAGAGATCATGTAAGTCGGGCGGCTCACGCCGTTCTAAGAGAGAGAAAGGGGAGGGTGAGAGGGGAGAGTTGGCATAGATTTGAAATCTATTCTTCGGTTTTGGGTTTGAGTGGGACCGATCGGATGGGTTTGTCAAGCATTTCGTTACACCGTATAGCAGACACAAAAGTTTGGAAATCTATCAAAGAAGGAGGAAAGAGTGTCCATTGCATACTCTCGAGATCAGATGTTTGTCTTTCAGCGGCCATAAAGTGGAGCAGTGTTTTGAGTATCTCAGCTGGTTTAATATTTTCAAACAATGTAGTAAGTTTCATGACATAAAGCTGAAATGGTTCCAGATGAGGGCATTACATCGTCTGTTGCCTACCAGAAAATATCTTTATGACTGTAAAATCGTTGAGGATCCAATATGTCATTTCTGTCAAACAGAAATTCAGACAATCCAACACCTGTTATGGGATTGTGATATTGTTAACAAATTTTGGAATGACCATAACCAAATTCTTACTTCCAATTGTCAACACCGTGGTTTTTTGACTCTGTCAGACACCTTGATCATATTTGGCTGTAAAGAAGGTATTGAAACAGATTTTGGACTCAATTACATCTTGTTACTGGCTAAGTATTACATATTTAAAGTATCCATGACTAATGCAATGCCACAAGTACTCAGGGTTTTCTTTGCATGCTGAAACAGAGGTGTTCCGACCTTAGATATATGTACTCTTTGGAGGGTACACTGGCTCAGCACAATGAACAATGGTTTTTGTATCAGGGCCTGTTTTGATTAACCTTTTGCTTGAGTCCTTTGGATGCTTGTGAGGCAGTGGTTTGGGTCACATGGCCTTCCTCAGGTGGATGGGGGAGCAGGAGCTACTGCATACAATGCTGTTCGCAGTGGTTCTTGTTCTCTCATCTGCCTAGAGGGGAAGGCCGTGTGGCCAATACCAGAGGATTCAGATTGGTGTAAATTGTCACTCCCTCCGGAAGTCGGTTATTAGTTTATATTTTCCCTTTTGAAATGTATTTCATTTCACATGATTCAAATGCTGGATGTGTAACTACTCGCACATTTTTCTTAAATTTATTTATTTATTTATTTTAAGAATAATTCTGTTCATTTATTTATTTTTGTGTGTGTGTGATTTTTGTTTCGACAGGGTTTCTCTCCTCCTCCTTAGTTAGAGAGGGGTTTCAACTCTGGTTTTATTTTTGTGTTCCCAGTTTGGTCTCTCCTGCTCTCAGCTCTTCTGTACTTTCACTTTTGTTTGCAGAGGAGAGGGAGATATGCGGGGCAGATAACACTGGAAAGAATTCAAACTATAATTATATCTGACTGTCTCTTTCAGTCTCTGTCTGTCCTCTTGTCTGTCAGTCCCTTTCTTGCTCTCTCTTATCCTTTATCCAATTCTTATATATATATATATATATATATTCAGTTATAAACAAAGCTTGCTCTTATGTCTTAGATTAAAGAAATAGGGGGAGATAAACATTCATATCTGTAGTGGTAGATGATTCTGCCAAACTAACAGTATGTGCTTGAGTGGGTGAATGGGGACAAATAAAATAAATGCTTCTCAAAATGAGCCTTCAGCAAGCTTATAGTCTCCAAGGGGGAGACAATCTCCAATGGGGAGGAAACTCACTAACATATAACTCCTGGTCATATACCGATATTTCGAAACCTGATTGTTTCTCCTCAGTGACCGCGGAAAGTGGTAACTTCACTCCTCTGCCTTTTCGGTTTTAAGAAGAATGCTATCCCAGAAAAAGGCTGGTGTGCAATACCATGGTATGTTTGCTGAGTTTTCAAAAAAAAAACAACCAAAGGTGTCACCTAAGAAGCAAAAGAAAATCATGAAAGAGCAAAACAAGCTACATTTTCTTGTGAAAAGTAGAAAATATAAAAAGATAACCTCAGGCTCATTTTGAGAAGCTTTTATTTTATTTGTCCCCATTCACCCACTCAAGCACATACTGTTAGTTAGGCAGAATCATCTACCACTACAGATATGAATGCTTATCTCCCCCTATTTCTTTTATCTAAGACATAAGAGCAAGCTTTGTTTATAATTGAATATTTCTTGCAGTCATTGCAACACCAAGCTGCTCTGTAAGTTGCTGGAATGGTGCTCGGTACTTATCCTTGGAATTTATTAGTTTATTGTAATTTAGTCCCTTGCGGATTCATTCCAAGAACTGGCCCTCAGCACTTGTGTCTTATGAGGTTATCTTTTTATATTTTCTACTTTTCACAAGAAAATGTAGCTTGTTTTGCTCTTAAATGATTTTCTTTTGCTTCTTAGGTGACACCTTTGGTTGTTTTTTTTTGAAAACTCAGCAAACATACCATGGTATTGCACACCAGCCTTTTTCTGGGATAGCATTCTTCTTAAAACCGAAAAGGCAGAGGAGTGAAGTTACCACTTTCCGCGGTCACTGAGGAGAAACAATCAGGTTTCGAAATATCGGTATATGACCAGGAGTTATATGTTAGTGAGTTTCCTCCCCATTGGAGATTGTCTCCCCCTTGGAGACTATAAGCTTGCTGAAGGCTCATTTTGAGAAGCATTTATTTTATTTGTCCCCATTCACCCACTCAAGCACATACTGTTAGTTAGGCAGAATCATCTACCACTACAGATATGAATGTTTATCTCCCCCTATTTCTTTAATCTAAGACATAAGAGCAAGTTTTGTTTATAATTGAATATTTCTTGCAGTCATTGCAACACCAAGCTGCTCTGTAAGTTGCTGGAATGGTGCTCGGTACTTATCCTTGGAATTTATTAGTTTATTATATATACATATATATATATATATATATATATAATTGTGAGTGGATGTAAGTATAGGAATCTGCTGAAAAAACTCTGAGAAGCAGTGATGATGAAACATGTCAAGTTAATCAAACTTCTCCTGCATACCCATGGAAGTAATATCAGAAGAGTGTAATGTATGTGTGTGTGTGTGTGTGTGTGTGTGTGAGTATATATGTCATGTGTAATTCATGTATGTGCAAGACATCATGTACTACAAATATATCAACAACAACAACAAAAAAAGAAAGAAAATGACAGCCTAACAGAGAACAGCTCTTACTATATGAAAAGGTTCATATATTAGGGACAGAGCATGGCTACAAATGTAAATGACAGCAGACTTTGCAGAAAAAAAGATTAATGTTTCTGTTATTTTATTTTTTTTTTAACCACTGAGAAACAAAACGGGTAAAGCATAGCAGGTGCGTCCGTTTGTGTAAATAACAGTTTCTTGCAAGTTACTGGGACCAATGGATACATTGTTTGAACATTTGTCAGGTTAGATTCATCATTTCACATGAACATGGTTCAGTGTGGAGCCATCAAGAAAAATTTTTGAGTACATGTACTTGCTTTCCTTTTCTGAAGAATCATTTGATTGACTGTTGGGCAAATGAGTATTTGAGTGCAGTGTATGCAAATGTTCATGAAACAACTTACAGCGTGGACATGAGAAGGAAATGGAAACATACTTTACCACAAATTGTATTGCATTTCAGACCCCTTTTTCCCTCTTCTTTCTTTCTTTGATTTAAAATGGTCGTTGTGGGTTATGATGACGATCTTATAAAGATACATTGTGGTCTGAGATGACGTGATATCTTTCATAATATATCCTGGCATTGGCTTAGGCCCTAGAGATACAGACATTTGCAGTGTTTGCCCAGAAATTGGAGCAACAATCTCAGAGATGTATCCATGAAGTTGTTGTACCAGTCTGTCTGTGTAAGCCCTCAACTCATTCAGATGTGGGTCAGAAATGTCCAGGACAGAAAAACTCTGAACCTGTGACCTCACAGCCCACAGTATTAATGGGGATGTTTCCTTGTTTGTTCTGTGTGCTCTGTGCTGTCATATCTGCTAGATGATTCAGTGTCATGAGCAGCGTTTATTTGGAGTTATGGGTGTGTACTTATTTCATCATGGGAGCAAGAGTTACCCTACGTGTTTGTTATTCCCAATGCTAGCCACTCAGGTTTCAAATTCTTCCTCTTCAGCAACACCATTTTCTGTATGATTTCAGCTAAAAATGAAAATCATCCACTGAAAAAGAAAAATGAATACAGAGAAACTTAAGCTAGGGAGAAGTGTTGTGTCTGAATAGCCTGGAATGAACAGTAGGGAAGCAGTGTCATGGTGTGGTTAAAATCTGCGCGCCCCCCCCCCCCTCCACCCCTGCCTTCACCCCCCCCCCCCCTCCACTCTGCACTCTACCCTCCTCTTGTACTGAAATAATATTTTATTGAAAAAACATGGCTGACTGGCGTCTACTTTAACTTTCAATACTGTGCGCTAGTATATTGTCATTGTACCTCAGACTTAGACAGACAATCCTTATTCTCACTAATCTTAAGGATCAAGCAAGAAAGCAAGGACGGGAACTGAGAATGTGAGACTATCAAATAGTGTTCAGTCAGACTTTCTTCTTCTCTTATCCTCCCTGTTTTTCCTCCGGCTTTCCTGTCAGAGTGGCATATACTCAGTCTCACTTTTTAGATTTCTTCTGCTGTTTCTGTTTGTCTCATGGTGGAATATACTCTCTCTCTCTTTTGATGTTACTCTCTTTAATTTCATGGTGTTTTTTTTACTCTGTCACTTTCTGTCTCTTTCCTTATCTCTCTATCTCACACACATGCACACACACACGCACATTCGAATGTGCACACACACACACACTTGCACCCTCTCTCTCTCTCTCTGACACATATATACACATTCTTGTATTGTTCAGTCTCAAACTTAGGACAGAAAATAATGGAATTACAGACAGCTCCGCTCATAATATTTGAGCTTATACATTGTGTAGCTAGTGTTGAAAATGCTGTTGGTTTTTGAAACAGGTCAGCTGGCTTTCTATGTACCGAATGCTGGAAGAGCAACATCGAACTCAACTACAGGCACAGTATACAGAACATCAGCGGATGATCAACGACATGCAGAGACAGTTAGAGGGAGAGCTGCTGAGTCAGCAGCAAAGCATGCGGCAGAAACTGGAAAGTCATCGTGAGGTGAGGGCCAGGCCCTGACAAAGGTCCCTAGACACACACTCTCCCTCAGCTACATTTATGTGACCACTTTGTGCAGGATCAGTGTCAACTGGTTTCATTACTTCTGCCAAAGAGGTTATGATTCTATTCATGTTAGTCGGTAGGTGTCTGTCCAGTGTTTCTTATGATGCACTGCTGGATGTACTCTCAGATGTTTGAGTTTGATGCACAGATTTTCACTCAGAGTGTCCCAGGGGCACATAGATTTTTTTTCATGCAAGAACACTCGTTTTTCTGCATCTTTATTTGAGGTGACAAAAAAAAAAAAATTCTTCAAGAGATGCTGTGACTTGGTTTTGTGGACAAAGACAGCTAAATGCAATAACTACAGAATTGCAAATTTGAAGAAGAAACGGTATTAGTTCCGCCAGACGATACAAACAGATTACAGGACAAAACATAATGCATTTCAACCTCTTGGGTCTTCTTCAGGCAAAAACAAACAACATTTAGGACAATGAAAACGGAAGTACGAGTAACCACTTACCTTCGCATATTCCGCGCAAAATGGGTGTTGGATGAAAACAAGGCCATTAAGAAGGTAATCATGGGAGTTGAAATAATAATGATGACAATAATGATAATGGCAGCAATAGCAATAATAGTGATAATAGTGGCGATGATGAAGACGTGAATAATAAGAGGAGGAATACTGGGTTGTTGTTTTTTTTTTTAATTTTTGTTGTTGTAAAATGATGATAATGGTTGTAGTGTTCATAGTAGCAAAACACTGAAGGGGAGAAAGAAAAATTGGGGTGGAGGGTAGTAAAACAGTAGGGTTTGTTTGTTTTGTAATTATTGTTTAATGGTATGATGTATTAGTGATGATAGTGTTATGGTAGATTGATAATAGTGCTTAGTGGTAAGGAATAGAAATGAGTAAAAAAAAAACACACCTACAACTAATGGGTGGTGATTATGATGATAATATTAATAATAATGATTATTTATGGTGCTTAATCTTAAATCGTGAACCATAAGCGCTTACAAATACAGAAAAGGTTGATGATAATATTAATAATAATGATTATTTATGGCGCTTAATCTTAAATCATGAACCCAAAGCGCTTACAAATACAGAAAAGGTTAAACAAATCATAAACTGGGTTCGTACGCTCCTTGAATTTCTGACAGCGAATTTCAAGACCTTGAAAACCTTTGAAAATCAATAGAATGTGGTTCTGTTGACCAAACCTCCGTGAAAACCTTTGAAAATCAAGCCATCAGCTCCAAAAATTTTTAATGTGGCGAAAAGAAATGGCAGTTTGATTTTTCTGCGTTCAGGTTAATGAAAAATTATTTTAAAACAAATTTTTACAAACATGGTCGTGATCCTAGATTGTTGTCTGCTATTTAACCAAGGGAGATAATTTGTAGCTTCATCAATTTTGATGAAGTTACAAATTATCTCCCTTGGTTAAATAGCAGATGACAATCCAGAATCGCGATGATGTTGTTTTCAAACATTTTATTTCCTTCTTCAGCATAAGCATTTGTTATATCACATTATCAGTCATGATCCATTCACAATGATTTTAAATTCAAAAATGTAGTTGTACATGTATTAGTAAATGAATAGGATTCAGTTAAAGAGTTTTTTTGTTTTTTTTATATATATATACGTCAGAGTACGACCAATCAAGGCAAAAGGGGACAAGGATGGAATAATAACAACATAGTATATCCATAACTTTATATATATAAAATTGAAGAAAAAAAATAAGCAAGCACAGGCATCCACACACACTCACACACACACACACACACACACACACACACACACACACACACACACACACACACACAACACATACAAACACACACACACACACACAGAGTTCTTTATGTCACAGATTTACAAGGATAGGGACAGAATGGGCAGCTAGAGGAAAGGAGTTGCAACAATCTTCATACACTGAAATAGGTGGTAGAGACAGGGTGGTAGTCTCCTGATAGTAGTCACCCCACCCCACTGACCTTGGGCTGAAACAATTAATCGAAAGTTCGGATTGCGACGATGTTTGTAAAAATTTGTTTTTAAATATTTTTTTCATCAATCATAACGCAGAAAAATCAAACTGACATTTCTTTTTCAATTTTTACACAAGTATTGTAGCCTTGAAATAAAATAAACACTCCTTGAAAACTCCTTGAATTTTGTTCTTGGGAGTCTGTAGGATACCTGATAAATTAAACTAATAAGAAGATGAATATTGTAATAAGTACCATGCACCTACACACACACACACACACACACTCACACACACTCACACACACACACACACACTCACTCACTCACTCACTCACTCACTCACTCACACACACACACACACACACACACACACACATACACACACACACACACACACACACACACACACACACACACACACACACACACTACACACACACACACACACACACACACTGTCTCACAACAATAGACGCAACAGCATGCGCGCACATATGCGCGTGCGCACACACACACACAGAGTCAAACATGCACACACACACACACACACACACACACACACACACACACACACACACACACACGTCGCAGAATCAATTTGATGTGAAGGGAAGGGGAAGAAAGAACTGCTATTGATAGGTGAAGAGGGTTGTTTTAAGAGATGCCTTGAAGGAAGACAGAGAGTTTGAACTGCGCAAAGATATTGGGAGTTTATTCCAGGAAATGGGACCCTGAAAAGAAAACGAACGATCGCCATAGGTTTTAGTTTGAAATCTAGGGATTTTGAGCAGAGTGTTGTCGGTAGAAGAACGCATCTGCCTAGAAGGAACATAGGGATGAAGGAGATCAGTGGGGGGAGGGGGAGAGAGAGAGGGGGGGGGGGGGGCTGAGGTGTGGGAAAGCTCATATCTCTCCGCCTATACATACATGTGTACAGGGAGGAGGGAAGGGAAACTCACGTAAACGGTATTACTGGAAAAGCCAACAGTACTATTGGATGATGATCATTGTCATGAGTGAAACAATGTGTTGGCATTAATATAATAATGCCAGTTGGAAATGGGAATGATCAATGACTGATGGATGCTAATCATTGTCATAAGTGAAATAATGTGTTGTCATTAATATAATGATGCTGGTTTGGAAGAAATTGAAGTGATCAATGACTGTTGGATAACGATCATTGTCATAAGTGAAATATTATGTTGGTATTAATATCATAATGCTGATTGGGAAGAGATGGAAATGGTGAATGAGGAAAGAGTTAAAAAAAAAAAAAGGGGGGGGGGGGGGGGTTACACACACACATAAAAGGAGAAACTCATAGACGGCTACATGAAGTAGCAGTAGCTGATGAGTAGCATACATTCATTAATTTCATAATACTAGCATGAACGCTAATGGCTCTAAAAGCTTCATTTTGCGCAACTGTCCTGCTCAGTTTGAGGTTAAATTATTGTGAACTTGCAAATACTTGCCATGTAAGTGTGACGCAATGTTCTCAAGTTATACGAGAATGTAAGCAGGAACGGTTGTGTCCAAATCCCGCCCATTAAACGTCAGACAACCTCCCCTCACTTTTGTTGATCATGATGTTAGATCTAGATTATACGTAATACCAGTGCGCATGATCTCTGAAGTGTGAGTCTTGCGCATGCATCACCTGTCTTCATTTGACACAACTGTTCCTGCTTACGTTCTCGTATAAATCAAGAACATTGCGTCACACTTACATGGTAAGTATTGGCAAGTTCGCGATAATTGTTGTTACATATTTACAGCTGCAACAATTAACTTTGTTAAAAGGGATGAGTACCCAAGGGCTGTTACTGATGATGTGCAGGCCTTGAGAGAGACCTCTTCCTATTCAGGCAACAACAGGACCCAAGCCAGCAGAGGATGGTATAACAAACACAGTGTCCAAGGTGATGGTGGTGACCTGTTTCCGTGGTCTGATGAGTTGTCCCCACTGCAGGAGAAGGAGACATATACCACAGATGCCTCACGGCCAGTTCAGAGCGGATCTAGCCAGTCATCATATAGGGACAACACAAACTCCCTAGAGATAAGTGGAGAAAAGCGATTGCGTGGAGGAGTGTACAGCAGTCCCATGCCCACTGCAAAATTCAGAACATCAACTAGGGAAGTGAGTGCATATGACCTTTCAGACCTTAAATCCCATCTATGCCTGCTTTTGAAATAATGATTTGGATGTGAGGAAATAGAAAGCATGTAGTACGTTCAGTATGAGCGATGTTGTTTATTTAGGTTGAAAGGTTAGAACAGATTTCATAAAACATGCAGGTCTAAGCATGATGCAAATTTTTAGTACATCGCTCTTTGCATCATGTTGGAGCTGTTAAAGATTAGCTGTGGTTTTGTATGAAAGAAAAAGATGTTTCAATATCAGATCTTGAACAGAAGTTGAAAGCCTGTGGGAAAAAATAGATATTGCAGTATCTTTGTTCTTGACTAGTGTTAATGTCAACATTATTGTCATTAACCCTTTCACCGCCAGACGTTCTGTTTTGCATCCCCATCGCCAGCCATTTTTAAAAAAAAACTATTTTATACCAGCGCGTGTGAAACGCAGATATCACTGGAACTAAACAACCAATTCTCATGTTGTTGTTTTTTTTTAAATGGAGGAGATACACTGTATTTTTATTATATTATATGTTAGTAATGGTTAGTCAACAACAATTTCAAATTTTCAGTAATTTCAAGTGGAAAAAAAAATGCAAAATAAAAAGAAAGAATGTTATATTTCTTGTCAACATAAAAAAGAAGAAAGCATGCTAACAAACTCAACAGGGAAGGAAAAATACTCCACTCATCAAATGAAGACCAGAAAGTATGGAATATTGAACAGAAAAAAAAAGCCATAAATCCACATACTCCAATAGCAGAAAACTGGTGACGGCAGTATACAATAGACAAGAAAGTGTCAAGTTTGTGATTATGTCCAGGGTTTAGTTTTCAGACAGAATGACAGCTACGAATGACTCTATTCCTACTGTCTATGCTGTACACAAGATGACTGGGCAAACTCTGAGGCATTAGTCCAGCCCATGGATCAGCTGACGGGCGGCCTTCCAGAAATCTTGTCATGTGTAATAAAAGTTCAAAGCTGACAGTGGGGCACATGGGCAGCTGAAAGGTTTTACACTGAAAACAGGTCTGCACTTTCTTCCACCCTCTTTGTGTCCTGGAGCTACAGGCAGTGCAGTCAGGATGGTTGTCATCATCTGTTGTTTTTTTTTTAAATGTCACTCTGTCAAGCGTGTTGGTGGTTTGACTGTGTCATCATCAGCGTGAATGCAGCATCAGGGAAGAAAAGCTGGAAGTAGTCCACAGGCTGAAAATTATCCTTGTTCACAGCACTCCTGAAACAGCAATCAGAGGAATAATTAGTGATATGACTCATGAGGTAATGCAAAAAAGCAATCATACACACACGCATGCACGCACACACACTCACTCACTCTCTGTCACTCTCTCTCTCCCTCTCTCTCTCTCTCTCTCTCTCTCTCTCTCTCTCTCTCTCTGTTGAAAACAATAATTTTTATGAAAATAAAGTCATTCACTTGCCTGTTGGTCTCTGGAACCTGGGGAGCCATTCTCCTGGGGCGTATGAGTCAAGCTGGTAATAATTCCCACTCAAACACATCTCTGCCGCACACCTCTGACACATGTCAGTCAGCCATGCCCCCTTCGATCTCGACCCCATTGCAAGCCAGCTGTGCTTGCAGTTCATTGTCTCTTAGATCTTCGTGTTGCTCGCCCCTCACTATCATGTCTTACACAGTGCTTCAGTCACTGCTAGATGGCCCAAAGCCAACAACACACTGGTTCACACACAGCACAGCAGGCCTCGTCTCCCCTCTACTTGGCACGCGTCCAACGCCTCACTTTGTAGTAATTCGGTCAAGCTCTCGTTATCCCATGTTTCCTGGTCACCATGTGGGTGTTCTTCATCTGAATCAGGATCAGCTGACCGTCTATTCAAGATTTCCAGCACCTGATCTGTGGTAAATGTACGGCAAGGCCAAGTACCTGAAGGGCTTAGTTGTGATGTCATAGTGCCAGACTACACCAGTTCCATTCCACCTTTGGGAATTCATATTCTTCACTGTTTGAATGATCGCAAACTTGGTCCTTGGAGTTGTGTGTGATTCATCCAAGTTTCCTGATGACCCTCGATACTTCCCTTTCCCCAGACATGCGATTTGATTTGGCATCATATCGTAAAGACATCACCAGCTCTTTTGCATTCATGAAATCTTTTGCTAAACTGGGTTCCAGATTTCAATCCTTCAAGAGAATATCTACTGATGGTTCCAGATCTGAAGAGGGTGTTGTCCCTTCTGTGTTTGGCATAATTGTTCCCTCTCAGAGGTGTTCTAAACACATCCCACTGATAGCTCCACCTATATTTCTGAGTTCATAGCCTTGGTCCTGGGTCTTGAAATGGTCACTAAATCAAAACATAAAAGATTTCCTCATTCTGTTGGACTCCCTCACTGCTTTGGAAGTCATTGCTGGCTGTAACCTACAGCACCCTCTACTGCTGAAAATGTTTGAACTGTATACTTCTGAAATCTGACATATGCAACATAGTTTTTGCTTGGGTTCCCAGTCATGTTGGCATGTGAGGCAATGAGGTAGTTGAACAACTTGCCAAGAATGCCACAAATAAAGAGTTGAGCAGATTCTCTATCGCTCACACCAATCTGAAACCTAAAGCTCAGGCATATGTCAAAGACCTCAGGCAAGAGGAATGGAACTCGCAGATGGATAACAAACTCTTCCAAATCCATCCAAACCTGAAGGAGTTTTTAGCTTTGTTCCACAGGCAGCTGTTATATAGAAACAGTCATGTGCTGTTTGCACAAAAACCACTCCTCTTATACACCCATTGTTATCTTTTTAAAAAGCTCTTTGGTGCATTCCATATGATCCACAACTCGCAATTAAACATGTTCTTACAGAGTGTTAGGACTGACTTGACGCCAGACATAAACACTTTACAGCAGACTCCATGAAAACCCTGTTCAGAGTTATCACACCCAGTGCGATTTTTTTTTTTTTTTTTTTTTTTTTTTTGAAGAGATCAACATTTTCCATCTGATTTAAGATTTTGCGGAAGAAAAAGTTTATTGAAATTGTAGTGCGTTTTTAGGTGTGTTTTGGTGAGTTTTATGTGTGTGTGTTTCTTTTTTTTTCTTGTTCTTTTTTAATCTGACTTAAGAGTTGACTCTGATAGGGTGACAGCCCTGACATAGCCCTCTGCGGTCAGCTTGGCTATAAGCAATGTTCACTGTCTCTGATTTGTTGTTCGTTCAGAGCATGACATGTCTGCTGCTTCTTTAGGGCATGAAAGGCCTATTTTGCAGAACATAACTAGCCTATCATTATTTTGTTCAGAAAAATGAATGTGACTGACCTGTTGTTTGTTCAGAGTGTGAACAGCTGGTTTGTTTGTTTGTTTGTTTTGTTTGTTTTTCAGAACATGACGAGCCTGTTGTTTATTCTGAACTTGTCTGGCCTGTTGTTTGTTCAGAACATGACTGGTCTGTTGTTTGCTGTGAACAAAATTGGTTTGTTTTTTAATCTGAATGTGACTCGTATGTTGTTTGCTTTGAATGTTACTGGTCTATTGTGTGTTCTGAACAGGCCTGGCTTGTTCTGAATGGGACTGATCCATTATTTGTTTATTAATGAAAGGCACACACCGCTTTAGCAAAAATTTTGAACATTAGCACATATGCTCTGTAGAAAGTACACTCTTTTTTGTTGTTGAAAAGTACACCAACAGTGGTGTTAGGGTAAACAGGTCTGAGAACCGGCTGCACACTGGCCATTCGTATTTTACCCATTCGTACCTTTTAAAGAGTGAAGAAGCTCCGTGGTGCATTCCATGTCATGTGCCACTCACAATGAAACATATTCTTTTAGAGTGTTGGGACTTGCACGATGTGAGACACAAACATTTTACGGCGGATTCCATGAAAACCTTGTTCAGAGATGTCCCACCTGATGCCATCTTTGAGTTCTTGAAAGAGATTAACATTTTTCATCGGATCTGAGTTTTTACAGTGGAAAGATTTTTAACAAACTTTCGGATGGTTTTTCGATGTATTTTAAAGAATTGTGTGAATGAATGACTTGTGAGTTGATTTTAACGTGGTGACAGCCCTGATGTGGCCCTTTGCGGTCGGCTGGGCTATAAGTAACATTATCTTATCTTATTATCTAGGTCTGAGAACATGACTGGGCTGTTTGTTCAGAACATGACTGGCTTGTTTGTGCAGAACATGACCGGCCAGTTGGTTGTTCAGAACATGACCGGTCAGTTGTTTGTTCAGAACATGACTGGCTTGTTTGTTCAGAATATGACCGGCCAGTTGTTTGTTCAGAACATGACTGGCCAGTTGTTTGTTCAGAACATGACTGGGCTGTTGTTTGTTCAGAACATGACTGGCTTCTTTGTTCAGAACATGACCGGCCTGTTGTTTGTTCAGACCATGACTGGCCAGTTGTTTGTTCAGAACATGACCGGCCAGTTGTTTGTTCAGAACATGACCGGCCAGTTGTTTGTACAGAACATGACTGGCCAGTTGTTTGTTCAGAACATGACTGGCCAGTTGTTTGTTCAGAATATGACTGGCCAGTTGTATATTCAGTACATTACTGGCCTTATTATGTTCAGAACATGACTGACCAGTTGTTTGTTCAGAACATGACTGGCCAGTTGTTTGTTCAGAACATGACTGGCCAGTTTATTCAGTACATGACTGGCCTTATTATGTTCAGAACATGACTGGCCAGTTGTTTGTTCAGAACATGACTGGCCAGTTGTTTGTTCAGAATATGACTGGCCAGTTGTTTGTTCAGAACATGACTGACCAGTTGTTTGTGCAGAACATGACTGGCCAGTTGTTTGTACAGAACATGACTGGCCAGTTGTTTGTTCAGAATGAGAGTGGCCTTGTTATGTTCAGATCATGACTGGCCAGTTGGTTATTCAGAACATGACTGGCCAGTTGTTTATTCAGAACATGACTGACCAGTTGTTTATTTAGAATATGACTGGCCTTATTAGGTTCAGAACATGACTGGTCTTATTATGTTCAGAACATGACTGGTCTTATGTTCAGAACGTGACTGGCCAGTTGTTTATTCAGAATGTGACTGGCCAGTTGTTTGTTCAAAACATAAGTGGCCTGATATGTATTCAGAACACGAATGATCTTTTTGTTCAGAGCATGACAAACCTGTTTGTTTAGAGCATGACTGGCCTGTTTATTCAGAACATAACTGGTTTAATATTTGTTCAACACATGATTGACCTGATGTTTGTTAGAATATGACTGGCCAGATGTTTATTTAGAACATGACAAACCTGCTTATACAGAATATGTTCACAACTGGCCTGATATCTATTTATTTAGAACATGGCCTGTTTATCCAGAACATGACAGGCCTGAGGTTTGTTCATAACATGACTGGCCTGATACTTATTTATCCAGAACATGGCCTGTTTATCCAGAACATGACAGGCCTGAGGTTTGTTCATAACATGACTGGCCTGATATTTATTTATTTAGAACATGGCCTGTTTATCCAGAACATGACAGGCCTGAGGTTTGTTCATAACATGACTGGCCTGATATTTATTTATTTAGAACATGGCCTGTTTGTCCAGAACATGACAGGCCTGAGGTTTGTTCATAACATGACTGGCCTGATACTTATTCACAACATAATTGCCCTGACATTTGTACAGAATGTGACTGCCCTGTTTGTTCAGGAACATGACTGGCTTAATATTTGTTCAAAACATGACTAGCCTGTTTGTTTCCAGATCATGATTGGCCTAATATTTGTTAAAAACAGTAGTGGCCTGATATTTATTCAGAACATAAATGATCTTTTTGTTCAGGAAGATGACTGGCCTAATATATGTTAAAAACATTAGTGGCCTGATATTTATTCAGAACATGAATGATTTTTTTGTTCAGAACATTAGTGGCCTAATATTTGTTAAAAACATTAGTTGCCTGACATTTATTCAGAACATGAGTGATCTTTTTGTTCAGAACTTGACTGGCCTGACATTTATTCAGAACATGAATGATTTGCTGTCTCTTAGCGGTCCAGCTATGAACCAGTCCACCAAGAGTCATGCACAGGCACCATGAGGTCAGAGAGAAGAAGTCAGGTCCAGGAGGAAGACTATGATTCTGATAGTAGGCAACTATCTACACAAGCCCTGTCACCAAGGTACTTTGTTTGCTGGAGGTCATAGACTAATACGCTTATAAGCATGCTTGAACAGTAGCAGAACATACACACACGCGGGCACGCACGCGCGCGCGCACACACACACACACACACACACACACACACACACACACACACACACACACACACACACATGCTTTCATGCTTTCATATCTTTTCTCTTATCAATTATGCATCCACATTATGGGATAATGCCAGTGAAACTAATCTGAAGCAAATAAGTCATCTGCATAAAAGTGTTATTAAATTAATTCAGCTGAAGTCCAATACCTTCACAAAGAGTGATTACAAAACTTCAAATATTCTTCCATTTAAAGACAGGCTCTACTTCATTAAATGCTTGTACATGTACAATATTGTAATGAATGGATCAGCCCCAAGAAAAATCGTTGAAAGCTTTGTCATCAGTAGAAATAGACATACACATAAAGTAAACTGCCTCTTCCCAGACCTTGAAGTAATCTTTATAAATCAAGTTTTCTATATTCTGGAGGGACCGCATTTAATGATTTTCCTTCCTCCATAAAATCATGTCCCTCGAAACAGACATTAAAAAAAAAGCACTAAAAAAGCATTTGAGGGAAACTGCGCAGCAATTAAAAGTCATTTCCATCAGTATGATCTGCTTATCCCCACCTCTCTCTCTCTCTCTCTCTCTCTCTCTCTCTGCTTGAACTTGATGCTTCAGCAATAGTTTTATTATTGTTTCATATTTGATATAAGAGTTATGTATTTGCATGATAGAAATTGGATGCTTTTAAAAACGTTGTTTGAGCTTGTGGTTATGTGCTGTAATAGTTTTTCTTGTTTATGAGGGCACAATGTAAAAAAGCTTGAAAGCTTAGTCTTTAACCCTCAATAAAGATAAATTTGACTTGACACACACTATACATTAAACACACACACACACACACACACACACACACACACACACACACACACAACACACACACATACACACACACACACACATATACAAATACATACATATGTGAGCACACACACTCCTCCCCCACATTTCCGCATTGCATAACCCAACCCAACCTGGCACAATATATTAGACAATCACCCACCACACTATGCACACAAACAAGCACACACAAGGGCCTAATATTTGTGCACACCAAAATAGGCTTGTAAATTTTAAGAAATCTGACACAGTGCTATGATATATTTGGATCACTTATGTAGTAGTAGATTTGTGTAAGATTGATATTTTGTTGTTGTTTCTAAAAATGGAATTCATAAAAGAAAAAGAAAGAAAAGAAAGTTGATATGCAGTTCTTTTAATCAAAAGTCAAAAGTAAATGTAAAGGAAAGAAGGGAAAAAGTATGTGATTTCAGAATGGGGAACAAAGCATGCATACATACATATGCTTGCATATGCACTATCACACAGATAGACATGCAAACAAATGCTGTAAATTCACACACACACACACACACACACACACACACACACACACACACACACACACACACAGGTACACTGACACACACACACACGCAGGTACACACACACACACACACACACACACACACACACACACACACACACACACACAACACATACACACACATACACACACACACAGATCTTGGGATTGGGCATGACCTCATCTTTATGCCCTCTCAGTGACATCAGTCTCATTCATTCCACTTCCTGCATATACAGCCATATCCAGGATTATTCTTTTGCAGTCCCAGTGACAGCATTGCACAGAGAGCTGTCACTATCAGACTGTCATGGGGCAACCAGCCAGAAGGGATTAGGCACTGTTGCCGCTTCACATTGGTGGCGTTCAGTGGTGCTGTTCTATTCCAATGTATCCAGAACACTACCCAGCTCAACATTAATTGCTGAGTCATGGATCCAGCATGAGTCAGCATTTCCCCCCTCCTCCACACCACCTTCTCTCTACCCCTCCTCCTTCCCCCCTTCTCCCCTCCCTTTTCTTACCCCCCCCCCCCCCCCCCCACCACCACCACCCTTCAAACCATCCAAACAGACAGTCATCAAATGATAATTCATGTGAACTTCCTTACACTGAAGAGTTGGACACAGGAATGGATGGGGAAGGGAAATCAAAACTGAGGTCACTATGAGAGCAGGACATGATGACCCATAGAATTTGAGCTTTTGTAATGATATTCAGTGAGAATGAGGTTATGAAGATGATGTTATAAAGTTCCACTGTGCTCTGAAACTGTGAAAAGGCGTACTCTACGCTTCATTTTATCGTGTGTCCCAATGGTTAGGGAAATGTTGACACTGTTGTATCGTTCAGAAAAAAAAGTAGCAAAATCACACAGGTTATGCATACTATCTTCATTATCATGCTAAATGTAAATTAACATGGAACATTGTTACAGAGTTATTGAGGCAAGGAGCTTTTGTGATGAAATAAATGAAATTTGTCATTTTTTAACCGTAAAAAGATTGCTTCTACTTTATGAATTCTCAGATCTCATCAGAGTCTTCGTGAGAAACATGCCAAGCACCTGTCAGATCTGCGTTCCTACTATGAGGCAGAGATCCAGGATCTGCGGCAGAAGCTGAGTGCTGAGGGGCTGCATCATCTGTCCTCGTCTGTCTCTGTTGGCAGAGAATCGGCCAGGGAACATATCCTGCAGAAGGAGAACCAAATGTTACGTCTACAGCTCAGAGATCTACAGGATTCCTTGGATGATTCTCACATGCAAGTTCATTTCACCATTAGTAACAAAGCTGTTATAACATACTCTTATATTTTTAACCTTGTTTTAGTTTGTCAGGTGAAATTTTAGTAAGAAAAGCTTGATCTGTTCAGTCTTCCTGTTTTCAGTTGTCCAGTATTCCATTGTCCAGTATTTATGCTTAAAGCTATCTTTCCTTCTCACTGTCATTCTCTTTCTAACTAGTTCAGTTGATATCCTCCAGCTGATGAGCACACTGTACTCATACCGGGAGTAGCAGCAGGCATCTGTAGTTTCCATTCTGGGAGCTACTGGGATTCGTCGGTAGGAATTTTCTATCATGCACTGACCATCGCTTAACACACGCACAGTCACAGACAGTAACTTGAAAGACTCAGCATCATCCAGTCATGTCTGGGCACTATTTTTGGGTGCTGGAACCGCGCCTGGATTCCCCCGTCTCCTCGACAAAGGTGGCAGTACGTTGCAGGTCCTCCAGTCCTCCGTAGAGCTTCCGGGCCACTGGGATTGGGTCGGGCCAGGTTTTTTCTCGGAGCGCTTGGTGGAGCGGGCCGGACTGCAGCAGATGTTCTGTTGTCTGGAAGCCTGTTTTGCAGGGGCACTGCTCTGTGTTGCTGATGCGGAGTTTGGTAAAAAGGTGGTGTTTCAGGCGGCTGTGGTCTGTCCTGAGCCTGAAAATGGCTACTTGCTCTCGATCATCATCATCATCATCCGTTGAGTGGCCACAATCATCAGGTTGATTATTCTGCCGCTTTGGGGTTGACGCAAAACAAAACAAACAAAAAAACCAAAAAAAAAACTCATTCACACTCTCACTATACAACACACAGTAAATTGAATAAAGCTAACTAGCTATGCGTGGATCTGCTGGCAGGCTACCACGGTCACCCTGTCCCCCCTCGGGGATAAGCCAGCCCTGACTACACATAAGGTGCAGCCAAGCCCACAAAAAAAAAAAAAAAAAAAAAAAAAAAACTATCCCTATATCCCTACTCTGGTTCCTACTCTAATTTGATCGGACCCTTGACACGAATGTGTCGAGGGTTTTGGCTGATACTGCTGCCTCAGTCAGGTCATTCCAGTCCCTGATGGTATTGGGAAAGAATGCCTGTTGTCGGTATTGGGTGCGGCAATGGATCTGGGTCAGTTGCTGGGAGTGTCCTCTTCTTTGTCTTGGTGGTGCAGGTTTCAGTTTGGCAGCGTCCACACAGACCTCCTCATGCAAGATTTTGTACAGCATGGCGAGGCGGGAGGTCTTCCTGCGTTGCTGGAGTTTATCCCAGCCCAGTTTGTCTATCATAGCTTTTACACTTGAAGTGTTGTGATATCTTCTGAGAACAAACCGGGCTGCTCTACTCTGTACTGCCTCAATCCTGCTGATATTTTGTTTCGTGTGTGGATCCCACACTGTGCAGGCGTACTCCAGTATGGGCCTCACGAAGGACTTGTACGCCGTTTCTTTCAGCTGGATGGCACTGATTCGAAGGTTACGGCGAAGGAAGCCGAGGGTCTTGTTGGCCTTCGAACAGATGTTATTGATACGCTCATCCCAGCTGAGATCGTGACTGAATGGTAACGCCAAGATATTTCGCCGGGTTGACTGTGGCTAAATTCTGGCCGTGTAGGTGGTAGCTGTTTGGCAAGGGTTTTTTCTTCCTGGTCACTGGGAAGGTGGTACATTTCCCTGGGTGAAAGGCCATGTCCCAGCTCTTCTCCCACTGTTCGAGTTTGAGGAGGTCTTGTTGTAGCTGTTCTTGGTCCAGGCCTGATGTTATCAGCCGGTATACAGCAGTGTCGTCAGCAAAGAGGCGCGTCATCGAGGTGAGTTGGTCCGGTAGGTCATTGATGTATACTAGGAACAAACTGGGTCCAAGTACTGACCCCTGCGGAACCCCTGACCTTAACGCTGACGCAATCCGACCTCGCCCCTTGGACCACTACTGCTTGCTGCCTGTCTCCAAGGAAACCCTTGATCCAGTTATTGACTTTCCCCCTGACGCCGTAGTGATGGAGTTTATGGGTCAGGAGGCTGTGGTTTACTTTGTCAAAGGCCTTGGCAAAGTCCAGCACTACGATGTCAGTCTGCCCTCCCTTCTCCATGTTGTCGGACAGTTCTTCGGCAAATTCCAGCAGCTGGGTCTCGCAAGATCTTTTTCGACGAAATCCGTGCTGTCAGGGGGTCAGTATCGTATTCTCCTCGAGGTGGTTCATGAGGGCGGTGACCACAATGTGCTTCAAGATCTTGCATGGGATGCTGGTCAGCGATACTGGTCTATAGTTTGCAGGATCGTAATGTTCCCCCTTCTTGAAAACGGGTGTCACGTTTGCCGTTCGCCAATCTGATGGGATGGTGCCTTTATCGATGGAAGTCTGAAAAATCAAGGTCAAGACCGGAGCCACTTCATCAGCCAACTCTTTCAGCACTCGTGGGGTGATGCCATCTGGACCGCATGCTTTGTTGGGATTAAGTTTCACCAGCAGCTTCCTGACGCCTTCCTCCGTGATGCAGAGTTCACTGAGCTCCGTATAGTCTCCCTTGTCCATGCCGCACTTCTCACTGAACTCTTGCTGGGTGTAGACTCAACCCTCACTGAAGACTGAATGGAAGTGGTTGTTCAGGATTTCTGCTTGCGCCTTGGGATCCGACACCAGCTGACCGTTAACCTTCAGGGGGGAGACTCCGATTTTCGCAGATCTCTGACTCTTGATGTAAGTCCAGAAGCGTTTTGTTGTAGGTGGTTCGTCTGGGCTGCTTGGAGTCAGTGCATCATTAACATATTGCCAATATGCCCGCCTCAGTTTCCTCTGGATTGTTCTGCGGAGTCAGCAGGTAGTACAGGTCTGCTCTGTTGTGGCGTGGACGCTGCTGCTTCCACTTGCTCTGCAGCTTGGCCTTAATGATGGTCCTGGATTCAGTGTAGCTGGTAGATCTGTCCAACTGCTCCTTCGTAGTGCCTTCCTTTGCCAGGGAGTCAGCAGTCTCATTGCCAAGCACGATGCAGTGGAAGGGAATCCACTGCAGGGTGACTGTGTGACTTGTGCAGAGGGAGGCGAGAGAGGAGGACAGATCGTTGAGTTCTGGATCTCTATTGGACTGAAGGGCCTGCAAGATGGACAGGGCATCGGTCAGGAAGACAACAATATGGCTGGCATAGGGGCTGACCTCGATGTGGGCTGCTGCTGTTTTCAGGGCTTCTGCTTCAGCTCTGTAGTTGGTGGAGTACAGGCCAGTAGCGAAGCAGATCTTTTCTTCTGTGCCTCCTGGATATTGAACATAGACTCCTGCCCCTCCGTTTTGAATGGCATCTGCTGCAGAGCCGTCGCTGTAGACATGAGTCCAGAACTCTTTGGGGAACTGAGTGTGGAGGTGTTCAAGGGTGAGGGACTTTCTTTCACTTTCACTCGCTTTGGGAGTCTTTGGGGCCAACACCAGGAATGCTGCACTGGATGAGTGGAGGGGTTCCTTCGCTCCAGGCAGGGACGGCAGGACACCTGGGTATCACTTTGGGGTTATGGTCAAGGATATCTTGATACTGCTGTTCTAGGATCCTGCTCTGGTGTACGAAGCTCCCTCTCTTCAGCCGTCCTTTTGTTGGCTGGGACAGTCTGTCTTTCATGGGGTGGCCTTGCAACCTCTTGAACTTGGCAGCCTGGGTCAGGAGTTTGGCATCTAAGCGGTCCTCAAGGGGCTGGAACTCTGTGATGGTTTCAAGCTCCTGAATTGGCATTGACTTCATGGCCCCTGTGATGATACGGGTAGCTTGATTCTGAACCTTGCTGATCATTCAAAGTTGGATTTGGCCGTAGTGCCCCATGCAGTCATGCCATACTCCAGCACTGGCCTGAGTCTACCAGTGTACAGTCTCCTGAGGGTCATGTTGTCTGCGCCCCATGTTGTTCCTGCCAGCTTCTTCATGAGGGCAAGTCATATTTTTGCTCTCGATTCTGCATTCTTTGCTTGTTTCTTCCATGTCAGGCATTTGTCGAAGGTTACTCCCAGGTACATGGGATTGTTTTCAGCAAGCAGAGTTTGTCCATTGATGCTCAGGTTGGCCTTCTATTCTTTGGGTGAGAGGCTGAAAACAGTGTAAGTGGTCTTCATGGCATTAATTGTTACCAGCCACTGTTTTGTCCAGCTTTCAAGAACATTCAGCGCCTGCTCTAGCCTGTAGTTGGCAGTTGTGAGGTGTTCTTCCAAGCACCATAGGACAAGATCGTCTGCATAGATGGCTCCGTGGACTTTGCGTGGCATATCTTTGACGATGTCATTGACAGAGACGAGGAATAGGGTAAGGTTGAGGACACCTCCTTGAGGGACTCCTTCTCTCAGTGTCTTCTTCCGACTGTATGCTCCGTTGACATGGACTCGGGCCTTCCTTTTGTTCAGGTACTGCGAGATCCATTGGTACTTATGGCCAGTCACACCACTCTTCTGGAGTTTTCTCCGGAGGCCATCCTTCCAGACTTTGTCGTATGCCTTTTCCATGTCTATCCACACCGTCAGTGTATGCTGTTTGTCCTGGAAGCCATCCTCGATCTTCTGGACTATGTAGGTCACTTGGTCCTCAGTGGAATGATGCTGGCGGAAGCCTGCCTGCTCTGGAGTGATGATGTTGCCAGACTAGACATGAGTTGATCATATGCTCTAGGAGCTTGCCTATGCAGCTGATGAGGCAGATAGGGCGATAGCTGTCAGCCCTGACTCTGTCTTTGCCCTTCTTATGGATGGGCATCATGTCAGCTTCTCGCCAGCTTTGTGGAACATGCCCCATCTTCCAGCTGCTGTTGAAGAGAGCAAGAAGTTTGGTCTTTGCTTTGGTGCCGAGGTGTTTTAGCATTTCTTTGGTGACTTTGTCAGGACCTGGAGATTTTTTGTCCTGTAAAGATTTTACAGCTTCTTCCAATTCTTTCAGTTTGAAAGGCCTGTCCATGTAATCAGGCTGGTCTTGGTCATCCTGATGATTCTTCATTTCATCATGGACTTGTTGTTTTCTGTCCTCTGTCACAGAGATGTTGCTGATCTGCTCATAGCTGTCTATGAAGCAGTTTGCTGCCTCTTCCCCTGTCACAATCTCTTGGTCTTTTTGGAGCGTGACAGGCGCTGACCTTGTCTCTTCATTATTCATGGCTTTGGTGAGTTTCCAGAGTTTGTTGCCATCTCTGTCAAGGTTCAGCTTTTCTGTTTTCTCCATCCAGCTTGTTCTTGCAGCTTGGATGTAGGCCTTTCTGTATTTGGCAGCGCAGGCTTTGAGAGTGATGTTGTTTTCTAGTGTTGGGTTGTTTTCCACCTCCTCTCTAGTCCTTGTCACTTCATCTTCAAGCTTCTGCAGCTCTTCTGTCCAATATGGCCTGTAGTTCTTGCGAGTGCCATGTGGAATTGCCTCTGAGGCTGCTTTCAGGATGGCTTGGTTGAAGCTTTTGGTGGCTCTGTTGCTGTTATAATCGTCCACTTTGATGGTCATACAATACTCGTCAGAGAGGCCCGCAAACATCTCCCAATCCGCCTTCTTGTAATTCCGTCTGGGAAAGGACTTGGCATTGCTTGGTGTGTACTGCAAATTGATGGCCAGTAGTACTGGTCTGTGGTCGCTGCTTGCCAACTGGCTCTGTACCTTCCTGCTGGTTTTTTGGTCAAGGTCTTCAGTGGCAAAGGCAAGATCTGGGATGGTCATGGTGAGCCATTGGCGAGAGAAGAAGGTTGGTGGGTCTTCTGGATCATTCAGCAGAAGCAGGTTGCTCTCTGTCTGCCAGCCCTCCACTTCCTCTCCTCTTCGGTCGTTCTCACTGTAACCCCAACAGGTTGAGTGGCTGTTAAAGTCACTTACTGCCAAGCAGTTCTCTGATGGTATATCCATTTCCTGTAGAGAGAGCTCTTTTGTCTTGTGGGCAGTACATGTTGAGATGGTGATGGCAGTCTTTTCCACTGTGATCTTGATTCCGTGGATTTCAGCTTCCTGATTAGTGTCCATTGTAAATTCCAAGGCTGGAATACTGTTCTTGATGAGTATCTGCACTCCTCCATTTGATCTTCCTTCTCTGTCCATCTTGAAGGTTTGGTAACCTCTGACTCTGAACCTGTGGTTGGGTTTCAGATGCGTCTCTTGGGTACAGGTCACATTGATGGTTTCTGCACGCAATCTCTCGTAAGTGGGATCTTTTTGTGGTAGATGCCCTCTGCATTCCACTGGAGAATGTTGAGTGGTCTAGGGGTTTCTCCAAGGTCAGATGTTTTTCGACCAGTAGCATTTTCTCTCTGCCTCCGATGCCTGGCTTCTCTCACCAGGACGGGGTGACCACCAGACACATGGGGTGGGCCCTTTTGAGGCACAGGGCCCGGCACTCTACTAGCCCGGCAGGACCCCTCTAGTAGAACACCATATAAAAAAACTGTGAGGTTGTCCATCCATGACGTAGATGCGTTGTACTGATGTTATGCGCCAGGGGCCCAGTACGTCTGTCTTCAGCATTGGTTTTCTTGTCCGAGTTTCCCTCTCATAGGCGACTTGCACACCAAGGCTAATGAGCATCCCCTACCCTGGTTTGTTTCTCCGAGGTTTTCCTTCCCCGGGGCTAGAGGTTTTTATGCATCTCTTACTCGCATGATGAACCCTGTCATGGGACACATGGGGGGTTTGATATGGTGTAACAGTGCTATCTGTTAGCCCGCCCCATCCTGGTATGAAGATCGCCATTTGGTCCTGGACTGCTTATTCGACCAAGCAAGCCTGACTTATATGACAGCAAACCCTCAAATCTGGGGGCCGTTCCCCAATCCGCCACCAGGGGACCCGCCGGGTTGGGGATAGTCACCCCGCCTGGACTTTGTGAATGAAACTGACCGACTTTCACAATGGTTGCTATGGCGTCTGCTACAAATGATGAAGAAATGATCAACTACTTGCAAGAGGAGTTAGATTATTGTCGAAGTGGAGAAGTTTGAAAGAGAGTTGGAAAATGAAAGTGATGTAGATGTTGGTAGTGGTGATGAAGAAGAAAGTGAAGAAAGTGACCCAGAGTATGATGTTCCACTAGTCTCGCTGCAGACAACATGGCGTCCTGTGACACGTGGCATGGCAGAAGTGAGGCAGTTTCAGGAAGCCACTGGACCCACTCACTCATTGCCCGACACTGCTACACAACTAGATTTTTTCTTTTTGTTTGTACCTCTTTGATTTTTTTTTAGACTGCTGCTGATGAAACAAACTGCAAAGGGCGCACCTGACCCTCGTTGGTTTGATACCACACCTGAAGAAATGCGAGCCTATCTTTCTGTGTTGATTATGTTGGGGTAAAGCGTCGGCCACGTCTGTGATGCTACTGGTCTAGCAAGTGACCCATGTTTCAGTGATCCCTGGATCAGCAGTGTCAAGCCTAAAAATTGCTTTTTCAAGTTGAATCAGTATTTCCACCTTTGGGATTTGTCCATCAAACCTGGGAGTGATCACTCTGATTATGACCCCCTGTACCAGGTGAGAACATTTATCGATCTTAGTTCAAAGCCAATTATTGTTCTGGCCATGAAATGAGCATTGATGAAGTGATGATAGGCTTCAAGGGTCGCATTTTTTTCAAACAGTATATGCCAGCCAAGCCAACAAAATGGGGCATCAAGGTGTGGGAAATGTGTGACGCTGTTGTGTCGCATTTGACATTTACACTGGTGGTGCTAGCCGTGAAAACACAAATATCAGTCTGGGGCATGAAGTGGTAGACAAACTGGCATCACTGTACTACAACCAGAACAGGCACTTGTATTTTGACCGCTTTTTCACAAGTGTCCCTTTGATGACACACCTGGCCGCGAATGGGATATATGCCTGTGCGACAGTCAACCGTAACCGCAGGGGACTGCCACAGGAAGCCAAGATGGCCAAACTGAAGGAAAAGGGAGACCTGATACAAATGCAGAAAGGCTCACTGATGGTGACAGTTTACAAAGACAACTGTCAGATTTTTCTCAAGAGCGGCAATCAGCCTCCAGGTATGATAACAACAGATGAAAAGGTGATACTGACTGTCATCGCTGAGTACAACAAGTCAGGCTGGGGAACTCTCCTTGGATCCGAGGATCCCGAGATTTTTCAAAGTGACTTCCGAGAAAAAGAAAATGGGTCCGAGAAAAAGAAAATCCCGCCGAGAAAAAAAAAATCGTGGACTTGATCACTCCAAGTCCATTACCGTTCCGTATCCAGTATTTCCAATCCAGGTTTTCACATACTGTTTTCAAGGCTGTGCTGCCTGCGGTTGTGAGGTTACAGGCATGAGATTCTTCCGACAATAGTCGGATTTCCGAACATGAGAAGCTCAGATGGGTCATTTTCGTGATTCGTGCAAATCCGTTGAGAAAATGGAGGGGGGTAAGGGGGTGTGTGACCTAGATTTCCGACCGACGAGCCAAGCACAACAGACTTTGGTCGACTTAGCCAGTCTCGGTAATCCGACTTCACCACAGACTCAGTGGCACAATTAGGCAGTTTGCTCCAAACCACTTACCGTTGCTGCGGAAATGGCAAGGACTCAGCGAATTGGGTCAGTGAAGTGTCAGATCATTTATGTGGTACTGCTTTGACTGTGCTGCGTGCGAGAGCTCGAATAGGCTAGCTTGAACCCAACATCTGAAGCCGTTTGAGAACGATTGTTTTGGCGTCATATACTTTACCATGTCAGACCATAGCATTCAACGGCAGTTAGTCAGCTCTGCCAGGCCGAAGATTTTGTGGCTAATGCAGTAATAAGACAGTGATAAGACAGTCAAGTGAAGCCTACCCCACTTTCGCCATGCGCAGAAGGCCGAGGTGAGCTTGTTTACCTCATTCTTCTTCAGCCTGCCGTCCAAGCAAGATAAGTCTTGTGCTCTGTCTCGCCTTTCTTCTGTCTTGTGTTCAGATTGCTTGTGTTGCTTGCTTTGCTTATTCATTTTGTGGCTTACGCTATAGACCCTGGGTACACTTGCCGTGTGAGGCTTCGGTGGGCGAGGTTTTCTTGTTTACGCCAATTCCTTGCACTATCGGCTGCTTCTCTCGCGATTCCGCCATTGCTGAGTCGTGATCGAGTTTTGTCGTCTTCCAAATTCTCTCCCACATCGGCCCTCCGGGGGTTGCAACCTTGCCGTGGTCGGAGGGCTTGCGTGGTCCTGTGATCCCTTAGGCTTTGCTGGCGGGGGCATCAATACTTGACGATAGGCTGGTCTTCTTTACAATGCTTCTAGGCCTGAAAAGGCAGGATGCTATCTGGCCTAAGCACAACGTGGTAAGGAGTTGATGCCCCTGGTAGGGCTTCCCATGTCAGATAGGCTAAGGGTGAGGATCCTGACTAATAGTAACCCGCCTTTCTCCTTTTCTTGTTTTCTGCCTTTCTTATTTGGCTCTTTTCTATCTTCGTCTCCCCTTCAAGTCTTCTTTTCCACACTCCTTTTCTCTCTGTGGTCTTCTTAAGATCCGCCGCGTTTGCCGTGTGGTGCGACCTGTGACGGAGGGGGATGAGATCCTGGTGATTGAGAGGGCCAGCGCCCTCAACACATCACTTTGGCTTGGACCTCTCCTAGACAGGGGGTACACTCTGGCCCGGGTGTATCAATCGGCTTCCCCTTGATGGGGCTGGGTCAAAACAGGCAGTTCTCCGACTGGCCAAGGTAACCCCTGCAGTGCTCAGCTCTCTGTTCCCGGGAGTTGGGCACGATCAGGGGGGATAGGGTTGGTAGGTTTCTGTCTGTTGTATATCTCTCCTGAAACCTGGAAGGAAACACCGCAGCCAGTGGTTGCGCAGTAAATGGCAAAATTTAACTGATTCTGGTAAAAAGCCATGGGGTGAGATGACCATGCTGATGGCACTCTGTCACTCTTTATTGGAGGATTTAAATATCTAGTTAGTGGGTTTACAAGTCTGACTAGAAAGCCATATGATTCGTCTACTGCGATGGTTAGGTTACTAAAGTCCAAAGATTTGGGGTTATAAAACGCTCCTACGTCGTAAGTGGCACTTTCATTATATTTAAAAGGTTCCATTTTTAAATTAGTTTTTTTAAATAGTTATAAAAAAGATGTACATCTATATAACCAAGCAAAACGAGCGTGTGTTCTTAACGTACCCAATTACCAATTGGAGCGGGAGTTGTAGGATTGCCCTTAAAGAAATTGGCTTTAAAGTTATGTGGGTTAACATATCTGAAGGAGCTCAAAATAACTGGATTAATGTTGATGACGAACAAGGCAATCAAATAAGCCATATACAAATACCTAATGGTTATTACAACTTTTGTTCTTTAAAAGAAGTACTTAACGAATCTGGCATATTGTTAACAATTAACGAGGCAAACCTTAGAATTACTATGAATTTTCCACTAGAAGAAAAAAGAGAGTACACTTTTCCTAGAGGGCTTGCTCAAATCTTGGGCTTTCACATTAGTGACAAATCTTATAAATTTAGCACAAGAGAAGATGCTTATCAATTTGAAGGTAATAAACCTTCTGATTTTCTCGTAAACCCAATGTTGTATGTTCATTTACAACAGTTAAAAACAAATACTAATTTGCTTAATGGTCATCCATCTACAGTTCTAAGAGTGCTGCCGTCAATTAAGGCGGGGTTTTGCGATTATCAGCTATATGGGTTTGATGGAAACAGTCAATTTAAAGAATTAATTGAGGGGGCTATAAATTCATTAGATGTAAAAATAACTAATCAAGATGGAAGGCTAGTTGTTTGTTCTGATTTATTAGTAGTGCTGGAAGTAGAAGAACATATTAAAAAAGTAGTAAGGGCTAAGTCCCGCGGACGATAATAGCGGTGGAGAGAATGTAAATATACGGGTTCACGATCACCAAATCTTATCTAGCACGCAAGCCCCCCATTTTAATGTACCGATTACGTCGATTTTTGGAGGTTTTGCATGTTAATTTTGTTTAGAAAACAGGTGTTAATTTTGGCAAAAAGTAGCATGAGATGGACGTGATTTGTATGTGAAAAGGGGGGTTTTCGTGCAAAATAAGATGGGTGGTCGTGAACCCGTATATTTACATTCTCTTATACACTTATGGACTCATTACTTGGTCATGGTGCGAGCGCACACACACACAGACAGACAGAGACACAGACAGACACACACACACACACACACACACACACACACACACACACACACACACACACACACACACACACTCTACCTCTCTCTTTTCTTTTTCTAATGTATGCACATGTGTGAGAAAACATAACATCTTTTGTGAGGCAGTGTCAAGGGTTTTATTAATTTGTTGTTGTTTTGGTTTGTTTTGTTTATGAATAGACAGGCTGTTTTTGACATACATTCAGAATGCCCATGTAGTGAACACACTATGTTCATATTTGTTCATATGCATTCACCATACTTCATTCATTGTAAATAAAAGTACACTCATATGAAAAGAAAAAAAGCACTCATTTATTTTGCCAGAAAGGTTGCAACATATGGTTAGTTGATAAGTGAGCAACACAGGAGTGCTGACAATGGTATTTGTTCATTTGAGGAGTTGTTGTTTTTACTTTAAAGCTTAACCAACATACTTGATGACTGCTATGTTGTGCAGATACAGTCGAGATCTGGAGCAGAAATTACAAGGCCTTGAAATTAGAGCTGTGAGTGGTTATCATATTGTCTTGCATTTGATGAGTTAAAGATCTTTGCAGATTCATTTACATAGACTATGTTGAGGAGCTGTTTCTGTGTTTTGAGAATGTAAGATTGGGAATACTGAAATGTTTTATTAGTACTAATTGTGACACAAACAGTCTTTTCAAACTTTTCACATTTTTTTCTTCTCTGTAATTATTGTTAATGTGCCAGTTTTTAGATGTATGTTTTTGCCTTCTGTTATGGATGGTGTGGTAGGGTGTGTATTACTGTCTGACTCGCACTTCAAAAGTCTGGACGCGTGTAAGGATTATTCCCTACACACACCCACACCACACGAACATGGACAGCCAGACAACACACAAACTTTCTTTTCTTTTCTTTTATATGCTGCCTGAACCATCAGGACATTATAAACACATATCACCATAAATCATTAATATGAATCAGCAGACACCATACAGCACGTAGATCAACATGTCACAATAATGACATGTAATAAGCCCGATCTGCCGACACACATGTGGCAGTACAACCAAAGCAAATAAGTAAAAATTATAATAGCAAATTTTTTTTTCTGGTGCAGATCTTTCTGGCACCGTCAGAAGTGTCCTAACAGACACTGTTCACATACTTGGCTGCGTTGAGCCCAAGTTACAGTCTGTAGCACACCAACCAGGGTATTCACACAGCAAGCAAAGCCGCTTCAAGACACAGTCCCAAATGGTGTCCCACAGGGCACACCCACACGGAAGAAAATCACGTTGGGCTACCGACCTGGCGGTCAGCCTCTCCACATCATCTTGACAGAGAATCCTGAGGCCCTTTACTACACAAGTCCACTACTGAACTGGTGGTCAGCCTGTCCATGTCGTCTTGACAGAGACAGCGGCTGAGGCACAGGCTTTACCCCCACACCCAGTGATAATCAGTTCCCGGCCGGACTCAGGGGCCTCATCGACACTGGGGAACTGTATAACTACGTTGGTTACCTAGCCTACTACCTACATATTTATTGTCTTGTCTTGTCACTAGCAGTCATTCTTCACATAATACATTTCTCTAGAAATTGGGGAAAAATACCCATAATATGGTCTACTAAGTTTCAATACAACGGGTGCATTACAGTAGAAAAATTCTTGGATTAGCACCATGAGTGATTACATTGAATAATACAAAAAGATTACCTCACATAACCCTTCTAATTCACTGGCTACCAATGTCCGCATATGCGGACATCGTATGACGAAGCGTTCGCTACCAATGTCCGCATATGCGGATTTGGATTTTGAAAATTCACGCTGTCCACGTGACGTATCGGTTACGAAACTCAAGAAGGGAGATGATTCCTTAGTTATCCCCTACCAGCTTTTCATTCATTTGCGCTGTGTGTGTAGCGTGGCTCGCTCGCTAGCAGACGAGAACAAAGGGTACCGTCGGTCAGCTCTGCTGCGTGATTGAAAAGATGGTGTCGCAGCGAAGCATTCCGACACAGTAGGGCTGATGAATTGTTAGTTAGCATTGAAGACGCACTGGAAATGATCCGGACTGAAGGGTCAGATGTCGATGAAGACATCAGTGATTCTTCTGATGAGGATTTCGACCCCTACAGTGGGGAGACAGACGTGGATTCCGACACCGAAATGGGCGCTGATAGTGGCGAAGAAGCAGACGAAACTGTGTGAGCACATGGGCCTCAACAACAAGTGTTTCATTCGAATACTGACGCTGAAATGGGAGAAGAAGTTGACGATTTGGGGCTGTTTTCACTGACGATTGGACTGATAATCTAAATTTATTTACTCTCGATCATCCATTCACAGGCACACCAGGTTTATTGAACAACTGGCCAGTCAACACTCAGCCTTTGCAGTTCTTTGACTTGTCCATGCATTCCACAGAGGTGGGTAAAGAGAAATTATTACTACATAAATTGTGCTATGTGTAAATGTGTCATGTATGTTTTACACACTAAGTGAGTGCATTTTTTTTGCAGCGATCCATTCATGTATCAGTAGACTAGGGAGAGAGAGGGGAAGGGGGGGGGGGGGGGGGGGGGGGGGAGGGAGGAGAGGGGGGAGAAGGGAGGGATAAACAAAGGGAGTGAGTGATTATGTGTACTGAGTATTTGTGCATTACTCTGTGTGTGTGTGTGTGTGTGTGTGTTCTTCAATTTAATGTCTGTACACACAAGTGATTTTAGACAACCAAAAATAAATAAACAAACAAGGTAGAAAAGGAGGAAGGGAGGGGAGGGGGGTGGATAGACAGGCAACTGAAGGAGATAAAGAGATAGAGAAACAGTGAGATAGAAAAAGATGAAGAAGTATAAATGGAAAAGGGAAAAAGAGAAAAAGGAGGATTAGAATGGGAATCAGAAGAAAAAATGTTAACATGAATAAAAATTGCAACGTATAACATAACTAGAATAACATTTTTAAAAATCAGATGAACGCTAAAGGTAACAGGATAATAACATTTAAACGTGAAAATAGAATTATTAAAGGAATCTAAAAATGGTACTCTGAACAAGACCTAAAACAATGTCACAAATCAAAAGGGGTTTTACTAAAACCTCCTTCAGGGACTTTTCCGAAAAAGTAGGCAGATAGGTTTTCATTTTTCTACAGTGGAAAAGTATATGTTCATTAGAAATTTTCCCACCACAAACGCATGTGATGTTGGAAGTGAATTTGGTCTTAAAAGCATTAAGTTTGAATCTATAGGCAAGGGAAGTTAAAAGCCTTAAGTTAGACAATTGACCATACTTAGATATAAAAACATCTTCAAAACTCGTTTGGTGGTCAGCAGGTGATGAGTGGCCAACATCTTCTTGTTTCTTTCTAAAATGCTTCCAGCAAGCATTCTGCAGTAGGCTATACCCTTCTTTCAGTGATAATGGGATTTTCAAATTATATGCTTCATTTGTATAATCTGCAGAGTTTTTAGCTAGTTTATCTACAGATTCATTGAAATGTATTCCACTGTGTGAAGGCACCCAAAGAAAGGTAAGATTACTACCTCTTAGAATAAGGAAATGCACCAAATGATTAATCTCAAAAATCAAATCTTGTCTCACACTAGAATTTGAATTGCTTAAGGCATACAACACTGATTTTGAATCGACACAAAAAAGAATTTGAGTCACAGTTTTCGGAAAATCAAGCAAATAACGCAAAGCCATAAGAATAGCAGTTAATTCGGCTGTAAATATAGATCTGTGCTTTCCAATATAAAAACCTCTTTTGACCTTTAAGTGGGGCCCGGGGATAGTGAAAGCAGCACCAGCGTCGTGATTTTCTAGAACTGAACCATCAGTATAAACTTTGAGATGATTTGGATAATTGAGAAATAAATGCTCATTCGCAACTATGCCAATAAAATTTATATTCTCACTTTTCTTTGCATCCGTATAATGAATGTCAGAATGTCCTTTTTGTAATTCCCATGGAGGGATAGCACTACATGGACTACTACATTTTACCATATCTTCTAATCCTATTCCTGATTGTTGAAAAGTATCTAGAGTTTCAGTTTTTATTGTTTTAAGGCATGATATGTTTTTGGCTCGTGTTGGGAAATCAACATCTGATCTTAAGCCTATTTCATTTTCAACATTGTTTTCACTTAAAGAGCCTAAACAAATGTTAGCGAACTGCCCAGAGAACGTGGACAAACGAGTCACAAGACGAAACACAACGCGTTTCGACCTCTTAGGTCTTCATCAGGTGAGACATAAACGAATAAAACAACGAAAATTCACTTAGCTTTGATCGCTTCAGATCACTTCACAGGGTTCAGCGCAAGGAAGAAGGCGTTGAATGAGAACGAGGCTGTTGGAAGGGAAATAGTGAGCGAGTCGAAGTTGTAATGAAGATAATAATATTACTGATAGGAATACTAATAGTAGTCAAAATATTGAGGAAAAAAAAAAAAAGGGGGACAAGATTACTACCAATCTTAGTGTCAATAAGTATGGGTATGGGAGAAAGGAGAGTGGGTTAGAGGATTCTTAAACAGCAGGGTTGCCGTGGCAACAGTCCCAGAGGCGAAGGCGATGGTGATGTCAATGCCAGTGGTAGTATCAATACTAGCAATAGTATTACTGAATGATACTGCTAACAACGATAGTGAAGGTTAAGGTAATGAAAGCATGATACAGAAATATATTTAGAAAATATATTTTTATAATAATCAAATAAATAAATAAATGAAACATTAAACATAATAATAAATTAAAAAATAAGTAAATAATAAAAATAATAACAATAATAATGATAATAAATGCATAAATAAGATAGCTATAAGTTGTGTGTGAGGTGAATAGTGGGAGATAAGGTAGTATGTGTGTACCTCCACCATTCCTGCCTAAGGGAACGGAGACGAATCTCTTCCTGCACTACCGTTGATCTCATATGATCATCACCCATCAGTGACTGATTGATGATAATAATTTTTTTTTTTTTTTTTTTTTTTTTTGTGAATGAGTGTATGTGTGTGTGAATATGTGTGTGAAAACTTTCCACAGTTAGTCTCATTATGATCACATGATCTTAACTCACCCAGAACATTGTTTACATGTGGTCCCCCACCCCCCACCCCCCCACCCCTTTTTTTTGTGTGTGTGTGTGTGTGGTATGTGCAACACATGATACCCTGCTTTTCATTGATCACTGCTATCTTCTCTCAACAAACATCAGCATATTGATGCCAACACATTATTTCACCTGTTACAATGAACATCATCCCACAGCATTGTTTACTTTTTTAAACAACGCTATTTATATGAACCTCCCAACCTCCCACCCCCACCCCCCACCCCATAGTGGATGAAGAGATATGAGCTCTCCTTCTCTTGCCCCCCTCCCCCCCCCCCCCCACACACACACACACAAACAACATTACCCTCCTCCTTTTTTTTTTTTTTTTTTTTAACTCAACCGCCCCCCCCCCCCCCCCCAATCATACCTTATCACCCAATTATCTTCCCTCCCCTTCCCTCCCTTATTAACATTACCCACACACCTTTCACAACTACCCACGCATAACTACCACCACCTCTTTCATCACCCAGCGAAATCATTTATTTTATTCACCTAAACTTTCTTCTTCTTCTTCTTCTTCTTCTTTTTGAAACAGTTCCTTCTGTTCATGTACTTATTTACCCCTTCTATATATATTTTTTTTTTTTCCCAGTTTCCCCCCCCCCCCCCCCCCCCCTTACCATTATTATCAATCCACCATTACCACAACCGTCACAAAGATATCACACCACCCCACTAAACTAGACACACAACCCTATCGTATCACACAACCCCCCCCCCTCCCCCCACGCAACCCCCCCCCCCCCTCCTTTTCCTCTCCCATAATCCCCCTTGTCATTTCCGCCTAGCGGCTATTCTCCCCACCACATGGACAACAACAGATGAGTCATTTTTCGTTCTTTGTTTGTACTGTCTTAAATGTTAAATGTGATTTATTTTTTCGCCTGAAGAAGACCCAAGAGGTTGAAATGCATCGTGTCTTTCATGTGCTTTGTTTGTCAATGTCATTGGCAGTAACTAACACCCTCTCTTTCTAATTTTTTTTTTTTTTTTTTTCAATTTATATGGTAATTTATGATGCCAAACGCGATCATATGCCTTTTTTTTAGATAAAAAAAGGTTGCTAGAATATTCTTTCTGCGAGCAAATTGATGCTTTACCTGTGTAGTCAATTTGACAAGATGATCAATGGTTGACCTACCCTTTCGGAAACCGGCTTGGTTTTTTGGGATCACTTTATTTTTATTACAATAGAATATTAGTCTGTTTAAAACTATCTTTTCCATAAGTTTGCCAACATGCGAAGTTAATGATATAGGTCTGTAATTATTCTTATTACTTTTCGTTTTTCCTTCTTTAGGAATCGGTATTATGATAGAATGTTTCTATATTTTAGGGTTTTGTCCCTGTTCCCAGCACTTTTGAAATAAGTCGTGTAGCAACAGTATCCAACTGTCTGGCAAATGTTTAAGTAAGATATTAGAAATAGCGTCCATGCCTACTGATGACTTTTTATTAGTCAGGGAAAGTATAGCTTCTCTCAACTCAACGTATAGTAATTGGAGCATTGACATAAAGATCATCTTTCCGCTGTGGATCTTGATGGTCATCATTTCTTTCTTCATTTTCCCTGAAAATTTTATGATTTTTTGGTAGTTTGCTTGTATTCATTATATCAGCAAACATATCTACAAATGATTCTGCCTTTTCCGAATTGCTTGGTAATTCATTACCATCAAATTTGATTGGACAGTGTGGCAAATGAACACCATTTTTCATTTCATTAAACTTTTTCCACACCCTCTGTAAGTCTTTATGGGTATGTGTTTCATTGGTGCAAAAATTAGACCAATATTCCCGCTTGACTTTTGCAATCGTTCTGTTACTCATGACATTTGCTTTCTTCATTGGAGCATGCGCTTTTGGTCCAGGATTTTGTAGGTATAATTTATATTCTGTTTTCTTGTCAACCGCTTTCTGGCATTCATCATTCCACCATACATTCCCTGCATGTTTATCTGATTTGCGAGCTGCATATTTAGGAATGGCATAATCAGCAGCATTTAGTACTGTTTCTGTAAATTTTGAGTAATAAATGTCTATGTAATCATCTTTAATGCAATCTATGTTTTATGCACATAAAAAAGCTCTAAATGTTTCCCAGTCAGCAAAGTTATAATTGTATTTAGGAATGACATCTTCATCTCTATCGCTAGATATTTGTTGATCATTGACAGTGGTAACAATGGGTATATGATCACTCCCAAGCGTGTCACAAAGTGGTTCCCATGTGCAATTATGGGCCAAAGCGGGGGATATTAAAGATAGATCAATTGAGGTGGCTCTATGATTTACATTGTCTGGAATTCTAGTCACTCTTCCATCGTTTAAAAGGTAAAGATTTGAGTCTACTATGTTTTCTAAAAATCTGTGACTAGTGATAAAAGTGCAATTTTTCTCCCAAAAAAGGGAGTGTGCATTAAAGTCTCCCAAATTAGCCACTTTTTGTTTGGATTTTGTATTGTACGAATCCATTCCATGTTAATTTCTGTTGGGCCTTTTGGTAAGTAGACAGAAACAACATTTATTATAAGTTGATCATTAAACTTTAGACTTGCAGCACACGAAAGAATATTAGGATCATTCTTAGGGGCTGGGGAATCGCACACTGTATACTGTATTTTTTCATTAATGTATATAGCTGTTTTAATATTTTCTGTTTTATTTACTATCTCATGCACTGGTGGATAATAATAATTTACCAGTTTAGGTAGGCGGTTTTGGTTTACATTCAAAGATTGTAAAATCAGAACCTGGTACTTTGAAGAAACAAGATGTTGAGTTAAATAAGACAGGTTTGTTTTTATAGACCTGCAGTTCCATTGTAAAACCTTAATGGGAACTGACTTTGTAATGATAAGGAAAAAAGGAAAGTGTGAAGAAATTCGGTTATTTGTTTTTAAAAATAACACGAATAAACCTCACGTAAAAATGATAAACATAACACAGAGAAATACACTTAAATAAAAAAGGGGAGTGGGAGGTGGAGGGGGGTGGTTGTTAATCAATCAACTAAACGAGAAATTATGATAACAATATTTCGCGATGGCAACAAGTCTCAAAAATATAATCCAAAGACAGTCAATAGCCAGTCATTGCACTGTTGAAGCTTATACAAAGCAAAGACAAGTACTAAGCCTAGACAAAATTTCTTATGGAAATGTAATTTTAGAGGAATCCTCAAGCTCAAGAAGTTCGAACATGTTCCATGATCTTCCATGATCTTTGGGTAAGGAGGGTATCTGCGGAGGCTAGGCTGTTGGGGTGAATGCCAGTGCTGGTGGTACATGGGAGGAGGAGGGCGTGATGTTCTTCGCGGTCTCTCCCAGAAAATGCCCCTCAGATGTCGGCCCACGTTGCCCGCCAAGATGTTGGAACACGGGGGTTGGGGTGGATGTTATCCCTCATGAATTTGCCGTGGGTGGAGAAGTTAGACTAGAGTGGTTGATGAAAGAGACGTTCTGCATAGATTGTAACCCTTCACTTAGAAATACATTAAAAAGTTCTCTTTTGACATCAAGTTGGGAGTCACGCACAGGGATGATTTTGCTGACAACAATTTTGATGTTGGGATGGTCAGCAGCGATGTTCTTGATTACTTTTGTGAACTTTTGAGACGTGGTTTTGGGATCTGATGATCTGATGTCATTTATTCCACAATGAAAAACAACTGTGTCTATATCTACTGGCTTGCCCTCCTGTTTTTCGATTACAGCTGTGGTAAATTGAAAAAGTTTTCTGAATATCTTCAGTGGTACGGCATTTACCCGACCGAACGTACAAGTCGTAGGACCAACCCAGTCTCTTTGTTTTGATACCACTGAAGACAGAATCCCCCAAAAGAATGACTTGTGGAAGCTTTTCCCTATTGTGACGCTTTCGAACATTCTTTTCTGCTTTGACGTCACGCGTGGACTTACTATCATTGACGTCAGTTTTCATCTCTCCAATTTGCTTTTGTTCTGTTTCGTTTTGTTTTTTGTTTTCTTTCTGCTTTATGGTTGTTCTGCCCGATGTTTTTGGTGCAGGGGTCAGTGGAGCAGTTCTTGCAGCATCCGCGAAAGTTTTTCCCGGCTTCGTATGGAAGCTAGGGAGTTCAACAGAGGGGCATGTTTCAGTCTTCTTTGGTTCTTTTTGTAAGACAAGACTCGGCATTAAGTTTTTAATAGCATCGGTCTGGACTTTCACTGTCTTTTCTAGACTGTCAATGTGCTCGAAAAGCGATTGAATCATAGATGAAACAGACTCACTGACCTCCGTCTGGGTGCTGATATCTTTTGTTTCCGTCTTCAATTTATCTCGAGGTAAAGATTGTAAGCCTACCTCTGTCATGGAGCTCTGGGCCTGGTCCTGGCGTCCCAGCGGTCCCAGCACATCTTTGCTTGGATTTTTAATGCCCACGCCTTTTTTGGTGCCGTCTCTTCTTTTTCTTTTTACAACGCTCATTAGGTGATCACCCAAACTTGTTGATCTTGTCAGCATAGGCATAGTGCCTTAGATCAGTAAAAACTTCAGCAGGCGAAATTACTTCTGCTGGGCTATCTCCGCCATCTTGAAAGTGTGTCGTGTGTGTGTGTGTGTGAAAGTGTGTGTGTGTGTGTGTGTGTGTGTGGCATGTGTGTTTGAGAGAGAACAGCTACACATGTTCATGTTTTGTAACTCTGTTTATGGGTATGTTTGTGTTTCCAGGCATATTCTTACTGATATTTATAGTGCAAAAATCCATAATTTGTGCATTTATAGAATAAACTTAACTATAAAGTAATTTAGGTAATTAATGTATTATGGTGCTGGTATTATATTACAAAAATCCAGGTTGGTTCTACTTTATAGTTTGTAAAAGCACCAAACTATGCATCCATACACATGAATGTTTATTATAAACAATGGGATACACAGATACATAAGAAAAAGAAAAGAAAAGCTCATATGATCATATTTTGTATGTGTATGGCTGCAGGTCACGTTGCTGTGCTGAGGTGGCAGGACAAAAAACCTGTCTACGTGCTGACAACAGTGATGCTGACAACCACCATGATGAGCTTCACAACACGGCACCACCCTGAGAGACAGAAACCAGCAGCAGTACAGGACTACATGGCAGGAGAAGACATGAGTGATCAGCTCATGGCCTACATGCCCCTGAATAGGAAGACCATGAAGTGGTGGAAGAAGCTGTTTGTTTTTTTTATTATCTTCTGACATTGACTCTTATTCAGGGGTCTATTCTCAACAAGAAGCATCTTGCAGTCCATGGTTTGCCACTGTGTGTGAAGCTGTGCCCAGGATGCAATGTCACTTGTCACCAGTGTTTTGTGCACAGTGAAATTTTTTTTTTTTTCATCCTGCAAAGACACATTTTTTGTATTTTCACATTTTCCATCATGTGCTTGTAATGCCATATTACATCTTCTGTGTCTTCAGTGACTCCAGCTGTACTAGAATGTGATGTAGAACATTTCTGAGCTGCTAAGGAACACTTACTACATTCATATCTGATGGGTGCAAAAGTGCTGAAAATAGGGAAAAGTTTGAGACAATATTCACCACCAAGATGGTAAGTAAATTGCTTTATTTTTTGTTCACATATAGACTAATATGCATTGTATCCACTCACCAAATTTCAAGTGTCTGTCTGCTCATCTATAATTGTGAGATTTTTTTTTTCCAATCCTATACAAACCCCGGGTATTCAGGGATTAGCAAGGGGAAAAACTCCTGGCATGGAGTGAGTTAACCTGGACTGTGCTCTGTATATCAATTTAAACTTTAAAGAAATGTAGTTAAAATCCAGGACGGGAAATTCGTCACACTCCACACAAGGGAATTTGGCTTCTGCATACATATTATTTGCACTGAATATACAAACCTATACATTTTTAGAAACTAGAGATGTAGTGAAATAACTGAAAACACTGTAGATGGTACCTACTTCGACGCTGACCTCAAAATATAAGCAAAGAAAATTTCTGAAAAAGTTATTTGAAAAGTAAGTCAAATGTTAGAAGAGTTACAGTTTTTCTTCTGCACTACCTAAACACTTCAGACTGGAGATAAAATGAAGAAAAATATGTGCTGGAAACATGGGAAAGAAGATAATTCTCTTGACCTGAGCTATGTATAATAAATTGTGTCACAAATGATATACCTATAATTCAACACCCAGACAATCAAATTTCACTATATTAGGAAACAGGGTTTGTTGCAAGGCTTGTCTTGAAACTAGAAAGGTAAAACTGTATGTTTTTGTATACTAGAGATAATGAGGAATTTGAAAAAAATAAGTATAAGACAGTACTTTGGAGGCAGCTGAAGATATTTTTCAAAGTGTAATCCAGAACACTGGCGAAAAGGTAATCCAAAACATCAGTCACATTGTTTGAAACTCCACAGTTTTCCTGCTTGGATGTCGAGAGACTTGAAACTTGAAAGAAAACAAGAAGAACATGTCCTTGAAATATACACCACAAAGTTAGGGCATTGGTCTTCTGTGGAAGGCTGAAAAGCACTTGGGGCAGTGTCCTGTGTCGCATCCAGAACATTCCCACCCAGAGCACACAAGAGTAGGATGGCCAGCAGCACAGTTCCTCTTTCTTCCTGGAGCCAGCTTGACCAGGTCATGGCCCTCCAGTGGATGAGGAGGACCTGCTTGAGGTGCTGGGGCTTGTGCAGCTTGGAAGTCAGCCCTAGCAGTCTGTATCTTGGCAGCTCTGCGTCTCCGCCAAGCTACTTTTGGAGTTGGGTGAAAGTTTCCTGCCAAACTCGCCACCACAGAGACCATGTATTTGTGTCTGGTGAGCTTGGGGACATCACTGGTGTTGGCCTTATACAGCAAGTAGCTGTTCAGAACTGCTCTTCCAAAGAGAGAGAAGGTTACTTTGATGGTCCACTTCATAGTCTTTCTCTCTGCAAGGTACTTGTAGAGTTCAGCATTCCCAAGGTCAGCCCCTCCCATGGTCTTGTTATACAAGGCAACAGTTTTAGGTTTATAACAACAGTTTTAGGTTTCTGAGTCACATTGCCCCTCCTGTTCCGCACCTTTGTGAATCCAGCACTTGCTTTTGTCGTCAGGAGAGCTGGTTTCCTTTTCCCGTCCTGGTAAGCCACACATAGAAGAGGACCTTTGCGCTGCTCAGAAACTTCTCTGTTCCTCAACTGCCGTGTGATGGCATCTCTGGGCAGCCCTCTCCTGTGAGTTCTCACAGTCCCAGTTGCACAGGTTTGCTGGTCATAGAGATCCTTGAGGAGGACTGGCAAGGAAAAATAGTTATCCAAGCGGAGGTGGTGACCACGGTTCAGCATTGCAGCATCCTGCATTAGGCACATGACCAATGCATAAGTGGCACCGTGAACATTTGCATTATCAGCAGGGTTGTGGGCGCCTTTGCAGACTTCACATCTGCACAAGTAGTACTGTCAGAAAGGCACCACAGTTTGATTCCAAAGCAAGCATGTCGCTTGTTTGGGAGGAATTAGCGAAGATGTGGTGTTTTGCCTGTGTAGCCGATCATGCTCTTGTTGATGCATATGTTCTCATCTGGGTGGTAATGAAACAGGAACCTATGATTAAAGTGATCAATTAGATACTGAACCTTGAAGGTCTTGTATCCAGGGTGCTGAACATCGGGCATGTCTTCATTGTTTGCAAAATGGAGGAACTTCAGGAGAAGCTGAAATCTGTCCCGATTGAAATGGTGGATAAACCATGGTGTTTCCTGGATTTTGTCTGTGGAGTCCCAGTAAGTAGGAATGCTGGCTTTCTTGATCAGCCCCATGTTCAATGTGATGTCGAGGAGTGCTCTTATTTCCTCCTCATTGGTCTCACCATGTCTGATCCAAACATGGACCCTTGAGCGAGGACTGGCTTGTAGGTGTTGCTGGTTGGCACCAATCCACTGTTGAGCATATCTATTTGTCTCTCTGACAATGTGACCAGTAAGATCTGGAGTAAAGAAAAGATTGAAATACTCAATCGGCCTGGAATCAGGAGCAGGAGCATGTTTGGAGCCAGGAACAGCAGTAAACTGCAGAGGGGCAGGACCAGCATCATCGCCAATGACAGGAAGCCACGGACGTGCCGCAGGGGCTGCTGCTCCATCTTCACCTCCTTCACTCTCGCCATCACTCTCCTCAGCAGTAGTGCTCCCAGATTCTGGATCACACAAGAAGACTTAGGAGATATGTCTTCTTCTAATCTTCTCCTAAGTCTTCTGTTCATCCTATTGTTTCATAATGGTGCAAGAGTTGTTATGGAGAGCTTGATTCAGTTTCCACTTATTAGTCTGATTTTCCAGAAAAAAAAAATCAACAGCATTACTTATTTATTCTATGAAAAATAAAGGCATGCATAAAATCACAAATACAAATAAAACTTGAGTCATTAGCATAGAAGGGGAAGGGATATAACTTTCATTGGAGACACGCCCACTCATGACACGCCCACATTGTTTCCAAACTAAAAAACAAAGAAACAAACAAAGTTATAAATTGTTCTATTCAAGTCACCACTTTTATTCACCTCTAAAGTGTTTTCAAAACACCTATAATCACCCAGAAACAATCTGCTAGTTTGATCAGGCCAAAGCCTATCACTCCTGTAAGTAGCCATGTATCCTGCCTCCTCCACCCCCTCTTCCTTCATTTGGCAGACCAACAAATGTAAAATACCCAATGACCGCACGCAGCAAGTGTCCCATCACTCGACTAACAAAATAATCAAAGTTTATCAACTCATCTGTTTCGCTTTCGTCACTACTGCTTTTGGCAACTGATTCTTCACTCGTGCCACTTCCACTCAACTCCTGCTCATACTCGGTCTCTGAATCACTCATTATTTCAGTCAGAGCGGTTGAAAATCTTGCAAATAACTGACTGATAGGGCTAACTGGTGCACAATGGACGCTATCAAGTTATGTGAAATAATTAACCCGGATGTTTAGCGGCGGTGGTGTAACGTTCTCATCTGAGCCACAATCGTGGCCCATCGTACTCGGTCAGGAAGCCCACGATCGTGGCCCATCGCACTGTTGGGGTTAAAAGTACCAAGAATACAGTTATTACAGATAAAGGAACGATTTCCATTTGTCCCTTTTTATCAAGAAAAGCATGTTTTTATCTTTCCACATTACCATCACTAGACATCTCCATAACAAGTTTCAGAATACATTTTCCAGTAATTTATACACAGTAATTTTCATTCCTCACTTCCAGAGCTAACCAACACTCACACCATTGTAATACTTTAGGGAAAAGATAAATGTTGTTTTTTTTCAATAATACATCGATTTGAGTTGATCCCTTTTCCCCGATCACTTACAGATATACATATTCTCTCTTCCATCCACTCACTCCATTCTTCTCATCCACCTCTCGACTCACACATTCACTAACCACAACTTCCAACAGTCACCCTTTGTCTCGTCAAGTCTTGTCAATCACAAGATCAATCAAGGGAACAATTAAGTATTTTAGGCCTTCGCTAAGAACTGGAAAATTCATGACCACGTGCAGGAAAAACCAGCACCATTAGTACTAATCCTAACTTCCATTTGACTTATCAAACATACCTGATTACCACCAAAACTAAGCTGCGAGTCTCTCTTCAGCACCGTGGGGATATTTCCAAGCCGCAAAACCTATAGCGACTGAAAGGAAATCCTCGCTTACCTGACTGACCCCTCCGGAGGTTGCAACCTTGCCGTGGTCGGAGGGCTTGCGTGGTCCTGTGATCCCTTAGGCTTTGCTGGCGGGGGCATCAATACTTGAAGATAGGCTGGTTTTTTAAAACTGCTTCTAGGCCTGAGAAGTCAAGATGCTGTCTGGCCTAAGCATAACGTGGTAAGGAGTTGATGCCCCCGGTAGGGCTTCCCATGTCAGATAGGCTAAGGGTGAGGATCCTGACTAATAGTAACCCGCCTTTCTCCTTTTCTTGTTTTCTGCCTTTCTTATTTGGCTCTTTTCTGTCTTCGTCTCCCCTTCAAGTCTTCTTTTCCACACTCTTTTTCTCTCTGTGATCTTCTTAAGATCCGCCGCGTTTGCCGTATGGTGCGACCTGTGATGGAGGGGGATGAGATCCTGGTGATTGAGAGGACCAACGCCCTCAACACATCACTTTGGCTCGGACCTCTCCTAGACAGGAGGTACACTCTGGTCCGCGTGTACTAATCGGCTCCCCCTTCTTGGGGCTGGGTCAAGACAGGCAGTTCTCCCGCTGGCCAAGTTAACCCCTGCAGTGCTCGGCTCTCTGTTCCCGGGAGTTGAGCATGATCAGGGGGGATAGGGGTAGTGGCATTCTGTTTGTCGTATATCTCTCCTGAAGCCTGGAAGGGGTCAAGACAGTGATTTCTTGGCCCTGGCCCCTTAGTTGGACTCCAAGGTGGGTGGGTAAGGGAGAGACGAAATATAATTAAACTAAACATGGCTTTTTCAAAAATCATCCCCCCCAAAAAGAAGAGGAAGGCAGCAGCCCCTATTTCAGGGGATTTCGAATCGGACAGTGACTCGGATATAGAGATAAGAGAGAGGACAGGTTTCTGGGCTTCCTGGCTCGTGATAGAAGGGACGGAGCAGGAAAAGCCCATTTCAGCTCTGAAAAAAAGCTCGTGGACAGAGAGATTCGGGTGACTCCCCATAAGCAATTGAATTCATCCAAGGGAGTTATTCGGTGCCCGGATTTGAAAGGTGTCTCAGAAGTGGAGATCAAGACAGAACTTGCATCCCAAGGTGTGACAGAGGTGCATAGGGTGACAGTCAAAAAAGGTGCAGAAAGAGTGCCCACCAACACCCTCTTTCTGACATTCTGCAACCCTTTGTTGCCTCCGGTCATTAAAGTCGGATACCTGAATGTTCGTGTCCAACTGTATGTCCCATCCCCATTGAGGTGTTTTAAATGCCAGAAGTTTGGACATGTCAGAGACCGCTGTTTTGGGCAGGAGGTGTGTGGTATTTGTTGCAAGGCAACCCATGATGGTCCATGTAAAGACCCGGCGCATTGTGCGAACTGCGGTGGCGACCATCCCTCCTCTTCACGCAAATGCCCTGTTTGGATTCAGGAGTCCACCATACAAAGGGTGAAAACTGAAAAAAGAATCTCGTTTTTTGAGGCCCGCAAACAGGTTGTTGGCAGTCAGACGCCAACAGAGTCTTCATATGCTTCGGCAGTAAAGAAAGTTTCGACCCGCTCAGTCTGCTGCCAGACTGATTGATTTGTTTTCTCCAAGACATTGCAAGGAAGACTTTTAAGCTCTGGTGGAAGCACGTCCACCACTTCCTGATCCAAAGTAGGTGCCCTGGTGGAGGCAAAAAATCCGCTGCTGGGCAGATCAAAAAGCCAGCCCTTCCACCTTGACCTCCCTTGAGCAGTGCTCATGCTGGCAAGGGAGTTCAACAGAGTGTGGAGATGGTGGAGATGACGAAACCTCCACCATCTCCAAAATCCAGGCCTTCTTCACCTGTGGGCAAATCTGCCAGCAGGTCTGAAGGCCAAACTAGTCCAGTTCAACTTTCTAATAAATTTGCTCCATTGACCGCAGACGGTGACGAGGAGATGACCTGATTTCTCTCCTATTCATCCTCCGCACCATGGACAGTACATTAATCCATTGGAATATCCGTGGCCTAAGTTCAAATTTTGAAGAGCTGCAGCTTCTGTGTCAAACTCTAAAACCTTCTGTCATGGCTCTTCAGGAAACTAAAATTCAAAGCCAGAAGACCTTCACTCTTTCTGGCTTTAATATCCTTTCAAAACCTGCACAACCATCCACATTGGGATTGTTGGGCGGTGTTGCCCTTCTTTTACACAAAACTTTGCTGTTTAGTCCTGTTCGTCTGACTTCCTCCCTTCAGGCTGTAGCTGCGAGAGTCACTCTCCGCAGGACTGTTACAGTTTGCTCACTGTATCTGCCACCTTCTGTCCCAGTTTGTCGTCAGGACCTTGTCAATCTGATCAGAGAACTTCCTTGACCTTTTTTGCTGTTGGGTGACTTTAATGGACACAATCCTCTTTGGGGTAGTGTCAGTTCATCATCCAGAGGTCTGCTTCTTGAAGATGTCCTTTCAGACTTTGATTTGTGTTGCCTGAACGACGGAGCTCCAACTTACCTCCACTCTTCCACAGGTTCACTTTCGTGTTTAGATTTGTCGATTTGTGACCCCTCGCTGGTCCCCTCCGGGGGTTGCAACCTTGCCGTGGTCGGAGGGCTTGCGTGGTCCAGTGATCTTTTAGGCTTTGCTGACGGGGGCATCAATACTCGACTAGATGGTTAGTTGTTGTCAATGCTTCTAGGCCTGTATAGCCAAGCTGCTGACTGGCCAAGCATTACGTGGTAGGAATTGATGCCCCTGGTAGGGTCTCCCATGTCAGAAAGGTTAGGAGTGAGGGCCCAGACAAATAGTAACCCACCTTTTTCCTATTCTGTCTTCTGCCTTTCTTAATGGTTCTTTTCTTTCTTCATCTCCCTTTCAAGCCTTCTTTTGCACACTCTTTTTCTCTCTGTGGTCTTCTTAAGATCCGCCGCGTTTGCCATGCGGTGCGACCTGTGACGGAGGGGGATGAGATCCTGGTGATTGAGAGGGCCAACGCCCTCAACACATCACTTTGGCTCGGACCTCTCCTAGACAGGAGGTACACTCTGGCCCGGGTGTATCAATCGGCTTCCCCTTCGTGGGGCTGGGTCAAGACAGGCAGTTCTCCGACTGGCCAAGGTAACCCCTGCAGTGCTCAGCTCTCTGTTCCTGGGAGTTGGGCATGATCAGGGGGGATAGGGTCAGTAGGCTTCTGTTTGTCGTATATCTCTCCTGAAGCCTGGAAGGGGTCAAGACAATGAGTTCTTGGCCCTGGCCCCTTAGTTGGACTCCATGGTGGGTGGGTAAGGGAGAGATGAAATTTCTAAACATAAATCATGGCTTTATCCAAAATCACACCCCCCATAAAGAAGAGGAAGGCAGTGGACCCCGTTTCTAGTCATAACGATTCCGACAGTGACTCGGATATGGAGACGAGACAGAGGACAGGTTTTTGGGCTTCCTGGCTTGTGGTTGAAGGGACAGAGCAGGAAAAGCCTATTTCTGCTCTGAGTCCTTTTGCTATTCAGAAGGGCTTTCAGGGTCTAGCAGGTGACCCTCAGTCAGTGAAAAGGCTACGGAATGGCACTTTCCTCGTCCAGTGCAGATCACAGAGGCAATCGGAGCAGCTGCTGAGGGCAACAAAACTCGTGGACAGAGAGATCCGGGTGACCCCCCATAAGCAGTTAAATTCGACCAAAGGGGTTATCCGGTGCCCGGATTTGAAAGGTGTCTCGGAAGCGGAGATCAAGACAGAACTTGCGTCCCAAGGTGTGACAGAGGTGCATAGGGTGACAGTCAGAAAAGGTGCAGAAAGAGTGCCCACCAACACCCTCTTTCTGACATTCTGCAACACTGTGCTGCCTACGGTCATTAAAGTCGGGTACTTAAATGTACGTGTCCAACTGTATGTCCCATCCCCGTTGAGGTGTTTCAAATGCCAGAAGTTTGGACATGTCAGAGACCGCTGTTCTGGGCAGGAGGTGTGTGGTGTTTGTTGCAAGGCAACCCATGATGGGCCGTGTAAAGACCCGGCTCATTGTGCGAACTGCGGTGGCGACCACCCCTCCTCTTCACGCAACTGCCCTGTTTGGGTTCAGGAGTCCACCATCCAAAGAGTGAAGACTGAAAAGAAAATTTCATTTTTTGAGGCCCGCAAACAGGTTGTTGGCAGTCAGACGTCAACAGTGTCTTCTTATGCTTCCGTTACAAAGAAAGTTTCCACCCGTTCAGTCTGCTGCCAGACTGACAATTTTACTTTCACCAAGACATTGCAAGAAAGACCGTTAAGCTCTGGTGGAAGCAAGTCCACCGCCTCCCAATCCAAAGTGGGTGCCCCTGGTGGAGGCAAAAAATCCGCCATCCCTCAGACTGCCCAGCAGTCTACTCCATCTGCTGCTGGGCAGATGAAAAAGCCAGGCCTCCCGCCTCGAACTTCCTCGAGCAGTGCCCGTGCGGGCAAGGGAGTTCAACCAAGTGTGGAGATGGTGGAGATGAGGAAGAAACCTCCACCATCTCCAAAATCCAGACCTTCTTCACCTGTGGGCAAGTCTGCCAGCAGGTCTGAAGACCCAAACAGTCCAGTGAAACTAAGCAATAAATTTGCTCCACTGAATGCAGACGATGACGAGGAGATGACCTGACTTCTCTCCTGTTCATCCTCTGCACCATGGATAGTAGTAAACTAATCCATTGGAATATCCGTGGCCTAAATTCAAATTTTGAGGAGCTGCAACTTCTGTGTCAAACTGTAAAACCTTCCGTCATGGCTCTTCAGGAAACTAAAATTCAAAGCCAGAAGACCTTCACTCTTTCTGGCTTTAATATTCTTTCTAAACCTGCACAACCATCCACATTGGGACTGTCAGGCGGTGTTGCCCTTCTTTTACACAAAACTTTGCTGTTTAGTCCTGTCGCTCTGACTACCTCCCTTCAGGCTGTAGCTGCGAGAGTCACTCTCCACAAGACTGTTACAATCTGCTCACTGTATCTGCCACCTTCTGTCCCGGTTTGTCGTCAGGACCTTGTCAGTCTGATCGGAGAACTTCCTCGACCTTTTTTGCTGTTGGGTGACTTTAATGGTCACAATCCTCTTTGGGGTAGTGTCAGTTCGTCATCCAGAGGTCTGCTTCTTGAGGATGTCCTTTCAGACTTTGATTTGTGTTGTCTGAACGATGGAGCTCCAACTTACCTCCACTCTTCCACAGGTTCACTTTCATGTTTAGATTTGTCGATTTGTGACCCCTCGCTGGTCCTGGACTATGAGTGGTCTGTCCATGACGATCTGCACGGAAGTGACCATTTCCCTGTTCTTTTAAAACCCTTATTAACTGAAAACATCTCTGTCTCACAACATCTTAATTATAAGAAGGCCAACTGGAATCTTTTTGCCACCAATATTTTGAAAGAATTCCAGGACACTGATTTTCTTCAGAGTCCAGACCCAGCAGAATCTCTGACTAACACTGTGATAAAGTATGCTAAAACCTGTATTCCAATGTCTTCCAGTAAACTCCAAATGCCCAAAACACCCTGGTTTAATTTAGACTGCCAACAAATTTCGAAAGTTCGCAAACGGGCTCAGCGTCGGGTATACCAACGACCTTCAGGTCCCAACGCTCGAGCCCATCAGAAACTCCGCGCCAAATCGAGACACACTTTCAAAATCAGTAAACGTCAGTCTTGGAGAAACTTCTGCTCCGGGCTGACATCAAAAACTTCAAGAGAGATAAGATAATGTTGCTTATAGCCCAGCCGACCGCAAGGGGCCACATCAGGGCTGTCACCACGTTAAAATCAACTCACAAGTACAAAAACTTCAAAGAAAAAAGTCTGGAACATCATCAGAAAAATCAAAGGGAAAAACACCAACCCCTCCATTCATCACTTGAAACTTGCCGATGCTCTGGTCACTGACAAACAAGCTGTTGCCAATCTGTTGGCTTCCACCATCCAACATAACTCCTCATCTTCAAATAAATCTGCAGCATTTTTAAAAAACAAACAACTCAGAGAGAAATCTTTATACAATTTCACATCAGACAACTCTGAAGCCTACAATCTCCCTTTTTCAATCAATGAACTGAAAACAGCTTTACAAACCTGCACTGATTCTGCCCCTGGTCTGGATGATATTCATTATCAGGTTTTGAAACATTTTCCAGAAAGCTGTCTCCAGACTCTTCTTAAAGTATACAACCATATCTGGACCACAGGGTGCTTTCCGCCCTCCTGGCGGAAAGCCCTGATCATTCCAATTCCAAAGCCTGGAAAGGACCTTACCAACCCTTCCAACTATCGTCCAATAGCTCTGACTAGCTGCCTCTGTAAGTTGATGGAGAAGATGGTCAACTCCCGTCTGATGTGGAAGCTGGAAACCGATGGCCTTTTGGCCAGTCAACAGTGCGGGTTCCGGAAATACCACTCGACAGTCGACCATCTAATCCGTCTGGAAACCACCATCCGCAATGCCTTTGTCAATAAACAGCATGTGGTCGCTATCTTTTTTGACCTCGAAAAAGCGCATGACACCACATGGAAATCAGGAATTCTTCTGGACTTGCACAGACTTGGTTTCCGTGGTCACCTGCCTCTGTTCATACAGAACTTTTTGGCTGATCGACAGTTCCAGGTGCGTGTTGGCACCACACTCTCTGACATCCATGGGCAGGAGTTGGGTGTCCCTCAAGGGAGCATCCTTTCTCCTGCTCTTTTCAGCATTAAAATCAACGACATTGTGAAATCGGTAAGCCAGGGCTCTGAGTCCTCTCTGTTCGTTGACGACTTTGCGCTGTACGCAGTTGGAGCTTCTTACCCCAGCGTACAGCGTCGACTCCAACTTTGTGTCAACAAGATCCAGCAGTGGGCCGAGGAAAACGGGTTTACCTTCTCACGTACCAAAACTCAGTCAATCCATTTTCACAATTTTCGTCAATGTTTTGCTGATCCTGAAATTCGTCTGGACAAGTCCACCATTCCAGCTGTAAAAGAAGCCAAATTCCTTGGAGTTATTTTTGATCAAAAACTCAACTTTCTCAGCCACATTAAAAATCTCAAAACCTCTTGCCAGAAAGCTCTGAATATTCTGCGGGTCGTAGCACACACTGACTGGGGTGCTGATAAGAAAACTTTGCTGCATCTCTACAGAGCCCTGGTCCGCTCCAAACTGGACTATGGTTGTGCTGTGTACGGCTCTGCAAGACCCTCTTATCTGAAACTCGTGGACCCTATCCACCATCAAGGGCTTTGTCTCTGTCTTGGAGCATTCCGCACCACCCCTGTGTACAGCCTGTACGCAGAGGCAGGTGAACCCTCACTGTCCAACCGCAGGCTGAAAATGTCTCTAAATTACTACATCAGACTGTTCTCAGAACCACAGAATCCTGCCTATGACTGTGTCTTTGACCCCCAGTTTCAAAACAAATTTGAAAACAACCCTAACTGTATTCCGCCGTTTGGTGTTCGTATGCAGCCACACGCGCGGAATGCAGGTCTAGACCTAGGAGTTGTGTCTGATTTTTCCAAGTTTCCGGATCAGCCTCCGTGGACCTTTTTCACACCAGAGATTCGTTTTGATCTCGCAGCTTTTCGTAAAGAGTTCCACCAGCTCTCAGGCATACAAGGCATTGTATGCTGACCTCTGTTCAAAATTTCCATCCTGTCAGAAAATTTTCACTGACGGTTCCAAGTCTGAGGATGGAGTGGCCTGTGCAGCCTATTGCCCTGGTGCTCCTTCTCAGATACTGTTAAAACATATACCTCCAGATGCCTCTGTCTATTCTGCTGAACTTACTGCTCTGGTTTTGGCATTGAAAATAATTTCACAATCTACCAAGAGGGACTTTCTGGTTCTGTCGGATTCGCTGTCAGCTTTGGAGGCCATAGCTGGCCGCAACCTTCAGCATCCAGAACTTTTACATTTCTTTGAGCTTTTTAGCAAGTTGAAAGCGGATGGTTACAACATTATTCTCGCTTGGGTTCCTGGTCATGTTGGCATCGGAGCGAACGAAATGGTTGATCGTTTAGCCAAGAATGCCACAAGAGAGAAATTGTCCAACATATATATCCCCTGCTCAGATCTGAAACCCAAAATTAATGATTATGTGAAAGACCTCTGGCAGGAGGATTGGAATACCCAGACGGATAACAAACTCTTTCAGATCCGTCCAGACCTTAAGGAGTTCCTCCCATCTACGTCTGGTGGTCGTAAAGAGGAAACGGTTCTGTGCCGGCTGCACACCGGCCATTCGTATTTTACTCATTCCTACCTTTTAAAGAGTGAAGAAGCTCCGTGGTGCATTCCATGTCATGTGCCACTCACAATGAAACATATTCTTTTAGAGTGTTGGGACTTGCACGATGTGAGACACAAACATTTTACAGCGGAGTCCATGAAGATCCTGTTCAGGGATGTCCTGCCTGACGTGATCCTTGAGTTTTTGAGAGAGATTAACATTTTTCATCTGATTTAAGATTTTACGGAAGAACGATTTTTTAACGAAGTTTCTGGTGCGTTTCTAGAAGATGTCATTTAAAGAGATGTGTGAAAGGTTGTTTTTTTTTTATTTTATTTTTTTAAATATTTAAAAAAAATTTTTTTAATGACTTGTGAGTTGATTTTAACGTGGTGACAGCCCTGATGTGGCCCCTTGCGGTCGGCTGGGCTATAAGCAACATTATCTTATCTTATCTTACCTGACTGACAACAAAAAGCAGGTGAGTAGTTGTCAGGTAAACAGGTCAACAGGTGAACAGGCAAACTTTCGCCTTCTCAAAACTGTCCCCACAATTTGGGACTGGACAAAAATGGTCCGTCACAACACTCCCCCTCCTAAAAAAAAAAACCCAACAATGACTGAATTGTTTTTTGAAGAAGAAGTCAACAAACAGTAGAATGCAAAAACCCAGAAATCACACATCAAAACAGCATCAGAAAACTACAGTACACACAAGGAAATTCATTTCCTTAGGGATCAATTGATTCTCACATGAATGGGAGAGAAGGTCAGTGAAAACATTCAGTGAACCAGGAACTAGCTGGACTTCAAACGAGAACTCCTGGAACGACAACGCCCATCGCATAATTCTCAAGTTCTTGAAGTTTGACGTTGGCAGGTATGTCAAGGGATGATGATCCGTCTGCAGGACAAACCTGACTCCCCAAAGGAACCAAACAAACTTCTGCACAGCCCAGACAATGGCTAAACATTCACGTTCAATAGTACTGTACGCTTTCTCACAATCCAGTAACTTCCGACTAGTGAACACGACTGGGTGAAGAATATCATCACTCTCCTGAAGCAATACAGCACCCAAACCAACAGAACTAGCATCAGTCCTGAGAACAAAAGGATTACCCAATTTAGGTAACAACAGCACAGGTGCAGAAGACAAGATTCCCTGAATCATCCTCAAAGCTTCAGCACACTCAGGAGCCCAAGAAATCGACCTCCTAGTCGATCAGCTTCTTTGATCAAATCAGACAGTGGAGCACTCAAAGTAGGAAACCCAGGAACATATCTCCAGTAAAAACTGAGCAGCCGTAACAAAGACCTTACCTGCTTCCTTGTAGTAGGAGTGGATATCTTCAAAATCTTATCAACCTTCTTCCCTTCAGGACGCATAGTACCACCTCCAACAACATGACCAAGAAACTCAAGTGAACAAAAGCCTGCCTTGATCTTTGAAAGATGAGCTGTGAGGTTGAAAGACCTCAGACAAGAGAGCACACCCTTCACATAACTAAGGTGAGCATCCCATGACACACTGTGCACAAGAATATAATCAACAAAGTTGATAACAGAAAACTAATCTAATGCCAGCATACGCATCATACATGCAAACACTGCAGGAGCCGACACAAGTCCAAAAGGCATCCTGACAAACTGGAATAGACCCATATGTGTTGTAAAAGCTGTCTTTGGATGATCCTCAGGCTTTACCACCATCTGCCAGTACCCTTTTGCAAGATCTAGCTTTGTGAAAAACTGAGCATCAGCTAACCTTGCAAAAAGAATCTCAACGTCAGGAATAGGTTCAGCATCTAAGATGGTAATCTTATTCAAGGACCTGAAATTGATGCAAAAACGAGACATACCATCTTTCTTCCTGACCAACACAACTGGAGATGCATACCGACTATTTGATGGCTCAGTGATACCAAGATCCAACATAACACCAATCTCTCTCTCAACAACTTCTTTCGCAGAAAATGGGATATCGTATTACTACTTTCTGACAGAGACATCTGTTGTAAGAGGGATCTCTAAGAGTACATCACCTGAGAAAGAACCTGGTTTAGGAGTCAAAATGTCCTGAAAATCATCAAAGACTGCACGCAACTCCCTGGAACTTCCGTCAGACAAAGCACCATCAAACTGTACAGAACGAATATCTTCATTTGGCCTAGAAGGCGCCATTGGAACAGTTAACCCCTTGGCTGCCCCGTTACGGATTTTTCCGTGATCGTCATCGTAGGAATTTTCCTGTCTTTATCTTTAGATTGGGGTTTCCCAATTCACACCAGTAAGAAAGGCCGATATGTCTGCAATGAATATTCGTGAGTGAAAGAATCCAACGAGGCAGACAAGTGGTCAGTTTGGGCTGTTACCGATACCACCCCCTGCAGATTTTCACACGAGGTCAACAAAACTAAAATCTCAAAAGTTTTATAGATTAGTATTAAAAACAGATAATCCTACACAGTATGTATGTTTGTAAAAAAAAGGTTTAAAAACTGATTAAAACTGTGTAGTTGAGAGCATACTGGTTACAAGTGGCTGTGAGTTAGAATTGGTATTTTATAGTTCTCTTACTTACATGTCCAAACAAATGCCAGAATATTGAAAAGGATGGTGGGAGCTCACCTGTGAGACAGATTCAAATTCAAGCACAAGGCTGTCTTCAAACTCATTACACAACCCAGCGCAGAACCAAAATGGTTTAAAGTAAAATTTCCTGGAGGTTTGAGGATTGGGACAATCTTTCCTTATGTAATGAACAATCAAAGCAAAACTTGAGTCAGGATCAGGAAAAGGCGAAGACCCTGAAATCAACCTAGCACAGACAGGTTCCCAACCAGTGTCTGGTAGGTTAGGAATTGTTCACACTGAGACATGGAACATGGCACAAAATTAATTGATTAGTGCACGTTCACATTAACTTCAAGTCAGTGTGGTAACCAGGGCCAAATCAATTTGTCGCCAAAAAGTAAAGTGAATGGGCTTATTCATGTCTGGGCACAAATAATTTAGGAGGAAAATTTTGCCACGATCCCAAGTAAGCCACAGCCAAGCAATGTTTGAACATAAATGTACAAGTCAAGTGTAACAAGATAAGAACTACAGAGGCATTCCTTTAAGGATGTGTCTCAAAAGTCAAATTTATCATAAGATTATTCTGTGTTTGGGCAAGAAAAAAGTACAGCATACAGAGCCTTTCGACAAAACAAAATTATCACAAAACCATATTCAAGGTAGTGATAACAACAATGCGCCTAAAAAGCACAATTACCTTCCAAATTGTACAGACGTAGCAGCAACAAAGGCAATTCTCAGATTGCTGTGACAAATTCATGTCCAAAGGCACAGGGCCATTTCCTGATGGATGTGCAACACAAAGGGTAGAAAAGGTAGCATAAAAGCAATAACCCACGGCTGCTATTATCTCTTTAAATCTTCTGGAAGTGCCGTCTCTCATTCATTTTACTTAAGCCCAACTCCACAATTTTTGTTTTCTTTTTTTAAAGGCAACAAGAGTTAAAGACTAATCAGGCACTACTAGGGCTGTACACACAAGTTTTATTCTTGATGGCCTTCTTGCTGAGTGATGGGATCCTGCTGGAGCAAGTCCTGAGTGAGCCTGTACTCTTGATCATGGCTTTGAACAGTAACTTTGAATGTTTCTTTTACGTTACAGCCCCCAAGGCCCATGGTTACAGTTGTCTCAGTGAACTTTGGCTTGTTCCCAAACTGAGGCTATCAAACTTTATACAGATGAAAAACCTGCTTTTCATAATAGTTCCTTTTGACTGTTTTTCTTCCCTCTTTTTGTTGTTGGTGGTGGTGGTGGTAAAACTCACATCTTATGCCGCCCAAAATGAAGAAGTTACTTGGGGAAGGTGGCTGTGCCTGCCACAAATATTCCACCCAAACAGTCCAGAGCCTCCATGTCTTCAGCCATATATCTGAGATAGAACCTGCCAAAGGTGGTCATCTTCTTCCAGTCTGCTGAATGACAGGTCAATAACTGCAATATTCCACCAGAGAGCGAGACTGGCAGATATTGCCCGGACTTCATGTGCCCTGATTTCCTTTGAAGTTCAAGAGGGGAGGGGGAGGTTGCTGGCCAGAGGTATAAGCTTGGCAGATGACTAGTCTAGGCCAGGAGCTTATTGTCTAGGGTCTTACAGCAGCACCAAGTCACCCATGCCATAGGCACAAATCATGGGAGTTCGACTCTGTCCTTTGAAGGAAGATCTTCAGCGCTCTGACAAGACAGTTAACCTACTACACTTTCAAACGTCTGGGCCTGCTGCCAGATGATGAAGGGGCCAGTGGAAGCAGGTTAATCATCAGAGGTCGCTCTTTGGGCTTGGTAGTTTTGGCTAGGAAAGGGGTACCATGCCATTATGCCATTGCAGGGACTGTGGGTCCCTGGAGAGGGCATGAATCTCACTGACCCTGCATCAAAGTAAGATTCCTGACTGACCATTTAGTGATAGGCTCGAAGTGCCCTGAGGCCAGATACTCCAGGACTAAGGGAAGGCTCCATTTTTAGGACATCTACTTAGTCTAGGGGAGCCCAGTGCAGTGTAAGAAATCAGTTCAAAATGGACAAAAACAGAGTGTGGCTTTTGTCAATATTTCTGCCCATAAGTCTTTGCAATAGCAGATCTGAAACCCCTGAGAGTACTGGCTTTCCTTCCAGGTATCTGTAGATCTAAAAAAAAAAAAAAAAAAAAAGGGAGATATCCTCAATCACAGCCTCTGCCAAAGAGACACCAGACTGCAAGCACCATTTGGAAAAAATTCCAACTCATTATCATACACCTTTAGAGTGGATTGTCTTTGGCCAGCCATGATCTTCTCCACGCATGAAGGGCACAAACACCACGGCTCAGAGCGATATCACCAGATATACTGTGTTACTGTTAAATATTATTATCATTTTTATTATCATTCTTGTTGCTTTTGTATACCCCTTTGTTTTGTTTACTTTTTGTATCCAGAAGATTGAATGATATGTTTAACAAAAGATGTGTTTTGTAGAGTGATTATGCCAAGCGATACGAGGAATCGCAGAACAATGTTCTGCAGCTGAAAAATCGCCTGGAAGAACTCCATTCCTATGCCAAGGACAGAGAGTCTGTGCTGGAACAGGTCCAGACCCAGGAACGAAGACAGGCAGCTGAATTGCAGAAACTGTACAAAGTGAGATGATTTTTTTTTGTTTTGTTTTTGCATGTTAATTTATGGGATACATCATTTGACATGTTAATTTTCTCTGTCATTTTCAAAGTGAGGTGACTGCAGGTGGAAATTCAAACAAGTTTTAAAAGAATTTTTAAAAGTAAATCCACCAGATAACAGGGACAAACAAATTACAAGACAAAACATGACGCGTTTCAACCTCTTAGGTCTTCTTCAGGCAAGATTACCAACATTCAGGACATTAAAAACAAAGAACAAGCAATCACTTATCTTTTCAAATTCAGCGCAAGATGGCTTTGAATGAAAATGAGGCTGTTAATGAGTGTTATGTGAGGTTGTTGTCTCCTTCCCCACTGCCTTGTTTTTCTCGCCTGAAGACCTAAGAGGTCCAAACGCATCATGTTTTGTCTTGTAATTTATTTTCCACTGTTATCTGGCGGATTTACCTTAAATTCCTTTTAAAATTGATTTCTCTCATAAATGATTTTATGTAACATTTCTGTTCATGTATATTTTTATTATTTTAGAAATGAATTGATACAAGTTTGTAACTTCCTTGCATGCTAAAGCATAATATGCATATGTGTCATAGTATCCAATAAGCAATTATTTGTAGAAATTCCGTGGCGCAGGCTGGAGAACTCTCCTTGGATCCAAGGATTTCGAGAAAACCATCTTACTTTTAGAGGCAGGAAAAATGAATATCCAAGAAAAATAAAAATTTTGCTACTGAAAGTAGTTTATCTGCCCAAATAAATGGCTTATCCCCACTTGGCATGGAACATCGCCAAACATCAGGACCAAAAAAAGGAAAAAAAAAACTGGGAGAGTGGGTAGCTTACTCGCCTCTATTCCACAAAGCCTGCTAGAGTGATTACTGTTAGAGAGTTCACACATTACGCCCTGATCAGATGAGTTCAGTTTTCCTCCCATTTCTGACCAAGCAGGGAGTGGTGAGGATGCACTAGTGTTTGGACAGGTGAGTATATCATAAAACTATTCTTGATAGATCTAGTTGCAAAGCAAGAGGACTGCAGGCGGAAATCTAAACAAATCTTAAATAAATGTTAGCGAACCGCCCAGAGAACGTGGACAAACGAGTCACGAGACGAAACACAACGCGTTTCGACCTCTTAGGTCTTCATCAGATGAGACATAAACGAATAAAACAATGAAAATTCACTTAGCTTTGATCGCTTCAGATCACTCCACAGGGTTCAGCGCAAGGAAGAAGGCGTTGAATGAGAACGAGGCTGTTGGAAGGGAAATAGTGAGTGAGTCAAAGTTGTAATGAAGATAATAATATTACTGATAGGAATACTAATAATGGTCAAAATATTGAGGGGAAAAAAAAAAAAAAGGGACAAGATTACTACCAATCTTAGTGTCAATAAGTATGGGTATGGGGGAAAGGAGAGTGGCTTAGAGGATTCTTAAACAGCAGGGTTGCCATGGCAACAGTCCCAGAGGCGAAGGCGATGGTGATGTCAATGCCAGTGGTAGTATCAATACTAGCAATAGTATTACTGAATGATACTGCTAACAACGATAGTGAAGGTTAAGGTAATGAAAGCATGATACAGAAATATATTTAGAAAATACATTTTTATAATAATCAAATAAATAAATAAATGAAACATTAAAAATAATAATAATAAATTAAAAAATAAGTAAATAATAAAAATAATAATAATGATAATAAATGCATAAATAAGATAGCTATAAGTTGTGTGTGAGGTGAATAATGGGAGATAAGGTGGTATGTGTGTGTGTTGTGGGAGGATATTATGGGCTGAGATTGAAGTGGTGGGTTGGTACATGTTACTTTAAGGTGTTGATGCTATGAGGGTGGAGGGAAGAAGAGGATGGGTTCACGTACTAACTGGGGAGGGGGAGAGGCAACATATTCACACCTATACACAATCTCTCTCTCTCTTCCCCCCCCCCCTCCCCCCCCCCCCTTCCCTCCGTGGGTTGCAACCTTGCCGTGGTCGGAGGGCTTGCGTGGTCCAGTGATCTTTTAGGCTTTGCTGACGGGGGCATCAATACTCGACTAGATGGTTAGTTGTTGTCAATGCTTCTAGGCCTGTATAGCCAAGCTGCTGACTGGCCAAGCATTACGTGGTAGGAATTGATGCCCCTGGTAGGGTCTCCCATGTCGGAAAGGTTAGGAGTGAGGGCCCAGACAAATAGTAACCCACCTTTTTCCTATTCTGTCTTCTGCCTTTCTTAACGGTTCTTTTCTTTCTTCGTCTCCCTTTCAAGCCTTCTTTTGCACACTCTTTTTCTCTCTGTGGTCTTCTTAAGATCCGCCGCGTTTGCCGTGCGGTGCGACCTGTGACGGAGGGGGATGAGATCCTGGTGATTGAGAGGGCCAACGCCCTCAACACATCACTTTGGCTCGGACCTCTCCTAGACAGGAGGTACACTCTGGCCCGGGTGTATCAATCGGCTTCCCCTTCATGGGGCTGGGTCAAGACAGGCAGTTCTCTGACTGGCCAAGGTAACCCCTGCAGTGCTCAGCTCTCTGTTCCCGGGAGTTGGGCATGATCAGGGGGGATAGTGTCAGTAGGCTTCTGTTTGTCGTATATCTCTCCTGAAGCCTGGAAGGGGTCAAGACAATGAGTACTTGGCCCTGGCCCCTTAGTTGGACTCCATGGTGGGTGGGTAAGGGAGAGACGAAATTTCTAAACATAAATCATGGCTTTATCCAAAATCACACCCCCCATAAAGAAGAGGAAGGCAGTGGACCCCATTTCTAGTCATAACGATTCCGACAGTGACTCGGATATGGAGACGAGACAGATGACAGGTTTTTGGGCTTCCTGGCTTGTGGTTGAAGGGACAGAGCAGGAAAAGCCTATTTCTGCTCTGAGTCCTTTTGCTATTCAGAAGGGCTTTCAGGGTCTAGCAGGTGACCCTCAGTCAGTGAAAAGGCTACGGAATGGCACTTTCCTCGTCCAGTGCAGATCAAAGAGGCAATCGGAGCAGCTGCTGAGGGCAACAAAACTCGTGGACAGAGAGATCCGGGTGACCCCCCATAAGCAGTTAAATTCGACCAAAGGGGTTATCCGGTGCCCGGATTTGAAAGGTGTCTCGGAAGCGGAGATCAAGACAGAACTTGCGTCCCAAGGTGTGACAGAGGTGTATAGGGTGACAGTCAAAAAAGGTGCAGAAAGAGGTGCCCACCAACACCCTCTTTCTGACATTCTGCAACCCTGTGCTGCCTCCGGTCATTAAAGTAGGGTACTTAAATGTACGTGTCCAACTGTATGTCCCATCCCCGTTGAGGTGTTTCAAATGCCAGAAGTTTGGACATGTCAGAGACCGCTGTTCTGGGCAGGAGGTGTGTGGTGTTTGTTGCAAGGCAACCCATGATGGGCCGTGTAAAGACCCGGCTCATTGTGCGAACTGCGGTGGTGACCACCCCTCCTCTTCACACAACTGCCCTGTTTGGGTTCAGGAGTCCACCATCCAAAGAGTGAAGACTGAAAAGAAAATTTCGTTTTTTGAGGCCCGCAAACAGGTTGTTGGCAGTCAGACGTCAACAGTGTCTTCTTATGCTTCCGTTATAAAGAAAGTTTCCACCCGTTCAGTCTGCTGCCAGACTGACAATTTTACTTTCACCAAGACATTGCAAGAAAGACCGTTAAGCTCTGGTGGAAGCAAGTCCACCGCCTCCCAACCCAAAGTGGGTGCCCCTGGTGGAGGCAAAAAATCCGCCACCCCTCAGACTGCCCAGCAGTCTACTCCATCTGCTGCTGGGCAGATGAAAAAGCCAGGCCTCCCGCCTCGAACTTCCTCGAGCAGTGCCCGTGCGGGCAAGGGAGTTCAACCAAGTGTGGAGATGGTGGAGATGAGGAAGAAACCTCCTCCATCTCCAAAATCCAGACCTTCTTCACCTGTGGGCAAGTCTGCCAGCAGGTCTGAAGACCCAAACAGTCCAGTGAAACTAAGCAATAAATTTGCTCCACTGAACGCAGACGATGACGAGGAGATGACCTGACTTCTCTCCTGTTCATCCTCTGCACCATGGATAGTAGTAAACTAATCCATTGGAATATCCGTGGCCTAAATTCAAATTTTGAGGAGCTGCAACTTCTGTGTCAAACTATAAAACCTTCCGTCGTGGCTCTTCAGGAAACTAAAATTCAAAGCCAGAAGACCTTCACTCTTTCTGGCTTTAATATTCTTTCTAAACCTGCACAACCATCCACATTGGGACTGTCAGGCGGTGTTGCCCTTCTTTTACACAAAACTTTGCTGTTTAGTCCTGTCGCTCTGACTACCTCCCTTCAGGCTGTAGCTGCGAGAGTCACTCTCCACAAGACTGTTACAATCTGCTCACTGTATCTGCCACCTTCTGTCCCGGTTTGTCGTCAGGACCTTGTCAGTCTGATCGAAGAACTTCCTCGACCTTTTTTGCTGTTGGGTGACTTTAATGGTCACAATCCTCTTTGGGGTAGTGTCAGTTCGTCATCCAGAGGTCTGCTTCTTGAGGATGTCCTTTCAGACTTTGATTTGTGTTGTCTGAACGATGGAGCTCCAACTTACCTCCACTCTTCCACAGGTTCACTTTCGTACTTAGATTTGTCGATTTGTGACCCCTCGCTGGTCCTGGACTATGAGTGGTCTGTCCATGACGATCTGCATGGAAGTGACCATTTCCCTGTTCTTTTAAAACCCTTATTAACTGAAAACATCTCTGTCTCACAACATCTTAATTATAAGAAGGCCAACTGGAATCTTTTTGCCACCAATATTTTGAAAGAATTCCAGGACACTGATTTTCTTCAGAGTCCAGACCCAGCTGAATCTCTGACTAACACTGTGATAAAGTGTGCTAAAACCTGTATTCCAATGTCTTCCAATAAACTCCAAATGCCCAAAACACCCTGGTTTAATTTAGACTGCCAACAAATTTCAAAAGTTCGCAAACGGGCTCAGCGTCGGGTATACCAACGACCTTCAGGTCCCAACGCTCGAGCCCATCAGAAACTCCACGCCAAATCGAGACACACTTTCAAAATCAGTAAACGTCAGTCTTGGAGAAACTTTTGCTCCGGGCTGACATCAAAAACTTCAAAGAAAAAAGTCTGGAACATCATCAGAAAAATCAAAGGGAAAAACACCAACCCCTCCATTCATCACTTGAAACTTGCCGATGCTCTGATCACTAACAAAGAAGCTGTTGCCAATCTGTTGGCCTCCACCATCCAACAGAACTCCTCATCTTCAAATAAATCTGCAGCCTTTTTAAAAAACAAACAACTCAGAGAGAACTCTTTATACAATTTCACATCAGACAACTCTGAAGCCTACAATCTCCCTTTTTCAATCAATGAACTGAAAACAGCTTTACAAACCTGCACTGATTCTGCCCCTGGTCTGGATGATATTCATTATCAGGTTTTGAAGCATTTTCCAGAAAGCTGTCTCCAGACTCTCCTTAAAGTATACAACCATATCTGGACCACAGGGTACTTTCCGCCCTCCTGGCGGAAAGCCCTGATCATTCCAATTCCAAAGCCTGCAAAGGACCTTACCAACCCTTCCAACTATCGTCCGATAGCTCTGACTAGCTGCCTCTGTAAGTTGATGGAAAAGATGGTCAACTCCCGTCTGATGTGGAAGCTGGAAACCGATGGCCTTTTGGCCAGTGAACAGTGCAGTTTCCGGAAATACCACTCGACAGTTGACCATCTAATCCGTCTGGAAACCACCATCCGCAATGCCTTTGTCAATAAACAGCATGTGGTCGCTATCTTTTTCGACCTCGAAAAAGCGTATGATACCACATGGAAATCAGGAATTCTTCTGGACCTGCACAAACTTGGTTTCCGTGGTCACCTGCCTCTGTTCATACAGAACTTTTTGGCTGATCGACAGTTCCAGGTGCGTGTTGGCACCACACTGTCTGACATCCATGGGCAGGAGTTGGGTGTCCCTCAAGGGAGCATCCTTTCTCCTGCCCTTTTCAGCATTAAAATCAATGACATTGTGAAATCGGTAAGCCAGGGCTCTGAGTCCTCTCTGTTCGTTGACGACTTTGCGCTGTACGCAGTGGGAGCTTCTTACCCCAGCGTACAGCGTCGACTCCAACTTTGTGTCAACAAGATCCAGCAGTGGGCCGAGGAAAACGGGTTTACCTTCTCACGTACCAAAACTCAGTCAATCCATTTTCACAATTTTCGTCAATTTTTTGCTGATCCTGAAATTCGTCTGGACAAGTCCACCATTCCAGCTGTAAAAGAAGCCAAATTCCTGGGAGTTATTTTTGATCAAAAACTCAACTTTCTCAGCCACATTAAAAATCTCAAAACCTCTTGCCAGAAAGCTCTGAATATTCTGCGGGTCGTAGCACACACTGACTGGGGTGCTGATAAGAAAACTTTGCTGCATCTCTACAGAGCCCTGGTCCGCTTCCAAACTGGACTATGGTTGTGCTGTGTACGGCTCTGCAAGACCCTCTTATCTGAAACTCTTGGACCCTATCCACCATCAAGGGCTTCGTCTCTGTCTTGGAGCATTCCGCACCACCCCTGTGTACAGCCTGTACGCAGAGGCAGGTGAACCCTCACTGTCCAACCGCAGGCTGAAAATGTCTCTAAATTACTATATCAGACTGTTCTCAGAACCACAGAATCCTGCCTATGACTGTGTCTTTGACCCCCAGTTTCAAAACAAATTTGAAAACAACCCCTAACTGTATTCCGCCGTTTGGTGTTCGTATGCAGCCTCACGCGCGGAATGCAGGTCTAGACCTAGGAGTTGTGTCTGATTTTTCCAAGTTTCCAGATCAGCCTCCGTGGACCTTTTTCACACCAGAGATTCGTTTTGATCTCGCAGCTTTTCGTAAAGAGTCCACCAGCTCTCAGGCATACAAGGCATTGTATGCTGACCTCTGTTCAAAATTTCCATCCTGTCAGAAAATTTTCACTGACGGTTCCAAGTCTGAGGATGGAGTGGCCTGTGCAGCCTATTGCCCTGGTGCTCCTTCTCAGATACTGTTAAAGCATATACCTTCAGATGCTTCTGTCTATTCTGCTGAACTTAGTGCTCTGGTTCTGGCATTGAAAATAATTTCACAATCTACGAAGAGGGACTTTCTGGTTCTGTCGGATTCGCTGTCAGCTTTGGAGGCCATAGCTGGCCGCAACCTTCAGCATCCAGAACTTTTACATTTTTTTGAACTTTTTAGCAAGTTGAAAGCGGATGGTTACAACATTATTCTTGCTTGGGTTCCTGGTCATGTTGGCATCGGAGGTAACGAAATGGTTGATCGTTTAGCCAAGAATGCCACAAGAGAGAAATTGTCCAATATTTATATCCCTTGCTCAGATCTGAAACCCAAAATTAACGATTATGTGAGAGACCTCTGGCAGGAGGATTGGAACACACAGACGGATAACAAACTCCTTCAGATCCGTCCAAACCTTAAGGAGTTCCTCCCATCTACATCTGGTGGTCGTAAAGAAGAAACAGTTCTGTGCCGGCTGCACACCGGCCATTCGTATTTTACCCATTCCTACCTTTTAAAGAATGAAGAAGCACCGTGGTGCATTCCATGTCATGTGCCACTCACAATGAAACATATTCTTTTAGAGTGTTGTGACTTGCACGATGTGAGACACAAACATTTTACAGCAGAGTCCATGAAAATCCTGTTCAGAGATGTCCCGCCTGATGTGATCTTTGAGTTTTTGAGAGAGATTAACATTTTTCATCTGATTTAAGATTTTACGGATGAAAGATTTTTAACGAAGTTTCTGGTGCGTTTCTAGACGATGTCATTTAAAGATGTGTGAAAGGTTTTTTTTTTTTATTTTTTTTTTAAATGACTTGTGAGTTGATTTTAACGTGGTGACAGCCCTGATGTGGCCCCTTGCGGTCGGCTGGGCTATAAGCAACATTATCTTATCTTATCTCTCTCCTCAAGGGAGCATCCTTTCTCCTGCTCTTTTCAGCATTAAAATCAACGACATTGTGAAATCGGTAAGCCAGGGCTCTGAGTCCTCTCTGTTCGTTGACGACTTTGCGCTGTACGCAGTGGGAGCTTCTTACCCCAGCGTACAGCGTCGACTCCAACTTTGTGTCAACAAGATCCAGCAGTGGGTCGAGGAAAACGGGTTTACCTTCTCACGTACCAAAACTCAGTCAATCCATTTTCACAATTTTCGTCAATGTTTTGCTGATCCTGAAATTCGTCTGGACAAGTCCACCATTTCCAGCTGTAAAAGAAGTCACATTCCTTGGAGTTATTTTTGATCAAAAACTCAACTTTCTCAGCCACATTAAAAATCTCAAAACCTCTTGCCAGAAAGCTCTGAATATTCTGCGGGTCGTAGCGCACACTGACTGGGGCGCTGATAAGAAAACTTTGCTGCATCTCTACAGAGCCCTGGTCCGCTCCAAACTGGACTATGGTTGTGCTGTGTACGGCTCTGCAAGACCCTCTTATCTGAAACTCTTGGACCCTATCCACCATCAAGGGCTTCGTCTCTGTCTTGGAGCATTCCGCACCACCCCTGTGTACAGCCTGTACGCAGAGGCAGGTGAACCCTCACTGTCCAACCGCAGGCTGAAAATGTCTCTAAATTACTATATCAGACTGTTCTCAGAACCGCAGAATCCTGCCTATGACTGTGTCTTTGACCCCCAGTTTCAAAACAAATTCGAAAACAACCCTAACTGTATTCCGCCGTTTGGTGTTCGTATGCAGCCTCACGCGCGGAATGCAGGTCTAGACCTAGGAGTTGTGTCTGATTTTTCCAAGTTTCCGGATCAGCCTCCGTGGACCTTTTTCACACCAGAGATTCGTTTTGATCTCGCAGCTTTTCGTAAAGAGTCCACCAGCTCTCAGGCATACAAGGCATTGTATGCTGACCTCTGTTCAAAATTTCCATCCTGTCAGAAAATTTTCACTGACGGTTCCAAGTCTGAGGATGGAGTGGCCTGTGCAGCCTATTGCCCTGGTGCTCCTTCTCAGATACTGTTAAAACATATACCTCCAGATGCCTCTGTCTATTCTGCTGAACTTACTGCTCTGGTTCTGGCATTGAAAATAATTTCACAATCTACCAAGAGGGACTTTCTGGTTCTGTCGGATTCGCTGTCAGCTTTGGAGGCCATAGCTGGCCGCAACCTTCAGCATCCAGAACTTTTACATTTCTTTGAACTTTTTAGCAAGTTGAAAGCGGATGGTTACAACATTATTCTCGCTTGGGTTCCTGGTCATGTTGGCATCGGAGGTAACGAAATGGTGGATCGTTTAGCCAAGAATGCCACAAGAGAGAAATTGTCCAATATTTATATCCCTTGCTCAGATCTGAAACCCAAAATTAACGATTATGTGAGAGACCTCTGGCAGGAGGATTGGAACACACAGACGGATAACAAACTCTTTCAGATCCGTCCAAACCTTAAGGAGTTCCTCCCATCTACGTCTGGTGGTCATAAAGAAGAAACAGTTCTGTGCCGGCTGCACACCGGCCATTCGTATTTTACCCATTCGTACCTTTTAAAGAATGAAGAAGCGCCGTGGTGCATTCCATGTCATGTGCCACTCACAATGAAACATATTCTTTTAGAGTGTTGTGACTTGCACGATGTGAGACACAAACATTTTACAGCAGAGTCCATGAAAATCCTGTTCAGAGATGTCCCGCCTGACGTGATCTTTGAGTTTTTGAGAGAGATTAACATTTTTCATCTGATTTAAGATTTTACGGATGAAAGATTTTTAACGAAGTTTCTGGTGTGTTTCTAGACGATGTCATTTAAAGAGATGTGTGAAAGGTGTTTTTTTTTTTTTTTTTTTTTTTTTTAAATGACTTGTGAGTTGATTTTAACGTGGTGACAGCCCTGATGTGGCCCCTTGCGGTCGGCTGGGCTATAAGCAACATTATCTTATCTTATCTTATCACTGACTGGGGCTCTGATAAGAAAACTTTGCTGCATCTCTACAGAGCCCTGGTCCGCTCCAAACTGGACTATGGTTGTGCTGTGTACGGCTCTGCAAGACCCTCTTATCTGAAACTCTTGGACCCTATCCACCATCAAGGGCTTCGTCTCTGTCTTGGAGCATTCCGCACCACCCCTGTGTACAGCCTGTACGCAGAGGCAGGTGAACCCTCACTGTCCAACCGCAGGCTGAAAATGTCTCTAAATTACTATATCAGACTGTTCTCAGAACCGCAGAATCCTGCCTATGACTGTGTCTTTGACCCCCAGTTTCAAAACAAATTTGAAAACAACCCTAACTGTATTCCGCCGTTTGGTGTTCGTATGCAGCCTCACGCGCGGAATGCAGGTCTAGACCTAGGAGTTGTGTCTGATTTTTCCAAGTTTCCGGATCAGCCTCCGTGGACCTTTTTCACACCAGAGATTCGTTTTGATCTCGCAGCTTTTCGTAAAGAGTCCACCAGCTCTCAGGCATACAAGGCATTGTATGCTGACCTCTGTTCAAAATTTCCATCCTGTCAGAAAATTTTCACTGACGGTTCCAAGTCTGAGGATGGAGTGGCCTGTGCAGCCTATTGCCCTGGTGCTCCTTCTCAGATACTGTTAAAACATATACCTCCAGATGCTTCTGTCTATTCTGCTGAACTTACTGCTCTGGTTCTGGCATTGAAAATAATTTCACAATCTACCAAGAGGGACTTTCTGGTTCTGTCGGATTCGCTGTCAGCTTTGGAGGCCATAGCTGGCCGCAACCTTCAGCATCCAGAACTTTTACATTTCTTTGAGCTTTTTAGCAAGTTGAAAGCGGATGGTTACAACATTATTCTAGCTTGGGTTCCTGGTCATGTTGGCATCGGAGGTAACGAAATGGTTGATCGTTTAGCCAAGAATGCCACAAGAGAGAAATTGTCCAATATTTATATCCCTTGCTCAGATCTGAAACCCAAAATTAATGATTATGTGAGAGACCTCTGGCAGGAGGATTGGAACACACAGACGGATAACAAACTCTTTCAGATCCGTCCAAACCTTAAGGAGTTCCTCCCATCTACGTCTGGTGGTCGTAAAGAAGAAACAGTTCTGTGCCGGCTGCACACCGGCCATTCGTATTTTACCCATTCGTACCTTTTAAAGAATGAAGAAGCGCCGTGGTGCATTCCATGTCATGTGCCACTCACAATGAAACATATTCTTTTAGAGTGTTGGGACTTGCACGATGTGAGACACAAACATTTTACAGCAGAGTCCATGAAACTCCTGTTCAGAGATGTCCCGCCTGACGTGATCTTTGAGTTTTTGAGAGAGGTTAACATTTTTCATCTGATTTAAGATTTTACGGATGAAAGATTTTTAACGAAGTTTCTGGTGCGTTTCTAGACGATGTCATTTAAAGAGATGTGAGAAAGGTGTGTTTTTGTTTTTTTTTTTTTTTTTTTTTTTTTTTTGTTAAATGACTTGTGAGTTGATTTTAACGTGGTGACAGCCCTGATGTGGCCCCTTGCGGTCGGCTGGGCTATAAGCAACATTATCTTATCTGTTGGCAGCACACTCTCTGACATCCATGGGCAGGAGTTGGGTGTCCCTCAAGGGAGCATCCTTTCTCCTGCTCTTTTCTGCATTAAAATCAACGACATTGTGAAATCGGTAAGCCAGGGCTCTGAGTCCTCTCTGTTCGTTGACGACTTTGCGCTGTACGCAGTGGGAGCTTCTTACCCCAGCGTACAGCGTCGACTCCAACTTTGTGTCAACAAGATCCAGCAGTGGGCCGAGGAAAACGGGTTTACCTTCTCACGTACCAAAACTCAGTCAATCCATTTTCACAATTTTCGTCAATTTTTGGTGATCCTGAAATTCGTCTGGACAAGTCCACCATTCCAGCTGTAAAAGAAGCCAAATTCCTGGGAGTTATTTTTGATCAAAAACTCAACTTTCTCAGCCACATTAAAAATCTCAAAACCTCTTGCCAGAAAGCTCTGAATATTCTGCGGGTCGTAGCACACACTGACTGGGGCGCTGATAAGAAAACTTTGCTGCATCTCTACAGAGCCCTGGTCCGTTCCAAACTGGACTATGGTTGTGCTGTGTACAGCTCTGCAAGACCCTCTTATCTGAAACTCTTGGACCCTATCCACCATCAAGGGCTTTGTCTCTGTCTTGGAGCATTCTGCACCACCCCTGTGTACAGCCTGTACGCAGAGGCAGGTGAACCTTCACTGTCCAACCGCAGGCTGAAAATGTCTCTAAATTACTATATCAGACTGTTCTCAGAACCACAGAATCCTGCCTATGACTGTGTCTTTGACCCCCAGTTTCAAAACAAATTCGAAAACAACCCTAACTGTATTCCGCCGTTTGGTGTTCGTATGCAGCCTCACGCGCGGAATGCAGGTCTAGACCTAGGAGTTGTGTCTGATTTTTCCAAGTTTCCGGATCAGCCTTCGTGGACCTTTTTCACACCAGAGATTCGTTTTGATCTCGCAGCTTTTCGTAAAGAGTCCACCAGCTCTCAGGCATACAAGGCATTGTATGCTGACCTCTGTTCAAAATTTCCATCCTGTCAGAAAATTTTCACTGACGGTTCCAAGTCTGAGGATGGAGTGGCCTGTGCAGCCTATTGCCCTGGTGCTCCTTCTCAGATACTGTTAAAACATATACCTCCAGATGCTTCTGTCTATTCTGCTGAACTTACTGCTCTGGTTCTGGCATTGAAAATAATTTCACAATCTACGAAGAGGGACTTTCTGGTTCTGTCGGATTCGCTGTCAGCTTTGGAGGCCATAGCTGGCCGCAACCTTCAGCATCCACAACTTTTACATTTCTTTGAGCTTTTTAGCAAGTTGAAAGCGGATGGTTACAACATTATTCTTGCTTGGGTTCCTGGTCATGTTGGCATCGGAGGGAACGAAATGGTTGATCGTTTAGCCAAGAATGCCACAAGAGAGAAATTGTCCAATATTTATATCCCTTGCTCAGATCTGAAACCCAAAATTAACGATTATGTGAGAGACCTCTGGCAGGAGGATTGGAACACACAGACGGATAACAAACTCTTTCAGATCCGTCCAAACCTTAAGGAGTTCCTCCCATCTACGTCTGGTGGTCATAAAGAAGAAACAGTTCTGTGCCGGCTGCACACCGGCCATTCGTATTTTACCCATTCGTACCTTTTAAAGAGTGAAGAAGCGCCGTGGTGCATTCCATGTCATGTGCCACTCACAATGAAACATATTCTTTTAGAGTGTTGGGACTTGCACGATGTGAGACACAAACATTTTACAGCAGAGTCCATGAAACTCCTGTTCAGAGATGTCCCGCCTGACGTGATCTTTGAGTTTTTGAGAGAGATTAACATTTTTCATCTGATTTAAGATTTTACGGATGAAAGATTTTTAACGAAGTTTCTGGTGCGTTTCTAGACGATGTCATTTAAAGAGATGTGTGAAAGGTGTTTTTTTTTTTTTTTTTTTTTTTTTTAAATGACTTGTGAGTTGATTTTAACGTGGTGACAGCCCTGATGTGGCCCCTTGCGGTCGGCTGGGCTATAAGCAACATTATCTTATCTCATCTTACCCCCCCCCCTTCACGACCAACGATAAAGGAGCCAGCATTCTATTTATTATGTGTGTGTATGTGTGAGTGTGTATGTGTGAGTGTGTGTGTGTGTGTTCCATTTGTAATATCAGTCTTATTCATTGGTTACCCCCACCTCCACCCCCAGCAACCGCCATATCCACCAACACCCCTACACACATCATTACTAGGGCAGGGGGAGGGGGGAGTAAGTCGATTGATGTAGCAAATGGAGAGACTCAGAGAGTGTAGGAAAAGGGAAGATGATGATAGCTGCAACCTATGTCTGAGGTAAACAGTGGGAGGTAGGGTGGTATGGGTGTGTGTAGGTGGGGGATATTTCAGGCTGGAGCTGCAGAGATGGAATGGTACATACTACTTTTGGACATTGATGCCATGAGGGTGGACGGTGCCCAGTTTGGCAATGAGATGAGATTCCTGCATAAGGCGTTCCAAGTTGTCACTCTTAGATTGCCAAAGTGCCAAGACTTTGACATGGTTGATGTTGTGTTGGGCATGGTTGAAGTGTAGAGCGACTGGTTTGGGCCGATGGTGGCGGATGTCGGCCAGGTGTTCAGAGATGCGCGTCTCAAGTGTGCGAGATGTCTCACCTACATAGATCTTACCGCACAGCTGACAGTGGATGGCATACACAATGTTGTGGCTCTGGCAGGAGAAAGTGCGTTTATTAGTGAAAGAGCCTGTGGGGCCATGTAGGATGGTGTCTGGTTTGGTGAGAGAGCAGATTTTGCAGTTGGGTTTTGAGCAGGGGAAAGTACCTGGTGGCTTAGGTGTGGAGATTTTGTTCAGCTTAGAGCGCACCAGTAGGTCGTTGAGGTTTTTGTCACGTTTGAAAGTGATCATTGGTTTGGTCTCAAAGGCAGGTTTATGATTTTCTACTATGTGCCAGTTAGACTTAAGGATCCTGCAGATGGGCAGATTGTGAGGATGGAAGAGAAGGCAGGCAGTGGGTCTGTCTGTCTCTTTGGGAGGTTTAGTTTCCAGAGTAGATGTTCTGGATTTAGCTGCAGTGCCGCTGAGAGCATCACTGATGACGGCACTAGGGTATCCACGGTTGGTGAAAAAATCAGACATTTTGGCTGCTTGTATAGTGAAATCTTCTTCGCTAGAGCAGAGTCTGCGTAGGCGAAGGAATTCAGAATATGGAATGCTATTTTTAGTGGACTGGTGGTGGGAAGATGTGTAGTTCAGGTATGAGTGCGCATCAGTAGGTTTGTAGAAGACTGAGGTTTGAAGCAGTCCATCTTTGAGGGAGATAGTGATGTCCAGGAAATTAACTGACTGTGAAATGGTGTAGGTCAGCTGGATGGATGGATGGAAGGTCTGTGTAAAGTTGAGGAAATTCTGGAGGTCATGTTCTGGCATGGATGTGGCTCCCAATCCATCATCTGTGTATCTTTTGTAGAGCTCTGGTGTTGGGCCTGTGTAAGAGGTTAGCAGGCGGTGTTCTAGGTGTCCCATGAAGAGGCAGGCATAGGATGGTCCCATTTTGGTTCCCATAGCAACACCACTGATTTGTGAGAATGTGTGGTTGTTGAATTCAAAAGTATTGAGGGTGAGGACTAATTCTGCAAGTCTGACCAGTGTAGCTGTGGGAGGGTGTTGTTGGTTGGGGGGCCGTTTGTTAAGAAAGAATGCGAGGGCCTTCAGTCCATCAGCATGAGGGATGGAAGTGTAGAGAGAGACGACATCAAGGGTAAAGAGGAGGCTGGGTTTGAAAGTGGGATCTGTGTTGTATGAATTAATCATGTTGAGTGTGTGTGTAGTGTCTTTGAGGTATGTGGGGAGGCCTTGTACTATGGGTTGGAGGAGAGAGTCTAAGTACTGTGAAATGTGTTCTGTAGGGCAGCTGCATGCAGATACAATGGGTCTGCCGGGAGTATTGGTTTTGTGTATTTTAGGGAGCAGGTAGAAGGTGGGTTGTTTGGTGTCTGTCATTATGAGGAGTTTGGCTGTCTTCGGTAAGTTGTTATGTTTGATTTCTTGTTTAACTGTGGTTGAGATGAGTTTCTGGTGTTGGGGGAGGGGTGATGCTGTGAGTGGTGTATAGAAATTTGTGTCTGACAGTTGTCTGTGTGCTTCTTTTATGTACAACTGTTTGTCCCAGACCACCACTGCACCACCCTTGTCTGCTGGTTTGATGACAATGTCTTGTCTTTGTCTCAGTGATTCAAGAGCTTTTTGTTCATCCCGTGAGAGGTTGGAATTGCGGACAGGTTTGGATTTAACTTGAGAGATTTCTTTTCTACACTTTTTGATGTAGAGTTCAACTTCAGTGGATTTGTCAAGAGGTGGCTGGCAAAGCACTGGAGTTCGAAAAAGGTGGGTAAAAATGTCTGAGCTGTCTGGTAGAGGGGGCTTAGGTACCCCGTCAAGTGCAGCCATCCATCTTAATTTTCTAAAGAATCTTTCAACATCAACGTGGTTTTGATATTTATTGGTGGCAGGCTGAATGGGAATAAATTTCAGACCTTTTGCCAGGACTGATCTTTCATCATTGGTGAGAGTCAGATTATCAGGAATGCAGCGAACAAGGTGGCGGTGTTGCTCATGGGTGATAGAAGGGTCAGTGTTGTGTGTAGGGGGATTCAACTGGTCTGGGTTTGCCTTGTGTTTGTTTTGTAATTTTGATAACTTGTCTTGCTTAATCTGGTAGCAGTGATTGTGAATGAGCTGGTTGTGTGTATGGATGAGCTGTCTGAGTCTTGAAGCAGTGGCTATGGGCATGATGATTGTGGTTTGTTGTTTGAAATGTTGAAGAAGACGGGAGAGAGATTCCAGGGATGAATTGAGTGTTTTGATATGTGCCAACATGAGTCTACGGCTGGCTTGGAATAGAATTCTTGTAGTGGTAGTGGTAAGAGCGGTATTATGAAGATCGGATGGGGTGTGAGAAAGTGAGAAGCCGCGAGGGGTGATTCGTAGTCGAATGCATTGTTTTAGAAAGTTGAGATGAGATGCAGATTTTGTTTTCTGAAACTGTGTTTTAGCATATCCTAGTGCAAATGGCTGGATGATAGGTGGCAGAAAATGAATGAACTGGTGAAAACTGGCATGTGTACGGGAGAGGAATTGGGGGGCCGGCATTATGTTCTGATTTAGGTTCTTACTGTAGAGTTGGTTGAGAGAAGTAGAGTTGAGAGGTCAGGAGTGCCTGATTGCGATCGCACGTACACAACTAAAAACGTATGTTAAACGAAATACGGATCAATGATTAACAGTATACAATGATCGAAAGACGTCTAAAAGTAGTATGTACCATTCCATCTCTGCAGCTCCAGCCTGAAATATCCCCCACCTACACACACCCATACCACCCTACCTCCCACTGTTTACCTCAGACATAGGTTGCAGCTATCATCATCTTCCCATTTCCTACACTCTCTGAGTCTCTCCATTTGCTACATCAATCGACTTACTCCCCCCTCCCCCTGCCCTAGTAATGATGTGTGTAGGGGTGTTGGTGGATATGGCGGTTGCTGGGGGTGGAGGTGGGGGTAACCAATGAATAAGACTGATATTACAAATGGAACACACACAAACACACACACACACACTCACACAGTCACACTCACACATACACACACACATAATAAATAGCCCTCCGGGGGTTTGCAACCTTGCCGTGGTCGGAGGGCTTGCGTGGTCCAGTGATCTTTTAGGCTTTGCTGACGGGGGCATCAATACTCGACTAGATGGTTAGTTGTTGTCAATGCTTCTAGGCCTGTATAGCCAAGCTGCTGACTGGCCAAGCATTACGTGGTAGGAATTGATGCCCCTGGTAGGGTCTCCCATGTCAGAAAGGTTAGGAGTGAGGGCCCAGACAAATAGTAACCCACCTTTTTCCTATTCTGTCTTCTGCCTTTCTTAACGGTTTCTTTTCTTTCTTCGTCTCCCTTTCAAGCCTTCTTTTGCACACTCTTTTTCTCTCTGTGGTCTTCTTAAGATCCGCCGCGTTCGCCGTGCGGTGCGACCTGTGACGGAGGGGGATGAGATCCTGGTGATTGAGAGGGCCAACGCCCTCAACACATCACTTTGGCTCGGACCTCTCCTAGACAGGAGGTACACTCTGGCCCGGGTGTATCAATCGGCTTCCCCTTCGTGGGGCTGGGTCAAGACAGGCAGTTCTCCAACTGGCCAAGGTAACCCCTGCAGTGCTCAGCTCTCTGTTCCCGGGAGTTGGGCATGATCAGGGGGGATAGGGTCAGTAGGCTTCTGTTTGTCGTATATCTCTCCTGAAGCCTGGAAGGGGTCAAGACAATGAGTTCTTGGCCCTGGCCCCTTAGTTGGACTCCATGGTGGGTGGGTAAGGGAGAGACGAAATTTCTAAACATAAATCATGGCTTTATCCAAAATCACACCCCCCATAAAAAAGAGGAAGGCAGTGGACCCCATTTCTGGTCATAACGATTCAGACAGTGACTCGGATATGGAGACGAGACAGATGACAGGTTTTTGGGCTTCCTGGCTTGTGGTTGAAGGGACAGAGCAGGAAAAGCCTATTTCTGCTCTGAGTCCTTTTGCTATTCAGAAGGGCTTTCAGGGTCTAGCAGGTGACCCTCAGTCAGTGAAAAGGCTACGGAATGGCACTTTCCTCGTCCAGTGCAGATCAAAGAGGCAATCGGAGCAGCTGTTGAGGGCAACAAAACTTGTGGACAGAGAGATCCGGGTGACCCCCCATAAGCAGTTAAATTCGACTAAAGGGGTTATTCGGTGCCCGGACTTGAAAGGTGTCTCGGAAGCGGAGATCAAGACAGAACTTGCGTCCCAAGGTGTGACAGAGGTACATAGGGTGACAGTCAAAAAAGGTGCAGAAAGAGTGCCCACCAACACCCTCTTTCTGACATTCTGCAACCCTGTGCTGCCTCCGGTCATTAAAGTCGGATACTTAAATGTACGTGTCCAACTGTATGTCCCATCCCCGTTGAGGTGTTTCAAATGCCAGAAGTTTGGACATGTCAGAGACCGCTGTTCTGGGCAGGAGGTGTGTGGTGTTTGTTGCAAGGCAACCCATGATGGGCCGTGTAAAGACCCGGCTCATTGTGCGAACTGCGGTGGCGACCACCCCTCCTCTTCACGCAACTGCCCTGTTTGGGTTCAGGAGTCCACCATCCAAAGAGTGAAGACTGAAAAGAAAATTTCGTTTTTTGAGGCACGCAAACAGGTTGTTGGCAGTCAGACGTCAACAGTGTCTTCTTATGCTTCCGTTACAAAGAAAGTTTCCACCCGTTCAGTCTGCTGCCAGACTGACAATTTTACTTTCACCAAGACATTGCAAGAAAGACCGTTAAGCTTTGGTGGAAGCAAGTCCACCGCCTCCCAACCCAAAGTGGGTGCCCCTGGTGGAGGCAAAAAATCCGCCACCCCTCAGACTGCCCAGCAGTCTACTCCATCTGCTGCTGGGCAGATGAAAAAGCCAGGCCTCCCGCCTCGAACTTCCTCGAGCAGTGCCCGTGCGGGCAAGGGAGTTCAACCAAGTGTGGAGATGGTGGAGATGAGGAAGAAACCTCCACCATCTCCAAAATCCAGACCTTCTTCACCTGTGGGCAAGTCTGCCAGCAGGTCTGAAGACCCAAACAGTCCAATGAAACTAAGCAATAAATTTGCTCCACTGAACGCAGACGATGACGAGGAGATGACCTGACTTCTCTCCTGTTCATCCTCTGCACCATGGATAGTAGTAAACTAATCCATTGGAATATCCGTGGCCTAAATTCAAATTTTGAGGAGCTGCAACTTCTGTGTCAAACTGTAAAACCTTCCGTCGTGGCTCTTCAGGAAAACTAAAATTCAAAGCCAGAAGACCTTCACTCTTTCTGGCTTTAATATTCTTTCTAAACCTGCACAACCATCCACATTGGGACTGTCAGGCGGTGTTGCCCTTCTTTTACACAAAACTTTGCTGTTTAGTCCTGTCGCTCTGACTACCTCCCTTCAGGCTGTAGCTGCGAGAGTCACTCTCCACAAGACTGTTACAATCTGCTCACTATATCTGCCACCTTCTGTCCCGGTTTGTCGTCAGGACCTTGTCAGTCTGATCGAAGAACTTCCTCGACCTTTTTTGCTGTTGGGTGACTTTAATGGTCACAATCCTCTTTGGGGTAGTGTCAGTTCGTCATCCAGAGGTCTGCTTCTTGAGGATGTCCTTTCAGACTTTGATTTGTGTTGTCTGAACGATGGAGCTCCAACTTACCTCCACTCTTCCACAGGTTCACTTTCGTGCTTAGATTTGTCGATTTGTGACCCCTCGCTGGTCCTGGACTATGAGTGGTCTGTCCATGACGATCTGCACGGAAGTGACCATTTCCCTGTTCTTTTAAAACCCTTATTAACTGAAAACATCTGTGTCTCACAACATCTTAATTATAAGAAGGCCAACTGGAATCTTTTTGCCACCAATATTTTGAAAGAATTCCAGGACACTGATTTTCTTCAGAGTCCAGACCCAGCTGAATCTCTGACTAACACTGTGATAAAGTGTGCTAAAACCTGTATTCCAATGTCTTCCAATAAACTCCAAATGCCCAAAACACCCTGGTTTAATTTAGACTGCCAACAAATTTCAAAAGTTCGCAAACGGGCTCAGCGTCGGGTATACCAACGACCTTCAGGTTCCAACGCTCGAGCCCATCAGAAACTCCGCGCCAAATCGAGACACACTTTCAAAATCAGTAAACGTCAGTCTTGGAGAAACTTTTGCTCCGGGCTGACATCAAAAACTTCAAAGAAAAAAGTCTGGAACATCATCAGAAAAATCAAAGGGAAAAACACCAACCCCTCCATTCATCACTTGAAACTTGCCGATGCTCTGATCACTGACAAAGAAGCTGTTGCCAATCTGTTGGCCTCCACCATCCAACAGAACTCCTCATCTTCAAATAAATCTGCAGCCTTTTTAAAAAACAAACAGCTCAGAGAGAAATCTTTATACAATTTCACATCAGACAACTCTGAAGCCTACAATCTCCCTTTTTCAATCAATGAACTGAAAACAGCTTTACAAACCTGCACTGATTCTGCCCCTGGTCTGGATGATATTCATTATCAGGTTTTGAAACATTTTCCAGAAAGCTGTCTCCAGACTCTTCTTAAAGTATACAACCATATCTGGACCACAGGGTACTTTCCGCCCTCCTGGTGGAAAGCCCTGATCATTCCAATTCCAAAGCCTGCAAAGGACCTTACCAACCCTTCCAACTATCGTCCGATAGCTCTGACTAGCTGCCTCTGTAAGTTGATGGAAAAGATGGTCAACTCCCGTCTGATGTGGAAGCTGGAAACCGATGGCCTTTTGGCCAGTCAACAGTGCGGTTTCCGGAAATACCACTCGACAGTTGACCATCTAATCCGTCTGGAAACCACCATCCGCAATGCCTTTGTCAATAAACAGCATGTGGTCGCTATCTTTTTCGACCTCGAAAAAGCATATGATACCACATGGAAATCAGGAATTCTTCTGGACCTGCACAGACTTGGTTTCCGTGGTCACCTGCCTCTGTTCATACAGAACTTTTTGGCTGATCGACAGTTCCAGGTGCGTGTTGGCACCACACTCTCTGACATCCATGGGCAGGAGTTGGGTGTCCCTCAAGGGAGCATCCTTTCTCCTGCTCTTTTCAGCATTAAAATCAACGACATTGTGAAATCGGTAAGCCAGGGCTCTGAGTCCTCTCTGTTCGTTGACGACTTTGCGCTGTACGCAGTGGGAGCTTCTTACCCCAGCGTACAGCGTCGACTCCAACTTTGTGTCAACAAGATCCAGCAGTGGGCCGAGGAAAACGGGTTTACCTTCTCACGTACCAAAACTCAGTCAATCCATTTTCACAATTTTCGTCAATTTTTTGCTGATCCTGAAATTCGTCTGGACAAGTCCACCATTCCAGCTGTAAAAGAAGCCAAATTCCTTGGAGTTATTTTTGATCAAAAACTCAACTTTCTCAGCCACATTAAAAATCTCAAAACCTCTTGCCAGAAAGCTCTGAATATTCTGCGGGTCGTAGCACACACTGACTGGGCGCGGATAAGAAAACTTTGCTGCATCTCTACAGAGCCCTGGTCCGCTCCAAACTGGACTATGGTTGTGCTGTGTACGGCTCTGCAAGACCCTCTTATCTGAAACTCTTGGACCCCATCCACCATCAAGGGCTTCGTCTCTGTCTTGGAGCATTTCGCACCACCCCTGTGTACAGCCTGTACGCAGAGGCAGGTGAACCCTCACTGTCCAACCGCAGGCTGAAAATGTCTCTAAATTACTACATCAGACTGTTCTCAGAACCACAGAATCCTGCCTATGACTGTGTCTTTGACCCCCAGTTTCAAAACAAATTCGAAAACAACCCTAACTGTATTCCGCCGTTTGGTGTTCGTATGCAGCCTCACGCGCGGAATGCAGGTCTAGACCTAGGAGTTGTGTCTGATTTTTCCAAGTTTCCGGATCAGCCTCCGTGGACCTTTTTCACACCAGAGATTCGTTTTGATCTCGCAGCTTTTCGTAAAGAGTCCATCAGCTCTCAGGCATACAAGGCATTGTATGCTGACCTCTGTTCAAAATTTCCATCCTGTCAGAAAATTTTCACTGACGGTTCCAAGTCTGAGGATGGAGTGGCCTGTGCAGCCTATTGCCCTGGTGCTCCTTCTCAGATACTGTTAAAACATATACCTCCAGATGCCTCTGTCTATTCTGCTGAACTTACTGCTCTGGTTCTGGCATTGAAAATAATTTCACAATCTACCAAGAGGGACTTTCTGGTTCTGTCGGATTCGCTGTCAGCTTTGGAGGCCATAGCTGGCCGCAACCTTCAGCATCCAGAACTTTTACATTTCTTTGAACTTTTTAGCAAGTTGAAAGCGGATGGTTACAACATTATTCTGGCTTGGGTTCCTGGTCATGTTGGCATCGGAGGTAACGAAATGGTTGATCGTTTAGCCAAGAATGCTACAAGAGAGAAATTGTCCAACATATATATCCCCTGCTCAGATCTGAAACCCAAAATTAATGATTATGTGAAAGACCTCTGGCAGGAGGATTGGAATACCCAGACGGATAACAAACTCTTTCGGATCCGTCCAAACCTTAAGGAGTTCCTCCCATCTACGTCTGGTGGTCGTAAAGAGGAAACGGTTCTGTGCCGGCTGCACACCGGCCATTCGTATTTTACTCATTCCTACCTTTTAAAGAGTGAAGAAGCTCCGTGGTGCATTCCATGTCATGTGCCACTCACAATGAAACATATTCTTTTAGAGTGTTGGGACTTGCACGATGTGAGACACAAACATTTTACAGCGGAGTCCATGAAGATCCTGTTCAGGGATGTCCCGCCTGACGTTATCCTTGACTTTTTGAGAGAGATTAACATTTTTCATCTGATTTAAGATTTTACGGAAGAAAGATTTTTAATGAAGTTTCTGGTGCGTTTCTAGAAGATGTCATTTAAAGAGATGTGTGAAAGGTTTTTTTTTTTTTTTTTTTTTTTTTTTTTTTTTTTAAAGACTTGTGAGTTGATTTTAACGTGGTGACAGCCCTGATGTGGCCCCTTGCGGTCGGCTGGGCTATAAGCAACATTATCTTATCTTACATAATAAATAGAATGCTGGCTCCTTTATAGTTGGTTGTGAAGGGGGGGGGGGGGGGGGGGAGAGAGAGAGAGAGAGAGAGATTGTGTATAGGTGTGAATATGTTGCCTCTCCCCCTCCCCGGTTAGTACGTAAACCCATCCACTTCTTCCCTCCACCCTCATAGCACCAACACCTTAAAGTAACATGTACCAACCCACCACTTCAATCTCAGCCCATAATATCCTCCCACAACACACACACATACTACCTTATCTCCCACTATTCACCTCACACACAACTTATAGCTATCTTATTTATGCATTTATTATCATTATTATTATTATTATTTTTATTATTTACTTATTTTTTAATTTATTATTATTATTTTTAATGTTTCATTTATTTATTTATTTGATTATTATAAAAATGTATTTTCTAAATATATTTCTGTATCATGCTTTCATTACCTTAACCTTCACTATCGTTGTTAGCAGTATCATTCAGTAATACTATTGCTAATATTGATACTACCACTGGCATTGACATCACCATCGCCTTCGCCTCTGGGACTGTTGCCATGGCAACCCTGCTGTTTAAGAATCCTCTAAGCCACTCTCCTTTCTCCCATACCCATACTTATTGACACTAAGATTGGTAGTAATCTTGTCCCTTTTTCTTTTTTTTTCTCAATATTTTGACCATTATTAGTATTCCTATCAGTAATATTATTATCTTCATTACGACTTTGACTCGCTCACTATTTCCCTTCCAACAGCCTCGTTCTCATTCAACGCCTTCTTCCTTGCGCTGAACCCTGTGAAGTGATCTGAAGCGATCAAAGCTAAGTGAATTTTCGTTGTTTTATTCATTTATGTCTCACCTGATGAAGACCTAAGAGGTCGAAACGCGTTGTGTTTCGTCTTGTGACTCGTTTGTCCATGTTCTCTGGGCGGTTCGCTAACATTTATTTAAGATTTATTCTTGATAGTAAAATTCCTTTTCTTCATGCTAATCTGTTCAAACAATTGCCTGAATAACAAAAATGATGGTGGGATCAAGTTCACCTGAGAGACTTTTTACCTTACCAAAAGCTCACATGAGAATGTCTATGTATAGTTTTCTAAGAAAGAGCTCGGTGCCATAGGCCAAAATGGCCGTAAAGGTCTCTCCAATAACCTGGAGGTTTAACGCATAGTCCCTGCTCTCCTGTGAAAGTTCACGATCAATCAAGAATCAAACTGAAAAAAATAAAGCTTTCCCAGAATTGGAGAAAGGAGAAGACCCAGCAATATAAAAGAACAAACACTTTGGAACATAAGCCATAATGTCCAAAAGTGGGCCATAAAACACAGCGAAGAAAAAGCAGATTATGCAGATAATAGTTAACCAATGGCTGCATCAGTCTGGAAGTATCGGTTTGAAAGCTAGTACCAGGCCTCAGACCTTGCATACAAGTCAAAATCCCAAGAGGGCCATACATCACAAAGTCAAAGAAGTTAAGCAACTACCAGAACCCACATTTGCTTAAAAGCAAAAAAAGCCAAAGTGAACTGTAAGGAACACAGTCTAACAAATGAGTTAGGCTCAGTATTAAAACAAGGTCTAGTTAAATCTTAAGAAGTTTGTGCAGTAAATCCGTCTAACATGAACAAACAAATCACAAGACAAAACATGACGCATTTCAACCTCCTGGGTCTTCTTCAGGCAAGATAAACAACACTCAGGAACAAACAAATCACAAGACAAAACATGACGCATTTCAACCTCCTAGGTTGTCTTCAGGCAAGGTTAACAACGAAAATGAAGAATGAGCAATCACTTGTCAAATTTGGCACAAGGTTGGCTATTGAATTGAAATTATCTAGTTAGCTAGCCAATGGCAAAATCAATCTGGAAGTGTAGTTACGCAGGACTAACAGATCCCACACCTCTGTAAACAAATAAAAATACTAAAAAATGTGGCCACAAAATAGACAAAAAGTTGCTTTTTATGGAGGGTATTTACACAAGCTCTGGTTAACCCATAATTCGCTTGCTTAGGTAATAAAGCTTTGCTAGGTACTAACAGACCCCACACTTCTGCATGTAATCAGTGTTGTGAAAGAGTGTACCACAAAATACTCGGGTAAAAAGTGGCATGTTACGCAGGCTGTTTAGTTCGAATGCATGGCAACCCAACACACATTCTGTGAAGTGGCAGGATAGGTAGAATATTTACACAAGATCTGGTTAACCGATGGCCGATATATTCTGAAAATGTAGCTCCTGAGCTGCTACCAGATCCCCTAGACAGTCAAGTGCCTACGTATCTTTAGGCATGTCACTGAAGTAAAACCCGCCAAAGGTTGTTTGTGATCTCCAGCCTGCTGCCTGACTGATGGTGGTGACCGTGGTATTTCACCAGATGACACAGCTGGCAGAGAAAGCCCTGACTTTATGTGCTCTGATATTCGCTGTAAGGGGTATAGTTCCTGGCTATAGATGTAAGCCAGGTGAATTGTCTGCTTGAGCCAGGAGGTTATCATCGGGGGTCTGACAGCAGCACCCAGCCAGTTCGCCAAAAGAGCATGCCACAGGAACCTGACTCTGTCTTCTGAAGATACTCCTTCAGTGCTTTGACAGGACAGTTAACCTGCTCCATCTTCAACCATTGGGCCTGGGATTGGACGATGAAGCAGCCAGTGGAGGCCAGAGTATGGTCAGGGACCACTCTTCAGGCTTCGTTCTTTGGTTTGGAATAAGGGCACATGGATGGAGTGACTGAATCATCATTGTGCCACTTCAAGGACCTTGGATCCCTGGAGAACCTCACTAACCATGTAGGTGGAAGTGACTAGCGCACTGTCTGGGAGCTCCTGCCTGCTCCTGTTATGAATATAAGAAGGTTAAGCTATCAGTGTGGATCATTTTCATTAGTCAAACTTTTTCACCTGAGCCAAAATTATCATTTTACCTATCCATATAGATTTGTTTGAGTTATGAATGGATTCATCCAACCAAACTTGGAAAGTGTCAGTCTGTGCAGGCTAAAGAGGAGGAGGAAGAGAGAGCAAGGAGAGACACTGCAACAATAAAAAGAGTAAGTGTTGTTCTTTTGCTGTCATAAACTAGGGATAACTGTATGATGTGAAGCTTTTTTTTCTCTTTTCTTAGTCCTGTATAATTAAAACTGCATTTAGATTTTTTTTCTTACGAGCATTGATGACATTTTTAGGTATGCAGTAAGCACTTGCTAAATCTTATCTCTGCCCATTGACCCTTTCACCGCCAGACATTCTGTTTTGCATAAATCCCCATCGCGAGCCATTTTTCAGAAATCTCTTATTTCATACCAGCATGTGTGAAACACGGATATCTCTGGAACTACATAACCAATTCTCATGCTGTTTTGTGGGAAATGGAGAAAATGAACTGTACCTTTGTTAAATTATAGGGAAACTGTCTAAAATATCTATCCCCTACTAAGACCAAAAACCAAAAGTTAATGATTATATCAGAGACCTCTGGCAGGAATATTGGAATACACAGACGGATAACAAACTCTTTCAGATCCGTCCAAACCTAAAAGAGTTCCTCTCATCCACATCTGGTGGTCGCAAAGAAGAAACGGTTCTATGCCGGCTGCGCATCGGCCAGTCGTATGTTACTCATTCATACCTTTTAAAGAGTGAAGAAGCTCCATGGTGCATTCCATGTCATGTGCCACTCACAATGAAACATATTCTTTTAGAGTGTTGGGACTTGCATGATGAGAGACACAAACATTTTACAGCAGATTCCATGAAAACCTTGTTCAGAGATGTTCCACCTGATGCAATCTTTGAATTCTTGAAAGAGATTAACATTTTTCATCGGATCTGAGATTTTATAGTGGAAAGATTTTTAACCAAATTTCGGATGGGTTTTTAGAAGATGTATTTTAAAGAGTTTTGTGAATGAATGACTTGTGAGTTGATTTTAACGTGGTGACAACCCTGTTATGGCCGTTTGACTGGGCTATAAGTAACATTACCTTACCTTAACTTAGCTCTCCCGCCTCGAAATTTTAGAGCAGTGCTCTTTAGGGCATGAGAGCTTAACAAAGTGTGGAGATGGTGGAGATTAAAAGGTGACCTCCACCATCTCCAAAATCTAAGCCATCTTCGCCTGCAGGCAAGTCTGCCAGCGGGTCTGGGGAACAAAACAAACCAGTCCCTCTTGAAAATAAATTCACTCCTTTAGACACAGATAATGACTTGGAGATGAACTGATTTCTCTCCTGTTTATCTCCTGCACCATGGATAGTAAATTAATCCTTTGGAATATTCATGGTTTAAAATCTAACTTTGAGGATTGCAGTTTTTGTGCCCTACTCAGAAACCTCAGGTAGTAGTTTTTCAGGAAACAGAAATTCAAAGCCAGAAGACCTTCACTCTTACTGGCCTTAATATTTATTATGCTCTACCTTCCACGTTGGGACTGACGGGCGGGCTGTCCTTACTACCCCTCTTCAGGCAATAGTTGCGCGAGTCACTCTCCATAAAACTGTTACAGTTTCCTCGTTATATCGTCCACCTTCTTTCTTGTTCAGTCGTCAAGACCTTGTCAGTCTGATCAAAGAACTTCCTCACCCTTGTTTGTTGTTGGGTGACTTTGATGCCCATAATCCCTTTGGGTAGTGTGGATGCGTCATCCTGAGATGTCCTATTGGAGGATGTTTTTTTTCTCAGCTAGATTTGTGTTGTCTGGATGACAGCTCTCCTACGTTTATGCCCTGTTCTAATGGTGCGCTTTCGTGTATTAATCTCTCGGTATTTGACCCCTTGCTGGTCCTGGACTATGAGTGGTCTGTTCATGACTATCTGCATAGAAATGACCATTTTCCCATTATCATTACGTTAAAATCCATAACAACTGAAAACACCTCTGCTCCACAACACTTTAATTATGAAAAGGCCATTTGGAATCTTTTTGCTGCAAATATTTCAAAGGAGCTCCATGAAACTGACATTCTTTGAAGTCAAGGCCCAGCCGTGTCTTTAACTAATATTAAGTCGGCTAAAACCTGTATTCCGATGCCCTCCGGGGGTTGCAACCTTGCCGTGGTCGGAGGGCTTGCGTGGTCCAGTGATCTTTTAGGCTTTGCTGACGGGGGCATCAATACTCGACTAGATGGTTAGTTGTTGTCAATGCTTCTAGGCCTGTATAGCCAAGCTGCTGACTGGCCAAGCATTACGTGGTAGGAATTGATGCCCCTGGTAGGGTCTCCCATGTCAGAAAGGTTAGGAGTGAGGGCCCAGACAAATAGTAACCCACCTTTTTCCTATTCTGTCTTCTGCCTTTCTTAACGGTTCTTTTCTTTCTTCGTCTCCCTTTCAAGCCTTCTTTTGCACACTCTTTTTCTCTCTGTGGTCTTCTTAAGATCCGCCGCGTTTGCCGTGCGGTGCGACCTGTGACGGAGGGGGATGAGATCCTGGTGATTGAGAGGGCCAACGCCCTCAACACATCACTTTGGCTCGGACCTCTCCTAGACAGGAGGTACACTCTGGCCCGGGTGTATCAATCGGCTTCCCCTTCGTGGGGCTGGGTCAAGACAGGCAGTTCTCCGACTGGCCAAGGGAACCCCTGCAGTGCTCAGCTCTCTGTTCCCGGGAGTTGGGCATGATCAGGGGGGATAGGGTCAGTAGGCTTCTGTTTGTCGTATATCTCTCCTGAAGCCTGGAAGGGGTCAAGACAATGAGTTCTTGGCCCTGGCCCCTTAGTTGGACTCCATGGTGGGTGGGTAAGGGAGAGACGAAATTTCTAAACATAAATCATGGCTTTATCCAAAATCACACCCCCCATAAAAAAGAGGAAGGCAGTGGACCCCATTTCTGGTCATAATGATTCCGACAGTGACTCGGATATGGAGACGAGACAGATGACAGGTTTTTGGGCTTCCTGGCTTGTGGTTGAAGGGACAGAGCAGGAAAAGCCTATTTCTGCTCTGAGTCCTTTTGCTATTCAGAAGGGCTTTCAGGGTCTAGCAGGTGACCCTCAGTCAGTGAAAAGGCTACGGAATGGCACTTTCCTCGTCCAGTGCAGATCAAAGAGGCAATCGGAGCAGCTGCTGAGGGCAACAAAACTTGTGGACAGAGAGATCCGGGTGACCCCCCATAAGCAGTTAAATTCGACCAAAGGGGTTATTCGGTGCCCGGATTTGAAAGGTGTCTCGGAAGCGGAGATCAAGACAGAACTTGCGTCCCAAGGTGTGACAGAGGTACATAGGGTGACAGTCAAAAAAGGTGCAGAAAGAGTGCCCACCAACACCCTCTTTCTGACATTCTGCAACCCTGTGCTGCCTCCGGTCATTAAAGTCGGATACTTAAATGTACGTGTCCAACTGTATGTCCCATCCCCGTTGAGGTGTTTCAAATGCCAGAAGTTTGGACATGTCAGAGACCGCTGTTCTGGGCAGGAGGTGTGTGGTGTTTGTTGCAAGGCAACCCATGATGGGCCGTGTAAAGACCCGGCTCATTGTGCGAACTGCGGTGGCGACCACCCCTCCTCTTCACGCAACTGCCCTGTTTGGGTTCAGGAGTCCACCATCCAAAGAGTGAAGACTGAAAAGAAAATTTCGTTTTTTGAGGCCCGCAAACAGGTTGTTGGCAGTCAGACGTCAACAGTGTCTTCTTGTGCTTCCGTTACAAAGAAAGTTTCCACCCGTTCAGTCTGCTGCCAGACTGACAATTTTACTTTCACCAAGACATTGCAAGAAAGACCGTTAAGCTTTGGTGGAAGCAAGTCCACCGCCTCCCAACCCAAAGTGGGTGCCCCTGGTGGAGGCAAAAAATCCGCCACCCCTCAGACTGCCCAGCAGTCTACTCCATCTGCTGCTGGGCAGATGAAAAAGCCAGGCCTCCCGCCTCGAACTTCCTCGAGCAGTGCCCGTGCGGGCAAGGGAGTTCAACCAAGTGTGGAGATGGTGGAGATGAGGAAGAAACCTCCACCATCTCCAAAATCCAGACCTTCTTCACCTGTGGGCAAGTCTGCCAGCAGGTCTGAAGACCCAAACAGTCCAATGAAACTAAGCAATAAATTTGCTCCACTGAACGCAGACGATGACGAGGAGATGACCTGACTTCTCTCCTGTTCATCCTCTGCACCATGGATAGTAGTAAACTAATCCATTGGAATATCCGTGGCCTAAATTCAAATTTTGAGGAGCTGCAACTTCTGTGTCAAACAGTAAAACCTTCCGTCGTGGCTCTTCAGGAAACTAAAATTCAAAGCCAGAAGACCTTCACTCTTTCTGGCTTTAATATTCTTTCTAAACCTGCACAACCATCCACATTGGGACTGTCAGGCGGTGTTGCCCTTCTTTTACACAAAACTTTGCTGTTTAGTCCTGTCGCTCTGACTACCTCCCTTCAGGCTGTAGCTGCGAGAGTCACTCTCCACAAGACTGTTACAATCTGCTCACTGTATCTGCCACCTTCTGTCCCGGTTTGTCGTCAGGACCTTGTCAGTCTGATCGAAGAACTTCCTCGACCTTTTTTGCTGTTGGGTGACTTTAATGGTCACAATCCTCTTTGGGGTAGTGTCAGTTCGTCATCCAGAGGTCTGCTTCTTGAGGATGTCCTTTCAGACTTTGATTTGTGTTGTCTGAACGATGGAGCTCCAACTTACCTCCACTCTTCCACAGGTTCACTTTCGTGCTTAGATTTGTCGATTTGTGACCCCTCGCTGGTCCTGGACTATGAGTGGTCTGTCCATGACGATCTGCACGGAAGTGACCATTTCCCTGTTCTTTTAAAACCCTTATTAACTGAAAACATCTGTGTCTCACAACATCTTAATTATAAGAAGGCCAACTGGAATCTTTTTGCCACCAATATTTTGAAAGAATTCCAGGACACTGATTTTCTTCAGAGTCCAGACCCAGCAGAATCTCTGACTAACACTGTGATAAAGTGTGCTAAAACCTGTATTCCAATGTCTTCCAATAAACTCCAAATGCCCAAAACACCCTGGTTTAATTTAGACTGCCAACAAATTTCAAAAGTTCGCAAACGGGCTCAGCGTCGGGTATACCAACGACCTTCAGGTTCCAACGCTCGAGCCCATCAGAAACTCCGCGCCAAATCGAGACACACTTTCAAAATCAGTAAACGTCAGTCTTGGAGAAACTTTTGCTCCGGGCTGACATCAAAAACTTCAAAGAAAAAAGTCTGGAACATCATCAGAAAAATCAAAGGGAAAAACACCAACCCCTCCATTCATCACTTGAAACTTGCCGATGCTCTGATCACTGACAAAGAAGCTGTTGCCAATCTGTTGGCCTCCACCATCCAACAGAACTCCTCATCTTCAAATAAATCTGCAGCCTTTTTAAAAAACAAACAGCTCAGAGAGAAATCTTTATACAATTTCACATCAGACAACTCTGAAGCCTACAATCTCCCTTTTTCAATCAATGAACTGAAAACAGCTTTACAAACCTGCACTGATTCTGCCCCTGGTCTGGATGATATTCATTATCAGGTTTTGAAGCATTTTCCAGAAAGCTGTCTCCAGACTCTTCTTAAAGTATACAACCATATCTGGACCACAGGGTACTTTCCGCCCTCCTGGCGGAAAGCCCTGATCATTCCAATTCCAAAGCCTGCAAAGGACCTTACCAACCCTTCCAACTATCGTCCGATAGCTCTGACTAGCTGCCTCTGTAAGTTGATGGAAAAGATGGTCAACTCCCGTCTGATGTGGAAGCTGGAAACCGATGGCCTTTTGGCCAGTCAACAGTGCGGTTTCCGGAAATACCACTCGACAGTTGACCATCTAATCCGTCTGGAAACCACCATCCGCAATGCCTTTGTCAATAAACAGCATGTGGTCGCTATCTTTTTCGACCTCGAAAAAGCATATGATACCACATGGAAATCAGGAATTCTTCTGGACCTGCACAGACTTGGTTTTCGTGGTCACCTGCCTCTGTTCATACAGAACTTTTTGGCTGATCGACAGTTCCAGGTGCGTGTTGGCACCACACTCTCTGACATCCATGGGCAGGAGTTGGGTGTCCCTCAAGGGAGCATCCTTTCTCCTGCTCTTTTCAGCATTAAAATCAACGACATTGTGAAATCGGTAAGCCAGGGCTCTGAGTCCTCTCTGTTCGTTGACGACTTTGCGCTGTACGCAGTGGGAGCTTCTTACCCCAGCGTACAGCGTCGACTCCAACTTTGTGTCAACAAGATCCAGCAGTGGGCCGAGGAAAACGGGTTTACCTTCTCACGTACCAAAACTCAGTCAATCCATTTTCACAATTTTCGTCAATTTTTTGGTGATCCTGAAATTCGTCTGGACAAGTCCACCATTCCAGCTGTAAAAGAAGCCAAATTCCTTGGAGTTATTTTTGATCAAAAACTCAACTTTCTCAGCCACATTAAAAATCTCAAAACCTCTTGCCAGAAAGCTCTGAATATTCTGCGGGTCGTAGCACACACTGACTGGGGCGCTGATAAGAAAACTTTGCTGCATCTCTACAGAGCCCTGGTCCGCTCCAAACTGGACTATGGTTGTGCTGTGTACGGGTCTGCAAGACCCTCTTATCTGAAACTCTTGGACCCTATCCACCATCAAGGGCTTCGTCTCTGTCTTGGAGCATTCCTCACCACCCCTGTGTACAGCCTGTACGCAGAGGCAGGTGAACCCTCACTGTCCAACCGCAGGCTGAAAATGTCCCTAAATTACTATATCAGACTGTTCTCAGAACCTCAGAATCCTGCCTATGACTGTGTCTTTGACCCCCAGTTTCAAAACAAATTTGAAAACAACCCTAACTGTATTCCGCCGTTTGGTGTTCGTATGCAGCCTCACGCGCGGAATGCAGGTCTAGACCTAGGAGTTGTGTCTGATTTTTCCAAGTTTCCAGATCAGCCTCCGTGGACCTTTTTCACACCAGAGATTCGTTTTGATCTCGCAGCTTTTCGTAAAGAGTCCACCAGCTCTCAGGCATACAAGGCATTGTATGCTGACCTCTGTTCAAAATTTCCATCCTGTCAGAAAATTTTCACTGACGGTTCCAAGTCTGAGGATGGAGTGGCCTGTGCAGCCTATTGCCCTGGTGCTCCTTCTCAGATACTGTTAAAACATATACCTCCAGATGCCTCTGTCTATTCTGCTGAACTTACTGCTCTGGTTCTGGCATTGAAAATAATTTCACAATCTACCAAGAGGGACTTTCTGGTTCTGTCGGATTCGCTGTCAGCTTTGGAGGCCATAGCTGGCCGCAACCTTCAGCATCCAGAACTTTTACATTTCTTTGAATTTTTTAGCAAGTTGAAAGTGGATGGTTACAACATTATTCTGGCTTGGGTTCCTGGTCATGTTGGCATCGGAGGTAACGAAATGGTTGATCGTTTAGCCAAGAATGCTACAAGAGAGAAATTGTCCAACATATATATCCCCTGCTCAGATCTGAAACCCAAAATTAATGATTATGTGAAAGACCTCTGGCAGGAGGATTGGAATACCCAGACGGATAACAAACTCTTTCGGATCCGTCCAAACCTTAAGGAGTTCCTCCCATCTACGTCTGGTGGTCGTAAAGAGGAAACGGTTCTGTGCCGGCTGCACACCGGCCATTCGTATTTTACTCATTCCTACCTTTTAAAGAGTGAAGAAGCTCCGTGGTGCATTCCATGTCATGTGCCACTCACAATGAAACATATTCTTTTAGAGTGTTGGGACTTGCACGATGTGAGACACAAACATTTTACAGCGGAGTCCATGAAGATCCTGTTCAGGGATGTCCCGCCTGACGTGATCCTTGACTTTTTGAGAGAGATTAACATTTTTCATCTGATTTAAGATTTTACGGAAGAAAGATTTTTAATGAAGTTTCTGGTGCGTTTCTAGAAGATGTCATTTAAAGAGATGTGTGAAAGTTTTTTTTTTTTTTTTTTTTTTTTTTTTTTAATGACTTGTGAGTTGATTTTAACGTGGTGACAGCCCTGATGTGGCCCCTTGCGGTCGGCTGGGCTATAAGCAACATTATCTTATCTCGTCCGAACAGATGCGAGCTGGTCAGTCAGCGACCCGTGAAAGGGAAGAAACCGTCCTTTAGGGTCCCTACAACTGTTTAAACCATTTTTTCTCCTTGCCTCCCTTCTTTAAATTGTCGAATTTTGATGATGAAATTACTTCGAACGGCATTCAATGTGTGGCACACAGCCTTCCAGAAACCACCTCGAACGCCATTCGTGCAAGGGCAGTCAACAGGTTAAAAGTCTAAAACCATATCTGGACAACAGGGCGCTTTTCGCCCTCCTGGCGAAAAGCCCTGATCATTCTGATTCCTAGCCTGGAAAAGACCTTACTAACCCTTGAAAGTATCGTCCAATAGCTCTGACCAGCTGCCTCTGCAAACCAAGGGAAAAGATGGTCAACTTACTTCAGATGTAGAAGCTGGAAACCGATGGCCTTTTTGCCAGTGAACAGTGCGGGTTCCAGAAGTACCACTTGTCTGTTGACCATTTGTGACGCTGCACGCGAAAATCATGGATAAGTCGCTGGCTGTAGTTTTGTGTGCTGCGCGCGGTTAAAGTGACTGGAGCTAAAAATATCGATGTTGACTTTTTTTAATATTTAGATTGTATGACGTTCTATCTGCTAAATTCTCAAGTATTATTTACAAATACGAAGTAAAAGTATTTTATTTTAATATTTTTCTGTCGGGAAATGATGGGAAACTGTGGGAAACAAGCGGACTCGTTTGCCCGACTTTCCAACACGATTTCATTCACCTCAGAGTCGCAAAGAGTGGAATAACACCACAATCTGGTTGTAAACTGTCTACAAGCCCTACTTTTACACATTCCAACACTATTTCTTTGTGTTTATGCGTAGTAATTCCGATTTGATGTGAGATCACTGTGGTCAGAGCGACTTATCCATGATCAGATTTAACTGAAGCTGGATACATCATTGCTACAGATTTGTTCTCCGATGTGAATTATTTTGGAAAGTAGCATACTTCTACTGTTAAAGTCTAAAATTTTATTGCTCTCAGTCTTTTCATCGAAGCTCAGTAATTGCCGAAAGTGAGTAACTGGAAGTGTGCTTTTCGAACACGAAACAACAATGGCGGCGTCAAAGCTGTCGAGCGTGCAGATCTCAAGGCTGCTGTCGGAAACGGCGAATTTCACCTCGCCAGAACTGATTGAAGCAGTGACAGACTACTTTGGGGACAACAGAGAATCTGAAGTTGAAGATTTTAGCAGTGAGGATGAAGATGATCAACCTGTGCCTGTGGAAAATGGGGCTGAACACGAACACGCTGAATCTGGTAAGTGATCTGTTTACACTGTCCCACGAATGCTGTCGCTTCGGCATAAGTTTGTTGTTTTTTAAAGTTTGTGTACATGTATGGCGAGCAGGAATTATTGTGATGAAAGATATCACACATATTACTTGATTTCCGTGAATGATAGTTTAAGTTGTCAAGTATGATTTAACAAAACAAGTGAAATACACTGATGCTGTTGATACTATTTTTAGTAACAGGCAACACTGACAAGCCAAGGCCAGAATGGAAGTATGAAAAACATCACACTCAGATGATAGATATAATTGTGGCACTTAATTTAAGGTGTTTGGAATGAAAAACATCACACTCAGATGATAGATATAATTGTGGCACTTAATTTAAGGTGTTTGGAATGAAAAACATCACACTCAGATGATAGATATAATTGTGGCACTTAATTTAAGGTGTTTGGAATGCTGTGCTACAAATCTCTTTAAAAAGGAGGAAATAGTGTATAATGCATTTCAGATGACAGATGATGTACAGATGGGTAATACTAATAGGGTATAATTTGTGGTTTTGTGAGAGGGTGGGGGGGGGGGGGAGGAGGGCTGTACCCAAAACCATTATCAGTGTGTGTGTGTAAATAAATGAATGTGTGTGTGTGTGTGTACATGGAGGAGGGATGACACTAAATCATTATAAGTGTGTGTGTGTGTGTGTGTGTGTGTGTGTGTGTGTGTGTGTGTGTGTGTGTGTGGTATGATATGAATGGTGTGTGTGTGGTGTGTTCGTGTGTGTGTGTGTGTGACATGGGTGGGGATGACATAAATCATTATAAGTGTGTGTGTGTGTGTGTGTGTGGTGTGCTGTGTGTGTGTGTGGTGTGTGTGTGTGAATGAATGTGTGTGTGTGTGTGTTTGCATGTGTGTGTGTGTGTGTGTGTGTAACTTTTGTAACTGGCAGGGGATGGGGAATGGGCAGGGGGAGGGTTGGGGGTAGTTGTAAGGGATGGGGGTGAGGCTGTAAGTCATTGTCAGTGTGTGTGTGTGTGTGTGTGTGTGTGTGTGTGTGTGTGTGTGTGTGTGTAGTGATTTCATTAGGGAAGGGGTGTGTGTGCTCAAAATCATTGTCGTTATATATGTCATGTGTTTGTGTGTGTGCAAGTATGTGTGTGTGTCACTGTGTGTGTTATTTCATGTGTGTGGTTTTATTGAAGGAAAATGAGCCTTCATATTTTCAGTTTCATTGAATGCAAAATATCTGTTCTGTGTGTTTCCAGCTGATGAGGCTGAGGGCTGCGTGATTCGTCCACCAGTCGTTTTGAAAGCGGACCTCTGTGGTGCTGAAGAGGTGATGGCCTGCTTCAGTGCTAATGCAGGAAAGCCGGATGCCAAGCTGTCTGTTGGTTTTTCCTGTTCCTGCCAGCTGAATGACGGACAGCCCTGCTATCTCCAGTTTGCACCTGAGGAGCTGACTGAACTCCGCATGCATCACCTGGGGATGACGAAAGAAGAATTGGACATTGCAATTTTCAGCCAACTTGTTCAGCATATTGTTCCTTCACACTGGTGCTATGACAGTTAACACTAAGCGTGGGCAAAATACACCAAGAAAGAAGTGCCGCAGTCAGTACATGCTGAACGGACTCAAAATATGCCGTGAATTGTTCCAGTTCATTCACACCATAGCAAATCAGAAACTGGACCATCTGATTAAACATTATAAAGAAAATGGAATGACCCCACGACAACATGGCAACAAGAATAGAATGCCGCACAACGCCTTGACATTTGAGGACCAGAAGAAGGTTGTAGATTTTATTTCAAACTACGCTGAAGTTCATGGTATTCTTCTTCCGTGTCGTGTCCCAGGCTACCACAGGGATGACCTGAAGCTACTTCCTTGTTCTTCAACTAGAACTGCTGTGTACAAAATGTACTCGGCTGCCTGTGATGCTGGTGGTGGAAGGTGCGTTTCAAAGTGTACTTTCTTTTACTTGTGGAAGAAACACCTTCCGGACATCCTGCCCATGAAGCCAAAGACTGACCTTTGCTGGCAGTGTCAGAAAAACAACTATGCCCTGCAGCAAATGCAGTCTTTAAGCATGACTGACACCGAGAAGATGAACCTTGCTACAGCTGCGGTTCAACACCTTGCTGCCGCAAACAGGGAGAGGGAGGAGTACAGGCGTGTTATTGCCAGAGCAAAGGTAAATTACTCCTACTGTCTATGATCCGATTTCTTTGACAGCACTGCCTATCACAGTTCACTACAGTATGTGTTCATCACTTAAGACAAGAGTGTATGTCTGTTATTGTGTTAAGTTGTACTCTGTGTGTGTCTGTGTGTGTGGTATGTATTGATCCAATTTCTTTGACAGCACTGTCTATCACAGTTGACTATAGTATGTGTTCATCACTTAAGGCAAGAGTGTATGTCTGTTATTGTGTTAAGTTGTACTCTGTGTGTGTGTGTGTGTGTGGAGTGTATGTCTTTTATTGTGTTAAGTTGTACTGTGTGTGTGCATGTGTGTGTGTGTGTGTGTATGTCTCTGTGTGTGTGTATGTGTCAGTGTGTGTGTGTGTGGTATTCATTCTCATTCAACTTTTCATACCAAATCACCATGCATGCACACATGCATACACACACTGAAACAAGTTTATTGTCAGATCCCCCCCCCCCCCCCCCCCCCCCCACACACACACCACACGCACACACACACACGCACGTGACGTGGATCTATTGGAAGAACATAGATGCATATTAATATAAAATTGCACACACACACACACACACACACACACACACACACACACACACACACACACACACACACACACACATTTACATGCTTAAATGACAGCACACACACACACACACACACACACACACACACACACACACACACATTTACATGCTTAAATGACAAAACACACACACACACACACACACACACACACACACACACACACACACACACACACACACACACATCAGATATTTACAAATAACACAAAATGTAAAAAGAAAACTATACAAATTGCATTGTTGCAGGAAGAGCTGAGAACTGCAGGACTGGAACAACTGGAAACACCAGGAAGCAACAAAGCAGCTTGCTCAAGGAACATCATGGCCCACTACAGTTTTGACTTTGCTCAACAAGTCCACTATCCTTCAGACCCTCTGCAGCCGGGGCCAGCGTACTTTAAAACACCCAGAAAATGTGGTGTTTTTGGCGTCATGGCAGAGGCCATTCCACAGATGGTTGTGTTTCTCCTTGATGAGGCAGTGGAGACAGGGAAGGGGGCAAACACTGTGATTTCTCTCGTGGATTTCTTTCTTGAAAATTATGGACTGAAAGAAGAATGTGTCATCTCCATGCAGATAACTGTGCCGGTCAAAACAAAAACAATGCAGTGTTGCAGTACTTGATGTGGCGGGTCATGACCGGCCGCCATAAGGTCATCACGTTGTCGTTTCTCTTGGCAGGTCACACCAAATTTGGTCCTGATGCCTGTTTTGGGCTGTTCAAGAGAAACTTCCGCCGGACTCGTGTGGACTGTCTGGATGGCATCGCAGCTGTGGTAACAGCAGCATCATCTTCTGGCATTCTCATACCACAGTTGTGTGGTGACCAAGAAGGGAACGCTGTGGTCCATACCCGTGACTGGACTAGGTATCTGGACCAGTGGTTTAGAAAATTGGTGGGACTGAAAAAGTACCATCACTTTCAGTTCAAAATGACTGAGGATGGAAAGCCTTGTGTGTGCTGCAAGGAGTCTGCAGATGGACCAGTACAAGTTTTTGAACCACTGAAACAGCCCACTACCCTACCTGATGACCTCCCACCCATCATTAACCCAACAGGTCTCAGTGAATCAAGGCAGGAGTACTTGTTCAATGAGATCAGGGAGTTTGTGATCCCAAGTAACTCTTATTTGGGATCACAAACTCCCTGATCTCATTGAACAAGTTCTGGTGTGCCCTCAGCCTCTCAGTCTCAAAACATCAGAAAAGGTCACCCCATCTCAGCTTCCACCTCCTTCCCCCTGTCCGTCAAAACCATCCACCAGCCAGACTGCACCCCCACCACCTGCCAGGACTCCAGGCAGACCCAAAAAAATCAAAAGAGAACTTGGGTCAAAGAAAAAAACAGACATGTGACTTTCAGTGCAAAAAACACTTCATTCAAAAGGCCATTTGTGCAGCTTCAAATGGAATTGTGCCATTGCTGTAATTGATTGTTGGGGGGGGGGGGGGGGGGACTAGGCTTGGGAGGGGGATTGGGTGCTGGCAGTGTAAGACTGATTCTGAAACAAAGACAATAATTTCCCAAGGTTGAAAGTGTGTGAATGATTAGTGTGAAAGTGTCAGTTGGTGACAGTGCTATTATGGTGATGGTTTGTGATGTACCTAACTATCCTCAAAATTAACATTGGCATAACTGACTCATCATAGAGGTAGCTCACAGCCTTATGCAGATTAAAGCACAGGTATCCATAGATGTTTGCTGAAAATTTGAAGTGATTCTGACTTGTAGTTTTTTTTTTACAATTTTTTTTTGTGAAAGTTTGAATGCAACGTGTCGCCCATCATTAAGCCCAGTAACCAACATTTTCAAATGAAATTTTAATCAAAACGGCAATTAATTGGTGGAATTGAGTTAGTTAACAAAGTTCTATGGGTCATTCTTGACATTATAGTACCAGTCTCATACTTGGGAAAATTCCAACAAGAAAGTTAGGGCTATTTGAATTTTACCAAACTTTAAATTAATTTTTCTCAAAACGGGGTCACCGATCACCTGGAGACTCAAACGCGTGTATCTCAGAAAGTAATAAAGATAATTGAAATCTGTTTTTTGTGTCTTGTTCAGAATTATCTCTTCTTTTAGATTAAATTTTAATCTCATTTTCTGAATTTTGACCCTTATCCATGATTTTCGCATGCAGTGTCACATTTAGTCCATCTGGAAACCACCATCCGCAATGCCTTCATTGATAAACAACATGTGGTTACTATCTTTTTTGATCTGGAAAAAGCATATGATACCACTTGGAAATCTGGAATTCTTATGGGTCTTCATAAACGTGGCCCTCCGGGGGTTGCAACCTTGCCGTGGTTGGAGGGCTTGCGTGGTCCAGTGATCTTTTAGGCTTTGCTGACGGGGGCATCAGTACTCGACTAGATGGTTAGTTGTTGTGAACGCTTCTAGGCCTGTATAGCCAAGTTGCTGACTGGCCAAGCATTACGTGGTAGGAATTGATGCCCCTGGTAGGGTCTCCCATGTCAGAAAGGTTAGGAGTGAGGGCCCAGACAAATAGTAACCCACCTTTTTCCTATTCTGTCTTCTGCCTTTCTTAACAGATCTTTTCTTTCTTCGTCTCCCCTTCAAGCCTTCTGTTCCACACTCTTTTTCTCTCTGTGGTCTTCTTAAGATCCGCCGCGTTTGCCGTGCGGTGCGACCTGTGTCGGAGGGGAATGAGATCCTGGTGATTGAGAGGGCCAACGCCCTCAACACATCACTTTGGCTCGGACCTCTCCTAGACAGGAGGTACACTCTGGCCCGGGTGTGTCAATCGGCTTCCCCTTCATGGGGCTGGGTCAAAACAGGCAGTTCTCCGGCTGGCCAAGGGAACCCCTGCAGTGCTCAGCTCTCTGTGCCCGGGAGTTGGGCATGATCAGGGGGGATAGGGTTGGTAGGTTTCTGTCTGTTGTATATCTCTCCTGAAACCTGGAAGGGGTCAAGACAGTGATTTCTTGGCCCTGGCCCCTTAGTTGGACTCCAAGGTGGGTGGGTAAGGGAGAGACGAAATATAATTACACTAAATATGGCTTTTTCACCAAACAATCCTCCCCCCAAAAAAAGAAAGGCTAATTTAATTTCACGGCGGTTTCCGCAGGAATCTGATCCAGACTCTGATTCCGATATTGAAACGAGGCAGATGTCAGGATTTTGGTCCTCTTGGCTGATTATGGAAAGCAAGGAGCAGGACAAACCAATTTCTGCACTAAGCCCGTTTGCTATACAGAAGGGCTTTCAAGGCATTGCAGGAGACCCACAGTCCATTAAACGTCTCAGAAATGGTACATTTCTTATCCAATGTAAAAGTAAGAAACAATCCGAGCAGCTGCTGAAAGCTACAAAGCTAGTAGACCGAGAGATCCGGGTGACTCCCCATAAACAGCTGAATTCCTCTAAGGGAGTGATTCGATGCCCAGATCTTAAAGGTGTCTCGGAGGCAGAGATCAAGGCAGAACTTGCATCCCAGGGTGTGACAGAGGTGCATAGGGTGACAGTTAAAAAAAGGTGCAGAAAGAGTGGCCACCAACACCCTCTTTCTGACATTCTGCAACCCTGTGCTGCCTCCTGTCATCAAAGTAGGATACTTGAATGTCCGCGTACAAATGTATGTTCCGTCTCCAATGCGCTGTTACAAATGCCAGAAGTTTGGACATGTCAGAGACCGCTGTTCTGGGCAGGAGGTGTGTGGCGTTTGTTGCAAGGCAACCCATGATGGGCCGTGTAAAGACCCGGCGCACTGTGCGAACTGCGGTGGCGACCACCCCTCCTCTTCACGCAACTGCCCTGTCTGGATTCAGGAGTCCAACATCCAAAAGGTTAAAACAGAAAAGAAGATTTCGTTTTTTGAGGCCCGTAAACAGGTTGTTGGCAGTCAGACGCCAACAGCGTCTTCCTATGCTTCTGCTGTAAAGAAAGTGTCGACCCGATCAGTCTGCTGCCAGACTGATGAATTTATTTTCACAAAGTCATTGCAAGGAAGAACGTTGGGCTCTGGTGGAGGCAAGTCCACCACCTCCCAACCCAGAGTGGATGCCCCTGGTGGAGGCAAGAAATCCGCCGCCCCTCAGACTGCCCAGCAGTCTACTCCATCTGCTGCTGGGCAGATTAAAAAGCCAGCCCTCCCGCCTCAAACTCCTGTGTGCAGTGCCCGTGCGGGCAAGGGAGTTCAAGCAAGTGTGGAGATGGTGGAGATGAGAAAGAAACCTCCACCATCCCCAAAATCCAGGCCTTCTTCACCTGTGGGCAAGTCCGCCAGCAGGTCTGAAGACCAACATAGTACAGTGAAACTAAGCAATAAATTCACTCTATTGGATGCAGACGTGGATGAGGAGATGACCTGATTTCTCTCCTATTCGTCCTCTGCACCATGGATAGCAAACTAATCCATTGGAATATCCGTGGTCTAAATTCAAATTTTGAGGAGCTGCAGCTTCTGTGTCAAACTATGAAACCTTCCGTCGTGGCTCTTCAGGAAACTAAAATTCAAAGCCAGAAGACCTTCACTCTTTCTGGCTTTAATGTTCTTTCCAAACCTGCACAACCATCCTCATTGGGACTGTCGGGCGGTGTTGCCCTTCTTTTACATAAAACTTTGCTGTTTAGTCCTGTCGCTCTGACTACCCCCCTTCAGGCTGTAGCTGCGAGAGTCACTCTCCATAAAACTATAACAATTTGTTCACTTTATCTGCCACCTTCTGTCCCGGTTTGTCGTCAGGACCTTGTCAGTCTGATCGGAGAACTTCCTCGACCTTTTTTGCTGTTGGGTGACTTTAATGGTCACAATCGTCTTTGGGGTAGTGTCAGTTCGTCATCCAGAGGTCTGCTTCTTGAGGATGTCCTTTCTGACTTTGATTTATGTTGTCTTAACGATGGATCTCCTACTTACATCCACTCTTCCACAGGTTCACTTTCATGTTTAGATTTGTCGATTTGTGACCCCTCGCTGGTCCTGGACTATGAGTGGTCTGTCCATGACGATCTACACGGAAGTGACCATTTCCCTGTTCTTTTAAAACCTGTATTAACTGAGAGCGCCTCTGTCTCACAACACCTTAATTATAAGAAGGCCAACTGGGATCTTTTTGCCACCAGTATTTCAAAAGAATTCCAGGAAATTGATTTTCTTCAGAGTCCAGACCCAGCTGAATCTCTGACTAACACTGTGATAAACTGTGCTAAAACCTGTATTCCAATGTCTTCCGACAAACTCCAAATGCCCAAAGCACCCTGGTTTAATTCTGACTGCCAACATATCTCAAAAGTACGCAAACGGGCTCAGCGTCAGGTATACCAACGACCTTCAGGTCCCAACGCTCGAGCCCATCAGAAACTCCGCGCTAAATCCAGACACACGTTCAAAATCAGTAAACGTCAGTCTTGGAGAAACTTCTGCTCCGGGCTGACATCTAAAACTTCAAAGAAAAAAGTCTGGAACATCATCAGAAAAATCAAAGGGAAAAACACCAACCCCTCCATTCATCACCTGAAACTTGCTGATGCTCTGATCACTGACAAACAAGCTGTTGCCGATCTGTTGGCCTCCACCATACAACAGAACTCCTCATCTTCAAATAAATCTGCTGCCTTTTTAAGAAACAAACAAATCAGTGAGAAATCTTCATACAATTTCACATCAGATAACTCTGAAGCGTACAATCTTCCTTTTTCAATCAGCGAACTAAAATCAGCTTTGCAAACCTGCACTGATTCTGCCCCTGGTCTGGATGATATTCATTATCAGGTTTTGAAACATTTTCCAGAAGGCTGTCTCCAGACTCTTCTTAAAGTATACAACCATATCTGGACCACAGGGTACTTTCCGCCCTCCTGGCGGAAAGCCCTGATCATTCCAATTCCAAAGCCTGGAAAGGACCCTACCAACCCTTCCAACTATCGTCCAATAGCTCTGACTAGCTGCCTCTGTAAGCTGATGGAAAAGATGGTCAACTCCCGTCTGATGTGGAAGCTGGAAACCGATTGCCTTTTGGCCAGTGAACAGTGCGGTTTCCGGAAGTACCACTCGACAGTTAACCATTTAATCCGTCTGGAAACCACCATCCGCAACGCCTTTGTCAATAAGCAGCATGTGGTCGCTATCTTTTTTTATCTAGAAAAAGCGTACGACACCACATGGAAATCAGGAATCCTTATGGACCTGCACAAACTTGGTTTTCGTGGTCACCTGCCTCTGTTTATCCAAAACTTTCTGGCCGATCGACAGTTCCAGGTGCGTGTTGGCACCACACTTTCTGACATCCATGGGCAGGAGCTGGGTGTACCTCAGGGGAGCATCCTTTCTCCTGCCCTTTTCAGCATTAAAATTAATGACATCGTGAAATCGGTAAGCCAGGGCACCGAGTCCTCTCTGTTCGTTGACGACTTCGCGCTGTACGCAGTTGGAGCTTCTTACCCCAGCGTACAGCGTCGACTCCAACTTTGTGTCAACAAGATCCAGCAGTGGGCCGAGGAAAACGGGTTTACCTTCTCACGTACCAAAACTCAGTCAATCCATTTTCACAATTTTCGTCAATTTTTTGTTGATCCTGAAATTCGTCTGGACAAGTCCACCATTCCAGCTGTAAAAGAAGCCAAATTCCTAGGAGTTATTTTTGATCAAAAACTCAACTTTCTCAGCCACATTAAAAATCTTGAAACTTCTTGCCAGAAAGCTCTGAATATTCTGCGGGTCGTAGCGCACACTGACTGGGGCGCTGATAAGAAAACTTTGCTGCATCTCTACAGAGCCCTGGTCCGTTCCAAACTGGACTATGGTTGTGCTGTGTACGGCTCTGCAAGACCCTCTTATCTGAAACTCTTGGATCCTATTCACCATCAAGGGCTTCGTCTCTGTCTTGGAGCATTCCGCACTACCCCTGTGTAAAGCCTGTACGCAGAGGCAGGTGAACCCTCACTGTCCAACCGCAGGCTGAAAATGTCTCTAAATTACTATATCAGACTGTTCTCAGAACCGCAGAATCCTGCCTATGACTGTGTCTTTGACCCCCAGTTTCAAAGCAAATTCGAAACCAACCCTAACTGTATTCCGCCGTTTGGTCTTCGTATGCAGCCTCACGTGCGGAATGCAGGTCTAGACCTAGGAGTTGTGTCGGATTTTTCCAAGTTTCCAGATCAGCCTCCATGGACCTTTTTCACACCAGAGATTTGTTTTGATCTTGCAGCTTTTCGTAAAGAGTCTACCAGCTCTCTGGCATACAAGGCCTTGTATGCTGACCTCTGTTCAAAATTCCCGTCTTATCAAAAAATTTTCACTGACGGTTCCAAGTCTGAGGATGGAGTGGCCTGTGCAGCCTATTGCCCTGGTGCTCCTTCTCAGATACTGTTAAAGCATATACCTCCAGATGCTTCTGCCTATTCTGCTGAAATTACTGCTCTGGTTCTGGCATTAAAGATAATTTCACTTTCTAAGAAGAGGGACTTTCTGGTTCTGTCAGATTCACTGTCATCTTTGGAGGCCATAGCTGGCCGCAACCTTCAGCATCCAGAACTTTTACATTTCTTTGAACTTTTTAGCAAGTTGAAAGCGGATGGTTACAACATTATTCTGGCTTGGGTTCCTGGTCATGTTGGCATCGGAGGGAATGAAATGGTTGATCGTTTAGCCAAGAATGCCACAAGAGAGAAACTGTCCAACATTTATATCCCTTGCTCAGATCTGAAACCCAAAATTAATGATTATGTGAGAGACCTCTGGCAGGAGGATTGGAACACACAGACGGATAACAAACTCTTTCAGATCCGTCCAAACCTTAATGAGTTTCTCCCATCTACGTCTGGTGGCCGTAAAGAAGAAACAGTTCTGTGCCGGCTGCACACCGGCCATTCGTATTTTACCCATTCCTACCTTTTAAAGAATGAGGAAGCTCTGTGGTGCATTCCATGTCATGTGCCACTCACAATGAAACATATTCTTTTAGAGTGTTGGGACTTGCACGATGTGAGACACAAACATTTTACAGCAGAGTCCTTGAAAATCCTGTTCAGGGATGTTCCGCCTGACGTGATCTTTGAGTTTTTGAGAGAGATTAACATTTTTCATCTGATTTAAGATTTTACGGATGAAAGATTTTTAACGAAGTTTCTGGTGCATTTCTGGAAGATGTCTTTTAAAGAGATGTGTGAAAGGTGGTTTTTTTTTTTTTTTTTTAATGACTTGTGAGTTGATTTTAACATGGTGACAGCCCTGATGTGGCCCCTTGCGGTCGGCTGGGCTATAAGCAACATTACCTTATCTTATCATAAACTTGGTTTTCATGGTCATTTGCCTTTATTTATTCAAAACTTTCTGGCTGATCAGCAGTTCCAAGTCCATATTGGCGCCACGCTGTCTGACATCTATGGGCAGGAGTTGGGTGTACCTCAAGGGAGCAAATTAACGACATTGTCAGTTATTAACCGGGGTTCCGAGTCCTCACTGTTTGTTGGTGACTTAGCGGTTGGAGTTCCTTATGCCAGTGTACAGCGTTGACTCCAGTGTTGTGTGGATAAGATTCAACAGTGGGCCGAGGAAAACAAGTTTACCTTTTCAAGCACCAGAACACAGTGTATCCATTTTCAGATTTTTTGTCAGTTGTTCGCTGATCCTGAAATTCGTCTGGACAAATCCACCATTGTAGCTGTGAAAGAAGCCAAATTTCTGGGTGTAATTTTTTTTTTAATCAAAAACTGAACTTTAGAAGTCACATCCAACACAGAAAAACTGCTTGTCAGAAAGCGCTGATCATTCTGAGTTGTAGCATGCACGGATTGGAGCGCTGATAAGAAAACTCTTCTCCATCTTTACAGGGCTCTGATCCACATTGAAATGGACTATGGATGTGTAGTCTACGGTTCAGTCAGACCTTCCTACCTGAAAAGTCTAGATCACATCCACCGTCAAGAACTTGAACTCTGCATTCCTGTGATGTCAACGTAAATTGTGATGTTAACGCAAGATTACATGACAACATGACGTAAAATATAAAACAAGGAGAGAGAAAGAAAAAAAAAAAAGTGGTGAGGACCTTGAGTCGGGCCTGGAACTGATTAACACTGGATGTGGGGGTACAGCCTGTGCCCCAGCCGCTGTCTCTGTCAAGACGATGTGGAGAGGCTGACCGCCAGGTCAGTAGTCCAAAGTGATCTTCTGTGTGGGTGTACCCTGTGGAACTTTGAACTGTATTCATGAGTGGCTCTGCTTGCCATGTGAAGACTGTGACTTGGGCTCTTGCAGCCAGCTGTATGGACTGTCTTTTGGGACACTACTGACGGTACCAGTGAGAACTGTGTTAGAAAAGAAATATTTAATGTTTCAGTTTTGAGAGCGACGGTTGAAGCTCCCTGTGTTTGTTGAATGTCCTTGCTGGTGGTGGCGTGTATTGATTTTATGCCAATCTATATTGATATGTGTTTATGTTTTGATGGTTCAGGCCAGATATGAAAGAAAGAAACTTAACTTGTGTGTTGCCTGGCTGTCCATGTTCATGTGGTGTGGGTGTATGTAGAGAAAAATAGTTACATGCATCCAAACTTTTGAAAGTGAGAGTCAGACAGTCATACACACAGCACCACACCATCCATAACAATTCTGCAAAACCCCATTTATAGCCTGTATGCTGAGGTAGGAGAACCATCCCTCTCGAACCGCCGGCTGAAATTTACCTTAAACTTCTGTTTGAATCTCCCTCCTGAACCCCAAAACCCTGCATATGACTATTTCTTTTACCCCAAGTTTCAGAAGAAATTTGATGACTATCCCATTTCCATTCCACCCTTGGGAATTTGTATGCAGATATAGATCTTGGAGTTGTGTATTATTTATCCAAGTTTTCTGACGACCCTTAATGGACTTTCTTCACTCCAGAGATCTGGTTTGATTTAGCCTCGTACCGTAAAGATGCCACTAGCTCCTTGACATACAAGTCCTTTTTCGCGGAACTGTGTTCAAAGTTTCTATCCTTCAAAAGAGTTTTCACTGACGGTTCCAAATCTGAGGAGGGGATTGCCTCTGCTGTGTATTGTGCAACAGGTCCTTCTCAGAGATGTTCTAAACACATTCCCACAGACAGTTCCATCTACACTGCTGAGTTGACCCTCAACTGCTGAAATTATTCAAACTGTACGACTCTGAAATCAGATGGATACAACATAGTTTTTGCTTGGGTTCCCAGCCACGTGGACAATCAAGGGAGCAAGTTGGTTGATCAACTTGCCAAGAGTGTCACAAGGAAAGAGTTAAGCAGATTGTCTGTCCCTCACACTGATCTGAAACCCAAAGCCCAGGTTTACAGGAAAGACCTCTTGCAAGAGGAATGGAACTTGCAGACGGATAACAAATTATAAAAAATTCGTCCAAACCTGAAAGAGATTTTACCATGTTCCTGAGGCGGATTTACGGGGGATATATTTTTAACAAAATGTCTCATGTGTTTTTAGAAGGTGTATTTTAAAGGGTTGGTGGTTGATTTTTGTTTTTGTTTTGTTGTTGTTTTTACTTGTGGGTTGACTTCGACGCAGTGATAGCCCTGATATGGCCCTTTGCGGTTGGCGGGGCTATATGCAACATTACCTGACCTTACCTGTATCATTCATATATTATTTCTGTATTGTTTAAAGTGTGACTGATTTATTGTTTGCACCATCAGCTGTTTATTTTCATTGAAAATTTTATATTTCTGTACTGTTTAGACTGCAATTGATTTATTGTTAACAGTTATTTGTTTTAGGGCGGATTTTCTTTTTAAGTAGACTGAGGTCAGCTTTACCTGGGGAAGGTTGATGTTCTGATAAAAGAATTTCAACTGTGTGTGTGCCTTTTTTTTTGTTTTTGTTTTTTGTTCTTAACTGTTTTAGGGGGAAAGGAGGTGAATGTCCATGGTTATGCTTTTATTTTATTTTATGCTCAGGTCATTAGTATGTACATAAGGTAAAGATTTCTTCTTTCACATTTTCAGCTGCTTGACAAATACGAACTGCTGGAGAAAGACCACAGTGCTCTCAAAGTAAGAAACTTGAATGTGATTTGTAAGGAAAGAATTCTTGGGAGTTGGGATGCAGGTACACTGTACAGTACAACAAGATTTGTTGTTTCCATTGTGATGCGAGTGTATCTTTGCTTATTAAAGTGCCAGTGTCTTTTACTACTATTGCCAGCTGCTGCTGCCATGTCGGGGAATGAAGTGTGTTATTGACATGGTTTTTCTTTTCTCTTTTTTTTTTTTCCCCTTTTTGTAGTAGACAATACAGGGCATTCGTCTTTAATAGTTTGTGCATTTTTTAATTGGAGATGGTTTCTTACATTTTTTCTCAGTACTGACAGTAGGCAATAATGTGAATGTTAATAACAGGTTATACACACAAGAGGAAGCACAAATAAGGGGGGGGGGGGGGGGGGGGGGGGGGGGGGGGGAATCAATTTCAAAAAGAAATAGAAACAACAGGCAGATTAAAACCTGTTTTGTTTTCTCTGGTATTCATACTGTTTCTTGGCTTGTCAGGACTTGTGATGCAGTAATTTCTCGTTTGATTCTCATGTGTAAACAAGTGAGGTACAGTATTTCAGTTGTGTGTATGTTTGTGCATGTGTTTGTGTGCTTGAGTGTGTGTGTGCATGTGTGTGGGTGAGAGTGTGTGTGTGTGTGTGTGTGTGTGTGTGTGTGTGTGTGTGTGTGTGTGACAAACTTTATCATTGGCGTTTTTGCTGCAAGTAAGTGCAAGCATATCCAAACTTGGCCAAACAGTAAATATGGGTCAGATCTTTTCATTCCCCTTGCCTGCCCTCCCTCCTAATTCAAAGTGCACTCCTGTCCTTAAAGTAAAATATATGCAGACTCTTTTTGCAGGGCCTTTTTTACAAAGGCAACACTTAAAAATCTGTTTGGCGTCATATACTTTACCATGTCAGACCATAGCATTCAACGGCAGTTAGTCAGCTCTGCCAGGCCGAAGATTTTTGTGGCTAATGCAGTAATAAGACAGTAATAAGACAGTCACGTGACGCCTACCCTACTTCCGCCATGCGCAGAAGGCGAGGTGAGCTTGTTTACCTCATTCTTCTTCAGCCTGCCGTCCAAGCAAGATAAGTCATGTGCTCTGTCTCGCCTTTCTTCTGTCTTGTGTTCAGATTGCTGTGTGTTGCTTGCTTTGCTTATTCATTTTGTGGCTTACGCTATAGACCCTGGGTACACTTGCCGTGTGAGGCTTTGGTGGGCGAGGTATTCTTGTTTACGCTAATTCTTTGCGCGATCGGCTGCTTCTCTCGCAATTCCGCCATTGCTGGGTCATGATCGAGTTTCATCTTCCTCTTCCAAATTCTCTCCAGCATCGGGGCTTGATTGTTTTGCCCTTGGTGACCCACTACCCATACCTCCCTCGTCCCCATCGGCCTTTTGTTGCGACGCCCTCGCGCCCATCGGCTTTTCTTTACCTATCCATTCGCCTTTGCTCCGGTCCGCCATTTTTTCTCGACCGGTCGTCGTCGGCCATCTTGCCTCACCACTTGTACCTGGGATTTTACGGAGGTTTCTCTCCGTCGCACCCTCCGGGGGTTGCAACCTTGCCGTGGTCGGAGGGCTTGCGTGGTCCAGTGATCTTCTAGGCTTTGCTGACGGGGGCATCGATAGTCGACTAGATGGTTAGTTGTCATGAACGCTTCTAGGCCTGTATAGCCAAGCTGCTGACTGGCCAAGCATTACGTGGTAGGAATTGATGCTCCTGGTAGGGTTTCCCATGTCAGAAAGGTTAGGAGTGAGGGCCCAGACAAATAGTAACCCACCTTTTCCCTATTCTATCTTCTGCCTTTCTTAATGGATCTTTTCATTATTCGTCTCCCCTTCAAGCCTTCTGTTCCACACTCTTTTTTTCTCTGATACTTGAGTCGCTGCCGTAAGCAGCGGGGAAGCCCAAGTTACAGTTACCTGGCGAGGGGCTGAGTGGCTGATCCCAATTCAGTCGCTAAGGTGCACTGTCTGGTTTTCATGCGGGACGGTACCAGGCTCACGGACGCCATTCTATGGCCATCCATTGTCCCTTCCCCAGCACGGCAGCTCTCCTGGGGTGACCGTTTATCTCTGCCGGTATTTAAAACCTTCATGGCCTCAATAAACATAAAAACAGGAAAAAGAAGAAAACTGGGTTCCGACCCTTCCAGGGATACGGACTCGGATTCTGACACTGAAGTTCGGAATAGGATAGGTGCATGGCCCTCTTGGCTGATTATCCAGTCGGCAGATAGCGAGCGACCCATTACTAAGTTGAGTCCTTTTGCTGTTGCAAAGGGGCTGAAAGGTCTTGCAGGCGCAGAGCCGAAATCAGTCAAGAGGTTGAGGGATGGTTCCTTGCTGGTACAGGTCGACCGAAAAGTCCACTCGGACAACTTATTGAGATCCGAAAGCCTTGTAAATTACCCCATCCGGGTGTCCGCTCACAAAAGTCTCAACTCCTCGAAAGGCGTCATCCGTTGCCGAGAATTGTTCGGGATATCTGAGGGAGAGATAAAGGCTGAGTTGGCTGATCAGGGAGTGGTCGAGGTCAGGAGGGCGACTTTTCGGAAAGGTGCGGAGAGGAAACCTACCAACACTCTGTTCCTCACCTTTGCTAAACCGACTCTTCCAGAGTCCATAAAGGTGGGGTACCTGAGAGTGAAAGTAGCCCTGTATGTGCCGTCCCCACTGAGGTGCTTCAAATGTCAACGCTTTGGACATGTCAAAGAGAGATGCCCGGGAGAGGAGGTGTGTGCCACCTGCAGCAAAGCAGTTCATGATGGTGGATGCGAATCCGCGAAATGCGTGAACTGCGATGGTGACCACCCTTCCTTTTCAAGAGACTGCCCTGTCTGGCGAATCGAAAGCGAAATCCAGCGAGTTAAAACAGAAAAAAAGATTTCGTTCTTCGAAGCAAAAAAGCTGGTGCAGGAGCAGAGGGGAACCCCGCTTCTTTTCTCGACAGTAGTCAAAAAATCGCTCAGAGTACCTCAGGTAGAAGTAGGCGTTCAGACAGACCCATGTGGTCTTGAACCTCTGAAATGTATTCCGACTTCAAGAACATCGCAAGAGAAAACGGCCGTTGGTGGGGGCCATAAACCCACCAGAGGATGCACTTCCAGTGCATCCTCTAAGCCTGCAGCTGTGCGGGCTGCCCAGCAAGGGGGTCGCCCCGAGACGGCCCCCAAGCCGAGACCACCTCCCAAGGGAGGAGCCCCGACAGTGGTGTCGGGCAAAGTGGCGTTGGTGGAGTGCAGGGGAAAGCCTCCACCAACGCCATCAAAACCATTGAGTTCTTCCCCTCCAGGGAAGAAGAAACATCAAATTCCACCGGACAGACTGAAAAAAGCGGAGCTGAAATTACAAAATACATTTGATGCTCTATATGACGAAGAGGAAGAGGACATAGACATGGATGATTAAGATCCTCATCCACAATGGATACAGTCTTGCAATGGAATATTAGGGGACTGTCTTCCAATTTTGAAGAATTGCAGCTGTTGTGCCGTGAGGCTAGGCCCATGCTAGTTTCACTGCAAGAAACTCTTCTAAAGTCTGACAAAACTTTTTCACTTTCTGGCTACAGCTCTCTAAACCTACCTGTACAATCTGTTGAACATGGCGTTTCTGGCGGAGTAGCTTTGTTCATTCACAACTCTGTTCTGTACAGCCCAGTTGCTCTGCAGACTCCGCTGCAGGCAGTGGCAGCTCGGGTTACTCTTCACAAAACAGTTACTGTCTGTAGTTTGTATCTATCTCCAAATATCTGCGTCACTAAACGGGGCCTCATTTCGCTCTTGGAGCAGCTTCCCAGACCCTTCCTGCTGTTGGGGGATCTGAATGGCCACTCTCCTCTATGGGGAAGTGAGAGAACATCACCAAGGGGTCTGCTTTTAGAGGAAGTGTTTTCGGAGCTTGATCTGTGTGTCTTGAATGGGAAATCGCCAACTTACTTTCACTCCGCTAATGGCACCACATCTTGTCTGGATCTTTCTGTCTGTGACCCATCTTTGTTTTTGGATTTTGTTTGGGAGGTTGATGAGGACCTGCATGGTAGCGACCACTTTCCTGTGTTGCTTCGGTATACGAACGCAGAGAGTGAGTCTTTACCAGAACGCCTCAATTTCAACAAAGCAGATTGGGACCTCTTTGCCACTAAGTTTCTTATGGATCTGGAAGAGGACAAGATCCTGCAAAGTGAAGATCCGGCAGGAAGTCTTTCAGATTTCATACTGAATTGCGCAAAGTCAACCATCCATACATCTTCCAAGAAGCCCCTAATGCCAAAAGTTCCTTGGTTCAACTCTGAATGCAAGGAAATTAACAAAACCCGCAAAAGAGCTCAACGTCGGGTCTCTTGCAGACCTTCGATGCCCAACGTTCGAGCACATCAGAAACTGAGGGCCAAATCCAAACACATATATAAGACCAGTAAACGTTTATCTTGGAAACAGTTTTGCTCAAGTCTCACATCCAAGACATCGAAGAAAAAAGTGTGGAAAATCATCAAGAAAATCAAAGGGAAGAACACCTGTCCCACTGTGAACCATCTCAAGTTTTCTGACTCTTTAATAACAGAGAAAAAAGCAGTTGCTAATCTGCTTGCTTCAACCATTGAAAAGAATTCCTCCTCTTCTAACAAATCAGCCAGTTTTGTCAAAATCAAAGCCCTCAAAGAAAAATCACCCTGCAACTTTTCATCAGATAACATGGAAGACTACAATCTTCCTTTCACTTTAAACGAATTGAAATCTGCCTTACTTTCTTGCAGCGATTCCTCTCCGGGTATAGATGAAATCCATTACAAACTTTTGAAACATCTTCCGCAAAAAGGTCTGCACATCCTGCTACATGTCTACAACCATGTATGGACTACTGGTTTCTTTCCACCTTCTTGGCGAAAAGCCCTCATCATTCCCATTCCCAAACCTGGAAAAGATCTTTCTAACCCATCAAACTACCGTCCCATAGCTTTGACCAGCTGTGTCTGCAAGTTGATGGAGAAAATGGTCAATGCTAGACTCATGTGGAAACTCGAAACCGATGGCCTTTTGGCGAAAGAACAGTGTGGTTTCCGCAAACATCGAACCACAGTTGACCATTTGATCCGTCTGGAATCTGCGCTTCGGAACGCCTTTCTGAACAAACAACACGCAGTGGCTATTTTCTTTGACTTGGAGAAGGCCTACGATACCACCTGGAAATCTGGGATACTTCATGATCTCTATGATCTTGGTTTTCGGGGTCATCTTCCACTTTTCATTCAAAATTTTTTGGCAGAACGACAGTTTCAGGTCCGGGTTGGCACCACTCTCTCTGATGTTCATGAGCAGGAGTTGGGTGTTCCGCAAGGAAGCATACTGTCTCCTGCCCTCTTTAGCATCAAGATCAACAACATTGTTAAATCTGTTCAACAGGGTTCAGACTGCTCATTGTTTGTGGATGATTTTGCTGTTTACGCAACTGGAAGCCTGTACCCGAGTGTCCAGCGCAGGCTCCAGCTTTGTGTAGATAAAATTCATCAGTGGGCGGATGAAAATGGCTTCGTTTTTTCTCCTACAAAGACACAGTGCATTCACTTCCATAATTTCCGTCAGTTTTTTCCAGATCCTGTAATTCAAATAGGGAAATCTCCCATTCCAGCTGTCAAAGAGGCCAAATTTTTAGGAGTTATTTTTGACCAGAAACTCAACTTTCTCAGCCACATTAAAAACCTCAGAACTTCTTGCCAGAAAGCTTTGAATATTCTGCGGGTTGTAGCACACACTGACTGGGGCGCTGATAAGAAAACTTTGCTGCACCTCTACAGAGCCTTGGTCCGTTCCAAACTGGACTATGGTTGTGCTGTGTACGGCTCTGCAAGACCGTCTTACCTAAAACTCTTGGACCCTATCCACCATCAAGGGCTTCGTCTCTGTCTTGGAGCATTCCGCACCACCCCTGTGTACAGCCTGTATGCAGAGGCAGGTGAACCCTCACTGTCCAACCGCAGGCTGAAACTGTCTCTGAATTATTATATCAGACTGTTCTCGGAACCAGAAAACCCTGCCTATGACTGTGTTTTTGACCCTCCGTTCCAAAGTAAATTTGAAAACAACCCTAACTGTATTCCGCCGTTTGGTCTTCGTATGCAGCCTCACGTGCGGAATGCAGGTCTGGACTTAGGAGTTGTGTCCGATTTTTCCAAGTTTCCAGATGAGCCTCCGTGGACCTTTTTCGCACCAGAGATTTGTTTTGATCTTGCAGCTTTTCGTAAAGAGTCTACCAGCTCTCTGGCATACAAGGCATTGTATTCTGACCTCTGTTCAAAATTTCCATCTTATCAGAAAATTTTCACTGACGGTTCCAAGTCTGAGGATGGAGTGGCCTGTGCAGCCTACTGCCCTGGGGCTCCTTCTCAGATACTGTTAGAACATATACCTCCAGATGCTTCTGTCTATTCTGCTGAACTTACTGCTCTGGTTCTGGCATTGAAGATAATCTCACAATCTAAGAAGAGGGACTTTCTGGTTCTGTCAGATTCACTGTCAGCGTTGGAGGCCATAGCTGGCCGCAACCTTCAGCACCCAGAACTTTTACACTTTTTTGAACTTTTGACCAAGTTGAAAGCGGATGGTTACAACATTATTTTGGCTTGGATTCCTGGTCATGTTGGCATTGGAGGGAACGAAATGGTTGATCGTTTAGCCAAGAATGCCACAAGAGAGAAACTGTCCAACATATATATCCCCTGCTCAGATCTGAAACCCAAAATTAACGATTATGTGAGAGACCTCTGGCAGGAGGATTGGAATACACAGACGGATAACAAACTCTTTCAGATCCGTCCAAACCTTAAGGAGTTCCTCCCATCTGCGTCTGGTGGTCGTAAAGAAGAAACAGTTCTGTGCCGGCTGCACACCGGCCATTCGTATTTTACCCATTCCTACCTTTTAAAGAGTGAAGAAGCTCCGTGGTGCATTCCATGTCATGTGCCACTCACAATGAAACATATTCTTTTAGAGTGTTGGGACTTGCACGATGTGAGACACAAACATTTTACGGCAGATTCCATGAAAACCTTGTTCAGAGATGTCCCACCTGATGCCATCTTTGAGTTCTTGAAAGAGATTAACATTTTTCATCGGATCTGAGTTTTTACAGTGGAAAGATTTTTAACAAACTTTCGGATGGTTTTTCGATGTATTTTAAAGAATTGTGTGAATGAATGACTTGTGAGTTGATTTTAACGTGGTGACGGCCCTGATGTGGCCCCTTGCGGTCGGCTGGGCTATAAGCAACATTATCTTATCTTCTCTCCGTCGCAACCTTCATAGACCCAGTGTCTATGCCCTAGTGCAGATCGCTTGAGTTCCTCGCGATCTCGCATCCCATAATTCCTGCTATCCCTCACTTAGTCTACATTACGGCGCCTTAATTCGTCACATCCTCGATCGAGGGTACGGGTGCCGAGTGTCTTACGATCTCGTTCCCCTACTAGGGCTTTTATTTGGGTGCTGTAGCCTGAGGTTGATCGATTTACCTGCTTACCTCGATCAACCGAATTGTCCCCGCTTTGTGGTCATGCGCGCCGTGATTGCCCTGCCGCCAGTGCCCAACATGGCGAAGGACCAGGTCGGGTCGAGCCGCTCTTCTTTTCTGAAGTTGCTCGCTGCCCCGGAGGGCCCGCCGGTCGATTCCTCGGGGCAATCCGTTCTTCCCCAACACGCTCTCTTGCTATCCCCCCCGGTGTTGCAGGATACCCCGGCCCCCGAGGAAATTCTGCCCTAGGGCCACCACAGCCCGCTTGTCTCCTTGGGGACCGGTGGCTCTATGCCCCGAGAGCAATCAGTGGCTACAGTCTGATGTGTACCAGGACCTACTTTTTGGTCGGGTGTGGTACCCAGCCTCTAACAGCTGGCTCGACCTTGGTCCCCCATCCTCTCGGGCGCTGTCCGATCGGCAGGACGGTCCTCCCCCCCCTCAGTCCATCCGCCGACCATAGAGCCACAAGGGACCCGCCCTCACCCTCCCCCACTCCCCAGCCAGGGCGGGATCCTCATGCTCCCAGCTGTTGCCAACTGCGGAGAGTTCTTCGAAACTTCCGCAGGATTACGACCTCCTGGAGTCTGACGAGGAATCAGCTCCGGTCTCCTCATTGGGGGACCTGGACGCCCTAGAGAGGTGGCGCCCGGACCTTGTCATGAAGGAAGCCCCCCCTCAGGCAACGTCCTTTCGCTGGCGAAATACGACGGGCCACGCCCAGCCCAATGTTTGCAACCCCGTCCCCATATCCGCTCCCCTCAGTCCATCTCCTCGATCTGGGAAGGTCCGGCAACGTGTGCTAGGGGAGCACAAGCTGTCCCTCCACCTGGGAAGGAGGCCCTCTCGGCCCCCAACGTGGCCCCGGTCGGCTCCTTCCTTAAGGACCCCCGGAAGCCGGCCATTGCCTCCCTGTTCTCGGACAACCCCGTGACCAGGGAGATGGCCATCTCCCAGGATGACCTCCGGCTGATCCCCAACCTCACCCCTCCCCACTCCGCCACAGTCTCCTTCAAGCACCTGACGGAGTGGGACCGCATGGTCAGAATGGGCTTGCTCCATACGACAGCGGGGCATGTCTTTGTGGATATGCTCTTGCAGCAGGTGGCAGAGCTCTGGCCGGAGGAGGAGGGCAGCGCCCCGGCGTCCCCAGAGGACTCCGAGACAGAACAGGAGGTGCAAACCTCGCCCTTTCGGCGACCCACTGGTGAGGATCTTGATTAACAAGATCTCAGATCACCTGTCGGCTGCGGCGGACAGCGCAGCCAGGACCCACTTCAACCTCCTGTTAGCAGGGAGAGATGCCATGCTGTCACAGTCTAATCTCTCCCAGGCGCTCAAGTCAGCCTTGCGGTGCATCCCTGGGCAGGACCAGTCGCTGTTTGGCGACTATTCGACTGCGGTCATATCCCACGCAGTCGAGGAACGCAAGCAGGCCGCCTCTTTCTCGGCTTCTTCTCCACGCCCTAACCCCCGGCCGGCTCATACCCCCTGGCGTTCCCCCACTGCCCAGGCTAGACCCCGGCCCTACCCCAAACAGTCTCCATCCCGCGCCGCTCGGTCTGACAAGCGCCCCAATAAGCCCGTTAGGCCGAAACCGAAACGTCCCACACAAAATTTTCTGTTCGGCCAACAGGCACGACCCCGGAGGTGACTGGAAGACGCACCTCCAGGCGCGCCAGGGCAGGAGCAACCTTCACCACCTCCCGCCCCCTCACCCCTGCCCGGCCCGTCGGCCCCCCTGGCAGGAAGCCTATCCCGGCATGCCCCCCAGTGGAGACGTCTGGGGCTCAGCCCTTGGATAGTGGGGGTGTTACAAGACGGGTTCCGCCTGCCTTGGGCCTCCGAACGCCCCCCCCCCCCCCTATGCGTTTCCCCCCTCCCTCCCCCAAGCACCCCTCCCCGGGCCAAGCAGAGGCCCTTCGCTTGGAAGTCGAGGAACTCCTCCAGAAACGGGCTATCACGGAGATTTCCCACACCACCCCGGGGTTCTACTCCCAACTCTTCGTGATCCCCAAACCCACTGGAGGCTGGAGACCTATCCTCGACCTCTCCCCACTCAACAAGTTCCTCAGACCCACCAAGTTCAAGATGGACACTCCGACTCAGATCAGAGACTCCATCCACCACCTAGACTGGGCTACCTCCATAGATCTGAAAGACGCTTACTTCCAGATCCTCATACACCCATCCCACAGACGCTACCTACGGTTCGTCTGGCAGGGAAGGGTGTTCCAGTTCCAGGCTCTCCCCTTCGGCCTCTCCCTGGCCCCCTTCCTCTTCACGAAGGTGGTCAAGGAGATGGCTGCCTTGGCCAGACAGGAGGACATTTGTCTCCTGGTGTACCTGGACGACTGGCTAGTCCTGGCAAACTCCCACGCCCAGTGCCTATCTCATACCAGCCGTCTCCTCAGCCTGTGTTCCACACTGGGGTTCGTCACCAACCCCAGCAAGTGCGAACTCAACCCCAGTCAGCGCTTCTCCTTTCTGGGTATGAGTTTCGACACTATCTCCATGACTGTCTCCCCGACCCCGGAGAGGTCCGCCCGCATAGTGGACCTCATCTCCTGCCTTCGGCAATCCTCCCACACCTCGGCCAGAACCCTCACTTCCCTCCTGGGGATGATGGAGTCCCTCTCGTCCCTCATTCCTCTAGGTCAGGTCCCCAAGCGCCAGCTCCAGAGGAGTTCCGTCGCCGTTGGTCACAGACCTCCGACCGATGGGACCAGACCATTCCCCTCGGACCCTGGTTCCAGTGGGCCATGGAGGAGTGGCTCGACCCCGCCACCCTTACCCCAGGGATTCCCATCTCCCTCCCAACCCAGCCCCTCCAACTCTTCACTGATGCCTCCAACTCGGGCTGGGGCGCCCACTTGGAGGACAGTCACGCCTCGGGCGTGTGGGACACTCAGACTGCACGCCTCCACATAAACGTCTTGGAATTGGGAGCGGTCAGGCTGGCCCTCCTCCGCTTTCAGTCCAAAGTCGAGCACCGATGTGTTCTCCTCCTCACGGACAACACGTCGGTAGCTTGTTATGTCAACAAGGGAGGGGAAGGGGGGGGGGGGGGGGGGGGGGCTCACTCCATCAGCCTCTCCCTCCGGACAGAGGCTCTCCTGCGTTGGTGTCTGGCACATGGTGTCACGCTGCAAGCGAAACACATAGCGGGCACACGCAATATCCTGGCAGACGCCCTCAGCCGGTCCAAATCTCTCCTACACACAATGGACGCTCAACATGCTAACCCTAGCGTCAGTGTGGGCTCATTGGTTCAGGCCGATGGTCGACCTGTTCACCACCCGGTTCAACCATCGTCTGCCAGTCTATGTCTCTCCCATGCCCGATCCCCAGGCACATGCCATCGACGCCCTGTCCCTGTCTTGGTCAGGTCTCATAGCCTACGCCTTTCCCCCCTTCGTGATCCTCCACAAAGTGATCAGAAAGGCGAGACTGGAGAGACCCAAGCTGATCCTCATAACCCCATGGTGGCCGACCGCCAGAGCCTTTCAGGACCTGCGAGATTTAGCCTTGGTCTCGCGCAGACCCAGCACCGAGTCCCAATATGACTACCGCTGGGAGAGATGGGTCTCCTGGTGCTCTGACAACTCCGTTCCCCATGATTCCCCTTCTAGCATCCAGATAGGCAACTTCTTACCTCACTTAGCCTCGGCACAGAAGCTATCTGCTAGCTCCATCCGGGGTTACAGATCAGCCATCTGCACCACTATCCGCCAACTAGGCGGACCATTCTTTGACAATGATTTCCTCCTCAAAGAGATCTCCAGAGGGGTGGCCCTACAGGAGGCCCAGTCCCCTAGGCGTGTACCCCTTTGGGATCTCTTTATTGTTCTGGATGCTCTTAGGAAACCCCCTTTCGAGCCTATTGCCACCATCCCCTTTGACCTCCTTTCTATGAAGACCACATTTCTCCTTGCCCTGGCTTCGGCCAGATGGCGAAGCGAGATCCATGCCCTTAGTGGAAACCCCAGAGACGTGGCCTTCCACAGGGACGGCGCTGTCTCCCTGAAGTTCCTCCCTGAATTCTTAGCTAAGAACCAGGACCCGGGCTCTTCCTCCCCCTCCATCGTCATCCACTCACTCGCGGATATCCTCGGCAGTCAAGAGAAAGGGGGGACATGGACCTGTGCCCGTCTAGGTGCCTTAGATACTACTGGGAACGCTCGCGCCCCAGGCGCGCATCCCAGAGACGCCTCCTCATCTCCATTAACCCGAACAATTCTAAGGACATCTCGGCGGGCACCATCTCCAGATGGCTGTCCAGGACGGTCAGATCTGCCTACGCCCAAGCGTACAAGGATCTCCCGCCCATATCCCCCTGAGCTCGTGAGGTCAGAGCGCTGGCCACCTCCGCGGCATTCCAGCACTCTGTCCCCGTGCGCCACCTATTGGAGGCAGCCTTCTGGCATTCGGAAAACCCCTTCATAAACTTCTACTTGAGGGATATCCGAATGACCCAAGCTGATGGTTCAAAAGGGATCTCCTTTGTGGCAGCTAATGCAGCTATTTCCGTTCTGCCATCTAACCCCAAGAACCATTAGGGCACTGCCCTCCTCCAATTCCTTTAAATTCTGCTGTGGTCTGACATGGTAAAGTATATGACGCCAAAATGGGGAGTTTTTCTTATACTCCCTGTTTGGCTAGTATACTTACCATGTCAGACTCAGATGCCCGCCCTCCTTCCCCTCTAGCGCCAAGGTTCCCGAGGTTACCTTAGTGTGGCCTCAGAAGAATGAGGCAAACAAGCTCACCTCGGCCTTCTGCGCATGGCGGAAGTAGGGTAGGCGTCACATGACTGTCTTATTACTGTCTTATTACTGCATTAGCCACAAAAATCTTCGGCCTGGCAGAGCTAACTGCCGTTGAATGCTATGGTCTGACATGGTAAGTATACTAGCCAAACAGGGGTATAAGAAAAACTCCCCATTTTAAATGCATTATTTTTTAATCATGCATAGGAAATCTATATGGCACTCTCCCTACCCAATATTTTCACCCACCCATTTTGTGGTGTGAAATCACATATGAGTCACAACGGGCAAATTATCTCAGGTGTGTGTGTGTGTGTGTGTCTTATCCTCTTCATTGCCCCTTCAAACTCCTATATGTTGAATAAGCAGAATGTCAGTCGACCTCTGTGCTGTGAGAAGAGCTCAGAGACCACAGATATGTTTGTAGCAAGAACTAAGTCGAAAACCAAGATAATTAATATGTTCTGCCCTCAGGGTGGCCTCTGAGTGAATAAAATACTTGCACCACACACATGCAGACGCCCTCTCTTTCTGTCTCTATCTTTTTCTCTCTTTCTCTCTCTCTCTCTCTCTCTCTCTCTCTCTCTCTCTCTCTCTCTCTCTCTCTCTCTCTCTCTCTCTCACACACACACACACACACACACACACACACATGCGTGGATGACCTCCAATAAAACCCTATTCTCACACACATATTTAAGATGAATGTCTACCGAACAAGCCAGTCATCTGTCAATGGATTTGGCTGTACAGCAAACACACACACACACACACACACACACACTGTGAACATATGAGCACTATGAGACATTTTCTCAGACAGCCACTAGCTCCTAGCCAACATCTGACAATGACTGCTAGAGTGGTTGGGGACTTTATGCCATCAGGATTCCATTGCGCTGCAGATAGGTTTCATTGATCTCATTGTTGAGATAAATGGATCAGCTAGCTGACTGAAGTGTGCTGGAGCATTCCCATCGTTAGATGGCTGAGAAACTGTGTGATCATACAGCTTCGTATGAGATACATACTATGGCAAATGACAATACAGGTACAATCAAGGTCTTAGTAAGATAGTCAGTGAGTTAAATGCTAGTACACAAAAACTATTTTACTGCTTGATTTAACTGCATAAAAAGAATCAGAGATAGAGCTGGTATATGGTGAGAAATATCACAACACAAGATTATTTTCTTTCTTTTGATTTAATTGACCAAATCAAGAAATGTCTCTTTAATTCTGTCATTTTATAAATCTGTATCATTTTGAAAAATGTTGATTTTCCAGTTCATAACATTAATTTTATCATTTCAGGATACTTCAGCAGAGTTTGAACAGAAGCTGTTTGACACACGTTCAGAGGCCGTTCATCTAAATAAGTAAGTGTCTATTAGTGTTGTGATAGTTTTTGACTTTCCTGTGATGTGGTAAAACCTGCACGTCTGATATTTCAGAGTTCCACGTTCTAATAGTGTGTGGAGGTATCATTCCTTCTGTCGCCAAGTGTGAACAGTATTCACAATTCATGTAGAGGGAAACAAACAAACCAAGAAGAGGTATGGAAGCACAGTGAAGCATGGTCTGTTACACATATGAGCAAAAACTAGAGCAAGAAGAAAGATAAGTCCAAGCACATAAAAACTAGCATCTCTTCTGATGTCAGGCAGATGAAAAACGCAAATACTCTTCATGATCCTTTCATTGATAGTCTGTAAGATAAGGAGATGTTTGACAGTCAGTGGGCAAAGAAAACTTTTGGTCTCATACTTCTTGAGCTGTATACTTTAGGAAGAAAAAAAAAGATGTTTGTTTATTCCTCTTTGCTGAAATTTCAGTACATGATTTTCAGCTGTAAGGGAACTATATGTCCAGTTTTACGTCATGTTGAATACTGTATTTCTTTCGAACTGTTTCGTTTTTAATGTGTTTTCTTTAGATGTGGACTGTGAAAGTAGTGATCTGGCACAGACTTGTGAAGTTATTGGTCTTCTGTGATGGAGATTAACACATAGTGAAAGAGTGTAAATTGAAATCTTTGTTCAGTCTGCTGTTTAATCCTCTCACTCACTTTTACTCCTTCCCTCAGTCCCTGCACTAGTACTACACATATACATGTTCACAAACATCTACAGGTTCATAAACATGTACATACATGTACATGCAAGAATACTTCTGAGCATAAACACACTTAACAGCATACAAGTTACATTCTCACACACACTTGTAAGCAGACTAATATGCATGCACACACCAGTCATTTGGATCGGATCAGATGAAATGTCAACTGTTTACAACAAAGAAACTGACATGTACTTTATTAATGTGTTAAATGTATATTTTGTTGATTGACCTCATTAACAGATACAGTAAAAAGTAAACATTTGTTTTTGTCGTGAAGATGTTCAATGATTGATTTGTGTCAACATAAATTTTGACATCATCACAGCTTCAACTGCTAAGTCAAGTAAACACTTGTGTAATAATGTGAGATATGGTTCTGTTTATTTAAGTCATAATGTTTCAGAATGATATCTCAGCTGGAGCTGGAAAACAAGAGGCTGACCCATGATTATGATAACATGCGACACAGACTGGCCATAAGTGGCAGGTAATGTTCAGGCCAGAGGGAAACTTTCTGTGCGGGGACAGTTAAGAAAGTTAAACAAGAAATATTGTTTCCTCTGTCATTTACATGTGAACAGGTGTTGTACATGTTGTTCGAACATGTGTTGGTCGCTGTAAACCAGCTTGCATAGACCATTTCATGTGTAGTATAATTCCAACTTTCTCTTGCTGTCAGTTGTTGGTTGTTGGTTGTCCAAATCCTGTCAGAGAGTAAAAGTGGAATGTCAGAGGTCAACCACGGGATATTGTAGTCCAGTGGATGAATTTCAACTTTCAACCCAACCTGTCCCAATTACATCCTATGAATTGGATCATTGTAGGCTGTAGGTGATAGGGGGAGGAGACATCACCCACATGTGGTGTAAAGATCTGTCAGAAAGGCAAACAAGCAAGTATTGTCAGCCGAGGAAAAGGGGTTTTCCTATTCAAGCACCAAAACACAGTGTATCGATCTTCACAATTTTCGTCGGTTGTTTACCAATCCTGAAATTTGTCAGGACAAATCCACCTTTGCAGCTGTAAAAGAAACCAAATTTCTGGGTGTTATTTTTGATCAAAAACTGAACTTTAAAAGTCCCATCCAATACTGAAAAACTGTATGTCAGAAAACACTGAACTTTCTGAGAGTTGTGGCACACACGGATTGGGGTGCTGATTGAAAAACTCTTCTCCATCTTTACAGGGCTCTGATCCACTTAAAACTGGATTATAGTGTGTAGTCTACTGCTTAGCCGGACCTTCCTACCTGAAAAGTATCGATTGCATCCATCATCAAGGGCTTTGACTCTGTTTGGGAACATTCCGCACCACCCCTGTTTATAGTCTGCATGCTGAGGCAGGAGAACCATCCCTCTTGAACTGTCAGCTGAAACTTACCTTGGACTGCTGTTCGAGTCTCTCTTCTGAACCCCCAAACCCTGCCTATCACTGTGGTTTTGACCCCAAGTTCCAAATAAATTCGATAACCACCCCAGTTCCATTCCACCCTTTGGAAATTCATATTCTTCCCCATTTGAACAATTCAAATATATATCTGGAGTCATGTGTGATTTGTCCAGGTTTGCGTTGAACCACCGTGGACTTTCTTCACTCTGGAGATCTGGTTTGCCCCATATTGTAAAGATACCATTAGACACACCACAGTCCATAATACCGTGGTGTTCTCACCACCAAGGGTGCAAAAAAGAATCCAATAGCACCCCCAAAGCAGCCAGTGAAGGGTAGTAAAGGAAACCAAACGAAAGTATGGGGAGGAAAAAAGTTGCTGAAAAACTAAAGACATTATGCAAATAGTATAAAATGTAGGGGACAATCTTTGAGCCTATACTTGAGGATCCACCCAAGGATGCAAGGGAGATCAGAAGACAAACACAAAGATGGACAGAAACAAATACAAATAACCTCGATTTAATCGAAAGGAAATTGGAAATGAAATGAGACAGGGAACAGTAAACAATAAACAGTAAATAAATGGGGTAACTTTTGCTCCCATAAGAAAACCTAACACAGAGTAACTTTTATTCAAGACTGGCACAGCCTTTTAAACTTGAATAAAGTCAGACAAATACATAGACGAACAATCTAATCGTGGGGAAAAAAACTTTTTTCCTCCCCACACTTTCGTTTGGTTTCCTTTACTACCCTTCACTGGCTGCTTTGGGGGTGCTATTGGATTCTTTTTTGCACCCTTGGTGGTGAGAACACCACGGTATTATGGACTGTGGTGTGTCTCTATTTGACGCCAGGAGCGCAGACACAACCAGCCGTGTCTCCCTGATGAGTTCCGATCCAGCGGACGAAAGGCCTCGGAGCAGGCAATACAAATATATCTGCCTTCAAAAGGGATTACCATGGTTCCCTTATGCAGCTAGTGAAGAGTTTTCATATCTGTAATATATTTTCTTAATTTCATGTTCCCAGTTTCTCCATCTTCAACACCCCCCCTCTCCTTAAGTCCAAATCTTTGACAAGTCATTACTATGAAGACAGTTGGCCTGTGCTTGTTTTTTCCCCCACTGTTAGATTGTTCATCTATGTATTTGTCTGACTTCATTCAAGTTTAAAAGGCTGTGCCAGTCTTGAATAAAAGTTACTCTGTGTTGGTTTTTCTTATGGGAGCAAAAGTTACCCCACTTGTTTACTGTTTATTGTTTACTGTTCCCTGTCTCATTTCATTTCCAATTTCAAAACATGAAGATTTCCTCATTTCATCAGACTCCCTTTCTGCTTTGGAGGCCTTCAGCAGCCATAACCTCAAGCACCCTCAACTGCTGAAATGATTCAAATTGTACACCTTGTATTAGACGGATGCGACATAGTTTTTGCTTGGGTTCACAGCCATGTCAGCATTCGAGGCAATAAGTTGGTTGATCAACTTGCCAAGAGTGCCACAAAGAAAGTTGAGTGGATTGTCTATCCCACACGCTGATCTGAAACCCAAAGGTCAGGCTTACGTCAAAGACCTCTGGTAAGAAATGGGACTCACAGATGGTGTACAAACCTGAGGTTTTACCATGTTCCCAAGGTGGCCATAAAGAAGAAACAGTCTTGTGCTGCTTGCATACAGGCCACTCCTTTCACTCCCATTCTTAGCATTTCAAAGGTGAACAAGCTCTGTGGTTCATTCCATGACATGTACCACTCACAGTGAACCATATTTTTTTTTAGAGTGTAGGGACTTGCATGATGTGAGACATAAACATTTTACAGCAGACTCCAAGAAACCCTTGTTCAGAGATGTCCCACCTGATGTGATCTTTGAATTTCTGAAAGACATTAACAGTTTTCATTTGCTCTAAGATTTTACAGAAGAAATATTTTCACAAAACTTCTGGTGTGTTTTTAGAAGGTGTATTTTAAAAGTGTATTTTAATCCATTCCCTGCCTGGTACGAGTAACGCTCGTCATGAAAACCGAAAATCACTATGCCCGGGACGAGTGTGTCTCCCTTCATCACGGAAAGCGTAAAAATCTACTTGGAAGACGACTGTGCAAAATGTTCTCACCTCTTCTACTGATGTCAAGGAACGGCTCCTTTCCCTTCACGCGAGCAGCTTGCTGACCATATGTTATGCAAATTGCGAGTTGAGAGGTTGCAGCTGATAAGCATATTCAAGATGGCAGCTCAACCTAGCACTTCGTTGATGCCTCCCGTTTTCAAGCGTTACACTGCGCTTGATGTTTTAGATGACGTTCTAAATGATAGAGATAGTGGTGGAGAAGACCTTTGAGGATCGGATCCTGATACTAGCGATGAGGAGGAGACGGATGGGAATCAGCACCATTCACTTTTATCAGAGATACGTGCTGGTGATGACGTGGCTTCATTGTTAGTTGCACATGACAGCAGTGAATAAAACGCCATTAGCGAGGGTGACGAAGCGGAAATAGCTGAACCCGTGCCATCAATGAGCACTGCACCCCCTCTTGTCATGACCAGAGAGGGTCGTGGACGTGTTAGGGGCTCAGGACAACGGTGAGGGTCCCATGGAAGCGGCCGGGGGGCGTGGCATGGGGTGTGGTCAGTCCCAGCCTTGGTGGTGTTTTCACTGGGAATCCTGGTCGGAAAGTCAACTGTGCCAATTTTCGGCTGTCTTCAGTTTCTTCATGACCAGAAACAGGATTCAGGCAAGGAGCTCTATTTTTCTTTTTTCTTTTTTTTTTTTTTCTTTTTTGTTTGTTACTACCTGATTCTTCATTCCTCCACTATTTATTTTCTGTATTTCTCTTCTTTGCCATATTTCCTACTGAAGTCACATAACTATGGCAAATAATGACTGTATGGATAGGTGGGACTCTGTGTGTGTGTGTGTGTTTGTGTGCATGTGTGTGCACACACGTGTGCCTAAGCATTGTTTATTTCTGTATGCAAGTTTTCCATATAAGTTTGTTCATTTTGTAAAACACAGGAGCACTCATCCACAGCGTTTTTTTTTTGGTGCCATTGTGGTGTTTTTACATTCATGTGTGTGTGATACTGTTAGTGTGTGTTTGTGCATATGTGTACGTGTGTGTGTGCGCGTGTGTGTGTAAATTGTGTGTGTGTGTGTAGGCTGTTTGTGTGTATGCGTGTGTGGGGTGTGTGTGTGCGTGTGTGTGTGTGTGTGTAAATTGTGTGTGTGTGTGCCCAGTTGTGGGTCTGCTTACTGTGTGTGGGGTGTGTGTGTGTGTGTAAATTGTGTGTGTGTGTGCCCAATTGTGGGTCTGCTTACTCTGTGTGTGTGTGTGTGTGTGTGTGTGTCCAATTGTGGGTCTGCTTACTTATCTTGAAACTTTTATTCTGTATTTCAGATTCTTCTTCAGGTTCTGCATTTCAACGACAGTGCAGCCTTGCCAGTCGAAGGTGATCCAGGGTACGACTGGCTCTACAAGATCTGACCCATTCTGGATCATCTGCATGAAAAGTTCTGGGAAGTTTATTTTTCCATTCTACAGTGTTTTGTTTTTTTCTCACCTGTGCGTGTGTTCATGATTTTGTCAATGCTGTGACCAGACCGAGTGCCATCAGTGAAAGAAGACCAAGTGGTGTATAGAATGAATCTCAATGTGTGTTTCTTTGCAGCATGATTTGGACGGACATAAAAAAAAAGATCACCGTCCCCTAAAATTATGAAGCAGGGAATGCAGACATCCTGAGGATTATGTCCAAGACTTCATACGACAAGTGATGGATTCCTATACAAAACAGCGTGGCAGTAATGTAAGTACTTGTTCAGAATTTCTAACACAGTTCCTACAGTGTTTTGTGTGATAACAAATGTGTGTGTGGGTTTTTCTTTTTTCTTTTCAACAGACAATTGTTTATTTTTTTCTTCAGACTTTTTTTTCCATGGTTGTCATTTTGAACATTTACCAATAAGTATTATACTATAACAATTTGGACCACACTGTATACTTAAAGTGATGCTGAGTAAACACTAACAGAAGTTTTTGTTAGTGTTTTACAGGTTTTATATGTTGTAACATGTGTATGTATTCAGAAACTGTTCTTTTTTTGTAAAACCACCATTTGTTACATCCCTGTCCATCCCCTAATGGCCAACAAAACTAGATTATATTATATATCATCATAGCTTGGGGTAGAAGGAAAGAGAAGCCATAAAATCTAAGTCATATGTCAACAAATAGATAAGCAGTGATTGAGGTAATGTTTGTAATGTTGTTGAGCAAACACCAAAATAGGGAGTTTTTACTATACTCCCTGTTTGGCTAGTATACTTACCATGTCAGACCATAGCATTCAACAGCAGTTAGTCAGTTCTGCCAGGCCGAAGTTTTTTTTGTGGCTAATGCAGTCATAAGACAGTCACGTGACGCCCACCCTACTTCCGCCAAAGGAAGAAGCCGGTGTCCTCTTCCTGTACCTCATTCAGCGAGGCCTGCGCGCAAGGTAACCCGAGAACCTTGGCGCTAGAGGGGAAGGTAGGGCGGGCATTAGAGTCTGACATGGTCAGTATACTAGCCAGACAGGGAGTATAGTAAAAACTCCCCATTTTGGCGTCATATACTATACCATGTCAGACCATAGCAGAATTTAAAGGAATCGGAGGAGGGCCGAGTGCCCTAGTGGTTCTTGGGGTTAACCCCTTGACTGCCGCTATTTTGTATCAGTTTTGTACTTCTGTGTGCAGGAGCAAAATTTGACTTTTTGCAGTAGGTTCACTAATTTGATCAGTGCTCATTTATTTGTGGAGATATCTCTTAGATTTTTGGCATGTTTTCTTCTCAGACCCAGGGCAAATAATATTTGATTTTGTTCATTCTGAGTATAATAAATAATCTTATAATTCAACTTTAAAAAAAAAAATTATATTTTGCAAGCCTACAAAACCCCACAGCAGCAAAACAAAAAACATACAAACCCAGCAAAAAGTGGTTTTAGTGTTTACTGAACACCTGTGTAAATATTTGGTAGTGAATTTACAACCCACAATTGTTGTTTTACATGATAAATCTATGCATTTCTGGGGTACAGTACAATCCAGGTATCAAGGGACACAATTTTGTTTTCTTAGGTAGGTTCACTGATTTTCTTAGGTAGGTTCACTGATATGCCCACTGCTCTTTCAGTTCTTGACATATATCTTAGATACTTGGGAAATTTTCTTGTTATATCCTTGGCTACAGCCAGATATCACAATAGTTTGATTTTGTTTGTAGTGAGTAGACCAAAAATATGTATAATGATGAATTTTTTGTTTGAAAAACAGGCACTTTCAGAACATAAACAAAACTATAGCACTAAAATCACAATGAAATACCACAAAAACTGGTGTTAGTATCCTTTGAACTTCAGGACAAACATCTGTATTCACAATAAAGCTTGACAATGCATAAAATGTTTAGCAACCCATATCATAGGGGGCACATTATCCACAGCATCAGTCTGCACATCTTGCAAGCCTCTTGGGAATTGGTCTTGTTTAACTGAGATGAACTAACAATAACAACACTAAGTGTAACTTCCAATTATTCTGTCAGTTTTCTTTCACACATGTGGTTTGGTTCACTCATGAACAAAGTACGATTGATAAAAAGCCATCACCACAGAAGGTAATAAACAAAACATTGCAAAACCAACCACACCAAAAAAAAAAGAGACTGCTAAAGATAGGACTGAGCTACAAAAGGCCACACCATAGATGATGAAAGCACACTAACAACTGAAAAGTACACTGGTGTCGCAGAGAATACACCACACCACAGAACCTATGGACAGAAGGATCAGGATCCTACACAACTGCCAGTAAATGCCAGTTGTAGTTGACTGACACACATTTGGGTACACACACACACACACACACACACACACACACACACACACACACGCACACACACGCACACTGTGCACAAGCACCATATTCAAAAGCAACACACACACACACACATATATGTACACACACACACACACACACACATACAGCGCCACATGCAAAAGCACCACACACACACACACACACACCATGCACAAACACTACACAAACACCACACACACACACACACACACACACACACACACACACACACACACACAATGTATACTCACACCATGCACAAGCACTGCTCTCTCTATCTCTGTCTCTCACACACACACACACACACACCATGCACAAACAACACACACACACACACACACACACACACACAAGCGCGCACACACGCACACACACACACCACAAAACAACTCCATGAAATCCATAGGCTTGAAATTGTCAATGTTCACCTTGATACCTGGATCACCCGTGAAAGAAAGGTCGAGATTTGGGCGATCAGCACTGGCCTCTGTCCATTCTGAAACAAGTTCAGACTGACGAGTGCCACACCCTCTTCCTCTGCCATGCCCCCTCACACTGGACCCTCGCCGTTGTCCTAAACCCCCTCCCCTTCCTCGACTCTCCTCCCGACCTCTCACGAAAGGAGGCAGGGGGCAGTCAACATAGACGGAATAGGCTCGTCACTCTCCGATTCGGGCCCACTTGCGCCGGTATCGCTCGGTTTGAAGTCGGGGATCAGCTTCGTCATCAACACCAATCTCTGATAGCAAAGGGTGGTGTTGATTGTGATCGCTTTATTCCTCCTCCAAATCGCTTTGTTCCACTTCTCTGAAGTCTTTGTCATCGCTTTCACGGTCTCGGATAACTTCTTGAAGCACTTCAAGAGCATTAGATCGTTTGAAAACGGCACGCGCCTGATCGAACTGCCTGCTCAACTCGCCACCTTGAACCGAGAATGACTCAGCCGAACCTTGCCGAAGTTATCGTCCGAACGGACGCGAGCCAGTCAGTCAGCAACCCGTGAAAGGGAAGAAACCGTCCTTTAGGGTCCCTACAACCGTTTAAACCATTTTTTCTCTGCCTTCCTTCTTTAAATCGCTGAATTTTGATGATGAAATTACCTCGAACGCCGTTCGTGCAAGGGCACACAGCTTTCCCGAAACCATCACGAACGCCATTCGTGCAAGGGCAGTCAACGGGTTAACCAATATGGTTGCATTGGCCGCCACAAAGGAGATCCCTTTAGAACCATCAGCCCTGGTCATGTGTATATCCCTTAAATAAAAGTTTATAAAGGGGTTTTCCGAACGCCAGTAGGCTGCCTCCAGAAGATGGCGCAAGGGGACAGAGTGCTGGAACGCTGCGGAAGTGGCCAGCGCCCTGACCTCATGGGCCTGGGGAGATGGGACAGGGAGATCCTTGTATGCCTGCGCGTAGGCAGATCTCACCATCCTGGAAAGCCACCTAGAGGTAGTGCCAGCCGAGATGCCTTTCTTATTATTGGGGTTGATAGAAATAAGGAGACGTCTCTGGGAGGAGCACCTGGGGCGTAAGCGTTCCCAGTAGTATCTCAGACACCTGGAAGGGCACAGGTCCGTATCTCCCCCGCTCTCCCCTCTTCCTAAGATATCCGCCAGTGAGCGGATGAGGCAGTGCCCGGTTCCTGATTCTTGGCTAAGAATTCTGGAAGAAACTTCAGAGAGACAGAGCCGTCCCTGTGGAAGGCGATGTCTCTGGGGTCCCCGCTGAGGACATGAATTTCACTCTGTCTTCTGGCCGAGGCCAGGGCAAGGAGAAAGGTGGTCTTGAATGAAAGAAGGTCAAAGGGTAGGGTGGCGATAGGCTCGAAATGGGGTTTTCTGAGAGTATCCAGGACAATAAAGAGGTCCCAAAGGGGAATGCGCCTAGGGGACTGAGCTTCACATAGGGCCATCCCCCTAGATACCTCTCTGAGAAGGAAGTCATTCTCAAAGGAGGGACCGCCGAGTTGGTGAATGGTGGTGCAGATAGCCGACCTGTAGCCCCGAATGGAGCTAGCCGAGAGCTTGAGAGAGGAAGATAGGTGGGATAGAAAATTGCCTATCTGGATATTGGACGGGTGGTCATGGGGAACAGAGTTGTCCGAGCACCAGGAGACCCATCTCTCCCATCGGTAATTGTAGAGGGACTCGGTGCTGGCCCTGCGTGAGGCCGAGGCTAAGTTCCGTAGACCCTGCGAGGCCCCCGCCCCCGTGAGTATGTCTAGGATGGACTGGGGTCTGTCCGAATGGGAGGTAGGGGCAGGTGTTCGCAATTGGGCTGGCATAGGAGCCAAGCGTGTAGGCGAAGCATCTGGGGGGTTGGAGTGAGGACGACCTGAGCGGGGTTGCCTGAGCATGTCCCACCGAGGGTTCAGCTGAAGGGGAGGAACATGGGTGAGGGACTTGAGGTCCGGAAAAGCAGGACTGGGTCGGCCACCACGGGGTTATGAGGATGAGCCTGGGTCTTTCCAGCCTCGCCTTCCTGATTACCTTGTGGAGGATTGGGAATGGGGGAAAGGCGTATGCTATGAGGCCCGACCAGGGAAGGGAGAGCGCATCGACTGCATACGCTTGTGGATCGGGGACGGGAGAGACATACACTGGCAGACGATGGTTGAACCAGGTGGCAAAGAGGTCGACCATGGGCCTGAACCAATGTTCCCACACTGCGGTCAGGGTTAGTTTGCTGAGGGTCCATTCCGTGTGTAGGAGTGACTTGGACCGGCTGAGGGAGTCTGCCAGGATATTGCGTGTCCCCGCTATGTGTCTCGCACGGAGGGTGATTCCCCGTGCGTGACACCAGCGAAGGAGGGCTTCTGTCCGAAGAGAGAGGCCAATAAAGCGAGCCCCCCCACCCCCCTTTGTTGACATAGCAAGCTACCGAAGTGTTGTCCGTGAGGAGGAGAACAAGTCGGTGTGAGACCTGGTGTTGGAAGCAGAGGAGGGCTAGCCTGACCGCTTCCAATTCTAGGACATTGATGTGGAGAGGTGCAGTCTGTGCGTCCCACACTCCTGAGGCATGACTGTTCTCCAAGTGGGCCCCCCAGCCCAAGTTGGAGGCGTCTGTGTAGAGTTCCAGGGGCTGAGTTGGGAGGGAGATGGGCACCGCAGTGGACAGTGTGGGTGGGTTGAGCCACTCCTCCGTAGCCCAAAGGAACCAGGGCCCGAGGGGAATGGTCTGGTCCCGGCAGTCGGAGGTCTGCGACCAACGACGACGGAACTCCCTTTGGAGTTGGTGTTTGGGGACCCGACCCAGGGGAATGAGGGACAAGAGGGACTCCATCATTCCAAGGAGGGAGGTCAGGGTTCTTGCCGAGGTGCGGGATGCCCCGCGGAGGCGGGAGATCAGGTCCACTATGCGGGCGGACCTCACCGGGGTCGGGGAGACCTGCATGGAGATTGTGTCGAAACTCATGCCCAGAAAGGAGAACCGCTGACTGGGGTTGAGTTCGCACTTGTTGGAGTTGGTGACAAACCCTAGTGTGGAACAAAGGCTCAGGAGGTGAGTGGTGTGGGCTTGGCACTGGGTGCGGGAGGGAGCCAGGACGAGCCAGTCGTCCAAATACACCAGGAGGCGAATGTCCTCCTGTCTGGCCAAGGAGGCCATCTCCTTGACAACCTTCATGAAGAGGAAGGGTGCGAGGGAGAGGCCAAAGGGAAGAGCCTGGAACTGGAACACCCGACCCTGCCAGACGAACCAAAGGTATCGTCTGTGGGATGGGTGTATCAGGATCTGAAAGTAAGCGTCCTTCAAATCTATAGAGGTAGCCCAGGATCTGAAAGTAAGCGTCCTTCAGATCTATAGAGGTAGCCCAATCGAGCTGGTGGATGGAATCTCTGATCTCCATCGGAGTGTCCATCTTGAATTTGGCAGGTCTGAGGAACTTGTTGAGGGGAGAGAGGTCGAGTATGGGCCTCCATCCTCCTGAGGGTTTGGGGATCACGAAGAGGTGGGAGTAAAATCCAGGGTTGGGATGGGAAACCTCCGTGATGGCCCCTTTTTGGAGGAGTTCTTGGACTTCCAGGCGAAGCACCTCCGCTTGGCCCGGGCAGGGTTCGCTGGGGGATGGGGGGGGGGGGGGGGCGTTCGTGGGCCCAAGGTAGGCGAAACCCTTCCTGCAAAACCACCACTATCCAGGGGCTGAGGCCCATACATCTCCACTGATGGGCATGCTGAGATAGGCTGCCCGCCAGAGGGGCCGAGGGTCCGGGCTGGAGGGGTGGCGAGGGGGCGGGAGGTGGGTTTAGCTGAGAAGGGTCTCCCTGATCTAGCTCCCCCGTGGGTGACTCCCCCAGTCACCTCCTGGGCCGTGTCTGTCGGCCGAACCGAAAATTCTGCTGGGGAGGTTTCGGTTTCGGCCTGGATGGAACATTAGGGCGCTTGGCGGGCTGTACGGCGCGAGACGGAGACTGTCTGGGATAGGGCTTGGGCCGAGAAAAGGTGGGGAAGGAACGCACAGGAGGCCTAGCAGGGTGTGGCGGTGGCCTGGCCGCAAAAGATGCTGGGCTTTTTATGTGCTGAATTCTTCTAAAACTCTTAAACTGAAAACAAAACAAAAACTGTTTTATCATTTGTTACTGGTGTGAACCATCACCATTACCAAAAAATCAAATTAGAATGATGTGAAATTGTAAACAAGGGTATAAGGAAGTAATTCACAAAAAATCTAACAAATAACTTAATAAATGGATGAGTAATGTACATGGTAGTGAACATACAGTGAAAAGCATGATTATGCCCCTTTTTACCTAAAAAATAGTACCTCCAATTATGAGCGGATTATCATCAAGAACAACATTCCTTGGGATTAATATGACTGTCATGTGTTAGCGCTGATGTTGAATAATTAGTCACACCACTTTTTCATTGTTTTCACTGATTTTATATGATGCAATTTGTTTTTGTATACTTGAAAACTGTTCTTTTTGTAAAACCACCATTGATTATATCCCTGTCCATCCCCTAATGGCCAACAAAATTAGATTATTGTTATATAGCATCATAGCTTGGGGTATAGGAAAAGAGAAGCCGTAAATTCTAAGTCATATATCAACAAATAAATAAGCAGTAATTTAGGTACTGTACCTACCCTAAATAGTAAAATTATGCCCCTTTCTAGTAGAATTGGGATACCCCCAGTAACATACAGATTGTTACACAGAGGGACATTTACTGACAACAATATGAATCCCAGGTGTTTGTAATGTTGTTGAGCAAACACCAAAAGGTATTGCTGCTGTGTTTAGTGGGCTTTTATGAGCTGAATTCTTCTAAAACTATCAAATTGAAAACAAAACAAAAACTGTTTTATCACATGTTACTAGTGTGAACCAACATCATTAACAAAAAATCAAATTGGAATGATGTGAAATTGTAGACAAGGGTATAAGGAAGTAATTCACAAAACATCTAACAAATAACTCAATAAATGGATGAGTAACGTACATGTTAGTGAACATACCGTGAAAAGCATGATTATGCCCCTTTTTACTAAAAAATAATACCCCCAATTATGAGCAGATTATCATCAAGAACAACATTCCTTTGGATTTATATGACTGTCATGTGTTAGTGCTGATGCTGAATAAATAGTAAGACCACTTTTTCAGTGTTTTGACTCATTTCATTTGGCACAATGTGTTTGTGTATATTCGAAAACTGTTATTTTTGGTAAATTTTCAATAATGATGTCAATTTCTGCTACACTAATTATCAACATAATCAAGTCATATTGACAGGACATTATAGATCAATGCATAACAACAAAACATGCCAAAAATCCAAAAGATTTGTCAAGAAATAAGTGAGCAGTAACCATTGTACTGAACCTTCCCCAAAAAAGCAAACTTTTACCTGGCACACAGTTATTCAAATGTGCTATTATACTGTGGCAGTGAAGGGGTTAAAGCTGTCCAAAACATGTGATCTAATGTGTTTGCTGTTGTCAGCATGCTTATAACAAGACTAGATTTGTCCAAAACCAGTGGTGTGATCTATGATGTTTTTTGTTGTTTGCAACTTGCCTTTAATTATGAAGACAGGAGTTGTCTTTTACTAGTTAGTTATGTGATCTGCGATGTTTGCTGTTAACAGTCTGGCCATAACAAGTAGGGAGTTGGCAGAGACAGGACAGTTCAGAGCAAGCTGTGAAAACCTCAATGGCTACACTGCAGGCAGCCTGGCAGTTACACACTCACACACTGCAAGGTGGGAAAACTCTCAGCAATATCTGCATTTATTTCCATATGAAAAGACAGAAGGAAGCTCAGTGAATTGTTCAGAAGGCTGCTTTCTGTCTTCTGTCTTGTCTACAAGGGTAAATGTGGTTACTCTCTCTCCTGTCCTTTCGCGCATTTCTGTGTATCTGTTTCTTTCCATGCATTTTATACTGAGCAATGATTCAGTTTTTGATGGTTAATGAGTGAAAAGAATGTTCAGCATGTCAGTAGCACACCAAAAAAAGTTTCACTTTGTTATTGTTGTTTCTTTTTTGTCCGTCCTTCTTGTCCCAGATCAGAGTTCTTTGGATTGAGTTTACAGTGTATTGCTTGTTAATACTTTCCAGACGGGTGCGGCAGAGCAACGTCACTTCCCTGCAGACGCGTGCACCGCATGTGCTTCACAACAGTTGCAGACGCGCAATTTTTGCACTTTTTGATTTTATTTTACGTCTCCTAATATAAACCTAACAAGCAATTGTTATATATCAACAGAAAGGGTAAAACGTGAACTTTGTAATGAGCATAGAATTAAATATATTTTGGGTAAAATAGCAGCACTACAGTTATGGAAACAACATAAGTAAAATGTAGAAGAACACAATCTTGTTTACCTTTGTTTGGTTAGTATGACAACAGCGAATGAGGAAGAAAAGGGGCATAAAACTTCGCTCTTACTTTGAACAGATGCAGAGAAAGCCTGAGGTATTCAGTATGTGTAATCCAAGTGAATTTTTTGTTTTGTGTTAAAAAGGAAATTGAATCATTGCACACAGTACACATGTTTCTCTGTTTTGGCTTCATATGATAAGACTTATAAAACTATTAAATACAAAGAGCAAATAAATCAAGCTCAGATTCTTTTGGATAAACTTGTACACCTTTACCCCCCTCATCCACTGAACCACTTTGCTGAACCAGTTCTAACACCACATGTCATTCTGCTTCTGCCCGATATGTTGGTGAGGCAGGAAATTCCACACGTGCCTTCCCAGTGCCAGACGGGTCTCTTTGTTCGGATTACTCTGGGGTCACAAAGGTCATCGCTAGTACATGTAAACTTACCTTTCCAGTGGCTAGAACCCTGTTCTAAATATTTATGGCAGCTGCATCCCCTAGATGGTAGATGAGAGAACATGGGAATATTTTTTATAGTTGTGCCGTCATGGAGGCACGTCACATCCAGGGAGTACAGCAGCGTTGCTGTCACCAGGGGGTTCAGCCGTTAGATGTGTGCGGTATTGGTTAAAGCTCTTACACATGGATCATTATAGGTTGCCTCGTAAGTCTTATGAGATGTTGTTTGAATTGGATGTAAAGGGAAAAACGAACTGGGTTTCAAATGTGCGTTTGTTTCTGTGTAAGCATGGCTTTGGGGATGTTTGGCTGACTCAGGGTTTTGGAAATCAAAAACAGTTTATTTGTGCTTTTCGACAAAGGTTGATTGACTGTAGATGGCAAATGTGGGATGACCATATCCAAACTAGTGAACGGTATGATTTATACAGAAATTATTCTAGTTTCCAATATATTCAGCCTTATCTAAAACTGGATTTGGACATGTGTTTGAAAAGATTAATTGCTAAATTTAGAGTCAGTGTTTCTGAAATAAGGACTCATTACTTAAGATACAGGAAACATACACAAACTGACTTGGTTTGTCCATTGTGTATGCAAGGTGAGGAAAATGAAATACATTTTATGTTCCTTTGTCCAGCCTTGGAAGATCTCCGCCAAAAATTTATCCCACAGAAATATTATAGGCGCCCGTGTATGTTTCAATTACAGTTACTACTTAGCTCTAACAGTTATAAGGTAATTAGGAATTCAGTATGTTTTTGTGTAAGGCGTCTAAGATTAGAGAAATAATAACGTCTTAGTTGATGTTCTTATTGGTATAGTTGTTTCTTTTTGTTTTTGTTTTAGTTTCGTGACTATTGATTTTGTTTCTTACACATTATAATTTGAATGATTGTGCTCATTCCCCTTCAAATGGGCCGATGGCCTTAGTGAATAAAAATCTGAAGTCTGAAGTCTGAAGGCTCTTCGTGAACAGGTCGACTCTGAGTTGTCATCACTATCGCATGGCGCGGCGCGAAAACGTTAATTTAACTGATTTTTTAATTTTTCTCATACCCACCTGACTAGACAAATGCTTATCCCCATTTGACCATGGAATATCACCATGTCATCAGGAGCCTTTAAAAAGAAAAAGGAAAAAAAATGGGAGAGCCTCCATTTCTAGTTAGCTAGCAAGAGTTATCATCTTTTAGTGACTTCACTTTGACCAAGCATATTCAAACTAGCTCAGTTTTCTCCTTTTCTTTCTTTTCTTTTTTTTTTTTCTTTTTTTTTTTGCTCTCCATTTTTTGTTTTTTTGTTTTTTTCATTTTTTACCGCGCCTTTTTTTTTATGTATGGATTCTGAAAAACACTAGTTCAAGCTTGCTGTCTCCTCAGAGGGAGAGGCTTCTTTTTGTTTGGCTTTGCAAGAGGGAATATCAGCTAATAGTACCTGGAAATTATGGTCCAGCGTCGCTTCTTTGCATCAGCCAACCCCTTCATCGTTTGCCTTGGCTTCCTCCATGTCAAATCCCAAACCTACTGCTACCTTAACAGCCTCTTATGTTTCTTCTTCTTGCCACAAGTGGTACCTTCACCAATAGGCATGAGACTTGCATCTCCTGTTCTGGTTGTTCTCCGTTCTTGCCTTGTAACTCGTGCAAGGATTGGTCAGGTGCAATACGGTGTTCAGTTTGCGAGTTCACCATTTGTGTTAACCTTCATGACAGTGCGCCAGTTCTGGCTAGAGAGTGGTGGTTGCCTGTCCCAGCTACATGCATGCCACAGCGGCACTGAGATCAGTGCAAACTGTCCAGCACCTCCCCACCCCTGCTCTGTGCTCTCAATCCCTCAGCACCTTGAATAGTTTGGGAATGTTTGGTGGCAATTTGCTATTTTGCATGCCCCTAACAATGCTTAGGGTTGGGCAGATTACCATGTGGAGCAGATTCAACAGGGGCCCCTTTAGCAGAAGGGCAAATCCTGGTAGAACCCGGCTGGGAGGATTGTACAACCTCTGACTGTCAGAATGCAGGCTTGTTCAGTGAAAGTGCACGAGAACATGATATGGGTCAAGAAAAGGAGTTTGGTAATGATGATGATTTTGATGTTTATTTTTTTCATACTTACCTGTCCAAACAAATGCCATAGCTCCAATAGGCACAGAACACACCCTACATCAGGAATCTCTCAAAAAAAATCCTAATGGAGATCTGGGAGCTAACTGTACCCTAAACCACCAGGAATACAGGAGTGCTGTCCCCTGGTAAACACATAATCAACTCACTCCCAGTGCCATAATTCAGTTTTCTCCTTTTCCTCGGGGAGTAACACGCTTTCCCTCTTGGATTAAGCACTCTGCGATGGATTCACAGAGGTGTTTCTTCAGCTCAGCCTTTTCCTGCTGAGGAAGAGAACCCTTCTACTCCGGCAGATAGTTCTAAGGAATTGCTATGGCTCTACAGTCGCCGCCAGTTCAGGGCACCTTGATGCACCCCAACTTAACCAACATTCTATGCCACCAGTTTCCAGACATAGCAGTTCCTGTCAAAGGCCATTTTCTTCCCTCGACAAGCATGAGGCCTGTGTTGTCTGCACTGGCTGTTCCCCTTTCACCCCTGCAGGTTATGTGAGTGTTGGTCAAGTTCTACAGGGTTTGGATTTTTGTCTGACGGTTGGCTGTTTTTGGCAAGAGACGTGACCGATGCTCCCTGTTAATCCCAATATGGAAGGTTGTGCAGGTTTTGAAACTGAGTAACCTTCTTGTCAGAGAAAGGTAAGGAATCAGAATCTTCAGCATTGGCAACACAGGTGTCATGGTTCCAGATCTGAGGAGGGGGTTACCTTTGCTGCGTATTGTGCAACATGTCCTTTCAGGGTTGTTCTAAACACATTTTTGGCGCCATATACTTTACCATGTCAGACCATAGCATTCAACGGCAGTTAGCTCTGAAAGGCCGAATTTTTTGTGGCTAATGCAGTAATAAGACTATCACGTGACACCCACCCTACTTCTGCCAAGGAAGAAGCCGGTGCCAACTTCCTGTTCCTCATTCAGCTTCGGCCTTCCACCTGACAAGGACAGGTTTTCTTGCTCTGTCTCGCCTATACTTCTGTTTTGTGTAAAGATTGCTTGTGTTTGCCTTCTTTACTTGTTCTGTTGTGGCTTGCGCTAAACCTTGGGTAATATTGTCGCGTGAGGCTTACGGTTGGCGTTTCATTAATTTATTTTGACGCTCTGTTGCGTGAGGGCTCGCCTGAGTTTTCGGTTTGTCATGCTTCCATTAACAGTCTATCACTAATGGTCCTTACACTCTCGCGTGTTGTGTTCCATTCCCTATTATTTTAATTCTCTTTCGATCAAGCTTGCCTCACGGTCTCTTGATTCGGGAGGTCTTGCTGTGCGCTAGTTTTTATTCTCGCGCTCGTTTTGCTGCTTTCGGCGATCAAGTTCTGCGCCGGTCGCTTGATCCGCCATCTTGCCTCACCTCACGCCGGTCTCTCTATCCACCATCTTGCCTCACTGCGTGATCGTCCTCTTCCTAGTTGTGCCTAGGTTTACTTGTGCTGGAGGTTTCCTCTTGCACATTAGTTATTGTAATTATCTTAAGGTCAATCGAGTTTTCCTCACGATCTCTCGATCCACCACCTTGTCTCCACTAAACCTTGTACTATAGTTGCGTGAGGCTTACGCATGGCGTTTTATTATTATTTTATTTTGTAGCGCTTGGCGATCGAGTACCCCTCCCGGTCTCTCGATTCGCCATCTTGCCTCACCTCGTGTTCATCGTCTTTCTAGTTGTTACTAGGTTTAGTGGGCTGGAGGTTTCCTCCTGCACATTAGTTATTGTAATTATCTTAAGGTCGATCAAATTTTCCTGCTGATCTCTCGATCCACCACCTTGTCTCCACTTTGTGGTTGTGTGCTCCGTGTTTGTTCCGCCACCATAGCCCAACATGGTGAAGGGTAACGACGAGTTGAGCACGTCTCTCTCCAGAAGTCGTTCTTTTCCCTGGAGGACCCGCGTACCGGTTCCATGGAACAAACCGTTCTTTCTTCGGAGGAATGTACGGTCGGTGTAGAGGGGGGTTACGCGGAGGGGACGCACGACCGTCATTTTGATACCTCCTCTAACCGACCGGCGGATACACAATCACTGCGTCCGAAGGGCAAAAGGCAAGCTGCCACCTTACAAAGTGCCTTTCTGTTACATCCCTCTTAAAACTAAAGGCAAGGCTCCCCTCATAAAGGGGAAGGCCCATTTTAGAATTCGCACTTGAATTCTCCTTGTCCCCCCATTTTACCTAATGCTGGCTTGCCTTCTCCCCTTCGCACACACGGTGAGACTCACAAAGACGCAGGCGACTGGCACGAATCTTCGACGCTTGGCCACCCCGTCTTCTCTCCCTATCATGCCGCGTCACGTGACCTTCAGTCCCCGGGGGCATTTACCGAGGCACGCACCGGCATGGGTGATGGGATGGCTACGGAATCAGCACCCGTCACTCGCCTCAATGAGACTGCTGCTATTAGCTCCCCCCCCCACTAATAGCACACAGGCTCATGGCGCTCTCCCCACTGTGCACAAGTGCAGCTACCACTTGTGCATGAGGAGCGTCCTTCCTCCAGTGGCGGAGTTATGTCCACTCCCTGGTCTCACACTGGACATAACTCTGGGTCGTCAGCCGCAGGCATTGCCACGCCCGGACCTGTGTCATGGACCCCCCGGCATTCGATGTACCCCGATCAATTGTCGACATTTCCCCAAGGGGTATAGGACGTTGGGGAGCGGACTTATTCCGTTCCCCACTTGGGCAACGTCCATGGTCCTGTTCCTCCGGGGGGGGGAGGATCTACCAGCGGGACCAGGGGTAACCTGTCCAATCAGGACCTTGGTGTGACCACGCTACCGCAGCCACACCAACCTGTAGACAGGCGGATATAGGGCTCGATTGCCGTGCCCTCCACTGCTCCCCCCTTCTCCATAGGGGTCGTATACGGATCCCACCAGGGAAGTGTATGCGGCAGTGCACTCTCGGGGGGGGCAACACGACACGCTCTCTCGCAACCCCCCCCCCCCCCCCCCCCCCCCCCCCCCACTGGTGTTTCAGGTTACCCGGGTCCCCATGGAAATTCTGGCCCCGGACCGTCACAGCCCATTTTTCTCCATGGGGATCAGTGGCTCTATGCCCCTCAGAGGGACCAGTGGCTTCGCGCAGACCACTCAGCTCCATGGTCGCCTGTGGCATCCAGCCTCCTCAAGCTGGTTCGACCTTGGTCCGCCTCCCTCTCAGGCGCTGTCCGATTGGCAGGACGGACTTCCCCATCTTAGTCTGGTCACCGATCATGGAGCCACCAGGGACCCGCCCTCGCATCATACTACTCCCCAGCTAGGGCAGGACCCTCACGCACCCCTGTCTTTGCCTCCTCTAGAGGTTCTTCGCAACCTCTCCAGGAACCCAACACTCCTGATCTTTAGGATGAGGTTGAGGAATTCTCCTTCTCCTCATCTTGTGACCTGTCTGCTATTTAGCAGTGGCGCCCTATCTTGTCTTGAGAGAGTCCCTACCCTCGGACAAGTGCTTGGCAGTGTCAAGATCCGCTCCGGCCAACCCGGTCAAGCGTGCTCGCGCCAGACTAGTCACCCCTCTGATCCTGTCTTCCATTTGAGAGTGTCCGGCGACTCTATCCACGGGTGCGCAGGTTGTCCCTCCTCCAGGGAAGTAATCCCTCTCGGCCCCAGAGGCGGCCCCTGCAGACACGTTCCTCAGGGACCCCCGACGGCCACACATCTCCTCCCTGTTTGCCCAGGACTCCCCTGCAGCCAGGGAAATTGCCATTTCTCCTGCCGACCGCCGGTTGATCCCCCATTCGGTTCCTCCCCCTGTCACTTCGATCTCCCTCAAGACCCTAGTGGAATGTGACCGCATTGCCAGATCAGGTATCCAACACATCACTGCTGGTCATGAATTTTGACATGCTCACGCAGCGTGGGGAGGAGATCTGGCCGGAGGAGGATGACTCGGTCTCCGTGTCCTCGGACGCTCAGGCCGCTCGGACACACTTGGAGACTGACTTACGGTTCTTCAGGGACCCATGATGCGAATCCTTGTCAACAGGAGCTCGCATCACCTTCGGCTGCGGCGGACAGGGCAGCCAGGAGCTATTTTAATTATTTATTTGCCTGCAGAGATTCCTTCCTTTCGAAACCTAATCTCTCCCCGTAGCGTAGCCGGCCCTGCAGTGCATTCCGGGCCAGCAGCAGTCGCTCTTCGGCAACTATTAGGCTGCCTTTATCGCTCATTTAGCTGAAGAGCATAAAGAAGCAGCCTCATATGCGGCCAGGTACCCCCCCTCTTCAGCCTCGCCTTCCCAACCCCACCTTATCAGAAGCAGGCCCCATCCTGCACCGCACGGCCTGCCCAGCACTCTTCTCGGCCTACTTAAACCTCCCCAAGCACAATTTTCGTTGTAGCAGTCAGGGAGAGCCCAAGAGGTATCTGGAGGACCCTCCTGCGGGGGAGCCGAAGCAGGAGAACTCGGTCCGCTGCCACTCATCACCCTTCCCACCGCCCCCTTCCCTCCAGGGTCCCTTCGAACCCTGCCCCTCGGCCCCTGTGGCGAGCAGCCCATCCCAACACGCCCACCAGTGGACACGTATGGGCCTCAACCCACGGATAGTAGCGGTCCTAGAGGAGGGGTTCCGTCTGCCTTGGGCCCACGAACGCCCTTCTCTGATGCATTCTCCCCCTCCCTCTCCCAGCCATACCTCCCGGGCCCGGTGTCAGTCTCCTGTCTGGGTAGGAGATTCGTCACACTCTCCATGATGGTCTCCCCGACTCCAGTGAGGTCCTCCCGTACACACCCCTGCCAGAACCCTTCCTCCCTCCTAGGGATGATGGAGTCCCTCATCCCGCTTCCCCTAGGCAGGGTCCCCTAGCGCCAACTTCAGAGGGAGTTCCGTCGTCGATGGTCTCGAACCACCAACCGCGGGGATCAGTCCACTCCCCTGGGCCCTTGGTTCCAATGGGCCACGGATGAGTGGCTCAACCCATCCACCCTACCCCCGGGGTTCCCATCTCCCTTCCAACCCTACCTCTGGTACTCTACACAGACACTTCCAAGTCGGGCTGACGCCCACTTGGAGACCCTTCATGCCTCCGTGTGTGGGGTTCAGAGACAGCTGGTCCCCACATCAACGTCCTGGAATTGGAAGCAGTCAGGCTTTTGCCCTCCTCCACTTCCAACCCCAGGTCTCTCACCGACTTGTTCTCCGGTTCTCGGACAACAACACTTCGATGGCAGGGCATGTCAGCAGGGGACGGGGGGGGGGGGGGGGGGGGGGGGGGTTGCTCCCTCAGTCTCTCTCTCCGATCAGAGGCCCTCCTCCGCTGGTGTCACTCGCGGGAAATACCTCCTAGCGTGAGGCACATAGTGGAACCCTCAGTATCTTAGCGGACTCCCTCAGTCAGTCCAAGGCCCTCCTCCACATGGAATGGACCCTCAGCAGGCTACCCTCCTCTCGGTGTGGAAACATTGGGTCAGGCCCATGATCGACCTCTTTCCTCCCTATTCAACCTCCGTCTTCCAGTATATGTCTTTCCTGTCCCCGACCCCCAAGCGTATACAATCGATGCTCTCTCCCCTCCCTAGTCGGGCCGCATAACATACGCCTTCCCTCTACTCCTGATCCTCCACAAGGTGATCAGGAAAGCAAGACTGCCAAGACCCAGGCTCATCCTCATCGCCCCATGGTGGCCGATCCAGTCCTGGCTCCTGGACCCCAAGTCTCTCTCCCATGTTCCCCGCTCCAGCGGGGCATACATTTGGACATGCTTAGACAGCCTCGCTCGGGTCGCCCCCACTCCAACCCCAGATGCTCCGCCTGCACGCCTGGCTTCTGTGCCAGCCCAATTGCGAACATCCGCCCCTCCCTCCCTCGGACAGATCCCAGTCCGTCCTAGACATACTGTCTGTGGCAGGGGCCTCGCAAGACCTTCGGGACTTACCTACGGTCTCGTGCAGAGCCAGCACCTAATCTCTCTACTATTACAGTTGGGGGAGATGGGTCTCCTGGTGCTCAGATAACTGTGTTCCCCACGATCGTCCTTCCAATACCCAGTTAGGCAACTTTCTATCCCACCTCTCTCTCCCTAAGGTAGCTGCTAGCTCCATTCGGGGCTACAGGTCTGCTATCTGTACCACTATTCGCCAACTCGGCGGCCCCCCTTTTAGAATAACTCCCTTCTCAGAGAGATTCTAAGGGGGTAGCTCTACATGAGTCTCAGTCCCCTAGGCGGGTCCCCCTTTGGGACCTCTTCATTCTCCCTGACGCTCTCCGAAAACCCCATATTGGGAACCCCAGAGACATTGCCTTCCACAGGGACAGTTCTGTCTCTCTCTCAAGTTCCTTCCCGAATTCTTAGCGAAGAATCAGGAACCGGGCACAGCCTCTCCCTCCCTCATCATCCCCTCACTCGCGGATATCTGGGGAAAAGGGGAAAGCGGGGGGGAAATGGACCTGTGCCCTTCTAGGTGTCTGAGATACTACTGGGAACGCTCGTGCTCCAGGTGCTCCTCCCAGAGGCATCTCCACATTCCATCAACCCCAATCATCATAAAACTTCTCTCTGGCACTGTCTGTAGGTGCCTTTCCTAGACGGTCAGATCTGCTTACGCCCAGGCGTAGTTGATTTTAACGTGGTGACAGCCCTGATGTGGCCCCTTGTGGTCGGCTGGGCTATAAGCAACATTATCTTATCTTATCTTACGCCCAGGCGTATATGGATCTCTCCGTCGTATCTCCAAGGGCCCATGAGGTCAGAGCGCTGGCCACTTCCACAGTGTTCCAGTGCTCTGTTCCCTTGCGCCACCTCTTGGAGGCAGCCTACTGGCATTCGGAAAATCCCTTCGTAAAACTTTTATTCAAGGGATATCCGCATGACCAGGGCTGATGGTTCTAAGGGATTTCTTTTGCGGCTAACGCAGCCATATCTATTCCACTTCTAACCTCAAGAACCATTTGGGCACTCGGCCCTCCTCCAATTCCTTTAAATTCTGCTATGGTCTGACATGGTAAAGTATATGACGCCAAAATGGGGAGTTTGTATTATACTCCCTGTTTGGCTAGTATACTTACCATGTCAGACTCTAATGCCCGCCCTGCCTTCCCCTCTAGCGCTATGGTTCTCGGGGTTACCTGCCTCGCTGAATGAGGAACAGGAAGTTGGTACCAGCTTCTTCTTTGGCAGAAGTAGGGTGGGTGTCACATGATAGTCTTATTACTGCATTAGCCACAAAAAAATCGGCCTTTCAGAGCTAACTAACTGCCGTTGAATGCTATGGTCTGACATGGTAAGTATACTAGCCAAACAGGGAGTACAATACAAACTCCCCATTCCATTGACAGCTCCATCTACACTGCTGAATTGACAGCCTTGGTCCTGGCTCTTGAAATGGTCTCTAAATATAAACATAAAGATTTCCTCATTTTGTCTGACTCACTTTCTGCTTTGGGGGCCATTGCCAGCCATTACCTCAAGCACCCTCAACTGCTGAAATTCTTGAAACTGTACACCTCCCTGAAATCAGATGATACAGCATAGTTTTTTCTTGGGTTCCCAGCCATGTGGGCATTCAAGGCAACGAGTTGGTTGGTCAGCTTGCCAAGAGAGCCTCAAAGAAAGAGTTGAGCAGATTGTCTATCCCTCACACTGATCTAAAACCTAAAGCCCAGCGAAAATTTCTGCACCCATTGGTTGCTTTCGAAAAGGGAATTAATTAGATTATTAGGTCATCCACGAAGCGAGTTCCACTCCAAAAATTCAAAGCGTACAAAAGCCCTGATCGGGACCCTTCATCTGAAACGTGTGTGTAAGCTGAGGCCCAGGTCGGGGCCCTTCTTCCCAAGAGAGTTAATTCCCAAGAGAGGGGTTAATCTTCTGCATACAGCGTCCGCCCGCACCCAGTAAAAAGTCTTGGTGGCTTTGCATTCAACACCCAAAAACGTCCACTAAACCATGTTTAAAGCCCAGGCTTACGTCAGAGACCTCTGTCAAGAGGAATGGAACTTGCAGATGGATATGAAACTGTTTAAAATCTGTCCAAACCTGGAAGATTTTTTAGCCATGTTCCCGAGGTGGCCATAAAGAAGAAACAATCTGGTGCTGTTTGGGTACAGGCCACTCCTTTTACACCCATTCTTATCTTTCAAAAGGTGGAGATTCTCCGTGGTGCATTCCACGTCATATACCGTTCACAGTGAAACATATTCTTTTAGAGTGTTGGGACTTGCATAATGTGAGACATAAACATTTTAAAGCAGACTCCATGGAAATCTTGTCCAGAGATCTGATCTTTGAATTTCTGAAAGATATCAACATTTTTCATCTGATCTAAAATTTTAGAGAAGAAAGATTTTTTTTTAACAAAATTTCTGGTGTGTTTTTAGAGGGTGTATTTCAAAGGGTTGTTTGAATGTTTTGGTTTTTTTTTTAAACGACTTGTGAGTTAACTTCAGTGCGGTGACAGCCTTGATATGGCCCTTTGCGGTCAGCTAGGCTATAAGCAACATTACCTTACCTTACCTATTTACATGTGCAACCTCCTTTTTTTCTGTTTGTTTATGTCAAAGTCATAGGGATAGAAATGGCAGAAAGATGCGTAGAGTTGAAATCCAGAGTTGTTGTTTCAGGAGTGGTGACACAACCCCTCCTGAGAGAGTGTTGTCTGATGATGAAGATGCTGCCATGGGCACAACTGACTCTCCACTGTTGAGAGCAGAGCGTGAATTGAGGAGGCTGCAGCAGACGTTGGACCATGGAGAGTTCATTCCACGACTACAGCCCAAGAAGTATACCGCTGCTGGGTCACTCTGTCCGGCCAGTGGGGAGGTCACCATTATTGATGCATTTTCCTCGCCAAGAAGGAGTGGCAGCGGCATGTCAGTGGATGTTGGCACCAAAGAAGGGGTGCAGAGAGGGAAGAAGACAGTCAGCAGTCAGCCAGCAAAACGTGAGAAGCCCAGCGGTGCCCACAGCAAGCAGCGGGCAGCAGGCAGGTCTCCACAGAAATCCTCTCAGAATGCAGACAGTGGGCCAGCAGCTGGTGTCTCTTCTCCCACACGCTTTGATGTTGGAGTGTCTCAGACAGCAATCAGATCGGCCGTTAGTGCCAGCACTGTGGGCAAGAGAGGAAGGAACCGGGAAGGTGCTCAAACAGCTGTCCCTTCAGTGTCCAGTAAGTACTGTGTTTTGGCTTATCACAACACTGGGAAACCTGCATGCTTCAACTCATGACTATTTCACCTCTGGGAAGGGAAGACAAGTAGAAGGGAAGGCTTACACCTGCCTAAACTGAAGAAAGAGACTAAGAGACTTAAAGTTCACATAGCCTGTCAGCTGTGGATGCAGTAAACTGTCAGAGGTTCACTGTGTCTGGGGTACAGCATAATGAAGGGCAGTGCCCATGCTTCTCCACTCACAGACTTTAACCTTCCCTGAACTGAATCCGGCACCCATTTACTGCTGGATTGACAGAGAGGGTTTTAAAGCTGAAAAAATCTGACCCCACATGTGATTCAAACTCGTGATTATCATCTCCCCAGGTAAATGTTCTGACCATCTCACTACAGGTCCCCTTATCCCCACGCCTCCCCATCCCTATTTTTTTCCCCAATAAAAATAATATGAATGGTATGTTTAGTATACTTGGTAGCAGAATGAGAAAACCAAATGAAAAGGAGTAATTCAGTGTGATGAATTAAAAAGATTTCTTAACCCATTCCCTGCCTGGGATGAATAACGCTCGTCCAGAAAACCGAAAATCGCTATGCCCAGGACGAGTGTGTCTCTCCGTAACTTCATCACAGAAAGCAGAAAAATCTACTTGGGAAACGACCCTCTAAAATGTTCTCACCTCTTCTACTGGTGTTGAACGGCCCCTTTCCCTTCACGCGAGCAGCCAGCTGACCACATGTTACGCAAATTGCGAGTTGAGAGGTTACAGCTGATAAGCATATTCAAGATGGCAGCTCAACCTAGCACTTCGTCGACGCCTCCCGTTTTCAAGCGTTACACTGCGCTTGATGTTTTAGATGACGTTCTAAATGATAAAAAAAAGTCGTGGAAAAGACCTTTGAGGATCGGATCCTGATACCAGCGATGAGGAGGAGACGGATGGGAATCAGCACCATTCACTTTTATCAGAGATACGTGCTGGTGATGACGTGGCTTCATTGTTAGTTGCACATGACAGCAGTGAATACAACGCCGCGAGTGAGGGTGACGAAGCGGAAATAGCCGAACCCATGCCATCAACGAGCACTGCACGCCCTCCTGTCATGACCGGAGAGAGTCGTGAACATGGTAGGGGCTCAGGACGACGGCGAGGGTCCCGTGGAAGCGGCCGGGGGGCGTGGCATGGGGCGTGGTCAGTCCCAGCCTTGGTGGTGGTTTCACTGGGAATCCTGGTGTGGAAGTCAGCTGTGTGCCCATTTTAGGCTGCACAGGGCTCCAGTCTTCAGTTCCTTCATGACCAGAAACCGGATTCAGGCAAGTAGCTCTATTTTTTTCTATTTTTGTTTGTTACTACTTGATTCTTCATTCCTCCACTATTTATTTTCTGTATTTCTCTTCTTTGCCATATTTCCTACTGAAATCACATAATTATGGCAAATAATGACTGTATGGATAGGTGGGACTCTGTGTGTGTGTGTGTGTGTGTGTGTGTGTGTGTGTGGTGTGTGTTTGTGCATGTGTGTGTGTTGTGTGTGTGTGTGTGTGTGTGTAGGCTGTTTGTGTGTATGCATGGTGTGTGTGTGTGGGTGGGGGGGGGGGGGGGGGGGGGTGAAACTTGAAACTTTTTTTATTGTCACTAAACACCATCAAAGGATTTATGGACACAAGATGGCGATGATTAAACAACTCATCGTCCAAAGAAATAATGATTTGTTCTTTTTACACAAAAAGTCATTATGTAAAGCAGTCATATACGTATTTCGCAATTTCAACCTGAAGGTCATCATTAGACATCAAAGTACTTATTTTCAATGAGGTAGCGTCGTATATATCCATTTTGTTTATGATACGTTTTTAAACATATTCCTGATTTTATCGTAACGTTTACAAGAGTCTAAAAAATGTACCTCGTCTTCTATTATATTGCAAGTTGTACATTTCCTGTCTTCACGCTTAATATGGGAATATCTACCTCTTTCTATTGCGAGGTCATGTGCGCTAATTCTTAATTTACAAAGTTCTTTCCTGTAATACTTATTTGTGCATTTGATGAGGTATGGTTCAAGCCTATATTTATTACTGATGTCATTATAAAATTTTAACCTTGGTGCTCTTTCTTTTTCTTTTTCCCAAAAGTGTATATATTCAGGTGTGTGTGTAAATTGTGTGTGAGTGTGTGTGTGTGTGTGTGTGTGTGTGTGTGCCCAATTGTGGGTCTGCTTACTGTGTGTGTGTGTGTGTGTGTGTGTGTGTGTGTGTGTGTGTGTAAATTTTGTGTGTGTGTGTGTGCCCAATTGTGGGTCTGCTTACTGTGTGTGTGTGTGTGTGTGTGTGTGTGTGTGTGTGTGTGCGCGCCCAATTGTGGGTCTGCTTACTTATCTTGAAACTTTTATTCTGTATTTATTATTTATTTCTGTATTTATTTGATAAAATTGACTCTTGTTCTTCATCAAAGCAGTTGTTTTCTCTTTCAAGTGAACTACTTGGCAAACAAAAGAAATTAAGTTTGCCCACGAACATTCCTCCTTCTCAAATCTCTCAACAATTTAGTGAATTCTTTGTTGATAAAATCAAAACCATCCGTGACAATCTTGATGCAAATCCTTCCCAACCAATTCTTTATGATAAATACTGTGGACCACCTTTTTGTACTTTTAATCCTGTGGATGAAAAACTGATCGGGGATCTCATAAGTGAATCCTCCAGCAAAAGTTGTGTCCTTGACCCCATCCCTACTTCCCTCCTTAAACGGTGTGCCTCTCATTTGATTCCCGTGATTACAAACATTGTAAACAAATCTCTCTTGTCAGGCATAGTGCCTCCTCAGTTTAAGCAGGCAATGGTTACCCCTCTCTTGAAAAAGCCAGGACTGGACCTTAATAAGTTAAAGAACTATAGACCGGTGTCCAACCTCCCATTCCTCTCAAAAATCCTTGAAAGAGTTGTGCTGAAGCAGCTTCAGACTCATCTTTCAGACCATGGTCTTCTTGAAGCCTGTCAGTCTGCTTATAGGAAGAATCATAGCACTGAGACTGCTGTAGTGAGCGTACTGGACTGTTTACTGTGCAAATCCGACAGTAAACTTGTTTCTCTCGTAGCCTTGCTTGATCTGAGTGCTGCCTTTGATACGCTAGATCACACTACTTTACTTGAAAGGCTTAGGGTCACTTTTGGTGTTGATGGGATAGTTCTCCAGTGGTTCGAATCGTACATCAGAGATAGGTCGCAGGCGGTGGTTGTGGGTGGTGTAAGGTCTACTTTGTCACCTCTTTTGTATGGAGTACCACAGGGGTCAGTATTGGGCCCAGTGTTGTTTACATTGTACTCACAGCCCTTGTCAGATGTTATCTCGGACCATGATTGTGATTTTCACAAGTATGCTGATGACACTGAGCTTTCTAAGAGTGGCACACCTGATGAGTTTGTTTCTGTTCAATCTGGGGTGTCTCGGTGTATCAGCAGTGTGCAGGAATGGATGACAAGTAATAAGCTTAAATTAAATTGTGAAAAGACTGAAGTCATGCCCGTTGGAACCTCCTCCTGCCTCAAACTCGTTGAGTCAGAGTCAATGGTTGTTGATGGTACTGAATTGCCTTTCAGTAACTCTGTCAAATACCTTGGTGTTACCATTGATCAGTGTCTGACCATGCAGAATCAAATATCTGTAGTCTGTCGCTCATCCTTTTTAGAGCTGAGACGTATTGCTTCCATCCGACGCTTTATATCCAGGGAAGTAGCTGTCAGGCTAGTCTGTGCCACGGTGATGTCAAGATTGGACTACTGCAACTCTGTTTATGCTGGGCTTCCTGCAGAACAGATTGCTCGGCTGCAGAGAGTCCAAAATAGCGCTGCACGACTTGTTTTGAAGAGGAGGAGGTGTGAGCACATCACTCCCATGCTGATCGAACTGCACTGGCTTCCCATACAGTATCGGTGGCAATTTAAACTGGCAGTTCTTGCTTTCCGCCACTTCAATGAATCTCTTCCTCACTATCTCTCTTCTTCTCTCTGCACCTACCAAAGCTCTCGTACCCTTCGCTCTTCTTCACAAAAACTTTTGAAAATCCCTAAGCGTTCTCTGAAATCTGTTGGCGAAAGAGCCTTCAGTTTTAGAGCACCTTCTATTTGGAACTCCCTCCCTGAAGACCTTCGTAATCAGCCTACTCTTTCTTCTTTTAAATCTCAGCTCAAAACTTACCTCTTCAAAAAAGCCTATTCTCTTCTGTAGATGACTAGATCTCTCTTAAATTCCTCCACAACTAGTTCGGTGAGACAGTTTATGCATGTAGGTGCGTCTGCCATTGTGTATTTTCTTTTTGCTGTGTGCATGAATATTGTATGAATAAGTGCAAATGGTGGATGTAAGCGCATTGAGTTGTTCAACAAGAAATGCGCTATATAAGTATTATACATTATTTATTATTTTATTATTATTATTATTATTTCAGATTCTTCTTCAGTTTCTGCATTTCAACACCAATGCAGCCTTGCCAGTCAAAGGTGATCCAGGGTACGACTGGCTCTACAAGATCCAACCCATTCTGGATCATCTGCATGAAAAGTTCTGGGCAGTTTACGTTATCATTCTACAGTGTTTTGTTTTTTTCTCAAGTGTGCGTGTGTTCATGATTTTGTCAGTGCTGTGACCAGACTGAGTGCCATCAGTGAAAGAAGAGCAAGTGGTGAATCTCAGTTTGTGTTTCTTTGAACCATGATGTGGACAGACATTAAAAAAAAAAGAGCACCGTCCCCTAAAGTTATGAAGCAGGGAATGCAGACAACCTGAGGATTATGTCCAAGACTTCGCACGGCAAGTGATGGATTCCTACATAGAACAGCGTGGCAGTAATGTAAGTACTTGTTCACAAACACTAACCCAGTTCCTACAGTATTTTGTGTAATAAAAAAAAATGCATGCAATGTGTGTGTGTTTTTCTTTTTTCTTTTCAACAGACAATTGTTTATTTTTTTCTTCAGACTTTTTTTTCCATGGTTGTCATTTTGAACATTTACCAATAAGTGTTATACTATAACAATTAGGACCACACTGTATACTTACAGTGATGCTGAGTAAACACTAGAAGAAGTTTTTGTCACTGTTTTACAGGTTTTATGTAATGTAACATGTGTATGTGTGCAGAAACTGTTCTTTTTTTTGTAAAACCACCATTGGTACATCCCTGTCCATCCCTAATGGCCAACAAAACTAGATTATATTATATAGCATCATAGCTTGGGGTAAAAGGAAAGAGAAGCCATAAAATCTAAGTCATATGTCAACAAATAGATACACAGTGATTGAGGTATTGAACCTACCCCAAATAGTAAAATTATGCCCCTTTCTAGTAGAATTGGGGTACCCCCAGTAACATACAGATTGTTACACAGAGGGACATTCACTGACAACAATATGAATCCCAGGTGTTTGTAATGTTGTTGAGCAAACACCAAAAGGTATTTTTGCTGTGTTTAGTGTGCTTTTATGAGCTGAATTCTTCTGAAACTCTCAAACTGAAAACAAAACAAAAACTTTTATCATATGTTACTAGTGTGAACCATTATCATCACCAAAAAATTAAATTAGAATGATGTGAAATTGTAAACAAGGGTATAAGGAAGTAATTCACAAAACATCTAACAAATAACTCAATAAATGGATGAGTAATGTACATGTTAGCAATCATACTGTGAAAAGCATGATTATGCCCCTTTTTACCTAAAAGATAGTACCCCCAATTATGAGCAGATTATCATCAAGAACAACATTCCTTGGGATTTATATGACTGTCATGTGTTAGTTCTGATGTTGAATAATTAGTCACACCACTTTTTCGTTGTTTTCACTGATTTTATATGATGCAATTTGTTTTTGTATACTTGAAAACTGTTCTTTTTGTAAAACCACCAATATATATATCCCTGTCCATCCCCTAATGGCCAACAAAATTAGATTATTGTTATATAGCATCATAGCTTGGGGTATAGGGAAAGAGAAGCCAGAAATTCAAATTATATATCAACAAATGAATAAGCAGTTATTGAGGTACTGAACCTACCCCAAATAGTAAAATTATGCCCCTTTCTAGTAGAATTGGGGTACCCCCAGTAACATACAGATTGTTACACAGAGGGACATTTACTGACAACAATATGAATCCCAGGTGTTTGTAATGTTGTTGAGCAAGCACCAAAAGGTATTGCTGCTGTGTTTAGTGGGCTTTTATGTGCTGAATTCTTCTAAAACTATCAAATTGAAAACAAAACAAAAACTGTTTTATCACATGTTACTAGTGTAAGCCATTATCATCACCAAAAATCAAATTAGAATGATGTGAAATGTAGACAAGGGTATAAAGAAGTAATTCACAAAACATCTAACAAATAACTCAATAAATGGATGAGTAATGTACATGTTAGTGAACATACCGTGAAAAGCATGATTATGCCCCTTTTTACCTAAAAAATAGTACCCCCAATTATGATCAGATTATCATCAAGAACAACATTCCCTGGGATTTATATGACTGTCATGTGTTAGTTCTGATGTTGAATAATTAGTCACACCACTTTTTCAGTGTTTTGACTCATTTCATTTGGCACAATGTGTTTGTGTATACTCGAAAACCTTTATTTTTGGTAAAATTTTTATAATTATATCACTTTTTGCTACACTAATTATCAACATAATCAAGTCATTTTGACAGTACATTATAGATCAATGCATAACAACAAAACACGCCAAAAATCAGAAAGATTTGTCAAGAAATAAGTGAGCAGTAACTATTTACTGAACCTACCCCAAAAAGTAAAATTTTACCTTGGCACACAGCTATTCCAGAAAGGTTAGGAGTGAGGGCCCAGACAAATAGTAACCCACCTTTTTCCTATTCTGTCTTCTGCCTTTCTTAACGGTTCTTTTCTTTCTTCGTCTCCCTTTCAAGCCTTCTTTTGCACACTCTTTTTCTCTCTGTGGTCTTCTTAAGATCCGCCGCGTTTGCCGTGCGGTGCGACCTGTGACGGAGGGGGATGAGATCCTGGTGATTGAGAGGGCCAACGCCCTCAACACATCACTTTGGCTCGGACCTCTCCTAGACGGGAGGTACACTCTGGCCCGGGTGTATCAATCGGCTTCCCCTTCATGGGGCTGGGTTCTTCTCCGACTGGCCAAGGTAACCCCTGCAGTGCTCAGCTCTCTGTTCCCGGGAGTTGGGCATGATCAGGGGGGAATAGGGTCAGTAGGCTTCTGTTTGTCGTATATCTCTCCTGAAGCCTGGAAGGGGTCAAGACAATGAGTTCTTGGCCCTGGCCCCTTAGTTGGACTCCATGGTGGGTGGGTAAGGGAGAGACGAAATTTCTAAACATAAATCATGGCTTTATCCAAAATCACACCCCCCATAAAGAAGAGGAAGGCAGTGGACCCCATTTCTAGTCATAACGATTCCGACAGTGACTTGGATATGGAGACGAGACAGAGGACAGGTTTTTGGGCTTCCTGGCTTGTGGTTGAAGGGACAGAGCAGGAAAAGCCTATTTCTGCTCTGAGTCCTTTTGTGCGATTCAGAAGGGCTTTCAGGGTCTAGCAGGTGACCCTCAGTCAGTGAAAAGGCTACGGAATGGCACTTTCCTCGTCCAGTGCAGATCACAGAGGCAATCGGAGCAGCTGCTGAGGGCAACAAAACTCGTGGACAGAGAGATCCGGGTGACCCCCCATAAGCAGTTAAATTCGACCAAAGGGGTTATTCGGTGCCCGGATTTGAAAGGTGTCTCGGAAGCGGAGATCAAGACAGAACTTGCGTCCCAAGGTGTGACAGAGGTGCATAGGGTGACAGTCAAAAAAGGTGCAGAAAGAGTGCCCACCAACACCCTCTTTCTGACATTCTGCAACCCTGTGCTGCCTCCGGTCATTAAAGTCGGGTACTTAAATGTACGTGTCCAACTGTATGTCCCATCCCCGTTGAGGTGTTTCAAATGCCAGAAGTTTGGACATGTCAGAGACCGCTGTTCTGGGCAGGAGGTGTGTGGTGTTTGTTGCAAGGCAACCCATGATGGGCCGTGTAAAGACCCGGCTCATTGTGCGAACTGCGGTGGCGACCACCCCTCCTCTTCACGCAACTGCCCTGTTTGGGTTCAGGAGTCCACCATCCAAAGAGTGAAGACTGAAAAGAAAATTTCGTTTTTTGAGGCCCGCAAACAGGTTGTTGGCAGTCAGACGTCAACAGTGTCTTCTTATGCTTCCGTTATAAAGAAAGTTTCCACCCGTTCAGTCTGCTGCCAGACTGACAATTTTACTTTCACCAAGACATTGCAAGAAAGACCGTTAAGCTCTGGTGGAAGCAAGTCCACCGCCTCCCAACCCAAAGTGGGTGTCCCTGGTGGAGGCAAAAAATCCGCCACCCCTCAGACTGCCCAGCAGTCTACTCCATCTGCTGCTGGGCAGATGAAAAAGCCAACCCTCCCGCCTCGAACTTCCTCGAGCAGTGCCCGTGCGGGCAAGGGAGTTCAACCAAGTGTGGAGATGGTGGAGATGAGGAAGAAACCTCCACCATCTCCAAAATCCAGACCTTCTTCACCTGTGGGCAAGTCTGCCAGCAGGTCTGAAGACCCAAACAGTCCAGTGAAACTAAGCAATAAATTTGCTCCACTGAACGCAGACGATGACGAGGAGATGACCTGACTTCTCTCCTGTTCATCCTCTGCACCATGGACAGTAGTAAACTAATCCATTGGAATATCCGTGGCCTAAATTCAAATTTTGAGGAGCTGCAACTTCTGTGTCAAACTGTAAAACCTTCCGTCGTGGCTCTTCAGGAAACTAAAATTCAAAGCCAGAAGACCTTCACTCTTTCTGGCTTTAATATTCTTTCTAAACCTGCACAACCATCCACATTGGGACTGTCAGGCTGTGTTGCCCTACTTTTACACAAAACTTTGCTGTTTAGTCCTGTCGCTTTGACTACCTCCCTTCAAGCTGTAGCTGCGAGAGTCACTCTCCACAAGACTGTTACAATCTGCTCACTGTATCTGCCACCTTCTGTCCCGGTTTGTCGTCAGGACCTTGTCAGTCTGATCGGAGAACTTCCTCGACCTTTTTTGCTGTTGGGTGACTTTAATGGTCACAATCCTCTTTGGGGTTGTGTCAGTTCGTCATCCAGAGGTCTGCTTCTTGAGGATGTCCTTTCAGACTTTGATTTGTGTTGTCTGAACGATGGAGCTCCAACTTACCTCCACTCTTCCACAGGTTCACTTTCGTGTTTAGATTTGTCGATTTGTGACCCCTCGCTGGTCCTGGACTATGAGTGGTCTGTCCATGACGATCTGCACGGAAGTGACCATTTCCCTGTTCTTTTAAAACCCTTATTAACTGAAAACATCTGTGTCTCACAACATCTTAATTATAAGAAGGCCAACTGGAATCTTTTTGCCACCAATATTTTGAAAGAATTCCAGGACACTGATTTTCTTCAGAGTCCAGACCCAGCAGAATCTCTGACTAACACTGTGATAAAGTGTGCTAAAACCTGTATTCCAATGTCTTCCAATAAACTCCAAATGCCCAAAACACCCTGGTTTAATTTAGACTGCCAACAAATTTCAAAAGTTCGCAAACGGGCTCAGCGTCGGGTATACCAACGACCCTCAGGTCCCAACGCTCGAGCCCATCAGAAACTCCGCACCAAATCGAGACACACTTTCAAAATCAGTAAACGTCAGTCTTGGAGAAACTTCTGCTCCGGGCTGACATCAAAAACGTCAAAGAAAAAAGTCTGGAACATCATCAGAAAAATCAAAGGGAAAAACACCAACCCCTCCATTCATCACTTGAAACTTGCCGATGCTCTGATCACTGACAAGGAAGCTGTTGCCAATCTGTTGGCTCCACCATCCAACAGAACTCCTCATCTTCAAATAAATCTGCAGCCTTTTTAAAAAACAAACAACTCAGAGAGAAATCTTTATACAATTTCACATCAGACAACTCTGAAGCCTACAATCTCCCTTTTTCAATCAATGAACTGAAAACAGCTTTACAAACCTGCACTGATTCTGCCCCTGGTCTGGATGATATTCATTATCAGGTTTTGAAGCATTTTCCAGAAAGCTGTCTCCAGACTGTTCTTAAAGTATACAACCATATCTGGACCACAGGGTACTTTCCGCCCTCCTGGCGGAAAGCCCTGATCATTCCAATTCCAAAGCCTGGAAAGGACCTTACCAACCCTTCCAACTATCGTCCAATAGCTCTGACTAGCTGCCTCTGTAAGTTGATGGAAAAGATGGTCAACTCCCGTCTGATGTGGAAGCTGGAAACCGATGGCCTTTTGGCCAGTGAACAGTGCAGTTTCCAGAAATACCACTCGACAGTTGACCATCTAATCCGTCTGGAAACCACCATCCGAAATGCCTTTGTCAATAAACAGCATGTGGTCGCTATCTTTTTCGACCTCGAAAAAGCGTATGACACCACATGGAAATCAGGAATTCTTCTGGACCTGCACAGACTTGGTTTCCGTGGTCACCTGCCTCTGTTCATACAGAACTTTTTGGCTGATCGACAGTTCCAGGTGCGTGTTGGCACCACACTCTCTGACATCCATGGGCAGGAGTTGGGTGTCCCTCAAGGGAGCATCCTTTCTCCTACCCTTTTCAGCATTAAAATTAATGACATTGTAAAATCGGTAAGCCAGGGCTCTGAGTCCTCTCTGTTCGTAGACGACTTCGCGCTGTACGCAGTTGGAGCTTCTTACCCCAGCGTACAGCGTCGACTCCAACTTTGTGTCAACAAGATCCAGCAGTGGGCCGAGGAAAACGGGTTTACCTTCTCACGCACCAAAACTCAGTCGATCCATTTTCACAATTTTCGTCAATTTTTTGCTGATCCTGAAATTCGTCTGGACAAGTCCACCATTCCAGCTGTAAAAGAAGCCAAATTCCTTGGAGTTATTTTTGATCAAAAACTCAACTTTCTCAGCCACATTAAAAATCTCAAAACCTCTTGCCAGAAAGCTCTGAATATTCTGCGGGTCGTAGCGCACACTGACTGGGGTGCTGATAAGAAAACTTTGCTGCATCTCTACAGAGCCCTGGTCCGCTCCAAACTGGACTATGGTTGTGCTGTGTACGGCTCTGCAAGACACTCTTATCTGAAACTCTTGGACCCTATCCACCATCAAGGGCTTCGTCTCTGTCTTGGAGCATTCCACACCACCCCTGTGTACAGCCTGTACGCAGAGGCAGGTGAACCCTCACTGTCCAACCGCAGGCTGAAAATGTCTCTAAATTACTATATCAGACTGTTCTCAGAACCGCAGAATCCTGCCTATGACTGTGTCTTTGACCCCCAGTTTCAAAGCAAATTCGAAACCAACCCTAACTGTATTCCGCCGTTTGGTGTTCGTATGCAGCCTCACGCGCGGAATGCATGTCTAGACCTAGGAGTTGTGTCTGATTTTTCCAAGTTTCCGGATCAGCCTCCGTGGACCTTTTTCACACCAGAGATTCGTTTTGATCTTGCAGCTTTTCGTAAAGAGTCCACCAGCTCTCAGGCATACAAGGCATTGTATGCTGACCTCTGTTCAAAATTTCCATCCTGTCAGAAAATTTTCACTGACGGTTCCAAGTCTGAGGATGGAGTGGCCTGTGCAGCCTATTGCCCTGGTGCTCCTTCTCAGATACTGTTAAAACATATACCTCCAGATTGAGTTTTTGATCAAAAATAACTCCTAGGAATTTGGCTTCTTTTACAGCTGGAATGGTGGACTTGTCCAGACGAATTTCAGGATCAACAAAAAACTGACGAAAATTGTGAAAATGGATCGACTGAGTTTTGGTACGTGAGAAGGTAAACCCGTTTTCCTCGGCCCACTGCTGGATCTTGTTGACACAAAGTTGGAGTTGACGCTGTACGCTGGCGTAAGAAGCTCCAACTGCGTACAGCGCAAAATCGTCAACAAACAGAGAGGACTCAGAGCCCTGGCTTACCGATTTTACAATGTCGTTAATTTTAATGCTGAAAAGGGCAGGAGAAAGGATGCTCCCCTGAGGTACACCCAACTCCTGCCCATGGATGTCAGAGAGTGCGGTGCCAACACGCACCTGGAACTGTCGATCAGCCAAAAAGTTCTGTATAAACAGAGGCAGGTGACCACGGAAACCAAGTCTGTGCAGGTCCAGAAGAATTCCTGATTTCCATGTGGTGTCATACGCTTTTTCGAGGTAGAAAAAGATAGCGACCACATGCTGTTTATTGACAAAGGCATTTCGGATGGTGGTTTCCAGACGGATTAGATGGTCGACTGTCGAGTGGTATTTCTGGAAACCGCACTGTTCACTGGCCAAAAGGCCATCGGTTTCCAACTAGGCAGGAGGGCGGAAAGCACCCTGTGGTCCAGATATGGTTGTATACTTTAAGAAGGGTCTGGAGACAGGTTTCTGGAAAATGTTTCAAAACCTGATAATGAATATCATCCAGACCAGGGGCAGAGTCAGTGCAGGTTTGTAAAGCTGTTTTCAGTTCATTGATTGAAAAAGGGAGATTGTAGGCTTCAGAGTTGTTTGATGTGAAATTGTATAAAGAGTTCTCTCTGAGTTGTTTGTTTTTTAAAAAGGCTGCAGATTTATTTGAAGATGAGGAGTTATGTTGGATGGTGGAAGCCAACAGATTGGCAACAGCTTGTTTGTCAGTGACCAGAGCATCGGCAAGTTTCAAGTGATGAATGGAGGGGTTGGTGTTTTTCCCTTTGATTTTTCTGATGATGTTCCAGACTTTTTTCTTTGAAGTTTTTGATGTCAGCCCGGAGCAGAAGTTTCTCCAAGACTGACGTTTACTGATTTTGAAAGTGTATCTCGATTTGGCGCGGAGTTTCTGATGGGCTCGAGCGTTGGGACCTGAAGGTCGGTGGTATACCCGACGCTGAGCCCGTTTGCGAACTTTTGAAATTTGTTGGCAGTCTGAATTAAACCAGGGTGTTTTGGGCATTTGGAGTTTATTGGAAGACATTGGAATACAGGTTTTAGCACACTTTATCACAGTGTTAGTCAGAGATTCAGCTGGGTCTGGACTCTGAAGAAAATCAGTGTCCTGGAATTCTTTCAAAATATTGGTGGCAAAAAGATTCCAGTTGGCCTTCTTATAATTAAGATGTTGTGAGACACAGATGTTTTCAGTTAATAAGGGTTTTAAAAGAACAGGGAAATGGTCACTTCCGTGCAGATCGTCATGGACAGACCACTCATAGTCCAGGACCAGCGAGGGGTCACAAATCGACAAATCTAAACACGAAAGTGAACCTGTGGAAGAGTGGAGGTAAGTTGGAGCTCCATCGTTCAGACAACACAAATCAAAGTCTGAAAGGACATCCTCAAGAAGCAGACCTCTGGATGACGAACTGACACTACCCCAAAGAGGATTGTGACCATTAAAGTCACCCAACAGCAAAAAAGGTCGAGGAAGTTCTCCGATCAGACTGACAAGGTCCTGACGACAAACCGGGACAGAAGGTGGCAGATACAGTGAGCAGATTGTAACAGTCTTGTGGAGAGTGACTCTCGCAGCTACAGCCTGAAGGGAGGTAGTCAGAGCGACAGGACTAAACAGCAAAGTTTTGTGTAAAAGAAGGGCAACACCGCCTGACAGTCCCAATGTGGATGGTTGTGCAGGTTTAGAAAGAATATTAAAGCCAGAAAGAGTGAAGGTCTTCTGGCTTTGAATTTTAGTTTCTTGAAGAGCCACGACGGAAGGTTTTACTGTTTGACACAGAAGCTGCAGCTCCTCAAAATTTGAATTTAGGCCACGGATATTCCAATGGATTAGTTTACTACTATCCATGGTGCAGAGGATGAACAGGAGAGAAATCAAGTCATCTCCTCATCATCGTCTGCGTTCAGTGGAGCAAATTTATTGCTTAGTTTCACTGGACTGTTTGGGTCTTCAGACCTGCTGGCAGACTTGCCCACAGGTGAAGAAGGTCTGGATTTTGGAGATGGTGGAGGTTTCTTCCTCATCTCCACCATCTCCACACTTGGTTGAACTCCCTTGCCCGCACGGGCACTGCTCGAGGAAGTTCGAGGCGGGAGGCCTGGCTTTTTCATCTGCCCAGCAGCAGATGGAGTAGACTGCTGGGCAGTCTGAGGGGTGGCGGATTGTTTGCCTCCACCAGGGGCACCCACTTTGGGTTGGGAGGTGGTGGACTTGCTTCCACCCGAGCTTAACGGTCTTCCTTGTAATGTCTTTGAGAAAATAAATTCATCAGTCTGGCAGCAGACTGAACGGGTCGTTACTTTCTTTATTGCTGAAGCATATGAAGACGCTGTTGGTGTCTGACTGCCAACAACCTGCTTACGTGCCTCAAAAAATGAGATCTTCTTTTCTGTTTTAACTTTCTGAATGTTGGACTCCTGGATCCAGACAGGGCAGTTGCATGAAGAGGAGGGGTGGTCGCCACCGCAGTTTGCGCAATGAGCCGGGTCTTTACATGGCCCATCATGGGTTGCCTTGCAACAAATACCACACACCTCCTCCCCAGAACAGCGATCTCTGACATGTCCAAATTTCTGACATCTGAAACACCTCAACAGGGATGGGACATACAATTGCACACGGACATTTAGGTACCCTACTTTAATGACCTGAGGCAGCACAGGGTTGCAGAATGTCAGAAAGAGGGTGTTGGTGGGCACTCTTTCTGCACCTTTTTTGACTGTCACCCTATGCACCTCTGTCACACCTTGGGATGCAAGTTCTGTCTTGATCTCCACTTCCGAGACACCTTTCAAATCCGGGCACCGAATAACTCCCTTGGATGAATTCAATTGCTTATGGGGAGTCACCCGAATCTCTCTGTCCACGAGCTTTTTTGCCTTCAACAGCTGTTCCGATTGTTTTTTTGACCTGCACTGGACGAGGAATGATCCGTTCCGTAGCCTTTTCACGGACTGAGGGTCACCCGCTAGACCTTGGAAGCCCTTCTGGATCGCAAAAGGACTCAGAGCTGAAATGGGCTTTTCCTGCTCCGTCCCTTCTATCACGAGCCAGGAAGTCCAAAAACCTGTCCTCTCTCTTATCTCTATATCTGAGTCACTGTCCGATTCGAAATCCCCTGAAATAGGGGCTGCTGCCTTCCTCTTCTTTTTGGGGGGGATGATTTTTGAAGAAGCCATGTTTAGTTTAATTATATTTCGTCTCTCCCTTACCCACCCACCTTGGAGTCCAACTAAGGGGCCAGGGCCAAGAAATCACTGTCTTGACCCCTTCCAGGCTTCAGGAGAGATATACGACAAACAGAACGCCACTACCCCTATCCCCCCTGATCATGCTCAACTCCCGGGAACAGAGAGCCGAGCACTGCAGGGGTTAACTTGGCCAGCGGGAGAACTGCCTGTCTTGACCCAGCCCCAAGAAGGGGGAGCCGATTAGTACACGCGGGCCAGAGTGTACCTCCTGTCTAGGAGAGGTCCGAGCCAAAGTGATGTGTTGAGGGCGTTGGCCCTCTCAATCACCAGGATCTCATCCCCCTCCGTCACAGGTCGCACCGCATGGCAAACGCGGCGGATCTTAAGAAGACCACAGAGAGAAAAGGAGTGTGGAAAAGAAGACTTGAAGGGGAGACGAAGATAGAAAAGAGCCAAATAAGAAAGGCAGAAAACAAGAAAAGGAGAAAGGCGGGTTACTATTAGTCAGGGTCCTCACCCTTAGCCTATCTGACATGGGAAGCCCTACCAGGGGCATCAACTCCTTACCACGTTATGTTTAGGCCAGACAGCATCTTGACTTCTCAGGCCTAGAAGCAGTTTTAAAAAACCAGCCTATCTTCAAGTATTGATGCCCCCGCCAGCAAAGCCTAAGGGATCACAGGACCACGCAAGCCCTCCGACCACGGCAAGGTTGCAACCCCCGGAGGGTGCTGTGTGGTTATGTATGTTTGCAAAGTATAATTTTTTTTAAGTTGAATTATAAGATTATTTATTATACTCAGAATCAACAAAATCAAATATTGTTTGGAGATGTTATGGCCCTGGGTGTAAGGAGAAAACATGCAAAAAATCTAAGAGATAACTCCACAAGTAAATGAGCGCTGACCAAATTTGTTGGTAAGAGATAACTCCACAAATAAATGAGCACTGATCAAATTAGTGAACCTACCGCAAAAAGTCAGATTTTGCTCTGGCACATAGAAGTACAAAACTGATACAAAATAGTGGCAGTAAAGGGGTTAATGAACATTCTGTAAAGAAAGCCAACCCAGTTTTCCAATTGAATGCTGATTTTTGTCAAACATCATAGGTGCATTTACTTATTCTATAATTCATGCTTTTTTGTAATGGTGCAGGCACCAGTCTGCCAGAAGAAATCAGATGCTGTTAATATTATTTATTTTGCCACCACTAACTTTCACAGAGGTCAACAAATCATGGTCTTCAGACACGATCCAATACACAGAATTCTCACTATTTGCTTGTCAGTTATTGATACACTGTGACATAAGGACCAGAGTCACTTTGGTTTAGTACCCTTTCAGATTTCATGCACACAGTGCAGCGGAAAACTAGTTTCCATAGACCCAACAAAACCAAAGGGTTCAAGCATGGACATTTTTTTAAAGACAGGTAGCCCTGAGATTGGAAAATTGAAAATGCTAAGGAAATGGCTACAGGATGGATAAAAGCAGATGACTGGAATTTGTGAAGAGTCTAAAGGAAAGAGGTTGAAAATAAAATGAGGCAGGGAACAGTAAACAATAAGCAGTAAACAAGTAGGGTAAGTCTTGCTCCCATAAGAAAACCTAATATAGAGTAACTTTTATTCAAGACTGGCACAGCCTTTTAAACTTGAATAAAGTCAGACGAATACAAAGACAAACAATCTAATAGTGGGGGAAAAAACAAGCGCAGGCCAACAACCCCTCTGTCATCCCTGATGAGACCGATCCAGCGGACAAAAGGCCTAGGAGCAGGCAATACAAATAGATCTGCCTTCAAGAGGGATTATGATGGTTCCCTCATGCAGCTAGTGAAGAGTTTTCATATAAATTTATAACATATTTTCTTAATTTCATGTTCCCATTTTCTTCATCTTCAACCCTCCCCCCCCCCCCCCCCCCCCCCGCCTTAAGTTCAAATCTTTATCAAGTCATTACTGTGATGACAGAGGGGTTGTTGGCCTGCGCTTGTTTTTTCCCCCACTATTAGATTGTTCGTCTTTGTATTTGTCTGACTTTATTCAAGTTTAAAAGGCTGTGCCAGTCTTGAATAAAAGTTACTCTATGTTAGGTTTTCTTATGGTAGCAAGACTTACCCTACTTGTTTATTGCTTAAAGGAAAGAGGGTATACGTGCAAGTGAGAAAATTTGCCACTTGTTTTTTTTTTTTTTAAGTCTGAAACTACTTAGACTGCATATACAATTATCTACTGTTAAAAATACCAATGTTTGGAACTGATGGATAGTCAGATAAAGGTGGAGATGGTGTTAAGATTCGTACTATTAGCTTATAAAACTTGGTATTGTTGTGATTCAGGTAAGTGCTGATTCTGAATACAAGCTAGAAATGTTAGAAAGACTAATCATAGCTCTGTACAATGTTAATTCTTTGGTGTAAGTTTCTATTAATGAAATTCTCTGTGGTGTGTGTATGAGTGTGTATATTGATAAATGTCCAATGTGTGTAAGTGTGTGTGTGCACTTGCATTATGTCGGTGTTTGTTGGAATTGTATATTGGCATGTATCTATGTGGGTTGCTCAGTTGGCATTTGGTGTTATTTAGTGTTGGTGGCTAACCCAGAAAAATCTCTTGGCCAATGTTTGGGACCCCACATACACTCTTGGTACATAAACTATTTAGGAAAATTATGAGGGATTGTGAAAAGGATTGGAAGATGGTTATGATCACAAGCTATTATTGTAGTATGTTGTAACTCAGCAGGGTGTGTTGATGTGGACAGGGGATATTATTGTAGACTATTGATGCTCCGTCCCACTTTTCTTAGTTGTGTCATACATTGTACCATGTCAAACACTTCCAATCTGTGGCATGTGTGCTAGTTCCTTTGGTCAGCAAGCAGATATGTCAACAACACAAAAATAAGCAAGAGCAAGCATATATCCTAATTTTTGCTAAAACTGAAAATTACAGTTTAACATAGTGACTGCAGGCATTTATGATCTATAAGCCTTCTGCTGTGTGGACCCCCCTATGGGACCATGACCTTGCCATAATCGTGGGGCTTGTGGTCCCAGTGATCCCTTGAGCTCTAACCGCAGGGGCTATTGATCATATTTAACTTCATCATTCTTGATCTTAGCCTGAGACTATTTTCAGTCAGCTAGGCTGGATTTACTTGGTTAAATAAAATGTCCCTGGAAGGGTCACCCATGCTGATCAGGTCAAGGAGGAGGGATGAGACTTAGAGTGGTCCATCCTCATCTTATCATCTTCTTTTTTTTTTTTTTTTCACCATCTTCTAAACCTTTTTCCTTTTTTTCATTTCTTCTCTGTGCCGGTTCTTACCATATCTTCAGCTCCCCATCAAGCCTTCTTTTCAATAATTTCTTTATTCTCTGATACTCAAGTTGCTGCCATTAGCAGCAAGGAAGCCCAAGCTACAGCAACCTGGTAATGGGCTGAGCAGCTGATCCCAATTCAGTCATGAAAGTGCACTGTCTGGTGTTCATGTGGGATGCCATACCATGGCCATCCGTTGTCCCTTCCCCAGCACAGCAGCTCTCCTGGGGTGACTATCCGTTTCTGCCATTACTTACATAAAAAACCTTAAAGCTGGAAAGAGACGAAAACAAGTGTCTGCCCCCTTCAAGGGACACGGACTCAGATTCAAATATGGAAGTCCAGAACGTATCGGCCATCGGCCTTCTTGGCTAGTGATCCAGTCAGTGGATGGTTAGCGACAAATAATAACGCTGAGTGTCTTTGCTGTTGCAAAGGGGCTGAAAGGTCTTGCAGGCGCAGAGCTGAAATCAGTCAAGAGGTTGAGAGATGGTTCTCTGCTCATGCAGGTTGACCGAAAAGTCCACTCAGACAACCTGTTAGTCAACAAGTCATGCGGATTATCCTATCTGGGTGTCCCCTCACAAAACTCAACTCTTCAAGGGATGTCATTCCATGCCAAGAGTTGTTTGGGATATCTGAAAGAGAGATAGAGGCTGAGTTGACTGATCAGGGAGTTGTAGAGGTCAGGAAAGCGACTTTCCGCAAAGGTGCAGAGAGAAAACCAAGTAATACTCTGTTCTTCACCTTTGGAAAACTGACTCTTCCCGAGTCCATAAAGGTGGGATACCTGAGATCGAAAGTATCCCTGTATGTACAGTCACCACTGAGATGCTTTAAGTGTCAAAGATTTGGTCATGTCAAGGAGATGTGTCCGGGTGAAGAGGTATGTGCCACGTGTGGCAATGCGGTTCATGAGGGCGGATGTAAATCCATGAAAAGCGTGAACTGTGATGGTGAACACCGTTCTTCTTCAAAGGACTGCCCTATTTGGTGAGTAGATAGCAAAATTAAGCGTGTACAAACAGGAAAAAAGATTTCGTTGTTTGAAGCTAAAAGTTAATGCAGGAACAGAAGGGTGCACCACTCCTTTTTTACTGTGGTAAAAAGAACACAGAAGGCAACTCAGGTGTAAGCCTGTATGCAGACACACCCATGTGGTCTGGAACTGCTGAAATGTCTTACAGCTCCAGAAAATCGCAAAAGAAAACGGCCATTGGTGGGGGTCTTAAACCCACCAAAGGATGCACTTCTAGTGCATCCACTAGGCCTGCAGCTCTACGAGCTGTCCAGCAAGAGGTTCACCCGGAGACCGCCTCCAAGGCCAAGAGAGGTGCCCCGACAGTGTACTGAACGAGGTGGCTTCGGTGGAGTCCAAAGGAAAGCCTCCAACTATACCACAAAGGTCACTGGGTTCTCCCCCCCCCCCCCCCCCCCCCCCCAGTGGAAGAAGAAATCTGCCACCAGAGAAATTGAAAAAAGCAGAATTAAAACTACAGAATGCTTTTGAAGCTCTGTATAATACAGAGGGTTTAGAAGCTAAACCACACAGGAAGGCCAGGAGTTGGACATGGTTGTCAGAGGCTATATTTTGCGTTTTGCCACATGAGGAGCAAACCTGTTGTCTACAGACAGGTAGGGGGCGAGGTGGGTCACCGGCGCAATAACCGGTTGCTACGGGTAGATGGTCACCCCATGCGACCAAGCAGCCTTTTCTAGGGATAGCCTGCTTGCTCCGAATGAAGACGGGTCTGCAAAAGGGGACCTAAAAAAGCTTGTCTCACCTCCACCCGGTTGGCTAGCCATGGCCAACGGGCATCTCCCCACCAGCGGTAAGAAAACCGGGGAAAAATCCAGATGGATAAATCAACGACAAACTATGCAACGGAAACGGACTATGAACTTGAAAGTGGCATGTTGGAACGTACGGACAATGCAGGACTCAGATGAAAGCGACCACCCCTGAAGACGCTCAGCTCTAGTGGTGAGGGAACTGGCAAGGCTAGGAATTGACATCGCAGCACTCAGCGAAGTTCGCTTTGCAGAACAAGGATCACTCGTGGAGCATGGAGCGGGATACACACTCTACTGGTCGGGAAGAGAGAAAGAAGAACACCGACTCTCAGGGGTTGGCTTCATGATAAAGAACTCTGTTGCCAGAAAGCTACAATATCTGCCAGTTGGTCACTCAGATCGCCTGATGAGCCTCCGTCTGCCTTTACAAACAAAAGGAAACCAATATTTAACCATCATCAGCGTGTACGCTCCTACTCTGCAGGCAGATCCCATGGTGAAAGAAGCCTTCTACAGAGATCTCAGAAATCTAGTGCTAAGCATCGAGAAGAAAGACAAAATTCTGATCATGGGCGACTTCAACGCTAGAGTGGGCAGAGACTTTGAAATATGGAATGGGGTATTGGGAAGACATGGAGTGGGCAATTGCAACGAAAACGGAAGGATGCTTCTGGAGTTCTGCAGCGAGATTGGTCTGACTATCACGAACACCCTATTTCAGCAGAAAGACCACTACAAAACAACCTGGAGACACCCAAGGTCCAAGCACTGGCATCTACTGGATTATATCCTGGTGCGCCAAAAGGATGCTAGGGATGTCACTCATACGAGGGTCATGATGAGCGCTGACTGCAACACGGATCATAGGCTAGTTCGTGCAAAGCTCAGGCTAAACGGAAGAGAGGAAGGGAGGCCCAAAGCTAAAGAAACTTCAGGTCGACAAGCCGTCAGTGTTGGAGGAGGAATTCCAGAGGGAAGTAAACGAAAGGCTGAGAAACACCACCACCCCAGTAAATGCACCCCTCGACCAATGGAAGGAACTTAAAACCATCCTTCAGGAAGCCACAGAAAAAGTAGTTGGCTTCTCAACACGGAAAAATCAGGATTGGTTTGATGAAAACAACGTGGAGATACAAGAACTCCTCGAGGAAAAGAGGTCATGCCATGGCATTATGCTCAGCTCTCCTAATGACCAGAAGACCAAAATGGCTTACAGAACAGCTTGCAGCAAACTGCAAGCAAAATTGAGAGTAATGGAAAATTCATGATTGATAGCATTGGCGGAATGCACACAGATGTATGCTGATCAGGGAAATTCCAGAGCCTTCTATGAATCGCTCCGTGCAATATATGGTCCAAGCTACCAACTGCAGGCACCACTGCGCTCTTCAGATGGCACAAGCCTACTTGTCGACAGGCAAGCTATACTACACTGATGGACCGAACATTATGGAAACCTGTTTGGGGAAGAGAGGACTGTAGAAGCAATGTCTATAGACAACATACCTCAGGAAGAGGTAAAGATGGACCTGGACAACGCCCCCACACACGAAGAAATCAAGGCAGCAATAAAGAAGCTGAAGTGTCACAAAGCACCAGGCATCGACGATATCCCAGCAGAGGTATATAAGCATGGAGGAGACACCCTCATTCAGAAGCTTGCGGAGCTATTCACATCGTGCTGGAATGAAGGAGTAGAGCCACAGGACATGCGGGATGCAGTGATTGTCTCCCTCTATAAGAATAAAGGTTCCAAATCAGACTGCTCCAACTACAGAGGCATCACACTGCTCTCCATTGCTGGCAAGATCCTCACCCGGGTTCTTCTGGACAGGCTTGTCCCATCCATTGCTGAGGCAACCTCCTGGAGAGCCAGTGCAGCTTCAGAGCAAATAGAGGAACAGCTGACATGATCTTTGTGCTGAGGCAGATCCAAGAGAAGTGCAGAGAACAGAACATGAACCTATTTGCAGCATTTATAGACCTCACGAAAGCCTTCGACACAGTCAGCAGAGATGGCCTGTGGAAAATAATGACCAAACTGGGATGCCCCCCAAAGTTCCTTGCAATGCTACAACAACTCCACGAATGACAGATGGGTCAAATCAAGTGCATTGGTGATTACTCTGAAGAATTCCCAATCAGCAATGGAGTGAAGCAAGGCTGCGTATTAGCCCCTACACTCTTCGCGATCTTCTTCAGCATGATGTTGAGAGAAGCAAAGGAGGATTTAGACGAGGGGATTTATATCAGATTTAGGACCGACGGCAGCGTATTCAATTTACGAAGGCTTATGGCCCACACGAAGACCTCAGAAAAAGCTATCCTGGACCTGCTCTTTGCAGATGACTGCGCCCTCCTGGCACACACAGAAGAAGCCCTACGGGTCATCATAGACCGCTTTTCACAGGCAGCCAAGGCATTCAGTCTGACTATAAGTCTGAAGAAAACTGAAGTCCTCCACCAAAAAGCACCAGGGACCACGTACACTGCTCCCCATATAAGCATTGATGGCCATCCCCTTAACATGGTAGAGCATTTCACCTACGTGGGCAGCGTCATATCGAACGATGCTATGGTGACCAAAGATGAGGACAACCGCCTCTCAAAGGCAAGCAGTGCATTTGGCCACCTCCAGAACAGAGTATGGAAAAACCACTCCTTGCGGCTCGCCACAAAGATGCAAGTCTACCAAGCTGCTGTACTGTGCACACTGCTATATGGATCAGAGGCATGGGTGCTGTACCGGAAAGAAATAAAGCAGCTGGAGCAGTTCCATCAGAGATGCCTCCGGTCCATCATGGGCATTAAGTGGAAGGACTACGTAACGAACATAGAAGTCCTGGAAAGAGCTCAACTGTAAAGCATCGAGTCAATGCTCATGCTAAAACAACTTCGCTGGGCAGGGCACATCACCCGGATGCCTGACACTCGCATGCCAAAAGCAGTATTCTATGGGGAGTTGGTCCAAGGCAAACGCAGTACAGGCGCACCACAGAAAAGATTCAAGGACCAACTGAAGAAGCAACTTTCCCAAGCGGACATCAACCCCAAGACTTGGGAGCAGTCAGCATCAGATAGAGGTAGCTGGAGAGCTTCAATGCTCAGGGGAACCCACCACTTTGAGGAAACCAGATGTCAGAACATACAGGAGAAGAGAAGGAGAAGGAAAGACCCAGGTCCGCAGCCCAAGAACGCAGGCCAGATCTACACCTGCCCACAATGCCACAGATCCTGTAGATCACGAATTGGACTAATTAATCATCAAAGGGTGTTCCGCCCATCCCTGGCGGGAACTTCCCACTAATCTTCACAAGCGAAGAACTAGCCATCATCATGATACAGAGGACATTACCGGTAATATGGGTGAAGAAAGTCCTTATCCAAAATGGAAAATCAGTGGAACATCAGAGGATTGACTTCCAATTACAAGAAACTTCAGCTTTTGTGCTGTGGAGCTAGGCCTGTGCTAATTTCACTGCAAGAAACTCTTCAGAGGCCTGATAAAACTTCTCCCTTTCTGGTTACAGCTTCTTGGATCAACCTGCACAACCTACTGAACATGGAGTTACTGGTAGGGTAGCCTTGCTCATTCAAAAATCTGTTCTCTCTAGCCCAATAGCTGTACAGACTCCACTTCAGGCAATGGCAGCCTGAGTTACTCTGCAGAAAACAAGAACTGTCTGTAATTTTGTATCTATCTCCAATTCCAAATATCTGTGTCACCAAACAGGACCTCATTTCACTCTTGGAACAGCTTCCTAAACCTTTCTTGTTATTGGGGATTTGAATGGTCATTCATTCTCCTTTATGGAGAAGCGAGAGATCTTCACCAAGGGGTCTGCTTTTAGAGGAGGTGTTTTCAGAGCTTGATTTGTGTGTCCTAAATGGGAAATCTCCAACTTACTTTCACTCCATTAATGGCACCACATCTTGTTTGGATCTTTCTGTATGTGATTCTTCATTGTTTTTAGATTCTGTTTGGGAGATTGATGATGACCTTTATGGTAGTCACCACTTTCCTGTGCGGCTCCAGTATACAAATGTAGAATGTGAGACCTTACCAGAACGCATCAACTTTAACAAAGCAAATTGGGACCTCTTTGCAGCTAAGATTCTTAATGACCTGGAAGAGACAAGATTCTGCTTAACCCTTTCACCTCCAGACATTCTGTTTTGCATGAATTCCCATCGCCAGCCATTTTTTTGCAAAAAATTATTATTTCATACCAGCATGTGTGAAACACAGATATCTCAGGAACTAGAAAAACAATGTACATTCTGTTGGATTTTTTTTTTAATGGAGGAGAAAAAGTGTATTTTTGTAATATTATAATATATTTATAGTAATGGTAAGTCAAGAACAGTTTCAAATTATTTAGTAATTTCAAGTAAAAAAAAATGCAAAATAAAATTTTGAATGTTATCTTTCATCTCAACATGAAAAAGAAGTAAGCATGCCAACAAACTCTGAAGAAGGAAGGAAAAATACTCCACTCACCAAATGAAGACCAGAAAGTATGTAATTTCCATCAGAAGAATGAAAAATACAGCCTCAAAACCATATACTCCAAATCAGAAAACTGGTGATGGCAGTGCACAACAGACAGGCAAGTATCAAGTTTATAAGAGTGTCCAGGGTTCAGTTTTCAGACAGAATGGAAAAAAAACAATTCTACAACTACAAATGACACTATTTCTACTGTCTGTGCTGTGATGCAGAAAAGCAATCACACACACACACACACCACACACACACACACACACACACACACACACCATAACACAACACGCTCACGCTCACACACACACACACACACGCACACACACACACACACACACACACACACACACACCACACTTCTTACACGAAGAGGAAATAGCACATGCACGCACGCATGTGTGCGCGCGCGCACACGCACACACACACACTCACAACTTATGCCCTACACACATGAAAGAAAGAACAAGGGAAACACACACACACACACACACACACACACACACACCTCAAACACACAGTCTCTCTCTCTCTCTTTCACACACACACACACGACACACACACACACACACACACACACACACATACACACACACACTACAATACAACACGCTCACACACACACACACACACACTCACCACACACACACACACACACACACACACACACACACACTCTCCTCTCTCTCTCTCTCTCTCTCTCTCTCTCTCTCTCTCTCTCTCTCACACACACACCACACTTCTTACACCAAAAGGGAATAGAACACACACGCACACACACATACACACACACATACAACTTATGCCCCACTGGTACACACATGAAAGAAAGAACAAGATGCGAAGCATATAAACGTACTCCCAGTTTTCCAAACCGCTTATAAATCGGCCAAGTGCTTTGTGAGATAAGAAATAAAGGCAAAATAATGGTTTTAACGGTTATTTAACCGATGTACACTTTTGAAACTGGTATTTTAGTCCTCACTGGGCTAAAGCCTGTGTACATACCAAATTTCATCCAAATCGGACAATATGTCAAGAATAACGGTTTTTAACAGTCAGAAAAAACAAAGGTAAAAAAACTTTTTCACCTCAGGGTAAAATTCGTCGATTAAGAAGACAAAGATGCTAAAACAGTACATTTCAGGTCATAGACCCTTTCTCAACTGCATAGGGAAGGGGGCAAGAAGTAAGAATAAAAGGCTGACTGCTACTCACAGAAAAAGAAAGCAATCAGTGGTAGGAGTGAGTAGAGTTAAACAGTGAAAGGAAAACTTAAAGTGGGGGGGGGGGGGGGGGGGGGGTTAAGGAAAAAGGGGAAAGTGTATGTGTGTGTGTATGAGCGCCCACGGAAGCATGTGCACATGTCCGCACGTATGTGCGTGAGTGTGAGTGCGCGCGGTGGGTCGCGTGCATGCGCGCGCGTGGGGTCGCGTGCATGCGTGCGCCTGTCTGTCTGTGTCTCGCATGGTTGTAAGATGGTGGAGGGAAAGTGTGGAAGGGAGGAGGGAAATTGGAAGGGGGATGGGAAAAAAAATGTAAAAAAAAAAAAAGGGGGGGGGGGGGAGGGGGGTTAAGCAATAAAGGGAAAGGGGGAGAGTGGAGAAGGGGAGGAGGGAGATGAAGAGAATGTGTGTGTGTGTGAGCGTATGCGCACGCATATGCGTGTGCCTGCGTGTGAGTGCTAGTGTAAGTGGTAAACAGTAAAGGGGAAGAGGGAGAAGGGAGACAGGGAGGGAAAAATACAGACACACGGGGGGGGGAGGGGGGGGGAAGAAAAAGGGGGAAGAAGGGAGGGGGGGGATGGGAAAAAAAAGGCGGGGGGGGGAAGGAACGGGGGTGCAAGTCGAGCTGCCAAGTTCAGTCCCTTGTGTTCATGCCATATGGGGTGCGAGTGCCAAGACGGGCAATCACTGAAGACTCCATAAAGAGCCTGTAGAGTCCTGTTGACTGGTTCTGCCACGCTGCTGCTACTTTGGCGTGGACAACGCAATGGTGCTGCTGGTTGAAGTGGGAGCCCACAGGGTTGTAATAATCAAGCCGCATTGAAGGCAGGTGCTCGCTGAACTGTTCATCAAGGCTGCGATAGGTCTCACCTGTGTATTTCTTGGTACACAGGGAGCAGGAGATGACGTAGACAAGGTCTTTTGACTGACAGTTAAAACTGGTCCTTACGGCAAACTGGCCAGCAGGTCCTGTGATGACAGTGGAACCATCGATGAAAGGGCAGGTCTTACAACCCTTGGGGCCGCATGGTGTAGTGCTGGGGGGGGGGGGGGGGGACCATAGGGGCGGATAGAAGCTCGCACAAGATGGTCTTTCAGGTTGGTATCCCTCCTGAAAGCGATGAGGGGTGGCTTAGGAAAGATCTCCCTTAGATGTGGGTCTTGCTGAACTAAGTGGAAGTTCCGGAGGAGGATACTACGGACTGGGAGGTTGTGGGGGTGGTAGGTGAGGACTGCCACTGTACGGTCTTCATTATCAGGACTGACTCTAGGAAACAAGAGCCTGGGCACGAGAGACAGCACGAGCTCGCTCAAGTGCACCACGAACCAGGTCCCCTGGATACTTCCGGGCAAGGAAGAATCCAAGCATTCTCTTCGCTTGAAGTTCAAAGTCCTGCTCATCACTGCAGATCCATCTCAGTCGCAGGAACTGTGAGTAGGGGATGCTGTCTCTGCAGGCACGGGGATGGTTGGAAGTGTAGAAAAGGTAGCTGTGAGAATCGGTAGGCTTATAGAAGACACTAGTGGCAAGGCTATTGGAGTAAGGTAAGATGGAAATGGTAATGTCGAGGAAGGACACAGAGGAGTCAGAGATGTTGCAGATGTACTGTAGAGCTGGATGAAAGGTAGACATGAAGGAAATGAAGTCTGGAGAGATTCCTTCTTGCAGGTAGACACGCCCAAACAGTCATCAATGAAGCGCCTGTAGAATGCTGGTGTCTCACCTGTGTACTGACTAAACGCCTGTTCTTCCACATAACCAACAAAAAGGCAAGCAAAGCTAGGCCCCACCTTGGTGCCCATGGCCACCCCACTTTGCTGTTGAAAGTGTTTATCATAAAATGCAAATGAGCTCAAAGTGAGGACCAACTCTGTAAGACGCATGATGGTGGGGATGTGCAGCCTAAGGTGGCTCCTCTGAAGGAAATGGTGGACCGCAAGCAGGCCGTCGTTGTGGGGGATGTTAGTGTACAACGACACAATGTCCATGGTGAAGATATGCCTCTCAGCACTGTCATCGGGAAAAGAGAAATCATTAAGGAGGGTGAGGGTGTGGTTAGTGTCCTTCACATAGGTAGGTAGTTGAGAAACTAGGGGCTGGAACACTTCATCCAGAAAATCAGAGATCAACGTGGTAGGGCAAGAACAGGCGGACACTATCGGGCGGCCGGGATTGTTGGCCTTGTGGATCTTTGGCAGTAGGTAGAACAAGGACTCCCGTGGCTCCCTCATCACTGCATAAATGGCTTGCGGAGGAAGATGACCACTGTCAATGGCATTCTTGATGGTTCGTCTAATCAGGGCATTGTCCGGCTTGGTAGTGGGCTTGGAAATGCTACAATAGAAGGCAGAGTTGGAGAGCTGCGACCGGGCCTCTTGAATGTAAAGATCCTTGCGCCACACCACAACAGCACCACCCTTATCTGCAGGCTTCACAACGATGTCTCTCCTGTCCTTAAGATCTTGTAAGGCCTTCTGTTCCTCTCTGGAAAGATTGGAGTGGCGAAGAGGCTTGGGCCGCAGCTGGGTGATCTGCCGGGTGCAGACGTCAATGTAGTAGTCCAAGGCTGGGAAAGCTCCAGGGCTGGGAGTCCAAGTGCTGGGAGGCTTGTGGAAAAGCGCAGCAATGTCATCAACTGCTGGGTCAGATGCAGATAAGGATGCTTCACCAAAATGAGCAGCAAGGCGCAAACGTCGGAAAAACCGCTGGCAGTGAAAGAGCGTGCAGGCCCTGTTGGTGGACGGTCTGAGGGGCACAAACTTCATGCCTCTGGCAAGGACCCTCCGTTGCTCATCAGTTAGCTCAAGGTCTGGGGGGATGGTGACAACCAGGAGAGGATTAGGATCAGGGGCAGCAACCGATGAAGATGAAGAGACCTTTGATGACAGAAGAACAGCCAGTTTCCTACCCTTAGTAGCTGTCAAGGTCTGGTAAAGATCACGATTTGCTTTCTGTGTAGTTCTGATGATGAACACAGCCATGCCACTGTCAACCAAACTGTGAAGCTGGGAGCGCATTCGTTGTTTAGAGTAAGTTAAACGCATGATGCGGTGACTGTAAAACTGGATGGTCTCCGACATCAGACGAAAACCAGTGGAGCGAACAAGGCGTTGAGTTCTGGCAGCCAGGGTAGGATGAGGGCAATGGAGGGAAAACTTCAGATGAAAGCCCTTAGGCAAGACACGTCTATGCATACACTGGTGCATAAAATTAACATGGCTAGAAAGCTTGGTCTTTTCAAGGGTATCACGTAGGTACTGGACGGCAATGCACTGAGGAATGGGGGGTAAAGTCCTGAAACACGCCAAGGCTGTGCCAAAGAAAGAAGAAGTCAAAGGCATGGTGTAAGACTAGGTACAAGGCTGGGTAGCGGTCTGTGGAGATCAAAAAAGCTGGGTGCACAATAAAAAAAAAAGATGAAGACCGCAGGATCGACGTAAAACTGAAGAGAAAACAAAGGTTAAAAAACTTTTTCACCTCAGGGTAAAATTCGTCGATTAAGAAGACAAAGATGCTAAAACAGTACGTTTCAGGTCATAGACCCTTTCTCAACTGCACAGGGAAGGGGGCAAGAAGTCAGAATAAAAGGCTGACTGCTACTCGCAGAAAAAGAAAGCAATCAGTGGTAGGAGTGAGTAGAGTTAAACAGTGAAAGGAAAACTTAAAGTGGGAGGGGGGTGGGGGGGGGGGGTTAAGGAAAAAGGGGAAAGTGTATGTGTGTGTGTATGAGCGCCCACGGAAGCATGTACACATGTCCGCCCGTATGTGCGTGAGTGTGTGCGCGCGTGGGGTCGCGTGCATGCGTGCGCCTGTCTGTCTGTGTGCTTGCATGGTTGTAAGATGGTGGAGGGAAAGTGTGGAAGGAAGGAGGGAAATTGGAAGGGGGATGGGAAAAAAAGAATGTAAAAAAAAAAAAAAAAAGGGGGGGGGAGGGAAAGGGGGGTTAAACAATAAAGGGAAAGGGGGAGAGTGGAGAAGGGGAGGAGGGAGATGAAGAGAATGTGTGTGTGTGTGAGCGTATGCGCACGCATATGCGTGTGCCTGCGTGTGAGTGCTAGTGTAAGTGGTAAACAGTAAAGGGGAAGAGGGAGAAGGGAGACGGGGAGGGAAAAATACAGACACACAGAGGCGGGGGGGGGGGGGGGGGGGGAGAAAAAGGGGGAAGAAGGGAGGGGGGGAGGGGAAAAAAAAAAGGCGGGGGGGGGGAAGGAACGGGGGTGCAAGTTGAGCCGCCGAGTTCAGTCCCTTGTGTTCATGCCATATGGGGTGCGAGTGCCAAGACGGGCAATCACTGAAGACTCCATAAAGAGCCTGTAGAGTCCTGTCGACTGGTTCTGCCACACTGCTGCTACTTTGGCGTGGACAACGCAATGGTGCTGCTGGTTGAAGTGGGAGCCCACAGGGTTGTAATAATCAAGCCGCATGGAACGCAGGTGCTCGCAGAACCGTTCATCAAGGCTGCGATAGGTCTCACCTGTGTATTTCTTGGTACACAGGGAGCAGGAGATGACGTAGACAAGGTCTTTTGACTGACAGTTAAAACTGGTCCTTACGGCAAACTGGCCAGCAGGTCCTGTGATGACAGTGGAACCATCGATGAAAGGGCAGGTCTTACAACCCTTACGGCCGCATGGTGTAGTGCCAGGAGGGAGGGGGGGACCATAGGGGCGGATAGAAGCTCGCACAAGATGGTCTTTCAGGTTGGTATCCCTCCTGAAAGCGATGAGGGGTGGCTTAGGAAAGATCTCCCTTAGTTGTGGGTCTTGCTGAACTAAGTGGAAGTTCCGGAGGAGGATACTACGGACTGGGAGGTTGTGGGGGTGGTAGGTGAGGACTGCCACTGTACGGTCTTCATTATCAGGACTGACTCTAGGAACAAGAGCCTGGGCACGAGAGACAGCACGAGCTCGCTCAAGTGCACCACGAACCAGGTCCCCTGGATACTCCCTCCCCCCCCTTTTTTTTTTTTTTTTTACATTCTTTTTTTCCCATCCCCCTTCCAATTTCCCTCCTCCCTTCCACACTTTCCCTCCACCATCTACAACCATGCGAGCACACAGACAACAGGCGCACGCATGCACGCGACCCCACGCGCGCACACACTCACGCACATACGGGCGGATATGTGCACATGCTTCCGTGGGCGCTCATACACACACACATACACCTTCCCCTTTTTCCTTACCCCCCCCTCCACACCCCCCTCCCACTTTAAGTTTTCCTTTCACTGTTTAACTCTACTCACTCCTACCACTGATTGCTTTCTTTTTCTGTAGCAGTCAGCCTTTTATTCTTACTTCTTGCCCCCTTCCCTGTGCAGTTGAGAAAGGGTCTGTGACCTGAAACGTACTGTTTTAGCATCTTTGTCTTCTTAATCAACGAATTTTACCCTGAGGTGAAAAAGTTTTTTTACCTTTGTTTTCTTTTCACTTTTACGTCAATCCTGCGGTCTTCATCCCTTTTTTTATTTAACAGTCAGATTTTGAAACACTACATGGAAGTGCCATTTGTGTGTGATAACCTTTCTATATACAAAATTTCATTAAAACCCACCAATATATAAAAAAAATAACGGCAAAATAACGGTTTAACGGTTATATAACAGATATACACTTTTGAAACCGGTATTTTAGTCCTCACTGGGCTAAAGCCTGTGTACATATCAAATTTCATCCAAATCGGACAATATGTCAAGAATAACGGTTTTTAATGGTCAGATTTTGAAACACTATATAGAAGTGCCATTTGTGTGTGATAACCTTTCTATATACCAAATTTCATTAAAATCGACCTATATATAAGAAATAATGGCAGAATAACGGTTTTTAACGGTTGTTTAATCCATTTTCAGCATTACATCACTTATATATGGACAGAGGCTCCAATTTGTCACAAGATCATCCAAACCGCTTATAAATTGGCCAAGTACTTTCTGAGATATTCCATAAAGAAAAAAAAACCGTTACAGGCCATTACAACCGTTAGTAACGGCTATAACGGGGCAAACTAAAACATCAGGCATCATCTGTGACCATAATGGACATACCTGCTAATTTTCATAAAGGTCGGCCAAGTACTTTCTGAGATATTCCATAAAGAGGAAAAACCGTTACAGGCAGTTACAGCCATTAGTAACGGTTATAATGGTAAACTAAAACATCGGGCATTATTCGTGACCCATAATGAACATACCTACAAATTTTCAGAAAGATCGGCCAAGTACTTTCTGAGATATTCCATAAAGAAGAAAAACCGTTACAGGCCGTTACAGCCATTAGTAATGGCTATAACGAGGTAAACTAAAACATCGGGCATCATCCGTGACCCATAATGAACGTACCTGCTCATTTTTACAAAGATCGGCCAAGTACTTTCTGAGATATTCCGTAAAGAAGAAAAACCGTTACAGGCTGTTACAGCCGTTAGTAACGGTGTAGCAGTAAACTAAAACATCGGGCATATCCATGGCCCATAATGAACATACCTACAAATTTTCAGAAAGATCGGCCCAGTAGTTTTGTCTGGAGCGAGTGGAACACATTTTGACCACGGACACACAGACAGACAGACACACAGACAGCATTTCTTCGTTCCCATTCTAAAGTACTCCCTGTTCTATAAGAACTGGGAGTACAAAAAGGGAAACACACACACACACACACACACACACACACACACACGCATCTATCTTTCATTCTTACTTTTGAAAGCAATAATTTTTATGAAAACAAAGTCATTCATTTGCCTGTTGGCCTCTGGAACCTGGGCAGCCATTCTCCCAGTCAAACTTTTCTGTGGCTGGCCTAGTTTGCCGATGCTGCAGCTTGCACACGTGTCACTCTGCCATGCCTCCTTCGACCTTCACGCCTTTGTGCTCGCAGTCACTTGTCTCTGAGCCCCCTAGTTGCTCGCCCCCACCATTATACAGTCAGTCGTGTCACTCACACTACTATCAGTTTTGAAACTACTATCAGCGTCAGTTTGTGTTGCCTCGTTGCCAACAGCAAGCGAGCCCACAGTGCGCCAGCCAGCCCACTTCTGCTTGCCACGCATGCAACTGGGTCAGCCATGCTTGTTTCGACTCTGTTGAGCTTTGACTATCCGATAATGTACCCTGGTCACCATTTGGGTGTTCTTGATCCAAATCAGTATCAGCTGACCATCTACTTCACATTTGCAGCACCTGATCTGTAGTAAATGTTTGGCGAGGCTGAGTACCTGAAGTGCTTGGTTGTGACGCCATAATGAATAAAAAACTTATCAACAGAAATGGATAAAAACACTTAACTGAACACCTCTGATGAAGCTAATGGCTGTGAGGCACGCGTCGGTGAATACCGGAACTATGACGGCTATCGCTGGCTTTCTATCTCGTCATGTTCAAGAGTGAGAGTATCAGGAGTTAGGTCACCCTAGTTAGTCACTGAATGGCAACGTCGGCGGTGAGCCATGTTGTCGCCGAACGGCGACATCGGCGGCATAATGGTTAAGTGAAGATCCGGCAGGAAGTCTTTCAGATTTATACTCAACTGTGCTAAATCAACCATTCCTACATCTTCCAAGAAACCCCAATGCCAAAAGTTCCTTGGTTCAGTTCTGAATGTAAGGAAATAAACAAAGCCCGCAAAAGAGCTCAATGTTGGGCCTCCCGCAGACCATTGGCAGACAGTGTTTGAGCATATTAAAAATTGAGAGCAAAATCCAGACACATTTATAAATCCAATAAGCTTTTGTTCAAGTTGGGGTTGGCATCATCCTCTCTGATGTTCATGAGCAGGAGTTGGGTGTTCCACAAGAGAGCATCCTGTCTCCTGCCCTCTTCAGCATAGAAATCAACAACATCGTTTATTCAGTTCAGCAGGATTCCAACTGCACATTGTAGATGATTTTGCCCTCTATGCAAGTGTTCAGCGCAGGCTCCAGCTTCGTTAGATAAAATATAACAGTGGGCAGAAGAAAATGGTTTTACCTTTTCTGCTACAAAGACACGGTGCATTCATTTTCGTAACTTCCGACAGTTCTTTGCTGATCCTGGAATCCAAATAGGGAAATCTCCAATTCCAGCTGTAAAGGAGGCCAAATTTCTAAGTTATTTTTGAACAAAAGCTGAACTTTCTTAGTTACATTACACACTTAAAAACTTCTTGCCAGAAAGCTCTGAACGTTACGTGGGTCGTAGCACATACTGAGCCTTGGTCCGTTCTAAACTGGAGTATGGCTGTGTTGTGTACGGCTCTGCGAGACCCTCTTTTCTGAAAATCTTGGATCCTATTCATCATCAAGGGCTTCATGTCTGTCTTGGAGTATTCCGCACCACCCCTGTGTGCAGAGGCAGGTGAACCCTCACTATCCAACCAAAGGCTGAAACTATCCATTAGTTACTATCTCAGATTGTTCTCTAAACCAGAAAATCCTGCTTATGATTGTGTTGTTAATGCTCAGTTTCAAAGTAGAGACTTTGTGGAGCTGCAGCTTTTGTGTTGTACACTAAAACCCCAGGTAGTAGCTCTTCAGGAAACAAAAATTCAGAGCCAGAAGACCTTCATTATTTCTGGCTTCAGTATTCTTTCCAAACCTGCACAACCTTCCACACTGGGACTAACAGGCGGTTTTGCCCTTCTTATCCACAAAACTTTGCTGTTTAGCCCTGTCGCTCTGGCTTCAAGCCTATTCAAGCAGTAGCTGTGAGAGTCACTCTTCGCAAAACCATCACAGTTTGCTCGTTATGTCTGCCACCTTCTGTCTCGGTTTGTCGTCAAGACCTTGTCAGTCTGATTGGAGAACTTCCTTGACCTTTTTTGCTGTTTGGCGATTTCAATGGACACACTCCTCTTTGGGGTAGTGTGAATTCGTCATCCAGAGGTCTGCTTTTTGATGTCTTTTCAGAGTTTGATTTGTGTTGTCTGAACGATGGATCTCCAACTTACCTCCACTCTTCAACAGGTTCACTTTCGTGTTTAGATTTGTCAATATGTGACCCCTCGCTGGTCCTGAACTATGAGTAGTCTATCCATGACAAACTGCATGGAAAAAACCATTTTCCTGTTCTATTAAAACCCATATTAAAAAAAACGCCTCTGTTTCACAACACCTTAATTATAAAAAGGCTAATTGGAATATTTTGCTGCCAATATTTCAAAGTAGCTCCAGGAAATTGACATTCTTCAAAGTCCAGACCCAGCAGAGTTTCTAACCAATACTTTGATAAAGTCTGAAAAACCTGTATTCCAGTGTCTTCCGACAAGATCTAACTGCCTAAAACACCTTGGTTCAACTCTAACTGCCAACAAATCTCAAAAGTATGCAAACGGGCTCAGCGTCGGGTATTCCAAAGACCTTCAGCTCCCATCACTTGAGCCCATCAAAAACTCTGTGCCAAAACAAGACACTTTTAAAGTCAGTAAATGTCAGTCTTGGAGAAACTTCTGCTCTGGGCTGACATCTAAAACATCCAAGAAAAAAGTCTGGAACATCATCAGGAAAATCAAAGGGAAGAACACCAACCCCTCAATTCATCACCTGAAACTTGCCGATGCTCTGATAACTGACAAACAAGCTGTTGCCAATCTGCTGGCCTCCACCATTCAACAGAACTCATCTTCAAGTAAATCTGCAGCCTTTTTAAGGAACAAACAACCCGGAGAAAAATCTACAGTTTCACATCAGACAGCTCTGAAGCCTACAATTTGCCATTTTCAATCGACAAACTGAAATCAGCTCTGCAAACCTGCAATGATTCTGCTCCTGGCCTGGATGAGATCCATCATCAGCTTTTGAAACATCTCCCAGAAAGCTGTCTCCAGACCCTTCTCAAAGTTTATAACCATATTTGGACCAAAGGGTGCTTTCCGCCCCCCCCTGGCGGAGAGCTCTGATCATCCTAATCCGTAAGCCTGGAAAAGACCTTACCAATCCTTCAAACTATCGTCCAATAGCTCTGATCAGCTGCCTCTGTAAGCTAATGGAAAAATGGTCAACTCCCGAGTGATGTGGAAGCTGGAAACCCGATGGCCAGTGCGGGTTCCAGAAGGACCACTCGACAGTTGATCATTTAGTGCATCTGGAAACCATAATCTGCAACGCCTTCATCAATAAACAGCATGTGGTTGCTGTCTTTTTTTTATCTTGAGAAAGCGTATGACACCACTTGGAAATCAGGAATCCTTATGGATCTTTATAAACTTGGTTTTTGTGGTCATCTGCCTCTATTTATTCAAAACTTTCTGGCTGATCGGCAGTTCCAGGTGCGTATTGGCACCACACTGTCTGACATCCATGGGCAGGAGTTGGGTGAATTCAAGGGAGCATTCTTTCTCCTGCTCTTTTCAGCATCAAAATCAATGACATTGTCAGATCGGTAAACAGTCCTCTCTGTTTGTTGATGACTTTTTTTGTTGTTGTTGTTGTTGCTGTCCCAACCTCTGCGCCACCTCAGAGGTAGTGCACCCACGCTGCTCATTCCGACACCCCGTCTACAGCCACAGCCTGGTCGGCCCTGCCGCAGCCCCGGCACCGGCAATCCACAAGGAGTAGTCAGTGTCAAGTCGTCAAGAGGCAACCCACCAGAGGAGACACTGCACTGCTGCCGAGTCACTTCGGTGGTGTTCAGTGGTGCCTGTTCTGATCTAACATACTCAGGACACCACCTACTAAGCCCCCTACTGATGACAATAATTGCTTAGTCGCGGAACCGGCGTGAGTGAGCTCTCCCTCCGGAGGGCGCCACCATGTCTGTCCAACGACAACCCCCATTGACACGCTGATACCGGTGACGGAACCAAACCAAGGCCACAGATGTGGAGAGGACATCGAAATTGAGGTCACCATGAGAGCAGGCATGAAGGAACACAGAATCTGAGACAGTTTTTTTTTTTTTTTTTTTAATGCTGATCGATGAGAATGAGGATGATTAAGATGATGCTATGGATTTCCATTTCGGTCTGAGACTACATGACAGGGCTGTACTCTACGCTTCCTTTCATAGTATATCCCGGCGTCAACCAGGCCCAAGAGATACAGGCACCTGCAGTGTTGGTCAGGAAATTTGAGGAACACTCTCAGAAACGCATTCATTAAGTGGATGAAACTCGACTGTGTGGTCCCAGTCTTCCCAACTGAGTCCGCATTAAACTCAAGTCTGGGTAGGAGCCGGTCGGGGCAGAAAAACCCACATGACTCTGATGGGATTCGAACCCACGACCTCCCAGCCGGGAGTCCGCAATGCTAACCACTTTGCCACGGCGGCTGGTTCTGTTTGTTGATGACTTGGTGATGTACGCAGTTGGAGCCACTTATGCCATCATACAGCGTTGACTCCAACTTTGTATTAATAAGATTAAGCAGTGGGCTGATGAAAACAGGTTTAGCTTTTCAAGCACCAAAACTCAGTCAATCCATTTCCACAATGTTCATCAGTTTTTTGCTGATCCTGAAATTCGTCTGGACAAGTCCAACACTCCAGGTGTGAAAGAAGCCAAATTTCTGGGTGTTATTTTTGATGAAAAACTGAATTTCAAAAGTCATATCCAACACTTAAAAACTGCATGTCAGAAAGTACTGAACGTTTTGTGAGTTGTGGCACACACAGATTGGGGCGCTGACAAGAAAACTCTCCTCCATCTTTACAGAGCCCTGATCCGCTCCAAACTGGACTATGGATGTGTGGTGTACGGTTCGGCCAGACCATCCTACCTGAAAAGTCTAGATCCTATCCATCATCAAGGGCTTCGATTGTGTCTGGGTGCATTCTGCCTCACCCCTGTTTATAGCCTGTACGCTGAGGCAGGAGAACCATCCCTCTCAAATCGTCGATTGAAACTTGCCTTGAACTACTGTCTGAAACTCTCTTCTGAACCTCAAAACCCTGCATATGACTGTGTTTTCAACCCCAAGTTCCAAAACAAATTCAATGACCACCCCAGTTCCATTCCACCCTTGGGGATTCGTATTCTTTCCCATTTGAACAAAGCAGGTATAGACCTCGGAGTAGTTTGTGATTTTTCCAAGTTTCCTGTTGACCCTCCATGGACTTTCTTCACTCCAGAGATCCGGTTTGATTTCGCCTCGTACCGGAAAGATTCCACTAGTTCCTTGGCAGACAAGTCCCTTTTTGCTTTGTGGCCCTCTTGACCTCATTGCCTCAAATGCCCACATGGCTGGGAACCCAATCAAAAACTATGTTGTATCCATCTGATTTCAGAGAGATGTATAGTTCGAAAACTTTCAGCAGCTGAGGGTGCTTGAGATTACAGCTGGTAATGGCCTCCAAAGCAGAGAAGGGAGTCTGATAAAATGAGGAAATCCCTATGTTTGGATTTATAGACAATTTTAAGAGCCAGGACCAAGGATGTCAACTCAGCAGTGTAGATGGAGCTATTGGTGGGAATTCCTACCCATGGGAATTCTAGAATTCCCACCCTTGGGAATTCTGGCCTCGTACCAGAAAGATTCCACTAGCTCCTTGGTGTACAAGTCCTTTTTTGCTGAACTGTGTTCCAAGTTTCCATCCTTCACAAGAATTTTCACCAACAGTTCCAAATCTGAGGAGGGGGTTGCCTTTGCTGTGTTTTGTGCAACAGGTTCTTCTCAGAGCTGTTCTAAACACATTCCCACTGACAGCTCCATCTACACTGCTAAGTTGACAGACTTGGTCCTGGCTCTTGAAATGGTCTCATAACATAAAGATTTCCTCATTTTGTCTGGCTCCCTTTCTGCTTTGGAGGCCATCGCTGGCCGCAATCTCAAGCACTCTCAACTGCTGAAGTTAATTCGAACTGTACACCTTGAAATCAGACGGATACAACATAGTTTTTTCTTGGGTTCCCAGCCATGTGGACATTGAAGGCAATGAGGCGTTGATCAACTTTTTGTTGAACAGTGTTCCAAGTTTCCATCCTTCAAAAGAGTTTTCACCGATGGTTCCAAATCTGAGGAGGGAGTTGCCTCTGCTGTGTTTTGTGCAACAGATCCCCCTCAGAGATGTTCTAAACACATTCCCACTGACAGCTCCATCTACGGTTCAGCCTAACCTTACCTGAAGAGTCTAGATCCCATCTACCATCAAGGGTTTTGACTCTCTCTGGGTGCATTCCACACCACCCCTTTTTATAACCTGCATGTTGAGGCAGGAGACCCATCCCTCTCAAACAATTGGCTGAAACCTTGAACTACTGTTTGAATCTCTCATCTGAACTGCAAAACCCTGCATATGACTGTTTTTGACCCAAAGTTCCAAAAGAAATTTGATGACTACCCCAGTTCCATCCCACCCTTGGGAATTCAAGGCAACGAGGTGGTTGATCAACTTGCTACGAGTGCCACAAAGAAAGAGTTGAGCAGATTGTCTATCCCTCACGCTGATCTGAAACCCCAAACACAGGCTTATGTCAAAGACCTCTGGCAAGAGGAATGGAACTCGCAGACAGATAAATTATACAAAATCTATCCAAACCTGAAAGAGTGTTTACCATGTTCCTGAGGTAGCCATAGAGAAGAAACAGTCTGTGCTGTTTGCATACAGGCCACTCCTTTTACACCCATTCTTATCTTTTAAAAGGTGAAGAAACTCCATGGTGCATTCCATGTCATGTACCACTCACAGTAAAACATATTCTGTTAGAGTGTTAGGACTTGCATGATGGAGACATAAATATTTTACAGCAGACTCCAAGAAAACCTTGTTCAGAGATGTCCCACCTGATGTGATCCTTGATTTTCTGAAAGAGATCAACATTTTTCATATGGTCTGAGATTTTATGGAGGAAAGATTTTTAACAAAGTTTCCGGTGTGTTTTTACAAGGTGTATTTTAAAGGGTTGTGTGAATTTTTTTTAATGACTTGTGAGTTGACTTCAGTGTGGTGACAGTTTCAGTTTCAGTTTCATCAAGGAGGCGTCACTGCATGCGGACTAGTCCATATACGCTACACCACATCCGCTAAGTTTTGAGACCACACTATGCATGATTTGAAGCTGATGGATAAATGAATTAACATCAAAGATGACACAATTGAAGAAGAGGGTCTCGTGGCTACGACTCAGCGGATGTCTGACCTACGCATTAGCCCAACGCGCTGGTCAGACCTTGAGTGCCTACCTACCATTGTGTGTGTGTGTGTGGTGGATGTACACGTGTGTGTATGATGTGTGGGCATGGGCCCATGTGTGTGCGTGGGCGCATGTGTGTGTGTGTGTGTGTGCGCGTGCGTGTATGTGTGTGCGTGCAGGCATGTGTGCGCGTTTATTTGTGTGTGTGTGCACATTGTGTGTGTGTGTGCACGTGTGTGTGTGTGTGTGTAATTTGTGGGATTGTGTGAGCACACGTACCTGCATATAGGCTATATGTGTACATATCTGTGTGTATGTGTGTGTCTGTATGTGGGCGTGTGCGCATGTGCGTGTGTGTGTGCATTTTGTGCGCTTATGTGTGTGCGCGCGCGTGTGTCGGTGTCGACGTGCACATGCACACATGTGTATATATGTGTGTGGGTAAGAGCGAGCAAATGTACGCGCACTCGTTCATATTTGTGTGTGTGTGTGAGTGCGCGCGCACGCGTGTGTGTGTGTGTGTGTGTGGTGTTACTGCGTGCGTGAATGTTCAGAAGATGACTTGGGAACAAGAACAAGACCATCAAATACAGCATATAAGTGCACGCGCACACTCGCGCGCACACACACATACACATAACAATAAGAACAACAACTCCTCCCCCTCAAACACATCCCACACACACACACACACACACACACGCGCGCACGCAAACACACATGCACACACACACACACACACACTCTCTCTCTCTCTCTCCTCTCTCTCTCATACTCGCATACCAACGCTTCCACACACATGTCTGTGGACTCTCTAATTAACACGCTGGCATTACCCCACTGATGAACACACACACAAAACATTTGCCAGCATATGGCATGCCGCTTTACTTCTGAAACTATACAATATAGATATCAATGGCTATTGTTACTGGGTTATAAAAGATATGTACACAAGTGCGATGGTTTGTGGAAAATCAAATAATGGCTTTACAAGATCGGTCCTGGTCAAACAAGGACTTCTTCAAGGCAGTTCGCTTTGTCCAACGTTGTTTAATATCTTTATAAATGATATTTCAAACTATATTGATAACAATGATTCTCCTGTTATAAACAAGCTGAAAGAAACACGAATATCACATTTATTATATGCTGACGACATAGTTATGTTGTCAAACACAAAATTGGGATTACAAACAAAACTTAATCAACTTCATAATTATTGTACAGAATGGGGCATGAAACTAAATAAAGATAAAACAAAAGTTGTCATATTCACTAAAACTGACTCAAAATTTTCAACCACATTTACATGTGGAGATGATCCTCTTGAGACAGTAAATGAATACAAGTATTTAGGAATAATTCTTCATAAAAGCGGAGAGTTACTTAAAGCACAAGATCATCTAGCAAAACAAGGTAACAAAGCTGTACATTCCTTACTACGTTAAGTAAAGGGAGAACATGTCAATGTATCATCAATAGCAAAAGTCTTTGATGCTTTGATTTCACCAGTTATGCTTTATGGCGCAGAAGTTTGGTTTCCATTTACAGGAAAGATAGGACATGTTGAAAAGCAGTCTACAATGTTCGACATTTATTACAAATACCTATTATCCAATAATCCGATCGAGAACGTTCATGTAAAATTTTGCAGACATATATTAGGCGTACACAGAAAAGCAATGAAATTGCCAGTACTAGCTGAACTTGGAAGATTTCCCTTGTGTCAAGAAATAATGAGTCAAGTAGTCATGTTTTGGATCCATATAATGGAATCAAAGGAAGACTCATATCTAAGAGAAGCGTACGAAGATCTTGACCCATCATCTTCATGGAAATCATCTGTAAAGATGATCTTAAGTAATATTGGAATGACACATGTATGAAATGACCAAAGTACACTTAACCCCCAAAGATTGCGTTATGCAGTAGAGAGAAAGTTACAAAGTGAATATATACACTTTTGGGAAAAAGAAAGAGCACCAAGGTTAAAATTTTATAATGATATCAGTAATAAATATAGGCTTGAACCGTATCTCATCAAATGCACAAATAAGCATTACAGGAAAGAACTTTGTAAATTAAGAATTAACGCACATGACCTCGCAATAGAAAGAGGTAGATATTCCCATATTAAGCGTGAAGACAGGAAATGTACAACTTGCAATATAATAGAAGACGAGGTACATTTTTTAGACCCTTGTAAACGTTACGATAAAATCAGGAATACGTTTAAAAAACGTATCATAAACAAAATAACAACATACGACGCTACTTCATTGAAAATAAGTCCTTTGATGTCTAATGATGACCTTCAGGTTGAAATTGCAAAATATGTATATGACTGCTTTACATAATGACTTTTTTTATGTAAAAAGAACAAATTATATATATGGACACAAGATGGTGATGTTTAATCATCGCCATCTTGTGTCCATAAATCCTTTAATGGTGTTTAGTGACAATAAAAAAAAGTTTCAAGTTTCACACACACACACACACACACACACACACACACACACACACACACACACTCACTCACTCTCTCCCACACACACTCACACACCAGTGCTTGCATACTCATGATGTCCATGGACACTCTTGATTAACATGCTGGCATCACCCCACTGGTGAACACACACCAGCGCACACACGTCTACAGTATGTGCTGGGGACCCTGAGAGATTCAAAGTCTTACCTCAGTTGACATGCGTTTCATCTTTTGTGTGTTATTGGAAAGGCCCAGTATGAGTTTGCCCCAATCTCGAGGAGTCTTCGCAATGTTGGCCTTGAAATTACTCCAATGTTTGTTTGGTTGGTGATGTTTCTTGCTCTTCCCATAAGTTCGGATGTGCAGCCACTTCCTCTCTTGATGTTCAGACCTGAAAGATGGTCTATGGTATAGTGGCTTTGCTCTTGTTTGCTTAAGTGATTCTTCAGATTTCTTATCACATCAGATCGGCCAAGCAGTAATCCAGTTCTTATTGTTGCCTTGCCAGCCAGTGTGTCTGCTCTCTCGTTTCCTTTAACTCCAGCATGTCCAGGGCAGTACATCCATATGGGTCTCTCCAATGGAAGGCTGCACATTAGTTCATTCCAAGCAGGGCTTCCCATTCCACTTTTCACTTTCTGAAGTAGGTTCATGGAGTCGGTCAGTAACATGGCTTGTTGAGTTTGAAGCTGGCTTATGGATGTAAGCCAGTGGAGTGCTTGTGTCACTGCTTCTGCCTCCATTGTTAGACTTGAAGTTGTTAAACTGTGCGCACCATTGTCTTCCTGGATAGTTCGGCCATTTTGCTTCACTGTGTATCCCCAGCCTGACTTACCTTTGGTGACAGAACCGTCAGTGTATATTAAAATATCATCTTTTGTGCAAAGGTCTTCTACCAGCATCTGAATTTCTGCGTTGGTTTTGCCTTCTGGCCATTCTTGACGGTGTCTTCCAAGTTCTGGAGCGATGGCGATGTGGTGACAGCCCTGATATGGCCTTTTATGGTCAGCTGGGCTATAAGCAACATTACCTTACCTTACCTTACCAGCCCTGATATGGCCATTTTCGGTTGGCTGGGCTATAAGCAACATTACCTTACCTTATCTAAGCTTTGGAGGCCATAGCTGGCCGTAACCTCCATCATCCTGATTTGCTAAACTTTAAAAAAAAACAACTTTTTACCTCTTTGAAAGCAGAAAGTCATAACATTGTTCTTGCTTGGGTTCCCGGTCATGTTGCCATTTGGGGAAATGAAACAGCTGATTATTTGGCTAGGGGTATCACAACGAAGAAATTGTCCAACATATCTGTCCTCTACTCAGATTTGAAACCAAAGGTTAATGATTATATCAGAGACCTCTGGCAGGAGGACTTGAATACACAGACGGACAACAAACTTTTCCAGTTTGTCCAGACCTAAGAGAGTTCTCTCATCTGTCTCAGGTGGTCGTAAGAAAAAAACAGTTTTATGCCAGCTGCACACTGGCCATTCATTTTTAACTCATTTGTATCGTTTAACTCTTTTTTATACTAAGAGCCACATATCTGGTCCTTATGTTTACAACCATTGTATTCTAAGGACCGCATATGCGGTCCAAAGCTTTGGGATTTTTCTCTAAAGTGAGTCAACCTTTTGCACAAAACTACATGTTACAGATAGCTCCTGCATACTAATTAGAGTGCAGGCATACTGGTACTTAGGCTTTGCAAGCTGAGTGCTTGCTAGTAGATGTTTTTCACACCACATCACCAGCTCGGGTTGGCTTGACGTGGCAACATGGCGTCGTCTGCTACTCCGTCAAGCATGCATGGTAAAAGAAACACTACAAATCGCCGTTACAATGTGACTGCAGCCATTGAATTGTTGAATTTAATTTTTTTTTTTTTTTTTTTTTTGCACAACCCCCTTTTTTATATGACATGCAAAATCTCATTTTCTTTGTTGTGCCTACTATAGTATCAAAATAAATAGAAAAATGACTTTGCTGTATTGTTTGTGGTTTCTCAATCATTTATAAACATAACTTGAAAATATCACAAGTCTGTGTGTATTCTTTTTTTTTTTTTTAATGATTTTTTGAAAATATGTATAGAAATGGTCAGTTTCTGGGGGAAGTAAGGGAGAGAATAGCTAGTGTAGAATGAGTTAAAGTGAAGAAGCTCCATGTTGCGTCCCATTTGATGAATGTCCCAGCATTAGACACATTCTAATTTAATGTAGGGAGCTACAAGATGTTAGACATAAGCACATTACAGCAAGCTCAATGAAGATCTTGTTCGGGGATATTCCCCTGAATTTGATTTTTGAGTTTTTGAAAGAAATTAATGTTTTTAAGAAGATCGTGTCTTAAATTTTGATGTAAAGAAATAAACTGGCATTGATTTTTAACTTTGCGTTTTAATTCTCTCACTTTGTAAGAATTTTTTTTCCTTTTAAATAGTGTTTCAGCCTTGATATAGCTTTGTGGTTGGCACGGCTTAAAGCAACATGATTTGGTTTGATTTGATTTCTGCTGTTTGAAGATAGTTGTGGTGATGTTAAGAACTTCAGTATTTGTTAGTGCATATGTGTGCTATGTGTGAACCAGAGAGCAGCTGTGGCGACACACAGCTGGTTGACAGTACACTAGAGCGTATACGCAGTGGGCAGTTCGTGTCACGCCCTCAGTGGGAAGATGTGTATACTTCACTGGCCAAGCCTGCACAGTCTGACAAGCCATCCTCCCGGAACATGGTCAGTTGTCTGATGTCATCGAAACTCTTATGTCATCCTGTCAGTCCTCTGATGTCATCAACATTCACATGTCATCGTGTCAGTCATCTGACATCTTTAGCACTCACATGTCATTTTGTTAGTCATCAATATTATCACCATTCACATCGTCCTAGTAAGTCTTTTGATGTCATCCATGCTCACATCATCCTCTCAATTCTCGGTCATCATCAACACTGCCATGTCATCCGTTCAGTTCTCTGATGTCTTTAACACTCACGTGTTACTCTGTCAGTCTTCTGATGTCATCAATACTCACATGCCATCCTCTACAGTCATCTGTTCTCACGTGTCATATGTCAGTCCTCTGATCTCATCACTCACTTCATCCTGTCAGTCTTCTGATGTCATCACTCACTTCTCAGTCACTTGCATGTCATTCTATCAGTTCTCCAGTGCGATTTACACTCACATGTCACTTTGCCTATGTCCTTTGATGTCATCAACAGTCCTGAGTCATCCTGTCAGTCCCCTCCGGGGGTTGCAACCTTGCCGTGGTCGGAGGGCTTGCGTGGTCCAGTGATCTTCTAGGCTTTGCTGACGGGGGCATCGATAGTCGACTAGATGGTTAGTTGTTGTCAATGCTTCTAGGCCTGTATAGCCAAGCTGCTGACTGGCCAAGCGTTACATGGTAGGAATTGATGCCCCTGGTAGGGTTTCCCATGTCAGAAAGGTTAGGAGGGGAGGCCCAGACAAATAGTAACCCACTTTTTTCCTATTCTGTCTTCTGCCTTTCTTAATGGATCTTTTCTTTCTTCGTCTCCCCTTCAAGCCTTCTGTTCCACACTCTTTTTTTCTCTGATACTTGAGTCGCTGCCGTAAGCAGCAGGGAAGCCCAAGTTACAGTTACCTGGCGAGGGGCTGAGTGGCTGATCCCAATTCAGTCGCTAAGGTGCACTGTCTGGTTTTCATGCGGGACGGTACCAGGCTCACGGGCGCCATTCTATGGCCATCCGTTGTCCCTTCCCCAGCACGGCAGCTCTCCTGGGGTGACCGTTTATCTTAGCCGGTATTTAAAACCTTCATGGCCTCAATAAACATAAAAACAGGAAAAAGAAGAAAACTGGGTTCCGACCCTTCCAGGGATACGGACTCGGATTCCGACACTGAAGTTCGGAATAGGATAGGTGCATGGCCCTCTTGGCTGATTATCCAGTCGGCAGATAGCGAGCGACCCATTACTAAGTTGAGTCCTTTTGCTGTTGCAAAGGGGCTGAAAGGTCTTGCAGGCGCAGAGCCGAAATCAGTCAAGAGGTTGAGGGATGGTTCCTTGCTGGTGCAGGTCGACCGAAAAGTCCACTCGGACAACTTATTGAGATCCGAAAGCCTTGTAAATTACCCCATCCGGGTGTCCCCTCACAAAAGTCTCAACTCCTTGAAAGGCGTCATCCGTTGCCGAGAATTGTTCGGGATATCTGAGGGAGAGATAAAGGCTGAGTTGGCTGATCAGGGAGTGGTCGAGATCAGGAGGGCGACTTTTCGGAAAGGTGCGGAGAGGAAACCTACCAACACTCTGTTCCTCACCTTTGCTAAACCGACTCTTCCAGAGTCCATAAAGGTGGGGTACCTGAGAGTGAAAGTAGCCCTGTATGTGCCGTCCCCACTGAGGTGCTTCAAATGTCAACGCTTTGGACATGTCAAAGAGAGATGCCCGGGAGAGGAGGTGTGTGCCACCTGCAGCAAAGCAGTTCATGATGGTGGATGCGAATCCGCGAAATGCGTGAACTGCGATGGTGACCACCCTTCCTTTTCAAGAGACTGCCCTGTCTGGCGAATCGAAAGCGAAATCCAGCGAGTTAAAACAGAAAAAAAGATTTCGTTCTTCGAAGCAAAAAAGCTGGTGCAGGAGCAGAGGGGAACCCCGCTTCTTTTCTCGACAGTAGTCAAAAAATCGCTCAGAGTACCTCAGGTAGAAGTAGGCGTTCAGACAGACCCATGTGGTCTTGAACCTCTGAAATGTATTCCGACTTCAAGAACATCGCAAGAGAAAACGGCCATTGGTGGGGGCCATAAACCCACCAGAGGATGCACTTCCAGTGCATCCTCTAAGCCTGCAGCTGTGCGGGCTGCCCAGCAAGGGGGTCGCCCCGAGACGGCCCCCAAGCCGAGACCACCTCCCAAGGGAGGAGCCCCGACAGTGGCGTCGGGCAAAGTGGCGTTGGTGGAGTGCAGGGGAAAGCCTCCACCAACGCCATCAAAACCATTGAGTTCTTCCCCTCCAGGGAAGAAGAAACATCAAATTCCACCGGACAGACTGAAAAAAGCAGAGCTGAAATTACAAAATACATTTGATGCTCTATATGACGAAGAGGAAGAGGACATAGACATGGATGATTAAGATCCTCATCCACAATGGATACAGTCTTGCAATGGAATATTAGGGGACTGTCTTCCAATTTTAAAGAATTGCAGCTGTTGTGCCGTGAGGCTAGGCCCATGCTTGTTTCACTGCAAGAAACTCTTCTAAAGTCTGACAAAACTTTTTCACTTTCTGGCTACAGCTCTCTTAACCTACCTGCACAATCTGTTGAACATGGCGTTTCTGGCGGAGTAGCTTTGTTCATTCACAACTCTGTTCTGTACAGCCCAGTTGCTCTGCAGACTCCGCTGCAGGCAGTGGCAGCTCGGGTTGCTCTTCACAAAACAGTTACTGTCTGTAGTTTGTATCTATCTCCAAATATCTGCGTCACTAAACGGGGCCTCATTTCGCTCTTGGAGCAGCTTCCCAGACCCTTCCTGCTGTTGGGGGATCTGAATGGCCACTCTCCTCTATGGGGAAGTGAGAGAACATCACCAAGGGGTCTGCTTTTAGAGGAAGTGTTTTCGGAGCTTGATCTGTGTGTCTTGAATGGGAAATTGCCAACTTACTTTCACTCCGCTAATGGCACCACATCTTGTCTGGATCTTTCTGTCTGTGACCCATCTTTGTTTTTGGATTTTGTTTGGGAGGTTGATGAGGACCTGCATGGTAGCGACCACTTTCCTGTGTTGCTTCGGTATACGAATGCAGAGAGTGAGTCTTTACCAGAACGCCTCAATTTCAACAAAGCAGATTGGGACCTCTTTGCCACTAAGTTTCTTATGGATCTGGAAGAGGACAAGATCCTGCAAAGTGAAGATCCGGTAGGAAGTCTTTCAGATTTCATACTGAATTGCGCAAAGTCAACCATCCACACATCTTCCAAGAAGCCCCTAATGCCAAAAGTTCCTTGGTTCAACTCTGAATGCAAGGAAATTAACAAAACCCGCAAAAGAGCTCAACGTCGGGTCTCTTGCAGACCTTCGATGCCCAACGTTCGAGCGCATCAGAAACTGAGGGCCAAATCCAAACACATATATAAGACCAGTAAACGTTTATCTTGGAAACAGTTTTGCTCAAGTCTCGCATCCAAGACATCGAAGAAAAAAGTGTGGAAAATCATCAAGAAAATCAAAGGGAAGAACACCTGTCCCACTGTGAACCATCTTAAGTTTTCTGACTCTTTAATAACAGAGAAAAAAGCAGTTGCTAATCTGCTTGCTTCAACCATTGAAAAGAATTCCTCCTCTTCTAACAAATCAGCCAGTTTTGTCAAAATCAAAGCCCTCAAAGAAAAATCACCCTGCAACTTTTCATCAGATAACATGGAAGACTACAATCTTCCTTTCACTTTAAACGAATTGAAATCTGCCTTACTTTCTTGCAGCGATTCCTCTCCGGGTATAGATGAAATCCATTACAAACTTTTGAAACATCTTCCGCAAAAAGGTCTGCACATCCTGCTACATGTCTACAACCATGTATGGACTACTGGTTTCTTTCCACCTTCTTGGCGAAAAGCCCTCATCATTCCCATTCCCAAACCTGGAAAAGATCTTTCTAACCCATCAAACTACCGTCCCATAGCTTTGACCAGCTGTGTCTGCAAGCTGATGGAGAAAATGGTCAATGCTAGACTCATGTGGAAACTCGAAACCGATGGTCTTTTGGCGAAAGAACAGTGTGGTTTCCGCAAACATCGAACCACAGTTGATCATTTGATCCGTCTGGAATCTACGCTTCGGAACGCCTTTCTGAACAAACAACACGCAGTGGCTATTTTCTTTGACTTGGAGAAGGCCTACGATACCACCTGGAAATCTGGGATACTTCATGATCTCCATGATCTTGGTTTTCGGGGTCATCTTCCACTTTTCATTAAAAATTTTTTGGCAGAACGACAGTTCCAGGTCCGGGTTGGCACCACTCTCTCTGATGTTCATGAGCAGGAGTTGGGTGTTCCGCAAGGAAGCATACTGTCTCCTGCCCTCTTTAGTATCAAGATCAACAACATTGTTAAATCTGTTCAACAGGGTTCAGACTGCTCATTGTTTGTGGATGATTTTGCTGTTTACGCAACTGGAAGCCTGTACCCGAGTGTCCAGCGCAGGCTCCAGCTTTGTGTAGATAAAATTCATAAGTGGGCGGATGAAAATGGCTTCGCTTTTTCTCCTACAAAGACACAGTGCATTCACTTCCATAATTTCCGTCAGTTTTTTCCAGATCCTGTAATTCAAATAGGGAAATCTCCCATTCCAGCTGTCAAAGAGGCCAAATTCTTAGGAGTTATTTTTGACCAGAAACTCAACTTTCTCAGCCACATTAAAAACCTCAGAACTTCTTGCCAGAAAGCTTTGAATATTCTGCGGGTTGTAGCACACACTGACTGGGGCGCTGATAAGAAAACTTTGCTGCACCTCTACAGAGCCTTGGTCCGTTCCAAACTGGACTATGGTTGTGCTGTGTACGGCTCTGCAAGACCGTCTTACCTAAAACTCTTGGACCCTATCCACCATCAAGGGCTTCGTCTCTGTCTTGGAGTATTCCGCACCACCCCTGTGTACAGCCTGTATGCAGAGGCAGGTGAACCCTCACTGTCCAACCGCAGGCTGAAACTGTCTCTGAATTATTATATCAGACTGTTCTCAGAACCAGAAAACCCTGCCTATGACTGTGTTTTTGACCCTCCGTTCCAAAGTAAATTTGAAAACAACCCTAACTGTATTCCGCCATTTGGTCTTCGTATGCAGCCTCACGTGCGGAATGCAGGTCTAGACTTAGGAGTTGTGTCCGATTTTTCCAAGTTTCCAGATGAGCCTCCATGGACCTTTTTCACACCAGAGATTTGTTTTGATCTTGCAGCTTTTCGTAAAGAGTCTACCAGTTCTCTGGCATACAAGGCATTGTATTCTGACCTCTGTTCAAAATTCCCATCTTATCAGAAAATTTTCACTGATGGTTCCAAGTCTGAGGATGGAGTGGCCTGTGCAGCCTACTGCCCTGGGGCTCCTTCTCAGATACTATTAGAACATATACCTCCAGATGCTTCTGTCTATTCCGCTGAACTTACTGCTCTGGTTCTGGCATTGAAGATAATCTCACAATCTAAGAAGAGGGACTTTCTGGTTCTGTCAGATTCACTGTCAGCATTGGAGGCCATAGCTGGCCGCAACCTTCAGCACCCAGAACTTTTACACTTTTTTGAACTTTTGACCAAGTTGAAAACGGATGGTTACAACATTATTTTGGCTTGGATTCCTGGTCATGTTGGCATTGGAGGGAACGAAATGGTTGATCGTTTAGCCAAGAATGCCACAAGAGAGAAACTGTCCAACATATATATCCCCTGCTCAGATCTGAAACCCAAAATTAACGATTATGTGGGAGACCTCTGGCAGGAGGATTGGAATACACAGACGGATAACAAACTCTTTCAGATCCGTCCAAACCTTAAGGAGTTCCTCCCATCTGCGTCTGGTGGTCGTAAAGAAGAAACAGTTCTGTGCCGGCTGTACACCGGCCATTCGTATTTTACCCATTCGTACCTTTTAAAGAGTGAAGAAGCTCCGTGGTGCATTCCATGTCATGTGCCACTCACAATGAAACATATTCTTTTAGAGTGTTGGGACTTGCTCGATGTGAGACACAAACATTTTACGGCAGATTCCATGAAAACCTTGTTCAGAGATGTCCCACCTGATGCCATCTTTGAGTTCTTGAAAGAGATTAACATTTTTCATCGGATCTGAGTTTTTACAGTGGAAAGATTTTTAACAAACTTTCGGATGGTTTTTCGATGTATTTTAAAGAATTGTGTGAATGAATGACTTGTGAGTTGATTTTAACGTGGTGACAGCCCTGATGTGGCCCTTTGCGGTCGGCTGGGCTATAAGTAACATTATCTTATCTTATCCTGTCAGTCCTTTGATGTGATCGGCTCTCACATGTCATCCTGTCAGTCCTCTGATGTCATTGACACTCACATGTCATCCTATCAGTTTTCCTGTGCCATTAACCCTCCTATCAGTCCTCTTATGTCATGTACACTTGCATGTCATTCTGTCAGTTCTCCAATGCCATTGATGCTCACAGGTTATCCTGTCAGTGCTGTGATGTCATCAGTCTGCACATATCTTCCCAGTCCTCTAGTGTCATGAACAGTCGCTTTATTTTGTCAGTCCTCTGATGTCATCAATAATTAGATGTCATCCTACCAGTCTCAATTGTCATCACCATTCACATGTCATCTTGTCAATTCTCTGATGTCATTAACATTCACATGTCATCCTCTCAGGCGTCTGATGTCCAGACATGCAGTGTCATCCTATCAGTCCCTTGATGTCATCAACACTCAATGTCATCCTTCACAGATATGACATTCATTATCACCTTTTGAAACATCTCCCAGAGAGCTGTCTCCAGACCCTTCTGAAAGTCTACTACCGTGTCTGGACCACAAGGTGCTTTACGCCCTCCTGGCGAAAAGCCTTGATCATTTCAGTCCCTGAGCCTGGAAATGACCTTACCAACCCTTCAGACTATCATCCAGTACCTCTGACCAGCTCCCTCCGCAAGCTGATGGAGAAGATGGTCACATTTTATCCTCTGAGAACATAGCTTGTTGTCACATTCAACACTCACTTGTCATCCTCTGAGAACATAGTTGTCTGTTGTCACATTCAACACTCACTTGTCATCCTCTGAGAACATAGTTGTCTGTTGTCACATTCAACACTCACTTGTCATCCTCTGAGAACGTAGTTGTCTGTTGTCACACACATTAACAGTCATGTGTCCACATTCACATAAAGCACCACTCACACACACATATACACACACTAACACACACACACACAAGTTGCAACATGGCAGGGTTTTACACAGGATTTGAGCAAGAGAGTCTTGAGATTTAATTTTTTTTTTTTTTTAATCAGGTTTGGAAAAGTTAGTAGCTTCGCCCAAACCAACAAAATTAGGCGTTTGAGTGTTAATTTACCTTCAGTTTATTTACATGCATTGTTTCTTTGTTAACTTTTGTTGGCTGGTTTAATTCAGGAACCTTTTAATGTGCAGATAACCTTAGATGCTGTTAGATAGAAATAGTAATTTACACTAGAGCTGGATACTTATGCCAAGCTATGAGGAACTGGAGTCCATGAGCATTACCGTGGGCGGTGTATTGATCAGTCAGTCAGTCCTATAATTTGATTCTTTAAGCATCGCTGCCACTGTAAGTGGGTTGGTGATGGTTGTTGACACAGATGATGTCAGCATACAGCATGGTGAGGAGATGTCAGAGAGGGGTGCTGTTAGTGTTACAGCTATCAAGGATAAAAGACAAGTGGAAGAGTGGGAAAGGGGGTGGAGGTTAAGGATGTAGGGTAGGATTTGAGAAGTGAAGTGAATAATCTGGTAGGCAAGGGAATAGTGTGAGTATGGGAGGGAAGGACTCCATGAGTTCTGAGTATTTCCTTCCTTAACAACCTATTAGGCGTCATATACTCTACCATGTCAGACAGTAGCATTCTACTGCAGTTAGTTAGCTCTGAAGGCCGAATTTTTTGTGTGGCTAACACAGTAACAAGACACCCATCCTACTTCCGTCTTAGTCAGAAAGCCGGTGCAAACTTCCTGTTCCTCATTCAGCTACGGCCTTCCACCACAAAAGGACAGGTTTTCTTGCTCTGACTCGCCTATCTTCCGTTTTTTTAGCAGATTGCTTGTGTTTAGCTTTCTTGCTTGTTCTGTTGTGGCTTGCGCTAACCCTCTTTATTACAGCTGCTTGAGGTTACGATCTCGTGCGCGTCACTTTGTCTTTTCACACTTGACGTTCAGTCGATCATCCCTCCTTCGCCACGCACTTCGCCATTTTGTTTCTACTTTGTGTTCGTCCACTCCGTGTTTGCTCCGTCCACCACAGCCCAAGATGGTGAAGGTGAACGATGGGTCGGGGGACGACACCTTTCCGTCATCCCTCTCTGCCCCGGAGGCCCAGCGTTCCGATTCCAAGGAGCAAACAGTGCTTCCATCAGTGGAAGAACGCATGGCCAACTTAGAGGGGGGTTCAATGGAGGGGACGCTTGACCATGATTGCCATCATGCCTCCTCCTCTAATAGGCCGGCGGAGTTGCGTTCACAGCATTTTGGTAGGAAGGGGCAAGCTGCACATGTTAAAGGCAAAAGTAAACTAAAGATAATCAGAAAGACAAAGGGAAAGCTTCGCATAAGCTTACACGGTTTTCTCCCTCACCCCAACACTCTCCTCCCCGTTCGCCATCTTTGCGGCGTGAGTCCAGCTTGCCCCCTACTTCGCAAACGCTTTTTGAGACAAACAAGGGAGAGGGTGGCCGGCGCAATGACTCAGCACTTGGCCACCCTCTCTCCTCTCTCTGTCTTGCGGAGTCACACGGCCAGCAGTACCCGGGTATTTTCCTGCATGCTGACTTGGTGACCGGCACGAGTGACTGGTTCGCCTCGGAATCAGCACACGTCACTCGCCTTGATGAGACTCAGTCTATCCGCTATCCCCCGACTGATAGCACTCAGTCTCATGGCGCTCCCCTCTACAGAACATTGGTGCAGCCACCACTAGTGTATGCGGAGCGCCCTTTTTCCGGTGGCAGGGTGGAGCCCTTTCCCTGGCAGGACCAAACTGGGCAAAACCCTGGGTCTGGCGCGCGGGATACTGACACCTCTGGACCTGCATGAGCTGGACCCACGCCGATCGATTCACCCTGATCGACTGGTGAACTATCCCCTAGGGGCACAGGACGTTGGGGATCGGACTTATTCTGTTCCCCACTTGGGCAACGTCCACGGTTCCGTTCCTCCAGGGGGAGGATCGACCCGCGGGACATCGTGTAACCTACCTGGTCCGTCATGGCGCGATCCGGATACTGGTGCAGGCGATCGTCGATCCCCCCACCACTCCGGTGACCGACGAGAAGGGGGTTCGGCTGGCGCTCACTCCACCACTCCCCTTAGGCAACCGTGGGATTACTCTCTCTTGACCATGGTTCCCGCACGGACTGCACTCGGGATGTGCATGCGGTGGTGCACTCTCTGGGGGGGAGGGAGGGGGGGGGGGGGGGGCAAGCCCACCGGCTTCCCAACCCCACAATCCCCACCCCACCCCACCCCACCCCCTTCCAGCTGGTGCTTCAGGTTACCTGGGCCCCCATGGAAATTCCGCCCCCGGGCCGCCACAGCCCACTTTCCTCCATGGGGACCGGTGGCTCTATGCCCCTCTGAGGGACCAGTGGCTTGATGCAGACACTCATTGGCTCTCCGGTCGTCTGTGGCATCCAGCTTCCTCTCGCTGGTTTGACCTTGGTCCGCCTCCCTCTCAGGTGCTGTCCGATTGGCATGACGGACATTCCCCTTGTTTGTCTGTCGCCGACCATGGAGCTACCAGGAGACCCACCCTCGCCTCTCCCGTCGACCTCTCAGCTAGGGCGGGACTCCTACGCACCCCAATCATTGCCTCCTCTGGTTGAACCACCTCAACCTCCCCAGGACAACTATTTCCTGCTTTTGAGGACGTAGTTGAAGAGGGAATACTTTTCACCTTCAAGTGACTTCGCAGCCATTGAATAATGGCGCCCCAGCCTCATCTCGAGGGAGACCCTCCCTTCAGACAAAATCTTCTTGGTGTCATGCTGTGCTCCGGCCACCCTGCCCAAGCGTACACCCCCCAAACTTGTCACACCTCAAATTCTCTCTTCCATATGGGAGTATCCGGCAACTTTCTCCCGGGGTGCGCAGGTTGTCCCTCCTCCAGGGAAGGAGTCTCTTTCGGCTCCGGGGGCAGCCCCTGTGGGCACTTTCCTCAGGGCCCCTCGGCAGCCCCGCAATCCCTCCCTCTTTGATAAGGACAACCCTGCGGCCAGGGAACTGGCTGTTTCCCCATCTACCGCTGGTTGTTCCCAAACTCGGCCCCTCCCTCTGCTGCATCTTTTTTACATAAAACGCTGGCAGAATGGGATTGCATCGCCAGATTCAGTATGCAGCACATTACGGCGAGTCACGTCTTCTTTGACCTGCTCACGCAACGTGCTGCTGAAATTTGGCCTGAGGAGGACGACTCGTCGTCTGACGCACCTGCCTCGGACACACAACATGAGACTGACATACGGTTCTTTCGGGACCCAATGATGCAGATCTTGGTGAACAGGATATCTCATCATCTTTCGGCTGCGGCGGACAGTGCAGCCAAGAGCCATTACATCTGTGTGCTTGCATACAGAGATGCTTTCCTTCAGAAAGCTTAACTCTCCCCCGAGCAAAAAGCGGCCCTCTGGTGTATTCAGGGACAACACCAGTCACTTTTTGGCGATTACGCTGCTGCATTTGTCACACACACTGCTGAACAAAATAGGAGGGAGCTCCTATACGGCTGGTCCGACGCCCTCCCCCGTCTATTCCAATCCCCAGCTCCTTTAAACGACCCCTCTCAGCCCCACTCTCCAGAGCCCCCCCCACCTAAACGGAAGCCTGCCTCCACTGGCATTGCTCGCCCTGTGCAGCACACATCCATCCTCGCTCGACCAAACAAGAATTCACGCAATACACATTTTCGGTTTGGCCGACAGAAACTGCCCCCATGGAAATGACAGGAGGTCCTTCCGCCGGCCCCCCCCCCCCCCCCCCCCCTTGCCTGGCCATGGGGGAGCTTGTAGAGGGAGAGTGCAGACTGCTACCATCACCCACACTGCAGAACGACACGGGACATCGCAGAACCCTCTTGTCGTCTCCGGTCTGGGGCCTCTCCTCCTTCGGTCCTTCGCCTCCTCTGGCCGGCAGTCTCCGGACATGCCCACCAGTGGATACAGATGGGTCTCAACCCATGGATAGTAGCGGTCCTAGAGGAGGGGTACCGTCTACCCTGGGCGTCCGAACGCCCTCCCCTCACGCGCTCTCCGCCAGCCTCCTCCCGCTCAAGCGGAGGCACTCCAGGAGGAAGTATCAGATCTCCTCCTCAAAGGGGCCATCACGGAATTAACCAACCCCACTCTGGGGTTCTACTCCCACCTATTCGTCATTCCCAAGACATCAGGGGGGTGGAGGCCCATACTCGACCTCTCACCCCTCAACAAGTACCTCAAGACTGCAAAGTTCAAGATGGACACTCATTCCCAGATCAGAGACTCCATCCTGGCACTTTCACAGCCTCTGTGCCAGGCCCGCACCACCCAAACTCCAACGGGAGTTCTGATCATGGTGGTTCCAGACTTCCAGACACTGGGACCAGTCCATCCCCTTGGGTCCATGGTTCCACTGGGCCACGGACGAGTGGCTGGATTCCTTGGTGTGGACCTCCGGAGTTCCCATTTCCCGTCCTACCCAGCCACTGGAACTCTACACGGACGGACGCATCGAACATGGGCTGGGGCGCCCACATGGACCACCTTCACGCCTCCAGATCGTGGGACTCTAGGATGGCTCAAATGCACATCAACATCTTGGAACTGGAGGCAGTCAGACTTGCTCTCCTCCAGTTCCAACCCCCCCATCACACACCGACACGTTCTCTCTCTGCGCGAGACACATAGCGGGAGCTCACAACGTTCTGGCGGACTCTCTCAGTCAGTCCAAATCCCTTCTACACACAGAATGGACCCTCAACAGCCACACTCTATGCACTGTGTGGACCCATTGGTCCACCCCAATGATCATCTCTTTGCCACCTGGTTTAACAACCATCTCCCGGTCTATGTCTCACCAGTGCCCGACCCTCGAGTGCACGCGATCGATGCTCTCTCCCTACCCTGGACGGGTCTCATAGCCTATGCCTTCCCTCCATTCCCTATCCTTCTCGGAGTGATCAGGAAAGCAGGACTGGAGAGACCCAGACTCATTCTGATCACCCCGTGGTGGCCGACTCAGTCGTGGTTTCCAGACCTCAGGTCTCTTGACATGTTCCCCGTCCCCTCTGGCTCCACGCTGGGACATACACCGACAACCACACTTGGGTTGCACCCACTCAAACCCACAGATGCTCTGCCTACACGCTTGGCTCCTGTATGAACCCAGCTGCGAACATCTGCCCCTCCCTCCCAGACAGACAGATCCCAATCCGTCCTAGACAGGCTCTCTGTTGGAGATGCCTCGCAGGACCTTCGGGACTTAGCGACAGCCTCTCGCAGATCCAGCACAGAGTCCCTCTACGACTACCTTTGGGTGAGATGGGTCACCTGGTGCTCAGATAACTCCATCCCGCATGAACACCCATCAATATTCAATTGGGCAGTTTCCTATCTCACCTTTCCTCCATCAAAAACCTGTCAGCTAGCTCTATCCACGGCTACAGGTCTGCTATCTGTACCACCATTTGTCACCTGGGGGGCCCTCCTTTGCCACCGACATCCTGCTCAGAGAGATCTCTAGGGGCGCTGCCTTACCCGAGGCCCAGTCCCCTAGACGTGTCCCACTTTGGGATCTCTTCATCGTCCTCGACATACTCAGGAAACCGCCGTTCGAGCGTTTAGCCTCCATTCCCTTTGCCCTCCTCTTTCTCAAAACCACTTTCTCCTCGCACTCGCTTCTGCTCGCGCACGTAGCGAAATCCATGCCCTCAGTGGTACCCCAGGGACATCGCCTTCTATAGGGACGCCTCTGTCTCCCTCCGGTTTCTCCCCAAGTTCCTTGCTAAGAACCTAGAACCGGGCACAGCTTCTCCCTCCCTCGTCATCAGATCACTCTCCGATATCCTCAGGAGGGGGGGGGGGGGGGGGGGGGGGGGACATGGTCTTGTGCCCTTCCAGGTGCCTAGATACTACTGGGAACGAACGCGATCTAGGCGCTTCTCCCAGAGGCGTCTCCTCATATCCATCAATCCTAACAACCACAAAGACATCTCCGCGGGCACCATCTCCAGGTGGCTCTGAAACACGGTTAAGACCACATACGCACAAGCACATACAGACTAGCCAGCCTTATTTCCCCGGGCACATGAGGTTAGAGTGCTTGCCACTTCCACAGCGTTCCAACACTCAGCACCCCTACGCCATCTTCTGGAGGCAGCCTAATGGCGTTCGGAGAATCCCTTCATAAAGTTCTACTTGAGGGATATCCGCATGACCAGGGCTGATGGTTCTAAAGGGATTTCTTTTGTTGCGGCTAACACAGCCATCTCTATCCCGACTTCTACCCCCAAGAACCATTAGGGCACTCTACCCTCCTCCATTTCCTTTAAATTCTGCTACTGTCTGACATGGTAGAGTATATGACATCAAAATGGGGAGTTTTTATTATACTCCCTGTTTGGCTAGTATACCTACTATGTCAGACTCTAACGCCCACCCTTCCTTCCCCTCTTGCACTATGGTCCTCGGGGGTTTACCTTGTGCATATGCCTCGCTGAATGAGGAACAGGAAGTTCGCACCGGCTTTCTGACTAAGACAGAAGTAGGGTGGGTGTCTTGTTACTGCGTTAGCCACACAAAAAATTCGGCCTTCAGAGCTAACTAACTGCCATAGAATGCTACTGTATGACATGGTAGGTATACTAGCCAAACAGGGAGCATGATAAAAACTCCCCATTTCTCTGTTAACAAATTTTATTTTTCTGTTTTTTTAGACGCAAGAAGAAGTGCTGCGTGATCGTCTTCGGTCCATTGATCAAATAGAAAAGCGTTATGATGATCTTCAAGTGGAAAAGAGACAGGTAAGATGTCTGTTGTAATCATTCTGCAAAATTGTTACATTAAACTAATGATAGAGATAAGAATCACAGAATCAATAGAAAGGAAGAAAATATCATGTGTCTGTCCGCAGTAGCGGTTTAAGACAGCGGAGTACATCCTATAGCAGTGTTTACCGTGCGTTGAAGCTTCAAACTATGCCAACAGGAATAATGAGTAGTTAAGCAATGGACAAAACAAATGCACTTGATGCATTGTTTTTAGGTGTACGTTATTTCTCTAATATTTGCTTAAATGTAAGACATTTCATATATTGTTTGTTCAGCATTGATATCACCAGACACAGAAGACTGTTTAACCGACTCTGTCATTCTGTCTCCATATCTCAGCTTGAATCTCAACTGAACAAGGTGCCTGCTCATGGACGTGACAGAAAATCCAGACGAGAGAAGGTGAGAGAAAACAAGGGAAGAGGCTTCCTTGATAATGATAGAAAAAACAAAACAAAAAACAAAAGCCATCTGCATAATCTGATGTCATAATTCCTGTGTGCTGTCAACTGCATCTTACAATCTGACATAATAATTTCACCCACTGTCAACACCGTCTCAAAGTCTGATATGATTGTTTTCACCTGTTGTCAATTCCTTTTCACAGTCTTGTTTTATTATTCTCATTTGCATTCAATTCCTTCTCACAGTCTGATATGGTTCTCATATGGAAAGCAAGAGAGAATGAGGAAACGGAAACACACACACACACACACACATACACACACACACACACACACATACCCACACACACACATACATACACACACACATGCGCACACACACACACACACACACACACACACACACAGTTAATAATAACAATAATGATACTGTTTATTTCTATGGCGCATATTCCATTGAAATGTTAACGGCGCTTTACATTTAAAAAAAGAGCAAACGGTAAAAATACGAATTATAAAAGGGGGCCGGAATTGCTCGGTGGTAGAGCGCCGAACTGACAATCTTGGTGATCCTGGGGTAGCGGGTTCGAATCTCCGCCGGGCCGTTTCGGTACAGGGGGATTTTTCCCACAGAGTTAACATTGGTTCTGACTCCATTTCCCATACAGTCCTTTGAATGAGACTGTAAATTGAGTTTTTGTGTGTGAACACACACATAACAGTTTGCACACATGTAAAATCCCATCACCAACTTTCGGTAGAGAAGGCCAGTTTGGCTGTTGGTATGGATGACACATTACACATAGCATGCATCCTGCGTGAGAAATGGAAAGCATGAAGAAAGTAAGGAAACTAAGTGAACAGTGTTGAACGATATTGACTGGATGACACGGGAAACGACTGAATGAAGCGCCAGCTGGCAGCTCTTCAGTCGGCACTACCCAGGTAGGCAGCCCGTTGTGTGAATGGGTGTGGATTGTAAAGCGCTTAGAGCTTGGTCTCTAGCCGAGGATAGGCGCTATGTAAGTATTGATAATAATAATAATATCATCTACATCTTATGGTAATCCTCACCTGCTGTCAGTTTCACCTTACAGCCATGTAATAATTCTCACCTGTCAACTCCATCTCACAGTCTTATGCAGTTGTTCTCACATGCTGTCAATTCTATGTAACAATCTGATTCAATTGTCACCAGCTGTTAACTCCATCTCACTGACGTGGGTAATTATTATCACCAGCTGCAACTCAACCTCTCGGTCTTAGAAAGTATTTCTTATTTGCTTTTTCAACTGCATCTCACAGCCTGATATGGCTCTCATCAGCTGTCTTAGATAATCAACACCAGCTGTGAACTTCATTTGACATCTGATACAACACTTTTGCTCAACTGTCAACTTACTTTTTTGTCAGCCCAGGCCAATTTTTTACTGAAACTGAGGATATTATTAGGTTTAAAGGGAAGACCTGAACAACACAGCTAAGGTCAACTACTACTTATGAATACATCTGTGTGAGCATTCGTCAGATGTCCTGACCCACACTGCATGTGCTTGTATCTGGCAGTCTGGTGGAATATATTATGAAAAGAAGCATATATTACAGCCCTGTCATATAGTCAGGACCATAATGGAACTCCATCAGCTTTGTCATCCTCATTCTGACTGATTAACTGAAATTCTGTGGCCCTCTGTGTCCTGCTCATGCAGTGACCTCCTTTTCAGTTTAGTCTGCACATCAGTAACCATGGTGTGTTCATGTCAAAAGTTGGTACTGGCAGAGTCACTCAGATTTCACTTGGATGGATATGGTGGCGCCCTCCAGAGCAGACCGCTCACCCACCTGGTTCTACAACAAAGCAATCATTCTGATCTGTAGGAGAAGTGAATGGTTTGAGTTTTACGTCCTCACGGCGAAAGCTTTTAGGAACATGTTTTTCATTCACGGTAGTCTTTGAAATCTGTAGGAGATTAGTCGCTGTCCTTTGTTCATTGGATCAGAACAAGCATCACGTGATCAAACATGCACCACTGAATACTACTGAAGTGACTTGGCAGCACTTAATTTTGATTGCCCCCTTGTGAAGGTGCAAAAGAGAAGACAGCAAGAAAAAAAGAGACAAAAAGAGGCCACATCATAGTCTGATACATTAATTCTCAATCCATCATAGTCTTAGCACATAGCTGAAGACAGAGGTATAGTTTCTTTATTCTGTGGGATTTATTCCCAAATTATGAGTGCATTTGGACAAAAAGGAGGTTAAGAAGTATATTACACAGAACCTATAAATTGTCAGTGATATATTGCCGCCCAGAAATATAACTGCCATAACTCAAATTTTTGCATTTATAAGAGCGGACTAAGGGACATAACTTAGCCAAATCCCAGTCACATCATCTTACAAATAAACATGCTGTCATTAAAGTATTTGCACAGTAACTCAAGACACTGTATATCGTGTTTGATAAGGCTGTGGTAAGCTGAATTACCTCAAATGTATCTGTGTTCTTTCAAAAATGCTATAAATACAAGTGTCGTATGTCAACTTACTGAGAGATGTGAGTTGACTTCAACACAGTGACGGCCCTGATATGGCGCTTTGCGGTCAGCTGGGCTATACGCAACATTACCTTACCTTATCGACACACACTAAGCAGAAAAGCCCTTTGTAAAATAGTGAATACACCAACAGGTAAATTAGATAGGAATTTAGTGTTGAGTGAGGAGGGAGAAATTTGAATAGAGCAGAGGTAGAAACCAAGAGAGGTGAAGATCCAAAATAGTGAGGAAGGCTGTGAGGTAGTTCACTAGCTGAATCTACCTCCCGTAAAACTGGAGACGGGGACAATTTCAGTACATCGAAAACATGGCACAAATCAGAAATACACAAGAATAAATACAAGAAATTACAAAGACTAAGAAGCTAATGAAAAAAATGATAGGGTAACAGTTGGGAGTCATCGAGTCAAGTAGTATCGAATCAGTATTTTTTTTTCGAATTTCAGAATAGGGATACAAAGCCTAATCTTTTCTTACAATGTCCATCAAATGTAGTAAACCAAATTTATAATACCAGCATTTCAAAACTGTAAACAGTAAACAAATGGGGTAACTTTTGCTCCCATAAGAAAACCTAACACAGAGTAACTTTTATTCAAGACTGGTACAGCCTTTTAAACTTGAATAAAGTCAACAAATACAAAGACGAACAATCTAATAGTGGGGGAAAAAACAAGAAAACAAGTGCAGGCCAACAACTCAACTGTCTTCATAGTAGACTTAGCAAAATTTGGACTTTGGAGGGGGGGGGGGGGGGGGGGGGTTGAAGATGGAGAAACTGGGAACATGAAATTAAGAAAATATATTACAGATATGAAAACTCTTCACTAGCTACATAAGGGAACCATCGCAATCCCTTTTGAAGGCAGATATATTTGTATTGCCTGCTCCGAGGCCTTTTGTCCACTGGATCGGAACTCATCAGGGAGACACGGTTGGTTGTGTCTGCGCTCCTGGCGTCAAATAGAGACACACCACAGAGACACAATAGAGAACACCATGGTGTTCTCATCACGAAGGGTGTAAAAAAGAATCCAGTAGCACCCCAAAACAGCCAGTGAAGGGTATAGTAAATGAAACCAAACGAAAGTGTGGGAGGAAAGAAGTTGCTGAAAAACTAAAGACATTATGCAAATAGTATAAAATGTAGGGGACAATCTTTGAGCCTATCTTGAGGATCCACCCAAGGATGCAAGGGAGATCAAAGACAAACACAAAGATGGACAGAAACAAATACAAATAACCTCGATTTAATCGAAAGGAAATTGGAAATGAAATGAGGCAGGGAACAGTAAACAATAAACAGTAAACAAATGGGGTAACTTTTGCTCCCATAAGAAAACCTAACACAGAGTAACTTTATTCAAGACTGGTACAGCCTTTTAAACTTGCATAAAGTCAGACAAATACAAAGACAAACAATCTAATAGTGGGGGAAAAAACAAGCGCAGGCCAACAACTCAACTGTCTTCATAGTAGACTTAGCAAAATTTGGACTTAAGGAGGGAGGGGGGGGGGGGGGGGGGGGGGGGTTGAAGATGGAGAAACTGGGAACATGAAATTAAGAAAATATATTACAGATATGAAAACTCTTCACTAGCTACATAAAGGAACCATCGCAATCTCTTTTGAAGGCAATATATTTGTATTGCCTGCTCCGAGGCCTTTCGTCCACTGGATCGGAACTCATCAGGGAGACATGGTGGTTGTGTCTGCCTCCTGGCGTCAAATAGAGACACACCACAGTCCATAAATACCGTGGTGTTCTCACCACAAGGGTGTAAAAAAGGATCCATAGCACCCCAAAGCAGCCAGTGAAGGGTATAGTAAATGAAACCAAACGAAAGTGTAGGGAGGAAAGAAGTTGCTGAAAAAACTAAAGACAGTATGCAAATAGTATAAAATGTAGGGGACAATCTTTGAGCCTACGCTTGAGGATCCACCCAAGGATGCAAAGGAGATCAAAAGACAAACACAAAGACGGACAGAAACAAATACAAATAACCTCATTTAATCGAAAGGAAATTGGAAATGAAATGAGGCAGGGAACAGTAAACAATAAACAGTAAACAAATGGGGTAACTTTTGCTCCATAAGAAAACCTAACACAGAGTAACTTTTATTCAAGACTGGTACAGCCTTTTAAACTTGAATAAAGTCAGACAAATAAAAAGACGAACAATCTAATAGTGGGGGAAAAAACAAGCGCAGGCCAACAACTCAACTGTCTTCATAGTAGACTTAGCAGAATTTGGACTTAAGGGAGGTGGGGGGGGGGGGGGGGGGGGGGGTTGAAGATGGAGAAACTAGGAACATGAAATTAAGAAAATATATTACAGATATGAAAACTCTTCACTAGCTGCATAAGGGAACCATTGTAATCCCTTTTGAAGGCAGATATATTTGTATTGCCTGCTCCGAGGCCTTTCGTCCACTGGATCGGAACTCATCAGTGAGACACGGCTGGTTGTGTCTGCACTCCTGGCGTCAAATAGAGACACACCGCAGTCCATAATACCGTGGTGTTCTCATCACCAAGGGTGCAAAAAGAAACCAATAGCACCCCAACGCAGCCAGTGAAGGGTATAGTAAATGAAACCAAACGAAAGTGTGGGGAGGAAAGAAGTTGCTGAAAAACTAAAGACATTATGCAAATAGTATAAAATATAGGGGACAATCTTTGAGCCTACCTTGAGGATCCACCCAAGGATGCAAGGGAGATCAAAAGACAAACACAAAGATGGACAGAAACAAATACAAATAACCTCGATTTAATCGAAAGGAAATTGGAAATGAAATGATGCAGGGAACAGTAAACAATAAACAGTAAACAAATGGGGTAACTTTTGCTCCCATAAGAAAACCTAACACAGAGTAACTTTTATTCAAGACTGGTACAGCCTTTTAAACTTGAATAAAGTCAGACAAATACAAAGACAAACAATCTAATAGTGGGGGGAAAACAAGCGCAGGCCAACAACTCAACTGTCTTCATAGTAGATTTAGCAGAATATGGACTTGAGGAGAGGGGGGGGGGGGGGGGGGGGGGGGGGTTGAAGATGGAGAAACTGGGAACATGAAATTAAGAAAATATATTACAGATATGAAAACTCTTCACTAGCTGCATAAGGGAACCATCGCAATCCCTTTTGAAGGCAGATATATATTTGTAGTGCCTGCTCCGAGGCCTTTTGTCCACTGGATCGGGACTCATCAGGGAGACACGGCTGGTTGTGTCTGCGCTCCTGGCGTCAAATAGAGACACACCACAGTCCATAATACCGTGGTGTTCTCACCACCAAGGGTGCAAAAAAGAATCCAATAGCACCCCAAAACAGCCAGTGAAGGGTATAGTAAATGAAACCAAACGAAAGTGTAGGGAGGAAAGAAGTTGCTGAAAAACTAGACATTATGCAAATAGTATAAAATGTAGGGGACAGTCTTTGAGCCCATGCTTGAGTTTTCATATCTGTAATATATTTTCTTAATTTCATGTTCCCAGTTTCTCCATCTTCAACCCCTCCTCCCCCCCTCCTCCTTAAGTCCAAATTTTGCTAAGTCTACTATGAAGACAGTTGAGTTGTTGGCCTGCGCTTGTTTTTTCCCCCACTATTAGATTGTTTGTCTTTGTATTTGTCTGACTTTATTCAAGTTTAATAGGCTGTACCAGTCTTGAATAAAAGTTACTCTGTGTTAGGTTTTCTTATGGGAGCAAAAGTTACGCCATTTGTTTACTGTTTATTGTTTACTGTTCCCTGCCTCATTTCATTTCAAAACTGATTTTGAATTTTTTCTATGCAGGGTACAAAAGACTGAAGGATTTTAGAAATCAGGGTCACCACTGTCACACACTACACTCCATCACAAACACAGCATGTTCACTTCATATGTATGCATCTACCCCATTCATTCAAAGGAGAGACTGAGGAAACAAGAATCCACTTTTTTGTACTCCCTTTACCAAAACAAAACAATGTTTCACATGACAATCAACATTAAACAAAATATCATTTAAGTTTTTTTTTTACCAATTTTTGTTTCAATTTTCCTAAAAAAAAATATTACAAATTATTTCCCATTAATTTCCTTTTTTTCATGTACATCATATAAAGTATTGCATTTCTCTTTCTGTTTGTTCTCACAATAAACGGTTACACAGGAATGTCTTTCTTGTACAAAAGTTCCACTAGCGGGAATCAAACTCTCAGGAGGTAGGTTCAGTCCACTGGTTGGATGCTGAGGTTTTCTGGGAAGAAATCCCAAGTCCTACCGTTTGGTATGGAACATGTAATTTTTCTTAATTATTTTTTAAAGACATTATATGACAAACCATGGTAACACATCATACTCATGAATTTGTAGCATTCCATTTCCAGCACATTCCTACTTACAGTGGGGATACAAAGTTACATATTAATCTCAAAAAACGATTTGTATTTTTTTTGTATAAACCAATTATGTGCTTGCACAAAATGCTTCTCATTACACAATCTCATTCCGTTTACTTTTTTTTTTTCACGAATCACATCAAAGTTTGTGAATAAATCGTTTATATTCACTGATGAATAATTTTGCTTTTCTGTTTATTTATTATTCCCCAAATGGCAGCTTACCTATAGGGAATCAATATCCCTAGCAGACTTCTGTCTGCACTACATCGATGACCACTCTCAGGTCGCTTGGAAAACATAGTTTTCCCATTCAGCCCCCAAGGTTGAATAAGACGCCTATCCTCATGTTTTGCACCTGGTCTGCCATACTAGACCTTGGCCTGTGAATAGACCCCCCTCCCTGGGGGGATTTCTGAGTGTATTTTTCTGAAACCTTGTTCATTTTGAAATTCGATGGCATATGTTACCCCAATGTAACCAGGTTATTTCAGGATATACAAGCGTTACAATGTAGTAGCCCTATCGACGGCGGCTTTTTAGGGGGTGCGGTTACTTAAACTCTCTAATTCACATTTCATCTCGTATATGTATCATAAAATTTGGTACGCAACAAAAGAATATTGCATAAGCTCTCTGCTCATGTAATTTTTTACAACTTTAAAGGGAAATAAAATCTTATCTTGTATAAATAAAACTGTTAAGATGCATCAAAATGCAGTGCTTAGAAAGTAGGTCAATGTTCATGATGTCTCTGACTGTAGAGAATATCTTACCCTATTGACTTGCAATAGATCAGCCATCTACAAGGACAGCATCAGCAGAGGTGGTGGTTCTTCTGCATCAGGATCCGTGGCATGATCTTCACACAGAATGTCCACCAGCTCTCTCTGCGGGATGGCTCCCCAGTCCACTGGATTTGGAGCCCGGAGTCATCTTCTTGCCATCCTTTCCCCAAAGGGCTTGGGATGTCAGGATGTTGTATATGTGCACATTTCCATAAGAGTGCCTGGTAGTTTGCTCTCTCAGTTTGAAACTTGAGGGATGTTTTGCATGGTGTCTGTTCTATCACAACCAGAAAGAGGCCCCAACCCTCCTCCAGTCTGGAACTTTTCTAAGCACAAGTTGTTTTCCTTTGTTGCCCTCAGGAATCTCAAAATAAGCCAGATGAGGTCCATGTAGCAAGTCCACAACTGAGCTGTTTAGCCAAGTAGTCCATCTCTCACTTTGGCTTTGAGGAGGGAATACTGATCATACAGCTGTTGGCAAGCAACATTTTCCAATACAGACTGTAGACTGTCCTTGCTTGGATGTGAAAGAGTAACTGTTGCACTACACACACCTGGGAGAAGTTCTTCAACTTCATCTGTGGTCAGAAATTTTACTAACAGTTGCCTCTCTAGTGTCTCAAGGACAAGTTTGTGGACACACAGTGCACGATCATGCTTGCCAGCAAACACTTGTCCAGTCGACCCACTTGCACAGATGGCAGACTGAATGACTATTTCAGCAAGCCCAGTTCCACTCATCAATTTGCCAACAGCACCCAGGAAGGAGCAGATGTATGGAAGCTTCCTAATCTAACAAAGTTATCTTGAAATAGACTGTTCTACCATACTGTGTTGTATGCTTTTCTCGCTACAGCCAAGTCAAAAGTAACTACTATGACATCTTGCCCGACTTGCTGTGTTGCTGCCTGCGACACTTTAAGAATGTGTTTCCATGTAGTCGACAGTTGACTGCGTCATGTCTGTCATTTCTCTTCCTGTGAGTGATACCCACCCTCCCCACGCAGGTACTAATTGGTTCCCATCTTTAACCTCAATTTTGGAGAAAATCCACTGAAAGTCAGCAACGATAGCTCAAAAGACTGCCTCTGGGATTGGGAAATGAGTGTCCACAATTTGCAGCTTGGGTTCTACCTTTTCTTTAGCAAAGCAGAGCGGCAAATTATGGGGTTCATATTGCAGTGAACACTGACGGTTTTGAGGAACAGGGGGAGGAGAAGAAGCACTGTCATCTGCTGTGTCGTCTGTCACCTCTTGAAGAACAATACCATGAGTGGAATGGGTAGTGTCAGCTCCTGATGGAGTTTACTGATTTAAGTAAAAATTATCCCAGCAGAAATGAATAACTTTGTTTTGTCTCAAGTGCACTGTTGAAGGAAGTAGACTTCCACACTGAAGGACAGAGTTGGCCATAGCAGTCTCAAGCTGTGCATTGGTTTTGTATCCAGCAACATGGCCAAAACAGTTCAACAGACTTACTACTTCAGCGCTGCCCCTGACGTGTCTGATAGATGTGCCAAGCAGAACATGTTTGGGCATTTTCCACTTCCCGCCTGTCAAAGAGTAACATATGTCCTGGCCAGTTAAGGATGCTAGTCTGCTGACTTTTGGCTGCCCAACAGTACCATTGTTTTTCCCAGAAAGTAGACTCTTCAGAAAGTCTGTTAGAATATCAGGAGGCTTAAATAGCATCAGTCTGAAGGTACCTCTGCAGTGGAGGCCATGGCATGTTAGGAGCTGCTCTAAAAGCATCCAGGACATTTCGGTGAAGGAAATAAGCACACTCTTTAAGACGCCTCTTCTGAAGCAGCTGACACAAAAGCTGTCTCAGCCGCCTGACCTCGGACAAGTTCATCACAGTAAACTAGTACACTGTGATGATTTGGTGTCCAGAATTTGATTCTGAAGCCAAAATAAGTTTGTAAGTCTTGTAGCCTGGGTTGTAGAAATGAGGGAAGTGTTGCTGCATGTAGCCACAGTACTTCTCTTTCAGCAGAGTCATCCTCTTCACCTGCGCTCCTCTGATCAATACAGTGTCAATATACTCACATATGTAGTCAAATGCACTCTGGTGTGCCCGTAACTGCCCAGCAATCTCCTGATCTGTGGCTGTTTCTTGATGCCTGTTTTCAGACCGTACATAGTTTTTCCTATAAGCCTCGTCATAGTGAGCTTCACGAGCAACAAGATTTGAATCCTGATAAAGTGTGTTAAAAGTTTTTCAAAAGATGGAAGTCCCTTTGAAGCTTTCTGTTTGAATTTCTTTTTGCAAAAAATACAACTCTCTTTTGGCAGCAATGGTCCAGAATGTAGTGGTAGCAGTCCTCTTGGGTTTGGATGGTCCTGCAACCTCTTCACTATCTGCATGGATTTTCCTTTTCCTGGCAAATATCACATTGGTGTAGCACACATAACAGCCTCTGGGATAACCATGGTGTGCAAAGTCCAAGTCTTTGGTATACATTCACAAATGTGATTAGTCTGTGGCATGCTACATCTGAAATACGTCTCAAATGGAGGGACTTCTCAATAGTTCTTTTACTTTCTTCAGCAAGTGATGTAACAGTCTTTTTTCTTTTCTGTTGTTTTTTAAGCGAATAATACATGTTCTTCCATCACTTGAACATTTCTTTTGTGCTTTGGTGTGCTTTTAAAAGCGGTTGTTCATCTGCCATGCTGTAAAGCTAGATTCATACAGCAGATCTGTCCCATTGAGAGAGTGACTCACTCTTAATGAGTGTGTGGTTCTGTACATCCAGAATTGCCCATTTCCAGTGACCTGAAGCCAACAACACAATACCAAGCACGCCTTTTAGTGGTTTATTTTGTCAAACAGCATGCTATAAATAATAGTGGAGGAGGACAAAAAAGTAAAACAAACGAGGTATCCTAGAAGTGGCTGCCACACGACCTTGAAAGAACGATGCCAAAGCGTCGTGAGCAACATCATCAGAAAAGCGCACCTTGCACAGAGAGTGCGAGCATTGCCTGCTATGCTTCTTCTGTCTGCACATGGGCTTAGCAGAAGAAAAATCGCGATTACTATCTTACAGGTTAGGCAAAGTGGCTGTTTCAGATAGATCTGGTCTAGGCGTTGAAAGATAACTGGAACAATGCAGGCACAAACTGGATGGAACTTGACACAGGATGGGCAGGCGAGTTCTGGCATGCATGTGTGTGTGTGTGCACGTGTGTGTGTGATAGATCTATAGCTTTTCTTTGTAGGGCCTGTGCTTTTTTTTTCACTGTCTTTCAATGTCACACCTGTCAGACTTAAACAGAGGTTTCAGTACTCGCAGTTTGTTTCACATTTTAGATCAAAAGGAGCACCTCAACTCATGTGTGATGTGCACAGAAATATTATCATTGTATAGTAAGACACAAACAACAGAAAGATGAAGTAATCCCATTCAGAAAGAATCACACGGAGACTGATGTGCCGCTGGTCACCACGTGCAGAAGAAAGGAACAGCACACGGCTGTGGTTCAGTGGTATTACCAATTTCAGCTGTTAGCAATTTGGATGGCCATAGCAGAACATCGTTGCAGTACCTTCATTTGTAGGAAAGCAACATAAAAATGAGCTGATCCATGCAGGAAAATTATTTCTGATTCCATTTATGTTCAAACAATGAGATGTTAAAGCAAACAATCTGTGATAATCATGCAGTGAACACCCCTACCCTAAAATGCAAAATAGTAGGCGCAAAGAGGGGAAAATGTGCTATTTGTGCTGCTCTCACTGCCAAAATAACCCGTTTCCCTGAGGGTAACATGTCAGTTGTTTCTTCCTTCATAATGAGTTTTACAAAAAAACAAGTCAAAAGTACCCCAAGAGGGGGGGAGGTTTCCCTCCCCCAGATCTTGGACTATACAGATCAGGAACACACCTGTCCTACAAACAGTGAACAATCAACAACAAGGGAACAATCAACAACAGTGAACAATCAACAACAACACTGTTCACATATGGTCTAACATAGTGGCCACACTTGAAAAATTCTCTGTTTTCAAAATCTCACCTGCACGCCACAGTATGAAAATTCACATACGTTTTATAATCAATACATTCACACATAACATTTCTTGTCAGGACAGACTTGTGAGTTGACTTCAACGTAATGACATAAACATCATAAGGATCTGTGATCAATGAATGCTGAATGTAATGACATATACATCATACAGGATCTGTGATCAATGAATGCTGAATGTAATGACATAAACATCATAGAGGATCTGTGATCAGTGAATGTTGAATGTGATGTACATCATACAGGATCTGTGATCAATGAATGCTGAATGTAATGACATGTACATCATACAGGATCTGTGATCAATGAATGCTGAATGTAATGACATGTACATCATACAGGATCTGTGATCAATGAATGCTGAATGTAATGACATGTACATCATACAGGATCTGTGATCAATGAATGCTGAATGTAATGACATGTACATCATACAGGATCTGTGATCAATGAATGCTGAATGTAATGACATATACATCATACAGGATCTGTGATCAGTGAATGCTGAATGTAATGACATATACATCATACAGGATCTGTGATCAGTCAGTACTGAATGTAATGGCATATACATCATACAGGATCTGTGATCAGTCAGTGATTAATGTGATGTCACATGTGTCATACGGGATCTGTGAGGAATTCACAATGAGTATGATGTCACATGTTACACAGGATCTGTGAAGAATGGATGATGAATATGTCACACTTGTCATGCAAGATATGTGAGGAATGGTGATGAATGTGATGTTACATGTGTCATACAGGAATTGTTGGAGGAGAAGTTGGACAGTGTGGATCATGAGCTGGGATCCCTCCGCATGACTCTCAAACGTTACCAGGTTCTCAAATCTACCATGTGACGTTGACAGCATTTTAGGCCCGACGGACTGAAAAGTCTTCTTCACTGCTTTGTGGGTCTAAACCACCAAAGAAGAAACGTTACTGACAGTAGTAAGAGCTGATAATATTCTCTGGACTGTGCTGTAGTGATTTCTGGGGCATTGGAATCCAGTGTGCTGTTCGGTACATTTTGTTGTTGTAGAAACAAAGAAGGTATCGGTGAATATCCATTTTCTTGTCATTAGTAATTGTTCTCTTGTTTTCTTTATTTTACAGGTAAAATCTTATTCACTATCACAGTTTTCATACAAGACTGAACTTAAATTGAGAATTATCTTTTTTATTTTTTTATGTGCAAAATACATGGATTAGAGCATTACAAATATTGTTTTAAGCTAATACTATATTTTCATGAGATCAGATCATATTGGTACAGTTTCTGTTGAACAGAAAAGCCATAAATTTGTTGCCAGATGAGGTACATATAGCTTGATAGATATGCAAACATGTTGTAGGTTTATTATGTATAGAGAGCTATGCAAACATGTTGTAGGTTTATTATATATAGCGAGAGAGACACTATTGAAGTAAAAGGCAAAACAAGCAGGGTAAACAAATATAATCCAATATTTCAAGCGCTGCTCTTTTTCAAGGATGACAGACTGTAATCACATCAAAAGTGGAGTGACATCATTGGGTCGATGCTAAAAGAAAACTTGTCATGACAGTAGTGTCATCACCAAGTGATGCAAAGTGTAAATTATACACCATCTTGTTATTATTTTGTCACTCCTCACCTCCACCGGTATACTTACAGCCCCCTGTTTTTTGTTGTTGTTTTTTTTTATTACCCTCTCTCTCTCTCTCTCTCTTGGGTTTTCATTATGTTAGTTGTACCAGAGGGAACAACTGAGTCACTATTAAATGCAAGGGAACTCAGTATGTGTAACTAATGATTAGTCATGTGTGTTCAGGCTTTGTGGATGCTTTGTTTGTAGCTTTTGAATCCAGAATTTTTTTCTGACATCTCTATGATTCTGACATCTCTATGAATGTCACTGTCTATGTACTGTTTTTCAATTGGCATACAACGTATGTCTTGAAGTGAGTGGTTGTGCATGTTGAAATGTTGTGTGACGTGAGTGCCTGTATTGTTCTGGATGTGTGACCTAAGTATGTAGAAGTGTTGTTTGAGCGAGTTGCATGTTTCTCCTACGTACTGAGCCCCCTTGCGTTTGGTGCAGTAGAGCAGGTACATGATGTTTTTTGTGCTGCAGGACATCTCTTTGCAAATGGTGAATGTCTCGCCACTAACGTCACTGGTGAACTGACGTGCCTATACTACATGCCTCTTACAGATAACACGGCATTTTCTGGTACATCTGTGGCTTCCCAGGTTGTCAGTGGAGGGTTCTTGTGGGGGAAGCATGGAAGGCATCAGGATGTTTCGTAGACTAGTTGAATTCCTTTCTCCTACTATGGGGAGCTCTGGCATGGCTTGTCTCATCCTGTTGCTTTAATGTAAGGCTGGTTGCTGTTGTTGCAGCCACTGACGTAGAGGAGGGTTGGCATTATATATGTTGACATTATTATATACTTTTTTCTTTGATTTATTTATTTATATTTATATAAAAGCAAATACAGCTGTAATCCAAACTGAATACAACATAACATTCAAGTGAAATGCTTGTATTATGAGTTTTGAATCCTCAACAAGTTTCAATCTTGTATCATGCCACCTCTCATTCCTGTACCTCAGGCAGCAAAGAATTTAGAAATGGTACTTTTGGAATGTTTTTATATAGAACAAGTATCATGTACAGACTCCTCTTTCTTGTAACACCACAAGGCCAAAATGACCAACTTGCTATAAACAGCATCAAGCAGTGTCATTTTGCATGGTTCCCCAGACCTACAGCGTTTATGGTTCTTAGCTTATTTTGCGATTGCCTAAGCATGATTGCCACAACATATTCTCACCCATTTAAATGTCTGAATTGTTTTTTTGAATTGTTTCTTATTTACATTCAGACAGGAATACATAGCAAATTTGCATGAAAAAAAAGTTACCATATAATTCTGAATTAACTAGTGACCAACACCCATCTCCATTATTCCATACTGCTCCCTCCCCATTCCCAAGCCTGCCCCTCCACAATTATATACCCAACCTCCTCCACTTTTCTTTCCGTTCCCATGCTTGTAACTCCCCAGCTCTCTCCCTTTTGTATAATTTATGTCCTGAAGGACTTGTTTTTCATGTTAAATTGTGAGAAGCTGTTGTTTTTTATTCTGCACAGTTTGGGCATAAGATGATATGTATATCATGTCAGAGACCAAAGTTTGATACCTATTTTATTTTGATCTGAAAGCTAAAGGGGAAATACAATGACAGGTACAGGATTTTTCAGATCGAAGTGCAAAGTTCTTTTCATCTTGCACATAGTTGTGATGCTGGATATGAAATTGAAAGATGCAATATCATGCCTTAATAATAAATAAAAACTTGGAGTACCATGCCTGATTAAAGAAATCAAACTTGTAATGTATGTGCAAGTAAAGAAATCAAATTTGTTGTATTGTGCCTGAGTAAAGAAACCAAACTTGTAATATTATGCCTGAGTAAAGAAATCAAATGTGTAATATTATGCCTGAGTAAAGAATCTACGTAAAAGTAGACAGAAAAGAGTTAATTTACTACTAAAAGTAATAGTATGATATATGAACTCACTAAGGGAGACTACCCCTATTGGGCTTGAAACCTTTATCATTGTAAACCTTAATGTGGTGTTCTCATTGTCTTCTTCTTTGCTTCAAAATGACCTGTTCAGAATGACCATGTCCCTTTATACTACTGGTTGATAACACGAAGCTTAGATAACTTAATTTCTAAAATAAATACTGTACAGTTGTCCAAAATGCCTTCTTTTATTTTTTCATAAACACTCTGTGGTTTATCTTTCAGAGTAAGCATTAAAATGATGAGATCACAAAATTTAGTGCCTTCATGGATAAATACTACTAAAACATTGCTGCCTGTCACTAACATTCCTTGCTGATGATCTATGAGTGTGCTGTTGGCCATGCATTATGTTGTCTTTTGTATGTGAGTGTGAGTATGTTAGTGCACGCTTGCATTTGTGTATGTGTATACATTATGAGTGTTTCTTTATGTAAGTGGGTATCTGATCTTGGACAGGGACTGGTAAGATGGGGGGGGGGGGGGGGGGGGGGAGTCAAAGAGAGTGACAGAAAAAAGGAAATTTCAGACATTGAATTTCCTGGTGGGAATACAGTTTACACAGGAGAGGTTCGCAGCATCGCTGGTCATCTCTGTTCAAGTTGCTGGAGATCAGTTTATTTCTCTCCTACATTCATTCCCAACATTTCACATAGTGATTAAAGAACATGATGGTGTTAAATCCTGTGTTTGATTTGTAAATTTGATTTGTAAATCTGTATTTCAAATATTAGACACTGTAAATACTGGGAGATATTTAAAACTTCGTTTGTGGCCATCCTGCATGCATCATTGGACAGTTTTGTACCAGCTGCTGCTACCTGCCAATTATTTGTGTGCTGTGATATGTGTATGATTTTGCTGTAATGCAAATTGAATGAATGTCAGCTATAGTTTATATTGGTAATGAACTGAAGTCCAACTCACTGGCTGCACTTCTTTAAAAATACCTGCACTGATGAGTTGCTTAGTTGATGCAACAAGTGTGCTCTATATACCCACTGTGCTGCCGAGATTAAAAGGTTCTGTGTATATACTGAAACAAACCCTACATCAATTTGCTGAGACGGATGGAATGGAGATATGAGTTGAGTTTGGGATGTATATAGTGTGAAAGAACTATAGAGGTAATACAACTGACAAATCCATAGTCACTTTAAAAAAAACATCAGGGAATGTATTTTCTCTTGACGAACAGGACACAGAGAAACCCAGACATGAAAAAGAGCAGAAAGTACAAAACTTACAGACACTAGAGCATAAAACACACCAAAAAAACCCACACCCTACTAACTTTATTATTCTTATTATCTCGATAAGTGTTAACATCACCATTATCTCCATCACTACTATCACTATCATTATTACCAATTATATATTTATATATATATATATATATATGTAGAGAGAGAGGGGGGGGGGGGGGGTTGTATTTTTTTTTATTTTTTACTATTACCATTAGTATAGCTGTTGTCACAACTTTATAACTGTTGCAAATGTTGTGTTTACTACTATTTTTGATATAATCATTATTCTTTCTAATATTTACGACATTCCAACTTATCTAGCCTCCTATAACATCACTATCATTACTATATGGTTACAAACATGATTATTATTAAACTATTAATGTACATAGAATGCTTAGTAATATACCTGTTAGATTCCATCCTTCCCATGATTTATGATTTCCTTCTCTTTGCTCTTCCTGTCCTCCCCCTCCCTGTCCTTCTTTTTCTTCCTCCCTTCCCTCAGTATTAGTACTACTATTATCATTACTATTATTTCCTTTTGCTTATTTATAATATTTCTGTATCATACTTTTAGTGTCAGTACTATTAATACTATTACCGTTATTATCATCATTATTATCAATACCGTTGTTAGTATTGATATTAGAATCATTACCATTAACATCACCATCGTCATCGCCACCAAGACTGTTGCCACGGCAACTATGCTGTCTGACAATCCTCTAACCTTTCTCCCATACTGCAACTGCTATTGCCATAATATCACCAAAAGTGGTAGTAATCCTGTCTTTATTTTTTCAATATTTTGGTCATCATCATTATCATTCTTTATATTTTCAATATTCTGGTCATCATCATTATCATTATTCTTATCAGTATTATCATTATCATCATTTAGTACCTCGAATCACACATTGTCTCCTTCCTGGCAGCCTCGTTTTCATTCAATACCCATTTTGCGCCGAATTGGAGGAAGACAAGTGATTGCTCGTTCATTTTCCTTGTCCTGAGGTGTTGTTGTTTCTTGCTTGAAGAAGACCTAAGAGGTCAAAACGTGTCATGTTTTGTCTTGTGATTTGTTTGTCAACGTTTTTTGGGCAGAGCTTTAGCAATAATTTTTCAAATTTTCCAAGACACTTAGTAAAATTGTCCAGTGTTACATGTAAACATACACTGAAATGTAACTTCACTGGGAAAAAAGTGGAAGAGGAAAAAAAGCCATTAAAGAGAGGTATGTGACATACATACAAGAAAAAAAATGCTCCATAAACTGCATGTAACCAAGACAAAACAGACAAACACAAAACCACCATATTTACATATTCAGTAAAAGATACTGTTGTGGCACTGTCATATATGTATATACAAGTATGTATCAGGTTAATTAAGACATGACGTTCTCACCCTCAAAGATGAGGTAAAGAAAGGTCTTATTGATATACCAGTGAAAAAAATTGAGGTTTTGCTCATTTCTTTCCCTTTTTTTTTTTTACTATGAGGTCTTGATGCAAATGATGGCGCAGTCTTATTAAACTTTATTTATTATCAAATAATATCTGTTTGTCTTGTTCTGTTAAAATGACTTTGTGTTATAGTCGGTATCACTGCTGTATAATTATGTTAAATTTAGTATACTTCTCTTGACTACTTGCATACTTGTCTTGACTATCATATCAGATGGTTAGATGTAATAGCTAAGGCAAAGTGTGTTGCAGTCAGTTAATTCCTTTGTATTGTTCCCTGGTTCTTTTATTCTAGCAGTAATCATGCTTTCCTGTTCTTGAGGTCATTTGTAAATAAATGTTAGTTCTTGCTACCCTGAAAACTAATTCAGTATAATATAGGTTTTGAACAAAAAATTGTTTTGGCTCATCCTTCAAACACCTCTAAAAGAATGTTGTAATCCCCAATTCCCAAAGCAAACGAGAAGACCAAATTTTGATGGTTGTTTGGGGGGCAACTTTGTTCACTTTGTCTGCATGACAGCATAGGTCTTTCAAGGCAAGCAAGCTGGCAAAAGTGAGTAATAAATGTCTGAGGATTCTCAGAAGATTTTTAAAAAAAAAGAAAAACAGAACAAATATCAACAACGTTTTGGTCGTAGACCGTCTTCAGGACTTGTGACATAAAAAGAAAAACAAATAATACGTATAGGAAATGACGTATGAAAACATATACGTAAACGGACAATGACGTGCTTAAAGGTGTGTGTGTGCGCATGCGCCTGCGTGATTGCATGCGTGCCTGCGCATGGGCGTGAGCGCGCGCATTTGTGTATGTGTGTGCACACACGCGCGCGAATGTGTAATGGGGAAAAGGAAAATTCAGCATCCAATCCCACTTCAACTTGAGGAAAAAGAGAGGCAGATAGAGAGAAAAGGCAAACAGAACCAGAGATAGAGAAAAAGAGAGAGTGGTAGAGGAGTCTTATGTTTGGAAGGGGGCGCCTGAGAGTGTATAAAAGAAACTGAAAGAGTGGTAGAGGAGTCTTATTCTTGGAAGGGGGCACTTGAGGGTGTGTATGAGGGGGAAAAATAAAAATAAAACGGGGGTGGAGGATAGGGAGTTGGGTGGAAACTCCTTTAAAAATATATATATATAATATATGTATGTATAGGTGCATATGGATTGTTCACATGTGTCTATGAGTATGCATACCTGGATGGTGGAGATGGTGTTTGGGGTATACTTATTATGCTCTGCATGTGATGTTATAGATATGCTATGGGGTGTGAATGTAAATATGGTGGGATGGGGAAACTGGGGGAGGGGGTGTAGAGAGAAAGGGATGGAGGACAGATCGGGGGGAAGGAAAGCAAGGGCAAAGATCCTGGACTCCATGAATTTTCTTTCTGGGGCTGAGGAGTGGTTTTGCCAAACAGCAGTGACAGACATATGGGTTTGGCTGAGGCAGTCAGCATTGAAATGAATCCCCACTGGTGTTGGATGTGACAACTGGATGGCTCTGAAGTGTTCCACAAAGCGTTCGTTGAGGGTACGATATGTTTCCCCAACGTACAACTATGAGCAGAGGCTACGTCTCAGTATGTACACCAGGATGGTGGACTGGCAGGTGAAATTGGATTGGACACTGAATTTTCCTTTTGGGCCAGTGATGCTGTTGATGTTGGCACTGAAAGTGCAGGTTTTACATCCAGGTTGATTGCACGGGTAATTTCCGGCTGAAGAGTTGGTGTTTTTACTGAACTTGGTTCGTACCAGGTGGTCACGAAGGTTTTTGTCTCTCTTGTAGGCGATGAGGCGAGGCTTGGGGAAGATCGATTTCAGCTTTGGATCAGACTGTAAGATTTTGAAAGAGGATGTTTTTGAGAGGAATATTATGGAGGTGGTAGACAAGTGTCTGCATCAGATTTGGACGTCAAGGCTTCTGACCGGGAGACACGAGTTTGCTCGAACAAGAGCCTCTTGAACAATGGTATGTGGATATCCACGTGTCTCAAAAAAGGATGCCATATCCAGTGCCTTTGCTTCAAAGTCCTGGTCTCACTGCAAAGGCGTTGGAGATGTAGGAACTGGGAGAAGGGAATGTTGTCTTTTGCAGGGCATGGATGACTAGATGAATATAATAGATAAGAATGAGAATCTGTGGGTTTGTAGAAAACAGAAGTTGACAGGTGTTTTGAGTCAGCTGAGATGGACGGTTGGATACCCAAGAATGAAACAGTGGTCTCCGAAATCTCGTAGGTGAAGCGAAGAGCTGGGTGGAAATTGGAAACAAATGTTATGAACTGTAAAAGGTCAGATTTTGAACTGAATGTTCCACAATTGGCAAATGGCAAAAGTGAGATTTGATTTTCATTGCATCTGTTGCTGTAACCCGCTGATTTGTAAGCAGCGCCGATTTGTAAGCGCTTACAAATCGGCACACATTGCATGACTTGTAAAACCGCCGATTTGTAAGCAGCGCCGATTTGTAGAGCGCTTACAAATCGGCGGACTAGGCCCCCACCGATTTGTAAGGGCTGCTTAGAAATCGGCGGGTGCTTTACAAATCGGCGGGTTAAGCCCCCCACCCCACCCCCACCCCCCACTGTTTTGTAAAGCCCTTTACAAAATAGCGGGTGCTTTATATCCTGTTTCTTTGGATTAAAACGATAAACTGTTATTACACTTTCAGTGATTGTTCCTACAATTTTGATGACTTTCTATTTCATCAAAACGGCAGACTGAAATGCGGTGTGTGTGTGTGTTTCATGTGTGTGTGTGAGTATATGTGTATGTATATCAGTTTGTGTATGTAAGCTGGTACATATGTGGGGGGGGGGGGGGGGGGGGGGAGTAAACAGTCTATTTCTTTTGCCCTGACTCACTCACACAATCAAATTTCGAAGTCAAAAGCAGAGGACATTGTTGGCATGTTTTTATTCATATTTGTTCATTTCTGTAAACGTTACATGAACGACAAAGTGAACTAGAATTGTTTGTTTTTAAACGCAGTTTTAAGTACATTTTACAGTCGATAATATAAACGCAAATTTCCACACTCAAATGAAAACGAAATCGTAACTCAGCTTAGGTGAAGAGAATAGTGCAAGAGAATAGGGAAAAGTTAAACTAGCGTGCAGTTTTCATACTTTCACCAGAATATTTCACTAAAAGAATAGATATGATTGCCAGACACAATCAATAAAAAGGCAATGCAGGAAAATTATTCGTGGATGCTGAAAATGTTATTTGTAAAAAAAAAAAAAACAACAGCCGTTCACATGTTTAATCAAAATTTAGTAGTGGACAGATGAAAGTGAAACCAAAAAAATCATACGCTTCCTCCCTCTTGGAATTGTGTGCATCAAAGCAAAGTTAAATCATAATTACACGTCTTTGTTATCTTTTATGACCACAGAAGGATAATTGCCCATTTTGATACATAAACTGGACTTGAAACAAGCATAATTTGTTTAATTTTACAAGTTGTAACGGACAAATTCCAGACCCGTTGCGAAAAAAATCAACTCGCAACTCAGAAGTGTGTCCTAGATTCAATGTCAGTGATTCCATTGGTCAAAGGTCAGCTTGACCAATCAGATTCACTGCGTGAACTTTGCAAAGCGAAGCGTAATGTTTCTTTTAGTAATAATAATAATAACTTTATTGTCCCACACACAAGGGGAAATTTTGGCTGCTTCCCCTGGGAGGCGCGTCGTTACAGTGCAGCGCCACCAAGGAAATAGGGAGTGAAGTGCCTTTCTGAAGGACACAACTCTGAGTGCACCAGCGGGAATCGAACCCAAGACCTCTAGATTGAGAGTCCAACGCCTTACCAGTTACACCAATGCACCTCCCTTAGTAGCGGGCTTTAAACACAACATATTGAAGAAGATGCTCCTGGTGTTCACATCATCTCTGCAACACTCGATGTTATAGTGAACAGACTCGGCATGCAGTATAGGACTGTAGATAGATAGAGAGACAGACAGACAGGCAGGCAGGCAGGCAGGCAGAGAGAAACGGAGAGAGAAACAGAGTGAGAGAGAGAGAGAGAGAGAGCAAGGGGGGGGGGGGGGGGAGTAAAATAAGTTAGTAGACTTGTCTTTTTCTCTTCGTTAGAGTGCTCCTCAAAACAACGTGTGTCAGTCTGCCATCTTGATGAGCAAAATAGAAAGTCATCAAAATTGCGGGAATAATAACTGAAAACGTATTAATCCAAAGAAGCAGGATATAAAGCGCCCGCCGTTTTGTAAAGCGCTTTACAGAACGGCGGGGGCTTAACCCGCCAACTTGTAAAGCACCCACTGATTTCTAAGCTACGCTTACAAATCAGCGGGGGCCTAGCCCGCCGATTTGTAAGCGCTCTACAAATCAGCGCTGCTTACAAATCGGCGGTTTTACAAGTCATGCAATGTGCACCGATTTGTAAGCGCTTACAAATCGGCGCTGCTTACAAATCGGCGGGTTACAGTTGCCTTTTGTCGAAAATGTCCTTATTGTTTTCTTTGTTTGCCTCTTCTTTTTTTTTATTTTCACCAACAAATTCATCAGATAGCTTACCCAGTTTTAGACTGTTTCAGAGGGAATAAGAGAATCATCTGATACTTCTCCCTGGATACCTTATTCTGGACTGCCTGAATAAACAGTATCGGAAGGAAGGCATACACAAACATGCTCTTCAAAGATAACATAGAATTAACTGCATAAGCCATGGCACAAAGCGCTAGAGGGAGCCAAAACAACAGCAATACAGAAGCAAGGCATTTGGGCCATTTCTAAAGGCCAGACAGTGAAACCAACCACTTTGCTGTACTTCAAAGCAATCTTGTTTGTCAGGAGAATAAGAAGCATGTCCGGGTTATCCTGAGCACTGCGAACACTCAGTTCATTTGGTTTATTGCCCAGTCAACCATGTGGGGCCATATCAGGGCTGTCATTTTGTCAAAAATTCACTCTTTGAGAGGGAGGGAAGAATATAGGGAATGGAGGTTTAAAACACACAGACACCACACACACACAGACACACAATGGGTGAAGGGGGGATAATTAAAATATGCAACAGCAATGCACCTGGTACTACTGATGAAAGGTGGGTGAGAAGGTGGTGAATTGGATGTTGAGATCAGGGGTTACAGGGAGACACGATGGCAGTCTTAGGGTGCTTCAGTATTAAAGGTGCATGTTCCACAATTGGCAAACGGGCTATTTGTGGGTGTTTATGCCGGTGTTTATGCCGAGTGGGCAGTGTCCCCCGAGTGCCAACAAGATAGGAATCCTGCATGGTATGGTTAAGATGTTGCTCCTTGACTGCCAGAAGGCTACGACTTGGACATGGTTGACAGTGTGTGTAGGATGATTCAAATACAGAGCAATTAGTTGGGGTTGATGGCAGTGGATGATGTTTGAGTTGGTGGTGGCAACACAAAGAGCCAGACAGACACTCACCATGTCCATCTCCCTACACATATCAGCCATGTCTGTCCTTACAAAGACCCAGACAGACACTCTGCATGTCCTTCTCCCTACACATTGTATCAACCATGTCTGTCAAAGTGAACATCTTTGGCTGTCACTCTGCGACAACTTTTAACTTACAATAAAGGAATCCCGTCTTGTTGCCAGACTGGAAAAGGGATACTGGTATGTATAAACTACTAGAAGTAGCTAATCTACTTTTTCCCATAATGCGCATACACACAAGCACGCATGCACTCTCACTTGCTAGGTTGTTCAAACGCCTGGATACCCACTCAATTCTTCAGATATGCCACGATTGAAGAGTTGTCTGTACAAATCGTCAGAGGCTTGTCCAGGATTGGAGACCAATATTGAAGAGCAAGAGAGACCGCCTTCATCTCTAAAACACTGTTTGGCGTCATATACTTACCGTGTCAGACAGTAGCATTCTACGGCAGTTAGTTAGCTCTGAAGGCCGAATTTTTTGTATGGTTAACGCAGTAACAAGACACCCACCCTATTTCCGTCTTAGTCATAATGCCGGTGCAAACTTCCTGTTTCTCATTCAGCTACGGCCTTCCACCACAAAAGGACAGGTTTTCTAGCTCTGACTCGCCTATCTTCTGTTTTTTAGCAGATTGCTTGTGTTTAGCTTTCTTGCTTGTTCTGTTGTGGCTTGCGCTAACCCTCTTTATTACAGCTGCTTGAGGTTACGATCGCTCGCACGTCACGTCTTTTCACACTTGACGTTCGATCGATCATCCCTCCTTCGCCACGTGCTTCGCCATTTTGTTTCTACTTTGTGTTCGTCCACTCCGTGTTTGCTCCGTCCACCACAGCCCAGGATGGTGAAGGTGAACGATGGGTCGGGGGACGACACCTTTCCGTCATCCCTCTCTGCCCCGGAGGCCCAGCGTTCCGATTCCAAGGAGCAAACCGTGCTTCCATCAGTGGAAGAACGTACGGCCAACTTAGAGGGGGGTTCAATGGAGGGGACGCTTGACCATGATTGCCATCATGCCTCCTCCTCTAATAGGCCGGCGGAGTGCGTTCACAGCGTTTTGGTAGGAAGGGGCAAGCTGCACATGTTAAAGACAAAGTAAACTAAAAGATAATCAGAAAGACAAAGGGAAAGCTTCGCATAAGCTTACACGGTTTTCTCCCTCGCCCCAACACTCTCCTCCCCGTTCGCCATCTTTGCGGCATGAGTCCAGCTTGCCCTGTACTTCGTAAACGCTTATTAAGACAAACAAGGGAGAGGGTGGCCGGCGCTATGGCTCAGCACTTGGCCACCCTCTCTCCTCTCTCTATCTTGCTGAGTCACGCGGCCAGCAGTACCCAGGTATTTTCCTGCATGCTGACTGGGTGACCGGTACGAGTGACAGGTTTGCCTCGGAATCAGCACACATCACTCGCCTTGATGAGACTCAGTCTATCCGCTATCCCCCGACTGATAGCACTCAGTCTCATGGCGCTCCCCTCTACAGTACATTGGTGCAGCCATCACTAGTGTGTGCAGAGGCCCTTTTTCCGGTGGCAAGGTGGAGCCCTTTCCCTGGCAGGACCAAACTGGGCAAAACCCTGGGTCTGGCGCGCAGATCCCGACACCTCTGGACCTGCGTGAGCTGGACCCACGCCAATCGATTCGCCCTGATCGACTGGCGAACTATCCCCTAGGGGCACAGGACGTTGGGTATCGGACTTATTCTGTTCCCCACTTGGGCAACGTCCACGGTCCCATTCCTCCGGGGGGGAGGATCGACCCACAGGACATCGGGTAACCTACCTGGTCCGTCATGGCATGATCCGGATACTGGTGCGGGTGATCTTTGATCCCCCCACCACTCTGGTGACTGACATGAAGGGGGTTCAGCTGGCGCTCACTCCACTGCTCCCCCTAGGCAACCGTGGGATTACTCTCACTCGACCATGGTTCCCGCACAGACCACACTCGGGATGTGCATGCGGCGGTTACCTGGGCCCCCATGGAAATTCCGCCCCCGGGCCGCCACAGCCCACTTTCCTCCATGGGGACCGGTGGCTCTATGCCCCTCTGAGGGACCAGTGGCTTGATGCGAACACTCATCGGCTCTGCGGTCGTCTGTGGCATCCAGCTGGTTTGACCTTGGTCCGCCTCCCTCTCAGGTGCTGTCTGATTGGCATGATGGACATTCCCCTCATTTGTCTGTCGCCGATAATGGAACTACCAGAGACCCGCCCTGGCCTCTCCCATTGACCTCTGGGCTAGGGCGGGACACCTATGCACCCCAATCGTTGCTGCCTCCGGCTGAACCACCTCAACCTCCCCAGGACGACTATCTCCCACTTTTGAGGACGGTGTTGAAGAGGAATACTTCTCACTTTCTAGTGACTTCGCAGCCATTGAACAATGGCACCCCAGTCCCTTCTCGAGGGAGACCCTCCCTTCAGACTAAATCTTCTCGGTGTCACGCTTTGCTCCGGCCACCCTGCCCAAGCGTACACCCCCCAAGCTTGTCACACCTCAAATTCCCTCTTCCATATGGGAGCGTCCGGCAACTTTCTTCCGGGGTGCGCAGGTCGTCCCTCCTCCAGGGAAGAAGTCACTTTCAGCTCCGGGGGCAGCCCCTGTGGGCACTTTCCTCAGGGCCCCTCGGCAGCCCCACAATCCCTCCCTCTTTGATAAGGACAACCCTGCGGCCAGGGAACTGGCTGTTTCCCCATCTACCGCTGGTTGTTCCCAAACTCGACCCCTCCCTCTGCTGCATCTATTTCACGTAAAACGCTGGCAGAATGGGATCGCATCGCCAGATTCAGCATGCAACACGTTACGGCAAGTCACGTCTTCTTTGACCTGCTCACGCAACGTGCTGCTGAAATTTGGCCTGAGGAGGAGGACTCAGCCTCTGTGTCGTCTGACGCACCTGCCTCTGACACACAACATGAGACTGACATACGGTTCTTTCGGGACCCGATGATGCAGATGAAACGAAGATGGGTCACAGACAGAAAGATCCAGACAAGATGTGGTACCATTAGCGGAGTGAAAGTAAGTTGGCGATTTCCCATTTAAGACACACAAACCAAGCTCCGAAAACACTTCCTCTAAAAGCAGACCCCTTGGTGAAGATCTCTCACTTCCCCATAGAGGAGAGTAACCATTCAGATCACCCAGATCACCATTCAGATCACCCTTTGTCTAGGAAGCTGCTCCAAGAGCGGAATGAGGTCCCGTTTGGTGACACAGATATTTGGAGACAGATGCAGACTACAGATGGTGATTGTTTTGTGGAGAGTAACCCGAGCTGCCACTGCCTGAAGCGGAGTTTGCAGAGCAACTGGGCTGTACAGAACAGAGTTGTGAATGAATAAGGCTACCCCACCAGAAACGCCATGTTCAACAGATTGTGCAGGTTGGTTTAGAAAGCTGTAGCCAGAAAGTGAGAAAGTTTTGTCAGACTTCGGAAAAGTTTCTTGCAGTGAAACTAGCATCAGCCTAGCTTCGCGGCACAAGAGCTGCAGTTCTTCATAATTGGAAGACAGTCCCCTGATGTTCCATTGCAAGACTGTATCCATTGAGGATGAGGATTTTAATCATCCATGTCTACGTCCTCTTCCTCTTCATCATACAGAGCTTCAAACGCATTTTGCAGTTTGAGCTCCGCTTTTTTTTTTAGCCTGTCTGGTGGAGTTGGAAGTTTCTTCTTCTCTGGAGGGGAAGAACCCAATGGTCTTGATGGCATTGGTCGAGGGTTTCCCCTGCACTCCACCAACTGGAAGCCGTTGGGAGATGGTCTCGGCTTGGAGGCCGTCTTGGGACAAACCCCTCGCTGGGCAGCCCACACATCCGCAGGCTTAGTGGATGCACTGGAGGTTGCACCCTTTGGTGGGTTTAAGGCCCCCACCAACGGCCGTTTTTTCTTGCAATGTTTTCGAAGCCGGAAGACATTTAAGCGATTCAAGACCACATGGGTCTGTCTGAACACTGGTTTCTACCTGCGGTGCTCTAAGTGATTTTTTGACCACTGTCGAGAAAAGGAGTGGGGTTCCCTTCTGCTCCTGCACCAACTTTTGGCTTCAAAGAACGAAATCTTTTTTTCTGTTTTTACGCGCTGGATTTCGCTTTCTACTCGCCAAACAGGGCAGTCTTTTGAAGAGGAAGGGTGGTCACCATCACAATTCACGCATTTCACGGATTCACATCCACCATCATGAACTGCTTTGCTGCAGGTGGCACCTCCTCTCCCGGGCATTTCTCCTTGACAGTCCAAATCGTTGACATCTGAAGCACCTCAGTGGGGATGGCACATACAGGGCTACTTTTACTCTTAGGTACCCCACCTTTATGGACTCTGGAAGAGTCGGTTTAGCAAAGGTGAGGAACAGAGTGTTGGTTGGTTTTCTCTCCGCACCTTTTCGAAAAGTCACCCTCCTGACCTCTACCACTCCTTGATCAGCCAACTCAGCCTTTATCAAACAACTCTCGGCAACAGATGACACCTTTCAAGGGGTTTAGACTTTTGTGAGGGGGACACTTAAATCGGGTAATTGACATGACTTGCTGATTTCAATAAGTTCTCCGAGTGGGCTTTTCGGTCAACCTGCACGAGCAGGGAACCATCCCTCAACCTCTTAACTGATTTCAGCTCTGCGCCTGCAAGATCTTTTAGCCCCTTTGCAGCAACAAAGGGACTCAACTTGGTAATAGGTCATTCGCTATCCGCCGACTGACCTCGGTTGATTGACCCTTGGGGAGGGATCTGCCACCAGGGGCCGTACTTGCATGTTGTGGGTAACGGAGAAGTTACCTTCTACCTCGTTGTAAGCTCGAAGATCCGTTACTTGCAGATCCATATGTCGAGAGTAACCTTTAATCTTGTGGTTAGCAGTGGGTGAGGGGTGGGTAATGTACAACGAGGATAGGGCATGAGTTCGCCGTGGGTTAGATCAAAACAAAGCCATTGGACACGTTCAATGATCACGAACTTCACGCAGAATTAAGATTTTGTCGTCTCAACATCTTTCAGATGACAGACACTCTCCGATAAGACATTGAATTTGATTTGAACAGACTGAGACACGGAACTCGGCCCCTGCTCTACAAGTGTGTCTGTAGCTCCCAAGTTCGTCTGCTACGATAGTTGGCTTAGCTCTTGGTGTGTGTGTGTGTAGGCTAAATCTGTCTTCGTGCCTGTGTGTGTCACTGTTACTTTGTGTCAGTGTGTGTATGTGCGTGTGAGTGTGACTTCATCATGTTTATGGCCTTTTAATAGTTTTATCAAACTTGTTTTTAGTTAAGCTGCTTTTTCAGTCTTTGTGTGTGTCTGTGTCAGCGTGTTTGTGGGCATGCGCAGAAGGTTGGTGGTTATTCAAGACAAGCGCAGAAGGAGGGAATCCCTCTTTTTATCTGACCTTCACCCTTTACTTTCTGGACACTTCGTCGGTAGAAATCGAGACAAAACCCAGAGGATATAGGTACGAAAGTAGAATGCGCTGAACCCACAGGGTTTGTACCCAGGAGTTAATCTCGTTGTAGAAGTAAGTTTACCGACGACATGTAAGTACAGCCCCAGGTGGGCCGTAGGGGCAGGTGAAGGAGTGGCCTGCGCTGCTGGAGCGCCGGGCCACCATGGAAACCCCTGGGCAGGGGACTGAGGAAGTCCCATGGCCCAGAAATGGCCCAGAATTTTGCATTGAGCCATGTGTGCCCAAGGCTGAGGGCTCTGCCCCAACGAAGAGGGGGGCTGAAGCTGTGTCTGCTGGCCCAAGCAGGCATAGGGGGACACTGAGAGGCCAGCCTGCTGTGGGTTGCCCGGCAATTGGCAAGGAAACCACATATTCTGCCTCGAATGGGAAGCAGAGGTAAGAGCAGGAGCGAAGCCAGGCAAGGGCGGAGGAAGGGAGACGCTCGGGGCTGACTGACGTCCATAAAGGAGGAGTTGGCTCACCCGATGGCCGTGCTGACACAAGCAGGGCTGAAATCAGGAGAGAGGATGAAGAAGGGGCTAAGCCTTCAGAATTCGCATCACCCGACCCTTTATCCCCCAAAGAAGGGGGTACCTGCACCCATGATTGGGCCATGGCAACCGAGACGTGTGCCGCAGAACCTCAGTTGAGCTGTACACAAGATGCAGGGGACGGGATTGACAGAACCGCAGCTGACTTGATCACTGTAAGAATTTTGCATCACCCGACCCATTATCCCCTGAAGAAGGGCGTACCTTCCATAATTCGGCCCTGGCGACCAAGATGTGTGCAGCAGAACCTCGTCTGAGCTGTACACGGGATGCAGGGACGGGAAGTTAAGGGGGGTGAGCAAGGGAACAGAACCTCAGCTGAGTTGAGGCGACACCCAGAAAGAATGAAAGAGAAAGAAGGAGAGAGAGCGGTCGTGAAGAGAGAGAGGGCACCGGCACGCCATAAAAAGTGTCAACCTGCAAGTTGGAAAGATCGATGGACGAAATTTTTGGAACCCTCGCTTTGCTACCCAAACACTTCATGTACGTTTCTCCCTTTAAGCGAAACCATAAGCAAGAACATCAAAATCAGCTGCAACAGTCAATCGATTGAGAAAAAGTAAAAATCCATAGCTGCTCAGAGCGTACAAGGCTAACGGGAAATGGCTGCCGAGAAAAGAGGAATGATCTGGGCATGCGAAAGACAACAGGCCTTTTCAGGATTCTTGTCCATACAGACTTTATTGTGTACGGGGCAGGGATAGCAAACCGCTGTCACTTATTGCATTAGTGAGCCACGGTACAGTATGTGTAATTTTTTTAAAAAATCATAACTCGCAAATGACGATGTCATACAACCAATAAAATAAAAAGAATCTCTGACAAATTCTCTTATGATGTCACATATTTAGCAATTGATGCAGGGCATTGCCTTGTTTAATAAGGTAGCCCAGCCGACCACAAAGAGCCATATCAGGGTTGTTGCCACGTTAAAATCAACTCGCGTCATTCATTCACATCTTCTAAAAACCCATCCGAAATTTTGTTTAACAATCTTTCCACTGTGAAATCTTAGATTCGATGAAAAATGTTAATCTCTTTCAAGAACTCAGGCCGAACATCTCTGAACAAGGTTTTCATGGAATCTGATATAAAATGTTTGTCTCACATGCAAGTCCCAACACTCCAAAAGAATATGTTTCATTGTGAGTGGCACATGACATGGAATGCACCATGGAGCTTCTTCACTCTTTAAAAGGTATGAATGAGTGAAATACGAATGGCCGGTGTGCAGCCAGCATAGAACCGTTTCTTCTTTGCGACCACCAGACCATGAGAGGAACTCCTTTAGGTTTGGAAGGATCTGAAAGAGTTTGTTATTCGTCTGTGTATTCCAATCCTCCTGCCAGAGGTCTCTGACATAATTATTAACTTTTGGTTTCAGACCTGAGCAGGGGTTAGACAATTTCCCTGTTGTGGCATTCTTGGCAGGCGATCAGCCATTTCATTCCCTCCGATGCCAACATGACCGGGAACCCAAGCCAGAACGATGTTGTGACCCTCCACTTTCAACCTGGTAAAAAGTTTTTTAAAAAACAAGTGGATAAAGTCAGGATGATGGAGGTTGCGGCCAGCTAAGGCCTCCAAAGCTGACAGCAAATCCGACAAAACCAGAAAGTCCTTTTTCGTAGATTGTGAGATCATCTTCAGTGCCGGAACCAGAGCTGTAAAGTTCAGCAGAGTAAACAGAAGCATCTGAAGGAATATGTTCTAACAGTATTTGAGAAGGAGCACCAGGGCAATAGGCTGCACAGGCCACTCCAACTTCAGACTTGGCACCGTCAGTGAAACTTTTCCGACAGGATGGGAATTTCGAACAGAGATCGGCAAACAATGCCTTGTATGCCAGAGAGCTGGTAGATTCTTTGCAAAAAGCTGCAAGGTCAAAACGAATCTCTGGTGTGGAAAAGGTCCACAGAGGTTTATCTGGAAACTTGAAGAAATCGGACACAACTCCTAGGTCTACACCTGCATTCTGCGCATGAAGACCAAACGGCGGAATACAGTTGGGATTGTTTTCAAATTTACTTTGAAACTGAGGGTCAAAGACACAGTCATAGGCAGGGTTTTCCGGTTCAGAGAATAGTCTGATAGGATACTTGATACTTGCAAAAAGAATTGGAGGTTGACTGCAGCATGTTGACACAACAGGTGAAACAGCAAAAAAGGTAAAATGTCAACTTACAGGTGGAAAAGAAGTTAGGACGTTTCGACACTTAGTGTCTTCATTATCAGAATGAGTTGGTGACAGACGGAAACAAAAAGAAGAAGAACAAGAAGATGAAGGAGAAGAAGAAGATAGCAACAACAAGAGAAAAAAAAAATGTTCACACACACACACACAAACGAACAGGTACAGAGAAGGTGAGCACAACTAGCAAGGATATGGGAAGAGAGAGAGAGGGGGAAAGACGGGGGGGGGGGGGGGGGGGGGAGAGGCCTGCTGTAAACACACGTCCTAGTGTACACATGCACCCTTCACACACACTGACAAGGGTGACACATATACTGACGAACAAACAAAAATTGTTAGGATAAGCCTGGAAGACACTGCGCTCACTCCTTGGTGTTCAGTCCATTTGGGACGCGGGTGCCGAGGCGGGCGATGACTGTAGACTCCATGAACAGTCTGTAAGGGCCACTTGCATGGTTCTGCCAGACCACAGCAATCTTGAGTGATTGGAGCTGTGTTGAGGGCTGTTGAAGTGCACGCCTACAGGGTTACTGTATCCCAGGCGCATTGACCGCAGGTACGCTGAGAAGCGATCGTCTAGGCGACGGTATGTCTCACCAGTGTATTTCTCGTTACACAGTGTGCACGTAAGGTATGTTCTCAGTCTGGCAGTTGAACGGCGCCTTGACAGTGAACCTCCCCTTCGGGCCGATGATGGTCCTTGATTGGTCGATGAATGGGCATGTTTTGCAGCCTTTTATACCACAAGGACTGGTGCCTGGAGGGAGGGATGGTCTGTCTCTGGGGATAGCAGCTCGCACCAGGTGGTCCCAAAGGTTAGTGTCACGTTTGAACGCAATTAGTGGCGGGCAGGGAAAAACTTCTCGTAGGGAAGGATCAGACTGTATGATGTGGAAGTTGCGGAGCAAGATGTTTTTCACAGGAAGGTTGTGGGGGTGAAATGTGAGGACCGCAACAGGGCGCTCGTCTTGCTTACAATGATCTTGAGGAGTCAGGGCCTGGGAGCGAGGGATAGAACGAGCTGACTCAAGACCCTTGTAGACCAAGTCTTCTGGATACTGTAAGCAAGACGAGCGCCTCACGTCCACAACCTTCCTGTGAAAAACGTCTTGCTCCGCAACTTCCACATCATACAGTCTGATCCTTCCCTACGAGAAGTTTTTCCCCGCCCGCCACTAATTGCGTTCACCAAAGTCTTTTGAGTACAACCATTCAGGACAAAAACCCACTGGACAAAATACCACCTATCGGAACATAAACCCACTGGACAAAAGACTACCCACGCATCACAACAGCCCACTAGACAAAAGACCACCCCTAAACGCCAAAAAAACCACTGGACAAAACAAGTGTTTGTGCAGTCCCATTTAGAACAAAACCCACTGGAAAAAAACTACCCATTTAGAACAAAAGCCCACTACACAAAACCCCACTGGACAAAACAAATCTTTGGGCATACTTATTCAGGACAAAGAGACACCAGACAAAACGCTATTGACACGTTTTGAAATAATTATTTCAAAACGCGTTGAGTTTATTTCAAAACGCGTTGGTATGTGTCAACACGTTTTGAAACAAAACCGCATTTTGAAATAAATTCGTCCAAGTCTTTGTGTACAACCGTTAAGGACAAAAACCCACTGGAGAAACACCTGTCACAGAGAGTGATTCGATGAGGGAGATAGTTTGGAGGGGATAGACGAGACTTAAGGAGTGAGAAGAAAAGAAACCCTATGGACTTAGAGATGGACAGTCGAGAAAAGAAACAGGCGATATTAGATAAGATATGCCCCCTTAACCCTGAACATAAATATGGATGTACATACGAATATCAACAACGGCACGGGCCAATGACCAGTCATACAAACATTTATTCATTCACCCATGGCATCGAATTTCAATATTATTACTCTACTCCGACGCGCCTTGCACTCTATCAATCATACATCTACTCTAACCCACACTCGTACACATTCGCTCAACCCCAGTCCTATGACCCTAAAGCTAATTAGGTCACTAAATTAATTCTATAGTTCCTTCACAAAGTTCCTCCTCGAACTGTCCAGGAAATATTAGAAGAACGCCTTTCTTTTCACCAGGCTAGCGTCTATAATAAAAAACAAAAACAAAAAAACAACAACACGATATCAGTTTTCACCCCTTCAGGGTTCAAATGTTCATCCAGTAGATCTGCACGTCGAGGACCAACACTGATGCTATCCCACGCGAACGAAGAATCCACTGAAGCTAACCCAACGATAATACAGTTCAATACCGCCCTCTCAGGTCGATGGATAAAACAAAACTAACACAGTTACCCATCCCGATGTATAAGAAGCATCTCTCTGTCGCCCACCCCAAAAGCAGATCATAGTTCCAGCTTGCAGTAGCAAAAGTGCTCACCCCACATTCAACACATAGTCTAACTTTGACAAAATAAAAAATCATCTATTACTCACCTCAAGGCGAATGTTCACCCCTCCAGTAGCTCAGCTTGCAGCAATAAAATATAACAAAAAATTTTGGAGTCCACCCCTCGTAAACCACTACTCTGACGTAGATCTCTGGAAATTGTGGATGGATGGTTGTAGTCCTTCGGTAGGGAAGGGCCAGGGGTATGAGACAAATGGTAGATGGAATGGGGTACAAAAAAGGGATGTAGAAGGGGATCTAGGGACTTCCAGAGCAGAACGATATGGGCCGCCCAGACGTAACGACTGAGGATGCTGTAGCCTAGCACGTAACAGCCCAGCGCGACACAGGGCAGCACAGCCCGCGCATCGCAGGATAGCACAACCCGTGTAGCACAGGACAGCACAACCCACGTAGCACAAAATAGCACACCACCTCTTGAGACGAATTAACATAGACAGTTGCCCAGTCTGGATTCAGATTCCACTACTAGAACCTACAGAGAATTCTAGGCTAAACAATACAGCATAGACAGTTTCTCTTACTTTTTTTTTGGAGAAACTAAGCCTAAGTTTCAACAAAGGATACAAAGATTTCCCTTGCTAAACCTAGTTTAGCCTCCAAGGGCTCCATCCATGGATTCCGTAAGAAACGTTCTTGTGTAACACAATTACTTGAGGTAATAGACAACATGACAAAGTTATTAGATGATGGTCATAATGTTGATGTTTTGTATCTAGATTTTAAAAAAGCTTTTGATACTGTACCACATGAAAGGTTACTAGTTAAACTGGCTGCTTATGGCATAACAGGAAATCTACTAAAATGGATACAAGGTTTTCTATATGACAGAGTTCAGTATGTAAGAGTGGGTGAGGAAAGATCAGGTAAAGTTAAGGTTCTAAGTGGTATACCTCAAGGGAGTATCTTAGGCCCAATACTATTTACGGTCTTTATAAATGACATGCCATTATCATTAAATAGTACTTGTAAAATATTTGCTGACGATACGAAACTTTATGACGATACATCCCATTCCGTAGATTTACAAAATGATATTTATAAACTCCAAGACTGGTCAGAAGTATGGAATCTGTATTTTAATGTATCAAAATGTGGTGTTCTACACATTGGTAAAAATAATCAAGAGCACACTTACTATATGAGGTATAATGATGGCTTACAGGAAATAACTGCACTAAAAGAAGAAAAAGATTTGGGAGTGACTTTTGATACTATGTTGTCTTTTGACTTACACATAAATAAAATAGTAAACAAGGCAAATCAAATGTTGGGAATAGTTAAAAGAAGTTTCTCCAATTTAGACAAGGAAATATTCTTAAAACTATATAAATCCTTTGTTAGACCTCATTTGGAATATGCAAATGCAATATGGAGTCCTCAATTGAAAAGACAGTCTAAACAAATAGAAAGTGTTCAAAGACGTGCAACAAAGCTATTAAAAGAATGCAAAGATATGTCATATGCACAAAGATTGAAATATTTGAATTTATACTCTTTGAAAGGTAGAAGGACAAGGGGGGATCTTATCCAGACATATAAGATATTTAATGGTATTGATGACATAAGCATTGACTCATTGTTTATTCCTTCAAGAAACAACAACACAAGGAATACTGAAGGCAAGATTTTTATACAATACTGCCGCACTAACAAAAGGAAAAACATTTACTCACACCGAGTTGCCCCTTGTGGAATGCACTTCGTACTAACATAAAATTTGCACAAAATACTAACTATTTCAAGAATTTTTTGGATGAAATACCCAAATTTAAAGAATTATTTGTGGATTATGACAACTGAGGCCCATTTGAAGCTAAATATGAGATAAAATGCGCACAACACATTATGAAGTCAAAGAGGGGATGTATATAGGCCGTGAGGCCTAGGCAAATAGCCTGTCCCTATTACTACTACTACTACTACTACTACATCTGGAGTTCTAAAACTACTCCTCTTGGCGGTTACCAAACCTCCTCTGACTCCAATCCTGAAGATCTAATCTGTCAACACTACAATGACTTTTAACGGGACTCTTCCCCAAAAATAGATCTAAACATCTGCATAGGGAACGACTACTATGTAGAGGAAGCTATCCTGACACATACGGTTTGTGAAGTGACGGGCAGGTCTACCCTACTTTCCACAGCTTAACATTGTATTTCTAGAACATTCATATCCATGGAATTTAAATTCTCATGCTCAAACATGAACGAATTACCATGTGTATTGAATTTGACAGTTGTGACAATACCCCCCCCCCCCCCCCCCCCCCCCTTTAAGATTAAAAATCATCATTTTAAATCTAACACAGAGTAAGACACAACCGACAAATTCATCATAACTTCATACAACTCTGTACCAAAATATCCTTGCCAAATAGTCTTCGGGCTTATATAAATGATCACACCCAGCAGGGTGTAAATTTCGTACATTGCATACTACCAACGTGTAGCTGAAATGTCTACCTTTCACCTCTCTCATTCCATCAAGTCCTCTCCTGGTTTCAGGGTAGCGATGAGCGCTAGTGGGCCAGTAAGATCCATCCCCACTTTCTCAAACGGATTCTAGATCAAGGGAATCTTACCGAGTGGTACTGGAGGTACTCTGCCCTTGTCGGTGGTCTTCTGACATTTCTCGCAATTTTAGCAGTAACGAGAAACGTCTGCGCACACTCCTGGCCAGTAGAAATGGGATAAGACCCTCTCTTTGGTTTTGCTCGTGCTGAGATGACCCGACATCGGCACATCGTGCGCTAAGGCTAGTACTGATGGTCTCAAATCCTTAGGCACACATATCTGTTCCTCCTTCTTGTTCTCTCCAACAAAACATCTGATTAACACACCCTCCTTTTTCCTGTATCTCACTCGCCCTTTCTTCGACTCAATGACCAGACCTGTCTCGCATGCTTCCCTTGCCTTCTTCAAAGTCTTATCTGTTCCCTGCTTTTCTATCAAAGTCTCTCTGGGCGCTATGTTGATCTGTTTGCGTAGCTTCAAAGGTATCGCAGGTTGCTTGGCTTTCTTAGCTTGCGCTAGGGTCTGCACTTCTGCGATGGGTACTGCGTACACTGGAACTTTCTCGAGGGGTTTTCCTTTTCCTCGTTGGATAAAATTTCCAATCAGCACCTCCTCAACAGGCTGTTTCATAACCAAAACGCACACCTTTCCACATACGAACGGCGACTCTAGCTCTACCTCTGCTACAGGTAATCGTGATCTGCATCTGGACTCTGCCAGTACTACGGTCACAAAGTCTCCTGTGTAACTCTCAGGGGGTACCAATTTCTCAGCTACCACGGTGTATCCTGCTCCTGTGTCTCTGATACCATCCGCTGGTAGTCCATTGACTCTCACCTCACATCTGGGCGTGTATGGTTTAGCTGCGCATGAGACACACAAGGACGGAGTAACGATATCTTCCTTCTGCTGACTCACTACTTTCACAGCTGCTACCCTCTCTTCACAATTCTTGGCAATGTGCCCCATTTTGCCACACTTATAGCACTTAACATTCTTTCTCAGTGTTGGCTTTACTTCTGTCCCCTCACTATCTTGGGGTCTTGGAGAGTTAGCTTCTCCTGTCTTCTTATGTTTAGCCCTCTCATTCTCCGCTCCTGACGACTCTCGGTTACTATTCCCACTGTCCGGGTGTCTTGGTCTAGAATCAAAATTCTTTAGGTCTCGGCTGAGTCTCTTTGCTTCCAGTACTATATCTAACTGCTTGGTGATATCATCAGCATTGTCCGGGCACATATTCTGAAGAATTCTATACAATTGCTCCTGGAATAATAAGTCCTTCACATCCTCTACATTGTGTTCATCTTTGTTGGCCGCTTGACACCATAATGTTCTCATTATGGTGACAAGATCTCATTCTAATCAGTGCCTGAGCAAAAGACTCATCTGCTCCCTTCTTAATTTCTCGGAATCGGTGTCTATATGCTTCAGCGTCAAGTCTGAAGTGACCGAGAAGTGCCCTTTTTACTTTTCTGTAGTCACTTAGGTCATCCGGATGCATTCTAAGTACAGCCTCTCTTGCTTTCCCTCTGAGTAACGATACCAGTCTAGGTGCCCACGATCTCTCACTCCAGTTACACAAACTTGCCATCCTTTCAAAATGAGTAAGACAGGCATCCACGTCTTCTCCATCAATCAGAGGTTCCATATGAGCTGCATGGGTGTTGCTCTCCTCTCTACGTAAACACAGTTTTTCATCTCTTCTGCATCTCTCCTTCGTTCTTCTGCCACTCTTGCTTGCCTGATCTCCTGTATCTCATCTCTTTTTAGCTGTAATTCCTCATCTCTCCTTCTTTCTTCATTTCGTCTAACTCGTTTCATTTCTTCTTGCTCTTTTTTTTTTTTATCACGCACAGATGTTGTTATGAATGCTGCAAGATCTCCTCCTTGCAAACCCATGTCCACTCCTATTCTTCTGTATCGTCGATACATCTGCACCTCTTTGTCTTCTTCCTCACTCACTTGCAATGCTTCTCTGTCTAGAATCTCCTCTACTCCTTCTTGATCCGAATCTGCCATCTTGCTTATTCTAATTTCCTTCAATTTCTTGCCCGACCTTAGTTCCGTAGAACTAAACCTATAGGCTAGGCTATAGCTCCTCTCTGCTGTCTATACCTACAAAATTTATAGACTACAATATCAAAAGCTAAGTTATTGTCTCTCCACTCACCTTATTTATCAATATGCGTACCTGAACCAATGTAATAAAAAAATTAAAAAAAACATAATGAGTTGATAACTACCCCTTTTCTAGAGTACTATGATATGTTTTTATTCAATTACTAAACCCTGAGTAAAAAGATGACTACTTTCCAGTGCCTATAATAGATCACACTATATGATGCTGTTTGCTTTTACTATTTATCTAGCCCTGATGTGTCAGAGACTTTTGACTCTTCACGTCAAGGCTTTATTATTAAGGCATCTAATAATTATACTAAGGAGTTGACAATCGATACCAATGAACTGATCGTCCTCTTTTTCTAGCCTGCTAGCGAAACGGTTGTGATGGTGTGGAGGGGTAAGGGGTGTGCAGGTGAAGACAGGCAGATGGTGGGGTAAGGTGCAGGAACCAAGGGACAGTAGCCAGTCAAGAAGACACACAGGACGACGTTGAGTTTTTCTTCTCTTTATTTCTCTCCCATGGCAAGGAGCTCAACCAGGAACACTGCCTAGGAACTCTCTCTCTCTCTGTCTCTCTCTCAGCACTCCGCGCACTGAGCACTTCTCTCTCTCTCTAGTGAACACTCTACCGCGCCCCAAATATATACAACTTGCCCGGACCGCAAAGAAGACAACGCAGCGCCGCGCGCAAAATGAGCCTCGCGAGACGGCAAATGACAAAATTTGTGCTATCTGCCGCAGCCTCTGCGTTGTCTAGCTCGCCGTCCATTCAAAGTATCCAAACATATTTGATATCGATGAAAACCTCAGAACCCAAGGAATAAAATGCAATAAGTCACATTTGACAATTCTGTGGCTGTATAAAGTTATTGGTGATTAAAGTCCGAGAATGAACCCACTTTTAACGAGCTTACGTCATATTTTCCTTTATTTCGATGAAAAATACTAAACAGTGCGAAATAATTTTGTAATGAATAAAAAGCTGGCATCTCGCTCTTTTTATACATATAAATTTCATTATCCAAGTTGCCATCCAAGCAGAGAACTTTGCGTTTAAAGTTTGATAGAAAGCACAACTTGCTTTATCGTCACATGGCCGGCGCCATGTGCTTCGAACACGATCTTCGATAAAGCGTTATTCCGTTGAAATGGTCCATCTGATGATAATTTTTTATATATTTTCGCTTGCTTCTATCATAGAAATGGAGTGATTAAAAAGATTTCGATTGGGAGGTCCGAATTTCATAAAATGACAATTTAGATCAGAACTCCGACAATCAACAAAGGAAGCGACTTGTTCAAGGGACCGGCGCTGTCAGTCATTTCGTATAGTCGCAAGTTTGTACGGAAAAGATCATAGGCATGCGATATACGAAATGAGAGCTTATGGACTTTACTTTTAATGCGCATTCATGGATTCTTTGGCTTCTCTCATACTTTTTGTGAAATCAGGAATTTACAGTTTGTTCGTCGGACAATTCAAAATGGTGCCAAGATTAATTTGGTCGAAATACCAGTTTTAGCGAAAATATGGGCTTCTCAGTCCAACACGATTGTAGTGAATAGGATACATTAATTTTTGTGACTTCAGCGACGTATACACAACTATATAGGTTCTGAGGTATTCATGATTTAAAGAATTTACACAATAAAAATGAGATCAATCGATCAAGGGAGGTAAGCGGAAGATAACTCATGAACAAAATCTCTCGGTTGCGACAGGTGACCAAGAAATAGACACTGTTAGCACCCGGCTACATCCCCCCCACTCTGTTACAACCAGCGTCCTCGCCGACACAAAAATGACATAAAAATGACAGAGTTATCAAGTAGGAGTACAACAAATCAATCAATGAAAAAAAAATTAAGCTTCAGCTATCCAAGTCCTGACAGGCTTACTCCTAAAACAAAACCTTTACATCAAAGTAGCAAAACATCAAAGTATTAAAACATCTCGTCTCTCTCATTCTCTGCATTCACATTACTCTGACTACCAAGGGCTTGCTCTTTTAAACAAGGCTTCTGAGAGTCATATAACAAGGTATTGTTTAACAAAACAGTCTGCATCACTTCTCAAAAAGTGGCATTTAATCATAAATTAAACCTGGAATATATTCACTGTCTCTTGTAACATCTGACCGAGTCAGTTAATGAAAGAGTTCCTGGTCATCCAGGCAGTCACCAGCATACCTCTTCACACAAGTAGTTCGTTGTGGGGCTGGCGTGGGTGGTTCAACAGCACGCATCAGAGGCGGAACACGAGTGGCCACAGGGTGGCTAGCAGTTCTGGGCTTGGGTTGTGGGAACTGCTTCCAGTCTGTCTTGGAGTCAGGTGGTGGTTCCAGCTTCCATCTCCAGTCAGGTGGTTCAAGTGACGGCAGGGCGTCACTTAGGCTGTCAGGTGGGGAAGTTGCCTGACAGGGCCAGACCCATTGTCTGGGGGCCACAGCAGCCTGTGGTGGCCTGGGTTCTGGCACATGGATTGATGGCGTGGAGGAACTGGCAATCTGGCTGACCTTTCTGCAGGGTCGGCAATTAGTCAGGTGCTGCTCCAGATCCCGGTACATTCCGGGCCAGTAGACCTGTGGTCGTAGCATCTCTGCAGCACGCTGGTGGTAGCCCTGGTGACCCTGGCGGTTGTAGACCAATGACAGAACCTTGGGGTGGAGCGATCCAGGAAGGAGCAGCTGCTCACACACCCCAAGTTTCGGATCCACCATTTGCCGATACAGCACCCCCTGTCGGCAGGTGATTCGGCTGTGCTGCTGAATGAGGGCCTGTAGCTCCTGGTTCTCGCCAGCTGCAGGCTTCCTTGGCCAGGAGGACAAAATTGGCCCGAAGGTTGGGTCCTCCTGCTGGAGTCGGCGCATCTCTCCTGGTGACAGCAGAGGCAAAATGGGCTCTGCCCGTCGCCTGGGTGCTGCTGAGCCGTGTTGCTTGTCAGCATTCTGGCTGCTGACAGTGGCAGAGGACAGGGGTGTGTCCCCAGTTTTCATAGGTGCCGACCTCCGTCGCCTCCGCCTGGGCCGTCGTCCTGAGCGCTGTGTGTCCGTCACACAGCTGCGGACCTGCAGTAGTGGCCGTGCAGGTGGTGGCTGCTTCAATTCCTCCTTCAAGCTGGTGACTGTAGCTGTGAGTGCCTCTAGCTGAGTTTGAAGCGAGGCGACAGTAGCAGTGCCAGCTGTGTGGAGGATGTCGCTGTCGGCACTGCAGTCCTGCATCCACCTTTGGGCTTCCTTCCTTGCCTCTTCAAAGGTGGTGGTAGGATGGTTCCGGACGAAATACCGGACATCCTTGCAGAGTGCTGCTTGTTGTAGGCCATGGGTGAAGGCATCACGGAGTACGCTGGCTGGCAACATTCCATCCCCAGCCTGGTTGACTTTCCGCCAGAGGTACTGGAGATGGGAGGCATACTCCCAGATGCTCTCGTCCTGGTCCTGGTGCCTGTTGAAGAACGCTGTGGCCAGGGTGACCACATCACGCTGCTCTCCCCAGTTCTCCTCCAAGATGGTCAAGATCTTGGCTGGGGAGTCTACCTCCATCACTGGGAGCCTGATCACCTCCTGGCAAGCTCGGCCATCAAGGGCGGCAATCAACCAGAGGGTGGCTGTCCCGTCATCCAGGGGCTGCAGGTGTAGGGCAAGCTTGGCCTCCAGGATGAAGTCGTCCACTTCCCTGCTGCTCTCATTACCCGTGAACTTGGAAAGCTGATGCAGAGGGTGCAGAGGTAGGGGCAGTTGGCTGGCCATGATGTCCGGTCTTCTTGGGCTGTGTCTTCTTGGTCCTTCTGTCTCTGATCCTGCTCGCAGCGCCAGTTGTGATGGTGTGGAGGGGTAAAGGGTGTGCAGGTGAAGACAGGCAGATGGTGGTAAGGTGCAGGAACCAAGGGACAGCAGCCAGTCAAGAAGACACACAGGACGACGTCGAGTTTTTCTTCTCTTTATTTCTCTCCCATGGCAAGGAGCTCAACCAGGAACACTGCCTGGGAACTCTCTCTCTCTCTCTCTCTCTCTCAGCACTCAGCGCACTGAGCACCTCTCTCTCCCTCTAGTGAACACTCTACCGCGCCCCAAATATATACAGCTTGCCCGGACCGCAAAGAAGATAACGCAGCGCCGCGCGCAAAATGGGCCTCGCGAGACGGCAAATGACAAAATTTGTGCTATCTGCCGCAGCCTCTGCGTTGTCTAGCTCGCCGTCCATTCAAAGTATCCAAACATATTTGATATCGATGAAAACCTCAGAACCCAAGGAATAAAATGCAATAAGTCACATTTGACAATTCTGTGGCTGTATAAAGTTATTGGTGATTAAAGTCCGAGAATGAACCCACTTTTAACGAGCTTACGTCATATTTTCTTTTATTTCGATGAAAAATACTAAACAGTGCGAAATAATTTTGTAGTGAATAAAAAGCTGGCATCTCGCTCTTTTTATACATATAAATTTCATTATCCAAGATGCCGTCCAAGCAGAGAACTTTGCGTTTAAAGTTTGATAGAAAACACAACTTGCTTTATCGTCACATGGCCGGCGCCATGTGCTTCGAACACAATCTTCGATAAAGCGTTATTCCGTTGAAATGGTCCATCAGATGATAATTTTTATATATTTTCGCTTGCTTCTATCATAGAAATGGAGTGATTAAAAAGATTTCGATTGGGAGGTCCGAATTTCATGAAATGACAATTTAGATCAGAACTCCGACAATCAACAAAGGAGGCGACTTGTTCAAGGGACCGGCGCTGTCAGTCATTTCGTATAGTCGCAAGTTTGTACGGAAAAGATCATAGGCATGCGATATACGAAATGAGAGCTTATGGACTTTACTTTTAATGCGCATTCGTGGATTCTTTGGCTTCTCTCATACTTTTTGTGAAATCAGGAATTATTTACAGTTTGTTCGTCGGACAATTCAAAATGGCGCCAAGATTAATTTGGTCGAAATACCAGTTTTAGCGAAAATTTGGGCTTCTCAGTCCAACACGATTGTAGTGAATAGGATACATTAATTTTTGTGACTTCAGCAACGTATACACAACTATGTAGGTTCTGAAGTATGTAGGTTTAAAGAATTTACACAATGAAAATGAGATCAATCGATCAAGGGAGGTAAGGGGAAGATAACTCATGAACAAAATCTCTCGGTTGCGACGGTGACTAAGAAATAGACACTGTTAGCACCCGGCTACACGTTGTTATGAACGAACTTGACCTACTGCATCAAAACAAGGCTGGTTGGAATGCAAACTACGAAACAAGGCTAATCAATATGTCAGTTCTCCAACGGTTGCCGATCTAATATATTTTTCGGCCAAATGACTGTTTTCTCACATAGACAAAGATTTTAAACAAATATGAACTTGCTTCTACCTTGAATTCACAACTAAGAAAAATGTGCCTTATTCCGGTGTCTATTGAGGAAGTTATTGTTTCATTCAACGTGCCAATCGCTTAGCTAAAACAGCACGAAACTTCTATCACCCTGGCAAAGATTTGGAGCAACGACCTCACTGTCTTTAACCAAATACCAATGATCAAATTCTTTTCTCTGCAGTCATTCAAACATGACATACATAATAATATTCATACATCGGACTTGAAACCTGTTCACCGGCGGAGCAAGACGCACCGAGCCAGCGCTCCGACTAAATGGAGTGAACTTACTTCTGCCATGAATTCACAACTAAGAAAAATGTGCCTTACATTGTATTTCGTTTAATTTTTTGTTTCTCTCATTCTCAAAGAAAGGAGACTATATATCGACTTTTCAGAATGGACGGATACTTTGTGTAAAAAAAAAAGGGGGAAGAAAAAAAAAAGAAAAAAAGGAGAAAAAAATGTGGTGTTTTCAGTGACGAGTGATATTTTGTGTGTGTGTGCCCTCCACCTTTCGCCAAATATTGGACGGTTTTTAAGGAACATTGATCTCCTGTGCGTTTAGTTATTTGCTTGTTTTCTCCCTCTCTTGTTCGTGGTCAATGCGAAAATGGCACCGAAGAAAACTCCGTCAAAACAAAAGAAACGCAACAACAGACCAAGCAGCAGTCCAGGCCACAGTGAAGAAGGCGCCTCCGACTCCTTTGTCAGTCCACAAGTAGGACAAGTTTCAGTGGAAGGAAATGTGAGCAGGGAACGATCAATTAGTAAGAGAAGAAGGATTCTGGAGCAACAACAACAAAAAAATCACAAACTTTACAGACCGTCAAGAAAGCAAAAATCAAAGTGAAGGGGACCAAGGGGATATCATAGTAGAGAAAGGTGATTCGAACATAACACTCGCAACTATTCTGACTAGAATGGAAAAAGGGATGGATGACAGCAGGAAACAAAACGACCGACTAAATCTTCAACTTGAAAAAATTTTATCTGAATTATTTGATGTGAAAAAAGAAAATGACCTCTTGAAGACGAAAATAGATTTACTCCAAAAAAGCTACACAGACCTGAATGATGATGTTAGCCGGCTCCAGAAAGAACTCAAGCAGGAAAAAGAACTGCGCAACTCACTTGAACAGTACAGTCGAAAAGAAAATGTGAAAATTATTCATCTGCCAGGAGATTCAGGACGAGAGACAGCCGAGGAGACAGAAGAAAAAGTTGTAGATTTTTTAAAAAGAAAACTGGAACTGACATCGTTTCAACACAGCTACATCAGTGTTGCCCATCGAGTGGGCAAATACACCACCGGTAAAAACAGGCCTGTCATCGTACGTCTTGTAAACAGAAAAATAAAATCCGAAATTTTCAAAAAGAGGCGACTGCTAAAACAAAATAAGTGTAACATCTACGTAACGGAAGATTTGACCAAACTAAATGCACAGAGACTGTACGATATCAAACACCATCCAGCCGTCATGTCAGCTTGGTCATTCCAAGGAAAACTTTACTGTAAACTGATAGATCTCAAAATTATTCAAATTGAAAATGGGGACACGAGCAAGATTGATAGAGTGCACCTCGAGACCAACAGAACAGCTGACCGAAGCCAAGTTTCTTCCCAACGGACAACCGGTGGGGGGTCGATTGGACACCGCAGACAACGGGAGGACAACCGGGCGGACAGGGCCAGCAGAAGGAGCAGCCACACACCAGTCCAGTCCAGGCTGCAGGTCCACAGCCCCCGACGGCGGCTACAGCAGACGGGTGACAAACGCCACAGGGACAGGTCATCCGATGGATCGGGTGAGGCGTCATCCCCTCCAGGCCGTGCTCTGGGCAGTGTGCCAGAACAGCCCAGAGGTGATGGCAAAGATGGCCACGGGGACACAGCGTCACCTGATCATGTGCTGCGAGAAGCCCGTCAAACTGCGGACTCCGTGCCAGAGACTTCTCCTGACGCTATGTCCGAAGCAGCTGCTTTGGAGACTGGTGATGAACCCATCAGTGACATTGTGAGTGACGGTGTGGATGTTTTCAACTCTCATCCTTCTTCAATAGATAACATGTGCACTATCAGTTTGATGATTTAAAAAAAAAAAAAATCAATAGAGAGAAAACGAAGAGGAAAAGTAAACAGAAGGGGGAAAGTGAGAGAAATAGACAGAGAGAGAAAGTGGAGAGGAAAGAGAGAGAGAGAGAGAGAGAGAGAGAGAGAGAGAGAGAGAGAGGTTCTCAGAGAGACAGACAGATAGACAGAGACTGAGAGTGAGTGAGAGGGGATGTCCGAAGAAGGAGAGGGACGCAGAAGGAATGACTAGGAAATCAGTCTGCTCGAGCTCAGAATGATATCAATCAGAATAGTTGATGATAAGGAAATTCCAGCATAGGATTCAAGATTTGTTCTCTGATTATAACACTGCTCCTAATACTAGTGTAACCCGCCGATTTGTAAGCAACGCCGATTTGTAAGCGCTTACAAATCGGCGCACATTGCATGACGTAAAACCACCGATTTGTAAGCAGCGCCGATGTGTAGAGCGCTTACAAATCGGCGGGCTAGGCCCCCGCCGATTTTTAAGCGCTGCCGTTAGCGCTTTACAAAACGGCGGGCGCTTTATATCCTGCTTCTTTGGATTAAAACGATAAACTATTATTACGCTTTCAGTGATTATTCCCGCAATTTTGATGACTTTCTATTTTGCTCATCAAGATGGCGGACTGACACACGTTGTTTTGAGGAGCACTCTAACGAAGAGAAAAAGACAAGTCTGCTAACTTATTTTACTACCCCCCCCCCCCCCCTCTCTCTCTCTCTCTCTGTCTCGCACTCTGTTTCTCTCTGTCTGTCAGTCTGTTTGTCGTTCATGTAACGTTTACAGCAATGAACAAATATGAATAAAAACATGTCAACAATGTCCTCTGCTTTCGACTTCGAAATTTGATTGTGTGAGCGAGTCAGGGCAAAAGAAATAGACTGTTTACTCGCCCCCCCCCCCCCCCCCCCCCCCCAACACACACATATGCACAGGCTTACACAAACTGATACACATACACACACATGAACACACACACATACACCGCATTTCAGTCCGCCGTTTTGATGAAATAGAAAGTCATCAAAATTGCGGGAATATTCACTTAAAGCGTAATAATAGTTTATCGTTTTAATCCAAACAGGATATAAAGCGCCCGCCGTTTTGTAAAGCGCGTTACAAAACGGCGGGTGTGGCTTAACCCGCCGATTTGTAAGCGCTCTACAAATCGGCGCTGCTTACAAATCGGCGGTTTTACAAGTCATGCAATGTGCGCCGATTTATAAGCGCTTACAAATCGGCGGGTTACAACTAGTCCAAAGATAGAACATTGAAGAAGGGAAAAAAATGAAAATAGCTCATATTCAAACAGTCTTTTGTCCAGTAGGTTTTTGTCCTCATAGGTGGAGGTGGTATTTTGTCCAGTGGGTTTTGTCCTGCATGGGTAGTGTATTGTCCAGTGGGGTTTTGTCCTAAATGGTTGTACTCAAAGACTTAGGTGAATTTATTTCAAATTGCGGTTTTATTTCAAAACGTGTCGACCCAGACGAACGCGTTTTGAAATAAACTCAACACGTTTTGAAATAATTATTTCAAATCGCTTCAGTAGTGTTTTGTCCAGTGTCTCTTCGTCCTTAATAAGTCTGCACAAAGACTTGTTTTGTATAGTGGATTTTTGTACTTCATGGGTAGTATTTTGTGTAGTGGGCTTTTGTGTGGTGTTTTGTCCAGTGGGTTTGGTCCTGAATGGGTGTGCACAAAGACTTGCTTTGTCCAGTTTTTTTGTTTTTTTTTCGTCCTTTAAGGGTGGTCTTTTGTCCAGTAGGTTTTTGTCCTCAAAGGTGGTATTTTGTCCAGTGGCGTTTTGTTCTGCATGGGTAGTGTTTTCTCCAGTGGGTTTTTGTCCTAAATGGTTGTACTCAAAGACTTTGGTAAATGTATTTCAAATTGCGGTTTTATTTCAGAACGTGTCGACACACACCAACGCATTTTGAAATAAACTCGACACGTTTTGAAATAATTATTTCAAATCGCGTCGTTATTTCAAAACGCGTCGACACACACCAACGCGTTTTGAAATAAGCTCGACACGTTTTGAAATAATTATTTCAAATCGCGTCGTTATTTCAAAACGTGTCGCAACAATGCTCCAAGACAGAGACTGACTGAGCGCTCGGTGTGAAGAATTGTTGCTCAAGCATGATGGTTTGTCAACATGCATGTTTTATACAAGACCTCTCTCCTTACCTCTATCCCCCCCCCCCCCCCCCTTCTTTCCTCGTTATTCAGGCAAGCTAACTGTTCTATTTGTTTAGTTAAGTTTTTATATCACCGAAATGTTAGTTTTAGCGTTGTTACAATTATAGTGCTGATATATAGTGTTGTTACAATTAAGTAGCGGGGGAAAAACAAGTGTAGGTTAATAATTCTTCCATCATTATAGTAATGATTTGGCAAAGATTTTAAATTGTATATATATATATATATTAAAAAAAGAAAAAGGGGGGGGGGGGGGGGATGTATATTATGAAAATGAAAACCCTTCACTAGCTGCATGAGGGAACCATCGCAAGCCCTCTCGAAGGCAGATCTGTATGTATCGCCTGCTCCTAGGCCTTTCGTCCGCTGGATCGGAACTCATTATGGAGACACGGCTGATTGTGTCCGTGCTCTTGGCGTAAAATAGTCCGTAATTCTGTGGTGTTCTCACCACCAAGGGTTCAAAGTAGAATCCAACAGCACCCCCAAAGCATCCAGCGAAAGGTAGTAGAATAAAATAAAACGAAAGTGTGGAGAGGTAAAAAGTTGTTGAAAAATTAAAAACATTATGCAAACAGTATAAAATGTAGGGGATAATCTTTGAGCCTATGCTTGAGGATCCATTTAAGGATGCAAGGGAGATTAAAAAAAAAAAAAAAAAAGGAACAGTCTGAGTGGTCAGCTCTGCTGTTCAATAACCCCAATTATAGTTACAATTATAGTTCAGAAAGAGTGCCCACCAACACCCTCTTTCTGACATTCTGCTCCCCTTCACAACCTCCAGTCATTAAAGTAGGCTATTTGAATGTCCGTGTCCAGCTGTATGTTCCATCGCCGTTGTGGTGCTTTAAGTGCCAGAAGTCTGGACATGTCAGAGATCACTGTTCTGGGGAGGAGGTGTGTGGTGTTTGCTGCAAGGCAACCCATGATGGGCCGTGTAAAGATCCGGCTCGTTGTGCAAACTGCGGTGGCGACCAACCCTCCTCTTCACGCAACTGTCCAGTTTGGATTCAGGAGTCCAATATTCAAAAGGTCTGTACGGAAAAGAAAATTTCCTTTCTTGAGGCATGTAAGCAGGTCGTTGGCAGTAACCATGCTTCGGCTGTGAAGAAAGTCAACCCATTCTGTCTGCTGCCAAACTGATGAGTTTATTTTCACGAAAACGTTGCCAAGCCCCGGTGGAGGCAGGTCCACCACATCCTAACCCAAAGTGGATGCCCCTGGCAGGGGCAATAAATCCACCACCCCTCAGACTGCCCTGCAGTCTACTCCATCTGCTTAGGGTTAGTGGAGATGAGAAAGAAACCTCCACCATCTCCAAAATCCAGGCCTTCTTCACCTCTGGACAAGTCTGTCGGCAGGTCTGGAGAATAAAACCATCCAGTCCAACTTAACAACAAATTCCATTGGATGCAGACGATGACTCGGAGATGAACGGATTTCTCTCCTATTCGTCCTCTGCACCATGGACAGGAAAATAATTAATTGGAATATCCGTGGCTTAAATTCAACTTTGAAGAGCTGCAGCTTCTGTGTCAAACAATAAAACCTTACGTCGTAGCTCTTCAGGAAACTAAAATTAAAAGCCAGAAGACTTTCACTCTTTCTGGCTTTAATATTCTTTCCAAACCTGCACAACCATCCACATTGGGACTAACGGGCGGTGTTGCCCTTCTTATACACAAAACTTTGCTGTTTAGTCCTGTCGCTCTGACTACCCCCGTTCAGGCAGTAGCAGCGAGAGTCTCTCCATAAAACTGTTACAATTTGCTCATTACATCTGCCACCTTCTGTCCCGGTTTGTCGTCAGGACCTTGTCAGATTGGAGAACTTCCTCGACCTTTTCTGCTGTTGGGTGATTTTAATGGACACAATCCTCTTTGGGGTAGTGTGAATTCGTCCTCCAGAGGTCTGCTTCTTGAAGATGTCCTTGCAGACTTTGATTTGTGTTGTCTGAACGATGGAGCTCCAACTTACCTCCACTCTTCCTCAGGTTCACTTTCATGTTTAGATTTGTCGATATGTGACCCCTCGCTGGTCTGTGCATGACGATCAGCATGGAAGTGACCATTTCCCTGTTCTTTTAAAACCCGTATTAACTGAAAACGTTTCTGTTTCACAACATTTTAATTATAAGAAGGCTAACTGGAATCTTTTTGCTGCCAATATTTCAAAGGAACTCCAGGAAATTGACATTCTTCAAAGCCCAGACCCTGTGGAATGTCTAAGCACTACTTTAATTAAGTGTGCTAAAACCTGTATTCCAATGTCTTCCGACAAACTCCAACTGCTCAAAACACCTTGGTTTAATTCTGACTGCCAACAAATCTCAAAAGTACGCAAACGGGCTCAGCGTCGGGTATTCCAAAGACCTTCAGGCCCCAACGCTCGAGCCGATCAGAAACTCCGTGCCAAAACGAGACACTTTCAAAATCAGTAAACGTCAGTCTTGGAGAAACTTCTGCTCCGGGCTGACATCTAAAACTTCCAAGAAAAAAGTCTGGAACATCATCAGGAAGATTAAAGGGAAGAACACCAACTCCTCAATTCATCACCTGAAACTTGCAGATGCTCTGATAACTGACAAACAAGCTGTTGCCAATCTGTTGGCCTCCACCATCCAACAGAACTCCTCATCTTCAAATAAATCTGCAGCCTTTTTAACCCGTTCGCTGCTTGAAGCTGCTTGAAAATGTTACAAACAAAGGCTTTCCCAGTGCCAGGGAAATCTAATGATTTGGGGGTAATAATTAACAAAAAATTCTAGCTCAGAAACTACAAAAGATATAACAATGAAATATATATGATTTTTGAAGGAAATTGAATGAAGATTTTGAATCTGGGCTTCTTTTGTTTTAATTTTGATAATAAAAAAGTATTTAGACAATTAGATTTGGATAGATTTTTTTGCACGATCAAAAGCATATGTATTTACCACTACATCTTCACATCCAAACAAGAACACAAAGCAAAAAAAGTTGAAAATAAAGTTTGTATTGTCACACTACACCTGTAAATGAAAGTAAAACAGTTTAGAAGTCTATCAAGACGCTCACACTCTATGCAGACAGGTCAGTCCACGACCACGCCCCCCTCTCCCCACCACGCCCCCTTGCTGGACTTCAACCCTCTCTTTCACTGCTCCTCTTCCCCTACCTTTCCCTCTGCCCTGTGCCGCGCCGCGAGCAGGCCGCGCTCCCCTCTCACGCTGACTACCACGTCACTGACCACTGGCACGCAGTGCAGAGTACACACTAGGCGAGCTCGTTCGACGCTGGCAAACCAGTCAGCTGAACACACATTGAGGTCACACAGCCCGACACAATAACTGACGAATACGGTTGGCAATTCCATCACTATCATCATCTCACCTTCATGCTCGAGTGAGTCGTTGAATAAAAGATTATTGTCTTTGTCAAAAATCATTAGCAGAGCCTGCTCAGCTGTGTAAATACGTTGATTTGGTCGCTGCGCTTGTCGAAGGTTGCGCCGCCATCTTTGCAAGCGAGACGAAGTGCTGGCTGGTCATCCAGTCAGTGATGAGAATAAATGGGCTTTCCCCTCACGTGTGGTCATTTACATATCATTTTAATACTACAGACATATAAGGCTTACAACGCACACTCTATTTAAGTCCGTTGATAGAAATAGTAACGAATGAAAATTCAAGAAAAATGCATGACGTCAGTGGACGGCCCATAGGCACTGGGAAAGCATTTTTAATGCGGCGTCAGCTGACGGCTTAAAGGCACTCTACGGGTTAAGAAACAAACAAATCAGAGAGAAATACTCATACAATTTCACATCAGACAACTCTGAAGCCTACAATATACCTTTTTCAATCGATGAACTGAAATCAGCTTTGCAAACCTGCAACGATTCTGCCCCTGGTCTGGATGATATTCATTATCAGCTTTTGAAACATCTTCTGGAAAGCTGTCTCCTTCTCAAAGTCTACAATCATATCTGGACCACAGGGTGCTTTCCGCCCTCCTGGCGGAAAGCCCTGATCATCCCAATTCCTAAGCCAGGAAAGGACCTTACCAACCCTTCGAACTGTCGTCCAATAGCTCTGACCAGCTGCCTCTTTGTGTCAACAAGATCCAACAGTGGGCCGAGGAAAACGGGTGTACTTTCTCAAGTACCAAAACTCAGTCAATCCATTTCCACAATTTTCGTCAGTTTTTTGCTGATCCTGAGATTCGTCTGGATAACTCCACCATTCCAGCTGTGAAAGAAGCCAAATTTCTGCGTGTTACTTTTTTTTAATCAAAAACTGAACTTTAAAAGTTATATCCAACACTTAAAAACTGCATGTCAGAAAGCACTGAACATTCTGCGAGCTGTGGCGCACACAGATTGGGGGCGCTGACAGGAAAACTCTCCTCCATCTTTACAGTGCTCTGATCCGCTCCAAACTGGACTATGGGTGTGTAGTGTATGGCTCTTCCAGACCGTCCTACCTGAAAAGTCTGCCCTTGATAGTGGATAGGGATCCACCATCAAGGGCTTCAATTGTGTCTGGGTGCATTCCACACCACTCCTGTTTATAGCTTGTATGCCGAGGCAGAACGATCCTTCTCAAATCGCTGACTAAAACTTGCCCTGAATTACTGTCCGAGTCTGACTCTCAAAACCCTGCATATGACTGTGTTTTCGACCCCAAAATTCCAAAAGAAATTTTTTTTACTGACAGTTCCAAATCTGAGGAGGGAGTTGCCTCTGCTGTGTTTTTGTGCAGTAGACCCCCCTCAGAAATGTACCGTACACATTCCCACCGACAGCTCCATTTACACTGCTGAGCTGACAGTCTTGGTCCTGGCACTTCAGATGATCTCCAAATAGAAACAAACAGAAAGATTTCCTTATTTTGTCAGACTCTCTTTCTGCTTTGGAGGCCATTGCCGGTCGTAATCTTAACCACCCTCAACTACTGAAAGTCTTTGAACTGTACACCTCCCTAAAATTAAACGGACACAACGTAGTGTTTGCTTGGGTTCCCAGCCATGTGGGCATTCAAGGCAATGAGATGGTTGACCAGCTTGCCAAGAATGCCACAAGGCAAAAGTTGATCAGGTTTACTGTTCATCACACTGATCTGAAACCCAAAACACAGGCCTATGTCAAAGACCTCTGGCAAGAGGAACGGACCTTGCAGACGGATAACAAACTGTTTAAAATCCGTCCAAACCTCAATGAGTTTCTACCATGTTCCAGAGGCGGACGTAAAGAAGAAATGGTCCTGTGCTGCTTCACACAGGCCACTTGTTTTATACCCATTCTTATCTTTTAAAAGGTGAAGAAGCTCCATGGTGTATTCCACGTCATGTTCCACTCACAGTGAAACATATTCTTTTAGATTGTTGGGACTTGCATGATGTGAGACATAAACACTTTACAGCAGAGTCCATGAAAACCCTGTTCAATGTCCCACCTGACGTGATCTTTGAGTTTCTGAAAGAGGTAAACATTTTTCATCTGATTTAAGATTTTATGGAAGAAAGATTTTTAACAAAGTTTCTGGTGCGTTTTTAGATGTATTTTAACCCTTTCACCGCCAGACATTCTATTTTGAAAAAATCCCCATAGCCAGCCATTTTTCAGAAAATCTCTTATTTCATACCAGCATGTGTGAAATGCGGATATCTCTGGAACTAAGCAACCAATTCTCATGCTGTTTTTTGGGAAACGGAGGAAATAAACTGTTCTTTTGTTAAATTATAGAATGTTAGTAATGGTTAGACAACAACAATTTCAAATTTTTGGTAATTTCAAGTGCAAAAAAAAATGCAAAATAAAAAAATTGAATGCTATCTTTAGTGTCAACATAAAAAAGAAGAAAGCTTGCAATCAAACTCTGAACAAAGAAGGAAAAATACTCCACTCACAAAATAAAGACCAGAAAGTATGTAATATCCAATAGAAAAATGAAAAGAAAAAAAAAAGCAATAAATCAAAATATCCCAACAGCAGAAAAAGAGCTGGAAGAAGTCCACAGGTTGAAAATCATCCTTGTTCACCAGCACTCCTGAAACAACATTCAGAGGAATAATTAGTGATATGACTAATGAGGTTATGGAGAAAAGAAACCACACACACACACACACACATAACAAACTGCTTACACCCCACTGGCACACACATGAGAGGAAGAAAAAGAGAAGGGAACACTCACACATACTTTCTTAAGGGAACACACACACATACTTGTACATACATGAAAGAAAGAAAAAGGGAACACACACACACACACATACACATGCGCACGCACACACACACACATACATCCCTTTCACTCTCACTGTTTAAAGCAATATTTTCTATGAAAACAGTCATTCACTTGCCTGTGGGTCTCTATAACCTGGAGAGCAATTCTGCTAGGGCCTATGAGTGCAGCTCACCACTCCAAATCATCTCTGCAGCAGACCTCTGACATGTGTCAGTCAGCCACGCCCCCTTCAACCTCGATTCATGGCAAGCCAGCTGGGCTTGCAGTTCATTCATTATCTCGTGGCTGCTAGTCATCCCCTATAAGGCCTCTCTCACTGTGTGACTGAAAGTTGGCCCAGAGCCAGCAACACTAAGCTTGTTCAAGGGCCTTTGTGTGTGTGTGTGTGTGTGTGTGTGTGTGTGTGCGAGACGCACTGAGCACTGATCAGCCACTTGGCACGCGTCCAACTGTGATAATTTGGTCAAGCTCTCCCTTTCACGAAGGGCGAAATGTTTGCTGCTCACAATCTGGGCGTTCTTTAACTTATTCAGTATCAACTGACCATCTTTTCAATATTTCCAGCACCTGATCTGTGGTAGATTTACAGCGAGTCTGAGTATGTGAAGTGCTTGGTTGTGACGTCATAGTGAATGGAAAAACAATTGGAATAAATTGATAAAGAATACTTAACTGAACAGCGCTCTGATGAAGCAAATGGCTGTGAGCACAGGTCAGGGAATCACCCAACTATGACATTTCTTTCTGGCTTTCTGTCTCATCAGATTAGAGAGTGAGAATATCGGGAGTTAGGTAACCCTAGTTGGTCACCTTTCGGCGACGACTCACATTGTCACCAAACGGCAACGTCGGTGGCATAAGGGTTAAAGAGATGTGTGAAAGGGTTTTTTTTTTTTTTTTCGACTTGTGAGTTGAGTTTAATGTGGTGACAACCCTGATATGGCCCTTTGCGGTCGGCTGGGCTATAAGCAACATTACCTTACCTTACCTTACAATTATAGTTTCATAAATGTGTATGTGTACCATTCAACTGACTGTGCTTTTGCAGTATACTTCAGCTCGAGTTCGGTGGTAACTGTAGCAAGCACCATTATGATGTGAGCTATTCTTGAACGACTTTGGAGGAAATGTTTATAACACAAATTACATTGAGTGCACACATACACTGATCAGTAAATGAGTTGAGATCAAAGGCAGGTCCATAGACACAGAGTTCTATGTGTAGAGACAGGAAATGTTATGCACTTCTCTTGGTATGTTAAATGCCAGTAAGATGACAGACTACAATGATGCAATATATTATTCCTTTATTTAGTGAAAGGAAAAAGGAGCAGTAGCTGATGATCCTTGTTGACAGTCTGCATGTGAGGGTGTGTAATTCTGCATGTCAATGCACTGGTGCTATGTTATTAGAAGTGATATTAGTGATGAGCCAAGTGCTATATTTGCGCTGGAGTGAGACTATATTAGTTAAAACCCTTTCATGAGTAGTATGTGCAGGCAAATTCAACCCCCCTCTCATGCCTCATCTGGGTACTGGCTTGAAGAGCCTGATCATGTTACTCTAGGATGTTGTTAACAGTGTTAAGTGACTTGCTGTTGTGTAGGCCCAGTCACTTGCAGTACTTGACTCTCTCTCTCTGCTTGATCTCAGCTTGCTCCACCCTCCCCAGTGTGAACGCTAAGTTTTATCACCCATTACTTGACATCTGTTTGATTGGTAGTCAGTTTTGTGTTTAGCTGACGTAATTTTCATTGATGGTTCTATTGACTGGTATCAAGTCTGATGTAATTTTCATTGATGGTTTTATTGACTGGTATCAAGTCTGATGTAATTTTCATTGATGGTTTTATGACTGGTATCAAGTCTGATGTAACTTTCATTGATGGTTTTATTGACTGGTATCAAGTCCATCCATGGCCTTGACTGCAATAAGATGTAGAAACATAAAGGACAAAACAGTTGAACAGATGTGGAGACAGCAGCAACTCCACCTGCAACACCAAACACATTTTCCTATTCCCCAGGCAACAGCATCCACCACCATCTCCCAACCCTACCTTTCACAGTCTATCCCTTATAGTGCACCACCACATTTCTATTCACAAGGGTGCTCAACAGGGGAACTGCAATCTCATCAGGTGTCAATTGCAAGAAAGCATCTAAAATCAATTAACCATACAGCTCAACATATTTAATATAAAGAGATGGAGATGGAAACCAGGCAGTAAACAAAAGTCTCTGATGCAACTTCTTTATGTTCCTATCCACTTCATCTTCACTACAAACCAGGTCGATGTTGTCTGTTAAAGGCTACAGATTAGAAAGGACATCTTTAGTCAGACCCCCCTACTCCCCACCTCCATTAGTAACAATCTCTGACTGGTGAATGAAATGATCGCAGTTCTCTCTTTTGCTTTCATGCATGCTGAGCTATTTTATTGTTGTTGTTTGGTTTGACATGTTTGTCTTGCCCAAGTGACTGAGCGACATTGCTTCTGTAGTGGCTGAGAGACATTGCTTCTGTATTTTCAAGTATTGGTTCCGTTTGCATGGCAGTCTGTAACCTAATCTTTTGCTTCTTCCATCACTTGAACACTTGTTTCTATGGTAAAAAATGGCTCATCTGCTCTCACTTAAACCACCGTGGAAAAAAGAGCAGAGGCAGCAAAATCTTGGCAAGTCACTAAGAAAGGATTTATGCCCTAATATCACCCCGACCCTCCCCTTCGTGTTCTTCTGCCCTCTCCCCTGCCTCCATCCTTCCCCAAACAAGCACTTACTGAGGAACAGCAAAAAGACTAAGTAAAGCACACTTTGAACAGTTGTCAACAAAGGCTTAATGGACATTTGCCATCTTAAGTGATGGCATCCTTCCTTTCACAAACTATTAGGGATGCTAAGTTACTCTTATGCAGTCACTGGCCCCTCTGTGTCTGTCATGAGGAAAGTGCCAGATATAACCAACAAAAGAACAAAAAGTCCAATCAGGTCACAGGTGTTCATAAAATCACATACATAAAAAGGTGCTAAAAAATTCACATCCCTTGTTCACATGTTTAGTGTGTTCTTAACAAAGATGGAACAGCCCTGATGGGGCCTTTCAGTTGCCTTGGCTATAAACATCACAATTCAAATTAAGATAAATGCAAAATCTACAAAATCATTTTTTAATCAAACACAAATGTCTAGAGAATTTGACCTCTGTCTCTCTCAAGCACTTGTACACAACAAACGTCAAATAATAACATATGCTGTTTAAAAAAAAGAAACCAACAAAACAGAATAAACATACACTACTTCAGTGTCTTCAACATGGCAGCCTGACACCAGCAAACTTCAGATTCCAAACAATGCATATAAAAATGCACATGCGCACTTACACTCACACACACGTGCACATGCATTCATACACACCATTTCTATACAGAGAAAAAAATTCAAAAGCATGTTACCTGCTCACAAATAAATCAAGCAGCTTTCTCCCCATCCACTGCTCTGCGAGGGAGAACAGGAAACGTGACCCATCTACAAGTTCTGCTGTATGTCAGTTAAGGGTACGTTCATACTAGCACACACAACTGTCGTGCGCACATGAAAAATCGCACGCGCATGAGAAAAAGCATTCATACTGATCTGCACATTCTCCGTCCGTGAGGCTGCTTGGAATATAAACACAGCTGGCATTCTGGTCAACATGGCGTTGACGAGGTGACAGAAGGTTTACTTTGTGGTGGTGGAGGAAAAGAAACATGTCGTGTCAGTATGAACGCCCAGAGCGCTGCCGTTGATAAAAAGGAGGGGTCTGCCTATCCGCTCCACTCTTTTCTGTCCGCATGCGCATTTGAATTGTGGCAAGCACGCATGACTTTTTTTGCGGAAGCCGTCATGCGTGCGTGTCTGTGGCGGTATGAACACCATCCACTCTGTGAGTGAAAATGAAGAAGGGAGTGCTGCATCTGCATTTGTGTCTGTCCGTGCGACTGACGTGTGTGCCAGTATGAACGTACCCTAAGTAAACTTGCTCCAAGAAGCAAAGGGTGGATGACTACTTTTCTTTACCTTGATCTATGAGAGGGCTCTCACAAAGTGGCCAAAGGCATTCGATGTTGCCAAGTATCAAGAAACATCTCATTTGGGTAAAGGTGAACATAGTAGTTCATTATGTGTGAGGCAAGAAATGAAAAGGAAGCATGAAGTAAGGACCCTAATCCAATGGACATGCTTTGTGAGGGGATCTTCACAGTACATTCTTCATCCCACTTAAACCAGTCTCTAAAGACTGATGCATCACACTTTGTTGAACATGTTTTAGAAGACTTTGCAGCACCTTTTGTTTAAATTGTCTTTGAAGACTATGCATCATGCTTTGTTTAAGCAGTATTTGAAGACTTTGCATCACCTTTTGTTTTACCTGTCTTCAAAGAAGTGCAAATTTTGTTTAACTGTCTTTGAAGATCATGCCTCGCGTGTGTCTTTGAAGGCTATGTATCACCTGTTGTTTAACCTGTCTTTGAAGGCTATGTATCACCCGTTGTTTAACCTGTCTTTGAAGGCTATGCATCACCTGTTGTTTAGCCTGTCTTTGAAGGCTATGTATCACCTGTTGTTTAACCTGTCTTTGAAGTTGTTTAGCCTGTCTACAAAGAATATGCACCACACTTTGTTTAGTCTGTCTTTGAAGACAATGCGTCACATACACTATGTCTTTATCAAATATGGATGCTGTAACAAAACAGTATCTGACAAGCTAGCTTGTCCCGCTGGTCAAGGCTTATCTGACATATTCCTTTGCTTAGCTGATGTATTCCAACACTTGTCTGATGTATCTGCTTGTCTGATGCATTGTATCGCAGCTTTGAAAAACAATAATAATAGTTTGTACAGTTCAGAGCTAGAGCACCCTGTCCTAAGTTCCCCACTCCCTCTCCTATCAGCCAGTGTGGTGATGCTCACACCAACTGATGCCAGCGTCAGGCCTGACTGAAGTCCGTTTCTGACCAGGTGCTCTCCATGTCACTGCCATCAAAGTCAGGCTGCACACAGACACAGTAGTGCTGACTTTAACTTAGGCTGTACATCGTGGGTAATAAATGAAGTACATCATGTTTTTCACCTCACAACTGCCTCAGTTTTAAGCTGTCTCCACAAAATTTCATGAGTTTGTCAATAAAGCATGCCTCGGCATGTACACCAAAAATTTTTTTTCATATATAAAGGAGTAAACAAAACACTAAATATTTCATGGGTTGAGCAGACCCATACCCTAAAAGAAGAAACCTCAAGTCAGTACATTGTGGATATGGCCAAACTTATGCATTCTAAAGATGGAGAATCTGAATGTTATCTAGGCGAGAACAGGGTTCCTGCAATCCACTGGTGGGCTTCACATACACAAACATGCCAGTCTTGTGCAGGAGGATGTAGCTGTGTATCCTGAGAGCCCACACTTCAGGTTGTATGCTGTCACATTCCTCACCGCATGCTCCCTCTCTAAATTACAGTTGCATGCATGCACTTCCTAGGTGCATCACAAGCACATCTATGATGATTATTCTCTTTCTTTCTCATACATACAAGTTCATGCATATATAAATGAATGCATATATAGAGACGCACGAATACACCTTTGTACATGGATGCAACACACATATACATGTATGCACACTCATCTACACACACACATCCACACGAACAACTTGGAACACACACACACACTCACACTCATACACACACACAAACACAAACACACCTATGAGAGTGCATTTATACCATACTGATGCACAGTCAGTGACCACAACACAACATTTGAGTAGCAAGGGTGGAAGTGTATGGGCACACACATGTGCATACTTTGTCATGTGCTACATTCTATAATTTCGCATACTGAAGCCAGCAAATTTGATAAAAAAATACTATTCCATTTCATGCTTCAGATTTTATAACGACTTTCTTATGTTCATACCGGACAATAATGAATGGCAAAGTTTTGTTCATTGAGAAAAAGAACTTAGGTCAGTGAAGACCCACAACCTACAGCAAGGTTTCATGTCTTCACAAAAAGAATGGGTCCCAAGAGAACCTCGACATAAGGCACCCATGACATAAGGCATTCAAATCTTAGGCCATGCCCAGCGAAGATTAAACACTAAAGATCTTACATTTTTCCTGATTCATAATCTTTTATCTTTACAAAATACTCAAAAGAAGAAAGCTTTGTTGGAACTGTACTGTTAGTTATTCTCAGTTTCAAGAAAGTTAACAATTACTGACAGGTGTAAAAACTCTACAATTGCACCATACTTATTTATACATATACACCAACACCATGTTAAAAGTTCAAACTATTTACCTTATACTTAAAGTTATGATATGTGAACAAAACTGAAATAACTAGTCTCAGCTGATAAATACTTGTTGCCGTCTTTATTAGTTTAACATGTGAACTTCCTCTGGAAGACTCTTTATAACAGAATATTTACTTGCATCATCCCCAGAATACAACTATGTAAGACCTTAAGCCTCTGAACTCTCAAACAAAATCAATCCTGTCCTTTTGGAAAAAGGAATCTTACTACTCGTTTTATGATATACTTACCTGTCCAAACGAATGCCTTATCTCCACTTGACATGGAACATCGCAAAACATCAGGATTCACCCCCCCCAAAAAAAAAAACCAAAACAAAACAAAACAAAAAACACTGCGATAGCAGGGAGCTAGAGAGAGATAATGTTGCTTATAGCCCATTCGACCACAAAGGGACATATCCAGCTGTCACCGCACTGAAGTCAACTCAAAAGTCCTGAAAGTTTTACGAAAGCCACCCTAAAGCCTCTCAAAGTGCTGGCTCTCCTCCCTGAGACCTGAACGTCCTCAATAAAGTGAGCAACATCTTCAACCTTGGCCACCACCGAGAAGACACCAGATTGGGAGCACCACTCTGCAAAGATTCTCCACTTCTTGAGGTACACTTTGAGTGAACTGCCTTGGACTGCCATGATCTCTACACATGAAAGGTGAAAATGTCTCTGCTCAGAGAGGTATTCCCTGATATGAGACTGGCCTGGAGACAAAGGGATGCTGGATCCACATGCCACCTCTTTGTCCTGGGCTGGAAAAGGATAGAGTGACTGAGTGAGAGCTTCACCAGCAATAATACCAGAAGATTGATCAACTCTTCATCCATTTCAGTGTGAAGATAACTATCAACGGGCATAAACCTCCTTTGACACATTTCTGAGTACTGCTGGAATGAGTGGGGGTGGGAGGGTGGGGGGAGGAACGCGCAAGTGAACATCCCCTCCCATGAGATCAACAGTGCATCCACAATTAATGCCTGAGGATCTGGTAGTGGTGAAACAAAGACTGAAGCTGACTGTTCCATTTGGTCACAAATTGGTCCACATGAGAGGTCCCTGACACTGACATATGGAATGGAACGCACTCTTGTTGAGCATCCACTCCAATGGAAGTGTCTGCTAGTACATTCAGCTTGCCTGGGATGTGCCTTACAAGGACTAATTCCCATCGATTGGCAGCAGAAGCACTGCCAGATCGATCAATCGTTGGAGTGAGTAACCCCTTGGTTCTTCAGAAATGTGACCTCTATCTGATTGTCTGCGCACTTTGTCAGTCTTGTTCCCTAAGACTTGAGACCAGCTACGCATGGCCAGTAGTACTGCCTGCATCTCCAGATTGTTGTGCTCATAGCTCAGTCTACTGCACTCCACAGAGAGTTATGGCACAACTTGTGTACAACAACAGAGGGAGTTGTAAAGGGATAGCTGACCTAAACAGTCCAAGTTCAGCCAAGGCTGAAAGACGGAAATAAAGGGAAGGTTCATTTAAATGTCACCTGATAAGGTCATCTGAGACAAGATGTCACTCAGTGGCCACTGAAGTGGGAGCAGATGGAGGCGACCAAATGGAAAGAGCTGTTTACCTGCTATGATCAGACTGAGCACGGTCTGGATGCTGCGAAGGGCAGTGACTGAAGACTGCAGGAGAGATTCACACAAGAGTGTATCCTCTTTGCCCTGGGATTCGGAAGCAGCACCAGATTGACATCCATAATGAAGTACATCCTCATCAGAAAGAACTGCAAGAATGGACCCTGTCCACCTTCTTCAATTTGCCTTGTAACTTTTTTTTTTTGTCTGGAGGCATGGTTTTTTTTTATTTTAAAGTTTATCTCCAGATTGATCAGACAAGTTTAAGTGAGAGAAGCCAGTGCCTTCTCCACCCTACAGCAATAAGACTTTCTTATGGGAGGGTCAAGGTATATATGAACCTCCTTCCCAAAATATTGCCAGGGCACCACAGCGAAAGCTGTTGGGTTAGCATTAACTCAATGCAGACATAACTTTCTGCCACAACCGTGACATGCTGAGACGCACCATTTTCGGTATTTTTACAAAAAATATACAGACAGAACCAAACCGAATACAACAATAAATATTATGTTTTTGAAAACTTCAAATCATGTTCTTTTAGAAAAAAAATACTACAGTCCTGTGCTCAGTACACACTTCAATCGCCACTGGTTTGAAAAGTGTAGGCAAACAGCTATCAGCAAAAACTTTTTCTCTACGTAAGCATGGATGAAAAATCAATATGATCATAACTGTAGTCAACACAATTTGTAGCAAACACATAAAAACAATGTATCTTTCACACACACAGCTGTGTGCATGGTCTAAACCTCAAACAGAGAGCTGCTGTCACATATTTGAAGAAAAAATGCAAAAATTTCATCATCATTTGATATGTGCAACTCACCATCATCACTCATATCCTCTCTGTCCGATTCGGCAAGTTCGGAAAACAGTTCGGAAAAGTTTGACAAGTTCGGAAAACAGTTCCAGTTCTTCATTTGATCGTTCTTCCATTATTCTTTCAATTACTTCTTGAAATAAGATGTTTCTGTTCGCTACGACTCGCTGATGCTTCGGTGCCGACAACATGATGAACATGGGCAGCCAGAGTTATCTCCAGCTATCCCATAATATGAGCGAAAAGTAGAATCAAACGCGAGATAATACACCAAGGGAGAGTACCACCTAATAGAGGAGATCCTCAGCTTTCTGTAGATACCACGATTGTTTCCCTTAGACCGCACAGCTGCATGCGAAAATTTCGAGTAGATCGTCGATCACCTGGCGGGCGACGTGTCTGTGCGAAGCACTCAACCCGTCGTCGGCCAGGTGATCGACAAGGCGCCAATGAGTTAAGACACAAAACTGAGAGCTGGCTGCTCCGTCTGGTGGCCAAAAGGTCCACTGGTGAAAAAATGAAACACCATTCTGATGGTATCATCCAAACCAAGGGGAGACACCCAAGAGATCTGCTGCCCCTAGAGTCATCCACATGCCACTGTATTCAAGAGGGAAAAGAGACGCTCATCAGACCAGTCATGGTTGACGCCCAAATCCCCTGGAACAATAACCTCAGCCTGCTGACGCCTATTACTAACCTAACTTCCAATTCCTTGGAACCAAGGAATGGAAGGCCAAGAAATCTGACAAACACAGAAGGCGCCCTCCTGGAACAAAGAGACCATAACAGAAGGAATTGCAGTCTTGGATGAATCTATTCAGGCACTGGTCCAAACTGTGATGGACATCAGTTGGGGAGCCAAAAGGAAATCCTTGAGGTTCCCAAAACACTGGTGGTAATCCAAGTGTCAGACAAGATGGCCTCCTACCGAGAGCGAGGAGGAGCAGAAGACACATAGAGACCAGCCCCACAAAAATCCCGGAGATCGCCAGAACGGGAATTCCTGAACTTTGAAAAGGTACCCGACAGAAGCCTTAATAGAGGCTAAATCTCCATACTCCTTCCTCAGCTCTGATATCATAATAAATTATTCTTCGAACAAACAGTGACCATGAGAAATGGATGCTAAAGGAGGAAAATATTTAGCGGGAGATGACAACTCGTCAACATTGTCAAGGTTATGACTAAGGTCATCACTGCAAGAATTCTGAAAGGATCGACTACTCACAAACCTGCTAAAGAGAAAGAAAGAAAAAAGCTAAACGTCTGCAGTATTTAACCCTTACACTGGCTATTTAACAATGTAATATTAAGTATGCTGTCTGGTGAATTAACAGAAGGAAAGTTTGAAAAAAATAGTTATGTTTGTATAATATGCATAACTTTTCAACGGTTAGTATTTGAACATGATATGCAAAATAAAAATTGTTAGTAATTGAATAAAGAATAATAGAAAACAAATCTGGTGTGCTTGTGAATGTTTAATTGTCTAGAATGTGAAAATAACAGGTGGCACATCCTGCTTGTCATTCTCAAGAGCTTTTTCACAAATAATCCAGTCAATGATGTTCCACAGTATTAACTCTCTTGACAAACATGCACCCGCTAACGCCCAACCGGAAATCACACAGCCAAAAGGCTGAGCACCTGCCAGCGCCCGGTAAAACACGTGGCAACAATGGGCACCGCCATGTTTCTCGTAGAAAAGGAAGTCTCGCGAGAACGTGACTTCCTTCTTCCTGTAGCCATTCACTTCCGTTTGCAAAAAAACGCGAGTCGATACGTGCCGTAGTTCTCGAGTTATGAATTTTTAAAGTTTTGTGGTCGAAATGCTGTTTTTCACCATGGCTAACCTTGATTTCTGCCGTTCTATAATGAGATTTAGTAATGAAGATACTGTGATTTGTGGGATTTACGGCATAAGACTTAGTGATGAAGCTTACAGTGACCTAGATTTCGACTGGGATGAGGTTCCAGATATGATAAACAACGATTCGGAAGAAAGTTCTGAAGAAGAAGATTTTTTTTCCCCCGAGTAAACGGCTCATGTGACATTCTTCAAACTTATGATATAGCAACATATATATTCGTAGGAATTTTTAAAATGATTTTCATTTCATTATTTCCTTTCCTCTCTTTTAAAATAATTTTTAAATTGGGTAACCATGTTCAAATTACGGAGTTACTTATTTTGCCGATGGTTTTCGGCATAACTAAGCTCAGGTAAGTGCATACTGAAGAGGGTTAAGATATAAGTTACAGCCTTTTTCAAAGGAAAGTCAGTGTGGATTATACGCGTCTCTGATGTTCCACAGTACTTATATCTTAAATATAAGTTACAGCCTATTTCAAAGGAAAGTCAGTGTGGATTATACGCGTCTTCCATGCAGGTAATCCAGGTAAGAATGAATAATGTACAGTTTGGTTTTCCCATTGAAATCACGTGCTGATAATACACACACACACAAAAAATGGTCACTATCAACAAATGTAATAGCCCACACTGTCCTCGTTTATGTTTGAAAGGTTTAGGATAATCTGAAAGCGCTACACTGAGTTTTTCTTCCCCACTGAATGGCACCTTGAGATTCCCCTCACCCTTAGGCACTCATCCAGTCATTGTCCGTGTCGATCTCAAAATCATGATGTTGATCTTAATCAAAACTATCACCCACCACACCCAGTTCATTCCAAATGTCCCTAACTTCTTCTTCACCTGTTTTTTCACAGGAAATTCGGCAAAAACATCTTCAAACAAGTTTCTAATTCTATCATGTTCTCCTTTGAGTGCCGCCATTTTTGTTTGCAAGACGAGTCAAGTTGCCCTATGCATTACAAGCTGCTACTAACCATAAACTAAGCTAAAATGCTGAAAACCCATGTTCCGGGGCTTGCTCAGTCATTCATGCAAATTAGTTTCTCACTGAGCCATAGTTTTGTATCTGTGTGTGTTAAATAAACTAGGCTCGCAAGGCTCACCCTGCAGCGCGACTTATGTCGGGACAACCAGTGATGGCCATGACGTAATGGCGTGACTTATGTCACCACAACCAGTGTAAGGGTTAAAATGTAGGATGCACAGACAGTCGCTTATCCCCTCAAGTATGAAGGAAAATGGAAATGGAATGGAAATGGAATGGAAACAGTGCATAGGGTCCCCATAAACAAAATTCCACAGCAAGTCTCAAAAACAAAAGGCTCTAAGGATGGAGGTGCAAGAGCAAATAGTGCGCGTCCGGATGACTGTGTTCAACCTGTACATGCAATCATTGGTATCTTTTCAGGATAAACAACACTCACTTGTGGATTGTCTGAACAAGCGAAGTGGGAGTCAACGAAGGCTTAAAAAAAAGTCATAATACAGCAACACCCTCATGAATGCTTGCGGAAGAGAAACGGAATCATAGTTCCAGGTTCTTAAAAAATAAAAAAAGCGATTAAAAATGAAACTGCTGAACAAGGGAGCAGACAAATCAAAATAAGAAACTGTAACAGTACTAGTCAGAACAGACCATGCATTGCTTACTGCCACTCTAGCCAGAAAGAATTCTGAGCTATAGGTTGAAAGTCGTCAGCAGAAAAACCATTCTCGCCTTGCTCGACAAACTCTCATTTGCTCACATAAACACCAAACATACCTTGATATAGAGGTCAGAGTGCGCCCAATCCTCCCTGTTTGTTAAACCTGGGGGTCACCCTTCTGCACCAGTGACCGCCCTTCGAGTCATCCCTTCCTGGTAGCTCTCCAAGCCAGTGCCTTGCCAAAGAGTCAGACTCAAATGAGGCCAACCTATCAAACATTCAGATACCAGCCACTCTTCATCACAAACAACCCAAGAGTAGAAGATGCAGAGAAGTGCTGGACTGTCTCTACTCGACCCGGGACCCATTAGGCTGAATGGTGAAGCAGGAAACATTGGTCGCTACCCTCACCAAAGCGGCAGAGAGACAAGACATTCCTGATGAAAGCCAGAAATTGTGTGCCATGTTGAACCGGTCTAACTCTCGCACAAGTTAAGGGGAAGGAATGGAGAAAAGACGGAGCTGCTGATGCAGGTTTCACAAGGGCCGAGGTTGGAGACAGCTTTCTGACCGACGAGCCGGCTAAGGAAGCAGGAGGAAGAGAAGAAACGCCTGTCGACTTGGGATACGTCAGACTGCTCCATGATGACAGCACTTCTAATGGCAAAGACAACTGCAGGTTTCTGGTAATTTCTCCATTAGCCAAGACAAAGTGTTTCCTCCTCAACTCAAACGACCACTTCTGAGAATCCAAGATGGAAACCAAACTCAGGAAGTTCAATCGAGGGCATGTTTTCTCACCGAGTAAAAAGGAGAAAACTGATTTCAGGCTGTTTGGATGAAATGAGAATGAACTCACGATGGGAGACTACCCCTGTTGGCCTGATGGTTGAAGGAAAGAACCGGCTCCCTTCTCTCCATGTTTTATCTTTTTATGGGGATCCTGATGCATGGCATTGTTTCACGCCTAGTGGAGGTAAAGTATTTTTTCGGACAGGTAAGTATGCATACAAGTATCAAAATTGGCACATTACTTGATTTGGTTACCAATTACCAATATGCTAAAGGTCCCCATAACTATGCATTTATGAAACTGACAAATCCACATGTCTAGGGGAAACTTCACACACATACACAGAGAAATACATGCACACACTCAAATTCACAATCACACATACAATACACTCACATACACATAAACACACACAGGTACCTCATTATCGCTGGCAGCCATGTCTTCCACCTCCACATCATATCCCCCTTCAATGCCCATCTCATTGTGTTTCTCCACCCTCTCCATCCCTTCGCGTGCACGTACACTGGAGGGATCCAAGCTGCAACAACCAGTGTCAGCTCTTTATCCCATCTCCTGTCATGTCAAGAACATCCACCACATGCTGACCTCCAACAACCAGTGTCAGCTCTTTATCCCATCTCCTGTCATGTCAAGAACATCCACCACATGCTGACCTCCAACAACCAGTGTCAGCTCTTTATCCCATCTCCTGTCATGTCAAGAACATCCACCACATGCTGACCTCCAACAACCAGTGTCAGCTCTTTATCCCATCTCCTGTCATGTCAGGCAATGTCTACAACACACTGAACTCTCAACTGCCAGTTTCAACTCTTCATCACATCCCCTGCAACATCACATGCCCTAAAACACAAGCATAATGTTGTATGACGGTGATCAATACACACTGTCAACACTGCATACATAGTGCTGTGTGATAGTAATCTATACATAATGTCTACACAACATACACAATGTCTATACTACATACATAATGCAGAAGGATCATGATCCATCTGTCTACTCTACGTATATAATGTCTATACTACAAACAAAATGTATACATTACATACATAATGCAGGGACTGTGATCCATATGTAATGGCTAAGCTGTTTACGTATATCTAAACAAAATAAACAAAATCTACACAAGGTCTCACTAAACATACAGCATCTACACTACATATACCTGAGTGCCGTTTGGTAGTGAACCATACATAATATCAACAATACATAATTCAGTGCTGGGCAACAGTGATCCTTACCATCCATATGTATAGTCAACACTACATACTTGAGTGCTGTGTCGAAATGATCCACACATAATGTTTAACTATATACTTGAGTGCCGTAAGGCAGTGGTCTATACATATTAACATATACTACTTGAAAGCTATGTGACAGTCAATGATACATACATCTATATTCAATACTTGACAATACATAATGTCTAGGTGCATAATGTAGTGCTGTGCGGCAGCGACTCATACATACAGTCTACATTCCACACTCAAGTGCTGTGTGGCAGTGATTCATATATCATGTCTATATTCCATACGCAAGTGCTGTACGGCAGTGATTCATATATGTCTGTATTCCAAAATCAAGTCCTGTATGGCAGTGACTCATATATAATGTCTGTATTCCATACTAAAGAGCTGTATGGCAGTGATTTATACTTAATGTCTATATTCCATACTTGGGAGCTGTGTGACAGAGATTCATATATGTTTATATTCCATACTTGAGTGCTGTGTGGCAGTGATTCATATATAATGTCTACATTCCATACTCGAGTGCTGTGTGGCAGTGATTCATATATAATGTCTACATTCCATTACTTTAGTGCTGTGTGGCAGTGATTCATATATGTCTACATTCCACACTTGAGTGCTGTGTGGCAGTGATTCATTTATGTCTACATTCCGTACTTGAGTGCTGTGTGGCAGTGATTCATATATAATGTCTATGTTCCATACTTGAGTGCTGTGTGGCAGTGATTCATACATGATGTCTACGTTCCATACTTGAGTGCTGTGTGGCAGTGATTCATACATGATGTCTACGTTCCATACTTGAGTGCTGTGTAGCAGTGATTCATACATGATGTCTACGTTCCATACTTGAGTGCTGTGTGGCAGTGATTCATACATGTCTATGTTCCATACTTGATGCTGTGTGACAGTAATTCATACATGATGTCTATGTTCCATACTTGATGCTGTGTGACAGTAATTCACACATAAGTGGCAGTGATTCATAAAGGAAATTTTTCTTCTAAAATGACATTTAATTTAACATACTTACCATGGCTCACTGATGCAATAAACGACAGCAGTTTGCTGTCCCTACCCTATACACAATAAAGTCCATACGGACAAGAACCCTGAAAGGGCCTGGTGTCTTGCACATGCCCAGATCATTCCTCTTTTTGACGTAACTAATACCCTGACTGTGAAATCCTAGGGGAACCAGGAAGGCGGGGAGGAAGGGAAGGACTCTGTGTGAGCCACAGTAAGTATGGTAGATTAAACATAATTTTAGAAGAAAAATATCCTTTAAATTGCACATACTGTACCATGGCTCACTAATGCAGAGTAGCACTACAAGGAAGGAGGGCTCACCTGGTGAACGTCTGGAGAAGTGAGAAGAGCCAGAGCATGTGGTGGAGATGTGATGCTGAGCCATCACAGCTGAAGCGATGCCCTTGGACCCATCATGACGCAGACGGAAGACGTCGCGCAAGTAGAAATGAATGAAGGTGCCTGGGGAACGCCAATATGCAGTGTCCAGGACACTTTGAATGCTGGAATTGTGAGCGACTGCCAGCACACGATGCCCATGCTCTGATTTCATGGGGCCTTGGTGAGAAGACAGCCAAATCCGCGTCAGGACTCACACACGCAGCTTTGATTACTTCTCTCAGCCATCGAGAGATTGATGAGCGTCTGATGTCCTCCTTCTAACTTTCATTGTAAGAGAGAAACAGGAGGCGCTGCCTCGAGCAAGAAGACTTCGTCTGCTTTCTATACACTCGCAGGGCGCACACCGGACAGAGAGTGCAGTCTTCATCGTCTGGGGCAAGGATAGAAGTCAGAGGATGAATGGAGATAGTAGGAGAAGGAGAACCTGGCAACTAAGAATTTGGGGAGGAACCAAAGCGACATTGAGCCATCAGGTTCGAAGGCTACGTCCCCAGGAAGCCCACTAAGAGCATGGACTTCACTGCAGCGCCTCCCCAAAGCCAGAAAAACAGGAAAGGCTGTCTTGAAGGAGAGGAACTTCAGAGAACACTCCCTGATGGGCTCATAGGGAGGGAGCCTCAGGGAGGAGAGGACTAGAAAGAGATCCCACGCAGGGGTACCGTGGGGGGTTTGAGCCTCTTGTAGAGCGGCTCCCCTGACTAGATCCCGCAGGAGGGGGTCATCCGCAAAGGAAAGGCCGCCTAACTGGCGGGTGGTGGTGCAAACAGCCGCCCTGTGACCCCTCACGGAGGAGGCTGCAAGTGTTTTCTCAGACGAGAGAAAGGCGAGGTAGTTTGCTAACTGAAAGCAAAAGGGGGAGTGGGGCGACACCGCATGGGTGGAGCACCAAGAAAGCCAGCCATTCCAGTGGACACTGTATAACCCCTGTGTGCCTATCCTGTAAGCTTGATTCACAAGGTTAATTACCGCGGGGGTAAGCGCCTTGTGTAGACAGCGTGTCCCGCACAGTAGCCAGGTGTGAAGGTTTAGCATGTCTGGATTGCCGTGTGGAATGCCTGACCGTGGCTGGAGCAAGGACCCTGTTGTCAGGCTGAGCTTTATCGAAGGCACATGGGACAGGTGCAGCAGGTCATGAAACCACACTTGGGCTGGCCAGCGGGAGGCCACAAGGATCAGTGTGGCCAAGTTTTCCCTCGCTTTCCGTAGAACTTTTCCCAGGATGGGGAATGGAGGGAAGGCATAGCCTATCAGGCCCGACCACGGGATGGACGGTGTGTCCACAGCCAAAGCCTCTGGCTCCAGAACTGGAGATACATATAACTGGAGGCGGTGGGTAAACCTGGTTCCAGAACCAAATGGACCAACGTCCATTCCAAGGGAAGGATCATGTGCGGTCTGTTGAGGGAGTTGGCGAGAATGTTTATCTTCCCTAGAACGTGCTTGGCCGAGATCCTTGCACCAGGGCAGAAGCTGTTCCGCTCTCAGGGACAAGGAGAGGAAGCCCCCCCCTCTCCCCTGCTTGTTGATGTAACAAGCCACAGTTGTGTTGTCCGTGTTGAGGAGAACATGTTTCCCCCTCCGAAAGAGAAGAAACTCCCTAAGGGCTTGAAAAAACCGCCTCCAGCTCCAGCAGGTTAATGTGCCAGGACCTCATCTCCTCTGGCCATCGCCCGGCCGCCGTCAGAGAGCCCACATGGGCCCCTCACCCGGAGTTGGACGCCTCCGTGAACAAGGCCTCCTGAGGAAGGGGAAGCGTGATGTGGACTTCCTGGGAAAGCCACGACTAGCAGTGCCATTGGGTCACTGAGGTTTGGAACCAATGGCCCACAGGAACCAGAAGGTCCCAAGACTGTGACGTCTGGGACCAACGCCTCTGATGGGACCAACGCCTCCAAAATAGGCATTGGAATGGCGTTTGTGGAGTCGACCTAGAGGTACTAGGGGGGGCCAACCACTCCATCAATCTCAGAAGGGAGACCAGCTTCCCGGCCGGTGCCTGATGCAGAGACAGGAGGTGGGCTAAGAGGACCCTGAGGCGTACTAGATGCTGCGGGGGGGGGGGGGGGGTTGGAGATACCAACCACCTGGTTGTGTCGAAGGACATGCCCAGGAACTGGAACTGCTGCGACGGGGCGAGGTCTGACTTCTCATTGTGAACAAACCCCACGTCTTGACTGAGGTCTAGAACCTGGAGAGCTTGTTGGGAGCAGAGAGTGCTGGAGGAGGCTAGGAGAAGCCAATTGTCGAGATAGGCCTTGAGGCAGATTCCCCTCTCCTGAACGTGCATGCAAAGTTCCCAGGCGACCTTTGTGAACACCCACGGGGCTGGGGCCAGACCAAAGAGAAGGGCCCTGGACTGGAAGGCCTGGTCCCTCCAAATGAACCGAAGATACTTCCTGTCCCTCAGGCTTGAATCAGGAGGTGGAAGTATGCATCTTTCAGGTCGATGGATACCGACCAGTCGCCTGGGTGCATGGCATCGTGGATTGACATGGGGGTTTCCACTTGAAAATGGAGATTGCAGAGGAACCTATTCAGGGGGGAGAGAGGTCCAGGACGGGCCTCCAACCCCCAGAAGCTTTGGGGACCACAGAGATTCAGCCATAAAAGCCTGGAGAGAAACGGGGAATGACCTCCTCTGTGGCCCCCTTGGCTAAAAGCGAAAGAGCCTTCTGGACTAAGGCCTGAGAAGCCAAGGGATCCCAAGGAGGAGCGAAAGGAGGAAAGGGCGTGAGAAGGGCCTTTCCTGTACCCCATGGAAGGCGACACCCCAACCTGGAGCAGGGGGCTTTGCCACGGGGCGGGAGGGACCCGGACTGGATAAGAGGCATGATGGCGGATGGGTCTGCGGACTGGCAGAGTCTGGTCTGGATTCCGAGTCTGGGTCCTTAAGGGGGATACCAGACCTCCGAAGAAGACGTCCATCACTGAAACTGCCTCCAGCCCCCTCTTAGCAATTTCTCCCAATCTGCGTGGCATCACTCCTGGAGAACAACCTGCCGTGGTTGGGAACAAGACCTCTCCTGCAAAAGGAGGAGGTCCTCCTGGGAAAGGGAGAGATGAGAGTCTGGGACCATAAAGGCCTTCCATGCAAAGAGGAGCTTTTCCGGCTTGAGAAACTTCCCACACGCTAATGCTCCGGGAAAATCAGGCACAGAACCAGGTGGAATGTCCTGCGCCTCCCTGCTTCTAATTTTGCTTTGTGCCCTTCTCACAGAGTCGCTACTATGCCTATTTTTCTTAAGAGAGAGGTGGGAGGGCTGAGAGAGGTAGTGCACCCAAGGCAAGCTCCACTGCTGAAAGCCAGGGAGCCCTGGCCTCTTGAGAGGTGGACACGACTGCAGGCACGTACAAGGTCAGGAGGGCCACCAGGGTAAGCCTGATAGACCTCGGCTGATTGATCCTGAGGGAACCCTTGGGGAGGGATCTGCTACCAGATGGGCCAGAGGGGCAGGCGAAGGAGAGGCTTGTACTGCTGGAGCACCAGGCCAAAAGCCAGGCCACCATGGAAACCCCTGGGCAGGGGACTGAGGAAGTCCCATGGCCCAGAAATGCTGCCATTGAGCCATGTGAGGGGCCCATGGCACCCAAGGCTGAGGGTCTGCCCCAACGAAGAGGGGGGCTGAAGCTGTGTCTGCTGGCCCAAGCAGGCATAGGGGGACCCTGAGAGGCCAGCCTACTGTGGGTTGCCCTGCAATTGGCAAGGAAACCTCATATTCTGTCTCGAATGGGAAACAAAGGTAAGAGCGGGGGCAGAGCCAGGCAAGGGCGGAGGAAGGGAGACAACAGGGGCTGACTGAGCGTCTGACACCCGGAAGGAGCTGTCTCCCTTGGCTCACCCAATGGCCGTGCTGACGAGCGGGGCTGAAATTGGGAGAGGGGATGAAGAAGGGGCTAAGCCTTCAGAATTCACATCACCCGACTCTTTATCCCCCAAAGAAAGGGGTACCTGCAACTGTGGTTGGGCCAGGACGACCGAGACATGTGCAGCAGAACCTCGGCTGAGCTGTACATGTGATGCAGGGATGGGATCAACAGAACCGCAGCTGACTTGATCACCGTGAGAATTTTGCATCACCCAACCCTTTATCCCCCAAATATGGGGGTACCTGCATTTTTGATTCGGCCATGGCGACCACGATGTTTAAAACAGAACCTCGGCTGAGCTGTACACGGGATGCAGGGACGCGGTGTGACAGAACTGCAGCTGAGCCGATCACCGTGAGAAATTAACTCTCCTACTGCCGTCGGTGGGTAGAACCACCAACGATCTCTGCCTGGGCGGACACAACCGCCGAGGCCTGCGGCCATTCTGGTCTCTCCCTTCCATCCCTTCTTTTGTGACTTACATCACACTTTCCGTTAACACACGCATGCACAGTTGATTCTGGATGGACTGGCTTTGCAAATGGCAGATTGTTTTGCTTTGAACTGAAGAAAAAGTCATATTTTTGCGCAATTTTTGCAATGGAACCGAACGAAGACTTCTGGCGAGAGCTCCTACAAGATGGAGACAGCGACGACGAAACCTTTCAGGGTTTTACTGCTGAACAAATTAGTGAAGGTGAACTTCAACGCATTAAAAAAAGATCGTGAAGTGGCAGACCTTCGAAGCTAATGTTGATTACGGGGATCTTTTGAGTGATTCTGAGGACGAAGATAAGTAACAGCGATCCATCTGTGTGTGCCTATGATTCTGATCATTGGCTGAGAGATTTTGAAACAGACAACATTAGAAAACTCATATCCAATTTATTTTCATTTCAGACTTTTATTCATTCATTTCTGCACATGAACACAAAATTTCAAGCAAATTCATGCATAACTCTTTTTTTTTTTTTTTTAATGAAAGAAAGTAAAAATTTTCACAAACGTTAAAGAATTACTTGGTTTCCAACAGGAAGTAAGCAGCAAAAAACGTTGGTAGTAGGAGAGTTAAGGGGGGTACAATGTCTACATTCCATACTTCAGTGCTGTGTGGCAGTGATGCATACACTATGTCTATGTTCTATTCTTGAGTGCTGTATGACAGTTATTCACACATAATATCTACATTCAGTACTTGAGTGTTGTGTGGTAGTAATTCATTCATAAATCTATATTCCATAGTTGAATGCTGTGTGGTAGTGATTAAAAAATACTGATATTCCGTACTTGAAAGCTTTATCATAGTGATTCAAACGTCTACATTCCATTCTTGACAGCTGTGTGGTACCGATTTATATACAATGTCTACATTCCATACTTGAGAGCTGTGTGGTACTGATTCCTATATAGTGCCACCATTCCCCACTTGAGTGCTGTGTGGTCGTGATTCATATAGAGTGTCTACTTTCCATATCTGAGAGGTGTGTGGCAGTGATTCATATAAAGTGTTTACATTCCATACTTGAGAACTGTGTGGTACTGATTCATATAAAGTGTCTACATTCTATACTTGAGAGCTGTGTGGTAGTGATTCATATAAAGTGTCTACATTCCATACTTGAGAGCTGTGTGGTAGTGATTCATATAAAGTGTCTACATTCCATACTTGAGAGCTGTGTGGTACTGATTCATATAGAGTGTCTACGTTCCATCTTGAGAGCTGTGTGGTACTGATTCATATAAAGTGTCTACATTCCATACTTGAGAGCTGTGTGGTAGTGATTCATATAAAGTGTCTACATTCCATACTTGAGAGCTGCGATCTTTAAACTCTTGAAAGAGATTAACATTTTTCATCCGATCTGAGGTTCTATAGTGGAAAGATTTTTAACACGGTTTCGGATGGGTTTTCAGAAGATATATTTCAAAGAGTTGTGTGAATGAATGACTCGAGTTGATTTTAACGTGGTGACAGCCCTGATATGGCCCTTTGCAGATGGCTGGACTATAAGCAACATTACCTTACTTGAAAGCTGTGTAGTACTGATTCCTATAGCGTGTCACCATTCCATACTTGAGAGCTGTGTGGTACTGATTCCTACAGAGTGTCACCATTCCATACTGAGAGCTGTGTGGTACTGATTCATACATAGTGTCACCATTCCATACTTGAGAGCTGTGTGGTACTGATTCCTATATAGTGTCACTATTCCATACTTGAGAGCTGTGTGGTACTGATTCATACATAGTGTCACCATTCCATACTTGAGAGCTGTGTGGTACTGATTCCTATATAGTGTCACTATTCCATACTTGAGAGCTGTGTGGTACTGATTCATACATAGTGTCACCATTCCATACTTGAGAGCTGTGTGGTACTGATTCCTATATAGTGTCACTATTCCATACTTGAGAGCTGTGTGGTACTGATTCATACATAGTGTCACCATTCCATACTTGAGAGCTGTGTGGTAATGATTCATACATAGTGTCACCATTCCATACTTGAGAGCTGTGTGGTAGTGATCCAGGGCATCCTGAAACTGACTCATGTGGAACAGACAGTCCCCCAGCTTTTCATGCAGTCGTGCATCATTCTGAGTCTGCAGAGCTTGCCGCAAACTGAAATCACATATATACACTTCAGGTGAAGTTTACCCTTGATTGACAGCCCTGTTGACAGAAGATGAATAATAAGACAAAATCCAAAATGGATGCATCAAATGAAATAATCCTCATGCATAACATAGACTGAGATGACAAACATCCAGAACAAACGAGGGCCAAAACGCAAATGTCATTAAAGGCATATTACTCAAGAACTGGGGGCCTTCCTCTGAACAGTCGCTGCATCTCATTATAGCGCACATGCCTTTTTCTCCTTGAGGGAAACTAAAAACTATAGACAGCCCTTCCCTCCATTTTCTATAGATAACATCACAACTACTTCCATTTCTAACATCTGCAAACTGCTCCCATCACAAACTGCTCCCATAGCTCACATCCCATGCTGCTCCACTTGCTCACATCATACCACTGCTCAAATAGCTCTCACCACACACTGCTCACATAACTTATCACACTGCTCCCATAACTCGCACCACACACTGCTCCCATGATTACCATCTCACAGCTCCTATAGCTCCCATCACACTCTTTTCCCATCACACACTGTATCTATAGCTCCCATCACACACTGTATCTATAGCTCCCATCGCACACTGTATCTACAGCTCCCATCATACTCTTCTCCCATCACACACTGTATCTATAGCTCCCATCGCACACTGTATCTATAGCTCCCATCACACACTGTATCTATAGCTCCCATCGCACACTGTATCTATAGCTCCCATCACACTCTTCTCCCATCGCACACTGTATCTATAGCTCCCATCACACACTGTATCTATAGCTCCCATCATACTCTTCTCCCATCGCACACTGTATCTATAGCTCCCATCATACTCTTCTCCCATCACACACTGTATCTATAGCTCCCATCATACTCTTCTCCCATCACACACTGTATCTATAGCTCCCATCACACACTGTATCTATAGCTCCCATCATACTCTTCTCCCATCACACACTGTATCTATAGCTCCCATCATACTCTTCTCCCATCACACACTGTATCTATAGCTCCCATCATACTCTTCTCCCATCACACACTGTATCTATAGCTCCCATCATACTCTTCTCTCCATCACACACTGTATCTATAGCTCCCTTCATACTCTTCTCCCATCACACACTGTATCTATAGCTCCCATCACACACTGTATCTATAGCTCCCATCACACACTGTATCTATAGCTCCCTTCATACTCCTCTCCCATCACATACTGTATCTACAGCTCCCATCACACACTGTATCTATAGCTCCCATCATACTCTTCTCCCATCACACACTGTATCTATAGCTCCCTTCATACTCCTCTCCCACCACACACTGTATCTACAGCTCCCATCACACACTGTATCTATAGCTCCCATCATACTCTTCTCCCATCACACACTGCATCTATAGCTCCCATCATACACTTCTCCCATCACACACTGCATCTCTAGCTCCCATCATACTCTTCTCCCATCACACACTGTATCTATAGCTCCCATCACACACTGCATCTATAGCTCCCATCACACACTGCATCTATAGCTCCCATCATAACACTGTATCTATAGCTCCCATCATACTCTTCTCCCATCGCACACTGCATCTATAGCTCCCATCATACTCTTCTCCCATCGCACACTGCATTTATAGCTCCCATCATACTCTTCTCCCATCGCACACTGCATCTATAGCTCCCATCATACTCTTCTCCCATCGCACACTGCATCTATAGCTCCCATCATACTCTTCTCCCATCGCACACTGCATCTATAGCTCCCATCATACTCTTCTCCCATCGCACACTGTATCTATAGCTCCCATCATACTCTTCTCCCATCGCACACTGTATCTATAGCTCCCATCATACTCTTCTCCCATCGCACACTGCATCTGTAGCTCCCATCATACTCTTCTCCCATCGCACACTGTATCTATAGCTCCCATCACACTCTTTTCCTATCACACACTGGATCTATAGCTCCCATCATACTCTTTTCCCATCACACACTGGATCTATAGCTCCCATCATACTCTTCTCCCATCACACACTGTATCTATAGCTCCCATCATTCTCTTTTCCCATCACACACTGGATCTATAGCTCCCATCATACTCTTCTCCCATCACACACTGCATCTATAGCTCCCATCATACTCTTTTCCCATCACACACTGTATCTATAGCTCCCATCATACTCTTCTCCCATCACACACTGTATCTATAGCTCCCATCATACTCTTCTCCCATCACACACTGTATCTATAGCTCCCATCACACACTGCATCTATAGCTCCCATCATACTCTTCTCCCATCACACACTGTATCTATAGCTCCCATCATACTCTTTTCCCATCGCACACTGTATCTATAGCTCCCATCATACTCTTCTCCCATCGCACACTGTATCTATAGCTCCCATCATACCTTCTCCATCGCAACTGCATCTATAGCTCCATCATACTCTTCTCCCATCGCACACTGCATCTATAGCTCCCATCATACTCTTCTCCCATCGCACACTGCATCTATAGCTCCCATCATACTCTTCTCCCATCGCACACTGCATCTATAGCTCCCATCATACTCTTCTCCCATCGCACACTGTATCTATAGCTCCCATCATACTCTTCTCCCATCGCACACTGTATCTATAGCTCCCATCATACTCTTCTCCCATCGCACACTGCATCTGTAGCTCCCATCATACTCTTCTCCCATCGCACACTGTATCTATAGCTCCCATCACACTCTTTCCTATCACACACTGGATCTATAGCTCCCATCATACTCTTTTCCCATCACACACTGGATCTATAGCTCCCATCATACTCTTTCCCATCACACACTGATCTATAGCTCCCATCATACTCTTTTCCCATCACACACTGCATCTATAGCTCCCATCATACTCTTTTCCCATCACACACTGTATCTATAGCTCCCATCATATCTTCTCCCATCACACACTGTATCTATAGCTCCCATCATACTCTCTCCATCCACACGTATCTATAGCCCATCACACACTGTATCTATAGCTCCCATCATACTCTCTCCCATCACACACTGTATCTATAGCTCCCATAACTTTTCCATCACACACTGCATCTATAGCTCCCATCATACTCTTTTCCCATCACACACTGTATCTATAGCTCCCATCATACTCTTCTCCCATCACACACTGTATCTATAGCCCATCCACATGCATCTAAGCTCCATCTACTCTTCTCCATCACACACTGTATCTATAGCTCCCATCATACTCTTCTCCCATCACACACTGCTAATCTATACTCCCATCATACTCTTCTCCCATCACACACTGCATCTATAGCTCCCATCATACTCTTCTCCCATCACACACTGATCTATAGCTCCCATCATACTCTTCTCCCATCACACACTGTATCTATAGCTCCCATCATACTCTTCTCCCATCACACACTGTATCTATAGCTCCCATCATACTCTTCTCCCATCACACACTGTATCTATAGCTCCCATCATACTCTTCTCCCATCACACACTGTATCTATAGCTCCCATCATACTCTTCTCCCATCACACACTGTATCTATAGCTCCCATCATACTCTTCTCCCATCACACACTGTATCTATAGCTCCCATCATACTCTTCTTCCCATCACACACTGTATCTATAGCTCCCATCATACTCTCTCCATCACACGTATCTAAGTCCATCACACATGCATCTATAGCTCCCATCATACTCTTCTCCCATCACACACTGTATCTATAGCCCCATCATACTCTTTCCCATCACACACTGCTATCTATAGCTCCCATCATACTCTTCTCCCATCACACACTGTATCTATAGCTCCCATCATACTCTTCCCATCACACCATCTAGCTCATCATATTTCTCCCATCACACACGATCTATAGCTCCCATCATTACTTTCTCCCATCACACACTGTATCTATAGCTCCCATCAATCTTTCCCATCACCTGTATCTATAGCTCCCATCATACTCTTCTCCCATCACACACTGTATCTATAGCTCCCATCTAACTCTGTATCTAAGCTCCACAACTTCTTCCATCACACACTGTATCATATACTTCTCCCATCCACACTGTATCTATAGCTCCCATCATACTCTTCTCCCATCACACACTGTATCTATAGCTCCCATCACACACTGATCTATAGCTCCCATCATACTCTTCTCCCATCACACACTGTATCTATAGCTCCCATCATACTCTTCTCCCATCACACACTGTATCTATAGCTCCCATCATACTCTTCTCCCATCACACACTGTATCTATAGCTCCCATCATACTCTTCTCCCATCACACACTGATCTATAGCTCCATCACAACTTCTTCTCCCATCACTACTGATTATGCTCCCATCAACTCTTCTCCCATCACACTGTATCTATAGCTCCCATCATACTCTTCTCCCATCACACACTGTATCATAGCTCCCATCATACTCTTCTCCCATCACACACTGTATCTATAGCTCCCATCATCACCTGTTCTATAGCTCCCATCACACACTGTATCTATAGCTCCCATCATACTCTTCCCCATCACACTGTATCTATAGCTCCCATCATACTCTTCTCCCATCACACACTGTATCTATAGCTCCCATCAACTGCTCTATACCCCATCATACTCTTCTCCCATCACACACTGTATCTATAGCTCCTCACAACTATCTTAGCTCCTCATATCTTCTCCCATCAACGTTTTTCTCCCATCACACACACTGTATCTATAGCTCCCATCATACTCTTCTCCCATCACACACTGTATCTATAGCTCCCATCTACCTTCATCCCATCACACACTGCATCTATAGCTCCCATCATACTCTTCTCCCATCACACACTGTATCTATAGCTCCCTCATACTCTTTCCATCACACACTGTATCTATAGCTCCCATATACTCTCTCCCATCACACACTGTATCTATAGCTCCCATCACACACTGTATCTATAGCTCCCATCATACTCTTCTCCCATCACACACTGTATCTATAGCTCCCATCACACTGTATCTATAGCTCCCATCACACTGCTTCTATAGCTCACACTTACTCTTCTCCCATCCACACTGATCTATAGCTCCCATCATACTCTTCTCCCATCACACACTGATCTATAGCTCCCATCACACACTGTCTATAGCTCCATCACACACATGTATCTATAGCTCCCATCATACTTCTTCTCCATCACACACTGTATCTATAGCTCCCATCACATGTATCTATAGCTCCCATCACACACTGTATCTATAGCTCCCATCACACACTGTATCTATAGCTCCCATCATACTTTCTCTCCATCACACAACTGTATCTATAGCTCCCATCACACACTGTATCTATAGCTCCCATCACCACACTGTATCTATAGCTCCCACATTATCTCTTTCCATCACTCACTGTATCTATAGCTCACCATGCATCTACTAGCTCCCATCACACACTGTATCTATAGCTCCCATCACACACTGTATCTATAGCTCCCATCACACACTGTATCTATAGCTCCCATCACACACTGTATCTATAGCTCCATCACACACTGTATCTATAGCTCCCATCGCACACTGCATCTATAGCTCCCATCATACTCTTCTCCCATCACACACTGTATCTATAGCTCCCATCGCACACTGTATCTATAGCTCCCATCGCACACTGTATCTATAGCTCCCATCGCACACTGTATCTACAGCTCCCATCGCACACTGTATCTATAGCTCCCATCACACACTGTATCTACAGCTCCCATCACACACTGTATCTATAGCTCCCATCATACTCTTCTCCCATCACACACTGTATCTATAACTTACATTACACACAGCTCATGTACGTTACACCACACTCTACTCCCATATCTCAAATCACACACTGCTCCTTTAGCTTACATCACACACTGCTCCTTTAGCTTACATCACACACTGCTCCTTTAGCGTACATCACGTGTTGCACCTTTGGCTTACATCACACACTGCTCCTTTAGCTTACATCACACACTGCTCCTTTAGCGTACATCACACACTGCTCCTTTAGCGTACATCACACGCTGCACCTTTGGCTTACATCACACACTGCCACTTTAGCGTACATCACATGTTGCACCTTTGGCTTACATCACACACTGCTCCTTTAGCGTACATCACACACTGCTCCTTTAGCGTACATCACACGCTGCACCTTTGACTTACATCGCACACTGTTCCTTTAGCATACATCACATGCTGCACCTTTGGCTTACATCACACACTGCTCCTTTAGCATACATCACATGTTGCACCTTTAGCTTACATCACACACTGTTCCTTTAGCTTACATCACACACTGTTCCTTTAGCTTACATCACACACTGCTCCTTTAGCTTACATCACACACTGTTCCTTTAGCTTACATTACATGTTGCACCTTTGGCTTACATCACACACTGCTCTCTCAGCTAACATCACACACTGCTCCTTTAGCTTACATCACACACTGCACCTTTGGCTTACATCACACACTGCTCCTTTAGTTTACATCACACATTTGCTCCTTTAGCTTACATCACACACTGCTCCTTTAGCTTACATCACACATTGCTCCTTTAGCTTACATTACACATTGCTCCTTTAGCTTACATCACACATTGCTCCTTTAGCTTACATCACACATTGCTCCTTTAGCTTACATCACACACTTCTCTATAGCTTACTAACCACTCTCCTCTATGGCAGTGAGACCTGGACTGTCTACAGCAGACATGCCAAACAGCTCAACCATTTTCACCTCAGCTGTCTCTGCAGACTCCTACACATCAAGTGGCAGAACAAAGTCCCAGACACTGAGGTCTTGGAAAGGGCCAGCATCCCCAGCATCTACAGTCTTCTTCAGAAATCCCGAGCCAGATGGGCTGGCCACATCGTCAGAATGCCAGATAGTCGACTGCCAAAACAACTGCTGTACGGAGAACTGAGTCAGGGCAAGCGCAAAGTTGGGGGGCAGAAGAAACGTTTCAAGGACTGCCTCAAAGTGTCCCTCAAAGGCCCGGACATCAACCTTAACACCTGGGAGTCGCTTGCCCTGGACCGCCCAGCCTGGTGAAGCAGCATCACAAAGGGTGCATGTACATCAGAGAAGAGATGCACAGCAGAAGCTGAGAGAAAGCGAGCCGCACGCAAGGCCAGAGCTATCTCCACTTCCACTGTAGCACCCACCCACATGTGCTCCTTTAGCTTACATCATACATTGCTCCTTCAGTTTACATCACATACTGCTCCTTCAGTTTACATCACATACTGCTCCTTCAGTTTACATCACACACTGCTCCTTCAGTTTACATCACATACTGCTCCTTCAGTTTACATCACATACTGCTCCTTCAGTTTACATCACACACTGCTCCTTGAGTTTACATCACACACTGCTCCTTCAGTTTACATCACATACTGCTCCTTCAGCTTACATCATACACTGCTCCTTCAATTTACATCACATACTGCTCCTTCAGTTTACATCATACACTGCTCCTTGAGTTTACATCACATACTGCTCCTTCAGCTTACATCATACACTGCTCCTTCAGTTTACATCACATACTGCTCCTTCAGTTTACATCATACACTGCTCCTTCAGTTTACATCACACACTGCTCCTTCAGTTTACATCATACACTGCTCCTTGAGTTTACATCACATACTGTTCCTTCAGCTTACATCATACACTGCTCCTTAGTTTACATCACATACTGCTCCTTCAGCTTACATCATACACTGCTCCTTGAGTTTACATCACATACTGCTCCTTCAGTTTACATCACACACTGCTCCTTTAGTTTACATCACATACTGCTCCTTCAGTTTACATCACATACTGCTACTTGAGTTTACATCACACACTGCTCCTTGAGTTTACATCACATACTGCTCCTTCAGCTTACATCATACACTGCTCCTTGAGTTTACATCACACACTGCTCCTTCGGTTTACATTACACACTGCTCCTTCAGTTTACATTACACACTGCTCCTTCAGTTTACATCACATACTGCTCCTTCAGTTTACATCACACACTGCTCCTTCAGTTTACATCATACACTGCTCCTTCGGTTTACATCACATACTGCTCCTTCAGTTTACATCACATACTGCTCCTTTAGCAAACGCCACACCCTGCTCCTTTAGCTTACAACACACACTGCTCCCATACCTTACGTCATACACTGCTCCTTTAGCATAGATCACACTGCTCCTGTAACTCATCTAACATACTGCTCCTTTAGCTTACATCACACACTGCTCTTTTAGCTTACATCACACACTGCTCCTTTAGCTTACATCACACTGCTCCTTTAGCTTACATCACACACTGTTCCTTTAGCTTACATCACACTGCTCTTTTAGCGTACATCACACACTGCTCCATAGTTCACAGCACACTCTGCTCCTTTAGCTTACATCACACATTGCGCCCATGCTTTACATCTACCTGTAACTCACTTCACACATTGCTCCTGTAGCTTACACACTGCTCCTTTAGCTTACATCACACATTGCGCCCATGCTTTACATCATACCTGTAACTCACTTCACACATTGCTCCTGTAGCTTACACACTGCTCCTTTAGCTTACATCACACACCCTTCCCATAGTTCATAGGACAGCTAGGTATGAGAAAACTGACCCATGCATTTATTCATGCCAGCACATGTACACACACACCCTATCATCTCCACCCCTACCCACCCATCTCCATATACCCACACACTCAAAGATGCATCCAAAACATCTGCATGCGCGCATTCACCTGCTGGAGAGGCTTAAGAGGCACATCATCTAAGCTCTCACAGTGCATGTTCTTCGTTATGGTTTGTTGTTCCTCACGACTGAATACATGAATGGCTTGGGAATAAATAAATTCAGGTTGTGATATATTCTTGCATGTTAAGCTCTGAACCTGCCTGCCTGTCTACTATTGTGTCACAGTATAATGGAAGTGTTTGATCTGTCAAAATGTTCATGTCAGGTTCCTAACTGTTTAGATCACTTAAAGTGTCTTGTCTTTTGCTCTCCAGTCCATCTGCTTTTCTAATGACTTTTTCAAACCTGTTCTTGTCACATTGAGTCAAGTTTCCACATCCAAACACTCAGCACCGACACACTGGAGACAGCAAAAGAATGAAACATTTCAAGCATCTGTTAGCACACTTCAAATGACTTCATTTTCCTCAACAACACATCTGACTGTTCATCTTTTAAGAAACTGCTCTGGAATTTTCCTTCCAAAATAATTCCTTGTAAATTATCACACCAAGATATTTGTTCATCTGTTCAACTAATCTTTCTTTTATTATCATATTCTTTAAACACAGTTTCATTTTTCCACAAGCAATTATAAGCTCTTGTATATCTCTAATCTTTAATTCAAGATTATTTTCATTCTACCCGCCAGTTTCTCTTCTTTAATCAGTATTGTCATCAGCAATTAATCCTGTCAGTCAGGAATTATTTGCAAACTTAACTAGAGGACATTATTTGATCAAACTTTGCATTCAGATGAGTACAAATTAAATGATAAAGGTCTTCCACATACTGCTCCCATAGCTTGCATCACACACGCCTCCCATCAATTCCTTACCCTCTAGCTCACATCACACCTATGCTGCTCCTGTAGCTTACCCACACATTGCTCACACCACACATATGCTGCTCCGGTAGCTTACCCACACATTGCTCACATCACACATATGCTGCTCCTGTAGCTTACCCACACATTGCTCACATCAAACACAGCCGTTGCTCACATCACACCATGCTCTCATAACCTCACATCACCCACTGCTCCTACGGCTTGTATCATACAATGCTCCAGTAACTTACATCATACACTGCTCTTATAGCCTTATATCACCCGCTGCTCCTACAGCTTGTATCATATAATGCTCCAGTAACTTACATCATACACTGCTCTTATAGCCTTATATCACCCGCTGCTCCTACAGCTTGTATCATATAATGCTCCAGTAACTTGCATCATACACTGCTCTTATAGCCTTATATCCCCGCTGCTCCTACAGCTTGTATCATATAATGCTCCAGTAACTTGCATCATACACTGCTCTCATAGCCTTGTATCACCCGCTGCTCCTACAGCTTGTATCATACAATGCTCCAGTAACTTACATCATACACTGCTCTTATAGCCTTGTATCACCCGCTGCTCCTACAGCTTGTATCATACAATGCTCCAGTAACTTGCATCATACACTGCTCTCATAGCCTTGTATCACCCGCTGCTCCTACAGCTTGTATCATACAATGCTCCAGTAACTTGCATCATACACTGCTCTTATAGCCTTGTATCACCCGCTGCTCCTACAGCTTGTATCATATAATGCTCCAGTAACTTGCATCATACACTGCTCTCATAGCCTTGTATCACCCGCTGCTCCTACAGCTTCCAGCATACACTGCTCCCATACCTCATCACACCCTGCTCTTATGGTTTACATCACCCACTGCTCCTACAGCTTTTATCACACACTGATCCTTTAGCTGACATCACACACTCCTCCAAAAGTTCACATCACACACTGCTTGTACAGCTCAAATCACACATTGCTCCCACTGCTTATATCACACACTACTCCAACAGCTTAAATCATACACTGCACCTCAGATAACATCACACTCTGCTTACACAGCTTACATCATACATTCCATACATCACAAACTGCTCCTATGCTTACATTACTGTTATTATTGCTCACTATACATGCTGCTCCTATAGCTTATATGACACACTACTCTCAAACTTATGTTACATACTGCTCCTACTGCTAGCTTGCAACGCATTGCTTCCACAGCTTACATGATACATTGCTACCATAGCTTACTAACACACTGCTCTCACAGCTTACATCACACTGTTCTTATAGCTTACAACACAGACAGCTGACACAGCTCCCATCACATACTCTTCCCATAACTTACACACTGCTCCATAGCACACAACACACACTGTTCCTACAGTTTACATCACTCACTACTGCATCAGCTCACATTAAATATTGATCCCTTCTTACCGACCTGTTGTTCAAAAACCCAACCTGTTATGCAGAAAACTGTAAAAATTTGGTCCCCTGATAGCATAGAACAACTGCAAGCTTGCTGTGAGTGCACAGACTGGGACGTGTTTTTTGATTCTTGTGTTGATGTGGAAGAAGCTGCTGCTTTTATCTCTGATTATGTTACCTTTTGTGAAAAAATGTTGATACCAAAGAAAACTGTTAAAATGTTTCCGTATAAAAAGCCTTGGGTTTTCAAATCTATGGAGAAAACACTTAATGAAAAGAAAATAGCATATCCATTGAAGGATAATTTTGCAAAGAACCCAGTTCAAAGAAAACTAAGACATGAAATAAAGGACACAAAGATGGCATACAGAGAAAAAGCAGAAAAGCAGTTTGAGCTGGGAAACATGCGAAATGCATGGGATGGCCTAAAAACTCTCACTGGACAGAATAAACCACGAAGTGAATGTAATCTATCAGAAAAGGAATGTTACGATTTTGCTAACAAACTGAATGATTCTTAATTGCCGTTTAGAAATGAAACATGATGGTGAAAATTTGAAATCTGTTATGTGGAATATTTCAAACAGCTGTGATAACGATGATGGAGTTTTACATACTGATGATTCTGCTGTTCGAGGTTTGTTCAAAAAGATAAAGATAAAGCTACAGGCCCTGACAATATCTGTGGAAATCTTTTAAAATCATGTACAGAACAACTGTCATATGTTTTCTGTAGGTTGTTCTCATGGTCTTTGAATTGTGGAAAAAATCAAGAATTTGTCCTGTACCAAAAACAAGAAATCCTAGCATTTTGAATGACTATAGACCCGTTGTATTGATATCTCTTGTAATGAAATCCTTCAGATTCTTCTTCCTCAAGTCAAGCAGATTTGTGATCCATACCAATTTCCATACATACAGAACAGAAGCACAGATGATGCCATAATCACTCTTTTAAACCATGCATACATACATCTTGAAAACAAAGATTCTTTTGTTCACATCCTGTTTATTGATTTCTTGTCAGCTTTTAAAACTATTCAATAACACACTATGGCAAAGAAACTCCTAACTTTACAGGTCAACCCAAAATTGATTTTATGGATTGTAAACTTTTCAGTCAACAGGTTACAGTGCGTACGCTTTGAGGGAAAATATTCATCAGCAAGAACCACATTTACTGGTGCACCTCAAGGCACCGTTCTCTCCCCTATACTCTTTATACAAATGATCGTACTGGTTCTTCTGTCACTCCTGTCATAAAGTACTCTGGTGATTCTGCTTTAGAAAACCTATCAAATTCAGATACAATTTGTTTTCAAGAGGTGGAACGTTTTTGTACATGGTGCAAAGAGAACTGTCTAGATTTGAATGTTGGTAAAACAAAGAAGATGGTAACTGATTTTTTTAGTAACCTAGCTCCTGTCCCTCACTTGTATATCGAAAACACCAAAGTGGAACATGTAAGTGAATATAAGTATCTGGGTACTATTTTAGATGATAAGCTGAATTTTAATGGAAATACTCAATTTATCTACAAAAAATTCCAATCTAGAATATACTGTCTTCTGAAACTTCAGTCCCTCGCTGTTACAAAGGACATCTTAAATATATTTTATCATTGTTTTGTAGAATCAGTGCAGTCCTTTGGCTTTTTATGCTGGTTTGGAAATCTTAGCGTGAAAAACAAAAACATGTTAAACAGAGTGGTCAATACACGAGGAAAGATAACTGGAAAAAAACAAAAAGTTAGATGAATTGTATGAATGTTGTGTCACACAAAAAGCTGTGAACATTGTAGCCAACAGTTCTCTTGTTCTTTCAAAAAGCTACAAGGTTCTACCCTCTGGGCAAAGACTGCAAATTAAATAGAACTAAAAACAGTTGTTTCTTAATTCCATCAAACTCCTGAATCAAAACTGAACTTTCATTAAGATCCAGTTCAGAAGCTTGTTGTAAATATGTGTATGTGTATATTATTCTGTGTGTGTGAGTGGGTGTGTAGGTGGATGTGATTTGTGATATATAGATCCATAGATGTTTTTATGGCCACTCTTAATTTCTCTTTGGAGATAATAAAGTGTTTTTCACTTGACTCACACAAAACACACTGTTCCAATAGCTTCCATAACAAACTCCTCCCATAGCTTACATCTCACACAGCTCCTATAGTTTACAGCACATACTGCTCCTATTGCTCTCATCACACACTGCTCCTAATACATACTTGTCATATAGCTTTCATCACACAATGCTTCCATAGCTCTCATCATACACAGCTCTCTTAGCTCACACAGCTCCCATAGCTAACACCACACACTGCTCCAATAGTTCATAATGCACACAGCTCCCATAGCTAACACCACACACTGCTCCAATAGTTCATAATGCACACTGCTCCCATAGCTCTCATGGCTCCCACAGCCCACACCACACACTGGTCCTATACCCAATATCACACAGCTCCCATAGATTATCACACACTGCTCCTACAGCTCAATCACACACTGCTCCTACAGCTCAATCACACTCTGCTCCTATAGCTCAATCACACACTGCTCCTATAGCTCGCATCTCACATTGCTCTCATAGCTTACATCACACCCATAGCTTATATCAAACACTACTATAGCTGACATCAAACACTTCCCACAGCCCACACCACACACTGGTCCTATACCCAATATCACACAGCTCCCATAGATTATCACACACTGCTCCTACAGCTCAATCACACACTGTTCCTATAGCTCGCATCTCACATTGCTCTCATAGCTTACATCACACCCATAGCTTATATCAAACACTATTATAGCTGACATCAAACACTTCACACAGCTCACATCACACGCTGCTCCCAAAGCTTACATCAAGCACTACTCCAAAAGCTCACATCACACTGCTCATATAGCTTACATCAAATACTGTTCCCATAACTTACATTGCTCCTATAGCTCTGCCACACACTGCTCCCACAACTTAGATCAAACACTGCTCCAATAGCTTACAGCATACATTGCTCCTATAGCTCTGCCACACACTGCTCCCACAACTTAGATCAAACACTGCTCCCATAGCTTACATCATACCATGTTCCTACTGCACTGCTCCTACAGTTTATATCACATACTTTTCTCATGACTTACATCTCACACTGCTCCACAGCTTACATCATATATTGCTCCCATAGCTTACTTCATACATACTCCTTTAGCTCACACCACAAATTACCCCAACTGTTTACATCACAAATTACTCCTACTGCTTACATAACACACTGCTCCTACAGCTCACATAACACATTGCTTCTGTAGTTTACATCAAACACTGCTCCTATAAATTACACCGTACACTGTTCCACATCTCGAATGCCACAACGCTCCCATAGCTTACACATACAAATTGCCACAATTGCTTTGACAGTTATTCTACACATCACTTACTCTTTGTTTGCTCTCAAGAACTATGTTACACACACACACACACACACACATTGATTATTCAATGTACCATCTCAAAATAAAATTCTTACTTTGACTGATTTTGACACACATACAAAAAGACACCAACACACAATTAAAAGTGAAATACATGTTAACAATAAACACTCTATGTGCATTGTCAGAACTCAGCAGACAGGACTCACAGAGTAATACTGCGGTCATAATCATGTTCCTGAGCACATATGTCGGCCATAATGTAGACAGCATCTAAGTATGAAGGGTCCAGCTTCATGGCTTTTTCCAGGTATGGTTTGGCCTGGAGGAAACGAAATAAAAAGCAACACTCATTTCATCAAACATCAAATAACAGCATCCTTTCTTTAACAGCAAACTAACAATTATCCTTGGAATAGAAAAATGTTGATTCATCTCTGTACATTGCCTCAGGGGTTACAGCAGTAGAAGAAAGAAAAATATTAAAGCAGTTAAGAAGAAAAAGGAAATTTTATAAGTAGTTTTGATAAGGTAGTTTTGATATACTTCCCAGTCCTAACAAATGCCTTATGCCCACTTGGCATGGAACACAGTTATATCATCAGGATCCTACCCCCGTCCTCCCCCCTCCTGGGGAAAAAAGAAGATTGGGAGAGCAGGGAGCTAACTTTGCCTCAATGCCCAGATACGGCAACCAGACTAATCACCTTCAGTGATATTTTAACACTACGCCATGATAGAACTAGTTCAGTTTTCACACCTTTTCCTGATTTAGCATGGAGGTGGGAGGGCTTCCTAATATTTGGACTGGTGAGACAAAATGCATAGTCCCCACTCTCCCTCTAAGGGTCAGACAGATCAACAAGAGTAAACAAAATCAATCAAAGATAAAATACTAGCAAGAACAGGTTAATAAGAAGACCCAAAAATAATGCTGAAGGGCCAACTGATAATAACTCAGGCATCTAAAAACACAAAAGAAAAAAAAACCTTTCACGAAAACATTCAATCATGTTAACCCTTTCACCGCCAGACGTTCTGTTTTGCATGAATCCCCATCGCCAGCCATTTTTTTGCGAAAAACTATAATTTCATACCAGCATGTGTGAAACGCTGATATCTCAGGAACTGGAACACCAATTTTCATTTTTTTTTTTTTTTAATGGAGGAGAAAAAGTGTATTTTGTAATATAAAATATTAGCAATGGTAAGTCAAGAACAATTGAATTTTTTTTTTTCCAGTAATTTCAAGTAAAAAAAAAAAAGCAAAATAAAATGTTGAATGTTATCTTTCATCTCAACATGAAAAAGGAGTAAGCATGCCAACAAACTCTGAACAAGGAAGGAAAAATACTCCACTCACCAAATGAAGACCAGAAAGTATGTAATATCCATCAGAAGAATGAAAAATATAGCCTCAAAACCATATACTCCAAATCAGAAAACTGGTGATGGCAGTGCACAACAGACAGGCAAGTATCAAGTTTGTGAGTGTGTCCAGGGTTCAGTTTTCAGACAGAATAGAAAAAAAAATTCTACAACTACAAATGACACTAGTTCTACTGTCTGTGCTGTGATGCAGAAAAGCAATCACACCCCCACACACACACACCACACCACACCACACTTCTTACACAAAGAGGGAATAGCACACACACACACACACACACACACACACACACACACACACGCACACACACGCACACACACACACACACTCACTCACATAAACTTATGCCCCACTGGTACACACATGAAAGAAAGAAAAAAGGAACACACACACACACACACACACACACATCGATCTTTCATTTTTACTTTTGAAAGCAATAATTTTTATGAAAACAAAGTCATTCATTTGCCTGTTGGCATCTGGAACCTTGGGAGCCATTCTCACAGTCAAACTTTACTGTGGCTGGCCTAGTTTGCCGTTGCTGCAGCTTGCACACCCCTGCCACGTGTCACTCTGCCACGACCCCTTCAACCTTGACGCCTTTGTGCTCGCAGTCACTTGTCTCCGAGCCCTGCGTGTTGCTCGCCCCCACCGTTATACAGTCAGTCGTCTCACTCACACTACTGTCAGCTTTGAAACTACTATCAGCGTCAGTTTGTGTTGCCTCGTTGCCAACAGCATGCGAGCCCACAGTGCGCAGGCCAGCCCCCTTCTGCTTGCCACGTGTGCAACTGGGTCAGCCATTCTTGTTTCGACTCGGTTGAGCTTTTGCTCTCCAATAATGTACCCTGGTCACCATCTGGGTGTTCTTGATCCAGATTACGATCAACTGACCATCTACCCAACATTTCCATCACCTGATCTGTAGTAGATGTACAGCAAGGCCGAGTACCTGAAGTGCTTCATTGTGACGCCATAATGAATGAAAAACTTATCAACAAAAATGGATAAAAACACTTGACTGAACACCGCTCTGACGAAGCTAATGGCTGTGAGGCACGCATCAGTGAATACCGGAACTATGACGGTTATCTCTGGCTTTCTATCTCGTCATGTTTGAGAGTGAGAGTATCGGGAGTTAGGTCAAGTCACCAAACGGCGACGTCGGCAGTGAGCCATGTTGTCGCCGAACGGCGACGTCGGCGGCGTAAGGGTTAATAGCAGCTTTTACCAAGAGCCAAGACAAAAACACACAGACAAAAAAGGCCATAAAATTGTCAGGGTAGGCAAATGATTACATAAGCAACATCAATTTGGACAAAATAGATTATGTAAGTGGCAGCTTAAACCTACATCCCAGGCCAATAACCTGCTTAAGTAAGGAGCTTATTGTCTGGGGACTGGCATTAGATCTTGAACCATCGGTGAAAATTCTTTTGAAGGATGAAAACTTCATACACAGTTCAGCGAAAAAGGACTTGTATGCCAAGGAGTTAGTGGTATCTTTACAATACAAGGCTAAATCAAACCGGATCACTGGAGTGAAGAAAGTCCATGGTGGGTCATCAGGAAACTTGGATAATCACACACAACTCCAAGCTCTACATCTGCATTGCTCAAATGGGAAGAATACGAATTCCCAAGCTGATGGTTTGAGAGGGATGGTTCTCCTAACTCAGCATATAGGCTATAAACAGGCGAATGCACTCAGACAAAGTTGAAGCCCTTGATGGTGGATGGGATCTAGACTTTTCAGGTAGGAAGGTTTGGCTGAGCCGTAGACTACACACCCATAGTCCAGATTGGAGCTGATCAGAGCCCTGTAAAGATGGAGAAGAGTTTTCTTATCAGCGCCCCGATCCATGTGCGCCACAACTCTCAGAATGTTCAGTGAATTCCGACATGCAGTTTTTAAGCATTGAATGTGACTTTTAAAGTTCAGTTTTTGATGAAAAAAAAAGAAAAATACCACCAGAAATTTGGCTACTTTCACAGCTGGATTTGCCCAGACGAATTTCAGGATTGGTAAAGAACTGACAAAAATTGTGAAAATGGATACAGTGCGTTTTGGTGCTTGAAATGGTTTACGTTTTCTTCGGCCCACTGTCAAATCTTATCCATACAAAGTTGAAGTCGACACTATATGCTGGCATAAGAAGCTCCAACAGTGTAGAGTGTGAAGTCATTAACAAACAGAGGACTTGGAACCCCACTTTACTGAACTGACAATCTCTTTAATTTTGATACTGAACAGAGCAGGAGAAAGAATGCTTCCTAGAGGTACACCCAACTTCTGCCCATGGATGCCAAACTGCGTGGTGCCAATACACACTTGGAAATGCTGATCAGCCAGGAAGTTTTAAAAATAAATAAAGGCAGATGACCATGAAAACCAAGTTTTTGAAGATCCATAAGAAATTCAATTTCCAAGTAGTATCACAGGGTTTCTCCAGACTGAAAAAGAGAGCAACCACATGTTGTTTACCAATGATGGCATTGAGGATGGTGGTTTCAAGACAGACTAAATGGTCAACAATAGAATGGTACTTCCAGAACCTGCACTGGCCAAAGGGCCATCAGTTTCTAGCTTCCACATCAGACAGGAGTTTACCATCTTTTCCATTAGCTTGCAGAGGCAGCTGGTCAGAGCTATTGGACAATAATTTGAAGGGTTGGTAAGGTCTTTTCCAGGCTTATGAATTGGAATGATCAGGGAGACGTTTCAAAAGCTGATAATGAATTATGAATATCATCCAAGCAGAACTGTTGCAGGTTTGCAGAGCTGATTTCAGTTCATCAACTGAAAATGGTACATTCAAGATTTTTCTTTCAATTGTTTGGTTTTCAAAAACAGCATATTTACTTGGGGAGGACCAGTTTCGTTGAACGGTGGAGGCTGACTGGTTGGTAACTGCTTGTTTATCAGTTATCAGAGCACTGGCAATTTTCACGTGATGGGTTGGTATTCTTCCCTCTGATTTTTTTTTTTACAATTCTCCAGATCTTTTTCTTTGATGCTTTGGATGTCAGCTAGGAGCAGAAGTCTCTCCAAGACTGACGTTTACTAACTTTAAAAGTGTCTGGTTTCAGCTCAGAGTTTTTGATGAGCTTGAGTGTTGGGAGCAGGTTTTTGAAACACCTGACGCTGAGCCCGTTTGCATTCTCTTGTGATTTATTGGCAGTCAGAATTAAGGTGTTTTGGGTAGTTGGAGTTTATTGGAAGACATTGGAATACAGGTTTTTGCAGACTTAATCAAAGTATTAGTTAGAGATTCTGCTGGGTCTTGACTTTAAAGAATATCAGTTTCCTGGAGCTCCTTTGAAATATTTGCAGCAAAAAGATTCCAATTGGCCTTTTTATAATTAAGATGTTGTGGAAACAGAGGCGTTTTTAGTCATTATGGATTTTAACATAACGGGAAAATGGTCACTTCCATGCAGATTGTCATAGACAGACCACTCACAGTCCAGGACCAATGAGGGGTCACACACTGACAGATCAACACATGAAAGTGCACCATTAGAACAGTGCAAGAACAGATGAGCTGTCATTCAGACAACCCAGATCCAGCTCAGAAAAAACAGACTTCAAAAGAAGTCCTCTGGTTGATGCATCCACACTAACCCAAAGGGGATTATGGCCATTAAAGTCACCAAACAGCAAACAGGGGTGAGGAAGTTCTTCAATCAGACTGACAAGGTACTGACGACAAACCATGACAGAAGGTGGTAGATATAACAAGCAAACTGTAACGGTTTTATGGACAGCGACTCTTGCAGCTACTGCCTGAAGAGGGGTAGCAAGAACAACAGGGCTAAACAGCAAAACTTTGTGGATAAGAAGGGCAACGCCGCCTGTAAATCCCAACGTGGAAGGTTGTGCAGGTTTTGAAAGAATATTGAAGCCAGAAAGAGTGAAGGTCTTCTGGCTTTGAATTTGTTTCCTGAAGAGCTACTACCTGAGGTTTAAGTGTACAACACAAAAGCTGCAGCTCCTCAAAGTTCGAATTTAAAACCCTCTTGTACTCAGTTTCTCTGACTGCAAACTTCCCCTAGATTTCAGATTCTTTTACAGGTTTCAGCCTAAAAATGGGTATGTGTGATTATTAACTTATGGGGAATGTATGTGAACCTCTACGAGAAAGAAAATTGGCAGACAGTTTCGTAAGAGCATGCACTTCACTTTGAACTATATTTTGTCTGTCTTAGAGATATAGGTCGTGTCGCTGTCACCAAATTGTCACCAGACACGTGATGTTTTATGATGACAATCAAGTTTACAGCATGCAAGCATGCGCAATCACCATGCTGATGCAGGTTGTTAGTGTAAGATGAAATCTGAGGCCTACCTGACGTGATCAATCTGCTGCCTGGCAGTACAGGTCCCACTGGTTGTCCCACCAATGTCATACAAAACTTGTCACATGTCACACACAATACTATAAAAGAGGGTCAGGTGCGCTCTTTGCAGCTTGTTTTTGTCTTGCATACCTGTTTGTTTCATCAGCAGCAGTCTTAAAAAAACAAAGAGGTACAAACAAAACGAAAGAATCAAGTGGTGTAGCAGTGTCAGGTAACGAGTGAGCCGGCCCAGTGGGTTCCTGAAACTGACACACCCCTGCCGTGCCATGTGTCGCGGGCCGCCATTTTGTCTGAAGCGCTGCCAGTGGAACATTGTATTCCGGGTCGCTTTGCACTTCACCGTCTTCTTCAACACCACTACCTACTTCTATATCACTTTCATTCTCCATCTCTCTTTCAAATGTCTCCACTTCTACAATAATTTGATCTAACTCCTCTTGCAAGTAGTCGACCATCTCGTCGTCATTCGTAGCAGACGCGAAAGCAGCCACTGTGTCTGTTTCCATTCACAAAGTTACTTGCTGCGTTCTGTGCCTATTCTCAATGAACTTACACGGTTCCATCACCCAAAAACAGTGCCAACACATGATTGGGCCATGCCCGAGTCTTCCTAGTTACTGTCTGCGACTCTGTGTGTCTACACACGTGATCACTGCGTGATGGAAAATTCCCACGGAGAGGTCCCGGTACGTCCCAAGTACAGGAAGAACAGGCGCCAGACGTTAAGTCCCGGATTGTCCCGTTGTGAGTATAAGAGGGTTAAACCACGGATATTCCAATGGATTAATGTACTAACAATGGTACAGAGGACAAATAGGACAGAAATCAGTTCACCTCCGAGTCAATGTCTGCGTCTAATGGAGCAGATTTGTTCTGAAGAGGGACAGGTTTCTTTGGCTCTCCAGGCCTGCAGGCAGACTTGCCTGCAGGCGAAGACGGCTTAGTTTTGGAGATGATGGAGGTCGCCTTTTAATCTCCACCATCTCGACACTTTGATGGGCTCCCTTGCCCACACGGGCACTGCTTTTGACATGTCGAGGCAGGAGATGGTTTAGACTGCTGGGCAGTCTAAAAAGTGGCGGATTTAGCACCCCTGCCAGGGGCATCCAATTAGGGTTGGGAAGTGGTGCATTTGCCTCCACCAGATACAGACACTTTCTCTTGCACTGTTTTAGAGAAATGGAACGCATCAGTCTGACAGGAAACAGAACATGTAGAAACTTTCTTCACAGATGAATCGTACTGCCAAGAACCTGTTTCCATGCCTCGAAAAATGAAATTTTATGTTTTCACTTTTTGAATGTAAATTGCTTTACAGCAAACACTACACACCTTCTTCCCAGAACTGCGATCTCTTATGTGCCCAAACATCTGGCACTGGAAGCACCACATTGGAGACGGAATGTAAAGTTGAACTGCAGACATTCATGTAACCCACTTTGCTTGTGGCAATGAAAGGGGTACAAAACGTCAGAAAAGAGGGTGCTGGTGGGCACTCTTACTATTCCTTTGTGAACTGTGACCCTATGCACACCTGTGACAACTTGGGATGCCAGTTCTGTTTCTACTCAGTCTCTGAGATGCCTCTGAGATCTGGGCATCTGATAACTCCCTTGGACGTATTCAACTGTTTATGGGGAGTCACCCTGCTCTCTCTGTCCACTAGTTTTGTGGCACACAGCAGCTGTTCTGACCATCACTTAGATTTGCATTGGATGAGGAAGGAACCATTCCCAAGTCTTTTCACTGACTGAAGGTCTCCTGCAGTCCGCTGAAAACCCTTCTGAATGGCAAATGGACTCAATGCAGAAATAGGTTTGTCCTGTTCTGTACCTCCGGCAATCAACCATGAAGCCCCCAAACCTGTCATTCTCCTTGTTTCCGTCTCTGAATCACTGTCCATCTCAGATTCCTGCAATGTTCTTCTGAAATTTGAGAGGGCTTTTTTTTTTTTTTTTTTGGAGGGGGGGGTTATATTTTTCATGTAGAAGCCATTTCTGTTGTTGTATTTTCTTCTCATCTGTACCTTACCTGTCAACCATGGAATCCAAGTACGAGACCAGGGTCAAGAAATCACTGTCTTAACCCCTTCCTGGCTTCGGGAGAGATATACAACAAACAGAAGCCTACCAACCCCATCCCCCTGACCATGCTCAACTCCCGAGCACAGGGAGCTGAGCACTACAAGGGTTACCTTGGCCAGTCTGGGAACTGCCCGTCTTGACCCAGCCCCATGCAGGGGCAGCCGATATATACACCTGGACCAAAGTGTACTTCGTGTCTAGAAGAAATGTGCTGAGAGCACCTGACATCTCAATTACCAGGATCTCAGTCCCCTCCATCACAGGTCATACCGCACTGCAAACGTGGCATATCTTAAGAAGACCACAGAGAAAAGAAGAATGTGGAAAAGAAGGCTTGAAGGGGAGAAGAAAACAGAAAAGATCCATAAAGGCAGGCAGAAGACAGAATAGGAAAAAGGCGGGTTACTATTTGTCAAGGCCTTCACCCTTAGCCTTTCTGACATGTGAGACCCTACAAGGGGCATCAACTCCTACCACACTGTGCTTAGGCCACACAGCAACTTGACTTTATCGGCCTAGAGGTGTTTTAAAAAACTAGCCTTCCATCAAAGTATTGATGCCCCCACCAGCAGAGCCTAAGGGATCACTGGACAGCACAAGCCCTCCGACCACGGCAAGGTTGCAACCCCCAAAGGGCTGTTAGGAGGGGATCATTGCTAATTTCAAGGTCTGTCCCAGGGAACATTTCAGTCCTGGTCGAACACTGGCTGAGCCAGTGGTTGTCTGATCACTTTCCTAAGGCTTGTTTGCACAAAGTGGATGATTCAAATGAATTTTGGGACGACGCAAGTCCATACACAGGTGCCTGTCATGGTCAGTAGGTGTTTACACTGAATTGGTATGAGAGGAAACAGGGTGATAGGTGTATACCCACATTGGGTGGGGTGGGGGACAAAAGTTTTTTCTTCAATCAGAGGACTTAATTGATGCACAAATAAAAAGGAAATAATATGGTTACATCTCAGTTCTGTTGACAAGACTTGCTGATAGACCCGCTTTTTTTTGTTTACCGTCAGCTGTTCTCTGCCTACAAAAGTTGCTGATAGGCCTGCTTTCTTTTATTTACTTTTGTTATTCTTACAGCGGAGGGGTTAACCCTTTGAGTGCCACACCCTTTTCATGCTCAGGTGTAACCATTTGCCAAGGGGTTACTGGTTGTGGACGGTAATAATTAAAAAAAATTCTAGCATCCAAACTACTGAAATACAGTACTTATAAGGCATACTTTTCTGAAAGGAAAATGAACACGCTACCCAATTATACCATTTTCACATGAATTTAATTTTTTTTTGCTAGCAATGTATCTGGAATGAAACTGAATGTAAATTTTTTACAAAAAAAAAAATTATGTATATCATGGTAAACATGTACAAACATAAAATTCACACACAAGATTTTGAAAAAAACTTATGAACTAAAAAGAAAAATGCATCTTCTTATCATATGTGTCCATAAGTATATGAAGATTTCTTCAAACTTTTGATGCTGATCAGGTAACTGGCCACATTTTCACACAGGTTTTAGTTCCCTTTGACACAGAATCTTATCTTCACACAGTTTTTTCTTGGTCTCCTTTTTCAAAGTTCTGGGTTCTTTGTAAACACACCGCAGTAGAAATACACATAACACACTAAATATATACAAAAGCAGGCAGCTGTCACTATCTAATAGTGTTTTTTTGTGTAGTACACCTGTAAACAAAGTGTTGTAAACAGAGCTGGCTTTGAGGGACACTGTCCACACAGGTAGCTGTTCACATTTCTTTTGCCCTGCTTGGAACATACATGGGGAGTTTTTCTTATACTCCTTGTTTGGCTAGTATACTTACCATGTCAGACCATAGCATTCAACGGCAGTTAGTCAGCTCTGCCAGGCCGAAGATTTTGTGGCTAATGCAGTAATAAGACAGTGATAAGACAGTCAAGTGAAGCCTACCCCACTTCCGCCATGCGCAGAAGGCCGAGGTGAGCTTGTTTACCTCATTCTTCTGAGGCCACACTAAGGTAACCCCGGGAACCTTGGCGCTAGAGGGGAAGGAGGGCGGGCATCTGAGTCTGACATGGTAAGTATACTAGCCAAACAGGGAGTATAAGAAAAACTCCCCATTTTGGCGTCATATACTTTACCATGTCAGACCATAGCAGAATTTAAAGGAATTGGAGGAGGGCAGTGCCCTAATGGTTCTTGGGGTTAGATGGCGGAACGGAAATAGCTGCATTAGCCGCCACAAAGGAGATCCCTTTTGAACCATCAGCTTGGGTCATTCGGATATCCCTCAAGTAGAAGTTTATGAAGGGGTTTTCCGAACGCCAGAAGGCTGCCTCCAATAGGTGGCGCACGGGGACAGAGTGCTGGAACGCCGCGGAGGTGGCCAGCGCTCTGACCTCATGAGCACGGGGGGATATGGGCGGGAGATCCTTGTACGCCTGGGTGTAGGCAGATCTGACCGTCGTGGACAGCCATCTGGAGATGGTGCCCGCCGAGATGTCCTTAGAGTTGTTAGGGTTAATGGAGATAAGGAGGTGTCTCTGGGATGCGCGCCTGGGGCGCGAGCATTCCCAGTAGTATCTAAGGCACCTAGACGGGCACAGGTCCATGTCGCCCCTGTTTTCTTGACTGCCGAGGATATCCGCAAGTGAGCGGATGACGATGGAGGGGGAGGAAGAGCCCGGGTCCTGGTTCTTAGCTAAGAATTCAGGGAGGAACTTCAGGGAGACAGAGCCGTCCCTGTGGAAGGCCACGTCTCTGGGGTCTCCGCTAAGGGCATGGATCTCGCTTCACCGTCTGGCCGAAGCCAGGGCGAGGAGAAATGTGGTCTTCATAGAAAGGAGGTCAAAGGGGATGGTGGCAATAGGCTCGAAAGGGGGTTTCCTAAGCGCATCAAGCACAATAAAGAGGTCCCAAAGGGGTACACGCCTAGGGGACTGGGCCTCCCGGAGGGCCACCCCCCTTGAGATCTCCCTGAGGAGGAAATCATTCTCAAAGGATGGTCCGCCTAGTTGGCGGATAGTGGTGCAGATGGCTGATCTGTAACCCCGGATGAAGCTAGCAGATAGTTTCTGCGCCGAGGCTAAGTGAGATAAGAAATTGCCTATCTGGATGCTAGAAGGGGAATCATGGGGAACGGAGTTGTCAGAGCACCAGGAGACCCATCTCTCCCAGCGGTAGTCATATAGGGACTCAGTGCTGGGTCTGCGCGAGGCCTAGGCTAAATCTCGCAGGTCCTGCGAGGCTCCAGCCCCCGTGAGGATATCTAGGACGGACCGGGCTCTGTCCAAGTGGGAGACAGGGGTAGATGCTCGCAGCCGGGCGGACACAGCAGCCAGGCGTGGAGGCGGAGCATCTGGGGGTTGGAGTGAGGGCGTCCGGAGCGGGGTTGCCTGAGCATGTCCCACCTGGGGTTTAGTTGCAGGGGGGGAACATGGGAGAGGGCTTTTAGGTCCGGAAACCAGGACTGAGTCGGCCACCAAGGGGTTATGAGGATCAGCTTGGGTCTCTCCAGCCTCGCCTTCCTGATCACTTTGTGGAGGATCCGGAAGGGGGGAAAGGCGTAGGCTATGAGGCCCAACCAAGACAGGGACAGGGCGTCGATGGCATGTGCCTGGGGATCGGGCACGGGAGAGACATAGATTGGCAGACGATGGTTGAACCGGGTGGCAAACAGGTCGACCATGGGCCTGAACCAATGAGCCCACACTGACGCTAGGGTTAGCATGTTGAGCGTCCACTCTGTGTGTAGGAGAGATTTGGACCGACTGAGGGAGTCTGCCAGGATGTTGCGTGTGCCCGCTATGTGTCTCGCTCTCAGCGTGACACCGTGTGCCAGACACCAACGCAGGAGAGCCTCTGTCCGGAGGGAGAGGCTGATGGAGTGAGCCCCCCCCTTGTTGACATAACAAGCTACCGACGTGTTGTCCGTGAGGAGGAGAACACAATGGTGCTCGACTTGGGACTGAAAGCGGAGGAGGGCCAGCCTGGCCGCTTCCAATTCCAAGACGTTTACGTGGAGGCGTGCAGTCTGAGTGTCCCACACGCCCGAGGCGTGACTGTCCTCCAAGTGGGCGCCCCAGCCCGAGTTGGAGGCATCAGTGAAGAGTTGGAGGGGCTGGGTTGGGAGGGAGATGGGGACCCCCGGGGTCAGGGTGGCGGGGTCGAGCCACTCCTCCGTGGCCCACTGGAACCAGGGTTCGAGGGGAATGGTCTGGTCCCATCGGTCGGAGGTCTGTGACCAACGGCGCCGGAACTCCCTCTGGAGCTGGCGCTTGGGGACCCGACCTAGAGGAATGAGGGACGAGAGGGACTCCATCATCCCAGGAGGGAAGTGAGGGTTCTGGCCGAGGTGTGGGAGGATTGCCGAAGGCGGGAGATGAGGTCCACTATGCGGGCGGACCTCTCCGGGGTCGGGAGAGACAGTCATGGAGATAGTGTCGAAACTCATACCCAGAAAGGAAAAGCGCTGACTGGGGTTGAGTTCGCACTTGCTGGGGTTGGTGACGAACCCCAGCGTGGAACACAGGCTGAGGAGACGGCTGGTATGAGATAGACATTGGGCGTAAGAGTTTGCCAGGACTAGCCAGTCGTCCAGGTACACCAGGAGGCGAATGTCCTCCTGTCTGGCCAAGGCGGCCATCTCCTTGACCACCTTCGTGAAGAGGAAGGGGGCCAGGGAGAGGCCGAAGGGGAGAGCCTGGAACTGGAACACCCTTCCCTGCCAGACGAACCGTAGGTAGCGTCTGTGGCATGGGTGTATGAGGATCTGGAAGTAAGCGTCTTTCAGATCTATGGAGGTAGCCCAGTCTAGGTGGTGGATGGAGTCTCTGATCTGAGTCGGAGTTTCCATCTTGAACTTGGTGGGTCTGAGGAACTTGTTGAGTGGGGAGAGATCAAGGATGGGTCTCCAGCCTCCCGTGGGTTTCGGGATCACGAAGAGATGGGAGTAGAACCCCGGGGTGGTGCGGAAAACCTCCATGATAGCCCGTTTCTGGAGGAGTTCCTTGACTTTCAAGCAAAGGGCCTCTGCTTGGCCCGGGGAGGGGTGCCTGGGGGAGGGAGGGGGGAAACTCATAAGGGGGGGGGGGGGGGGCGTTCGGAGGCCCAAGGCAGGCGGAACCCGTCTTGTAACACCCCCACTATCCAAGGGCTGAGCCCCAGACGTCTCCACTGGGGGGTATGCTGGGAGAGGCTTCCCGCCAGGGGGGCCGACGGGCCGGGCAGGGGCGAGGGGGCGGGAGGTGGTGAAGGATGCTCCTGCCCTGGCCCACCCGGAGATGCATCGTCCAGTCACTTCCGGGGTCGTGCCTGTTGGCCGAACCGAAAATTTGGTGTGGGACGTTTCGGTTTCGGCCTAACGGGCTTATTGGGGCGCTTGTCAGACCGAGCGGCGCGGGATGGAGACTGTTTGGGGTAGGGCTGGGGTCGAGCCTGGGCAGTGGGGGAACGCCAGGGGGTATGAGCAGGCCGGGGGTTAGGGCGTGGAGAAGCTGGAGAAGAGGCGGCCTGCTTGCGTTCCTCGACTGCGTGGGATATGACCGCAGTCGAATAGTCGCCAAACAGCGACTGGTCCTGCCCAGGGATGCACCGCAAGGCCGACTTGAGCGCCTGGGAGAGATTAGACCGTGACAGCACGGCATCTCTCCCTGCTAACAGGAGGTTGAAGTGGGTCCTGGCTGTGCTGTCCGCCGCAGCCGACAGGTGATCTGAGATCTTGTTAATCAAGATCCTCACCAGCGGGTCGCCGAAAGGGCGAGGTTGTACCTCCTGATCTGCCTCGGAGTCCTCCGGGGACGCCGGGGCGCTGTCCTCCTCCTCCGGCCAGAGCTCAGCCACCCGCTGCAGGAGCATATCCACAAAGACATGCCCCGCCGTCGTATGGAGCAAGCCCATTCTGACCATGCGGTCCCACTCCGTCAGGTGCTTGAAGGAGACCGTGACGGAGTGGGGAGGGGCGAGGTTGGGGATCAGCCGGAGGTCTTCCTGGGAGATGGCCATCTCCCTGGTCGCGGGGTTGTCTGAGAACAGGGAGGCGATGGCCGGCTTCCGGGGGTCCTTAAGGAAGGAGCCGACCGGGGCCGCGTTGGGGGCCGAGAGGGCCTCCTTCCCAGGTAGAGGGACGGCTTGTGCTCCCCTAGCACGGGTTGCCGGACCTTCCCAGATTGAGGAGATGGACTGAGGGGCGCGGATATGGGGACGGGGTTGCGAACGTCGGGCTGGGCGCGGCCCGGCGTATTTAGCCAGTGAAAGGACGTTGCCTGAGGGGGGGGCTTCCCTCACGACAAGGTCCGGGCGCCACCTCTCTAGGGCGTCCAGGTCCCCCAAGGAGGAGACCGGGGCTGATTCCTCGTCAGACTCCGGGAGGTCGTAATCCTGCGGAAGTTTAGAAGAACCCTCCGCAGTTGGCAACCACTGGGGAGCATGAGGGTCCCGCCCTGGCTGGGGAGTGGGGGAGGGCGAGGGCGGGTCCCTTGTGGCTCTATGGTCGGCGGACGGACTGAGAGGAGGAGGACCGTCCTGCCGATCGGACAGCGCCCGAGAGGATGGGGGAACAAGGTCGAGCCAGCTGTGAGAGGCTGGGTACCACACCCGACCAAAAAGCAGGTCCTGGTGCACATCAGACCATAGCCACTGATTGCTCTCGGGGGCATAGAGCCACCGGTCCCCGAGGAGACAAGCGGGCTGTGGTGGCCCTGGGGCAGAATTTCCTCGGGGGCCAGGGTGTCCTGCAACACCAGGGGAGGGGTAGCGAGAGAGCGTGTCATGACGCACCCCCTCCGGCGAGTGCACTGCCCTGTACAGCTCCTTGGTGTGATCCACGGGGCCCCCCTGTTCGAGAGGGGGAGTGGTGGAGGACATGGCTACCGAGCCCCCTACCCGCCTGCGCGCGGATAGGAGTGGCTGCGGTGTCGTGGCCTGATCACACAGGACACCCGTGGTCCCGCGGGTAGATCCCCCCCCCCCCCCGGGGGAACGGGACCGTGGACGCTGCCCAAAGGGGAGGCGGAATAAGTCAGCCCCCCAACGTCCAGTACCCCTAGGGGAGTGTACGACGGCCGATTGGGGGAGGTCGACCGCCGGGGGTCTGGGCGACACAGGTTCGGGCGAGGCCGTGGCTGTGTTCCAGACCCGGAGCTGCAAACAGTTTGGGCGTCCCAGGGACTGTCCACAACCCCGCCACCGGAGTACAGACGCTCCTCGTGCGCATGTGGTGGCTGCACGTGGGCACGGTTGGGGAGAGCGTCGCAAGCATGTGGACAATAGTGGGGGGAAAACTATGGTCTGACAGCCCGTGGAGACGAGTGACGGGCGGTGATTCCGGGCGCATCCCGTCACCCGTGCTGGTTCGTGCCTCGGAAAGGGTCCCCAGGGGCCGAAGGTCACGCCACTCAGCATGATAGGAGGAGTCGCCAGGCGCCCGGGGGGAAGGAGGCAAGCTGACCGGAGGGGGAGGTGAGGGAGAGACCGAACGAGATTTCTTAGCCCGGCTCTGTCCTCTAAGGGGAGCCTTGCCCTTAGATTTTTTGGGAATGTCGTAAGAAAGGCATTGAGAAATGGTAGCAGCTTGCCTTCTTCCCCTCGGACGTAGTGATCGTGCGTCCGCCGATCTGGTAGGGGAGGAACGGTCCTGCGTCCCCTCCGCGGACCCCCCCTCTACCCCGACCGTATGTTCTTCCAAGGGAAGAACGGATTGCCCCGAAGAATCGACCGGCGGGCCCTCCGGGGCAGCGAGCGACTTTAGAAACGAAGAGCGGCTCGACCCGACCTGGTCCGTCGCCATGTTGGGCACTGGCGGCAGGGCAATCACGGCGCGCACGACCACAAAGCGGGGACAATTCGGTCGATCGAGGTAAGCAGGTAAATCGATCAACCTCGGGCTACAGCACCCTAATAAAAGCCCTAGTAGGGGAACGAGATCGTAAGACACTCGACACCCGTACCCTCGATCGAGGATGTGACGAAATAAAGCGCCGTAAAGTAACTAAGTGAGGGAAGCCGTAATTACGGGAGGCGAGATCGCGAGAAACTCAAGCGATCTGCACTAGGGCACAGACACTGGGTCTATGACGGTGCCGATGGAGAGAAACCTCCGTAAACTCCCAGGTACAAGTGGTGAGGCAAGATGGCCGACAACGACCGGTCGAGAAAATGGCGGACCGGAGGAAGGCGAATGGATAAGTAAAGAAGGCCGATGGGCGCGAAGGCGACGCAACCGAAGCCGAAGGGGACGAGGGAGGTATAGGCAGGGGTCCCAAGGGCGAAACAATCAAGCCCCAATGTGGGGAGAGAATTTGGAAGATGACGAAACTCGATCACGACTCAGCAATGGCGGAATCGCGAGAGAAGCGGCCGATAGTGCAAGGAATTAGCATAAACAAGAAAACCTCGCCCACCGAAGCCTCACACGGCAAGTGTACCCAGGGTCTATAGCGTAAGCCACAAAATGAATAAGCAAAGCAAGCAACACAAGCAATCTGAACACAAGACAGAAGAAAGGCGAGACAGAGCACAAGACTTATCTTGCTTGGACGGCAGGCCGAAGAAGAATGAGGTAAACAAGCTCACCTCGGCCTTCTGCGCATGGCGGAAGTGGGGTTGGCTTCACTTGACTGTCTTATCACTGTCTTATTACTGCATTAGCCACAAAATCTTCGGCCTGGCAGAGCTGACTAACTGCTGTTGAATGCTATGGTCTGACATGGTAAAGTATATGACGCCAAATTTGCATTTCCTGCCTGAGGACTACTTTCCTACAATCTCTGAGATGCTGACAGGGTGGGACACTGCTAGGACCTGCTCTGCATAATGATTAGTTTCAGTTAGAAAAGCCCGTTATAATCTATAGGCCTGTCCCCATCAACTGGTGTCTTGAGGCCAGGTTCTGTGAAGGTTGGTATGTCTGGCTGGGTCATGTTTGGTGGTGCAAGGGGATGATCCAACACCACACCTCTCCCTCATCCCTGCAGAACTCCTCTTCCTCAGCCTCTTCCTCTGCTCACACCTGTTGCAATAATCATTGTAAAATATTTGCCTCTTTCACACACACACACACACATACACACAGTTCACACACACACACACAAACACACACTGTTCACACACACACACACATTGTTCACACACACAAACATGCACTCTCTCTCAAACACACAAGCTAATATATTGTTCCAAAATATTGTTCACTCACACACACAGATGCCTACCCCAATTTTCTACTTTCAGGGACACAAATCTCCAAAATCAGGGACACAACATCATTTTCAGGAACATTAACAAAAAAACTTTTCTGTAAGTACTTTCACTGATCAAAACATGCTTGTCGGTCTCAACATGCCGCCTGCAGTCATGTCTCCCACCATGTTTGATAGAGTAATCGCAGGCACAAATTTAACAAAATGCATTCCGCTCGCCCTTCTTTCCTGGCTTGATGAATGGCCACTTGTCCCTATAATCATTCCTAATGTTTGCCATCGTTTCAGAGCAGATTTCTTCCTAGGGGGTGAAAGACTGCACGGCAAATCTTCTTCCACGGTCGTTTTCAACGCCATTTCGGAGAAAAACACATGAGACTGAGTCTACTTTGTGCATGTGCCAGGAAGCACCAGCCAATCGGCAGCTCACTATTGATTCCACCCCTGAATGGGTGTTTTTGCTAGGGGCCATCTCTCAACTGAATTTGGGGGGATTCTTTTTCCTTCACTACTTGGCGATTTTTTATTTCTCGGGACGGTCAACGCAAAATCGTATTTCCGGAACACGGCAACTGATTTCCTGTTTTTTCGGGCCAAATACAGACCACCATAGGTATCTCTGCACACACACACATGCACATACACACACAGACACACTGCCACACCCCTTGTCACGCCCACTATCTTCAGTCCACTCTCTTTCAGGCCCCTGCAAAAGTAACGGGTGCAATGACTGTCAGTCTCTCACCTCGACCAGCTTTCCTCTCCCTCCACTTAGCTGTGTGCCAGGTCTGCCACACACAACACGCTCACAGGTGGGCCCAGTCAGTGTGCTCAGCAGACAACAAAAGCTGGAAATGTCTCCTTTTCTTTTCCCTGTTTGTGGTCAAACCACTCCACTGGTTAACACCTCGCTCAAAATCTAGATCAGCAACACTTTGATATTTTGCCTCCAGCTACGCTCTCTCATCTCTACTGACGTCAAGACGACTAACATGGACAGTGTCCAAGGCCTGCATCACCTCAGTTCTCAGCAACTCAGTTTCATCATGTTCATCTTCATCAAACGAATCATCTGACAAGTTAGTGTCACAAAAAGCACTAAAAGCTTCATCCTCAATCAGTTATAGAACTTCACCCACATTTGTGGTCACACAATCATGAAACTCCTTCAATTTATGCTGTCTTTTTACATGGTCAGGCCCAGGTTGAGGTTTGTCGTCAGCCATGCTGAACTTGACTACTCACAAGTGTGTCAAACGAGAGGGGGGTGGTGATACAAAGGTGATGAACAGACCATTACACGACATGATTGGAGCTCATGGTTTATGAATAATTCAAGTAGACATATCAAGCTTTCTGACTGGTGTATGTTGGGACTCCCTGGTCTAAAGATGGGGCTATGAAAATTCTAGCAATGACGATGACGGAGATGTCCGTCACAGGGCACAGAAATATGACGGAAATCTTCGTCATGGGGCACTCAGTGGGTTAAACAGAAAATGAGCTTCTGCCCTGGCATAGTGAGTACCAAAGGGCAGCAACTTTATGGAAGTCAACAGGTTAACCACACGCAGCATGAAATCAAGATTCTGACCATAGTCTTCACACCATTAACAACAGTAGAGGTGTTGTGATGCTTATCATGTCCAGATAACGTTGGCTCACTGTATGTTTTGCAGACCTGTATGTAACTGTAAGCTGGAATCTTACCTTTTGCATTTATAAATTGTAATCTTATACAAAAACAAATGGAAAAAAAAACATCCCATCAACAACCACCTCTGATACTTAGAAGAAAATAAGACCAAGTAGCCAACTCCTCAATGACATAACACACCACTCATTTCAAAAACGGAATCAAGGCAGATAGGAGGAGTGAACCCATCAATAATGAGGCAGATAGGAGGAGTGAACCCATCTATAATGAACTTATGGTCTGATGAAATTCCATCCTTTTCTGTGCTAAAAGATGTGACCTACAGCTACATAATCTGAACACACCATTAAGTCTGCAATGACTCCTTTGGGAGAAAAGACATGACACTTAGTAATGGAAGATTTTAAGAACAAAAATGGAGAGTTTGTATTATACTCCCTGTTTGGCTAGTATACTTACCATGTCAGACCGTAGCATTCAACGGCAGTTAGTTAGCTCTGAAAGGCTGAATTTTTTGTGGCTAATGCAGTAATAAGACTATCACGTGACTCCCACCCTACTTCCGCCAAGGAAGAAAGCCGGTGCCAACTTCCTGTTCCTCATTCAGCGAGGCATGTGCGCAAGGTAACCTTTAGAACCATAGCGCTAGAGGGGAAGGTAGGGCGGGCATTAGAGTCTGACATGATAAGTATACTAGCCAAACAGGGAGTATAATACAAACTCCTCAGATGAGGGGGGGAACGAAAGGAGGGTCTGGGAGGGCGAGGCTGAAGAGGGGGATTAGGCCTGGCCGCATATGAGGCTGCTTCTTTACGCTCTTCAGCTGAATGAGCAATAAAGGCAGCCGAATAGTCGCCGAAGAGCGACTGCTGCTGACCCGGAATGCACTGCAGGGCCGGCTTACGCTCCGGGGAGAGATTAGCCTTCGAAAAGAAGGAATCTCTGCAGGCCAATAAACAATTAAAATGGCTCCTGGCTGCGCTGTCCGCCGCAGCTGAAGGTGATGACCAGGATTCGCATCATTGGGTCCCTGAAGAACCGTAAGTCAGTTTCAGAGTGTGTCTCAGAGGCCTGAGCGTCTGAGGACATGGAGACCGAGTCGTCCTCCTCCGGCCAGATCTCCACCCGCTGCGTGAGCATGTAAAAAATACATGACCAGCAGTGATGTGTTGGATCCCCGATCTGGTAATGCGGTCCCATTCCACTAGAGTCTTGAGTGAGATCGAACTGGCAGTGGGAGGAACCTAATGGGGGATCAACCGGTGGTTGGCAGGAGAAATGGCAATTTCCCTGGCCGCAGGGTAGTCGTTGGCAAACAGGGAGGAGATGTGGGGCCGTCGGGGGTCCCTGAGGAACGTGCCTACAGGGGCCGCCTCCGGGGCCAAGAGGGATTACTTCCCTGGAGGAGGGACGACCTGCGCACCCCTGGATAGAGTTGCCGGACACTCCCAAATGGAAGACAGGATCTGAGAGGTGACTACTAGTCTGGCGCGAGCACGCTTGGTTGGGATGGCCGGAGCGGATTTTGACACTGAAAAGAACTTGTCCGAGGGTGGGGACTCCCTCAAGATAAGATCAGGGCGCCACTGCTCAATAGCAGACATGTCACAAGATCAGGAGAAGGAGAACTTCCTCAACCTCATCCTCAAGATCGGGAGTGTCGGGTTCCTGGAGAGGTTGAGAAGAACCGTCTAGAGGAGGCAAAGACAGGGGTGCGTGAGGGTTCCGCCCTAGCTGGGGAGTAGTATGACGCGAGGGCGGATCCCTGGTGGCTCCATGATCGGCGACCGGACTAAGGGGGGGAAGTCCGTCCTGCCGATCGGACAGCGCCTGAGAGGGAGGCGGACCAAGGTCGAACCAGCTTGAGGAGGCTGGATGCCACAGGCGACCATGGAGCTGATGAGGTCTGCTTGAAACCACTGGTCCCTCTGAGGGGCATAGAGCCACTGGTCCCCATGGAGAAAAATGGGCTGTCGTGACCCGGGGACAGAATTTCCATGGGGGCCAGGGTAACCTGAAACATCGGGAGAGGTGGGGGGGGGGGGGGGGGTTGCGAGAGAGCCTGTCATGTCGCCCCCCCCCCCCCCCCTACCCCCCCCGGAGAGTGAACTGCCGCATACACTTCTCTGGTGGGATCCGTATAAGGCCCCTGTGATAAGGGGGGAGCGGTGGAGGGCATGGCAACCGAGCCCCCTATCTGCCTGTCTACGGATCGGAGTGGCTGCGGTAGCGTGGTCACACCAAGGTCCGGATTGGACAGGTTACTCCTGGTCCCGCTGGTAGATCCTCCCCCCGGAGGAATGGGACTGTGGATGTTGCCCAAGTGGGGAACGGAATAAGTCTGCTCCCCAACGTCCTGTACCCCTAGGGGAAATGTCAACAATCGATCGGGGTACATCGAATGCCGGGGGTCCATGACACAGGTCCGGGCATGGCGGTGCCTGCGGCTGCGACCCGGAGTTATGTCCAGTGTGAAACAAGGGAGTGGACATAACTCCGCAACTGGAGGAAGGACGCTCCTCGTGCACTAGTGGTGGCTGCACTTGTGCACGGTGGGGGAGAGCGCCATGAGCCTGCGTGCTATTAGTGGGGGGAGGGGGGGAGGGGAGGTAACAGCAGCAGTCTTATTGAGGCGAGTGACTGGTGCTGATTCCATAGCCATCCCGTCACCCATGCCGGTGTGTGCCTCGGTTAAAAACCCCGGGGACCGAAGGTCACGTGACGCAGTATGATAGGGAGAGAAGACGGGGCGGCCAAGCGTCGAAAATTCGTGCCGGTCGCCCGCGTCTTTGTGTGTCTCACCGTGCGTGCGAAGGGAAGAAGGCAAGCCAGCATAGGTAAAATGGGGGAGAAGGAGAATTTGAGTGCGAATTCTTAAAATGGGCCTTCCCTTTAACCTTTCTATCCCCGTTCCGCCCTTTTCCGCCCGACCCGTCAGGCTCCTGATCCGCCCTGTACCGCCCGTTCCTCAGTAGGCTGATTGTCTCGGTGTGCCTCCCTTATTGGGTTGACCATAGTAATAAGACAAACCGGTCGTTATCCGGGTCTTCCCTACCTTTCTCAGCGCCATTTGTGAAAGCGGTTTGTGGCTTTTTTAATTTTTAATCGATTTTTTTTGTCATCCCATCGACTTCCGACTACGATCAAAATGTCGCACTCTGACAGTGACAGTGACATGAGCTTGACCAAATGTTCAATATGAATGTGTTGCCGACCGAAAATGATGACTGGAATCAATCGGACATTGATCTTGACTCTGTAGATAGCGACAGTGACTATGAAGTTGCAGAAGGAGTGAATGCGAGTAGTGACAGTGACTCGGACACAGGCGACGCAGGTGCTACTGATGTCGGTGGATGTGCACAGTCATCGCAGTGGTCAAACGACGACTTTCGGACTGAAGTTCGTGTGTTTGATGCATACAGGGGCCCCCCACGTCCACAAGTGAATCTTTGAACACCTTTTGATTATTTTTCACTTGTTTTTCCTTCGGACGCATTCCATCTCATGGTCAGGGAAACCAACCTGTATGCAAGACAAACGCTCATGGCTGCTGGTCTTCCTGAGGATAAGTTTCAGCCAACCACTGTGGATGAAATCAGAGCTTTTGTTGGTCTTCTCATGTTTATGAACATGGCCCCTGTTCCTCATCGTGATTTTTATTGGAAAGACTCTTCTCCTTTCTTCAATCCCTGGGTGTCGAGTGTCATGTCGAAGAACAGGTTTTAACAGCTGAACCAGTATTTTCACCTCGCTGATACCACTCAGTTTGTTCCCAGAGGTCAGGCTGGGTATGACCCCCTGTTCAAAGTCAGACCTCTCATTTCCATGACTCAAGAATGTTTTGCTATGCAGTTTCTACCTGGGCAAAACATCACAGTAGATGAGGCAATGATCAAGTTCAAGGGTCGTTGTGGTTTTCTGCAGTACATGCCTGCAAAACCAACGAAGTGGGGCCTCAAGGTGTGGGCTTTGTGTGATGCCGATTCTTTTTATATGCTGAATTATTCAGTATATACTGGGAAGACCAATGATGTGCCTGCTGGGACAGGTGATGCCCTAGGGGATCGTGTTGTCAAACACTTGGCAGAACCCCATTATTTCAAGTGGCACACCGTCTACTTTGATAATTATTTCACGTCAGTCCCCCTCATTCAATATCTGTTTCAGAAGAAAACCTTGGCATGTGGGACTGTGCGAAACAACAGGAAGGGTCTGCCACAGGATATGAAGCCAGCAAAATGTGTCAAAAAGTCTGGGGACACAAAGCGCTGGTTTCGTGAGATTGGCTATGATGATTTGAAGGGCAAGCTTCAGGCTATTGCTTGGTTTGACCGTCGTAAGGTCACCCTTCTTACTTCTGTCCATGATGGAACCGATGGAGAGCTTGTCAGAAAAGGTGCAGGGGGTGTTGAAAAAGCCAGGTATTCTAGGCCCCTGGCTGTGGCTGATTACACCAAGAACTACAACGGTGTTGACAAGCATGATCAATTGCGATCATATTATTGTTCCAAGCAGAAATTCATGAAGTGGTGGAAATATGTGTTCTTCTTCTGCCTGGACACTGCTGCAGTAAATGCCTTTGTAATCTACAAAAACTCTGCAGATGCCCCACTGAAACTGCATGTGGATTTTCACACTGAGATTGTCATGGGCATGGTGAATGGTTTCAAGGGTCGAAAACGGATCGGCCGTCCCGTCGTTCACGACAATCCAGACAAGCACAAACACACTCCTTCAAAAATCCAGTCTGCCAGAGGCAAGAAGGACTGTGTCTGTTGCAAGAAGGAAGGCAGGAAAACCCCAGCAGGCAATGCCATCCAGTCAACACATGAGTGTGTGATGTGTAAGGTGGCTTTGTGCAAGGATTGTGGCTGCTTTTTTTCTTTTCACCAGCAGTGAGTAGGTTCCTACACACTCATTCTTAGCAGTACACCTGATACTTGACTAAATCAAGGACTGAACTTTGTCATTTTTGTTTTGTACAGACTGTTTTGGGGTTGACTAAATATTGAAAGTGCCACATACAAAAGTACTGGAGTTTGTGCATGTAAGAAAAGTGCACAACGGAAAGAAAATTTCATGTCAGTGATCTGTGTGTGACAAAAGTGATCAAAAGCAAGAACATTTCCAGTGACTGTGTTGTTTGTGTGTGATCACATTTGGATTATATAATTCATTACATCTGGAACCATATGGTGAGTACAACAAAAATATTTGAGTGTTGTTTTGTGTTGTGATGCCTGCCTCTCTTCCTTCCTATTAACACCTGCATATAGTTAGAAATATTATCAGTCATAGGAATTCTTTTTCTCACAAACACAAACTAACTCATGCAGATCAAAAAGCATGCACTCCAATACATTTTCAGCAAGTATGGTATGATTTTGACCTGTTATTTTTTTTTTATTATTTTTTTCCTGCTATGTAACTGCTAGGTGACTTAAAAGCGTCACAAAAATTTCACGTATATTCCTAGCTACCTGTGTAACTACTAACACCTCACAACACCCATCAGTTCTTTTCAGATGGTGAACCTGACCACCTGCCACCAAAAAGGTAGGTGTTACAAAGTTGATGGGTGTTGTATTGCCTGTCTATCACCTATTTCACTGACGTAGGTGTGTTTCCCAGGTAAAATCAGGTGTGCGAGTGTTGAGTCATAAAAATATTTTCACATCCCCTGAAATAACAAGTGCAAACCAAAGTTCAGCTTTCCATAGATTTTTGCTGAAAATTTGAAGTCTTTATATCCATTAGTTTATTTTTTACAATTTTTTAAAGTCAGTACCCCAATTCGGGCAGCAAATTCCAATATAAACTTAGTAGTCTAAGCGACTTCTGTCATACGAAATACAGGACAATGAAGGTTAAGGGGAGCCTTGCCTTAAGTTTACGTGGGATGTTAATAGAAAGGCACTTTGTAATGGTGGCAGCTTGCCTTTTGCCCTTCGGACGCAGTGATCGTGCATCCGCCGGTCAGTTAGAGGAGGTATCAAAATGACGGTCGCGCGTCCCCTCCGCGGAACCTCCCTCTACACCGGCCGTACGTTCTTCCGAAGAAAGAATGGTTTGTTTCATGGAATCGGTATGCGGGTCCTCCGGGGCAAAGAACGACTTCTGGAGAGAGACGTGCTCTACCAGTCGTTACCCTTCACCACTTTGGGCTATGGTGGCGGAACAAACACGGAGCACACAACCACAAAGTGGAGACAAGGTGGTGGATCGAGAGATCGGGAGGAAAACTCGATCGACCTTAAGATAATTACAATAACTAATGTGCAAGAGGAAACCTCCTGCACAATTAAACCTAGGCACAACTGGAAGTGGACGACCATGAGGTGAGGCAAGATGGCGGATCGAGAGACCGGGAGGAGTACTCGATCGCTGAAAGCTACAAATAAAATAATAAAACACCACGCATAAGCCTCACGCGACCATAGTACCAGGGTTCGCGTAAGCCACAACAGAACAAGTAAAGAAGGCAAACACAGGCAATCTTTACAAAAAAGAAGTATAGGCGAGACAGAGCAAGAAAACCTGTCCTTGTCAGGTGGAAGGCCGAAGCTGAACGGGGAACAGAAAGTTGGCATCAGCTTTCTTCCTTGGCGGACGTAGGGTGGGCATCACGTGATAGTCTTATTGCATTAGCCACAAAAAATTCGGCCTTTCAGAGCTAACTAACTGCCGTTGAATGCTACGGTCTGACATGGTAAAGTATATGACGCCAAAATGTACGTTTGTTTGGTTAATGATTATGCCTGGTTACTATATTATAAAATCTGAACTGGTCTTACTTCAATAAACTGAATAAATTAGCCTTGTGTTAAGTTTTTTTGAGTCATATTGTTCGTTACCTTGCTGACAGTTGTGGGACTTTTGGCCAGCACAGAGGCAAGGAGCTGCAATAAGCAATAAAGGTAATAAGTATTTCATTAACATCATTATCACATTCACTACAAAGAACCCAATTCCATTCCTCTGCAATAACAACTGCTGGACAAAGACAACAGCCCCTAAAACATGTAAAAAATGTTATGAATTTTATCAGCAGCAAGAGACAATCTTTCAAACAACACACACACTGTCATAATTCATGCGAACATAAAATTAAAATACTGTACACACACACTCCTCTAATGTATTGGCAGGAAAACATACATAACAAAAAAACCTAGATCAAGAATTACACTTAAAGTGTAAAATATGCAAAAATTAACACATACTCCTGGTATGCATATTCACATACACACATTCTTAAAGTCTTTTCACCAGAATCAAATATATGCTTGTTTCACTTCTTTTCTCCACACACACATACAAAAAAAAAATCCCTGTGCTTCTCTGCCATTTTCTTCTCAAAACTTACAAGGTCTCAGCCATAAATAAAATTCAGAATCCCAATTCAATTCCGAGTTGCTAACTGAGCATGTTACGACTTCTCTACCATGACGGAACACTGACAGAAACAGGGATACAAGTGGGAAAGAGTCACAATTTCTGAACATGAATTTTGGTCATCTCTGAGAATATTCCTAGCAATCCTGAAAATAAAAAAACAAAAACAAAAAAACTCAATCTTGACTTCTGCCTTTCCCCTGTAACGGTGCTTCCTATAAAACCTGTTGAGGGTGACCCTGTATTTTGTTCCCACACAGGTTAGCTGAGAAGCTATCAGCATTAGGATGTGCAAGTCAATTCAAAACAAAAATCATGACTTTTCAGCTCATGTCAAGTGTGACTATGAATGATAGTGACAGACAACAGCCAATTAAACACAACTCCACAATTGAGCAACTAAGGCACCGCTAATAGCAAGAGCCCAGACAGCACACATACTGTACTATACTGTCTACACTTCCTAGAAACTTCAGTGCTAAAGTGTAAGATGACCAAGAAATATGGAGAGATTCTGAATTCAAGTTCATTTCATGCACTAAAAAATCAACTTGCACATATCAGAGGCATGTATGACTTCCATCCATTTCTAGAGCTGTGGGCAATGCATAGATGATTTTAAATCCACTCTTTTGTACCTTGTACTATAAAATATCTTATGCCAACTTATGGATCCATGCAATCTAATGATTTTAGGTAACATGTATGGTGAACTGCCATGACTGAATTTTACCGTCATAAGTCATGCGAGATGTAGATTGAACAGAATGAAAAAAAAAAAGAAAAAAAAAAACTTATTAATTTGGAAATTATGAGAATGTCACACAAAACAAATTTAGTTAAAATGTTAAATACAATATACTGTTTAGAGCAAATAAATGATGTCCTTGTATGTAGCAATATTAACTGTAAACTAAAACAAACAATAATCAAACATTATTATTACCCATCTCAGTTATATACAAAATGTGATATAGTGATAGTTCCAATAAAGTAATCTCTACTAAAAAATACCTCGGAAGCAAAAAGTACCCCCTACAAAACTCACACTGATCCGCAAAATACCCCAACACAAGCTTACTACTCTAGAGACCATAAAAACACAAACTTACGACTTCCTAAACACAATCTTACTTGCTTCAAAAACTGCTGCAGATTTCCTGTATTTTCTTTGCAGCCATGCAAAAATTACTCACTGTACTGGTACGAGCTGAACAGCCTAACTGACTGAAGGCCCTGGTTGCTAGGGTGACAGCATCTCGCAGACGATGACTGGCCACATAACAGTCCACCAAACCTGTTCACAGGTAACAGGCCATAGTTTTCAAACAATGAACATTTATAGACAGAAGCTTATGAAGACACAGTGAATTTTTTTTAAAGCTTGAACAAAATCCTAAACTTGAACCAACAACTGTTTATTATTTGAAACATCAAAAAAAAAAAAAAAAAAAAATGAAATGGTACAAGAACTGATTGTCCATGAAACAATTAGTGAGCATGATTACTGTTACTGTCATAATTTTTACGCCACTCATACATCCCTGGTGCAGAAACACTTTCAGTTTCTTGACTAACTGCAGTATTCCAGAATCATGCTGGCTGTCATTCTTTCTCTCTCTTTCAGTCAGGTCAGAGGTCCTCTACTGTTTGTAACCATGTCACCCAGTATTAGCTACTATGTGTGGGAAGTAAACCTGAGGAGAAAATCTGATCTGGAAAGGGATGGACATGGCAATGTTTGCTTTATCCAAGACATGCCACATGACAGAAATGAATGCAGAGCTTATGATGGAGTGTTGCAGCCCAGGTTAACACTGACAGTGCCATCTGTTGAATTCCACCAGTGCTGACACTACAAGATGTGCTTCTGGAGATACCACAGAGTACCCTTGGAAGGAACATCATCACATTCACCACCTGGAACATAAGAACACTCAGGCATTTTGGAAAACTGAAAGAACTGATCCATGAGATGGAGTGATACTCTTGCACCATCCATTGCCTCTGCAAAATCAGATGGAAGAACAACAGAAAAGTACAATCAGAAGCGTGTGCTGTACTATAAAAGAGATGAAGACCATCATTGATGGTCTCCATCTCTTTATAGTGATCATGTACATGGAGAAGGGTTTTCAGTTGACAACAAAATCAAGAACACTGTACAGGGATACTGCCCTATTTCCATGAGGACTGTGTACCTGCAGGTTAAACCATTCAACATCATAGTATAAAATTTATACGCTCCAACATCGAATTGTGATGATAAGCATGAGAATTCTACACTCGACCTAAAGCAGTCAACAAGAAGGTTAACAAGAAAGACATCCTCATGGCTATGGGTGTCAAGTATCAATATCCAAGAACACCAGAGATATTTCTGCAGCCCCTGTTATAATAAGACCACCAGTAATAAGGGACTATTCCAGCAAGAATTTGCAAGTGACAATGACTTCATTCTCGCTGACATAGCATACAGCATCCCAACGATGGACACTACACTCCCAAAATGGTAAGTATCACAACCAGACTATATTCTTGTACAGAAGTGGAACCGGGGGACCAATAGGGGTAAAAGGACATTTCCAGGAGCTGACCTAGACAGTGATGATGACCTTGTCATAATGAACTTTAAAATACAAGTTGAAGAACAAAAGAATGATAAATGGTTACCAAGAGAGTGAAAAAACAGTCGTCTTGAATTCAGGCTTGAGAAACAAAAAGATCCTGACATCTCTGAATGCTTCCAAGTGGCCACAGGAGGAAAATTCACCCCACCACTATTGCTTGAAGACCATAAAGTCCTTATAGACAATTTCAATTAAGCAAAACAGATCCCAGTGGTAAGATAATGGAAATCCAAGCCATGGATCACATGCAATATCTTAGAGTTGAGTGACACCAGGAGCTTAAAACCACGCAAGGAAGGGAAAATACAATGCTACAAACAAGATGATCAGTATAGAAATTAAGAATGCAAAGAAAAGCTGGATCAAACAACACTGAAGACAGTGAAAAATCTTGACAACTTTCATACTTACCTGTCCAAACATATGTTTTATCTCAGCATTACCCACACGATGCAGGATCACTCACACAAGAGCCTGGGCACTTGTCTGGGTTACCCACCTCTCATGCTTATTTGAAGCATTTCTGTTGGCACAGCTATCTGGGAAATGCTGCTGTAGCCCTTTTATTTGCACCTTGTTAGCCAAGCATATCTGAGTTCTAGTGCACGCCTTATCTGTTCCCATACAGTTGGATCATGGCGTCTTTTACCACATGAATTTGGTGTTCATGGTTCACCCATTGTATTTTTGTCATCTTTCGCCCTCAGCCATTATCATCTTTCGTTGATATTACTATGTGTCTCAGTGTGTGCGACCAATCCTGTTAGGCAGCAATTGCTTGCACTGGCATGTAAGGTCTGATTCTAAGTGATTGGGTGGGCCTTCTCCTTTTCCTGATCCTGGCTCAGTTTATTTTCTCATATTTGACCCCTGCTAGTGGAGCAAGGAGGAAGAGCGAGAACAATCCTTCAACCTCCAGAAGCCAGGTGAGACTTGGGGCCAACTGGCTGTTTGGCACCAGACGCTGGGATGAGTTGTGGTCAGCCTATTGCATATTTGAGTCTGAGGATTGGACTGATGTCTGAGCTGAGAATTCCCATCATACTTTTCAATATTCAGGCATTTGTTTGGACAGGTAAGTATGAAGAAAAGGAATGTTACTACTCAAAGTAGTTTTATGATATACTTTCCTGTCCAAACACAAGGACACCCTCCCCCCAGTGTGGAAAAAGGGGTGAAAACAGAATTCACACTGTAAGGCTGAACCGAGTATGAACTCACTGAGGGAGACTACTCCTCTTTGTCTGACAGTTAAAGGATGAGCTAGCTTCACCCTCTCCATTTTAATCTTTCTATGGGAATCCTGATGTATGGCGTTGTCCTTTCCTTGTGGAGATAAAGCATTTATCTGGACAGCAAAGTATTTCATAAAACTACTTTTCAAAGTTCTTATCATTTGAACTTATTGCAGCATTCGATACAAAAAAAAAAAACAATGACCCAATAAATTCCATTAATCTATCTAGCCTCCATCTAGGTTCGGCACATCTGATCGCAATCTGCAATTCAAAACCTGTCCAAGTCATAACCATTTTATTGCCCAAAATAATTGCAGACAATCATTAAATTTTAATCAGAAATGTCCAATTAAAAAGAATGATCCAGCCTTTTTAAAAGAATGTTTTCAAATAAATCTTTGTCAAATTGCTAATTTCACACTTTGTTGTGAAGTTTCAAGGAGCGACTGAATGACTTTCATCCCAACCAAATCAGCTTTGTCGATGTTGATATTAATCACTTGGTTATCATAACAGTTTTATTTCGGTATGAAAGTCATCATGAAACACTTTGCCGCTAGTTATGTTTTCAAATAAATCTGCTCATTCTCTTAAATTCGTGCTGGTTCTACTGCTGTCTGTACTTGACAGAACTTCAGAGTTTGCCATTTGCAATCAACAAACTGTTATTGTCTCCAGAATCATCCAATCAAATTAATTTTCCCTTGAAACAGAGTAATTTCCTCTCAAAATGTAACTGAATTATCTTTGGTTCTAGTGACAAAGTCCACTTTAACTGTGTGACAAGAACAGAGCTTGTGCTTCTCATTTAATTAATGACATCCATGCATTACACTTTCACACATTTCCCAAGTAATACAGAGGTTTACAAGCCGTCATGTTTCCCAATGCCTTGGACAGACTATGCACCAGAGCATTTCTTGATTGATAAAGTTTAATGACATTATAATGTGTGTGAGTGTGAGTGTGTGTGTGTGTATGAAGACGACTGCTCACCTTGATAGGTTTCGAATCGGTCAGGAGCACGAAGCACTGCCTCATGGAAGTGAAGGAGAGCATCCTGCATGCGGTTGAGTTCCTGAAGAGCTGTCCCCTTCAATAACAGAGCTTGTGTACATCGTGGGCTGATAGAGTAGGCCTGTCACACACACACATACCGTTTCTCTGTCTGGGACTAAATCTATGATCTCTCTATGGTGAGACAATGAAGCTAATTACTACTGCTGATGGACATATGATTTAAATCCAGCATGATAGCCTGAGTGACTGAAAAGAAAAAGCCATCAAATCGGGACTTCAATTATCCTCTTTAATAACTGCAGTTCTCTGAATGAAATCCAGTACTATAAAATCTTATTCTGGAAGCTTTGTACCATCACCTATAAATAAAGTAAGTTATTCATCCCCCCCCCCCCCCAACACACACACACTCCCACCCCCCACCCCTAAGAGCTGTTTTTCAGTGCTTAGAAGTTGGAATGTTTAAAACTTTCAAAGCAACTGGCAGCAAGACATCCTGGAAAACCCATGCTTCTTCTTTAATTTAGTCAAACTGAGAATACAACTATTCCAAAATATGTGCTCACAAACATTTTACTACTATTGCTAATCACATTCCTTAACTCACTCCACTCTGACGTCCACTATAGCAGACATCCGCTGTAGCGGATGTCCTGCACACAACTGTTTCTCTCTGACATCCACTACAGCTGATCGCGCATTAGCATATCTTTAGAGCCAACATCAAGCTCAGTGTTGAAAACTGAAGTGTACCATGTGATAGCCTTATTATCATACAGGAACCTTTCACCGCTGAGCCGACCACGCCGTGACGTGTTGACTGACCACTGATCTATTTTTACACCAGCCCAGTCCTGTGTTTGAAGTTCTTTCTTTCTTTCTTTCTGTGTACGCAGGCTGATACTCCTGCGGACACTGCCTGTATAAGACAGGTAGTGTAGTTTTGTGTGTATCCCGCCATTAAGGCAGCCATACTCCATCTTCGGGGAAGGTGCATGCTATGTGTAATGTGTCATCCATACCAACAGCCAAACTGGCCTTCTCTTCCGAAAGTAGGTGATGGGATTTTAGGTGTGTGCAAGATGTTGTGCGTGCGTTCACACATTGAACCTCGGGTTATAGTCTCATTCGAAGGACTGTATGGAGAATGGAGTCAGAACCAATGTTAACTCTGAGGGAAAAATCCCCCTGTACAGAAATTCGAACCCGCAACCCCAGGATCACGAGTTCGGCACTCTAACTGAGCTATTTTGGCCCCCTGTGTTTGAAGTGAGATCACAATGGCATCTCAGTCTTCGACTAGCGGTGTGAGAAGCGGACAGGGAACACGTGTTTACAGCTTACATGAAGCTGTTGAATTTGTTCAGACTGAAGGATCAGACCTTGAAGATATTGAGCACGATGATGACAACGAATCTAGCCCATCTGAGGAGCGTGAAAGCGCGCTGGAAAGTGAACATGGCGAGGTTCAGAGAGATGAGTGGGTGGAGTCAGCAACACAGATAGTGATGAAGCATGAACAATACATACCCATTTTAAGGCTTGATTCACCAAAAAAATCTGAAAACTAGGCGGAATTTGACCTCAGAGAATCTGAATACAAGAGGGTTAATACAAAGTTACAGACCCAAACAATCTGAACCTAACATATCTAATCATTTTTGGACAAATGTTTTCTCAGCATATGTAAAATTTTGTAGACAAAGTGAACTTAAGGACGGACACGAGCTGTTAGCTGAACCAATCTTTTATAGTGAAAAATTCAAGATTGCGAATGAAGTCTTTTACTACAAAGACTGGGCACAGAGGAACATTGTATTCATCAAAGACCTTGTAGACAGCAATGGAATATTCTTAATTTACAGAGCTTTCTAACACAAGATCAATAGCAAAGTAAATTTCTAAGCATACATGAGTTGTTCACAAACAATGAAACAGCATAAAAGAACAAGACAAATTGTGATTAATGATAATGTAGGCGACTCCTGTACAAAGGCAATATGTTTGATAATCTGTGTATCCAAAGGAACTAAAAGGTACTATGATATCCTACTTAATAAAATAGAAATTCTAAATATCAAGCCTTTTGTGCACTGAGAACAAAAACTTACTATACCAGTTGATTGGGAAAAGGTTTTTAAAAAAGTTAAAAGAATATCGGAAATAAAACTAAAGTGGTTTCAACTTAGAATATGTACCGTCTTAAAGAAGATGGGGATAGTTAACAGTGACATGTGCAATTTTTGTAACCAGGAAAAAGATACCACCCAACACTCTTTATATAACTGTGACTTTTCTAATTCTTTTAGGACAGAGCTACAACTAATTCTGAGAGAAAAATGTGCAGCTAATCACAGGCTATCATTTAACATCGAACTGATTCTTTTTGGCATTGAGGACAACATAAAAAACAGATAAAATTCTTGACCTTATAATTTTGCTGGGAAAATTCTAAGTATATAAATGCAGAATGAACAAAATAACAAGATGCAAAGCATATAAACGAACTACCAGTTTATCCTGAATACGCGCGAGATATTCCATAAAGAGGAAAAACCGTCTTCGGCTGGTGTAACCATTAGAAATGGCTATTCTGGTAAACATCGGCCATCATCTGTGACCTATAATGAAATTTTCAGAAAGATCGGCCAAGTACTTTCTGAGATTTTCCATAAAGAAGAAAACCATTATGGGCTGTTAGTAACGGCTATAACGGTAAACTTAACATCGGGCATCATCCGTCGCCCATAATGAAGATACCCACAAATTTTCAGAAAGATCGGCCAAGTACTTTCTGAGATATTCAATAAAGAAGAAAAACCGTTATGGGTCGTTACAGCTGTTAGTAACGGCTATAACGGTAAACTAAAATGTCGGGCATCCTCCGTGACCCATAATGAATATACCTACAAATTTTCAGAAAGATCAGCCAAGTACTTTCTGAGACATTCTATAAAAAAAGAAAAACCGTTATGGGCCGTTATAGCCGTTAGTAACGGCTATAACCGTAAACTGAAACATCGGGCATCATCTGTCGCCCATAATGAAGATACCCACAAATTTTCAGAAAGATCGGCCAAGTGCTTTCTGAGACATTCAATAAAGAAGAAAAACTGTTATGGGCAGTTATAGCCGTTAGTAACGGCTATAACGGTAAACTGAAACATTGGGCATCATCCGTAACCCATAGTGAAGATACCTGCTAATTTTCAGAAAGATTGGCCAAGGACTTTCTGAGATATTCCATAAAATAGAAAAAACGTTATGGGTCATTATAGCCGTTAGTAACGGCTATAATGGTAAACTAAAACGTCGGGCATCATCCGTGACTCATAATGAATACACCTACAAATTATCAGAAAGATCAGCCAAGTACTTTCTGAGATATTCTACAAAGAAGAAAAACCGTTACAGGCCGTCCGTTACAGCCGTTAGTAACGGCTATAACGGTAAACTAAAACATCGGGCATCATCCGTGACCCATAATGAACATACCTGCTAATTTTCACAAAGATCGGCCAAGTACTTTCTGAGATATTTCATAAAGAAGAAAAACTGTTACAAGCCATCCATTACAGCCGTTAGTAACTGCTATAACGGTAAACTAAAACATCGGGCATCATCCGTGACCCATAATGAACATACCTGCTAATTTTCACAAAGATCGGCCAAGTACTTTCTGAGATATTTCATAAAGAAGAAAAACCGTTACAGGCCGTTACAGCCGTTAGTAACGGCTATAATGGTAAACTAACACATCGGGCATCATCTTTGGCCCATAATGAACATACCTACAAATTTTAAGAAAGATCGGCCCAATAGTTTTGTCTGGGAGTGAGTGGAACACATTTTGACCACGGACGGACACACACACACACACACAGACAGCATTTCTTCGTTCCCATTCTAAAGTACTTCCTGTTCTGTAAGAACTGGGAGTACAAAAAGTATGAAGGAATTTTACTTCCAAAAGTAGTTTTACGATATACTTGCCTGTCCAAATGCTAGGACACCCTCTCTCCTCACAGCATAGAAAAGGGGAGAAAAACTGAAGTATGTTGAGGGGAGTGAGCTGCTCTCCATTTCGATTCTTTTGAGAGATCCCTGATATACAGCATGTCCCATGTCAAGTGGAGATAAGCCATTTGTTTGGACAGGTAATTACTAAACTACTTTTAGTTGTAAAATTCCTGTTACCAACAGCAGCCGGATGTTGTGCTGTCTGTATTTCATGTCAATTTCCTGCACTGTAATGTAGTGCTTGATTGTCCCACTATGGGATCAGGTTGGTATAGATGTTGTGGCACTGTTCTCATCATCCAAGGTTTGCGAGTTAATCCCTACTTCAGAGAGGCATTTAAGAGAGTCAACATCTGTTGAAACTAACCCCTTCCAAAATTTCAAGACACTAGGCCCCTTGTGTGAGTGCATCCATTAAAATGTAGAAAATCTTTTTTTTTTTAAATATTGTACACATATCACATCCAATTTTATCCTTTGTAACAAGTAACCAAGACTTTTTTTTTCAGATCTTACATTACGTTGCCACTAAATTCTTTTTATGGTACACTAGATGAATTTGTAAAGCTGGGTTCCTGTAATTCACCCATCCCCCCCCCCCCGAAAAAAATTAAAGGTCTAAATTACATTAAATTTTGTTGTAAAGTGAGATGACTGCAGGCAGAAATCTAATCAAATCTTAAACAAATGTTAGCGAACTGCCATGTAGTTTGCTGTACGTGTCTGTCTAGTTGTGGATGTAGTTTGCTGCACATGTGTCTGTCTAGTTGTGGATGTAGTTTGCCGTACATGTGTCTGTCTAGTTGTGGATGTAGTTTGCCGTACATGTGTCTGTCTAGTTGTGGATGTAGTTTGCCGTACACATGTCTGTCTAGTTGCGGATGTAGTTTGCCGTACACGTGTCTGTCTAGTTGCGGATGCAGTTTGCCGTACATGCGTCTGTCTAGTTGCGGATGTAGTTTGCCGTACATGCGTCTGTCTAGTTGCGGATGCAGTTTGCCGTACATGCGTCTGTCTAGTTGGGATGTAGTTTGCCGTACATGCGTCTGTCTAGTTGCGGATGCAGTTTGCCGTACATGCGTCTGTCTAGTTGCGGATGTAGTTTGCCGTACATGCGTCTGTCTAGTTGCGGATGCAGTTTGCCGTACATGCGTCTGTCTAGTTGCGGATGTAGTTTGCCGTACATGCGTCTGTCTTGTTGTGGATGCAGTTTGCCGTACATGCGTCTGTCTAGTTGCGGATGCAGTTTGCCGTACATGCGTCTGTCTTGTTGTGGATGCAGTTTGCCGTACATGTGTCTGTCTAGTTGCGGATGTAGTTTGCCGTACATGCGTCTGTCTTGTTGTGGATGTAGTTTGCCGCACATGTGTCTGTCTAGTTGCGGATGTAGTTTGCCGCACATGTATCTGTCTTGCTGCGGATGTAGTTTGCCGCACGTGTCTGTCTAGTTGCGGATGTAGTTTGCCGCACATGTGTCTGTCTAGTAGCGGATGTAGTTTGCCGCACATGTGTCTGTCTAGTTGCGGATGTAGTTTGCCGCACATGTGTCTGTCTAGTTGCGGATGTAGTTTGCAGCACATGTGTCTGTCTAGTAGCGGATGTAGTTTGCCGTACATATGTCTGTCTAGTTGTGGATGCAGTTTGCCGTACATATGTATGTCTAGTTGTGGATGTAGTTTGCTGTACATGTGTCTGTCTAGTTGTGAATGTAGTTTGCTGTACATATGTCTGTCTGTGTGTTGTTATTTAGGATTGACGTCTGTACTCTGTCAGCTTCATTCTGATAATCCAGTACTGACCCATAAGAAGCCCTCTTCCCATCTCTTGATCACCTTCTTCACTGCTACTTAAGTCTGAAGCCATTGCAAATGCACCCCTAACAGTCTGCATGGCTTGTTGAGGCATCATGATCGATTCAGTAGCATCTGGGCCACTACACTGTCCACCATCAAGTTAAATGGACAGACTTCTCTCGCAATCACTGAACATCACAATCAATACAAGATGAACATGTAAGAACTTAAATCAAGGTCACTTTGCATTATTCAAATAATGACTCCAAGCTCTTTAACAAATGCTGCCAACCACCATGTCTTAATCCTCAAGCCTTCTTAATTAAGGCAGAAGGGAATGAAGTGTAAGGTCACCCATAGCTTTTACATGTGTAAGTGCATGTTGCACACTGGATCTTGCTTTACAATCTCATCCAAAAGACTACAACACAGACCATCAATTAAGATCGAGTGGAAAGGGAAAGAAATCACCTGCCTCTTGCTTGATTCAAACCACAAACCTAAGATATTCTCAGTTCCTATGGGACAGTATGCCACCTGTCCACAGTCAGCAGCACCTACCTTTTGAGCGCAGTAGACTGTGCGCACCAGGCGCTCATTGTGTTTGTTAATGCTGTTAAGAGAGTAATATCCCATGCACACCCAGGGTTCCACCGCCTGCTCATTCACCTCCATCAGCTGCTGGGACAATCTGCCACACAAATCATTCCACCACTTCCTGTGACTGACATGTCTTTAACTGCCACACAAATCATGTCACCACTTCCTGTGACTGCCACACAATCGTTCCACCCTTTCCTGTGACTGACATGTCTTTACCTGCCACACAATCGTTCCACCCTTTCCTGTGACTGACATGTCTTTACCTGCCACACAATCGTTCCACCCTTTCCTGTGACTGACATGTTTTTACCTGCCACACAATCGTTCCACCCTTTCCTGTGACTGACATGTTTTTACCTACCACACAATCAATCATTCCACCCTTTCCTGTGACTAACATGTTTTTACCTACCACACAATCAATCATTCCACCCTTTCCTGTGACTGACATGTTTTTACCTGCCACACAATCAATCATTCCACCCTTTCCTGTGACTAACTTCATTTTTATCTGCCACACAAATCATTCCACCCTTTCCTGTGACTAACTTCATTTTTATCTGCCACACAAATCATTCCACCCCTTCCTTTCACTGATATGTGTTTAGCTGTTATACCATGGCACCCTTTTCTCTCACCAATGTCTTTACTGCCAGCCCACATACCATACTATACTTTCCTTTGATTGACATGTCTTTACTTGCTACACACCATACCATACTTTCTTCTGAATGACCTGTTCTTATGTGCCAACACATTTCCACCCTTTCCTTTGACTGACATATCTTTACCTGTCACACCACCGCACCCTTTCCTTTGACTGCCTGTTTTCATCTACCAACACCATTCCATCCTTTCCTTTTACTGAATGTCTTTGCCTGCCACAAATCTTTCCACCCTTTGCCTGCCACAAATCATTGTACCCTTTCCTTTGACTGACATCTCTTTATTAGCCAGATATCACTGAGAGTTTAAAAACAATGAAGAATAAAACTTTTTCCTTATTGCAGATGTCACTGAGAGTTTAAAAACAATGAAGAATAAAACTTTTTCCTTATTGCAGATGTCACTGAGAGTTTAAAAACAATGAAGAATAAAACTTTTTCCTTATTGCAGATGTCACTGAGAGTTTAAAAACAATGAAAAAAAAAACCTTTTTCCTCATTGTGCCTCTATTTATGTGCTATGCCATCTGCCCCAAGTCTGGATTGCACCCATTGTTTCTGCTAAAAGAAAGATCTACGAAACTTTTACAAGTATATCTGTTCGAAAAAACTGCTTGCAATTAGGTAAAAGATGAGGGTCATTCTATATACTTCATGTACTACTGTCTTATAGGACAGTCTGACAAAGACATCTCTATTCAGAAAACCCTGTGGGGATACATGAAAACAAACTGCTGACTGGCATAATGATCATTAATTGTAATTAATAAGCTGACAACACATGCCACATCTACACATACACGAACACAAACACACCTATACATCTACAAACACAACACATCCATGTATCTACAAACACATTAGGCTGTGCAATTCAAAGCATTTATCTTTGTAATAGCAACACAAACAAGCATTATATTCACACACTCCCCGCTAACAAACAGCCCTGCCCATTTAAATGTATATGTACAAATCAAAACATGTCAACACAAATACATACACAAACACACAGCACTCACGTCTGTAAATCTTTTGTACGTTTATCTCTGGACAGCAGGAAAGCATAGAGATCCATGTTGTGTAAATGAAGAGGGTCCAAAGCTCTGATCTGTCCACCAACATACACCACTGTCAGTTTTCACATTACAGCTGAGTAACTAACACCTTTCAGCCACACAAATCAACCTTCAATCCACTGGTGATAAACACATCCAGTGGAGGCACACATTTGTAGACAGGAGGCATTATTTTCATGACAACATAGACAAGGCTTATGGAAGCAGACACTTATGAATTTAAATCATCATTGAAATGTTCTTCTGTTGCTGATCAAGACCTACCCTTTGGAAGCAGACGGTAGCCTGGCTGTACTGGCCTGACATGAAGAGAGCCTCAGCCAGACCATCCTGAACAATTACATTGTCTCGCAGTCCTGCCTGTAACACCACAAGGTAGCACTACACAGCTTTCCATACAACAAACTGCGTATCTGGAATCAATTTACTCACGCTTGATCAATCTCTCGCTCTCCACCAACAAATCATTACTTTTTCAGCCTGAGCTAGTGTTCCTCTCTCCTTCCAAATGTTATGTTCCCACTTCCTGTCCATGGCTTCTCCCTCTTTTTCTCTCACCTCTTAATGTCACACAATTCATTTTGTATTACAATTTTACTTTTAGTGGAACTTGTTCACTTATAGGATGTGCATGAACCGTGCTTTCACTGGGACACTGAATTCAGAATGTATCAAAGTGAGAATCTTAACAGTGTTGTTATAAGTGCTCGTCAGGCACTGGTTGCCTCTGTTTTGTTTTTTTGTGTGTTTTTAAAAATTAATCTTGCATTTTGGCCTTGCTTGTTACTGGAAATCTCTGCTTTTTAGATGTTGCAAGATGTACTGTGAACTTGTCTGACATTTGAATACGATTCACAGCAACTTTTTTCCTCCCCACACTTTTGTTTGGTTTCATTTACTACTCTTCGCTGGCTGCTTTGGGGGTGCTATTGGATTCTTTTTTGCACCCTTGGTGGTGAGAACACAACAGTATTATGGACTGTGGTGCGTCTCTATTTGACGCCAGGAGTGCAGACACAACCAGCCGTGTCTCCCTGATGAGTTCCGACCCAGCGGACGAAAGGCCTCGGAGCAGGCAATACAAAAATATCTGCCTTCAAAAGGGATTGCGATGGTTCCCTTATGCAGCTAGTGAAGAGTTTTCATACCTGTAACATATTTTCTTAATTTCATGTTCCCAGTTTCTCCATCTTCAAACTCCCCCCCCCCCCACCCCTCCCCCCCCCACCCCTCCCCCCCCCCTCAAGTCCAAATCTTTGCCAAGTCATTACTATGAAGACAGTTCAGTTGTTGGCCTGTGCTTGTTTTTCCCCCACTATTAGATTGTTCGTCTATGTATTTGTCTGACTTTATTCAAGTTTAAAAGGCTGTGCCAGTCTTGAATAAAAGTTACTCTGTGTTAGGTTTTCTTATGGGAGCAAAAAATACCCCACTTGTTTACTGTTTATCGTTTACTGTTCCCTGCCTCATTTCATTTCCGATTTTGTTTTGATTAAACTGAGGTTATTTGTATTTGTTTCTGTCCATCTGTGTGTTTGTCTTTTGATCTCCCTTGCATCTTTGGGTGGATTCTCAGGCGTAGGCTCAAAGATTGTCCCTTACATTTTATACTATTTGCATAATGTCTTTAGTTTTTCAGCAACTTTTTATCTCCCCACACTTTCGTTTGGTTTCATTTACTACTCTTCAGCGGAATTCAGCGGATGAAAGGCCTCGGAGCAGGCAATACAAATATATCTGCCTTCAAAAGGGATTGCGATGGTTCCCTTATGCAGCTAGTGAAGAGTTTTCATATCTGTAACATATTTTCTTAATTTCATGTTCCCAGTTTCTCCATCCTCAACCCCCCCCCCCCTCTCAAGTCCAAATCTTTGCCAAGTCATTACTATGAAGACAGTTCAGTTGTTGGCCTGTGCTTGTTTTTCCCCCACTATTAGATTGTTCGTCTATGTATTTGTCTGACTTTATTCAAGTTTAAAAGGCTGTGCCAGTCTTGAATAAAAGTTACTCTATGTTAGGTTTTCTTATGGGAGCAAAAAATACCCCACTTGTTTACTGTTTATCGTTTACTGTTCCCTGCCTCATTTCATTTCCGATTTTGAAGTTCAGTTTTTGATCAAAGGTAACTCCTAGAAATTTGGCTTCTTTCACAGCTGGGATGATGGATTTGTCCACACTAATTTCAGGATCAGCAAAGAACTGACGAAAATTGTGGAAGTGGATACACTGAGTTTTGGTGCCCGAAAAAAGTAAACCTGTATACCTCAGCCAACTGTCCGATCTTATCCAGACTAAACTGGCACAGGTGGCTCCAACCATGTCAAGTACAAAGTCATCAACAAATAGATAGGACTTGGAACCCTGGTTTACAGAACTGACAATCTTGTTAATTTTAATACTGAAAAGAGCAGGAGAAAGAATGTACCCTTGGGGTGCACCCAACTCCTTCCCATGGAAGTCAGACAGCTTGGTGCCAACACGGACTTGGAACTGCCAATCAACTGGAAAGGTTTTTATAAAAACAGGCAGATGACCTAAAAAAAACCTAGTTTCAAAATGGAGTGACTGACGGTGGTGAACGAAGCAAAATTTAGAAAGAGAGGGTGTTAGTTACCGCCAATGACATTGACAAACAAAGCACATGACAAGACACGATGCATTTCAACCTCTTGGGTCTTCTTCAGGCGAAAAAATAAATCACATTTAACATTTAAGACAGTACAAACAAAGAACGAAAATGACTCATCTGTTGCTGTCCATGTGGTGGGGAGAATAGCCGCTAGGCGGAAATGCAATGGTAGACTGGTACTTCAGGAACCCGCATTGTTCTTTGGCCAAAAGGCTATCAGTTTTTAGCTTCCACATCAGACCATCTTTTTCATTACTTTGCAGATGCAGCTGGTCAGAGCTAATGGACGATACTTTGAAAGGTTGGTAAGGTCTTTTCCAGGCTTGAGATAGGAATAAGGGCTTTCCAACAGAAGGGCAGAAAGTACCTTGTGGTCCAGATATGACTAGACTTTGAGAGGGGTCTGGAGATAGCACTCTAGGAGATATTTCAGAAGTTGGAAATGGATGTCAACAAGGGCACGGGCAAAGATTGTATACTCCAGAGTTGTCCAAGATGAAATTACTGGGTCATTTTTCTTTCAGTTGTTTGTTTTTCAAGAAAGCTGCAGATTTACTTGTGGAGGATGAGTTCTGTTCAATGGTGGAGGCCAACCGATTGGCAACAGCTTGTTTATCAGTTATCAGAGAATTGGCAACTTTCAGGTGAAGAATTGACAAGTTGGAGTTTTTGCCTTTGATTTTCTTGATAATTTTCAAGACTTTTTCCTTAGATATTTTGGATCTCAGCTTGGAGCAGAAATTTCTCAAAGACTGACGTTTATTTAGTTTAAAAGTATGTCTTGACTTGGTTCACAGTTTTTGACTGGCTCAAGTATTGGGCAATGATGGTCTGGGATAAACACAATGCTGAGATTACTTGCCTTCATTTGTAACATGGTGGCAGTCAGAGTTAAACCAAAATGTTTTAGGCAACTAGCCGCCGTGGCGAAGTGGTTAGCATCGCGGACTCCCGGCTGGGAGGTCGTGGGTTCGAATCCCATCAGAGTCATGTGGGTTTTTCTGCCCCGACCGGCTCCTACCCAGAGTTGAGTTTGCTGTGGACTCAGTTGGGAAGACTGGGACCACACAGTCGAGTTTCATCCACTTAATGGATGCATTTCTGAGAGTGTTGCTCAAATTTCCTGACCAACACTGCGGGTGCCTGTATCTCTCAGGCCTGGTTGACGCCGGGATATATTTTGAAAGGAAGCGTAGAGTACAGCCTTGTCATGTAGTCTCAGACTGAGATGGAAATCCGTGGCATCATCTTAATCATCCTCATTCTCATCGATCAGCATAAAAAAAAAGTCTCAAATTCTGTGTCCCTTCATGCCCTGCTCTCATGGTGACCTCAATTTCGATGTCCTCTCCACGTCTGTGGTCTTGGTTTGGTTCCGTCGGGGTCACCAGTATCGGCGAGTCCATGGGGGCTGTCGTTGGACGGACGTGGTGACGCCCTCTGAAGGGAGAGCTCACTCACGCTGGCTCCGCGACTAAGCAATTATTGTCGTCAGTAGGGGGCTTAGTAGGTGGTGTCCTGCGTATGTTAGATCAGAACAGGCACCACTGAACACCACCGAAGTGACTCGGCAGCAGTGCAGTGTCTCCTCCGGTGGGTTGCCTCTTGACGACTTGACATTGACTGCTCCCTGTGAATTGCCGGTGCCGGGGCTGCGGCGGGGCCGACCGGGCTGTGGCTGTGGACGCGGTGTCGGAATGAGTGGCGTGGGTGCACTGCCTCTGAGGTGGCGCAGAGGTTGGGACAGCAAAAAAAAAAAAAAAAAATGTTTTAGGCATTTGCAGTTTGTAAGATGAAGTTGGAATACAGTCTTTTACACATTTTATGAGTACATCTGTCAGGCTTTTGGCAAGGTGCAGCCTTTGCTGGACTTCCTCTTCAATAAGTTCTTTTCAGACACATCCTGCAAACAGGTCACAGTTAGCTTTTGGATTATTGAGGTATTCAGCTAAAGAGCAGCTTTCTTTAGTGAATCATTTCAAGGACAACTGGAAAATGGTCACTTCCATGCAGATCTTCATGAGCAGAGCATTCACAGTCCAGAACCAATGAGGGATCACATATCGACAACTCTAAAACACAAAAGAGTACCAGTGGAAGAACGGAGATATGTTGGAGATCCATCATTCAGACAACATAAATCTAGCTCTGAAAAGTAATCTTCTAGAAGGAGACCTCTGGATGAAAAACTCACAATACCGCAAAGGATTGTGCTCATTAAAGTCACCCACCTGCAGAAAAGGCTGTTCAAGTTTTTCAATCAGGCTGATAAGGTCTTGTCGACAATCAGATGCACATGGAGGTAAATATGAAGAACACACTGTTATGGTTTCGTGCAAAGTAATTCAAGCAGCCAAAGCTTGCATAGAGTATTTAAATCAATAAGGCTGAACAAAAGAGACATGTGAAAAAGTCAAGAGACTCCTCCCATTCTTCCATCTGCAGTGAACTGTGCTGGTTTGAAGAACAGGTTACATCCAGAAAGATTTTTTTACTGCAAATCTGTGTCTCCTTGGAGAGCAATCACCACAAGTTTAAGCTGTTGACAAAGGAGCTGCAGTGCCTTGAAATTTGAATTAAGACCCCGAATACTCCAATGGAATAACGTATTAGCCATAGTGATGTGACAGCAGTAGACATTTTTCAGTCCATTTCTGCATCCTCATCAAGAACCTGTTGCCTTGAGAATGAATTGGAAACAGTTGCTGCCGCTTTTGTCATAGGGTCTCCAACTCACTGGCCAACTGACTCAGCATGAGGCGGTGGAGATTTTGGGCTATCTCCACCATCTTGACTTTTCCTCTGATCTGGGGTTTGTGCTCAGGGGGGTCAAGGGGGAAGGGAAGGTTTCCCAGAACACCCAGTAGCAGAAGGACTGGACTGCTGGATGGTCTTGGAGGTTGCAGTTCTAATGCCTCTGCCATGGGTACATTGACTAGTTGTTATGGTGGGTTTAATGCCTCCTCCCGAAGCTATATCTTTACTTTGTACAGACTTTAACAGACGCTGTTGAAAACTTCTTGACAGCTGAAGAAAATGGCATACTGAAATACTCTGATTACCAACAACAATTTTTTTTTTCTTGAAAGGAAATTTTTTTAGTTTTCCTTTTTTGAATTGATTTTTCTAGTTGCCACTTTGGGCAGTCTCACAATGAAGATGGGTGGCTGCCACCACAGTTGGCACAAAGGGCTGGTCCCTGGCAGGCCCCTCATGGACTGCTTTGCAGCACCAACCACAGATCTCCTCCCCCGAACATCTGCTGTGAACATGGCTGAATTTATGAGATCAATGATATCTCACAGGAGATGGGGTGTACAGGTCAACTCTCACACTGAGATAGCTAACTCTGACAATCTGTGGAATTCATGGCTTAAAAAATGTCAGAAAGAGTGTGTTTGTTGTGACTTGCTCCAACCCTATGGGAACAGTCACTAGGTGCACATTGATCACTCTTTGTGGCCACAGATCTCTGCGTCTGAAACACCTTGGAGGTCAAGACACTTGATGACTCCTTTAGATGAATTCAGCTGCTTGTGTGGAGACATGCTGATCCCCCTGTCCATCAACACTATAGCACTTCAGAGTTGTTCGACTGGTGTACTGACCGGCATTCAATGAAGAATGAGCCACTACAAAGCCTTTTGATTGGTTTAGGGTTGCTTGCCATATCTTGGAAACTTTTTTGGATCAGAAAAGGGCTCAGAGCAGCCATAGGTTTCTCTTCTTCAGCTCCTTCCACCACCAGCCCGGAAGCCTCAAATCTTTTTTTGTGCTTGTGTGTCAAACTCACTGTCAATATCAGAGTCCTGGGATAGTATCTGTCCTTTCTGTTTATTTGGTTGGTTGGTTGGCTGGTTTTTGTTTTGTTTTTTGGAGGGGGGAGGAGGCTGTGAAGACGCCATTAAAAAAAAAAATTTCATCCTTCCGTCACCCACCCACCATGGAGTCTTACTAAGGGGCCAGAGACATGAGATTTATGTCTTGATCCCTTGCAGGCTTTGGAATATGACAAACAGAAGCCAGCCAACCCTATCCCCCCTGATCATACTCAACTCCCGGGAACAGCGAGCATTACACTACAGCGATTACCTTGGCCAACAAAGGAACTAGCCCCATGCAGGGGTAGCCAACTGATACACATGGGCCAGTGTGTACCCCCTGTCGAAAAGAGGTCTGAGCTGAAGAGATGTGTTGAGAGCACCTGCCCTCTCCATCACCAGGTACCCATTCCTCTTCATCGCAAGAAAAGAATGGGGAAAAGAAGACTTGAAGGGGAGAAGACGATAGAAAAGATCCATTCAGAAAGGCAGAGGATAGAATAGGAAAGACAGATTACACTTTGTCAGAGTCCTCATCCTTAACCTGTTTGACATGGGAGACACCACCAGAGGCATCAACTCCAACCACGATGTGCTTAGGTCAGTCAGTAACTTGACTCTACAGGCCTTGAAGCATTACACAAAACTAGCCTTCTATCCCAGTATTTGTTGGTAGAGCCTACGGGATCACTGGATCACACAAGCCATCCCATCAGGCAAGGTCGTAACCCCTTGAGGGATGCACCTTGATAAGACAGTGTGTGGCACTGCTTAGGACTTTCACATGAAATATCAAATTAAACCTTTCTAAATATTCTTAACAATATTAATGGAAGTTGAGTGAATTAAAAAACAAAAATCAAATGACTTGGTTCATGCCAGGAACCTTTTTCTTCCAAATGCTCTATAAATGCCAACGATCTCAACCAGTCCAGCTTTGTTCTGAACAGTTCACATGCAGGTATGTGTCATTAAAAGGCTTAAAGAAATAAACAATGACATGTTAGAAGAACCGCATTTTCTTGCATTGCTCTGTGTGTGTGCATGTGCATGTGTGCCTTTCCCTATAAATGTACAATATATTTATACAACTGCTGCAGACCGCACTGCACTGCAAGAATACTGGAAAGTGAAAGACTGATGACTGCAGAGAAATAAGTGTGAAGGCTGAGAGAAATTCAAATAGTTCCAGATCTACCGACAAGTAACTTTACTTGATTATTCATTCATAAATTCATGACAGGTAAGGCATAATACTGACTGTTCTAAAATGATCTTGCACTGTTTCATGTTTGTAAGCAAGCTTAAAAGTTTTCTCCATTTACCCACTCCTATGATGCAGCAGACAGGGTTTTGTGGATGCATACTGGGAAGCTATGGGTTCAAATCCCATCACTGGCATTTGTTTGTGGGAGTTTTCAGCCCAAGTCACCTCCTATCCTCAGCTGAAAGAGCTCTAAGTTTAATAAACAGGAAAACTGTAATCACACTAACACACTTTAGTTTCCACTACTTAAAGAGTGTTGCTCCAATTTCCTGACCAACACATCGATGCCTAGGATGAGCTGGAGTTAAAATCCATAGGCATCTTCGGGGAGACTGTTGCTGGTTGGACATAGTTGTACCTTCCTCTGAGGACACTCATAACCTGGCTCCATATTAAAGCCAACACTGTTGTCAGTAGGTTTAGTAGGTGGTGTCCAGTACATTTTGAACTGGAACAGGCACCAATAAACACCAAAATGTCTATGCAGCAGTACCATGTGGAAAGCCTCATGACCACATACTGCTTGCCTCCTACAGACTGGACATCAGTTGTCAAGCATTTTGGCAGAAAATAAAAACAAAATTTCTCTTTTTATTCTATAAGAGAGTACTTTTTTCTAAAACCGAATCTGGTTACACATGTAATCTTGCGAGCATCACACACAAACTGTCATCTTTATTTCATGTGTTTTGTAAGTCTGAATCAGGGGTGTCCAGAGAAGTTCCTGGGTCAGGATGACTCATAGACAGGCAAGAGATCACAGGAGTTACACAGATCATAGCCCACTGCAGACAATTCAGTCAGTTATTCTTAACTCAGTAAACATCAACAAGATCAAGTATGTCCTTATGGATACTTGGGTGACAAAACAACCTGAACAGCTGTTATCATCAAACAGTTTATGATGTGACTGATCAGGCTAGGATAGGAGCTGCAATAGGCATACTGTACTTTAGTACAGTTCATTCCAAGTCTCAGTCCAGTCACACACACACACACAAATGCACACACACACAAATACACCACATGCACATATACAGACATAAATAAACAACAGGAAAAAAAATCACAAGGCCAATAGAAAATTAATTCAAAGACAAATGATGAAGCACAGAAAGGTCTCTGACCAAAACACTGCGAAGTTTTCATTTTTCTTTTTTTTCCCATCAACATCAAGGTTAGTTTCAGTTTGAAAAACAAGATTTGCCACAAGTCCATTATGGATGAAGTAGAAATCATTACCTTAGCCTCCAGGGACCTGAAGGAGGACACAGCTGAAGTGAAATCTTTGACTGACAGGAGGGCATAGGCACGGACAAGCCATGTGAACCTGCACATAAATACAATTTTACTTGAATGACAACAGGACTTACATGTGGACAAGCTATGCGAACCTGCCCATAAATATGATTCTACTTGACTGACAGGACTTACATGTGGACAAGCCATGTGAACCTGCACATAAATACAATTTTACTTGAATGACAGGAGGATTTTCATGTGGACAAGCTATGCGAACCTGCCCATAAATATGATTCTACTTGACTGACAGGACTTGCATGTGGACAAGCCATGTGAACCTGCACATAAATACAATTTTACTTGAATGACAGGACTTACATGTGGACAAGCTATGCGAACCTGCACATAAATATGATTCTACTTGACTGACAGGACTTACATGTGGACAAGCCATGTGAACCTGCACATAAATACAATTTTACTTGAATGACAGGAGGATTTACATGTGGACAAGCTATGCGAACCTGCACATAAATATGATTCTACTTGACTGAGAGGACTTACATGTGGGCAAGCCATGTGAACCTGCACATAAATATAACTCTACTGACAGGAGGACTTACGTGTGGACAAACCATGTGAATCTGCACATAAATACTATTCTACTTGACTGACAGGAGAACTTACATATGGGCAAGCTATGTGAATGTGTAAATATGATTCTACTTGACTGACAGGAGGACTTACATGTGGACATGCCATGTGAACCTGTACAAAAGCACCATTCTTCTTGATCAACAGGAAAGTATTCTCTCGAACAAGCCATGTGAACCTATACATAAGCACCTTGATCGACAGGAAAGTATTCTCTTGAACAAGCCATGTGAACCTGTACATAAATACTGTTCTTCTTAACTGATAACAGGGAAAACACACATGCAGTCCACAAGAACCTTTATATAAATGCTATTGTTTATTGCATCTATTTTACACCAAGGTGTCGGCTGACATCTGATAGTGATCACAACAGAATGAAACACAAGTTTCATTTTTATTATGGTAATGTCTAAATAGCTGAGGATGTAATTAAAATAAAAAGACATCACATACATAGGCACACAACAAACACGCACACAGAAGGGAGAAAAAAAAAACAGAACCCAAATAGGAAGAAGTAACCAATCTGACAAATGAACCAAAGTTTTCCCAAAACAACCTAGATGTCTTGCTTTGCTTTTAATTTCAATCAGAATGATTTCTCCATATAATGTCTAAACGGTGTTTATCTCTTTTTGTATGCAAAACTTTTCTGCTTTACAATCCACATGCAAATACTATTTTAATGATAATTTCATGTTTAATGCACCAAATGACAATGCATGAACATGATAATGGCTTCTAATCTTAATTTTTTTTTTTTCCTTTATTAATCTTTTCATAACATACCCAAACTGACAACTTATTGTGAGTTTTAGTACAGTGGAACTTCCGTTTAAAATCTCTCTTGGATATTCCAAATACAACAACCACACATTCTGTGTGGTGGTATAACAACTTTTTTGCAGACCGATGGAAAATAATGCCCAGCATCAGTCTCTTTTATCCAGTTCTCTACTCACTTGTTCCCCACCCCCACCACCCCAACTTCTAACTACTGTACTTGTTTGCATTTTGTATGATTTGCTGGACTACAAAAAGCTTTTATTACATACAACACGGTGACACTTGTAAGGAGTGATCAGAAAGGAATTTGTTCACTCTTCCATATATCAACACAACCATCACATAATGAAATGTTCCGAGCCTTTATTTTTCTTTGTGATCCAAAATTAGTTCATGATCATAACAGCATGTTTGTCATCTAGTGCCACTGTGACATTTTGAAAGGCACACAGCCGCATTCTTGGTTCAGTGCAATCATCAAGGCAATGGTGTCTTCTCTTTGTAGCACACACCAGCTTTGGTTCACTACAAACACCAAGGCAATGGTGTTTTCTCTTTGTAGCACACACCAGCTTTGGTTCACTACAAACATCAAGGCAATGGTGTTTTCTCTTTGTAGCACACACCAGCTTTGGTTCACTACAAACATCAAGGCAATGGTGTTTTCTCTTTGTAGCACACACCAGCTTTGGTTCACTACAAACATCAAGGCAATGGTGTTTTCTCTTTGTAGCACACACCAGCTTTGGTTCACTACAATCATCAAGGCAATGGTGTCTTCTCTTTGTAGCACATACCAGCTTGTCTTGAAAAAAGGAAATTTTCCTTTTAAAATTACGTTTAATCTAACATACTTACCACAGCTCACTAATGCAAGAAGTGACAGCAGTTTGCTATCCCTGCCTCGTGCACAATAAAGTCAGTACAGACAAGAACCCGGAAGGGGCCTCGTGCCTTGCGCATGCTCAGATCATTCCTCTTTTCGTGGTAAGTAATACCCTGACTGTGAAATCCTAAGGGAACCAGGAAGGCGGGGAGGAAGGGAAGGACTCTGTGTGAGCCACAGTAAGTATGTTAGATTAAATATCATTTTACAAGGAAAATTTCCTTTTAATTACACATACTACACTGTGGCTCACTAATGCAGAGTAGCACTACCCGCAAGGAGGGCTCACCTGGTGAACGTCTGGAGAAGTGAGAAGAGCCAGGGCGTGTGGCACAGATGAGATGCTGAGCCACCACAGCTGAGGCAATACTCTTGGAACCATCCTCGCACAGTTGGGAGACGTCGCACAGGTAGAACCGGATGAAAGTGTCCGAGGAACACCAATATGCGGCATCCAGGACACTCTGAATGCTAACATTGTGGGCGACTGCCAGCGACGAGACCCATGCTCTAATTTCATGGGGCCTTGGTGAAAAGACAGCCAAATCCGCATCAGGCTTGCGTACGGAGCTTTGACTACTTCTCAGAACCATTGAGAGATTGATGAGAATCTGATGTCCTCCTTTTAACTTTCATTGTAAGAGAGAAACAGGTGGCACTGCTTCGAGCGAGAAGACTTTGTTCATTTTCTATCACTCACCGGGCGCGCACCAGACAGAGTGTGCGGTCTTCATCGTCTGGGGAGAGGATAGAGGTCAAAGGATGAATGGAGATAGTAGGACAAAGAGACCCTGGCAACTGGTCTCTGGCTAAGAATCCGGGGAGGAGCCAAAGAGACATCAATCCATCAGGTTAGAAGGCTCCATCTCCAGGAAGGCCCCTAAGAGCATGGACTTCACTGCAGCGCCTCCCCAAAGCCAGAGAAACGAGAAAAGCTATCTTGAAGGAGAGGAACTTCAGAGAACACTCCCTGATGGGCTCATAGGGAGGGAGCCTCAGGGAGGAGAGGACTAGAAAGAGATCACACGCCGGGGTACGGCGGGGGGTTCGAGCCTCTTGTATAGCAGCTCCCTTGATGAGATCCCGCAGGAAGGGGTCGTCCACAAAGGAAGGGCTGCCTAATTGGCGGATGGTGGTGCTGATAGAAGCCCTGTGAACTCTCACAGAGGGGGCTGCAAGTTTTTTCTCTTATGAGAGAAAGGTGAGGTAGTTCGCTAACTCAAGACGAGAGGAGGAGTGGGTGACACCGTATGGGTGGAGCACCAAGAAGCCAGCCGTTCCAGTGGACACTGTATACCCCTTGTGTGCTCAGCCTATGAGCTCGCTCCACAAGGCCAATTACCGTGGGGGAAGCACTTTGTGCAGACAGCATGTCCCACACAATAGCCAGGTGTGAAGATTTAGCACGTCTGGATTGCCATGTAGAATGCCTGACCATGGCTGGAGCATGGACCTTGTCAGGGTGAGCTTTATCGGTACTAGAGATACATGTAGCTGGAAGAGGCGGCTGAACCTGGTGGCACACAGGTCTAATTGTGGTTTGAACCATACAGCCCTGACTGATTCCAGGACTAAATGGACCCGAGTCCATTCCGATGGAAGGATCATGTGCGACCTGCAGAGGGAGTCCGTGAGAATGTCTGGATGGACTGATCCTCTCACCAGAGAAGGAGTTGTTCCGCCTTTATGGATAAGGAGAGTGTGCGTGCTACCTCCTGCTTGTTGACATAACAAGGCATGGTTGTGTTGACGATGTTTAGGGGAACGTGTTTCCCTGTCCGAAAGGGAAGAAACTCCCTGAGGGCTTGAAAGACTGCCTCCCACTCCAGCAGGTTGGAACTCATCTCCTTTGGCCATCGCCTGGCTGCCGCCAGAAAGCCCACATGGGCCCCCCACCCAGAGTTGGATGTGTCCATGAACAGGTACTCCTGAGAAGGGGGAGGGGTGACGGGGACTCCCTGGGATAACCATAAGTGGGAGTGCCATTGGGTCACTGAGGTTTGGACCCAATGGCCTAGGAGAACCAGAAGGTCCTAAGACTGTGACGTTTGGTACCGACGCTTCTGAAATCGGCGCTGGAACTGGCGTTTGTGGAGTCGACCAAAAGGTGCAAGGGGGGTCAACAACTCCATCAATCCCAACTTGCTGGCCGGTGCCTGATCTAGAGACCAGAGTTGGGCTAAGAGGACCCAGAGGTGTACTAGACTCTCGGGGTTTGCAGATACCAACCACCTGGCTGTGTCAAAAGACATGCCAAGGAACTGGAATTGCTGCGACGGGGTGAGATCTGACTTCTCCTCACTGCCTCATTGCGAACAAACCCCAAGTCTCAGCGGAGGTCTAGAACTTAGAGAGCTTGTTGGGAGCACAGAGTGCTGGAGGAGGCTAGGAGAAGCCAATCGTCGAGATAGGCCTTGAGGCAGATTCCCCTCTCCCAAACGTGCATGCCAAGTTCGTGGGTGACCTTCATGAACATCCACGGGGCTGGGGCCACAACAAAGGGAAGGGCCCTGCACTGGAAGACCTGGTCCCTCCAAACGAACCGGAGATACTTCCTGTCCCTTGAGTGGATCAGGAGGAGGAGGTATCCTTCAAGTCAATGGATACTACTCAGTCGCCCGGGTGCATGGCATCTTGGATTGATATGGGGGTTTCCATCTGAAAGTGGAGATCTGGGAGGAACCTCTTTAGGGGTGAGAGGTCCAAAATGGGCTTCCAACCCTCAGAAGCTTTGGGGACCACAAAAATTCAGCCCTAAAATCTCGGAGAGAGGGAAGGGCATGAAGGGGAGCCTTCCGTGACCCCATGGAAGGTGAAACCCCAACCTGATCACCCTTGGGGCCCACTGGCTTGAAGGCAGTCATTCTCGAGCACTGAGTTGCCGGGACAGACTGTCCATGGGGTCGCCTGTGCGGGGTGATGGCCCCAGGTCAGAGGTTAGTCATTGGGGGTGAGCCGGCTGCGAAGAGGCAGGTTTTTGGCTCTGAGGTCGGGAACCTGATCGGCCTTTGCCAGCTGTCCAGCCTTAGACCCTTTGTGTCCAAAGGATCTGCGGGCCTTGGCTGGTGGAGTGCCCTGGGGAGAGGTAGCCAGGGCAGAGTGCTTCCCAGTGGGGCGAGAGGGACCCGAGTGAAGGGCGAGATCCCTCCTAATTTCGACCTGGCTCTTGATGGTCACCTGTACATGGTTCCCAAACAGGGAACCAGTCTCAACTGGCAAGACTCTAAGAGAGGCTCGGGAGGAGGAAGAGCATGTGACCAAAGATGCCAGGGTCATGGCATCCCCCCTTGCCAGAATTGAGTCTAGGTGCAGCCTGGCAAAAGCACCCACTGAATATTTGAGCCCTTCTGCCATGGACTTTATAAAGGCCACAATGGCGGATAAGTCAGTGAACTGGCGGAGAGCGAAGGATTCAGAGTCTGGGTCCTTAAGGGCAGATACCAGACCTCCCAAGGAGGAGTCCATCCACAAAACCACCTCCAGACCCCTCCTAGCAATCTCTTCCCAATCTGTGAGGCAGCGCTCTGAGAGAGCAACCAGCCAGTGCTGAGACTGCAAAAGGCGGAGGTCCTCATGGGAAAGAGCGAGGTGGGAATCTGGGATTGAGTCATGGGCCCTGAAGGCCTTACATGTGAATGGGAGCTTCTCTGGCTTCAGAAACTTCCCACACCCTAAGGCTTGGGAAAATCAGGAACAGAACCAGGCAGAATGCCCTGTGCCTCCGTGCCCCTAACCCTGCTTTGTGCCCTCCTAGGGTTGGCTACCATACCTGAATCTTTTAACCCGTTCCCTGCCTGGGACGTGTAATGCACGTCCAGAAAACAGAAAATCGCTACGCCCAGGACATGTGTGTCACGCTGTAACTTCATCACGGAAAGCAGAAAAATCTACTTGGGAGACGACCGTCTAAAATGTTCTCACCTCTTCTACTGGTGTCAAGGAACGGCCCCTTTCCCTTCACGCGAGCAGCCAGCTGACCATATGTTATGCAAATTGCGAGTTGAGAGGTTACAGCTGATAAGCATATTCAAGATGGCAGCTCAACCTAGCACTTCGTCGACGCCTCCCGTTTTCAAGCGTTACACTACGCTTGACGTTTTAGATGACGTTCTAAATGATAAAAAAAAGTCGTGGAAAAGACCTTTGAGGATCGGATCCTGATACTAGCGATGAGGAGGAGACGGATGGGAATCAGCACCATTCACTTTTATCGGAGATATGTGCTGGTGATGACGTGGCTTCATTGTTAGTTGCACAGGACAGCAGTGAATACAACGCCGTGAGTGAGGGTGATGAAGCGGAAATAGCCGAACCCGTGCCATCAACGAGCACTGCACGCCCTCCTGTCACGACCGGAGAGGGTTGTGGACGTGGTAGGGGCTCAGGACGATGGCGAGGGTCCCGTGGAAGCAGCCGGGGGGCGTGGCACGGGGCGTGGTCAGTCCCAGCCTTGGTGGTGTTTTCACTGGGAATCCTGGTCTGAAAGTCAACTGTGCCAATTTTAGGCTTCACAGAGCTCCAGTCTTTAGTTCCTTCATGACCAGAAACTGGATTCAGGCAAGTAGCTCTTCTTTTCTTTTTCTTTTTTTTTTCATTTTTGTTTGTTACTACTTGATTCTTCATTCCTCCACTATTTATTTTCTGTATTTCTCTTCTTTGCCATATTTCCTACTGAAATCACATAATTATGGCAAATAATGACTGTATGGATATGTGTGTGTGTGTGTGTGTGTGTGTGTGTGTGTGTGTGTGTGTGTGTGTGTGTGTGCCTAAACATTGTTTATTTCTGTATGCAAGTTTTCCATATAAGTTTGTTCATTTTGTAAAGCACAAAAGCACTCATCCACAGCAGTTTTTTTTTTTTTCGTGCCATTGTGGTGTTTTTACATTCATGTGTGTGTGATACTGTTAGTGTGTGTTTATGCATATGTGTACATGTGTGTGTGTGTGTGTGTGTAAATTGTGATTGTGTGTGTGTGTGTGTGTGTGTGTGTGTGTGTAAATTGTGCGTGTGTAAATTGTGTATGTGTGTGTGTGTGTGTGTGTGTGTGTGTGTGTGTGTGTGGTGTGTGGCGCGCGCGCGCCCAATTGTGGGTCTGCTTACTCTGTGTGTGTGTGTGTGTGTGTAAATTGTGTGTGTGTGTGTGTGTGTGTGTGTGTGTGTGTGTGTGTGTGTGTGTGAATTGTGTGTGTGTGTGTGTGTGTGTGTGTGTGTGTGTGTGTGTGTAAATTGTGTGTGTGTGTGTGCCCAATTGTGGGTCTGCTTACTCTGTGTGTGTGTGTGTGTGTGTGTGTGTGTGTGTGTGTGTGTGTGTGTGTGTGCCCAATTGCGGGTCTGCTTACTTATCTTGAAACTTTTATTCTGTATTTTCAGATTCTTCTTCAGTTTCTACAGTGTTTTGTGTGATAAAAAATGTGTTTGTTTTTCTTTTTTTCTTTTCAACAGACAATTGTTTATTTTTTTCTTCAGACTTTTTTTTCCATGGTTGTCATTTTGAACATTTACCAATAAGTATTATACTATAACAATTTGGACCACACTGCATACTGACAGTGATGCTGAGTAAACACTAAAAGAAGTTTTTGTCAGTGTTTTACAGGTTTTATATGTTGTAAACTGTTCTTTTTTGTAAAACCACCATTGGTACATCCCTGTCCATCCCTAATGGCCAACAAAACTAGATTATATTATATAGCATGATAGCTTGGGGTAAAAGGAAAGAGAAGCCATAAAATCTAAGTCATATGTCAACAAACAGATAAGCAGTGATTGAGGTATTGAACCTACCCCAAATAGTAAAATTATTCCCCTTTCTAGTAGAATTGGTGTACCCCCAGTAACATACAGATTGTTACATAGAGGGACATATATTGACAACAATATGAATCCCAGGTGTTTGTAATGTTGTTGAGCAAACACCAAAAAGTATTTCTGCTGTGTTTAATGCGCTTTTGTGAGCTGAATTCTTCTAAAACTCTCAAATTGAAAACAAAACAAAAACTGTTTTATCATATGTTACTAGTGTGAACCATTATGATCACCAAAAAAAATAAATTAGAATGATGTGAAATTGTAAACAAGGGTGTAAGGAAGTAATTCACAAAGAATCTAACAAATAACTCAATAAATGGATGAGTAATGTACATGTTAGTGAACATACCGTGAAAAGCATGATTATGCCCCTTTTTACCTAAAAGATAGTACCCCCAATTATGAGCAGATTATCATCAAGAACAACATTCCTTGGGATTTATATGACTGTCATGTGTTAGTTCTGATGTTGAATAATTAGTCACACCACTTTTTCATTGTTTTCACTGATTTTATATGATGCAATTTGTTTTTGTATACTTGAAAACTGTTCTTTTTGTAAAACCACCATTGATTATATCCCTGTTCATCCCCTAATGGCCAACAAAATTAGATTATTGTTATAAAGCATCATAGCTTGGTGTATAGGTAAAGAGAAGCCATAAATTCTAAGTCATATATCAACAAATGAATAAGCAGTAATTCAGGTACTGAACCTACCCCAAATAGTAAAATTATGCCCCTTTCTAGTAGAATTGGGGTACCCCCAGTAACATACAGATTGTTACACAGAGGGACTTTTACTGACAACAATATGAATCCCAGGTGTTTGTAGTGTTGTTGAGCAAGCACCAAAAGGTATTGCTCTTGTGTTTAGTGGGCTTTTATGTGCAGAATTCTTCTAAAACTATCAAATTGAAAACAAAACAAAAACTGTTTTATCATATGTTACTAGTGTGAACCATCATTTAAAAAAAAAAATCAAACTAGAATGATCTGAAATTGTAGACATGGGTATAAAGAAGTAATTCTCAAAACATGTAACAAATAAAACTCAATAAATGGATGAGTAATGTACATGTTAGCGAACATACCGTGAAAAGCATGATTATGCCCCTTTTTACTAAAAAATAGTACCCCCAATTATGAGCAGATTATCATCAAGAACAACATTCCCTGGGATTTATATGACTGTCATGTGTTAGTGCTGATGTTGAATAAATAGTAAGACCACTTTTTGAGAGTTTTGACTCATTTCATTTGGCACAATGTGTTTGTGTTTACTCGAAAACTGTTATTTTTGGTAAAATTTTTATAATTATTTCAATTTCTGCTACACTAATTATCAACATAATCAAGTCATTTTGACAGTACATTATAGATCAATGCATAACAACAAAACATGCCAAAAATCCGAAAGATTTGTCAAGAAATAAGTGAGCAGTAACCATTTTACTGAACCTACCCAAAAAAGCAAAATTTTACCTTGGCACACAGTTATTCAAATGTGCTACACTGGATGTACACTGTGGCAGTGAAAGGGTTAAGAGAGAGGCGGGAGGGGCAGAGAGAGGTAGTGCACCCAAGGCGGGTTCGGCTGCCGAAGGGCAAGGAGCCCAGGCATCTTGGGAGGTGAACACGGTTCCGGGCACGTAGGAAGCCAGGAGGACCAGAGAGTCACTTAAGGAGAAGGAAGAGGGTGTCAGGTCCTCATCCTCTGACTCCAAGTATGCCTGCTCAGAACTGCAGGCAGAGGAGGTGACTGACCTGGGTGTGGACAAATGAGGGGGTAAACTCGACAGTCCTGGGTGGTCTGACCCCGCTGGAACCCCTGGGGAGGGGCTGGCGAAGGAGAGGCCTTCGCTGCTGGAGCACTGAGCATAAAGCCAGGCCACCAGGGAAACCCCGGGGCAGGGGGCTGGGGAAGCCCCATGGCAGAGAGCCACTGAGCCATGTAAGGGGCCCATGGCACCCAAGGCTGAGACTTCTACCCTACTGCAAGGGGGAGGGGGGGGGGGGCTGAAGCTGTGCCTGCTGGCCCAAGCTGGCAAAGGGAGACCCTGAGGGGCCCGCCCCCTGCGGGTTGCCCGGCATGTGCCAACGAAACCACATACTCTGTCCCGCATAGGAGACAGAGGTAGGAACCGGGGCGAAGCCAGGCAAGGGCAGGGGAAGGGAGACAACTAGGGCTGACTGAGTGCCAGACAACCGTAAAGGGGTGGCTGCCTCTCTTGGCTTGGCCGACGGCCACGCTGGCAAGAGCGGGCCTGAAATTGGGCGAGAGAGTGAAGAAGGGGCCAAGCCTTCAGAATGTTCATCACCCGACCCTGTATCCCCTAAAGAAGGGGAAACCTGCATCCGTGATAAGGCCATGGCAACCGAGATGTGTGCAGCAGAACCTCGGCTGAGCTGTACACTGGATGTAATGACGGGATCAACAGAACCGCAGCCGAGTCAATCACACGGAGGAAGGGAGACAACTGGGACTGACCGAGTGTCAGACAACCATAAAGGGGTTATTGTCTCCCTTGTCTAGTCGATCACCGTGAGAATGTAAAGGGGGGAGAGGGGGGGGGGGGGGGGGGGTGGGGGTGGGGACTGAGGATGCAGGCACAGGATTGACAGAACCGCAGCTGAGTCGATCACTGAAAAAAACATGCTCCTTTCCTGGTTCACATTATTTCCTCACCACCTGAGTTGCGCACAACTCATGTGAGGGGGGTGAGCATGGTTTGCTGCTGCCAAGCAAGGGCTTGCCATCACCTCAACAGAACTGCAGCCAAGTTGAGGAGACCCCAGAAAGAAAGTGAGGGGGGCGAGCATGGTTTGCCGCTGCCAAGCAAGGGCTTGCCGTCACCTCAACAGAACTGCAGCCAAGTTGAGGAGACCCCAGAAAGAAAGTGAGGGGGGCGAGCATGGTTTGCCGCTGCCAAGCAAGGGCTTGCCGTCACCTCAACAGAACTGCAGCCAAGTTGAGGAGACCCCAGAAAGAAAGTGAGGGGGGCGAGCATGGTTTGCCATTGCCGAGCAAGGGCTTGCCGTCACCTCAACAGAACCACAGCCGAGTTAAGGAGACCCCAGAAAGAAAGTGAGGGGGGCGAGCACGGTTTGCCATTGCCAAGCAAGGGCTTGCCGTCACCTCAACAGAACTGCAGCCAAGTTGAGGAGACCCCAGAAAGAAAGTGAGGGGGGTGAGCACGGTTTGCCGCTGCCGAGCAAGGGCTTGCCGTCACCTCAACAGAACTGCAGCCGAGTTGAGGAGACCCCAGAAAGAAAGTGAGGGGGGTGAGCACGGTTTGCCGCTGCCAAGCAAGGGCTTGCCGTCACCTCAACAGAACCACAGCCGAGTTGAGGAGACCCCAGAAAGAAAGTGAGGGGGGTGAGCACGGTTTGCCGCTGCCGAGCAAGGGCTTGCTGTCGCCTCAACAGAACTGCAGCTGAGTTGAGGAGACTCCCAAAAGAAAAAGAGAGCAAGACAGGAGAGGGAGTATTGAAGAGACAGAGGGCTTCGGTACACCATAAAAAGCGCCGGCCTGCGAGTTGGAGAGATTGATGGACGAAATCTTCCGAACCCTGGCTTTGCCACCCAAACACTTCATGTATGTTTCTCCCATAAGTGAAAGCATATGCAAGAACAAAATCAGCAGCAACAATCAATCGATTGCGAAGAAAAGTAAAAACACTTAGCTTCTCGGAGTGCACGAGGCTAGCAGGGAATATGGCTGCCGAGAAAAAAGGAATGATCTGAGCATGCGTAAGGCACGAGGCCCCTTCCAGGTTCTTGTCTGTACAGACTTTATATTGTATATGAGGCAGGGATAGCAAACTGCTGTTGCTTATTGCATTAGTGAGCCATGGTACAGTATGTGTAATTAAACAGGATTTCTTTCTGCATGCTCTGAGTAGAACGGACTCTCCTCCTCTCTTGATGTTTCTTGTTACTCTTTCTCTTTGTGAATGTGTGTTTGTGCATGTACCAAACTTGATTCCATGTGTGTGTTTATGCCTGTAGGTCAACTTCCTTCTTTAGACCCCTCTACAGGGGCAGACTTGGGCATTGTTTTAGGGGTTCCGGAACACACACACCCTATCCCATCCTAAAAATATAAACATGTTAAAAAAACACACAAAAGAAAGACAGACAGAAAAACTGACAGAGAGAGACAGAGACATAGACTGAGACATAGACAGAGACAGAGAGAGAAGGATTTACACACGCAGAGTAAAGCTACACCTTATTATCTGTCGGGGTGGACAGTATCTTCCGCGTCTGGGGCTTTAAACCCCAGGATCTCTGTCCAGGGTGTTGCCCTTGGAACCCACTTGAGCCTAAGCAGTCCCTGCACTCCAGCCTCAGTCTAAAATCCCCCCTTCCATTAGTACTTGATCCACCCCTGCCTTTTGAAAAAAAAATTTTGACATCATTTACATTCGTTTGTCCACCTTTTTTTTTTTTTTTTTTTGGCGGTGCCTTATATTTGTTTTAAAGTTCAGGTTTTGATAAAAACTAACAGCCAGAAATCTGGCTTCTTTCACAGCTGGAATGGTAGATTTGTCCAGACAAATTTCAGGACTGGCAAACAACTGACAAAAATTGTGAAAATGGATACACTGTGTTTTGGTGCTTGAAAAGGTAAACCCATTTTCTTCAGCCCAATGTCAAATCTTATCCATACAAAGATGGAGTCGACACTGTACACTGGCATAAGAGGCTCCAACTGCGTAGACTGCAAAGTCATCAACAAGCAGAGAGGACTCAGAACCCTGGTTTACTGAACTGACAATGTCGTTAATTTTGATAGAATGCTCCTTTGAGGTACACCCAACTCCTGCTCATGGATGTCAGACAGCATGGTGCCAATACAGACTTCGTAATGGTAATACTGCTTATAGCCTAGCCGACCGCAAATGGCCATATCAGGCCTGTCACCGCGCTGAAGTTAACTCACAAGTCATTTTCAAAAAAATTAAAGACAAAAAGAAAAAAAAAGAAAAATTAATTCATGCAACTCTTTAAAACTTACTTAGACTTAGATGCTCCCGCGTCTTGCGACGCATGAGGCAGTCAAGGCACTCCACTGTGCACGGTCCTCAGCCAGTTTGCTGGTGTCACTCCATCCTCTGTCAACGAGTCGGAGGTCTCTCTCCACTGTCTGTCGCCAGCTCATCTTGGGTTGTCCTCTTTTTCTCTGGCCTACTGGGGTCCATCTAATGGCCTGGTTTGCAGGTCTTGAAAAGGGTAATCTTAAGACATGACCCAGCCAGTGAAGGCACCGTCTGCAGACGATGGTTGACATGGGGAGCTGTTTGGACCTCTCCCTGACCTCTTCATTTGGTACAAAGTCTGACTATTTGATGCCCAAGATCTTACGTAGGCACTTAGTATCAAAAGCGTCGAGTTTCCTCTCCTGGGTGGTCTTCAGTTGCCAGGTTTCACATCCATTTAACAACGTTGAAATCACACTGGAGTTATAAAATTTCAGCTTGATTCCAAGGGAGAATTTCTTGCTGTTCCATATTTTGTTCAGCTGATTGAATGCTGATGTTGCTTTCCCAATACGACACTTCAGTTCATGGTCGAGGTCATTGGCGTTGTTGATAGAGCTGCCTAGGTATGTAAAGTTCTCTACTACTTGCACTCGTTTTTGGTTGATGAGAACGTCTGTTGGCCCTTGGTGTTTACCAGTAAGCATGTTTGTAGTCTTTTTGGCACTGATGATGAGGCCAATGTTGCTTGCAAACTTGCTGATGTTGTCCACAAGCACCTGCAGATCTTCAGTGGTGCTTGCAAGAGCGGCAATGTCATCGGCAAAATCCGTATCTGAAAGGCTGTTCCCTTCTGTCCACTTGATTCCCTTTCCTTGGGCTGCGTGATTCAGAACCCAGTCAACAGCAATTGCAAAGAGGAGAGGGGAGAGGATACAACCTTGCCTTACTCCGGTGACAACTTCAAACCAGTCACTGTAGCCATCTTCCGTCCTGACTCTGCACTTGGAGTTTATGTATATCTGCTCAATGGCTGACACAACTTTCTCTGGGATGCCATAGGTTTTCATGATTTTCCACAATGATGGTCTGTGGACACTGTCAAACGCTTTGGAGAAGTCAATGAAGCTGATGGCCAGGGGTACTTGGTGCTCTCCACACTTCTCGATGATCTGTCTTAGTGTGAAGATCTGTTCAGCAAGAATCGCTTTGGGCAGAAGCCTGCTTGTTAAGATTAAGATTAAAATTATAGTCCCATCAACAGCAGAGGTTATCTCAGGACTGTCACCACGTTTCAAACTACCACGTATAAAGCCTGCTTGTTGTTTCCTGAGCTCATTGTCCACTACGTCGCGCAGTCAGCTGAGGATGACCTAGCAGTACACTTTCCCTGGTATCGACAGTAGAGTAACTCCTCTCCAGCTGTCGCACTCCGAGAGGTTGCCTTTTTTTGGAATACAGACGACTTCGCCATTCTTCCAGTCCTCTGGGATGATGCCAGAGTTCCAGGCCTGGTTACAGAGACTGCACATCCAAGAGGCGATGCAATCACCACCGCCTTTGAGCATTTCTGCTGTTATTCCGTCGAACCCAGGGGACTTATTGTTCTTTAATATCTTGATGGCTGTTCTGACCTCCTCCTCAGTGAAGTCATCAGTGTTGAATGGGAGCAGGAGGGATGGGTCTTCCGCCTCAGCTGGTGTCGGCGGCTCGGGTCTGTTCAGAACTTCTTTGAAGTGTTCGGCCCATCTTGCAAGTTTCTCCTCGCCTCTTGACATAAATCTTTTGTCTTCACAGGTCCAGAGCCAGTCCTCACAGTACCAGTTATCTTCTTTGCAATCTGGTAGACAGCTCTCATGTCGTTGCGCTTGGCAGCTTCTTCAGCATCTTCTGCTTGCTTATCCATCCAATCCCTTTTATCTTTCTGGGCATTTCGCTTCACCTGCCTGTCCTTCTCGATGTACTCCTGGTAGTACGCTGCTTGGTCTGAGGAACAGTTGTGTCTCTTCTGGTGGAGTTCTTTCCTCTCTGCTATCAATTCCCATGTGTCATCACTGATCCAGGATTCCAACAGTGAATTTAAAACACACCTTCCAAAAACACACTGGAAATTTTGTTAAAAATCTTTCCTCCATAAAATTTTAGATCTGATGAAAAATGTTAATCTCCTTCAGAAATTCAATAAGACTCAAACAAGTAAAACGCGGTAACGCCGTTGTAAAAAGCAAATTTTCGGTTTATTACAAACCTTCTTCAGGCTAAAAGGTTGGCCAACTGAACACGCACACACACACATCCAAGTCCCTGTCACATAAAGCAGAAGCTGAATTAAGTTCAAAGAGAATTAAAATCACTTGCACGAGCGTATCGTTGGAGAGGCAGTGGAAAACATGTCGGTGTGCTCACACACACACGCACACACTCCCTCCCACACACACACTAACTCACCCACACACCCACATCCACACACACACACACACACACACACGCACGCACACATACACACACGCACACATGCACGCACACATCCCCACACACACACACACACGCATTCACCCCCCCCCCCCCCCCCCCCCCACACACACACACACACCCTGCATCAACCCTGGCGATTTTTCCCATTCAGAAATTCAAAGATCACATCAGGTGGGACATCTCTGGACAAGGTTCTCATGTTTATGTCTCACATTATGCAAGTCCCAACACTCTAAAAAGGGTATGTTTCACTGTGAATGGTACACAACATGGAATGCACCAGGGAGCTTCTTCACCTTTTAAAAGATAACAATGGGTGTAAAAAGAGTGGCCTGTATGCAGATGGCACAAAACTGTTTCTTCTTTACGGCTGCCTTGGGAACATGGTAAAAACTCTTTCAGGTTTGGATGGAATTTAAAGTTTGTTATCCGTCTGCAAGTCATATTCCTCTTGCCAGAAATCTTTGACATAAGCCTGGGTTTTGGCTTCCAGATCAGTGTGAGGGATAGACAATCTGCTCAACTCTTTCTTTGTGGCAGTCTTGGCAAGTTCATCAACTATTTTGTTGCCTCGAATGCCCACATGGCTGGGAACCCAAGCAAGGTAAGGTAATGTTGCTTGTATCAGGGCTGTCGCAACGTTAAAGTCAACTAACAAAAAAAAAACCAACAACAACAACAATAAACAACCACATTCACACATTTCTTGAAAATACACCTCTAAAAACGCACCAGAAATTTCACTTAAAATCTTTCTTCCATAAAATCTTAGATCAGATGAAAAATGTTAATCTCTTTCAGAAATTCAAAGAGCACATCAGGTGGGACATCTCTGAACAAAGTTTTCATGGAGTCTGCTCTAAAGTGTTTATGTCTCACATTGTGCAAGCCCGACACTCTAAAAGAATATGTTTCACTGTGAATGGAACATGATATGGAATGCACCATGGAGCCGCAGAGCTTCTCACCTTTTAAAAGATAAGAATGGGAGAAAAAGGAGTGGCCTATATGCAGATGGCACAAAACTGTTTCTTGTTTCTTCTTTATGGCTGCCTTGGGAGCGTAGTAAAAACTCTTTCAGGTTTGGACTGATTTCAAATAGTTTGTTATCCGTCTGCGAGTTCCATTCCTCTTGCCAGAGGTCTTAGACATAAGCCTGGGTTTTGGCTTTCAGATCAGTGTGAAGGATAGACCATCTTCTCAACTCTTTCTTAGTGGCAGTCTTGGCAAGTTCATCAACTATTTTGTTGCCTCGAATGCCCACATGGCTGGGAACCCAAGCAAGGTAAGGTAATGTTGCTTGTAGCACAGCCGACTGCAAAGTGCCACATCAGGGCTGTCACCACGTTGAAGTCAACTCAAAAAAATAAAATTAAAAATTTTAAAAAATCACGCATTTCTCTTAAATACACCCCAAAACGCACCAGAAATTTCATTAAAAATCTTTCTTCCATAAAATCTTAGATCAGATGAAAAATGTTAATCTCTTTCAGAAATTCAAAGAGCACATCAGGTGGGACATCCCTGCACAGGGTTTTCATGGAGTCTGCTATAAAGTATATATGTCACATCATGCAAGTCCCAACACTCTAAAAGAATATGTTTCACTGTGAGTGGAACATGACATGGAATGCACCACAAAGCTTCTTCACCTTTTAAAAGATAAGAATGGGTGTAAAATGAGTGGCCTATATGCAAACAGCACAAGACTGTTTCATCTTTATGGCCACCTTAGGAACATAGTACAGAACATAGTATAAACTCTTTCAGGTTTGGACTGATTTCAAACAGTTTGTTAAGCGTCTGAGAGTTCCATTCCTCTTGCCAGAGGTCTTTGACATAAGCCTGGGTTTGGGGTTTCAGATCAGTGTGAGACAATCAGCTCAACCTTTTTTTGTGGCAGTCTTGGCAAGCTCATCAACCATTTCCTGGTCTCAAATGCCCACATGGCTAGGGACCCATCTGATTTCAGAGAAGTGTACAGTTCAAATAACTTCAGCAGTTGAGGGTGCTTAAGGTAACAGCCGGTAATGCCCTGCAATGCAGAAAGGGAGTCCAACAAAATGAGGAAATCTTTATGTGTGGAATTAGAAACCATTTTAAGAGCCAGGACCAAGGCTGTCAACTCAGCAGTGTAAATGGAACTGTCAGTGGGAATGTGTTTAGAACATCTCTGAGGAGGACCAGCTGCACAATACACAGCAATGCAACCCCCTCCTCGGATTTGGAACTGTCGGTGAAAATTCTTTTGAAGGAAGGAAATTTGGAACATAGTTCGGCAAAAAAAGACTTATACGCAAAGAACTCGTGGAATCTTCACGGTACGAGGCTAACTCACACCAGATCTCCGGAGTAAAGAAACTCCATGGTGGGTCATCAGGAAACTTGGAAAAATCACACGCCACTCCAAGGTCTATATCTGTTTTGTTCAAGTAGGGAAGAATACGAATTCCCTGGGGTGGGATGGAACTGGGGTGGTCATCAATTTTTTTTTTTTAACTTGGGGTCAAAAACACATATGCAGGGTTTTGGGGTTAAGAAGATAGATTCAAACCATAGTTCAAGCTGAGTTTCAACTGACAATTCGAGTTCGAGAGAGATGGTTCTCCTGCATCAACATACAGGCTATAAACAGGGGTTGTGCGAAATGCATCCAAACAGAGTTGAAGCCCTTGATGGTGTATGGGATAGGGACTTTTTAGGTAAGAAGATTTGGCTGAGCCCTAGACTACACACCTGTAATCCAGTTTGGAGCGGATCAGAGCCCTGTAAAGATGGAGAAGAGTTTTCTTATCAGCGCCCCAATCTGTGTGTGCCACAACACTTAGAATATTCAGTGCTTTTTGACAAGCAGTTCTTAAATGTTGGATGTGACTTTTAAAGTTCAGTTTTTGATCAAAAATAACACCCAGAAATTTGGCTTCTTTCACAGTGAATTTGAATTTTTCACAGGTGGATTTGTCCTGACAAATTTCAGGACTGGCAAACAACTGACGAAAACTGTGAAAATGGATACACTGTGTTTTGGTACTTTAAACGATAAATCCGTTTTCCTCAGCCCACTGTTGAGTCTTATCCACACAAAGTTGGAGTCAACACTGTACGCTGGCATAAGAGGCTCCAACTGTGTAGACTGCGAAGTCATCAACAAACAGAGAGGACTCGGAACCCTGGCTCACTGAATTGACAATGTCATTAATTTTGATGCTGAAGAGAGCAGGAGAAAGAATGCTCCCTCAAGGTACACCCAATTCCTGCTCATGGATGTCAGACAGCATGGTGCTAACAAGTTTTGAATAAGTAAAGGCAGATGACGACGAAAACCAAGTATATGAAGATCCGTAAGAATTCCAGATTTCCAATCGCACGCTTTCTCCAGATCAAAAAAGACAGCAACCACATGTTGTTTATGAAGGCGTTGCGGATGGTGGTTTCCTGACGGACTACATGGTCAACAGTGAAATAGTACTTCCAGAACCTGCACTGTTCACTGGCCAAAAGGCCATCGGTTTCCAGCTTCCACATCAGACAGGAGTTGACCATCTTTTCCATTAGCTTGCAGAGGCAGCTGGTCAGAGCTTTTGGACGATATTTTGAAGGGCTGGTAAGGTCTTTTCCAGGCTTAGGAATGGGAATGATCAAGGCTCTCCGCTAGGAGGGTGGAAAGCACCCTGTGGTCTAGATATGGTTGTAAACTTTTAAAAGGGTCTGGAGACAGCTCTCTGGGAGATGTTTCAAAAGCTGAAAATGAATATCATCCAGGCCAGGAGCAGAATCCTGCAGGATGGCAGCGCTATTTCAGTTCATCAATGGAAAATGGTAGATAGTACACTTCAAAGTTGTCTGAAGTGAAGTTGCATGAAGATTTTTCTCTGAGCCGTTCATTTTCTAAAAAAATAAAAAAAAAGCAGCAGATTTACTTGAGGATGATGAGTTCTGTTGAATGGTGGAGGCCAGCAGATTGGCAACAACTTGTTTGTCAGTTATCAGAGCATCAGCAAGTTTCAGGTAATGAACTGACAGGTTGTTCTTCTCTTTAATTTTCTTGATGATGTTCCAGACTTTTTTCTAGGATGTTTAATATGTCAGCCTGGAGCAGAAGTTTCTCCAAGACTGACATTTACTGACTTTAAAAGTGTATTTGTTTTGTAACGAAGTTTCTGATGGGCTCGAGCATTGGGAGCTGAAGGTCTTTGATATACCCGATGGTGAGCCCGTTTGCGTTCTCTTGAGATTTGTCGGCAGTCAGAATTGAACCAAGGTGCTTTAGGCAGTTGGCATTTATTGGAAGATATCGGAATACAGGTTTTTGCAGACTTAATCAAAGTATCAGTAAGAGATTCTGCTAGGTCTTGACTTTGAAGAATGTCAGTCTCCTGGAGCTCTTTTGAAAGCTTTGCAGCAAAAAGATTCCAATTAGCCTTTTTATAATTAAGGTGTTCCGGAACAGAGGCATTTCCAGTTGTTATGGGTTTTAACATCATGGGAAAATGATCACTTCCATGCAGATCGTCATGGACAGACCACTCATAGTCCAGGACCAGCGAGGGGTCACACACTGACAAATCTAAACAGGAAAGTGAACCTGTGGAAGAATGGAGGTAAGCTGGAGACCCAGTAGTCAGACAACACAAGTCCAGCTCTGAAAAGACAGATAAAGATGCAGACCTCTGGCTGAAGAATTCACATTACCCAAACGGGGATTGTGGCCATTAAAGTCACTGAACAGCAATCAAGGGCAAGGAAGTTCTTCAATCAGACTGACAAGGTCCTGACGACAAACTGAGAAAGAAGGTGGTAGATACAACGAGCAAAATGAAACGGTTTTATGGAGAGTGACTCTCGCAGCTACTGCCTGAAGAGGAGTGTAAGAGCAACAGGGCTAAACAGCAAAGCTTTGTGGATAAGAATGGCAATGCCGCCTGTTCATCCCAACATGGAAGGTTGCACAGATTTCGAAAGAATACTGAAGCCAGAGAGAGTGAAGGTCTTCTGGCTTTGAGTTTTTGTTTCCTGAAGAGCTACTACCTGAGGTTTAAGTGTACAACACAAACACTGCAGCTCCTCAAAGTTCGAGTTTAAACCACAACATTCCAATGGTTTAATGTACTATCCATGGTGCAGAAGATAAACAGGAGAGAAATCAGTTCATCTCCGAGTTGATGCCTGCGTCCGACAGAGCATACTGTTTAATAGAGGGACAGGTTTGTTTGGTTCTCCAGACCCGCTGGCAGACTTGCCCACAGGCGGAGATGGCTTTGATTTTGGAGACGGTGGAGGTTGCCTTTTAATCTCCACCATCTCCACACTTTGTTGGGCTCCTGTGCCTGCACAAGCACTGCTCTCGAAAGTTCAAGGCAAGAGAGCTAGTTTTTCAGTCTGCCCAGCAGCAGATGGATTAGACCGCTGGGCAGTCTGAGAAGTGGTAGATTTAGCACCCCAGCCAGGCAATCCACTCTGGATTGAGAGATAGTGGATTTGCCTCCACTGGGGCCAGACACTTTTCCTTGCAATATTTCAGAAAAATGAAATGCATCTGTTTGACAACAAACAGAACGTGTGGAAACTTTCTTTACAGCCAAAGCATACCAAGACACTGAAGTAGGCTGACTGCCAAGGACCTGCTTGCACACCTCGAAAAATGAAATTTCATTTTCCATTTTAACTTTTTAAATGTCAGCTTCCTGAATCTGAAATGAGCAGTTGCGTGAAGAGGAGGGGCGGTCGCCACTGCAATGGGCTGGATCTTTACACGGCCCATCACAGGTTCCTTTGCAGTGAACTCCACACGCCTCCTCCCCAGAACAGTGATCTTTGACGTGCCCAAACTTCTGGCATTTGAAGTACCACATCGGAGTCTGAATGTAAAGTTGAATGCACATATTCAATACACCCACTTTGATGACTTGAGGCAAGAAAGGGGTACAGAATGTCAGAAAGAGGATGTTGGTGGGCACTCTTTCTGTTCCTTTGCAAACTGTGACCCTATGCATGTCAATGACACTCAGTGAAGCAACTTCAGTTTTTATCTCAGTCTCCGAAACACCTCTGAGATCCGGGCATCTGATGACGTATTCAACTGTTTATGTACAGTCACCCAGGTCTCTCGTGTCTACCAGTTTTGTGGCTCCCAGCAGCTGTTCTGTCTGTCTTTTACATTTATACTGAACAAGGAAGATACCATTCTTTACTCTTTACTGACTGCAATTCCCTGGAAGCCCTTCTGAATGGCAAATGGCTTAATGTGGAAATTGGTTTGTCCTGTTCTGTACCTCAACAGTCAACCATGAAGACCAAAATCCAGTCATTCACCTTGTTTCCATTTCAGAATACAGTCCACTTCAGATTCCTGCAATATTCTTCTGTAATTTGAGTTTACTTTTCACTTTTTTCTTTCTTTTTTGGGGGGGGTGGGTGGGTTGGTGAAGAAGCCATTTTTTGTTGTTTTTATTATTCAATCTCTTCTTACCCACCACGATGGAGTCCAACTATGGGGCAAGGTCCAAGAAGTACTGTCTTGGCCCCTTCCAGGCTTCAGGAGAGATATACGACAAATATGAGGTCACCAACCCTATCCCCCTGATCATGCTCAACTCCCAAGAACAGAGAACTGAGCACTGCAGGGGTTATCTTGGCCAGCCGGGGAACTGCCTGTCTTGCAGGGGCAGCCGATTGATATGCATGGGCCAGAGTGTACCTCCTGTCTGGAAGAGGTCCCAGCTAATGCGATGTGTTGAGGGCAACTGCCCTCTCAATCACCAGGATCTCATTCCCCTCAGCATCACAGGTCGCACCCCACGGCAAATGCAGTGGATCTTAAGAAGACCCACCAGATAAAAAAAGAATGTGGAAAAGAAGGCTTGGAGGGGAGATGAAGATAGGAAATATCCATGAAAGAAGGCAGATTATAGAATAGGAAAAAGGCGAGTTACTATTTGTCAGAGCTCTCACCCTTAACCTGTTTGATGTGGGAGACCCTACCAGGGGAATCACCTCCTACCATGTTGTGCTTAGGCCAGACAGCAAGTCGACTTTACAGGCCTAGAAGCATTTTCAAAAACTAGCCTATCATCCAAATATTGATGCCCCTGTCATCTGAGCCTAAGGGATCACTGGATCACGCAAGCCCTCCGACCACAGCAGGGTTGCAATCCCCAGAGGGAAGCAACATAAGCTGAATCCTCAGCCATTTAGAAAATCTTCTGTAGTAAATCCTCCCCATAAACAATACCTTTTGTTAGAAAAGACATGAGGGAGAGACAGAACAGCTCAAGACATGAGAAAAAGGAGACTAAATGATCCACAGAAAAGCCCAAATGATTATAATTGGACAGGACAAAACTGATCAACCTGGGTCTGGAAAAATAAGCTGAAACGGATAGATCTGGATCAGCGCATTTGACACATGAAGGCAAATGCACATCTTTGATGACAGAAAACTATTCAGGATAAAATGCTTGAGCGACTGGAAGACCAGAAAAGGCAGACCACAAATCAATGACTGATTGGTTGATAGCATTCCAAAACTGCAGAACTTTTTTGAAAATATAGCAGCATGAATAACTTTGCAAGAAATGGAATCCTTGAAAAAAGACACCTTCACATGAACCCCCTGCAGAGGGGGAGGAGAAGGGTGAAAAAAAAAACAACCCAATGCAGAGTGTCCTGAACCACCCACCAAGCATTAGCAGCTCTAGTGTGAAAAAACTCAGAATTTAAAACTGAAACATTAAAATCACCATCATCCCTAAAATCTCTTCTTCATCACTTCAAGTCACGTTCTTAGCACTCTCAATACACACCTGTGTTCTGACGGTCAGAAGATGCCCAAGCCTCCCAGCCAGGATTAACTGGGGCTCACTCTTTTGCTGCAGGGACCCCTGTTGAATCTGCTTCACTCAAGGGTCTGTCAAACCTTCAGCACTGTCGGAGGCATGTTCCATAGAATGTCTGTACCAAGGTTTAATTCCCTAACTACTCCTCTTCCACTATGAGGTGATGAGGGGTCAAAAGTGCAGAGTGGAAGGGGGGGGGATACACTGGCCTGTCTCCACTGACCTCATTACGACTGTGGAATGGGTGTAACTGCAAGACGAGGCAAACTCTTTAGTCAAACAGGTGGACCTTCATGACAGTTAACACGAATATCAAACTTTTGAACCTAGCACTATGTCACACCTGACCCATCCTCGCACAAGTTACAATTCAAGAAAAGGGAACATCCAGTACAGGAGACACAAGCCTCATGCATACTGAAGAGAAGGAACCACTTGTGGCAAGAACAGACACTAGAGGTTTTCAAGATTGTGAGTTTAGAAGCTGACATGGAAGAAGCCAAGGCAAATGTCAAGAGAGTCGACTGTTGCAATGACACAGCGATAGACTATAATTTCAGGAATTACAGGCCCAAATTCCCTTTTGAGATGCCAGGGAAAAGGGAGCCTCTCCTTCAGAAGAGAAAGCAAGCTTGACCTGGGGTTTATGGGAATCCCTAACAAAAAGAAGGGGAAAAAAACAAAAAAACCGAGGGCTGAATGCGGTGTATTTTTTCACCAAGGAAAAGGAGAAACCTGAGCTAGTTCAAATATGGTGTATTATTGTGAACGCACTATGGTTGATCACTCCTTATGTCTTTCTGATATGGTGGCAAGATTAGCCCCCTGCTCTCCAAATTTTGTTGTTGTTTTTTTTTGGGGGGGGGGGGGGGGATCCTGATAATATGATGGTCCATGCCAAGAGGAACAAGGCATTTGCTTGGACAGGTAAGTATGAGAAAAAGTTTATTGATTGGCCTGGCTTTGTGTTCATTCGTTCACATACCTTATTGAAAAGCAACACACAAATAAAATGTGTTCGATATGTCACACACACACACACACACACACACACATACACACACTCACACACATGTATCTGATGATCTATCTATCCATCTATTTACATATTTAAAGACAGGCAGAAGATAAATAGATATAGACAGACATGTGCGTGCGTGTGTGTGTGTGTGTGTGTGCGTGTGTGTAAAACTTTTATAATTTGAGTACTAAGAGCACAAGTATCAAGTTTAAATCACTAAAGCCCCTGTTACCACACAAAGCTTGGGGGAAAGGGGGGGGGGGGGGGGGGGACTGATAAACTCATTCAGGAAAAAAACTGTCAAATCACAAACAAGTCAGACCACTGAAAAAAAAACCCATATATCCTGAAAATCAAACAACAAAAATAGTGTATGACATGATACTTAATTGTTGATTTCTTACGACATCTAAATTTAGGATGTACTGAGAGTGCACGGCAGCCCCTTTATATTTCACTCCCAGATTAAAACAAATAATAATGAAATTAATGGGGAAAAAATTCAATGCCACAAACACATAAAAATGAGCATATAGACACATTAGTAAGGACAGCTAAGTGTCCACTCTGGATAGTGTGTCGATTTTTTACTATGCACCTGCCAGATTATACCAAAAATGCTGGCATGTCATAAACTGCGATCAGATGACAAATTGCACAAGAATTTCCTGAACAAGGATGGGAAATGGTCCACAAAGGCAGAAAAATATAGAAAACTAAGGAAGACAATTTTTTTTGGTAAAGGCAGAGTCAAAGAGAGAGGTGCACAAGAGGAAGCACAGAGGTGCACAAGTGGCAGCACAGACCTTCCAGGTGGGGAGCTGTTTGCACTGAAAGAGCCCAGGGCACCCCCACAGCCACAAGCAGTAGAAAGAAACTCGTGGAGAGTGTGGCAGCAGCGAGTCCTCAGAAGAGAAGCCCCCTTCAAGCAAGTGTTTTGGCCCTTATCTCCTGAAACTCTAGGGGGGTTGGGCCACACCCGGTTCATGACTCCGGATGTCCCTCTGCTGCCCTTTTTTTTTTTTTCCCCCATCTTGGGACGAGCCATGGCTGGGATTCGAACCCATGACCTTCTGGACATGCTCATTTTCCACTTAATGACTCGCACTCTAACCACTGAGCCACTGGGACACCTGATATTTGTAGGAAATTTAAGCCTTATGAAGTTCACTTTTGTTCCTCCTTGACCAGATCCAGCTTGAACACCTCTCTGCCGCTTCTGCCATTGCTTTCAGGGCTCTGGTTTTTTCCCTCCCTGCAACTGAGAGCTGTTTCATGAGGGTGTATGCAGACGTTCCTACAAACCCTCTAGCTCCAATTTCTGCAGTGAGGACTTTGACCTGACAGCTTTCTCTCCTTAGGCTGTTTGCCAGATCAGCATACTTTTCAGTCTTGTAGATTTGAGCTGCCTCCATTCTGTTCTCATATGGCACCGTGAGCTCGTTCATGATCAGCTGCTTGGTTGACTGAGAGTGGACTACTATGTCTGGTCTCATGCCACTCTTGCTGATGATCTCTGGGTGACTCTTCCATTGTGGGAGGTCTGCAGTGCACTCCCAGTCATCTGCCCCATCCAGCAGACTCTGCCTGCATGTTCCGAGTGGCACTGTTGTTCTTGGCCATGATTTGCCGCCTCCTGCCGTGACGAATGTTGCAGGTGCTTTTGAGTCCTGATTTTCCCTTTTGTGGTGTTGGTACTAGCCCAGACTACTTGTACAATCTCTTTGAGCACTTGGTTGTGCCTCCATGTGTACCTTCCTTGAGCCAGGGCTACTTTACATGAGCTTAGGACATGCTCCACTGTTTGTTTTTCATGGCAGAGGGGGCATGCAGGATCGTCTGTTTTTCCCCACTTCACCAGGTTTGCATTTGAGGGCAGAAGGTCATATGCAGCTCTGAGAATGAAGCTGATCCTGAGAGGGGCCATGTGCCAAATGTCATTCCAAGTGAGACTTCTTTGGAGTGCATTCTCCCACGTTGTCCATTGCCCTTGCTGGCTCTGCTGGACTGCTTTTTGGAGTCTTTTTTGGTCTTCTTCTTTTCTCATCTCCTGAATCATCATGTCTCTTTTGGCTTTTCCTTTGGCCTTTGACCACCATTCAGTTTTGGTCACCCCCAGTCCTTGTCTGTTGGTCTGTGTGTGTCCTGTTATTTCTCTGATCTTGAGACTTTCTTTTGCAGAATCCATCGCCTCTTGAACTTTCCATTTTCTGCCTGTCTTCAGCTGAGGCTTGATTGCTTCTACCACCTTGTCTCCTGAGTCCTCCAGCATGCTTTGAAGTCTGATCTTTCCTGCTTTGTATTCTTCCAGGATGGATTTCAGTGGTAGTTTCAGCTTTGCTTGGTGACAGTACAGTGCTATGTCAGTCAGACAGGGTGGGACACCAAGCCATTTCCTTGTGAACTTGTTGATTTTGGCTTCCATTGCCTCCACTGTGCTGGTGCAGATGTCGTATATCATCAGAGGCCATAGGAGCTTTGGTATCAGCATGAACTGCAGACACCAGACCTTGTATTTGCCAGGGAGCCCACACTGGTCAATGGTTTCCAAGCCTTCTTCCGACATCTGTTTGGTTTCTTTTGCTCTTTGTGTGTCTTTCAGCGTATCATCATACCATCTTCCAAGGCTCTTGACTGGCTCTTCTGTGACTGTTGGAATGGCCTGGTTGGCAACACTGAAGACCACAGATTCGGCCACTTTTCCTTTCCTCAGTATGAGACTCCGTGATTTCTTTGGCTTGAACTTCATTCTGGATGAGGCAACTATGTCGTCCAGCCTTTCCAGCACATGACGTGTCTCGTCTTCTCTGGATGAAATCACTGTAGTGTCATCCATGAAGGCCTTGAGAGGGGGCATCGTGTATCCATCGCCAAGGTCTGTTTGTCTTGCGTTGCTTGTTGCTGCTTTCAAGATGACTTCCATTGCCAGCACGAACAGTATTGGGGAAATTGCACAGCCCATTGCAATGCCCACTTCCAAGTTGATCCAATCTGTTGTGTACTCCTTGGTAGAGAACCGCATTGAGAAGCCATTGAAGTACTTCTTGAGCATGTCGCGGATGTTCTTTGGCACATGGTACATCTCAAGAGCTAACTGTATCATCTCATGGGGTACAGATCCATATGCGTTTGCCAGATCAAGCCACACTACGTCCAGGTCTCTCTTTTCTGTTTTTGCTCTTTGGATTGCGTCCCAGATCATTGCGGCATGTTCTACACAGCCAGCTACGCCTGGGATGCCACCTTTCTGGACTGACACATCCAAGTACTTGTTTTCCATGAGGTACTTGGTCAGCCTTGCTGCCATGACAGAGAAGAAGATTTTCCCTTCGACGTTCAGTAGTGATATTGGCCTGAACTGGCTGATGTCACTTGAGTTTTGCTCTTTGGGGATGTACACACCATCTGCCGTCATCCACTGGCCGCTGATCTTCTGGTTTCTCCAAGCTGATCACAGCAGCCTGTGGAGCCACTCCAGCACCTTGGGACATTTCTTGTATAGCTGGTAAGGTATTCCGTTTGGCCCTGGTGATGATTTGGCTCTGGCTTTGTCGACCACCTTCTTGATTTCCGCCAACGTTGGAGGCTTGTCATTGAACTGTTCCTCAGGGTTGGTTGGCCACACCAGACCTTGAATGTCGAGTGGTGCTTTTGCTCTGTGAGTCAGAGTATGTTTTCCTCAGATGCTGCTCAAGAACTCCTTTGTCCACACTTAGGGTCCTAGATTTTGGCTGCTCAAACAGTGTTCTGGCAAACTGGAAGGGGTCTCTGAAGAAGCGCTCTTGTGTCTTCTTCTTTTTGCTCTTCCTCTTCCTCGCAGATTCCGCTTTGCTGAGGGCGCTGTGTTTTGCTTTCAGGTCTTTCCAGAGTTTTTCCACGCCTTGTTTTTCAGCTGGCAGTGCGGTCTTCATTTGCTTCTTGAGGTTTTTCTTTTGGACTCTGATCTTGTCCATCTCTTCTTGGCGTCTGGATTTCTTTGGAGGTGTTTTCTCTTTGGGTAGTTTTGCTCCATAGGCGTCTCTACATGTGGCATACACAATGTCCCCATATGTGGCTAGTTTGTGTTCCAGGGTGTTTTTCCCTATCAGTGCATCGAGTCTTTGGACGATTTTTGCATCCAGTTTCTCCCAATCTTCAGTTTTGTTTGCTCGTGGCAGGTTGAGTTTCAGGCGCCTGGCATCGAGGGCCTGTGCAAATTCCTCATCCGAACCAACAGCATAGATGTCCTTGGCACTGTGGTTTAAATCCTAGCCTTGGTCTTCCGACGTCTTATCTGCTGATGCAGTGCGCTGCTGCTCATTCAGATGAGTCTTCACACATCCCATCTTTGTTCTGTGGATCTTCATGCCACGGGTGGTAGCGAAACGCTTTCCACAGACACATGGATATTCCAGTTGGTCCATGTTCATAGTCCGTTTGGGATTTGCAGTCGTGATTGGTTGAGCACCGATGGATTCATCATTCTCTCCCCCTTTCGGTGAATCCTGGGAGCATCTTTTCTTTTTGTACTTAGTAGCCGCATAAGCAGAATAAAGCCAAGTGACAGTCAACATGTGCAATCAATAAGTGTACAAAATACTGAAACACACCTCAGTCTTAAAAAGTTTTAAATACTGTCATAAGATGAAGCAATGTTTTCTACACACACACACACACATATATATATATATATATATATATTGTGTGTGTGTGTGTGTGTGTGTGTGTGTGTGTGTGTGTGTGTGTGTGTGACCAACTCCCACAAAATGACAGATAAGTCGAATTTTGAACTTATTAAGATATGTATATCAACAGAAAGAGGAGAAAAAGACCTTTCCAATGATATATAAAGAATTTCTGTATGTTCAAAAATGAAAAAGTTATGACCCTTCAAAGTGTCCCATTAACACGGTAGCCATTTTAAGAAAAATGGCTTTAAACTCTCCCTACTTTCTCCAACCATTTTTCCTTAGCAACCAAGGTTTAATTTTGCTGTAGACTTAAGAAAATGTGGGAAACCATCAAAATAATCATTGCAAACACTTTAATAATTGAATTTTATCCCCAGTCAGATATATATTGGTGTATTTAATGGCTGTTCAGGGCGCTGAAAAATGAAAAATCTGATTTTTTTAATTTAATAGATACTTTTGCTTTTAATGTTCTCTTAGCACAGATATACTAATCACAATGGATTGAATTAATATGTATTTTCTAGTTTCATTTTGCCCAGCGTTTAAAAAAAAAATTGGGTTCTTGGAGGCAAAAAAGGTAGCTCTCTTGCACTGTGTGTTAACACATACTGGACTCACAATTCATGACATCCTATGATAAAAACAGCATATACTCATAATTAACAAACATATCTTATCACAAATAAATGCTTGTGCATTATTCTTTCTTCTTCCTTTTCAGTTGCCTGGGTGGAAATCTCTCTTGTCCTCTTGCACATACGCACGCATGCACGCACGCACACACGCATGCACGCACGCACGCACACACACACACACAAAAACACTATACCCCAATGTTCAAAACCTGTGCTCCCTCTCCTCTCCACAAACATGCACACACACATAATATGTTGGCCATCAGCAGCTGGAATGCCTTAAATGATCATTTTGATCTGCATGCAGTTACAGGAAAACTGTTCTGCCATTTGTAGATCTGGCAGAGGCTCCCATTGCAGTTCATACCTGTATCTGTAGCATATGTCGCTGTCACCAAATTTTTGGCATTATTGCGACGGCATTATACCTGACAGATCTGCACTTTCTTCAATTCGTACAACTGGCTCCTCAGTTTCTTTTTCATCTTCTATTTCGAGTCCAACGGGCTGAGACTGACACACGCTGGTCAAAGTCGATTGGGAAATCCCATTGTCAGCTTCGCTGTCAGTTTCTTAGTTGGAACTGAAATCAAAATATTCCTTTTCATTGCTATTGCTGGTGGTGAAATATTCGTTTATAAGGCCACTAATTCCCTGGCCTTCATAATCGAAAATATTTCCTGATTTTGATGAATTTAATGGCGTTACGTCGATCCATGATGATGATTTTTCGAGTGAAGCGACGACAAAGGCAAAACGCAATAGATTCTATTGAGTTGTGGCCAATGAAAGGCAGCGTCTCTGCTGTTAAACAGCTGAGTTACTAAGGCCATTTTGGTATTTGATTGCTAATTGGTTGGAAGGCTTTCTTTTGTGTATGACTTTGAATGCCTCCTAAAGGCCTTCTGATTGGTTTATTTTAGAAAATTGTGTACAGATTCTTAAAACAGACACACTGAGCTTTCAAATGATGTGCGACATGCCAGGGGCTCTGTGAGGGATGTGCACTCGATTATCTGTTGAAAATGACAAACTTTTCACAATCGGTGCTGCTTAAAATCGATGACATGGAGTGAATATTTAGGTAAAATCAGTGAAACATAATATGCTTTAATGGTTTTCCTATGTGTTGATGCAAAAATCTCATTTTACCCCAAAATGACCCTCACCACTCTTTGGTGCCCACAGCGGCAATCAGCCCTGTGTGACTTATCTATCATTTCATGGGAGGCCGTCACATATAGTTTATGACAAAAAAATGGATTACGTCATAGTCACAGGTAAATATTACATTCAAAATGTGTCCCCTTCCCTCCACCCTACCAACAATGTTTGTCCGAGATGAAATGTTAAAACCTATGCAGCAAGAGGATCTGAAGCATCAGAGTTATCCTTACAATACAGATTCTGTTGACAGTTGAAACAAACCCAAGTGACAGCCACTGACCAGTCACAGGAAGAGAAGTGTGGAAGAGCAGTTGTGACCAGTGACATGATGTCTGTGCCACGCATTCCCAGAGACAGCAGCTCTCTCATGGCCACCAAGGCCAGAGGGTGTTCCCTGTGCACATGCCAACAAAACCACTGCTAATATGGACCAGCCACTGTGCTCACTTGCATTGTAATATACAGTAGACTCCGGTTATGAGAAACTCTGGAGGAAAATTAATTTTTGCTTTCTTGTATCCTAAGTTTCTTACATCAGAGTGACTTACCTCAGATATAAGAAGTTTATGAGTGGAATGTTTCTTACAACCCAAGTTACAGAGCTGACTCCACATTCTGTTTATACATTTTCTCCCTCTCTCTCTGAATATATATATGTGTGTGCGTGTGTGTGTGTGTGTGTGTGTGTGTGTGTGTGTGTGTGTGTGTGTGTGTGTGTGTGTGTGTGTGCGCGCGCGCACGTGTGCCTGCGTGTATGTGCGCGTGTGTGTCCGTGTGCACAAGTCCATGTGCATGTGCATGGGCACGGTTTGTGTGTGTGTGTGTGTGTGTGTATGTGTGTGTGTGTGTGTGTGTGAGTGTGTGTGCGCGTGCGCGCATGCGAGACAGAGAGAGAGAGAGAGAGAGAGAGAGAGAGAGAGAGAGAATTTGATTTTGTTTGTTTGTCTGTGAGCGCATTATGTGTGTACACTCATACGCGTGAGTAGGGAGAAGGGGAAATGAGGTTCTTTTACATATATATTTCACTGTACATAGACTGATACTTGTTTTGGTTAATGTACAAGTAGTATGTAGTATATCAGTAGCAGCAACGAATTCTGGCCAGCAATGTAAGGAGCAACTATGGAAAAGAATTAGAATGCCAAATTTTACAATTAAGACTTTTTTCCTCCAATACAGTAGCAACTGCAATTCTGTTAGAAATAGTAATAACATCTATAATATTGTTAACTGATATCTTATGTTTGAGTCTCCTAGAACAATACATCAATACATCAGAGCTACAACCATATATCTATGAATGAGACATTTTGAAGGAATGACAATTTAAGTTTTCCTGTCTGCATACAAAAATCTCCTTTTGCTTGAATAATTTTTCTGTAAATCACACACACAATAGTAATCCTTAACTAGCCTATATCACTATATGTGTGTGTGTGTGTGTGTGTGTGTGTGTGTGTGTGTGTGTGTGTATGTGTGTGTGTGTGTGTGTGTGTGTGTGTGTGTGTGTGTGTGTGTGTGTGTGTGCATGTGCGTGTGCATGCATGCATGCGTGATTGCATGTGCATGTGTGTGGGAGTGGGCTCGCGCACACCTGCTCCCTTTTATCAAATCACAAACTGGAGGACTTCCCAACATTGACGGTGGTTCAAAGACGCGTAACGCCTCTTTTTAAGAGGGCAGCGGGGGAAGGTGGGAGGAGGTATGGGTGTGGTGGGAGATATGGGTGGATTGCTGGGAAAAGGGGAGGTGGGGGTGGGAGGAGGAAAACGGGTGTCCATCTGGTCTACATCTTTGTGTTCGCTGTCGTCGGTGACTTCAAAGACCGCTCACTCAAGAGAGAGAGGGAGAGAGTTGGGGGGGGGGGGGGGGGGGGGAGCAGATAGACAGACCGACAGACAGACAGTGCACGACAGACAAACATAGAGAGAATACGACAGGAAGATAGACAATGAGTCAGCCGGACAGATAGACAGACAGACACTCTCACTCTCATACAAACAGAGAGAGATAGAGATGGCAAGAGAGAGAGAGACAGAGACATAATGATAGACAAGCGGACATTCAAACTGAAAATTAAAGAAACGTCACTCTCGTGCTGAGACAGAAAGAGAAAGGAAGAGGCGGTCGGACGGACGGACAGGCAGACAGATTGACAGGCAAACAGATAATCGGGCTGACCGACTGACAGACAAACTGAGAGAGAGAGAGAGAGAGAGAGAGAGAGAGGGAGGGAGGGAATGAGGGAGAGATAGATAGAAAAGGGGAATTCACAGGCTTCCTAACATACATTTCACAACGGCAGCAGTAGACATATGCAAACAAAGAAGTTCTGTAGCAGATGGTATGTTATTTTTTGCTGTTGTTGCAAACAGTTCCAGTACTTAGTAAACGCATGCGTGCGTATTTATTTGTTTCATTTATTGGTTTATCCCATCCCATTCTCACACACAAACACGCGCACACGACATGCTTTCTCTTACGCATATTAGCACTAATGCGTGCCCACGCATGAATGCACACACATACTCACATTCTCTCTCTTACTAACAAGTGCATTCAAGCACTCTTGCCAGTGCGTGGAACCCCCTCTCACACACACACACACACACACACACACACACACACACACACACACACACACACACACACACAGACGCATGTGCATGTGCTCTCACACTCACACACACACACACACACACACACGGAATATAGATACAGGTTTTTGCTGTTTCGAACAAAAACATCAAAGTACAAAAAAAAGAAGTTCAAGCAGTTATATGACGTAAAGCTTCTGTGAAAGTATTAATGTATCAAAAATTGTCTTACCTGTACGACTATTTTCTGGGAAAAAAAAATGGGAGTGTTGGTGTTTCTGCAATGCTTCTTCAGTCTTTGCGAACAGGAGCAAAAGAGCAAGACTTCACACGCTTAAATGAAGTTTTCTCATGTCAGAGTAGACTCTTGAGCTCAGCTACAGGCCCACTTTCTGCCAAACTATAAACAATCCTGACAGTGACTGCCCAGCAGCTGGATACACCGGCTTTTCCCTGGATCAGTTACTTTCCTTTTTCTTGGTGGAATCTCACCAAAATACACTTATCTCCAGATAAATGGTAGCTTACTCTTCCAAATCGCTGGCGTTTTCCGACAGCCAGAATCCCTTTGTTCAAGATACAGGGTTCTGGCAGTCACTGTGTGTGAAAAGTGCTGCTCATACAAACTGGGCAGAACATAGCATGTAGAGTTAATGGGTTTTAGGGGGAAAGCTACTTCTACATTTGGAGATACTTGGTTTTGGTTTTATCGATAACTGATCAAAAATCAATGCCATGACCAAAAAAAGTTTACTAGGTGAAAGATCACACTGGAAAACATAGTGTAGTGTAAAAAACTGAAAATCCACAAAAATGCGAGATACTGGGTTCTGGCAGTCAACCCTCGATATGACCAGAGATATGGAGGCTCCTGATTGTCTGGGGGGTCTGATAGTAGCTCACAAAGCCACATTTCCAGAGTAAATCAACCACTAGAAAACCAGATCTTGTGTAAATAACCTGACTATTCTGCCATCTCATGGACTGTATTGAGTGACCACACCTTTGAACTAAATACCCTGACTAATATGCCACTTTTTACCAAGTGTTCTGTAGCACACTCTTGCACAATACTGATTGTGTACAGATATATATATATATTATGGGATCTGATAGTATGCCACTTTTTGACTGAGTGTCTTGTGGCATATTCTTGCACAATATTGATCATGTAAAGAAATCTGGGGCTGGAGTAGCTAGCAAAGGTTCATTATCAGAGAGTGCAAATTCTTGGCTAACCAGAACTTGTTTGTTTACAGAGATGTGGGATCTGATAGTCTGGCAGAACTGTACTTCCAGACTGGTTCTGGCTTCACTTAACTAGATCTTAGGTTAATACCGTGCCTAACTTATTATTTGCTGCACTGTGTTCCTTGTGGCTCACTTTGGACTTTTTGCTTATACTCAAATATGGGTTCTGATCGTAGCTCAGGTAGCTAAATTTCCAGAGTAAGTCAGATCTTAGTTTTCCAGGGTTACTGGGAACAGCCTCTTTATCTGATGTTTTTATGACTTTGTTTTGTGTTACCCACTTTCAGAATAGTGACTTGCATGTGAGATGTGATGACTGGTATCAAATTTATGCTTTCATGATGTTGTCATAAATTAAAGTAGTCTTAAGTTAACCAAAGCTTGGTTATGTTATCTACACAATCTGCTATTTCATGACTGTGTGTTTTTTTCACACACTTTTGGACAGAACGGTTCATGTTCACTGCGTGTGCTCAGTGTTTTGGCGTTGAGCCAACCAGAAGATGACTGACTGTTGAAATTCTGTGTGATAGGCCAAGCCAGGCGAATAGCCAACATTTGTAACAGGCAATGAACTTCGCTCACAGCTGGCTTGCAGATCGAGGTTGAAGGAGGCGTGGCTGACTGACACATGTCAGAGGTGAGCAGCAGAGGCGTGTTTGAGTGGGATTTATGATCAGCTGAAATGGCTCTCCAGGGTTCACAGACCAACAGGCACATGCATGACTTTGTTTTCATAAAAAGATATTGCTTTCAACAGTGAGAGTGAAAGGGGTGTGTGTGTGTGTGTGTGTGTGTGTGTGTGCGTGTGTGTGTGTGTGTGTGTGTGTGTGGGTGGGTATGTGTGTGTGTGTGTGTGTGGTGTGTTCCCTTCTCCTTTCTTACATGTGTACCAGTTAGGCATAAGAATGTGTGTGAGTGTGTGTGTGTGTGTGTGTGTGTGTGTGTGTGTGTGTGTGTGTGTGTGTGTGTGTGCGTGTGTTCCTTGCTATCGGAGTAGTTGGATTTATGGCTGTTTCTTCCATTTTTCTGTTGGAAACACCATACTTTCTGGTCTTCAATTGTGAGTGGAGTATTTTTCCTCCCTTGTTGCGAGTTTGTTGGTACCCTTTCTTTTTTTTATGTGGAGAAGAAATAAAATTCACTTTTCTCTTTTGCATTTTTCTTTTGCACTTGAAATTACTAAAAATTTGAAATTGTTGTTGACTGACCATTACCAACATGTTACAATATAATAAAAGTACAGTCTATCTCCTCCATTTTACAAAAATAGCATGAGAATTGGTTGTTTAGTTCCAGAGATATCCACGTTTCACATATGATGGTATGAAATAAATCTTTTTTGGAAAAATGGCTGGTGATGGGGATTTATGCAAAATAGAACGTCTGGCGGTGAAAGGGTTAAAGTTAGCAATAACATTCCCGACCTTCCTCTGTTCCTCTCCTAGTCTTTACTTTCCCATGTTTTCGTCAAGTAAACCACTGCATATGATATCTCCTCCCCACCTCTCTCTCTCTCTCTCTCTGTTCATTTCCTGTTTCATGAATCACCAAATCAAATCAGTTCAACCTCAAGAATGATGTGCAGCTTCCTGGGCTGAGAAAAAAGGTCTTACTCGTGTTATGTGATCAAAAACATGTAGATAACATGAGTACCTTATTTCTGTGCAACTGCAGAGCAGTTTCCTGTCACATCATTTCTTATCACATTACACACAAACTATGTCAGATCTAATTTCTCAAACAGGACTCACATTCTGGATGCTACCATTTAGAATTCACTGATATTTAATGAGATGCTATAGGCAGTGATAATTCTATTTCCTAAAAATTAGGGGGTCAGACTCGGCACGAAAAACTCACTTTCAAATTTTCAGGGAGTCACAAAAACATTTTGGGGGTCACCATTAATAACTGCTAAAAAAAATGTTGTGAAAACACACACACATGAGCGTGCTCTCACTGGCTCACACACATAAATGCACAGAGAAAGAGATAGAAATACATTAGAAAAGAGGTGTTTATAATAAAGTTAATAAAACATTCTACACTGTGCTAAATATTATCTATTATATTCGTGTTCCTATGTTTTTAAAGTGTTCTCAACTACCCTGAGTAAATGTGAGCACCTACGCTATCAGGATTTTAACAGTGAAACTTGATTTGTGGGATGTCCTCTTCGATTATCAACACAGAATTTCCATTACATGAGCCATTTCCTTCAATGTTGAAATATTTCACTGTATGACCAAATTCCAATCGCCATGCAATGATCATCGGAAGCCCGGTGGAACCTACGATGAAACTGTAGACTGGCCATTCTTGCTCTGTGAGCAACACCTTCGTACGTCCAGAACAGAGCCATTTAAATTATCCAAAATGGTCATGTTGCATAGGTCATTCGACTTTTGTTCCATTCGCTGAATTATCCACGAGCCACAGCTGAACTGTTGGATTTTGATTCTGAAAAGCCGAAATTCCTATTGTATGCTTTTCCCACTTAGCTGAATCACGTGATCTTGTGGTCCAATCATACACTTAGTGTGCCTAGTCTATTTTGACGACTCTTGTTGGTTTTCAGTAGAGAAGAGTTCTCAAGCGGAAGAGTTTATCAATTCAGAACGTTCTAAAACGTCGAGGAAATTTACGTTTTTAACTTTGATCGCGGCGGGTAGAACAAAAGCACTTTTGTGTGATGCGCTGCTCAGAGTTGTAATGCGTACAAGAGAAAATCAGTGCATCAGGGTAAATTTTGGTACATTTTCGTGACGCACTGGCCTGAATTCCAGTGTGTCAGATGGGAAGTTTACGAGTCAGAGACGCACATTTGTGCGCAAGAATTATCACTGATAGGTGAAGACAATTAAAACAATGGTATTGACAGTGATGATGACAAGTACGTTGCAAACCATTGATACCTGAGAACTTCTTTGTAGGAGGTAAGAGCTGATCGGTCTCTGCCTTCCTGCTGATACAAGCGTGCCAAGGCCAGGTTGATTTTGCCAGTCCTCTGCTTACTGCTGATGCTCTCTAACTGTATCCACACACACCACTCTGGTCAGCTATTTGCCCAGTCAGATTTACAGCCTTCACAATGACAACAGATCATCTAATTTCCATATGTATGGATTAACAAAACAGGTATTGCTCTATGTCATTTTGTTTTTTAAGGCAATGTTTACATTCAATAAAACGATAATAGAATTACAGAGAACTTTTTCTTCCCATACATTTTCTTTAAAAAAAACTTTTTAATCATACAAACGTAACATGTAACACACACTAGCACACATGCACGCACATCCACACATGCTCAAAAGCAAACACACCTAGCATTCTGATATACAATACACCGATTTGCTAATGTTTTCCACACTGGAAAACAATTCCAGATTTTTCAAGAAAAAAATATCAAACCTTATATTTCTTTTTACTTAAGCAAAACACACACAAAAGAAAACTGATTTTGAAAAGCAACTTAAACCAACTGTCTCCAGTTGATCCTGACCAGATCAAAGCCACAGCAGAAGTATCTCATAGAATGTTGGGCTACTTGGATGAAGGCCGTACTACGGGATATATATACTGAATCACTCCAGTCAAATCAAATGACGTTTTCATCTTCATTTGAACGGAACAGTCTCAGGACAGCAGGTTTCTTTTTGTTGTTGTTGTTGTGTTTTTTGTTTTGTTTTTATATTTGTTGTGGTTACTTTATTTTTCCTTTCTCATGCCACTTTTTGATGGATGCTGATGAAATCTGGCTTGTTACAAATGCAATGCAGTGAGTTCATTAAATCTGAAATGTTCAACACATTGTAGATCAAATACCTGTATCTGTGGAGCAAATCAGAGGAGCTTAAATGGGACTTTCACAGATGTCTCTACTATGGCTATTGATCATGATTATACATATGGGTTAAAACATCAAATTATACTTTTTTTTTGTCCCATCTTCTGTGCCACCTCAGAGGCAGCGCACCCACGCCGCTCATTCCAACACCCCGTCCACAGCCACAACCACATCCCAGTCAGTCCCGCCGCAGCCCTGGCACCGGCAATCCACCGGGATCAGTCAACATCAAGTCGTCAAGAGGCAACCCACCGGAGGAGACACTGCACTGCTGCCGAGTCACTTCGGTGAGTTCGGTGGCACCTGTTTTGATCCAACATATGCAGGACACCCCCTACTAAGCCCCCTACTGACGATAATAATTGCTTAGTCACGGAGCCAGCATGAGTGAGCTCTCCCTCAGGAGGGCACCACCACATCCGTCCAATCACAGCCCCCATGGACTCGCCGATACCGGTGACCCCGACAGAATCAAACCAAGGCCACAGACGTGGAGAGGACATCGAAACTGAGGTCACCATGAGAGCAGGGCAAGAAAGGCCACAGAATTTGAGACATTTTTTTTATGCTGATCGATGAGAATGAGGATGATGAAGATGATGCTATGGATTTCAATTCCAGTCTGACTGCACGACAGGGCTGTGCTCTACACTTCCTTTCATCATATATTCCAGCGTCAACCAGACCTGAGAGATACAGACACCTGCTGTGTTGGTCAGGAAATTTGAGCAACACTCTCAGAGACACATCCATTAAGTGGATGAAACTCGACTGTGTGGTCCCAGTCTTTCTATCTGAGTCCATAGCAAACTCAACTCTGGGTAGGAGCCAATCGGGGCAGAAAAATCCCATATGACTCTAATGGAAATTGAACCCATGACCTCCTAGCCATGAGTCTGTGATGCTAACCACTTCGCCATGGCAGCTGGTCTCAAATAATACTCTTCTCCTGCATCTCAATACATGAGAATATATATGATCTGACTATCTCTTTAATAACTAACAACCTAGATCAGCATACTATCAGTTAACATTCTGCTTCAAGGGCAGCATACTTACCACTTGAAGGGCTTCTGTGTTCTCTTTCAGTTTCATATGACACTGGTACAGGCGGTACTTCACCTCAACTTCTGGTAAAATCTCCTGCTTTAACACAGCACAAATCAATATGGCAAAACATTTTAACACAAAAGAAAAGCATACATAAAACACTCCATAAGGCAAAACATCTGAACACAAAAAGTGTACATCAAACATACCATCAGGCAAAACATTTTTACACACAAGTGAGTGAGTGGTGTGTGTGTGTGTGTGTGTGTGTGGTGTGTGTGTGTGTGTGTGTGTGTGTGTGTGTCCATGTGCATGAACACATGCAAAATCATGCAGACAGACAGACAGGTAGATTGATAGATATATAAATAGGAACATTTTTGAACATTTTTATACACAAATGTGTGTGTGAGTGTGTGTGTGTGCATGAACATGTGCACAGTTATACAGACAGACAGACAGGTAGATTGATAGATATATAAACTGATACACACACTCACATGTGTATGTCACACACACACACACACACACACCACACACACACACACACACACACACACACACACAGAGCAATTCATGCAATCAAAAGTCAACATTAGTACCACATGGAAGATGACAAGGGTGAAGAAAGGAATTTGAATCCTAAACATCTACCAAATATCTTATCATCTCTTGAAAGAACAAAGAACATCACTCTAAAATGCATCCCTTAACTGCAGCAAAGAGCTAGTCAGAGTTTGCACATGCACCGTGATTGCAATACAAACTGAAGATTTTGGATCATTTTTTTTTCATAGAATATTATTCCAAATACAGAAAGACCCCACCCACCCCTCTTTCTTTATTCCCTTTTACATAATGCAAAACTGTACCATCATTATTCCCCTGTTTAAAACATGATAAACATTGAAAATAAATTTGGATTTGATTATTGGCAGTATCGGAAATGAAATGAGGCAGGGAACAGTAAATGATAAACAGTAAACAAGTTGGGTATTTTTTGCTCCCATAAGAAAACCTAACAGAGTAACTTTTATTCAAGACTGGCACAGCCTTTTAAACTTGAATAAAGTCAGACAAATACATAGACGAACAATCTAATAGTGGGGGAAAAAACAAGCGCAGGCCAACAACTGAACTATCTTCATAGTAATGACTTGGCAAAGATTTGGACTTAAGGGGGGGGGGGGGGGGGGGGGGGGGGGATTTGAAGATGGAGAAACTGGGAACATGACTTGGCAAAGATTTGGACTTAAGGAAGGGAAATTTCATGTTCCCAGTTTCTCCATCTTCAAATCCCCCCCCCCCCCCCCCCCCCCCCCCCCCCCCCCCCCAGTCCAAATCTTTGCCAAGTCATTACTATGAAGATAGTTCAGTTGTTGGCCTGCGCTTGTTTTTTCCCCCACTATTAGATTGTTTGTCTATGTATTTGTCTGACTTCATTCAAGTTTAAAAGGCTGTGCCAGTCTTGAATAAAAGTTACTCTGTGTTAGGTTTTCTTATGGGAGCAAAAAATACCCAACTTGTTTACTGTTTATTGGCAGTATGACTACCAGCTGACCATGGCACTGCATTGACCTATTCCAGACTTAGTGACCTGCTTCACACACACAATATGACAGGAACTTACAGCCGCATTGCCACACTTCCCCTTTGCCTTGTTGATCGCCTTTCGCAGTAGCAATGACTTCTTGAACATTTTCTGCAAAATAAAGGTACAACTAGTCTCCTCTGTTCTCAGTTTAGAATAAGGATGATTATACCTACCCTGAATATATAATACATACACACCAACACAGAGACACCCATAAACACACACACACTGTCAAGGAAGTAAAACTTCTCATGGAGGGTTTTAAGCACTTAAATACAGTGATTTAGAGCGAGGCAGAGAAATGGATAATCGGCCAATTAGGACTGGGGCCTTCGGCTAGCGCAGATATTCAAGTTGTGTGGAGGAGGTTGAAGTCGATGGGTAATTATTAGCAGGTGCAAGTAATCATCGAAGGTGGGTAGGATTCCTGAATTTCAACCTTTCTTCAATTGTAAAGGGGAGACAAATCATCCAATCTAACCTTGGAGCATCGAGTGTGGTGCTCAAAGCTCTGTCAGCTAATGTTTGTTCAGTAAAGATAAACAGCTAACCCCGACAATTAAAGAGTAGGAGCCTTTTGCTTGTTCAGCTAGTATTGCTGTAAGGCACTGTGTTGATGCTACTGTCAGGTTGGTTTGAATGTATGTGGACAACGCAGTTATAGCTTTCTTGAAGATAGTCACTGTATGAAAGTGACCCCAGCAGTTGCTGGGAGTTTTCGATATCCATTTGGCCAGAAGTGGTTGTTTGTTAGGCTACTATGTAGGAAATGTGTGTAAATGCTGGTTGTGGAAGACAGGTAAGGCAAGGTAAGGTAAATGTTGCTTATAGCCCAGTCAACGCCAAAGGGCCATATCAGGGCCGTCACTGCGCTGACCTTACATAGATGAGAGGACACACGTACGCACACGTGCCTGATCAAAGAGAAAGACACATGGGATGGAGGGGGAGAGTGAAGTTGGTTTGCATGTATGTATGAACACACACACATGCACTTGCGCACGTGCACGTATGCTGGCGCTCGCATGCACACACACACACATCATGAAATCGGGCGTGTGCGCACGCGCACACACATGCACATGTGCGCACACACACACACACGCACACCACTGAAAAACACTGACTCTCTCTCTCATACACACACACATACACACACCAAACACACACTGACACGCACACACATTCACATACACACACGCACGCACGCGCGCGCACACACACATACCACTGATAAACACTGACACTTTCTCTCTCTCTCTGTCGCACACACACACACACACACACACACACACACACACACACACACACACACACACACACACACACGCGCGCGCGCGCGCGCGCGCAAACACACACACTTATAATGCGTGTGCTTTGTAGTGAAAAGGAAGGGATAGGGAGAGGGGTAGGGGCTGTGCATTCGCATGCTTGCACACACACAAGCATGCATACCCGCGCACGCATGCACATACACACGCACGCAAGCATGCAGCGACCAAAACCTATGTAATCTTCGTTGTCACTGCCTTTCTAACAGCTATGCTTTCAGTCCTTCAGCCACCACATGTTTATTTCTGGAAGTGACCCTCTTGCATTCCAGACATAACAAGATGGGGTCAGACTTGCAGTAGCCCGGTTCCAGCTATTGCCATGTAATCACAAAGCGGTACGCAAATCGTGAAATGTAACACTGTGCTGCACTAGCCCCAAGCTCAATATAAACGCGCCCAATGTCGCTTATAGCCCAGCTGAGAGCAAAGGACATATTGCTGTCACCGCGTTGAAGTCAACTCACAAGTCCTGTTAATTAAAAAAGACACACACATACACAACTCAAAACACCTTGTAAAAATGCACCAGAAATTTCGTTAAAATCATTTTTCCGTAAAATCTTAGATCAGATGAAAAATGTTGATCTCTTTCAGAAATTCAAAATTACATCCCGCAGGACATCTCTCACCAGGGTTTTCATGGAATCTGTTGTAAAGTGTTTGTGCCTCACATCATGCAGGTCCCGACATTCCAAAAGAACATGTTTCATTGTGAAAGGTACATGACAGGTCAATGGATGAGTGAAGGATGGATCAGTATGGGTCGGTGCTCTACAGGATGTTTAGTGTGTGTGTGTGTGTGTGTGTGTGTGTGTGTGTGTGTGTGTGTGTGTTGTGTGTGTGTGCGCTTGCATATGTATGCCTTCATGTAACTTACAGTTTTGTCTGTGCAACTGTTATAAATTGTCTTTTATTATTCCCATATGTGCACAAATTGTTTGACACCATTAAAATTTCACTTAAACATAAAAAAATATTAACAGATATTTTACATCCATTTAATGCATTTATCAATCTATGCTGGTATCAATTTTTGCGTTTCAAAACCTTGTTCCTGGACATACAAAAAATGATAATTTAAAACTTAAAGAAAATGAAATTACTGCCACAAACTTTTCATATAATTTTCTGAGCTAAAAAATTCAAAGTTTACTATTAAAAAAAAAAGAAGACAGCAAACAAACAAAAAAGAACTGCTTGCACAAACCACTGCTTTGCGATGTTCTCCTTGCTGGTAGAAAGCATTGCCATAATAGACAAGACACTGGTACTTCTGTGAAAGTGTCATCAACGGTTCACTTCCACTATCCGTCTCATTGCTCTCACACATTGATAGTGCCAGGGAAAACTGTAAGAAAATGGCTCAAACATCAAGAATATAAATTATCATAATACTTCAAATTTACGTAGGTATTCAATTTGTCCCAAATTTTTTTTAACAATAAAAGGCAAAGTTTTGTAATATTACAAAACACATAAACATTTTTTTCTGAACAGCCAGTATAGACAAACATAGACATGTGCATTCTTTCTCTTTCTTATAGAATATAATTATACTCTAAGAAATCAACTTTAACATCTCTGTCTCTCTCAGTCTCTTCCACTCTCCCCCTCTCACTCTCTTTGTCACAGACATGCACACTAACACCAATCACTAACGACAAAGAGGATTTAAATATCTTTTGTGATCCTGTTTACACTATTACGATCAGCATCAGTCCATTTTCAAAATCATAAAAGAGTCTGCTATATTCACTTTACCACATTCATTTTAAGAGAGGAAGTGGAAGACCATTGGACTAGAACTGAGGTGATGACAACCCTTAAGTTCCAGGGAGATGGGGGATGGGGAGTGGGGTGTGTCTTTGTTTTCTTTTTTCAAAGTTGGAGAAGGGAAGGGGAAGGGGAATGTGTCTGTTTTCTTTTTTCCAAGTTGTTTTTCCCCTCTTAACAGCCCTATTTTTGCTCAAGCACAGGAGAATGTGTAATGCTTCCCACTGTAAAGCATTTTGCCATCAATATTGTTTCACCTGTAAAACACTGGACCAGTTCTATCATTCAGTGTGACCTGATAGTGTCGTCATTTTTTGCTTCACACTAAGTCACAGCCAAAACAGTGTGTCTTCATCTATCATGGCCTGATATTCGCTGGTTCTCATTTAAGCTTCTTTTTCTATATTTGTTATGTTTTTCAATACATGGGTTATGGGTTGGGAGCCTAGAATATTCTTATTAATTAAAAACTAAACAACATTTTTCAGCTGCCATGGGACAGAGATTAGTGTTGTGGATTGTGGGCTGGAAAGTTATCTGTTCAATTCCCATCACAGCCAAGTACTCATGGGATTTTCTTTGCCCTAAATAGCTCCAACTCAAAGTTCAGTTTGCTATGGGCTAAAATGGAAACATTATGATTAGAACCACGCACTTGAGATTCATCAACTTAATATATGCGTGTAACAGAATGTTGCTCAAATTCCTTGACCAAAACTGGGGGTATCTGTATCTCATAGGCCTACCTGATGCCCAGATATCTTAAGAAAAAGAAGCATAGAGTACAGCCCTGTACTCTAACTGACATGTTCTTCATCGTCCTCATATTCTTCAATCAGGATGAAAAAAAAGTCTCCATTTCTGTGGCCCTTCACGCCCTGTTGTTGTGGTCACTTCAATTTTGATTTATTTCCTCTAAATGTCTATGCCCATGGTGAATTCATGTTGAGGTAATCAGGATCCGCTAGTTCACAGGGATTCTCGACAGATGGAGATGGTGAAGCCCTCCAGAGGAGGATGCTCACTGATATGCTTCATGAAAAGACTTCGCAATTATTGTCGCCAGCTGGAGGTTTAGCAGATGGTGTCCTGCATATGCTGGATCTGAGTAGGCATCACTGAATACCACAGAAGTGACTCAGTAGTAGTATGGTGTCTCTTTTAATGGATTACTGCCTGGCGATACTGACTGCACCCTGTGATTATTGTGCCAGAGCTGTGACAGGACAAACCAGGGAGTAACTATGAAGGGGAAGGGGGGAAGCTGGAATGAGCAACATGGACGTAATGCCAACAAAGATAGCAAAAACAACCACCACCACTGCCTGGATTAGCAGTTTAAGGACAACTAGATCTGACACACTGCATGATGTCTGGAAGTACTAATTTAGTAAACTTGGCTAAAACTAGTGAATGTCACAAATACTGTAGATGACTAATTGGACTTTAGAGTCATACAGCTGAAACACTAACTGGACTTAAGCATCACACAATTGAAACAATAACACCATTCAGTTCCTATCATTTCCTTAATGTTCTTTTGTGGGTTTTTTTTTAGTTTTTTTTTAGTTATATCCTTAATTAGGCACAAACAAGCAGGAAAATTATCTAAACATACCTATTGTGTAACTGAGCTTGCTGCTTAGTGTTTGATGTCACCAGAGTTCATGTAAATACAAATTCTGATTTTTTGGACATTATGGTGTAAAATTAATGTAATGATTCTAGTTTCTACCGATAAGACAGCCGAATTCCTTGGTACCTTTCACAAGCCACTGAGAACACATTTTGACACCTTTTCACTTCATAAATAAATAAAGATGTATTTTTTAGACTTTCATCAAAATCAAGAAACTTTAATGAGAACCAACTGGGGTCAGCATGTCACAACAATGGTGGCAACATATCTTTCATTTTCTTAACCTCATCACTATCAGTAAATATGTAATCACTGTATATATGACAATGGAATGAAAAAGGTTACTAATGCTATTTTCAGGTTCCTGAAAATTTTCTTAGCACAGCTGAGCTACACAAAGAAAACAATTCAAAAGGCTTATGTTTGAGTTTTTTTTAAACGTTATATCAGACAAATTATTAAAGTGCTCAGGATAGTGGCTGTGTACTTCTTCTCCCTTAACTCCGTGAGGAGTCACTGGGAGAACACAGTGAAGAAAAACCACCAGGTGTCTCCAGTCCTGTTGGTTATGTGCCCAAGCTTAGGCCTCTGCAGATGCAGATGTCTTCCCTGTCCATCCTCCGCTGTTGTCAGTCCCTCATTTTCTTTGTTTTCCTCTCACACACTCTCCTTCCACAGTTCATTGGAGGATGTACCAAGGCCTCCTGATTTTGTTATACATATGGCCATACCAACATTGTTTTCTTTTCTTAACTGATATCAGTAAACATTCATGAGGAGATTGTGTAAGTTATTCTAAAAACCGTAATTGACAAACACAAATGGCTCAAACAAAACTGATAGAACAATCACAGAAATTGGTAAAAGTGCTAAAAATTGACTGGTCTGCTTTTTCACTGCCAATATCAAGTCAAATGAAAATTAAATCAGTATGGTGGCTAATGTTTTTGTCGTTCTTTCATCATCTGATCCAGTAACCTAGCAGTAGCAGTGATCATTTGTAAACATGAACCCCGTCATATGGTCAGATGTGCTGCTTGATGGTTTGACACACCTGTTAACTGGTGATATCTATAACTATCTAATTGTTGCCAACATTTTTTGTAGTCTTTACATATGAGATCTGATGACACAACTTATAATGAACCTTCTAACTCCAAGCAAGTGCATGAGATCTTTGGTTTTAAGCAAATTTTCTGAGTGCAATCTTGAGTAAGCACTAAATTAATTTGAGTCCTACTAGCCCGGACACCCAGTCGACATTTGTTGGCCCCATTCATGTCGATGACCTGACACTTGCCCGTCTGCTAGGCAAGCCAATCAGATGTTCACATGATGCCCTCGCTGAATCAGTGAATGTATGACTTGGCTCATGGTACTCTTGCAAGGCAAGAGAAAATGCAACAAGGATGGGAATGGATGTGAGGAAGGGGAAAGGAAACCCTTGCAGAGCATATGACTGCCATAAATTTATAAGAGAGCTCCTTAAAGCTTTGTACTGCCACATATTCTTTACATGTATTCATCTTACACTGCAGTGGAAAAGGAGAAGTGGGTGTGTGTGTGTGTGTGTGTGTGTGTGTGTGTGTGTGTGTGTCTGTGTGTGTGTGTGTGTGTGTGTGTGTGTGTGTGTGTGTGTGTGTGTGTCCATGGGTGTGAGGAAAGAATTAGTCCTAGAAGTCCAATGTTTACATTTATCTGTGTTAAGATACAGATTCCACTGCTCAGACCATTTAATATGGTTGTCAATAACATTTTGTAGAATCGTACAGTTCTTTTTCTCCAGTATAATGACAGTATGATACACTCATGTGTTTCTTTATATCTCATCCAGCAGTCATAATGGAATAAACTGATCCAAAGATGTATCATTCTATGGACAATAGGTTGCGACTCTTCCCAACTTTCATGTCTAAATATAACTTGTAACAAACAAATGGAGTTAACAGTTTTTACTGCTGCTAGTTCTATGTCTGCATCAGTTCATGAATGGATGTTGACTCTTGACAATAGCTTTCCAGTAGCTAAAGCAACACGCTTAATACTGTGCCTAGACATAGGTATGCGGCTATGGTATTCAAGGTAAATTGCTAAATTAAAAATTTTTTGAGAGGCAAGTCTCAGTATGTTTCTCTAGATGGAAAACCCTCCCTCCAAGTCAACACGTGCTCTACCTTAGGACAGAGTGATGGGACCTATTTTATTCATTTGTTATGATTTACCTGAACAAGTTGACTGTGGCATCAAGATTTTTATAGATGTTACTAAGGCCTTTTCTGCTGTTGATGCATGAGATAAACATGGTAAGTTGCCGTTGAGTGTACATAGATTCAGCACTGAAAACGTGACATGTTACATCTTGGTAAAAATAATCCTTCATATATTACGTTTAAGAAAGTGATGAATAAGCTGGACACCACTAGTGATGAGAATGACTTTGGTGTAATAATGGACTCACAATCGAAATCTGAAGATATTATCAGATATAGCTTTGGTTTGTTTAATATCATGTGGAAAATGGAAATCCAGAATGGTGTTCTTTCTTGTAAAAGCACCTCAGTGTAATTGGAGTTCACTGTGAATTTGCAAAAAAAAAAAGAATAATTGTAGCAAGTGTTTGAGTCATGCGGTAAGACTGGCACTGCTTCAGCTTCCAAGTATGGAGCATAGGAGGACATGAGGATCTTTGATTTAAGTATACTATACAAAATTATGCATAATTATGATTCTTGCACTATATGCTTTTTTTCACTGTTTCTGATCTTGATAAAGTACTTGTGGTCATAATTTCAACATTAACAAAATACTCACTCATGTCCATTTCAAATGTCTTTTGAATTATTCCAAAAGTGAACGTGTTGTTCACTTGTGAAATAATCTGAGTTTTGAAACTGTCAATGCTCCTTCAGTCAGCTTAAAAAAATAAACAGCAACTATGTATTCTACAGCCTTTGAGAATACAAATAATTTGCAGTTTTTCCTAAGTATCCACGGGCCAAAGTATAAAATGTGAAATGTTCTCTAAAACATATTGTTATCTCGTAAGTTGAAGAGGAAACAAATTATTACCTCGTAAGTTCATGAAGGAAACTGCTTTATTACTAGTCTGTTCTGTCTCCTAGCGCAACCAGTTTAACTAGGCTATCACCATCATTATGAGCAACCCAGTATGAAGTATAGCCATTGGTTTTATTTCAACTAAATTTCTGTGACAGCATCACAATAGATACATACCAAATGAATCAGGTCTTCATACAACTCAGCCTGATAAAGCTGCCGAACATGCTCGTACAATGTCATTTTGATAAACACAGGAAACACCACAATCCCAAAATCCTTCTAACGAGAAAATGGCTCGCTCGGTCACTTATGTTACAGTTTGTCCAGTTTCACTTTTTTCCCCCCCAATTGTTTTTTCTTTTCTTTTCTTTTTCTATTTTTTTTCCGCTTTGAAGCCCATTACCAATCACGCTGATATTCTACTTCCGGAACGTCTCCCCCCCCCCCCCCCCTGTTTTTCGGTTCTACAATTTGATTTGTCCTTTGAAAGTAAGTTATTTCTACACCAATCATATTAGAAAATCTCAATTCAGTTCTGACGGAAGTTGGGGCAACCTCTACGGACAGCGATACACGCTTGTTGGAGTTCCTGTGTTGTCGCGGTACCAAGGTAGGCTAGTTCACTTTGACTGCACCCAAGACCGATTGTCAACTGGCTATCATACCATGGCACATGTTTTGAAAACAGCCCTTTGCCTACTGGTTCAGATCTGATCTTCTTCTTCCTAAAAGACTGGTTCACTCAAAAACGAGTAGGTCACCAGCGCGCATGTTAAAAAGTAAAATAAAATAAAGTGCGACTCATCCTGTTGGCCCTTGGAGCAAGATTTGGCAACAAGGGGTCGCACATGATATTCCAAGAGTTAAAAGCAATGGCCAGATTCAGGCCCAGGTAAACATAAAATATCTGGGGAAGTTAAAATAGAAAATGGAAATGAAATGAGGCAGGGAACAGTAAACAATAAACAGTAAACAAGTGGGGTAACTTTTGCTCCCATAAGAAAACCTAACACAGAGTAACTTTTATTCAAGACTGGCACAGCCTTTTAGAAAAGTCGTCAATATGCAGATCTCAAAACGAGGCAATATTTTTATGGCAATATTGATGGGAAAAGTTTTAGATTGGATTGAAGACTTCTTGAGAGATAGAGTTCAGAATGTTAGAGTTGGCTCTTCTGTTTCTGGTAATGCTAATGTCATTTGTGGAATTCCCCAATGCAGCATACTGGGATCTATATTATTTACTATATTTATAAATGACTTACCAGACGGGTTAAAAAGCACATGCAAGATCTTTGCTGATGATACTAAGTTGTACAGTTCACCATCCAAACACCTTACAATGCAAAACGACATTGAGCTACTCATTAATTGGTCGAACTCATGGAATTTGTACTTCAACGCATCCAGATGCAAAGTATTACATATCGGCAAAAGAAACCCTAAATTAAATTACAGTATGAAAGTTGGGGATGAAGAAGTTCAAATAATGTGCTGTGAAGAGGAAAAAGACTTGGGAGTAATATTTGATGAAGACTTACTTTTTGACAGACACATTGCACAGACTGTCAAGAAAGCCATGCAGATGATTGGTATTATTAAGAGAACTTTTACATACTTGGACAAAGATACCTTTCTTAGACTATATAAGGCAATGGTGAGATCGATTCTTGAATATGGCAATGTGATATGGTCTCCAAGATTAAAAAGGCAGTCAATAGAAATAGAAAAGGTGCAGAGAAGAGCAACTAAGCTAATACCGGACATTTCTGATTATTCATTTGAAGATAGATTAAGGTACCTAAGGTTGCCATCCCTCAAAGCCAGAAGGATAAGAGGAGATCTGATCCAAACTTTTAAAATTTTCAATAATCTAAATGATATTGATCAAGCATGTTTTTTTTAACCTGCACTAACCAACATAACCCGTAACAGTTGTGACAAAGTACAAATACAGCAATTTAATACTAATATAAGGAAACATTCCTTCAGCCAGAGGATAGCACCAATTTGGAATAAACTAACTCCGAACATCAAACATGCACCAAATACTAACTCTTTTAAAAAGTCTTATCGATAAGCATAAAATAATTACTGAAATCGTGTTCGACTTCGATGGTTGAAAATAAAAACTGGGCTCGCTGTGGACCTGACAAATGAAAGAGCACACAAAGAAGGGGCATATAAAGCCGCGAGGCTATGATGAAATAATCATCGCCCCTGAACCTGAACCTGAACCTGAAAAGTACACTAAGAAGGGGCATTTAAAGCCGCGAGGCTATGATTAAATAAATCTTCGCCCCTAAACCTGAACCTGAACCTGAAGACTGTCGTATCAATTTGATTTTTAAATGAGACTGCATTTGTGGCAATCTTGATGGCACCCGGCAGTGAGTTCCACAGCCGTACAGAACTAGGATAAAATGAATGTAAGTGGCTGTCAATATTTGATGCAAGTATGGCATAACATTGACCGTCACTCCGGTGCTACTTTTATTCAGTACTAGTTGTTCCATTGGGATAACAATTAGTTTAGCTCTGCCTTTGAAGAAGATATTAAGTTTGATAAAAGCTCTTCTCTCTTCTAAGGGTTTCCATTCTAATTTCCTCATGTTCTTCCTAGTATTCCCCTTCTCTCTGATGTGGTTCCCTGTAACGAACCGTGCTGCTCTCTTCTGAATCTTTTCGAGGTTATCAATGTCCTTTAGATGGTAAGGATCCCAGACTGAGCAACCATATTCCAGTACTGGTCTAACCAGTGTTTTGTAGCAGTCGTCTTTAACCTTTTTGGGGCAGTCGTTGATATTCCTGTATAAGAAAGCTAAGATGTTACTTGGTTTCTTACATACTAAATTGTAATGTTCTTTCCATTTGAGACGACTATCTATAATCACGCCTAAATATTTTGCAGCATTGGTTTCTTTAAGAATAGTATTATGAATAGAATATTCTGATCTAGTTGGTGAGCGTTTATTACATATACGCAACACTTGGCACTTCTGGGGATGAAATTCCATTTTCCAAGTTCTTTCCCACTCTTGTAAACCGTTTAGGTCATGTGACTTCTCATATCTGACTTTATTTCGCCGTCAATTATTAGGCACAAAGTCAGTGCCCATCAGTGAATCATTGAGAAATCGATATATATATATATATATATTTGCTGAGTACAATCACAATGCGGCTTGAAGTGGAATGTAATAGCAGAGAATCTGGGTAAACAGGGAGCTATGGGAAATGTTAAACCAATTTCTGAATGTCCTTTGAAACCATCTGTAACTTAGTGAAATACTTCATTTGTTGGAAAACTGTATACATAACAGAAATTTCACAAAGAAGTCACACAATTTGCCTTCGTGCCCAAGATACATAGCACAAAAATTCAATAAGCTTAGGTTAAACACATGGAACACAAAATTCTCTCCTGATATTAGGTGTATACATGAGGGAAAAATTTCTGTCCATTATAAATAACTAGACTGCTCAATTTTAACAGGGCGATACAAATTAAAAGGTGTGAATACTGCACACTTTAAAAGCATTGACCACATTTTATATGACCCATGTATTACAGACATCGCACACATTATTGCCCAGTCAGAGCTGGGCAGATTGTTCTGAATTTGTTTATTTATTTATTTTTTTTTTTAGTATTTTCAGAAGTATTTTTAGTGGAGTGTCTAGATTCTAACGTGAGGTGAGAGAAAATGACTAGAGACAGTAGGTCTGACATTCACTGTGATCTCTGTTGACTTCTGATGTTGTCGAATGAAGATGAACAGACATTGAAATAACCACTGAACTTAGTGAATCACAAGAATCCAATCATTGAAAAAGCTCAAATATAGTCAAAATGATTAATGAATTGAGTGTTTAGCAGTGTAGATATAGACTGAAGTGATTTGCTGGTGAACAAATATGACTAGTACAGTAGTAGGGGTGTAAGATGTGGTCCTCCTCGGATGGACTAATAAAATCAGAGTGATTTCTTGTTCAAATTCACATCTCTCTTAGAAGTGGTGGAACTGGAAGGAGCAACTTTCCAGTGAGACCATTCCAATCTTTTATGTCATGAAAGGGATGTCATGGTCAAATAGTATGAATATGTAAGTGTGAGCAGAGTGTGTATGTGTTTGTGTGTATGGAGTGATTTGACAGTATGGGCTCACATCAACTATTTCATTTTCAAATGTCTAAGTACTAAAATTAGTTTATAATTCTTTTTTTTAAGTTTTCTTTTGTTTTCAAAGACAATGATCAGTTAAGTACTATTTACTTTGTACGCAATTCAGTTGCATATGGGATAACCCTTGCATTTCAGAAAAACAAAAGGTGTGTAACAGTGAAAGCTGCCAGTGCCAGATGACAGCAAGAAAAACTGTAGTACAGGAACAAATTATGAACAGCTGGTGAGAAAATTACTGATAACAAAAAGGAAATGATGTATTTAGCTGTTTAAAGACAAAGGCATACCCCATATGGTCTTATGAAATAAGCACTTTGTTCACTACATTTTCAGTTTATATAATATATGATGGAAGTACAGTTTAACAGAAACAAGCATTAATATACACAGTTGATAACAACTTATTCAACTGTTTCAAAACGACTACATTAGAAGAGAAAATTATATTAACTATTATGGTTTTCAGAGAGACAGTTTTCTGCGATTAATACAAAAAAATGAGGAGATCTGGACAAGATTGTATTGACAATGATAAATCTCACTCTGATCACTCCGCTCATTACTGATAACATGGAATTAAAGTTATGTCCCTTTTGTTCATAATAATTTTAGTTCAATTGTTTAAAAGTACTATACAGTGATACAGAGAGAATTATTCATGGTTTGTCTAAAAGCTGAATAACAGAATCTGACTGTACATCTGCACAGCAGAATTCTGTATTCATCCATCTGTCATCAATATCTGATTTTCCACCTTCAGTAAAGGTCAACTTCATAAACCCATATCTACTTAGTGAGAATTTTACACTGACCTCTCATTATCATTGTTTTGTAATGATTGATGATTAGACCACTATTACTAATAGCAACTACTACAAGTAATACTCACGTAGTACTGACATGTGACAGTAACTAAACTATTTCAGTTGAAGACCTCAGTGAAAAATAACTGCATCGTATGTATAACCAATATGATTGGAATATTTCCATTGTATGAAAAAAAATGTAAGTAAAAAAAAAAGCATTTTAACAAACACCTAAGCTTTCTTTTTATTTAATAATGATAATGAGGACAGTTTCTGTAGCGCCCATCCTAACAACATAGGCTACAGGGCGCTTTACATGTTTTAACAATTTGAAATCTAAAAATATACACAGGACCCCCCACCCCTCCCACACACACACACACACACACACACACACACAAACACACACGCATGCACACTCACACACGCATGCACACACACACACATGCATGCATGCACGCACCTACACATGCACGCACGCACGTGCGCACACACACTCACACACACTTCTGCGTTTATGAATCATAAACATATGCACACACACACACACACACACACACACACACACACACACACTTCTGCATTTACGAATCATAAACATATGCACACACACATGCACGCACAGAAGTATATGGCACACAGCATGCACACGCACTTACACTCACACGCACACACACACACACGCGCGCGCGCACACACACACACACACACACACACACACACACACACTGGGACATAATGTTGCATATATAAACACACTATATAACACGGTGAACAGCTCATTCCTACATGAGCAAAGTGTGCAACTAAGTGACATACATACATGTAGTAATTTAGTAATATTTCAGGTGGTATTCTTCTATAATTTAGAAGCTATTGTAGAATTTAGGAAAATGACTTCAAAAATTTGAGCTGATAAATTTGATGAAGTAAACTGGAAGTGCTTTAGTTTTTCCATCCTGGATTTTAATATTGTTTTCAAGATTTTAACCAGTCATGGTTTTCTACTCCAGTTAATGCCTAGTAACCTAATTTTACGCCCAGTGACTACTGGCCTGAGCTGAAGTTGTTGGCTTTTAAGTTAACTTTAGTAGTTTTAGTTCAAGTACATATAATTTAAGATTGGTGACATTGTTATGCAAAATTATCAGTTTTACGCTGGGGAACATCATTGAAGCTAACTAATAGCTCAAAGTTGAAAGTAAAGAGCATCATCTTGATTGTTGCTTCAGATGGTCACTTCATGCCATCTTGGGTTCATTACTTTGTTGGAGAAAATACGGCCCAGCAAAGTTTAGTACATAGAAATGTTTATAGGTTATTGTCGAATGTTGTGTTTATGGATAAGTTTGGAAACTGAGGCAGGGAAAAGATGACAATTGGAGGGGAGTCACTCTGCAGCTGGAGGGGAGTCACTCTGCTATCAATTGCTGGGATAGTTTACTGCTAAGTCACACTTAGCAGACTATGTGACATTGATGACAATGAACTGCATGAAAAACAGGCAGGGTTTTGCCCTAATCTTTCCTGTAGAGCAGATCTTTAGCCCCCGTGGCCCAAACAGATTATAGAAAAAAATGGAGAATACCAGATCCACTGGTTGTCAGCTACATAAGCTGATTTGGATTTTACTGAGGACAAAGTTGCCCTGGCAAGCAACACCTGGGACCTCCAGCATCTAGTGCGTTGCAGGAAACAGCAGCCTTGTCGTCAGTGCCAAAAAGTCCAAGAACATGAGGAACACCAGCCTCCATTCCAACAGATGTCTCCATTGATCAGATGAAAGTTGATGAGGCAGAAAACTTCACCTATTTAGGCAGTTCCATCAACAACTCGAGCGACTTTCATTATGAACTGAAGTTTCATGTCAGGAAGGCGTCTGCAGCTTTCAATCAATTGAACAAAATATGGAGAAATAAGAAATTCCCCCTTAAAATCAAACTGCTATTCTACAACACAAAATGTTCTGTTCACATTGCTGTACAGGTGCAAAACCTGGCAGCTTAAAACACCCAGAAGAGAAAACTAGACACATTTGACACCAGGTGCCACAGAAAAAAAAAAAGGGCATCAAATGGAATAGCTTTGTGTCAAACGAAGAGATAAGAGGCAGATGCCAATAATCCCGAACCAAACACTGATAATTTCTTACATCAAAGTTGATAATTTTGAATTATCTATACCTGAATTAAAACTACTAAAGTTAATTTCAATCTTACCACAGACGACTTCTTCAGCTCTGGCGGGTGGTCACTAAGAGGAGTGTTACGTTACTAGGTAATGATTAGTATACTAAGATCGCATAAAATCTTGAAAACAACTTAAAAGTCCCTGATTAAAAATAATAAAAGCACTTCCAGTTTACTTCATCAAGCTTGGCTTCTCTAATTTTCAAAATTCAGCATTTGTTTAAATTCTAAATTGAATAAGAAGCAAGCTTAGATTGTTTTTGTTAAAATACAGTTTCATGAACTTTCATTTCTATTTGATAATGGTAACAGGCCAACCATTTGAGCAAAGTTAAGAAGTTGAACTTTTTACACAAATGCAAGTCATCAAAAAAATTTTCAGTCAAGAATGGCTCAGGTATAGGTTAGTTTAGACTTATGCACATAAAAATGCATACACTCCAAATGACAGACAGAATTAAAAATAGGATCAAACATGAAATGATGTATGAATTATAGGCAGACAGACACAAGTGCTACTTTGTCCACAAAATTTTACTTTTGTATACAAGAATTTAACATACAAAGTCAGTGAAATTCAGTCTGGCCTTTCTTGGTCGGGCCTGTGCTTACTTTATGTCATTGTAAAGAGAAGGAATGTCTCACTGGACATACAACGGATCTGTAATGCCTGTTGTTAATGTATATAAATACCTTGGTATCTACTTCTCCATGCATTTGAGTTTTGCCTTTGCTTGCAAGGATTTAGCAAGTAGAGCAAAAACTGCATTATTGTGCATTGTGAAAAAAATTAATAGTGCTAAATAACGATTACCTTACTCTGGTTTAGAAATTGCTGGGGAAGAAATTTTGACATGATGAAAACGTTTTCATTGAACAGCCATTTTGCACCTAATTAGAGAAGGTAAGTGCTTTCTTGTTCATTGTTTTCATTGTCCTAAATATTGTTTGTTTTTTGCAATAGGCCGGCGGAGTTGCGTTCACAGCGTTTGGGTAGGAAGGGGCAAGCTGCACATGTTCCAAAAAAAAAGAAAAAAAAAAAAGAAAAGATAATCAGAAAGACAAAGGGAAAGCTTCGCGTAAACTTACATGGTTTTCTCCTTCGCCCCAACCCCCCCCCCCCCCCCCCCCCCCCTGTTCGCCATCTTTGCGGCATGAGTCCAGCTTGCCCCCTACTTCGCAAACGCTTATTGAGACAAACAAGGGAGAGGGTGGCCGGCGATATGACTCAGCACTTGGCCACCCTCTCTCCTCTCTCTGTCTTGTGGAGTCACGCGGCCAGCAGTACCTGGGTATTTTCCCGCATGCTGACTTGGTGACCGGCACGAGTGACGGGTTCGCATCGGAATCAGCTCACGTCACTCGCCTTGATGAGACTCAGTCTATCCGCTATCCCACCACTGATAGCACTCAGTCTCATGGCGCTCCCGTCTACAGTACATTGGTGCAGCCACCACTAGTGTACGCGGAGCGCCCTTTTGCCAGTGGCAGGGTGGAGCCCTTTCCCTGGCAGGACCAAACTGGGCAAAACCCTGGGTCTGGCGCGCAGATCCCGACACCTCCGGACCTGCGTGAGCTGGATCCACGCCGATCGATTCGCCCCAATCGACTGGTGAACTATCCCCAAGGGGCACAGGACATTGGGGATCGGATTTATTCTGTTCCCCACTTGGGTAGCGTCCACGGTCCTGTTCCTCCGGGGGGAGGAATGACCTGCAGGACATCGGGTAACCTACCTGGTCCGTCATGGCACAATCCGGATACTGGTGCGGGCGATCTTCGATCCCCCCACCACTCCGGTGACCGACATGAAGGGGGTTCAGCTGGCGCTCACTCCACCGCTCCCCCTAGGCAACCATGGGATTACTCTCTCTCGACCATGGTTCCCGCATGGACCGCACTCAGGATGTGCATGCGGCGGTGCACTCTCTCGGGAGGGGGGGGGGGGTGCGACAAGCCCACCGGTTCCTCAACCCCCCCCCCCCGGTGCTTCAGGTTACCTGGGCCCCCATTGAAATTCCGCCCCCGGGCCGCCACAGCCCACTTTCTTACATGGGGACCGGTGCTCTATGTCCCTCTGAGGGACCAGTGGCTTGATGTGGACACTCATTGACTTTCCAGTCGTCTGTGGCATCCAGCTTCCTCTCGCTGGATCGACCTTGGTCCGCCTCCCTCTCAGGTGCTGTCCGATCGGCACGACGGACATTCCCCTTGTTTGTCTGTCGCCGATCATGGAGCTACCAAAGACCTGCCCTCGCCTCTCCCATCTACCTCTCGGCTAGGGCGGAACTCCTACGCACCCCAGTCGTTGCCTCCTCCGTTGAACCACCTCAACCTCAACAGGATGACTATCTCCCACTTTTGAGGACGGTGTTGAAGAGGAGTACTTCTCACCTTCTAGCGACTTCGCAGCCATTGAACAATGGCGCCCCAGTCCCTTCTCGAGGGAGACCCTCCCTTCGGACAACATCTTCTCGGTGTCACGCTTTGCTCCGGCCACCCCGCCCAAGCGTACACCCCCCAAACTTGTCACCCTCAAAATTCTCTCTTCCATATGGGAGCGTCCAGCAACTTTCTCCCGGGGTGCGCAGGTCATCCCTCCTCCTGGGAAGGAGTCACTTTCGGCTCCGAGGGCAGCCCCTGTGGGCACTTTCCTCAGGGCCCCTCGGCAGCCCCGCAATCCCTCCCTCTTTGATAAGGACAACCCTGCGGCCAGGGAACTGGCTGTTTCCCCATCTACCACTGGTTGTTCCCAAACTTGGCCCCTCCCTCTGCTGCATCTTTTTCGCATAAAACGCTGGCAGAATGGGATCACATCGCCAGATTCAGCATGCAACATGTTATGGCGAGTCACGTCTTCTTTCACCTGCTCACGCAACGTGCTGCTGAAATTTGGCCTGAGGAGGACGACTCGGCCTCTGTGTCGTCTGATGCACCTGCCTCCGACACACAACATGAGACTGAGATACGGTTCTTTTGGGACCCGATGATGCAGATCTTGGTGAACAGGATATCTCATCATCTTTCGGCTGCAGCAGACAGCACAGCCAAAAGCCATTACAACTGTGTGCTTGCATACAGAGATGCTTTCCTTCAGAAAGCTAACTCTCCCCCGAGCAAAGCGGCCCTCTGGTGTATTCCGGGACAACACCAGTCACTCTTTGACGATTACGCTGCTGCATTTATCACACACACTGCTGAACAAAATAGGAGGCAGCTTCCTATGCGGCCGGTCTGACGCGCCCAGTCTATTCCGAACCCCCAGCTCCTTTAAACGCCCCCCCCCCCCCCCCCCTCAGCCCCACTCTCCAGAGTCCTACCACCTAAACAGAAGCCTGCCTCCACTGGCACCGCTCGCCCTGTGCAGCACACATGCACCCTCGCTCAACCAAACAAGAATTTACGCACGCAATACTCATTTTCGGTTTGGCCGTCAGAAACTGCCCCCACGGAAATTACAGGAGGTCCTTCCGCCGCGCCCCCCCCCCCCACCCCCCCACCCCCCTTGCCTGGCCACGGGGGACCTTATAGAGGGTGAACGCAGACCGCTACCATCGCCCACAATGCAGAACGACACGGGACATCGTAGAACCCTCTTGTCATCTCCGGTCCGGGGCCTCTCCTCCTTTGGTCCTTCGCCTCCTCTGGCTGGCAGTCTCCGGACATGCCCACCAGTGGAGATGGATGGGTCCCAACCCATGGATAGTAGCAGTCCTAGAGGAGGGGTACTGTCTACCCTGGGCCTCCGAACACCCTTCCCTCATGCGCTCCCCCCCCCCCCCCCTCCCGACACAGCCTCCTCCCGCTCAAGCGGAGGCACTCCAGGAGGAAGTATCAGATCTTCTCCTCAAAGGGGCCATCACGGAATTAACCAACCCCACTCCGGGGTTCTACTCTAACCTATTCGTCATTCCCAAGACATCAGGGGGGTGGAGGCCCATACTCAACCTCTCACCCCTCAACAAGTACCTCCAGACGGCAAAGTTCTAGATGGACACTCAGTCCCAGATCAGAGACTCCATCCTGGCACTTTCACAGGCTCTGTGCCAGGCCCACACCACCCAACTCTACTTCTCTGTTCCAAACTAGGGTTTGTCACCAACACGAACAAATGCGAACTCACCCCCAGTCAACACTTCTCCTTTCTGGGCATGAGTTTCCATTCCCACACCATGATGGTCGCCCCCTCCAATGAGAGGTCCACACCCATTGCGGACCTCTTCTCTCACCTACGCCTATCCACCCACTCCTCGGCCAGAACCCTGACTTCTCTCTTGGGGATGATGGAGTCCTTGGCCACCATCATTCCCCAGGGCAGGGTCCTCAAACGGCAACTCCAACGGGAGTTCCGATCGCGGTGGTTCCAGACTTCCGGACGCCGGGACCAGTTCATCCCCTTGGGTCCATGGTTCCACTGGGCCATGGACGAGTGCCTGGATTCCTTGGCATGGACCTCCGGAGTTCCCATCTCCCGTCCCACCCAGCCACTGGAACTCTACACGGACGCATCGAACATGGGCTGGGGTGCCCACATGGACCACCTTCACGCCTCCGGATTGTGGGACTCCTGGATGGCTCAAATGCACATCAACATCTTGGAACTGGAGGCACTCAGACTTGCTCTCCTCCAATTCCAACTCCCCATCACACACCGACACGTTCTCCCTCTGCGCGAGTCACATAGCGGGAGCTCACAACGTTCTGGTGGACCCTCTCAGTCGGTCCAAATCCGTTCTACACACAGAATGGATCCTCAACAGCCACTCCCTGTGCACTGTGTGGACCCATTGGGTCACCCCAATGATCGATCTCTTTGTCACCCGGTTCACCACCGTCTCCCGTTCTATGTCTCACCAGTTCCTGACCCTCGAGTGCACGCGATCGACGCTCTCCCCCTACCCTGGACAGGTCTCATTGCCTACGCCTTCCCTTCATTCCCTATCCTTCTCAGAGTGATCAGGAAAGCAGGACTGGAGAGACCCAGACTCATTCTGATCACCCCGTGGTGGCCAACTTAGTAGTGGTTTCCAGACCTCAGGTCTCTGCACATGTTCCCCGTCCCCTCTGGCTCCGCACTGGGACATACACCGACAACCACGCTCGGGTTGCACCCACTCAAACCCACAGATGCTCCCCCTACACGCATGGTTCCTGTACATAACCAACTGCAAACATCTGCCCCTGCCTCCCAAACAGACAGATCCCAGTCCGTCCTAGACAGGCTCTCTGTTGGAGGCACCTCGCAGGACCTTCGGGACTTAGCGACGGCCTCTCGCAGATCCAGTACAGAGTCCCTCTACGACTACCATTGGGTGAGATGGGTCTTCTGGTGCTCAGATAACTCTGTCCCGCATAACACGCATCAATATTCAATTGGGCAATTTCCTATCACACCTTTTCCTCGGTCAAAACCTGTCGGCTAGCTCTATCCGCGGCTACAGGTCTGCTATCTGTACCACCATTCGTCACCTGGGGTCCCTCCTTTGCCAGTGACTTCCTGCTCAGAGAGATCTCTAGGGGCGCTGCCTTACCCGAGGTCCAGTCCCCTAGACGCGTCCCACCATGACTTGTGCCCTTCCAGGTGCCTAGATACTACTGGAACGAATGCGACCTAGGCACTTGTTCCAGAGGCGTCTCCTCATGTCCATCAATCCTAACAACTACAAGACATCTCCGCGAGCACCATCTCCTGGTGGCTCTCAAACTCGGTTTAGACCGCATACGCACAAGCACATAAAGACTTGCTGGTCTTATCTCCTCGGGCACATGAGGTTTGAGCGCTTGCCACTTCCACAGCATTCCAACACTCAGTACCCCTACGCCACCTTTCTGGAGGCAGCCTACTGGCGTTTGGAGAATCCCGTCATAAAGTTCTACTTGAGGGAGAAGAAAATGGTGGAAGAGTGCACTCACCAGGGTTTGAGTATGGTGATCGGGGGGACAGGAAGGAAACCAAGCAAGCTTTCTGCTCATAGAGCTGTCATCAGGCTTAGAGTTAGTGGGTGACAGAGACAGATCTTATATGGGGACTGACAATAAAAAGAAGAAGGAATGAACAGAGCTCAGAGACAAAAGGAAGTTAAGTGGGGTTAAGCAGTGAGTAGGAATCATGAACAAATTAAAGTGGAAAGCAAGAAGGCCTGTTCAAAAAAAAAAAAAGGGGGGGGGGGGGAGGGGTTAGTAGAGAAGGGGAAAGGGGCGCCTGAAGCTCAGCTGCTGTCACTCTCTGGTGTTCAGGCCGGCAGGGGCGAGGGTCCCCAGTCGTGCAATGATGGATGACTCCATAAAGAGGCGATAGAGTCCACTGGACCGGTTTTGTCAGACAGCAGCCACTCTCGCATGTGTGAAGTTGTGGTAGGGGCTGTTGAAGTGAGAGCTCACGGGATCTTCATACCCCAGCCGCATTGAGCGAAGGTGCTCAGAGAAATGCTCAGAGAAATGCTCATTCAGGCTGCGGTATGTCTCCCCAGTGTATTTCTTTGAACACAAGGTGCAAGTAATGATGTACACCAGGTCTGCAGATTGACAGTTGAAGCTTGCTAGGACCCTGAACTGGCCAGATGGACCAGCAACTGTGGTGCAGCTGTCAATGAATGGACATGTTTTGCACTCGTTGCGAGTGCATGGGTGTGTGCCCAGGGGTTGTGCTCTCGCCTTGCAGACAGAGGCATGCACTAGATGGTCCCTCAAATTTGTGTCTCTCTTGAAGGCTATCAAGGGTGGTTTTGGGAAGGTTTCTTTCAGTTTGGGGTCAAGTTGGAGGAGGTGGAAGTTGTTGAGAAGGATGTTGCGGACAGGGAGGTTGTGAGGGTGAAAAGTGAGCACAGCCACTGTACGGTCTGCTTGATCGTCTGAACGATTAGCAGAAGTCAACGTCTGACTGCGAGGAATGGCAATGGCATGCTCCAAGGCAGTCTGGACCAATTGCTGAGGGTACTGGCGTGTCAGGAAGAAGGACTTCATCCATTCAGCCTGGTGCTGGAAGTCAGCGTCACTGCCTGCGAAGTCGAAGAAACTGGGAGAAGGGAATGCTATCCTTGCATTTTCAAGGGTGCTGGAGGTATACAAAAGGTATGAGTGAGAGTCGGTGTCCTTGTAGTAAATGCTGGTAGAAAGGCTGTTGGAGTCAGAAAGGATAGTGATCTGAATGTCGAGAAAAGAGACTGAAGAATCTGAAATGCAGTGGGTGTATTTCAGAGCCGGATGGAAGCTGGACATGAAGTCCACGAACTGATTGAGGGAATCTTTGGAACAGGAGGCCAGTCCGAGACAGTCGTCAATGAACCGCCTGTAAAAATTGGGTTTCTCACCTGTATACTGGCTCAAGGCTTGTTCTTCCACATAGCCCACAAACAGACATGCAAAGCTAGGACCCATTTTGGTCCCCATGGCCACTCGGCTCTCCACATAGCCCACAAACAGACATGCAAAACTAGGACCCATTTTGGTCCCCATGGCCTCTCGGCTCTGCTGCAGAAAGTGGTCCCCATCAAAGGCGAACGAGTTCAGGGTGAGGACCAGTTCAGTGAGGCGCAGGATGATGGGGATGTGGAGGTTCAGGGCACTCCTTTGGAGGAAATGGCGTACTGACTGTAGGCCGTCATTGTGGGGGATGTTAGTATACAGAGAGACAATGTCCATGGTGAACACATGCCTCTCTGTACAGCCGTTTAGAAAGGAGAAGTCCTCTAGGAGATTGAGGGCGTGCGTGGTGTCCTTCACATAAGTGGGCAGTGCTGACACAAGTGGCTGAAACACACTGTCCAGAAAGTCAGAGATGAGTGCTGTGGGGCAGGAGCAGGCAGACACAATAGGGCGTCCTGGTGTGTTAGCCTTGTGGATTTGAGGCAGGAGGTAAACCAGGGGCTCTCTGGGTTCTTGGACCACAGCAAATTGAGCCTCACATGGAAGATGACCTTCGTTGATAGAGGCCTTGATTGTTTTTCTAACCAAGGCGTTGTCCGGCTTGGTTGTACATCTGGGGACTGGGCTGTAGAAGGCAGTGTTGGACAGCTGTGACCTGGCTTGCTGGATGTACAAGTCTCTCCGCCACACCACAACTGCTCCACCTTTATCCGCAGGCTTGATCACAATGTCTGTCTGGTCCTTCAGTTCCTGTAGGGCTGTCTGTTCTGCTGGGCTGAGGTTGGAATGGCGAAGGGGCTTAGGTTTTAACTGGCAGATCTGGTTGGTGCAGACGTCAATATAGTAGTCTAGAGAGGGAAAGGCACCAGGTTTGGGAATCCAATGGCTGGGAGGTTTGTGAAAAAGGGAAGCAATGTCACTAACATCTTGGGATGGGGAGTCACAGACAGAGGCATTTTCAAAATGGGCTGCCAGACGCAGTCGCCGAAAAAAAGCTTGCAGAGGAACAGTGTGCTGGCCCGGTTGGTTGTTGGCTGCAGGGGCACAAATTTGAGTCCTCTTGATAACAACTGGTGTTGGCCCTCTGTCAACTCCAAGTCAGGGGGGATGGTGACAACCAGATGGGGGTTCACTGCAGGGGCACTGGAAGGAGGAGGACACTTTCTATTTGAGAGGGCCAGTAGTTTCTTCTTCTTTGTTTCAGTCATAGAGCTATATAACTTTTGGTTGGCAGACTGAATGGTAGAGACAATAAAGCTTGAGGTGTGATGATCCAGTATATGATGAAGTTGGTACTTCAAACGGGTGAGGGTGTGGTTGATGGATTTCACACGACAAAGATATGCATTCACTGTTTCTTGCATGAGCTGAAAGCTGGCTAGCATAGGATACATTCCATGGTAGACTTACGGGTAGAGGGGTTGAATTTCAACTGAAAACCCATAGGAAGAAGTCTTTTTCTCAGACAATACTGTGTGAAGTTGATGTGGCTGGTCAGTCTGGTCTTTTCCAGAGTGGAGCGCAGATAACTAACACCAACACACTGAGGATAGTTGGCAGAGTTCTCAACTGAGCCAAGGCAGAACCAAAAACTTGGGAAGTGGCGGGCATGACGAAGACAAAAGCTTAACAATCGAGTAGATGAGGAACAGGAGAAGAAAGGCAGGTCGCAGTCGGTGTTGGGGAAGTGCGTTGTTGGCAAAAACAGGAGATGACTGTAGGATCACATTTGAAGGAGAAGAAAATGGTGGAAGAGTGCACTCACCAAGGTTTGAGTATGGTGATCGGGGGAACAGGAAGGAAACCAAGCAAGCTTTCTGCTCATAGAGCTGTCATCAGGCTTAGAGTTAGTGGGTGACAGAGACAGATCTTATATGGGGACTGACGATAAAAAGAAGAAGGAATGAACAGAGCTCAGAGACAAAAGGAAGTTAACTGGGGTTAAGCAGTGAGTAGGAATCATGAACAAATTAAAGTGGAAAGCAAGAAGGCCTGTTAAAAAAAACTCTACTTGAGGGATATCCGCATGACCAGAGCTGATGGTTCTAAAGGGATTTCTTTTGTTGCAGCTAACACAGCCATCTCTATCCCGACTTCTACCCCCAAGAACAATTAGGGCACTCTACCCTCGTCCAATTCCTTCAAATTCTGCTACTGTCTGACATGGTAGAGTATATGACGCCAAAATGGGGAGTTTTTATCATACTTCCTGTTTGGCTAGTATACCTACTATGTCAGACTCTAATGCCCGCCCTTCCTTCCCCTCTAGCGCTATGGTCCTCGGGGGTTTACCTTGCGCATATGCCTCGCTGAATGAGGAACAGGAAGTTTGCACCGGCTTTCTGACTAAGATGGAAGTAGGGTGGGTGTCTTGTTACTGCGTTAGCCACACAAAATATTCGGCCTTCAGAGCTAACTAACTGCCATAGAATGCTACTGTCTGACATGGTAGGTATACTAGCCAAACAGGGAGTATGATAAAAACTCCCCATTTTGTTTTTGCCTAAAGAAGACCCAAGTGGTAGAAATACATTGTGCTTTGTCCTGTAATCTGTTTGTCTGTGTCCTGTGGTGGTACTAATACCTTTTCTTTTTATATTTTGCTTCATTTTCTGCCCTCAGTTACCTTGTTTTGAAACTGTGTGAATATGGTTTGAGCTTTGTTTGGCTGAACAAAAGTGTTAGTGATATGAATGTCTTTATTCGGTTATTCTGAGAAAGACTGACTGACTGTAGCTGGCAAAACTGGAATTCCCATGTGCAAAACTGACATTTGAATCATTCAGAGCGTTTAGTCATTTACCTGTTTATATATCCATGAAGATGACAATCATCTAAAGCGTATCATGACTAGGTCCAGATCTGGTGTGTCTGATATTGCTACTCATCATTTTTGTTTACAGACAATTATGTGGCAGAAATCTAATTTGTCCATTTTGCTAAAATTCAAAAGAAGTGAAGCCCATTTTGTGCTACCCTGTCCAACATTAAGAGACCTCAGAGCGCAATTCATACAAAAATATTTCAAGAATCCTTGTCTTTTCAAATTAGTCTTGTTTATGTCATCATCTAATGAACAATACTGTTAAACAATTCACTATTAATCTGTGTAAAGCATTTCAGAAGCGAAGTGCTTATGTAACACAATGAAGACTAGTGTCAATCTGTGATATGAATCACAATGTATATCCCCATTCTAAGGGGCTTTGGCCTTATGAATAACTGAGTTTACTCTCTCTCTCTCTCTCCCTCTCTCTCTCTCTCTCTCTCTCTCTCTCTCTCTCTCTCTTCCATTTATATTTTTTGTGGACGACCTTTTTCATTTCAACTTATTACAATAGTTTATAGTATGATTACTGTTATCATGAATGTTATAACATTTTTTTTAAAGGTTACACAGAGAAGCTGGTCAAGCAAATATCCTGGAGAATGTTGGAAGTGGACCGCGCCACTCTAATGGTATCTGCCACCCTCAGCGTAGGGCTGGGTATAGCCATTGGCTGGGCTCTTCGTGGACGTGCCATTGCAGGGAGAATCATGAAGAAAGGCTTGATGAAAGATGTAAGACTAAAGTTGTATGTGGTTGTTTGTGGACGACTTATGCATAGTTTCAAAAGAATGCTTACGTATGTTTGTGAAATGCCCCTTTTTAAAATGATATCATTTTCTGCAGATATGACACTGTATCAGATAAGGTGCACCCACTGAATTAGAAGAAATAAAAGTGCTGATAAGATGCAGCCCCAATCATCAATCATACAGTAGATCAAAACTAATCACAATAATGAGGCTGACACTTACATGCATTTAGTTATGCATGACAAAATGTATGACATTTTGTAAATGTTGAGTAAACAGATAAGAAATTATGAAGTAATGAAAAGCACCAAGGCCCAGTCAGCTGTCAGTGTTGTCAGCAGAAAACCTGGAGCAGTCTAATTCTTCCAAGTCTAAGATAAACCGGGTGAAAATGATGACAAGATGACCAGATTAACGCTTTGGTTTTGTCAGTTGTGCAGTCTCCTTCTATGATACTGTACTGTGTTTCCCAGTTAGAAAAGATCTTCAGTCTCTGCTGGAGGATGCTAATTGTTTCTGTATGCGTCATTTTCTCATCATTAGTTCATTTATCCCAAGATAAAATGTAATTATTTGATTCTGCTTCTGTTCTGCAATTTCGGTAGCTCTCACTTTGGCTTTGCATACTCTGCCATTGGCTTTGTTTTAGGCATGATGCTGATTGACAGCGAGGAGCAGATGAGTTTGTATGCAATGAATCTTTAATCAGTTACAAGGCTGTGTTAGCAAACTCCAGTTTAACTCATATCATAGTTTATGGATGTGGACATTTATTGGTTGCTTTAACAACTACCATGACTAGTTGCTGTCTTCCTTATCTCATCTTTTCATTGTCCTAAACATTGAGACTCATTTGAATATTGATCTTTGATAACAGCAAGTTTGAAGGACTAATGGCCAGAGAAAGCAGAAGGGGTCATAACAATGAAAAAATTGCACCTTGCACGCAGAAAATAATGGTATATATTTTGAATATATTAACCAAGTTAAATACTGTAAGGGAACAAAATTTCAAAAATAAACTAGGCATAAAAGAAAAGCTGTTTTGCCAATTTGGAGTTGGATTCTACTTATTTAACGGACCTGAACCATTTTTGATGATTTTCTGCAAGAATATTGTGCGTTAAATCCTTCGACCCCACCGCTTTGTCTACTTTTTGTTTAATTTTTTTTCTGTCTTTTCTTTTGGATGAAGTCAAGATGACCATAAAATCAAGGCATGATTAGAAATAATGTTTGATTAATATTTTTCTTTTATTAAACAGCTTTAGTATAGAAATAGTTACATGAGAATGTAGAAAATTAATAACCATCTTTAAAGAATATGATTAAACTGAATTGTACACATTGATTTGTTTTTCTCCACTTTGACAAGTAAGGTATTTGTCAAGTGATAACTTGAACACAGTCTTACCCAGAACTGGAATTTTTTTTCTCTTGTGTATTCAGAATACAATCAGCAGATTACTGTCACAGTTATTACTCTTTCCTCATGCATAGTCATAGTCTGTTATGATCTGAAGAGACCACTGTCTATGGGTACTTATTGTAATAGTGTTATGTAAGCTGCATCTGTTGAGATGGGGGGGTCTGAAAAATCAAGACATTTGCCATGACTAATTGATTAGCCACAAGATAAGACCAATGGAAACCAACAAATCAATGTTAACGAAACTTGTATATACTGAAAAATTTTGTGAACTGGTAAACAAACTGGAAATGGAAATGAAATGCAGAGAAAAATCCACTACTCAGAGTATTCTTCATTGTCACTGTGAATTATGCACGGACAACAGCATTAAATCAGCAATGAGCTCCAGCTCTTACTCTCCATGCTGAAGCAAACATCAAACAGACTGGAGCAAGACAAGACAAAATTCTTTATTTACGAGGATAATAGATAAGCACTGATGCGCTTTTTTTACATCCAATCCTCGCCCTGAGTAGGGACTACAACATGCAATGAAATGAAATCATGTAAGAAGCAAACAAGCAAACAAACAAAGCGATCATGCAATTATAGTGGAACATCAAATGAAAATAGAAGAGAAATGAAAAAAAAAAAAAAAGAAAATAGTAATAGTGATAATAATAATGAAGGGGAAGAAGAGAGTGGGGCTGGGGGGTGGGCTGGGGGAGCATATGGAAATATACTATAACGTCTAACAATTAGCGTGTATAGAAACAGACAATGAAATAAATATGGCAAAATATGTACAGAATTTGAAACACACACATACATGCACGCACACACGCACGTACACAGAGAGAGAGAGAGCAAGGTACAACATGTAATCATTTTTCATAAGGCATGAAAATACGTAGAAGGTATTTAGCAAAGTGACATGGAATTTGAAAGAGAAAAATGAGAGAGAGAGAAAAAAGAGAGAGAGGATGGAAGGGAGAGGAGGAACAACAGAAATGGAAAGAAATAGTTAAGCACAAAATGTAATAATTGGAAATGGAAATGTACTAAAATGTACAACAATTAGCATGTATAAAAACAGTAAAATGAATATGACAAAGTACTACAGAATTTGCAACACACACACGCACACTCGTACAGAGAGAGAGAGAGAGAGAGACAGATAGACAGACAGACAGACAGACAGAGAGTGAAGATAGGGCACAACATGTAAATATTTTCCATAAGGCATGGAAATGTAGACATGAAAAATGGGAAGAAGAATTAAAGCACAATGAATAATCATTTTTGATGAGAAAAGGGAAAAGTGACAAGGCACAACATATATAATCATTATTCATATGGTATATGGTATGAAAATACGTAAAAAGTACGTAGCATAGTCACATGCAATTGAAAAAAAAAAGAGAGAGAGAGAGAAGGGAGAGGGCGAACATCAGAAATGGAAAGAAGTAGTAAAGCACAAAATGTAATAATTTTGACACGACGTGAACACATGTAAATGGTATGATAAAACATAATTGCATGCATTAAAAAATGATATAATGAAAAAAGGAAATGAAAAAGGAGAGAGAGAGAACTGAAGAAAATCACTGAACAAGTAAAGCCAAAATCACTAATGGAGAAAATCATGTTAAAGAAAAACATATTAATCATGTATGTCATACAACCCAAGAGAAAGATAAAATGTCTCTTCTCGATCAGCAATCTTATTTCGCCCGCAAACCCCACTTTTCACATAATCAAATTTTCTCAACCAAAAAAAAAAGCTAAAAATCTACAAAATTAAACAAATCTAATTGCGTGAAAAGGGGGGTTTGCGGGCAAAATAATTTTCCTGCTCTAGAACCGCACATTTTATCTTTCTCTCTGATTAACTAACAGGCACTGTGTTTGGTGGGACAACTTGCAACTCTTCGCGAACAAACGATCTTTTAGGGACGGGCTTTTTAGACGTAGTGGCGCCGCTAGAAGAAAGAGTCTCTCTTAAATAATACACAGGAGGGGCTGTTTTCATAATTCTTTCAACTTCATATACATCTACGCTCCATATAGGGTCTGTGGCTCTAATTCTAACATCGCCCTCCGCCTCTCCAGGCGCATACAAGTATCTTACTTTTAGTCCAAAAGGCAAGAGTTTTTGATTACCTTGGATGTCTTCAGTAATGCTAATTTTTTTTTATTTGATCGCGTTCACTGGCTTAAGACCCGTTGCTTTAAATTCTTCATTGTTCATGGCGCGTAAGACTGCCGGCAATCTCCTAACCCATTCTGTGTTGCGTGTTTTGTCCATAAGGTCTCTGTGGTATTGATAGGTAAACAGACGTTCGGCTAGATTCTTATTAAAGTTTTCTACGAGGGCCTGGGAGCGATGGTTGCCTGGGATCCCTCTCTTAACTGTAACCCGGTGTCTTAAAAACAGTTGGTTTACAGCTCCTTTAAACTCTTTCCCATCATCAACCTGTATCAACCTAGGATACTTTAATGGACCTCGCATGTATATTTGTTGTAAAGCCGCAGCCACAGCAGTTGAGCTTTTATCTGTTAAAGGCTCAGCATCTTTATATCTTGAAGCCATGTCAACAACTGTAAGAGCATACTTAAACTTTTTTCTTCTAACTTTGTCATGTGGAAGATACAACAAGTCCATCTGGTGGGTGTCATTAGGAACTGAGTTAACAAATCGTGGCCTTATTATTCTTTTTGGGGCAGGCAGATATATTTGCCAGATCGCTTGTTTTGAAAGCCAGTCTTTTGCTTCTGATTCAGACACCCTAGCAGCTTTACTCAGTTTATCAATAGCGGCCTTTCCTTTCCAATACCCTCCAGGAGAATAATATATTTTGTACTTTGTATCGTCCATAAGAAGGGGCTGTTTTTATTACATTTTTAACAATGTTTTTAGATTGAATATGCAAGAAGAAAGATTGCTCCCATAGCGCCTATAATAAAGCCTATTTCTACCATTTTCTGATCCTCAGATGGTTCATAAAAGTCAGACAGTTCTGGCGGCGGCGATGTTAGAAACTTCTTTCCTGTCACTAAGTAATATTCATTCATTGCTTCATCAACGTCTGTAAATGTGTGCTCTGCATGTCCCTGCTCTCTTAACTTTTTATTAATAAAGTCTAAGTGAGCAATTCTCCTTTTCTCGTAAGCGTCTCTTGCCTTAGCTAAATCTTCCATTGCCTTGTTATGGCGTTCTCTCTCTTCATCAGACCGCAATTTACTAAACATATAATTGCTGCCAGAGAAAGCCAATGCATTAACAATAGCCCCACCCACCATCAGAACTATTCCAGACATCTTTTTTATAAATGAATGAATCTTTTTTTTATAAATCAATCTTTTTTATAAATCAATCTTTTTTATAAATCAATCTTTCTATGCATTGATGTTTTCTGGGATAATCCCCTGTGCAACAAGAAAGTCTTTTGAGGCAATCCCTGCTGTTATTACAGCTATAACCTTAACAACATCCTCAATGTCTAACCTTCCTAGATCAGCCGGCCTCATTTTAAACATGTTTTTTGCAAACATGCTATATCCTATACTAAGACCACCAATTACAGCAGAGTGGTAAATCGTATTAATAATCTTTTTTTCGCTCATGTTTTTTATTAACTAAAAAAATAATTAAAATAATCATAATATGAAAGACTGTCTATGTGCTTTTTAATCAGATAATCTTTTGTTGCCAGAGCTAAAAATAAGGTTGTAACTAGTTTCGGCGAATCTTCTATCTTTCCCATGTTGGGCGGTTTTATTCTTAACAAACATTTTGCTAGGGTTGAATAAACTATAACACCGACAATGGGCACTGCATAATTAACCAACGTTAAACTCATGGTTTTATTATTTTTATTGTTTTTAAAAAGAGTTTAAAAATGGATTGCGACGAGCTATTAAAGTGTGAGGAGGCAGCAGACCTCTGTCATAAAGAAAGATTATACTCTCTGGCTGCGTGCGGGAAAACCAGGCAGTATTTAGGCGTTGAACTAAGTATCGAACAGATTCAGCAGTTGTCTACATCAGACGTTGAGAAGTATTACGCCAGGTACGAAGCACAGCTAGGATCAAAAATGGTTAGATCGGTGGGGCAGACAATGATTAGTTTATATGCTAAGTTAATAGGCAAGATAGCGCCGATTGATTCAGAAGAAGATTTAAAATATGACTTAACACAAGATCCGGTTTTAACCAAGTCCCTAGAATCTCTTGCATGTGACATGTATTATAGATTTGGGACGTTGTTATGTCCATTCATCATGGGATTAATTACTTTTAATCATATTAATTTTAATCGTATTAATTTTAATCAGACTAAAAAAAATGAGCGAGCAGGAGAAGAATGTCCCACAGGAGCAGAATGCCCCACAAGTGAATTCTCCACAAGTGAATTTACAGGCGAGTGCCCCACAAGTGAATCCACAACTGAGTGTCCCGCAAGTGAGTGTCCCGCAGGTGAGTAGTGTTACTAAGTCTAAAAATCCTGGACGTGTTGAGGCCGGTCGTAAACTAGCTGAATACAACAGACTGCAAAAAGCAAACCAAGCAGCAAAACAAAAATTATTAGATAGTAATACAACATCAGCACCAGCACCGCCGCCGCCGCCAACAACACAATCAAACTATAAGATGTATTATTATGTACTGGGGAGTATTGTTGTTGGTGGAGGGCTTTTAGCATACAAGCGCCTAAAGCCATACTTAGCAGCAAAGTCACAAACCCCCACAAAAACAGTAAAAGAACCAGCTTCTGCAAAAAAAGTACAACCTCCTGCTGTAGACCCATTTTTAATAAATTAGTTTTTTAATGTGTTGTTAAGTACTGGTTAAGTACAAGCTAAGTACTGGTTAAGTCAGTTATAACAAGTTAAGTGTAAGTAAAGCGCAAGTTAAGTGCAAGTTAAGTGCAAGTTAAGTGCAAGTCATGTTAAGTACTAGTTAAGTTCTTAAGTAAAGATCTTAAGTTAAGTACTAGTTAAGTACTAGTTAAGTACTTAAGTTAAGTACTAGTTAAGATCTTAATTTAAGTCGGCCAAGTCGATTCTCCAGTGGTCTATAGCGTATGAAAACTTGGGTTAACGGAAGTTCGCTTGCTATTGGTAGAGTCTAGCGACTTCTTATTAACAGCGGTTGTGTTTACTTGATGAAGAGTAGAGCGCAGATTAACATTTGTGTGATAAAATACTTTGCGTTCAAAGAGAGCCTGCTTGTAGTCGTCGTGACTTTTTTTTTTTTTGACAACTTCTTTACCTATGCCCTTAGCTTTCTTCATTACAGAAGTCTGGGTAGCAATACTATACATCTTTGCCTGTAAGCCAACATATTCTTGTATAATTGTCCCATTAAGTTCATCCTTCATCTTTCCAATCACTTTCTTGTTCACAGTTGAATGTAAAGGCGAATCTTTTGGATAGTCGCATGTGTCGTACCACCCATCAGCTCCTTTAGCCACTTCTATTTCCATGTCTTTGTAAAAGTCTTCAGTTGGGATGTCCATAATAAAACTATCAGTGTCTGTGTAAACGACATTTGATTCTGGGTACAGCGGTTTAAAGTAGTCGTATAGAAATTCAAGCATTAATAACTTTGACAACGCTAGCACGGCAAACCCAATAAACACCGGCTTGTCCAACTTCACATTCTGTTTCTTCATCATAATACCAACCAGGTTGTCGCTAAACCGTCTAAAGTCTTGGTAGTTAGGTTTAGAGGTCAGCTTAATTGCTTGTTTTTCTTTTGTAACTAATCTTACATCTTTACGATTGTGTACGTTCTCCATGGTTTTGCCAAAACAGCTGTTGTTCATCAACTTAAAGAAGTCTTTTTCTGAAGCGTCAGTGGCCGCAGTCCTAAGGTCGGTGTTCTTCATGATGTATGGTCTCATGAAAGGCCCTTAGTCGAAAGTAATTATTCTGTGAACGGCGGTAAGTTTCAACCTGTGCCTTAAGTAAAATTGTAACAGCCTATAATGACAGACATATTTAGTCTTGTGTCGAAGATTAGGCACGAGCTTGGGCGGTTCTGTGGGACTCATCTTTAATTTTTCTGCGGCTAAGGGGAAATCGTTATGGAGGTCGTGCAATTCTTTAGGATAATCTAAGTCTACTTCTAAGATTAATCCTATTGGATTATCGGGTGTAAGATCTGACAATAGTCCTACCACCCGATCAACCTCATGAGGCCCGTTTATCATTTTAAAGTTTCTTAATGGCAGTGCCTGGCTCATGGCCCACCCATACAGATTGTTGGCATCTAAGTACATTAGATAGTTGGATGGTTTAGTTGGATCATAATCGTCTAAATACTTGTTGTTGGCTCTGCGGTAAGGATGACAGGCCATACTAATGCCTCCTCTCAGCCCATCCTCAATCATCTGGAGTGTATCCAGATCCGATATTAAGTCAGTCTCGACGTTTGTAGACTTCAAGAATGCATCCCAAGAAAGGCCCGGGGAAGAGATGTACTGTGACGAATCCAGACCGTAGTGTTTCATGCATGCGGATCTGTAATTCTGAAAGACGTCAGCTAATAAACACACGTCGGCCAATAAATATTGATCGTGATAGTCGCCCATCGTTTTGCAGTGTAATTCTGTCCAGGCTTTCTGGGCGTATTCATAGTCGGCGTCAGATATGCCTCCGCCTCTAAGACGGCTGTAAAAGTCTTCCTTTGCTGGCAGCGCTGGCTCATCAAACCTCTCCCACGAGTCCATGTATTCATAGGGATAGACGCCTTTATGGACTAAAGATGGGTCGAAATATTTTTTAGTGATTGGATAGACGTGTAAAGATTCTGCTAGTCTGCTTAAACTCCCCATCAGATGCTGGGCAGAGTCATAGAAGGATAAACAGTCTACAGTAAAGGTCATGTACTTTTCTGATGACTGTGCAATGCAGCTAACCCTCTTACATTCAGAAGTTATTGCTTGCATGATAAAGTGAGAATCATAGCCCCGTAAGTTATGAAAGAAGATTGGCAGTTTCCATGTCTTGGGATCAACCTTAAGTTGAAGATTACAGCTATTATGCGCTGCCCCTCTGAATTTGCCAGTAATGTGATCATGGTCCCTTACAGCATCGCCTGATAATTCTCTGTTGCATATCCAGCAGTGGGTAGCTGATTTGTAGCGCCTTCGGTCTTCAGGAGTCATCTTAATGCCTGAAAGGTTCAGCTGATTAGAGAATTGATTGCGAAGGTGCTTCATCTGCTCCAAAAATCGGCCAGCTGCGTCGGGACCTCTGTAAATCTCTGGTTGTGTGTGTCCACCGTCTGACCTAACAACGACAAAAGCATAAGAACATATCTGATGGTGGGTTAATAAGGTTGTTTTTTGTTCTTGTTGAGGGCCGTAGTACTGTGGCAAGATCGCCTCAAAGTCAGCATAGACTACGTATGGCCTCATCTGCAGTTTGTGTACATTCTTAAAACTAACTTTAGACCCGGGCGGGGGCGTAAGAAGTTTGGTTTTACAGTCTACAATACTTTTACAATGTTTCTTATGTTCAGCAGCTGCCTCTATAGATGGAATTCTGACCAAACATCTTCAACAAAGCTCTTGTTTAGCTGTATTGTTTGTAGTATAGGCCATAAGTCTGCTAATCGATCTGATTAATACATAATGGCTCTTGGAACCGTCTGTAAACAGAATCAAGTCTACATGGTTCTCCAGTGATTCGCCTAAAGTGGGAGCATTGGGAGAGATCCTTAGAGGGACTAGATTGTCTGCTACAGACCATGTGTATACGCTCACGGTTATTGGTTTGTTTTGCTCTTCAAACTGAGATATACTTTCTACGCTCACTGGAAAGGCTATGTTATTTAAGTTCAGGCTATCTTTATACTGCCCATAATTAGATACTCTGTTTGCATTATTTTTAACTGGGTGTAAGTGCGCCAAAACACACCACATGAAACACATATTGTCAGAATTTTGTATGTTTAAGACTGCTCGTTTAAGAACTAACTCTCTGGGGAGAGGGATGTAAGAATTGCCGACTATAGGATAGAACTTTGCTTGTCTTTATTTGATTTCAGTGACTGTTCCTTTAGACCAGCTAGAGCCGCACAATTTCGCTTTTTCAATCGCATGATTAAACTGTGTGAGCATGTAATCAGCCCAGTCAGAATTAAAGTCGCGATAACTCATTATTTCTCTCTGTCTAGTTGAAACCCAGACTAGTATACTACTATCATCGAGGGTTATATATTCAATCTTAATGGCCAACAACACTTTCACTGGCGGGTCAATTTGAAGAGACTCTGGGATTTTAGAAATGGCATGTGTTACGCTTTCGTGAATGTTTATAGGGTTAATAATGTCCATGTCTAGTACTCTGGTCATATTGCCCGCCGGTTTGGCATCCATCGCTTTTGTGATCGTCATTTTTAAGATCAAATAAATAGGTAATACAAAAAAAATAAATACTAAAATTTAGCTAATATTTACTAATTTGAGGTAATACCAAAAAAATAAATACTAAAATTTAGTTAAATTGAATAGCTACTCCTTCAGGGTTAGTAAAAATAGACAATTCAACGCCATCAGGAGCCATAATATTAACTAAAATTGCAATACACTTTATAACTGGGTTGGGCCAAGAATTTGGCATTTTACTGATTAAGTCGGTTACACTTTCACGAATATCTGTGTGCTCAAAAAGATCCGCAATTAATTCGTCAAACTTGTTTCTTAACTCTTCTTCATTAGCCCCCGCTCCATCATTAACTCTAAGGCGCAGCATATATTTTTAAGCTCTGTAACTACTTTGGTCGTCATTTTTAAGATCAAATATATAAGTAATACAATAATTAAATCAGGCTCGTTTTTGGGTTTGCAAGGTTCTGCTTTGCAATGTTCTTTCTGATTGCCTCAGCGTCTACCTGCTGTGAAGTAAAAGTCTTTCTCCATTTCTTTTGGAGGTCGATCTTTTGGCGTCTGTAATCATCACCGTCAGCCATGGCTCGTTTAAATTCTTCGTCTGTTACTTTTCCATCCAGTAATGTATTGCTTATAATCAGCCTTAATGAATGAAGTTTTGCTGTTGCTAGGGCTACAATGGCGATGTGCTTTTGTAATTTGGGCGTTAGCTTCTTTAAAACAGCACTTACAATCGTGGACATGGCAACTAAACCCAAACCAACACTCCCAAAAGCTATGGATATCGGTGTCCCAACTCCAGTAGCTAAAAGAGCGACACTAGACCCAGTGCTTAAGCCGGATACAACCGATGAGCCGGTGATTATATAAGAAAGGACATTTAAAGCTTTAGCATATGTCTTTCTAGTAACCCTATACTTATTTAAGTCACTTTCTATTTCTTCTTCAAGCTCAGTCATGTGCTTTAATCTAAACTGCTGACCGTCCTCCATTTTAAAAAACAAGATTATTTTTTTTTTAATCTTGTACATATCTTCTTATTAACCCTTCTGGCAGCACCTCATCAACAGAGTAAAACGCAATAAAATCAACATACTTAATGAAAATAAAATCGAGTACTGTTAGTTTGTCTTTGTCAACCATCACAGTAACTTTGTCAGAAGATACAGAAGTGTTTATTTCATCCCCGTTTTTAGTAATAACAATAACAAGCCTAAGAGGACCACCCAAGTTTTCAGACTTTATTTGCACGCCTCTGATTAACGTATGCTCCGGCAAACTAGGATCAGACTCCCTTGGAGTAATAAATAAGCGAAAAAGCATCGTCATTTTTCTAGGCAGTGATTCTAGTTTTGGGTTAAACTCTAAGCCGACGGTGTCGCCCCCCACTTCAGCTAAGGACTTCTTTCTCCGCAGCATATATTCAGAGCCCTGCTTAGTTATTTCAATCTGCTTTTTCTGTTGTGTTCCTGGGACTAGGCTAGCAAGAAGGCGTCCTTCATTCAAAGCTTTTCTAAAATTGTATTTCTTATCAAAGTATACATAGGGGCTTTGTAGTTCAAACTTTAAATCCCAGTTAATGTCAGGAAGCAACGCCCAGGCATTCTCTCGTTTATGAAGTTTGTATTCGTGTTTGCCAAAATCGTTTGCCCTTAGATTTCTTATCTCTTCCAGGGCAGGATATTGCTGTCGTTTTTTATCTTCAATTTGTATTCGTTTGTAAACACCATCGTCGGTGTACTCAAATCCATAAACATTTCCTGCCACTCCTATTAGATCAAAGTCAGTTGTATCTGCTAGATCTTTTAGCTCTACTGCAACGCATTTAGGAGCTAACTCCGCTTTTGATTCTGGCCCTCGAGACATTTTTTTAATATAAACAATTTATTATTAAACAATCTGTAATAAATAATCTATAGTAAATAATCTGTAATAAACAATCTATAATGAGCAAACGTATTGAACTGGCGGGTCAGTCCGTAAGCATAGTTTAGCATGCTTAGATTTTTCTAACTGCTCTTTTATTTTTTTTAGTTCATCCTTGTCCCTGATTATATAGTTTTCACTTAAACATTCTTCAAAACTATCCCTGTCCTTAGTATAGAATAAGATGACTGATTTTAACTGCGATCTAAAGTCTTTTAAGACAGCATTGTATTTTTGAGTTATGAGCCAAACAGAAACTAATGCGTGTCTTCCGCTAAAGGCTAGCTTAGACAGAGTCCTTCTTTTTTTAACAATGTCTTGTTCGGCTGAACAGTCATCAATAATAAACAGCGTTTCAGTTCCCTCAAATAGCCTATAGTAATGTTCTAAACAGTCGCTTAGCTTGTCAGTAGGATCAACTAAAAATATATTATCGTCTGTCCAAACAAACTTCCTTTCTTTATAAGGCTTGTTGTGCTTAATGGTTGTGCAGAATATAACAATGTACTCGTAATGAAATCTGTAGACTGTTTGTAACAAATCAAGCACGAAGACAGTTTTCCCACACCCAGTAATCCCACAATAAGCGAACAGTGCGGGTCTTTGGGCAAAAAGTTCAAACTATCCATCTATTTTAATAGGCTATTTCTTTCAGTCTATTTTCTTCAATGTTCAGCTGGGCGTCATAAACCACAAAAACGTGCATTTGTATCTGGCCATTCTCCTCCTTTTCCTTATTAATCTGTATGAGTATGCCATCTGACCCTACCCTTCTTCCACTTCCGTGCAGTCTGTTGTCATACGTTGATCTAAAATCCAGCCATAGTCCATATTTGTCTGTTAGATAATCTTCGAGTCTTACATCGTGAAGGTGAAGTTTTTTACACACATGATCGGCTATGGGGCTTGTCTGTCTGCCTCCGGCGAATAACTTTCTTATTTCATCAAAGTGTTGGTCGGGTAAAAGTCCGGCTGAATACAGCTGAAAAGGCTTGCCATCTACTGTGCAAGATAACTGCTCAATTTTTGGGTTGTAAAACACCTCAGATTCCCTCTGAAAAGGAGCTGAGGGTTTAGTAAATAGCAAGAGAACCCCCTTTAGGGACCTTAAAGAATTGCTTATAGCTATTTCCCAGACGGTGTCTTGCTTGTTTTTAATCGCTAGACTGTGGTGTAAAACTCTTTCAAAGTAAACAACCATCCTACTTTTATACTGGTTTAAGATTGTTCTAGCCAGTTCAGGGTTAGTAACAACATCAAAATTAAGAGAGATGTTACTGACAGTGTATCTGGCTTGAGGGTCATCTGATAAAATAACAGACCCGCTGTCATTGAATGTCAGTTCGTAAGTAAGTTTGTCTCTTAGTGCACCTTGGTAATATGGCTGATGGGTTTTTAACAGTTCAAAATCTAGAGGGATGCAAAATCTGTTCTTAAATGCCCGCGCTATTGCCTGGTCTCCCTCGTCTTCCTTTGCATCTGCAGCATTAAGCCTGTGCTTAAGACCGTTTGGGCTCTGGATCCCCTGAAAGATTTTGTCTTTCCTTTCTGTTCTGGGTAGCCACAGATCAGAATAGAGATTAAAAGTGTCTGCGCTACTCAGTGAGAAGACTTCTCTACCTTCCAGTTTAATTACCATATTTTTAATGATGGCCCTGCCCAGGTTAGCAACGACAGTAGCATTAGGATCCGCCAACTCAATATCTATTTTGAATGACAGTCTGGCAGTGCCTGGCATTATAACATCGTCAGCCCCGAGGTCACTAAATCTTACTGTTAACATTTCATTAGGCTCAATTGTTGATGGATTATTTACAACCCGCACAGTCTGTCTTATGCCTTTTATGCCGTGGGGTTCCTTCGCTTTTCTGAATGGATCAAGGTCGCAGCCGTATGGGTTCATTTTTTATAAAACAAAAAATAATAAATATATAAATATGTCTGGTGAGGGCGATTATGACGCGATTGAATCTATTGAAGAAGAAGAAGAAGACGATTTTGGCGCGATTGATTCTATTGAAGAACCGGGTCCTTCATTGCAAGAAGAACTTGAAGCAGCAGCAGCAGGCCAAGGAGCAGGATTAAGCCAAATACGATTGTTAGATAGAATTGAATCGTTATATAGCCATATGGGGCGAGAGCAGCCGGAAGCACTTAAGGTTTCCAATTTTTCAACAGATAAAAATAATCATTTGTATGTAAGAACTAGTAAAGGAAACCTTGTACGGCTTACTACAAAACCAGACCCAACCCAGTTTTTAAGCAGGAGCACAATTCTTAGAGAGCTCCCTGTTGCTGACCAAAGGCAGTTAAACTTTATTGGCGATCTAAGGTCTGAGGCTGTTAGTCTTTTACAAAGCATAGTGCAAGAGTTGCCAGCGCAATCTGAAATGCAAAACATCCCTCTTCACGAATTAAGTCAAAGAGCAGATGAACTAATAGCAGAACTTGAGACGAGTCTTAATGAGGAGACCCAGTTAAAAACAATTGTCAGTTCTCAAGTGCCTAGTCAAAAAGAACGTGAGCTGAGTCCTGAAGAAGAAACGGCTTTAAAAACAATTGATGATCGCCCATTGCCTGAGCGCGAACACGAGGTTCTTAAAGCTAGAATCAAGGATCTTGAAGCTGAACTGCGTGACCTCAGGTCTGTTAAGTCTACCTTAACAACTATAAACGAAGAACTAAAAAACAATTTGGCAAAATTTAATATACTAGAGAGAGAGATAGACGAAGAAGAAAATAAACTGGCCGATGCAGATGATAACAATTTAGGGTTAGAAGAAAAGGCTAGAATACAGGCGAAAATACAGAATTTAATGATACTAAGGGCAAACAGGTTATCAGCGTTGTATATTAACAGAGAAAAAATAGATACCCAAATAAGCAGAATCAGAGAAACTATAAACAAAATGATTTATGAAAATACTACGCTAGCAGAAAGAATAAGGACTCTGTTCAGAGAGCAGGGGATTACAATAGTTAGTATATTAACAGCCGTTGGGTTTGCTATCTCTACACTGGTTTATGCATTAACTGGCAGTGCGCCAACAGGACCAGTAGCTCCTCCAACGCCTCAGCCCGGTAAAAGTTGGATTAGAAAACAATTGCGCCATCTAGCAAACTTATTAAAGAAGTTAGCTGTCAAAGCGCTTGATGCTCTGCCTGGCATAATAGGTAGTGTTGTTAGTTGGGTTTTGTCTACCATAGGCAAAGTGGCTGGTTATATGGCCGACCATCTGTGGACGTTAGGAGTGCTGGCTGCCGGTTTAATTTTTAGTGAAATAAAGTATGGCTAATCCAGTAAAAGTTAAAAGCACAACAAGGGCTGTCTTTTCGCTAGTGTGTCTGTTGGGGTGAGGTACATCAACAGGTGGGGGGTCGCTTTCTGGGCTGCTTATAACTGGTGGGGGGTCGCTTTCTGCAGGTTCTGGGCTAGATACTTTTTTTTAAATGGCTGGTGCGGGCCTTGTGTTTAAGCCTTGATTGTGTCCTAAGTTTTGGTCGTCTCCGGCTATGAGAATTTCATTATTATAATTCTGTATCATGCCAATCTGCAGTCTGAGGTCAGAAGGCAGCATGTATAATCCATGACCTACAACAAAGTCAACCTTTGACCTAGCATGTGAAAGAACGTTTTGGTACCTTTGTATGCTGGAAGGCAAATCAACAGCAGAGTTAATAGCATCTTCTAAATTGGCTAGAAATTGTTTTCTGGCGTCAAAGCCTGTAGATTGATCCACTATGCTAGACTTGGTCTGTGCTTGCGCTCCTAATAGGCACCAAACGTACGTTCGTATGGAGTCATTAAGTCTTTGCACTCCTGGCATTGTTAGGCCTTTACTTTCATCCAAGATAAATGTTGCCCAAGCATTGGGGTGTTTTTGTTCTATGGCCCCCAATCTAACTTGGGAGTTTGACTTAAAAGAGGTGTGACCAGGCCAGTAGTCAAAATTATACTCTCTACGCTGGCCCCACAAATACAATGTGCCTAACCCGTGATTGCGGTCTAACTTTTGTCTAAAGTTATTTGAAGGATTAATGTTAAATTCGTTGCAGATTCTTTCATATGCATTCTTGTCCATTGGACTGAGAAATGGATTAAACGCGTTGTCATTGGGGAGGCGTACTTGTAGTTCAGTTAGTATGCGTCTATACTGATAATAAACATGAAAGTTATATACTGACCTTACTAAGAGGTTGGGGTGGTTTAATTGGTTTGTATATGAAACACCGCAGCCAGTGGTTGAGCAGTAAACTGCAAAATTTAACTGATTCTGGTAAAAAGCCATGGGATGAGTTGACCATGCTGATGGCACTCTATCACTCTTTATTGGAGGATTTAAATATCTAGTTAGTGGGTTTACAAGTCTGACTAGAAAGCCATATGATTCATCCACTGCGATGGTTAGGCTACTAAAGTCCAAAGATTTGGGCTCATAAACCCCTCCTACATCGTAAGTGGCACTTTCATTATATTTAAAAGGTTCCATTTTTAAATAGATTTTTTAAAAAAAGGATTTAAAAAGGATGTTCCTTTATATAACCAAGCAAAACCAGCGCGTGTTTTTTAAAGTATTCAGTTGACAATAAAGGCGGGAAGTGTAGGATTTGCTCTTGGAGAACTTAGGTTTAAAATAAGGTGGTTTAACATATCTGAAAAGGCCCAAAATAATTGGATAGATATTTATGATGAGGGAGGCAATCGCTTAAAACGTTTAAAAATACCTGATGGTTACTACAGCTTTTGTTCTTTAAAAGAAGCATTTAACAAATTTGACATACGGTTAGAAATTAATGAGGCAAGTCTTATAATTACTATATTTTTACCAAAACATAAAGACAAAAGGGAGTACGTTTTTCCCAAGGGCCTTGCTCGAATTTTAGGCTTTTATGATAGTGGTAAAGCCTATCGTATTAATACACACGCGTATATAGAAAGCGGTCTATATGAATATGTAGGCAGTAGACCATCCGATTTTCTAATTAATCCAATGTTGTATGTTCATTTAAGCGAATTAAAAACAAACACTAATTTGTATAATGGCCAGCCATCTACAGTTCTAAGAGCACTCCCATCAACTAAGGTGGGGTTTTGCGATTATCAGTCATATACATTTGGTGAAAACAGTCAATTTAAAGAATTAGTTGAAGGGCCTATAAATTCAGTGTGTGTAAAAATAACTAACCAAGATGGAAGGCCGGTTGTTTGTTCTGATTTGTTGGTGGTGCTTGAGATAGAAGATTAATCAGAGAGAAAGTATAGATACCTGCCGGCAGTCTTACGCGCCATGAACAATGAAGAATTTAAAGCAACGGGTCTTAAGCCAGTGAACGCGATCAAATTAAAAAAAATTAGCATTACTGAAGACATCCAAGGTAATCAAAAACTCTTGCCTTTTGGACTAAAAGTAAGATACTTGTATGCGCCTGGAGAGGCGGAGGGCGATGTTAGAATTAGAGCCACAGACCCTATATGGAGCGTAGATGTATATGAAGTTGAAAGAATTATGAAAACAGCCCCTCCTGTGTATTATTTAAGAGAGACTCTTTCTTCTAGCGGCGCCACTACGTCTAAAAAGCCCGTCCCTAAAAGATCGTTTGTTCGCGAAGAGTTGCAAGTTGTCCCACCAAACACAGTGCCTGTTAGTTAATCAGAGAGAAAGATAAAATGTGCGGTTCTAGAGCAGGAAAATTATTTTGCCCGCAAACCCCCCTTTTCACGCAATTAGATTTGTTTAATTTTGTAGATTTTTAGCTATTTTTTTTGGTTGAGAAAATTTGATTATGTGAAAAGTGGGGTTTGCGGGCGAAATAAGATTGCTGATCGAGAAGAGACATTTTATCTTTCTCTACCCAGGAAAAAACTAACGAAATGTAATGGACAAAATACATATCAAATCATGTATGGGGGGAAAAGGAGATGAGACAAAGAGAGCACGTACTTGAGTGCTCAGAGTGAGAGAGAGAGAGAGTGACAGAAAGAGAATCAACATGTATGGGATAACAGGAAATCGCACGCCCTCGCGCGCACACACTGATTAGCTAGTTGTCAAGAGGAACTCCACGCTATTACTGACAGAATTTGTGTCAGATGACAAAAAAGGGAGGAGTCCAACAGGGGACCGAAACTCCAGCTGAATGAAATTGGTAACTAATACCTAGAAATGACAATGTACACTTGATGATTGATGGATACCTGACTGTTTGGGGAGAGGGAGAGGGTTATTAGACAGTGAAGTTACACAGATGGGCAAGCAAGAAAGAGGAAGAGATCACAAGAATGGACAGATACCCTGACTCGATGTGATTCAAGGATTGGCAGTGCACCAAAGAAAGATTCTGTGCTTTGAATGACTGAAATACTCCTGAGGGAGAGGAAGGGAGCAATAAGAGAGCAGAGTTACACAGAGTGGCAGCCAAGAAAATATCCAAAATAATAAGTGAGTCTGTAGATTTGGAGAGTAATTAGGAGTGTATTAAGTATAAACATATACCAGAACATTTGGGTATACACAGTACAGGTTCAGCAGAATTATGCATTGAAGGCATGGCATCTCTACTTTGGCATGCCCAATAATGCAATTCAAGCAAGAGACTGTTCAAGTTGAAATAATCAACATCATGAACGAATGCTCATTTTATGTACTGTTCATGCATTAATCATTTATTCTATGAAATATAGTCTATTTTCAAATATCAGTTCTCAAATTGTCCAGTCAACTCCATAATCAGAGGATAACCCTGTGGCCTGCTAAGAATAGAATAGGAAAAATCCATAACAACCTGTTACTGGTATAGTTGCCACAGTGGTTGAATCAAGGGAAAAAATGGCAGGTTATAGCATGGAATTGACTTTATCATTATTGTCCCATCTGTGGCTGTCCATCAGAACATTCTGCACTGCTGTTCTAGCTGCATTAGTTTTAGTGGATCAGGTAGTGCCTTATCAGATAATAAACATGCTGGACAAGAGCTGGTCAGTCACAGAGCCCGACAGATGGAGTGTCCATCCAAGAATGCTCATCCTCATCTCCCCTCAGTCAGACTTCAGAGATACAGAAACAGCAGTCATGGTTAGGAATTCATGCATCACACCTGGACATCTCTGGACAGTGCACTACATTTCTTCATTGCTTGGTTTTCGTGTTGGCTCTTGGCATCTCTGGTTAGAAGACCTAGAAGCCAATGGGGACCAGACATCATGGACCTAGAAGCCAATGGGGACCAGACATCATGGACCTAGAAGCCAACGGAGACCAGACATCATGGACCTAGAAGCCAGTGGGGACCAGACATCATGGACCTAGAAGCCAGTGGGGACCAGACATCATGGACCTAGAAGCCAATGGGGACCAGACATCATGGACCTAGAAGCCAATGGGGGACCAGACATCATGGACCTAGAAGCCAATGGGGACCAGACATCATGGACCTAGAAGCCAATGGGGACCAGGCATCATAGAAGCCAATGGGGACCAGACATCATAGAAGCCAATGGGGACCAGATATCATAGAAGCCAATGGGAACCAGATAGCATAGAAGCCAATGAGGACCAGATATAGAAGCCAGTGGGGACCAGATATCATAGAAGCCAATGGGGACCAGACATAGAAGCTAGTGGGGACCAGACATCATAGAAGCCAGCGGGGACCAGATATAGAAGCAAGCAGGGACCAGACATCATAGAAGCCAGCGGGGACCAGACATCATAGAAGCCAGTGGGGACCAGACATCATAGAAGCCAGTGGGGACCAGACATCATAGAAGCCAGTGGGGACCAGACATAGAAGCCAGTGGGGACCAGACATAGAAGCCAGTAGACATCATGGGTGTCAGCTGCAGCATGACAGACATTTTTGGTTACAATTTAAAATGAAGCTGAACACTGTTTACTTAACTTATTGATATTTTTAGCCTACCATTATTTTAAAATATATCTATTCAAACAAATTTGTCTTTCCATACTATTGTCACAGGTCGCAGTATATCCGGCCAAGACTATCTGGGTGTCTTTGATATCAGTACCTGGGTACAAAATGGTCTAAACCATTTCACACCCCACTGGCTCAGAATATGCCCCCTTACAAAGGTGTGAGATTGCCTTTCTGAGTCCACATTTGGGTGCATTGGCCCCACACACTGAAGTTATCAGCATGGAGAGCTTGCTTGGCTTTGGATGTGGTATTGTTTTTTTTCTGGCCAGGAAATGCGCTGGTTTTGGTATCCAACTAGCTTTTCTTTGAATGACTTTTCAGACACAGTAGTCTACCTGGAGACAAATTCAGACTGTTTCCACATGGTTCTCAATATATTATGAAGTATTAAGTGCATCAGCATGTGCATATGTGTCTGATATGATTTGTTTTACAGTTGAACTGGTGCACAAGTGCACCAACATGTGTGTTTTGTATGTGTGTGTGTGTACTGTGTGATTAGCATACTTTCAGTAGAAATACTTAGGCAGCAAAATTAGCATGTATTTTGGTGTTTGGGGACTATACAAATTTTTGTTCTTTTTAGCTATCAAGGCCAGAACTTTGGATTATGGGTGATCCAGTAGGCTATGAAATGGCTGAATAACTTGTACAACATAGGGACATGCAGTTACAACTTCCTGCATAACATACAAACTCACACATGCAAATGAAGGGTGCGTGTGCACACACACACACACACACACACACACACACACACACGCACATGCACATGCACGTGGCATGCGCACAAACACACACCCACACCCATATACACATGCTTACACACATGCAAGCATACAGCATACTTGTTCACTTACACACACACACACACATGCATGTGTGCACACACACACATACACACACACACACACACACACACACACACACACACATACACACACACACATACACACACACACACACACACTTGTCATTAATTCACAGGAGTGGTTGCGTAAAATTTGGATGCTATATATCTTGTACACTTTTTTCGTGTAAAAAGGGGTTGTTAGTTCTCAGAAACCCAATCTTTTGATTTGAATTATTTGTGGGAGGCTTTTTATGATGTGTGGGGATATCAACATTAGAATATAATTCTCTTCTGTTGACAAATCAACATGAAATCTTAATATTCAATGAATAAATGGCCATGACAACTTGATAGTCTGATTATAGTGATGAATCCTGTACATGTCTATGTATATTATTTAGGTGGCAGAGGGTATTCAAGCTATGGCCGACAATGGAGAGATCAAATTGGTCCTGGTGGTCAACAACGAGCTGAAAATGGGCAAGGGTAAAATAGCAGCACAGGTAAATGACCAAACAGGCAAGAGTTTAATTTTTTTTTTTTTCTGTACCTCTGCTACTCCTACAAATGTAGAACACTACCCCAGTTGTATTCTGTTCTGAAGGTTTATCTGTGTTATCTATAGATAGTGGGTATACAGACATTGAGGTCAGAAGGCTTGACATGAAGCTTTGTTAAGGGTGTGTATTGTTTCTAGGAAGCTGAACACTTAAATAAGGCATTATGGGTAAGATGCTTCCATGTCATGCGCAATGTATAGGCGACGGATGTCGTCTGCTAGTCTGTCGTCTGTACTGAAACTGATGTAGGTGCAACACTACTACAGTGCCCTTGGAACAATGTGTTTTTGTGTATCATGCAGAGTTCAGCAAGGATGAAGAATGATATAAATGATTGTGTTGCTTCACTTACAGCTAGTTAAAGAATTTGAAGATAACAAGGTGCTCTAAACTGAAGGGCACATATCTTGTTTTTGGCATCTCTTAATGTAGTTCACATTGCTTTAGCTGCATACAAAACCAAGGTATGTTTTAAAGTGCAATCTATGATCTGCCATGCACACAGACTAGTTTAATTGTACTAGCAACAAATTCATGTGAATAGCCACTTCCATTTATAGTTCTCCCTGAATGGCCTTTTTTGGTTTCTGCTTTTGAGCAGCCTTGAAAATCTTCTAATGAAAACTCCCACCTACTTCTGCCACTGCTCCTAACATTACAATTAGCAGAGCCGGCGATTTTCTGCTGTTACGTCAATTTTCACCCAACGTCAGGTGTAAAATCGCTTGAGAAAATTGTTTGCATGGGGAAAAAACATCGAATGAAAATTCTTTAAAAATCCCTGGCCACTGCAAGCAGAATGCTTGTTTGACTTTATTGGTGGAGTGGGGCATAATGACATGTGGTCGATGAATAGTGGCCCTTTCCAAGATGCTGGAAAAATGAATACATTGCAGCAATGCTTTTGGCAATTCCAAAGCAAAGAATTTGTGGAAATGGAGCTGGATGGAGACTCTCTGAATGAAGAAAGACTCGTGCATCACATCCATAAGATAGATGTGTGTGGGACTGCATTTTGCAATCTGTGTCATTGTGAGATCATTTGTAGTATGATAGGTCAGATCATCCTTGAAGACCACATGAAGATCGCAAAGAGCAAAAGGAGGTGAGAAAAGATTAATGGAGATAATCATAGAAGTTTTATGTATGGGTATAAAGATTTCTTTCTATCCATTTATCTCCTTGAATTAGCAGTGAATATCTTGATGCTTTTGTCACATTTTTTTTTCAGTGCTCATGGCATTTTTGTTGTCTCTTTTGTAAATTATCTACTTTTGAAAAGAATCAAGGATAACCATAGAAAAACCTCAGTAAAGAATGAATCTCAAACTTTTCTCTTAGAGTGTCAAGTTTGAAAACGTTTGTTTGTTTATCTGTTTCAGCTGTGGATATGCAACCCCCAACTCGCGCACACACACACACACACACACACACACACACACACACACACACCACACACACACACACACACACACACACACACACACACAGTGTTTCCTGTTCTTACACACTGGCAACAGATTTTTCATTAGAAAATGTATATTGTAGAATTGCTGCTAAAAATTGAAGTAAAAATTGAAGAAATCCCAGTACATCTGATACTTTTCTTTTAGCCTCCAGAATGTCTCAGATTGCACAGACTTTTGTCTTGGACTTCAACATTTTCCATGGGGCATGCCCCCAGACCCCCTCCCCCCTTATCAGCCTTAGGCACTATGCGCCTTCGACTTGATGTTTCACATCCTCAGAGTTAGGAACTTTCCTTTTTTTTTTTTCCCCTTACAATTCCAGGCTCTGATTAGGGCAACCAATAGCACTTCAAGTTCTGCCAGTACCAGTGTCATATCCACAAGAAGGTCACTATTGATAGCCTTTGTTTTTTAAGTGGCTAATTTGCCCCAGCTCATTTTACCGACTGCAGCCGGAAATCTAAATAAATTTGAAAAACGTAGACAAACAAATCACAAGGCAAAACACAATTGTCTTGTGAGTCGTTTGTCTACGTATTTCGGTGGAATCTTATCAGTAATTTTCAGATTTACCTCAAAGTGATCAAAGCCATTATGTGGAATGCCTGTAGGTTTCAGGCAGGATGCAAAATGGCTGATTTCCTGGATTGTCTGTTGCAATATGACCATACAGTTACAAGTCTTAATACTTAGGTAATCAGTTTACCTTGAAAAGGAAAGAAGAAGACGAAAAAAAAAAAGAAAGAAAGGAAGGAAAAGACCAATGGTAGTTAATCACTTTGAGGCAGCTGAAAAATATTCCTTCACAATTGAGTCAGCTGAAAAATATTCCTTCACAATTGTTTCAGTGTGCCCATGCAGCAGTAGGTGTTGTGGAACGAGCATTCCATCAAGAACCGGACACCTTAAAGCAGTGGCGTCTGCATGGTCAGCCAAAAGTGGTGGTCAAAGCTGACAGCACAGCCATGTTGTAAGTATTTAATGTCATAGCCTGACAGTGACTGAGTAAGAAAATGTGTTGCAAGGCCTATTTTGAACACATCAAAGCGAACTTTTACCCCCTCACCTCGCTTTAAATTTCACTGCCTTCTGATTGAAAAAAAAAAATTGATTCAAAATAACCTCCGTCTGGTACAGTACAATAGCTGATTCTGCTTCATGCTGCCTGTCTGTGGACTTTAAGTTGGATTTCTTATCATTACCTTCACATCTCAGTAAATATATTTTTCATCATAGTTTCAGTTTCAGATTCACCAAGGAGGTTCACTGCATACAGACTAGTAGATGTACGCTACACCACATCTACCAAGTTTAGAGACTGCACTGTGTAAAGCCGGCGACATACTATGCTGGAATACCCTCTCCAGCGAGTGGAATGTGGTTGTTTGACACAGCAGTGACAGTTTGTTGACGGAAATCTAAACAACATCCCCCGCTGACTTCCTCCAGTCCAGCTGGCAAGCGTCTGCACAGCTGCTGGACAGGCCGCGGCACTCAGTACTCTCTGAACATGAGCTGTGAAGAAGAAGAAATTTTGGTTTGCGCTATTTCAGTCTTTCTTTTGCGTTCGACAGCTACGCAGTCAGGGTCTAAGTCCGAGGGATGCCACAAAATCGGGCGTCCGGTGAAGATCGGCTGCCATCCCCCAGAGCTTGGTGTTGAGGTCCGCACCCCCGGGCCAGGACAGATGTCGCGTGTCCTCGTGCAGGGGGCAGTCTTGGAGAATATGGGATGGGGTCTGGTCAGCCTGGCCGCAATCACAAAGGGATGTGGCTACCACTCCAATCCTCTTCAGGTGTGCTCGGAGGCCGCAGTGTCCTGTGCGAAGGCGGTAGATTGTAGTCTGGTGTCTCCTCTCCAGTGTCCTGATGGGATCCAGGTGCGCCTGGTAGCCTCCGTTGAGGGTGACCCAGCTTCTTTGAAATCTGCTGTGCAGGAGAGTTTTGGCTTCCTCATACATGGCAGGAACGGTCGGCTGTGTGAGCTGGCTTCCTTCCTTAGCAAGGTGGTCTGCACGCTCATTGCCTGGGAGGCCTACATGGGCAGGCACCCACTGGAGGGTTGTTGGGGCTGTTTGGGTAAGGGCTGCGAGGGAGGCCTTGAGGGACTGGATCAGTGGACCAGGATCAGGAGAGTCAAGGGCCTGGAGTGTGGAGATGGAGTCAGTGAAGATGGAGATTCTGCCAAGGGGTTTTCCACAGTAGGAGAGGAATTCTGCTGCTGTTTTGATGGCCAGAACTTCAGCTCTGAAATTAGAACAGAGCTTTCCTCCAGGGAGTGCGATACTGCTGGACTCTCCATCAGGAAATCTGACGTAGACACCACTGCCTCCGTTGTGTGTGGCTTCCTCTGCTGATCCGTCCATGTATACATGCATCCAGGAGCTGGCTGGGTAGGACTCCTCTATCATGGCCAGAGTCAGGATCTTGAGAGTTGCTGGTTGTTGGTCTTTGGGGGTGATGCCAGGAACTCTGAGGCTGATGGTGGCCTCTATCTCTTGGTCGAGCCTCCAGTCAGGCAAGGCAAGGTCAGTGCGGGGCTCCCCTTCTGCCGCCAGAACATCGCTGTACTGTGCTCTGAGTGCCTTATACTGGTGGTTGAGGCTCTACTGTTTGAGACGGTTCTTTGTGGGCTGCTCCAGTCTGTGGTGTAGGTGGTGTGAGGGCAGTCTTCTGAGCTTCTTGCCCTGCATCAGGACTTTCAGGTCGCGTCTTCTCTCCAGGGGCTCGATGTTAGCAGCTTTCTCCATGTCGTGGATGGGTGTGGACCTCATGGCCCCAAGAATGAGGTGAAGTCCCATGTTTTGGACTTTGTCGAGCCGGCTCTTGTTGGTCTTGGAGGCTGTGCCCCACGAGTTTGAGGCGTACTCCATGGTGAGTCTGACCGCTCCCGTGTAGACCCTGGCGAGAAGCCAACTGTCCACTCCCCAAGTCATCCCGGCCAGCTTCTGCAGCAGGGCTAGTTTGCGGATGCCTCTCCTCTCCATCTCCTCAATCTGGGGTTTCCAGGTCAGGCGGGTGTCCAACTTGACGCCAAGGAATGTTGGTGTACCAGCCGCTGTGGCGAAGTGGTTAGCGTCGCGGACTCCCGGCTGGGAGGTCGTGGGTTCGAATCCCATCAGAAGTCATGTGGGTTTTTCTGCCCCGACCGGCTCCTACCCAGAGTTGAGTTGCTGCGGACTCAGTTGGGAAGACTGGGACCACACAGTCGAGTTTCATCCACTTAAAGGATGTGTTTCTGAGAGTGTTGCTCAAATTTCCTGACCAACACTGCAGGTGCCTGTATCTCTCGGGCCTGGTTGACGCCGGGATATATTATGAAAGGAAGCGTAGAGTACAGCCCTGTCATGTAGTCTCAGACCGAAATGGAAATCCGTAGCATCATCTTAATCATCCTCATTGTCATCGATCAGCATTAAAAAAAAAAATGTCTCAAATTCTGTGGCCCTTCATGCCCTGCTCTCATGGTGACCTCAATTTCGATGTCCTCTCCACGTCTATGGCCTTGGTTTGGTTCCGTCGGGGACACCGGTGTCGGCGAGTCCATGGGGCTGTCGTTGGACGGACGTGGTGGCGCCCTCCGGGGGGAGAGCTCACTCACGCCGGCTCCGCGACTAAGCAATTATTGTCGTCAGTAGGCGGCTTAGTAGGTGGTGTCCTGCGTATGTTAGATCAGAACAGGCGCCACTGAACACCACCGAAGTGACTCGGCAGCAGTTCAGTGTCTCCTCCGGTGGGTTGCCTCTTGACGACTTGACATTGACTGTTCCCTGTGGATTGCCGGTGCTGGGGCTGCGGCGGGGCCGACCGGGCTGTGGCTGTGGACGGGGTGTCGGAATGAGCGGCGTGGGTGCACTGCCTCTGAGGTGGCACAGAGGTTGGGACAGCAAAAAAAAAAAAAAAAAGGAATGTTGGTGTGTCCGTCTGGGGCAAGACCTGTTCCTGGAGCCTCAGCTTGACATGCTCAGTGGCGGTAGAGAGAGAGAAGAGTGTTACGTTGGTCTTTGTGGTGTTCAGCTCAAGACCCCAGTCGTCTGTCCATGTGGCGATATTGCTGATGACTTCCTGAAGCTGGTAGGTGGCCGTGCTGGTGAATTCAGAGGATGTCCATATTGCCAGGTCATCTGCGTGCAGATTGTTGGAGACGTGCTTCGTGATGTCTGTAATTTCATTGATATACAACAAGAACAGTGTTGGGGAAAGCACTCCTCCCTGGGGACACCCTCGCGCAGCTTGACCTTTCTGCTGTGGAAGCCGTCTAGTTTGACCCTTGCGGTCCTGCCGAAGAGATAGTGGTGGATCCACATGTATATCTTGCTACGTACGCTGGCTCGGAGAAGTTTCAGGGTGAGGCCCTCCTTCCACACTTGTCAAAAGCTCTTGACAGGTCAAAAAACACGGCCAGTGTCTTTTTCTTCTCCTGAAAAGAGTTTTCGAGGTCCTGGACGAGGAGGGCTAGTTGGTCTTCCATGTTGCGGAATTTCCTGTTGCCAGTCTGGGTAGGTGAAAGGATGTTCTGTGTTTTCAGGAGGAAGGTGTATCGGCAGTTGACCATCCTTTCCAGCAGCTTGCCGACACAGCTCAGAAGGCTGATTGGTCTGTAGCTGCGGGTGTCCTTCTTGTTCTTCCCCTTCTTCGGAATCTGGATGATCTCTGCCTTTTTTCAGATGGAGGGCACAACTCCTGCTGTCCAGCTGTGGTTGAAGATCTGAAGCAGCACTGTTCTGGATGCTGGTCCCAGGTGCTTCAGCATGTTGCCAGTGACGCCATTGGGCCCCGGAGCTTTCTTGGGCTTCAGCTTGCGAATGCCTTGCTTCAGTTCCTTCATGGTAAAAGACTTGCTCGTACAGCTGTCATCTGTGCCATGTGTGTCTGATGTCAGAAGTTCTGTGGTTTCTTCTCGAACCTGCTTGATGCTCTGTCTGGGCATGTGGATCGTACTCTCCTCTCGGTACAGTTCTGCAAAGGTGTTGGCTGCGGCCTTTTCTGTTTTCAGCTGATTGTCCTGCTCGATGACGGTCTTGCCTCTGCTGGGGTTGTCATCGTTCAGTCTCTTCGTCAGCTTCCAGGGTCCCTGCATGTCTGTCTCCATGTTCAGGGAAGCTGTCTTGTCTTGCCAGCTCTTGCGTGCTGCTTGCAGCTTTTCCTTTATGAACGAGGCTTTCGCTCTGTTGTGGGTCTCTACATTCTCGTCAGTGGGGGAGCTCTCTATCGTGTTCCTGGTTTCACTGAGGGTCTTGTGCAGGGTGTCGAGCTCAGGTGACCAGTAGGGGCGGTAGTTCCTGCGTTTGCCTCGTGGAATAGCTGCCTGCGCTGCATCTAGTGCTGCCATGTTAAAAATCTGTGCTATTTCAATCATTTTGATCACTTGTATACAATTGAAGAATTTTAAAAAATCGAAGATGGTGGGTGAGACCATGAATCGCAAGGTGGGAGACATTTGGTGCATACCATTCTCTTCTCAAAGAATTACAAGAAGAAGATGCTCAAAGCAGAGTTTTTAAAAATCCAAGCTATCTGAGTGCCAAGTTCAGTACAAGTGGGTGAAGGACACTGGCTGAGTTCAAGCATTTCGGCCAGATGGTCGTACACATTGCGGTGTATATCTTGGGTTCATCATTGACTGATAAACAGTGAATGTCAAAACAACGGAATGGTCTGAAAGCTGAGAACGAAGTAGTAGAAGTAGTAGTAACAGAAGAAGAACAAGTTGAAGGAAAATGTAATAGTAGCACTTGTATTTGGTTTTACAAATAGTATTAAAAGAGAAATTATTGCTGTTGTTTCAAACAGTTCTAATACTTAGTAAACATGTGTGTGTGTGTGTGTGTGTGTGTTCGTTTCATTTATTGTTTTGATTGTATGTTGGTTTCTTTGTGGTGGTAAAAAGTAGTTTCATACACATAAGTGCATAAATAAATGTCACCAAACACATCCTTTTCAATTCATTATCTCTTTCTTTTGTACATTAATGATAGAGCAGCATGTAACAAATCGGAAACAATCAAAAGCAGGAAAAAAATATGTTGCAGTTGTAATGGTAGTAGTAGTAGTCTACTACTAAAAATTATTGATGATGTAAACAGTTGTAATACAGACTAAACATTTTTCCTTTTTTTTTCATTTTATTTCTTATTTTAATCATCAGTCTACTTCTTTGTGATGTTAACAGTAGTTTTGTAGACGTACAGTGCATAATAGAAGCAGTAGAAAGTACTGTTCAATAAATGTCACCAAAGATACCCTTTTTTGTTCATTATCAATATTTTTGTACATCACTGATACAAATAACATGTAATAAATCGGAAACAATCAAATACAACAACCTTTTAGGATTAGTTTGCCTTACAACAAGCATCGAAGTAGGATTGAATCTTAATGCCATCCAACACAAGCTCCAGCAGGTTGGGCGATGATCGTGCGCTGCCGGAGGAGAGCGCGTGGTGCACGTGCGCTTTTGGTAAACAACAGACCACTCAAATCTTAAATAAATGTTAGCGAACCACCAAGAGAAACGTGGACAAACGAGTCACAAGACAAAACACGACACGTTTCGACCTCTTAGGTCTTCCATAAGAAGGCGTTGAATTCAACGCCTACCTTGCGCTGAAGAGAACAAGGTAAGTGACAAACTCGTTCATTTTTATTGTCCTATTTGTTTGTGTCTTGCCTGAAGAAGACCTAAGTGGTTGAAATGCGTCGTGTTTTGTCTTGTGACTCGTTTGTCCACGTTTCTCTTGCCGATTCGCTAACATGTATTTAAGATTTGTTTAGATTTCCGCCTGCAGTCGTCTCACTTTGCAACTAGAACAGACCACTCACTGACATCAACCACATTGCCCTTTCCAGCACAGTGTGTCACCGGCTTAAGATTTACAGCTAATGGATAAATGAATTAATGACTAAGATCATAGGTACAACTTGGCAGATGTCTGACTTGGGCATCAGCCCAGTGCTGGTCAGACCTAACATTGGCTGTGTCACTAGAATTGTATGTGTATGTACATGTGTGGATGTGTGTGTGCATGGGTGGGTAGACACAGGCCCATGCATGAGTGCCAGTCTATGCGATGTGTGTATGCATGTGCGTGTGTGTGCGCATGCATGTGCATGTGTATGCTCTGTGGGCCTGTATTAGCATGCTCCTGCATGCACGCATGTGCATGTATGTGCATACATATATAGGTGCATGTATGTATGCTTGTGTATATGGGTGTACACGCATGTGTGTGTGTGTGTGTGTGCACGTGTGTGTGTGGGCGTGTGTATGCATGTGTGTGCGTGTGCATACATGTGTATGTGTGTGTGTGTGTGTTTGATTATTTGTGAGGAATGAATGTTCAGATGACATGCTTATTATTGATCTATAATAATTATAACATTAACAATAATGATGATGATGATGATAGTGGTGAAAATGAAAATAATAGTGATGAAAATAATTCTGAGAAAAAATGCTAATTGAAATAATGATAGTAGCAGTAGTAGTAGTAGTAGCAGTAGTAGCAGAAGCAGCTGCAGCAGTTGTAATTTTAGTCGTAGTAGCAGTTGTTGTGGCAATGAAAAAGAAATAAGTGAAAATAGAAAGCATCTCATGTATAAATATTAGCAAAATAATCAGTGGACAAACAAACATAACACAACTTCTTAACCCTCCCCCCCTTCCCCCCTCTGTCTCTTCCTTCACACTACACCACGATAGAAGTAACCACACACACACACACATGATAGGAGTAATCACATGCCATCTACTACCACTTCCGCTCCAACCCAAAATGAGCATGTGTGCCTTTGGACCACCCACAAGACAACCACCTTATTCTCCCCTTCCATCAACACCTGCACACCCACAGGCATCACAAACCCATGACACCTGCACACCAGCAGGTATCACAAACCCATGACACCTGCACACCCACAGGTATCACAAACCCATGACACTTGCACACCAACAGGTATCACAAATCCATGACACCTGCACACCCACAGGCATCACAAACCCATGACACTTGCACACCAACAGGTATTACAAACCCATGACACCTACACACCCACAGGCATCACAAACCCATGACACTTGCACACCAACAGGCATCACAAACCCATGACACCTACACACCCACAGGCATCACAAACCCATGACACCTGCACACGCACAGGCATCACAAACCCATGACACCTGCACACCCACAGGCATCACAAACCCATGACACCTACACACCCACAGGCATCACAAACCCATGACACCTACATACCCACAGGCATCACAAACCCATGACACCTGCACACCCACAGGCATCACAAACCCATGACACCTACACACCCACAGGCATCACAAACCCATGACACCTACACACCCACAGGCATCACAAACCCATGACACCTACACACCCACAGGCATCACAAACCCATGACACCTGCACACCAACAGGCATCACAAACCCATGACATCTGCACACCCACAGACATCACAAACCCATGACAACTGCACACCCGCCGGTATCACAAACCCATGACATCTGCACACCAGGCATCACAAACCCATGACACCTGCACACCCACAGATATCACAAACCCATGACGCCTGCACACTCACAGGCATCACAAACCCATGACACCTGCACACCCACCGGTATCACAAACCCATGACATCTGCACACCCACAGGCATCACAAACCCATGACACCTGCACACCCACAGATATCGCAAACCCATGACACCTGCACACCAACAGGCATCAAAAACCCATGACACCTGCACACCAACAGGCATCACAAACCCATGACACCTGCACACCCACAGATATCACAAACCCATGACACCTGCACACCCACAGGCATCACAAACCCATGACACCTGCACACCCACAGGCATCACAAACCCATGACACCTGCACACCAACAGGCATCACAAACCCATGACACCTGCACACCAACAGGCATCACAAACCCATGACACCTGCACACCAACAGGCATCACAAACCCATGACACCTGCACACCAACAGGCATCACAAACCCATGACACCTGCACACGCACAGGTATCACAAATCCATGACACCTGCACACCAACAGGCATCAAAAACCCATGACACCTGCACACGCACAAGTATCACAAACCCATGACACCTGCACACCCACAGGCATCACAAACCCATGACACCTGCACACGCACAGGTATCACAAATCCATGACACCTGCACACCAACAGGCATCACAAACCCATGACACCTGCACACGCACAGGTATCACAAACCCATGACACCTGCACACCCACAGGCATCACAAACCCATGACACCTGCACACCCACAGGCATCACAAACCCAGGTTTACCCATCTGAGGTATCCCTTAATCTGTGATGTACATCAGTATGTGTTTCTTTCATGGCATATCACCAATGCATTACTCAGTAAATTGAAAAAAATGAACAGATGAATCAATAGCCCATCAAATAGTAAGTAATTGCTATAAAATGTTTTCAACACACACACACACACACACACACACACACACATACACACACACACACACACACACACACTCACAAGAAATAATTGGAAGGTGAACTGAATATGACAAAGAACTACACAGTTTCAAGCTGAAATTAGATCTGTGTTTGATCATACAATTGATGGACCATCCCATTGATACCAGCAACTGAAAGACTCTAATTTTTCATGTGGTGAAAGAAACTGTCCACACACTCAATACAGGTAAGTCACCAGAAGTAAACAATGTACCAGCAGAACAAAATAAGCACAAAAGGAAAGAAATCATCAAGGCTCAGACAACTACCTGTCAAAGAAAATAGAAAACAAAATTCAATACCAAATGAATAGTCTCGGTCCATAATGTTACCCCCGCTTGAGAAAGGAAACCTACAGCTGTCTTTAAACCCAGGATCATCAGTTTGTCAGCCATCGCCATGGAAGTATGGTCAGGGTCCTGTTGGAGAAACTCAAAGGAAAGATAGAAGAAAGTGTTGCTGAAGACGAGTCAGGATTCGGGGGCAAATTGGAGCGTGTTGAAGCAGATCTTCCACTTAAGATTGCTGATAGAGAAGTTCCTTCAGCTCCAGCATTATTTCTATTATAGCTTTGACATCGGAAAGTGACAGAGTAAGCCACGGAAAGTTTATGGCAGAAACTGTAACTTCATTCAAGTCATACAACGGTTTAGGTCTCAACAATCAGTGAAATTTCTTCCCTACAACTCAAGAGTGTACTAATTCTCTGTCCTCGCTTCAATAGTTATATGGACAGTATAATACAAGAAACACTGTTGACTTGAGCGCTGTCCTGTCTACAAAGGAACAGCCTCTGCGCATCCTTGGATTGGCTAATAACATCAGTCGTGAGGAAGCCAATGAAGTAGAACTCCCAAGAACTCACCACCTGACTGGAGAAAGCATGAGTCTGTACAAAAACAGAAGTAACCTAGAGAGCAGCCAAACCTTGGACCACAGTTCCAGACAACATGAAGTAAGCATCATGTTGAGGAGGCAGGCAAAAGAAATGGATCCAGTGTCTTGGGTCCATCTGAGCAAGGGAGGCGGCTCAACAAAGGAGTCAGGATGCCCATTACCATAGCTTCCAAGAGAAGACAACACTCTACAAGTCACACATTGTGTAGGAAAGCAAAACTGAACGGAGGTAGCAGTTCCTAAATGAAAAAATACAGATGTTTAAGTATGTCAGATGGATTGTCTGCATCTTTTTCAAGGAACATCAAAGGAGTATGTCAGGCTACAAGATAACAAAAGTCATCTTCCTAATGATCAAATGCTGTAAGCTGTGCCAAGACAGGTGTGTACCTGGCCATAACTGTCCCCGATCATAGTTATCAAATGCTGTAAGCTGTGCTGACACAGGTGTGTGTATGTGGCCATAACTGTCCCCGATCATAGTTATCAAATGCTGTAAGCTGTGCCGAGACAGGTGTGTACCTGGCCATAACTGTCCCCGATCATAGTTATCAAATGCTGTAAGCTGTGCCGAGACAGGTGTGTACCTGGCCATAACTGTCCCCGATCATAGTTATCAAATGCTGTAAGCTGTGCTGACACAGGTGTGTGTATGTGGCCATGACTGTCCCCGATCATAGTTATCAAATGCTGTAAGCTGTGCTGACACAGGTGTGTATCTGGCCATGACTGTCCAAGATCATCCTGCAGGAAACAATAAAGAATGAATGTCCCAAAAGCAGATCTAGGCCATCTTGGATGAACAAGGAAAGGACTGGACAAGTGACACCACCCCTGCCCTGTTGTACATCACCGAGAGCTGTAACATTCATGCTTCCTTCACTTTACCCCAGTGATTGATTGTCCACTGCTTTTAATCCTTGTGATGTGGAGATGTCAGATCTATATTTGGAACAGTCTGTGTACATATCTGTTCAGATTCTCACTGTTCTGAAATTTTCAAAACACAAATTCCAGGTTTGGAAAAAGTTTGAAAAGAAAGGAAACATTCCAAAAGTTTGAAAGGAAAGAAAACATTCCAAAAATGTTAAAAGAACAGAAGCATTCCAAGTTTGGAAAAACAAGGAAAATTCCAAGAATTTGAAAAAAAAAAATTTTTTAAACTAAAACAATGGACACATGCACTGAAGCACTCACACATGCCCAGATACATGCATGTGCATGCGCGCGCGCGCGCACACACACACACACACACACACACACACACACAGAGTCACAAATATTTTATGGACAGAAAATGCAACTGTAGCAAAATACACAGTGCACACACACATACACACACACACACACACGCACACACACACACACACACACACACACACACAGAGAAAAGTAGATAGATAGATAAAAATGCACACTTAATCTTACAAATGCATACTCTTGCTTGCGTAGCTGATGCTATCTGCTGCATAGTTTTGTCACATAATGACTCTGGCTACAGCAGCTAATGGCTAGTGTGTACTGACATATGTGGTGAGTGTATATGTGATCTGCAGCTGGTCAGTTGATACAAAATATCTTTGAGGATGCTCAGAAGATTTTAAAAAAGAAAAAAAAAAAAAAAACAGAACAGAAATCTTCAACTTTTCGGTCATAGACCATCTTCAGGACTTGTGACACAAAAAGAAAGACAAATAAATATGTATAGGCAATGACGTATGAAAACATATACGTAAACGGATGAATACGTGTTTAAAGATGTGTGTGTGTGCGCCTGCGTGTGCATTTGTGTGTGTGTGTGTATGTGTGTGTGTGAGCGCATGCACGCTCATGTGTGTGTGTGTGTGTGTGTGTGTGTGTGTATGTGTGTGTGTGTGTGTGATGGGGAAAAGGAAAAAGAGAGGCGGATAGAGGGAAAAGCAAACAGAAATAGAGATAACAAGATGCAAAGCATATAAACGTACTCCCAGTTTATCCTGAATACGTGTGAGATATTCTATAAAGAGGAAAAACCGTCTTGGGCTGGTGTAACCATTAGTAATGGCTATTCTGGTAAACATCGGCCATCATCTGTGACCTATAATGAACATACTTACAAATTTTCAGAAAGATCGGCCAAGAACTTTCTGAGATTTTCCATAAAGAAGAAAACCATTATGGGCCGTTGGTAATGGCTATAACGATAAACTTAAACATCGGGCATCATCTGTGACCCATAATGAACATACCCACAAATTTTCAGAAATATCGGCCACGTACTTTCTGAGATATTCCATAAAAAAGAAAAACCGTAATGGGTTGTTGTAGCCGTTAGTAACGGCTATAGCGGTAAACTAAAATGTTGGGCATCATCTGTCGCCCATAATGAACATACCTACAAATTTTCAGAAAGATCGGCCAAGCACTTTTTGAGATATTCCATAAAGAAGAAAAACCGTTATGGGCAGTTATAGCCGTTAGTAACGGATATAGCGGCAAACTAAAAAATTGGGTATCATCCGTGACCCATGATGAATATACCTACAAATTTTCAGAAAGATCGACAAAATGCTTTCTGAGATATTCCATAAAAAAGAAAAATCATTATAGCTGTTAGTAGTGGCTATAACGGTAAACTAAAACATCAGGCATCATCGGTAACCCATAGTGAACATACCTGCTAATTTTCACAAAGATCTGCCCAGTACTTTCTGAGATATTCCATAAAGAAGAAAAACCGCTACAGGCCATTACAGCCGCTAGTAACGGCTATAACGGTAAACTAAAACATCGGGCATCATCCGTGACCCATAATGAACATACCTGCTAATTTTCACAAAGATCAGCCCAGTACTTTCTGAGATATTCCCTAAAGAAGAAAAACCGTTACAGGCCGTTGCAGCCATTAGTAACGGCTGTAACGGTAAACTAAAAATCGGGCATTATTCGTGACCCATAATGAACATACCTGCTAATTTTCACAAAGATCGGCCAAGTGCTTTCGGAGATATTCCATGAAGAAGAAAAACCGTTACAGCTGTTAATAACAGCTATAACGGTAAACGAAAACATTGGGCATTATTCGTTACCCATAGTGAACATACCTGCAAATTTTCACAAAGATCGGCCAAGTACTTTCTGAGATATTGCATAAAGAAGAAAAACCGTTACAGGCCGTTACAGCCATTAGTAACAGCTACAATGGGGTAAACTAAAAATCGGGCATCATCCTTGACCCATAATGAACATACCTGCTAATTTTCACAAAGATCGGCCAAGTACTTTCGGAGATATTCCATGAAGAAGAAAAACCGTTACTGTCGTTAGTTATGGCTATAACGGTGAATGAAAACATTGGGCATTATTCGTTACCCATAATGAACATACCTACAAATTTCCACATAAAGATTGGCCTAGTACTTTCTGAGATATTCCATAAAGAAGAAAAACCGCTACAGGCCGTTACAGCCGTTAGTAACGGCTATAACAGGATAAACTAAAACATCTGGCATCATCCTTGACCCAGTAGAAAGAAACTCGTGGAGAGCGTGGCAGCAGAGAGTCCTCAGAAGAGAAGCCCCCTTCAAGCAAGTGTTTCGGCCCTTATCTCCTGACACTCTAGGGGGGTTGGGCCACACCTGGTTCATGACTCCGGATGTCCCTCTGCTGCCCCTTTTTTTTTTCCCATCTTGGGACGAGCCATGGCTGGGATTCGAACCCATGACATTCTGGACATGCTCATTTTCCACTTAATGACTCGCGCTTTAACCACTGAGCCACAGGGACACCTGATATTTGTAGGGAAATTAAGCCTTATGAAGTTCACTTTTGTTCCTCCTTGACCAGATCCAGCTTGAACACCCCTCTGCCGCTTCTGCCATTGCTTTCAGGGCTCTGGTTTTTTCCTTCCCTGCAACTGAGAGCTGTTTCATGAGGCTGTATGCAGACGTTCCTACAAACCCCCTAGCTCCAATTTCTGCAGTGAGGACTTTGACCTGATAGCCTTCTCTCCTCAGGCTGTTTGCCAGATCAGCATACTTTTCAGTCTTGTAGATTTGAGCTGCCTCCATTCTGTTCTCATATGGCACCGTGAGCTCGATCATGATCAGCTGCTTGGTTGATTTAGAGTGGACTACTATGTCTGGTCTCATGCCACTCTTGCTGATGATCTCTGGGTAACCCTTCCATTCTGGGAGGTCTGCAGTGCACTCCCAGTCATCTGCCCCGTCCAGCAGACTCTGCCTGCATGTTTCGAGTGGCACTGTTGTTCTTGGCCATGATTTGCTGCCTCCTGCCGTGAAGAATGTTGCGGGTGCTGTTGGAGTCCTGATTTTCCCTTTTCTGGTGTTGGTACTAGCCCAGACTACTTGTACAATCTCTTTGAGCACTTGGTTGTGCCTCCATGTGTACCTTCCTTGAGCCAGGGCTACTTTACATGAGCTTAGGACATGCTCCACTGTTTGTTTTTCATGGCAGAGGGGGCATGCAGGATCGTCTGTTTTCCCCCACTTCACCAGGTTTGCATTTGAAGGCAGAAGGTCATAAGCAGATCTGAGAATGAAGCTGATCCTGAGAGGGGCCATGTGCCAAATGTCATTCCAAGTGAGACTTCTTTGGAGTGCATTCTCCCACGTTGTCCATTGCCCTTGCTGGCTCTGCTGGACTGCTTTTTGGAGTCTTTTTTGGTCTTCTTCTTTTCTCATCTCCTGAATCATCATGTCTCTTTTGGCTTTTCCTTTGGCCTTTGACCACCATTCAGTTTTGGTCACCCCCAGTCCTTGTCTGTTGGTCTGTGTGTGTCCTGTTATTTCTCTGATCTTGAGACTTTCTTTTGCAGAATCCATCGCCTCTTGAACTTTCCATTTTCTGCCTGTCTTCAGCTGGGGCTTGATTGCTTCTACCACCTTGTCTCCTGAGTCCTCCAGCATGCTTTGAAGTCTGATCTTCCCTGCTTTGTATTCCTCCAGGATGGATTTCAGTGGTAGTTTCAGCTTTGCTTGGCGACAGTACAGCGCTATGTCAGTCAGACAGGGTGGGACACCAAGCCATTTCCTTGTGAACTTGTTGATTTTGGCTTCCATTGCCTCCACTATGCTGGTGCAGATGTCGTATATCATCAGAGGCCATAGGAGCTTTGGTATCAGCATGAACTGCAGACACCAGACCTTGTATTTGCCAGGGAGCCCACACTGGTCAATGGTCTCCAAGCCTTCCTCCGCCATCTGCTTGGTTTCTTTTGCTCTTTGTGTGTCTTTCAGCGTATCATCATACCATCTTCCAAGGCTCTTGACTGGTTCTTCTGTGACTGTTGGAATGGCCTGGTTGGCAACACTGAAGACCACAGATCCGGCCACTTTTCCTTTCCTCAGTGAGAGACTCCGTGATTTCTTTGGCTTGAATTTCATTCTGGATGAGGCAACTATGTCGTCCAGCCTCTCCAGCACATGACGTGTCTCGTCTTCTCTGGATGAAATCACTGTAGTGTCATCCATGAAGGCCTTGAGAGGAGGCATCTTGTATCCATCGCCAAGGTCTGTTTGTCTCGCGTTGTTTGTTGCTGCTTTCAAGATGAGTTCCATTGCCAGCACGAACAGTATTGGGGAAATTGCACAGCCCATTGCAATACCCACTTCCAAGTTGATCCAGTCTGTTGTGTACTCCTTGGTAGAGAACCGCATTGAGAAGCCATTGAAGTACTTCTTGAGCATGTCGCGGATGTTCTTTGGCACATGGTACATCTCAAGAGCCAACTGTATCATCTCATGGGGCACAGATCCATATGCGTTTGCCAGATCAAGCCACACTACGTCCAGGTCTCTCTTTTCTGTTTTTGCTTTTTGGATTGCGTCCCAGATCATTGTGGCGTGTTCTACACAGCCAGCCACGCCTGGGATGCCACCTTTCTGGACTGACACATCCAAGTACTTGTTTTCCATCAGGTACTTGGTCAGCCTTGCTGCCATGACAGAGAAGAAGATTTTCCCTTCGACGTTCAGTAGTGATATTGGCCTGAACTGGCTGATGTCACTTGAGTTTTGCTCTTTGGGGATGTACACACCATCTGCCGTCATCCACTGGCCGCTGATCTTCTGGTTTCTCCAAGCCGATCGCAGCAGCCTGTGGAGCCACTCCAGCACCTTGGGACATTTCTTGTAAAGCTGGTAAGGTATTCCGTTTGGCCCTGGTGATGATTTGGCTCTGGCTTTGTCGACCACCTTCTTGATTTCCGCCAACGTTGGGGGCTTGCATTGAACTGTTCCTCAGGGTTGGTTGGCCACACCAGACCTTGAATGTCGAGTGGTGCTTTGCTCTGTGGGTCAGAGTATGTTTTCCTCAGATGCTGCTCAAGAACTCCTTTGTCCACACTTAGGGTCCCAGATTTTGGCTGCTCAAACAGTGTTCTGGCAAACTGGAAGGGGTCTCTGAAGAAGCGCTCTTGTGTCTTCTTCTTTTTGCTCTTCCTCTTCCTCGCAGATTCCGCTTTGCTGAGGCGCTGTGTTTTTCTTTCAGGTCTTTCCACAGTTTTTCCAAGCCTTGTTTTTCAGCTGGCAGTGCGGTCTTCATTTGCATCTTGAGGTTTTTCTTTTGGACCCTGATCTTGTCCATCTTTTCTTGGCGTCTGGATTTCTTTGGAGGTGTTTTCTCTTTGGGTAGTTTTGCTCCATAGGCGTCTCTACATGTGGCATACACAATGTCCCCATATGTGGCTAGTTTGTGTTCCAGGGTGCTTTTCCCTATCAGTGCATCGAGTCTTTGGACGATTTTTGCATCCAGTTTCTCCCAATCTTCAGTTTCGTTTGCTCGTGGCAGGTTGAGTTTCAGGCGCCTGGCATCGAGGGCCTGTGCAAATTCCTCATCCGAACCAACAGCGTGGATGTCCTTGGCACTGTGGTTTAAATCCTGGCCTTGGTCTTCCGACGTCTTATCTGCTGATGCAGTGCGCTGCTGCTCATTCAGATGAGTCTTCACACATCCCATCTTTGTTCTGTGGATCTTCATGCCACGGGTGGTAGCGAAACACTTTCCACAGACACATGGATATTCCATTTGGTCCATGTTCATAGTCCGTTTGGGATTTGCAGTCATGATTGGTTGAGCACCGATGGATTCATCATTCTCTCCCCCTTTCGGTGAATCCTGGGAGCATCTTTTCCTTTTATTCTTAGTAGCCACATGTTTAAGGCAAAGTGGGGAGCCAGCCCACAGAGCCCTTGGTTCTGGTCTTTCCCAGTGTCCTCCGGTCTTTCCCGGACGTCCTCCGGCCTATTCCCGGAAGTCAATGGTTTACCCATGTATCAGTAGAAAGAAACTCGTGGAGAGCGTGGCAGCAGAGAGTCCTCAGAAGAGAAGCCCCCTTCAAGCAAGTGTTTCGGCCCTTATCTCCTGACACTCTAGGGGGGTTGGGCCACACCCGGTTCATGACTCCGGATGTCCCTCTGCTGCCCCTTTTTTTTTTGATGATGAACATACCTGCTAATTTTCACAAAGATCGGCCCAGTACTTTCTGAGATATTCCATAAAGAAGAAAAACCTGTTACAGGCTGTTACAGCCGTTAGTAACGGTTATAATGGTAAACTAAAACATCGGGCATCATCCTTGACCCATAATGAACATACCTACAAATTTTCAGAAAGATTGGCCCAGTAGTTTTGTCTGGAGCGAGTGGAACACATTTTGACCACGGACACACACACACACACACACCACACACACACAGCATTTCTTTGTTCCCATTCTAAAGTACTCCCTGTTCTATAAGAACTGGGAGTACAAAAAGAGAGAGTGGTAGAGGAGGAGTCTTATGGTTGGAAGGGGGCGCTTGAGGGTGTGTAAAAGAAAGGGAGAGAGTGGTAGAGCAGGAGTCTTATGCTTTGCAAGGGGTGCTTGAGAATGTGCATGTGGACAAAAAGAAAGAAGAATATCACAAAAAAAAACACACAAAAACGGGAGTGAGGGGTGTGTGTGGGGATGGGGGATTGGGTGGAAACTCCTGTAAAAAAATAAGTGCATATGGATTGTTCACATGTGTATGTGTCTACGAGTATGTATACCTGGATGGTGGAGATGGTGTTTGGGGTATATATATTATGCTCTACAAGTTATGTTATAAATATGCTATATATGTACATAGAGTGTGAATGTAAATATGATGGGATGGGGAACAACAAAAGTCATCAAGCTCATCATTATTGCTTTACAGCTGAAAAATGTGTTTTTACATGGTTTTATGTTTCATATTCTTGAAACAAGATTACTCTGTACTGGCAAAAGTCTGAACTTTCTATTGGTCACATCTGTATGAACCCTGGTCATTATTTATGCACGCTGACGGAGAGAGGGGAGTGGAGGTTTAAGATTTGTCATTATATGACTGAGTGTTGCTGCCTGTTTTGTACCCAACTTAGACTCTGAATGTTACTAAGGTGCATATTTCATAACGAGTACTATGAAAATTCACTGGATTAAATGCTAATGTTTAGTTGCAAAGTGAGACGACTGCAGGCGGAAATCTAAACAAATCTTAAATAAAGGTTAGCGAACCGCCCAGAGAAATGTGGACAAACGAGTCACAAGACAAAACACTACGTGTTTCGACCTCTTAGGTCTTCTTCAGGTAAGACACAAACAAATAGAGCAACGAAAATTCACTTAGCTTTGATCGCTTAAGAGTTCAGCACAAGGAAGAAGGTGTTGAATGAGAATGAGGCTGTTGGAAGGGAAATAATGTGCGAGTCAAAGTCGTAATGATGATAATATTACTGATAGGAATACTAATAATGGTCAAAATATTGAAAAAAAATAAATTAAGACAGGATTACTACCACCCTTTGTGGCAATAAGGCAATAGCAGCTGTAGTATGGGAGAAAAGAGAGTGGGTTAGAGGATTCTTAAACAGCAGGGTTGCCGTGGCAACAGTGCCAGAGGTGAAGGCGATGGCGATGTCAGTGCTAATGGTGGTAGTATCAATACTAGCAGTAGTATTACTGAATGATACTGCTAACAACCATTGTGAAGGTTAAGGTAATAAAAGCATGATACAGAAATATATTTAGAAAATACATTTTTATATTAATCAAATAAATAAATACATGAATCATAAGTTGTAAAAAAAAAAAAATAATAATAATAATAATTTTTTTTAAAAAATAAGAAGAAGAAGAATGATAATGCATAAATAAATAATTGAAAAATGATAATGGTAATAGAATAAATAGATGAAAATAATAATAAATAAAAAATAACAATATTAATAATAGTAATGATACTAAAGGTATTAATTCTAAGAGTAAGGGGGAGGAAAAAACAACAACAACAACAACAAAAACCAAGGGGAGGAGGGAGAGGGGAGGACAGGAAGAACAGAAAGGAAATAGAAGATTTAAGTTAGGGAAGGATGGAATCTAATAGGTATATTGATAATTACATTAATAGTTTTGTTAATAAGTGTGATTGTAACTCTACAGTAATGGTAGTGATGCTATAGGAGCCTAGAAAAGTGGTAAGCTGGAATTTTATAAATATTGTAAAGAATAATCATTACATTAATGAAAGTAGTAATATAACATTTGTAATAGTTATGAAGTTGTAACGAAAGGTGTACTGATTAGATAAACAAATAAGTAAAATTAAATGAAAAAAAAAGTTTGCAAATATATATATATATGTATGTATAAGTATATGTGTGTGCATGTGTGTGTAAAAGTTTGCAAATATATATATATATGTATGTATATGTGTGTGTGTGTGTGTGTGTGTGTGTGTGTGTGTGTGTGTGTGTGTGTGTGCACGCAAGAGAGAGAGAGAGAGAGTGTGTGGATGTGTGTGTGTGTGTGGGGGGGGGGGGGGGGGGGGGAGTGTTCCACAGTTATCAACATCTACACAACATATGCACTTGAAAGAAGGAAGATGGAACAGGAGTTCATGTTGAGGAAATAGTAAATGAAAATAAAAGAAAACCAAATGAAGAAAATGGAGTGGACAAGTATCTGAATAAATAATAGACTGATGTGAGAAATAGAGAGAGTGTGGTGAGAAGGGAAAGGAAGATAGCTATAAGTTATGTGTGAGGTAAATAGTGGGAGATATGGTAGTATGTGTGTTTTGTGGAAGGATATTGTGGGCTGAGATTGTAGTGGTGGGTAGGTACATGTTACTTTATGGTGTTGATGCTATGAGGGTGGAGGGAAGAAGGGGATGGGTGTACATACTAACTGGGGGAGGGGAGGGGCAACATATTCACACCTATACACAATATATCTCTCTCTCTCTTTCTAATAAGTAAGTTATTGTATCTAAGTATTATCACTATTTTAATTCTACAATTGATGCCGGCAATGGGATTAGTGATAATAGGCCATAATGCTTATAAGTATAATAGTAAATATGATAATGACGGTAATAATAACAATGACATCAGTGTTGTTGTAATGATGGTGATGAAGATAACAGTAAAGGTAATGATATGATGATAGTGATACAGTGATAATGGTTTTAAGTAATATAGGTAGGATGATATTAGGTGGAAAGGAGCTGAAATGCTCAATGAACAACAGCAGACAGTACTAGAATGATGGTCATAATTATAGTAGCAATGGTAAGTGCAGTAACACTAGCGAAAACAACAGCGCCGGGAAAGGGATGGAAACGACCAACGGTAAAGGAGCTAGCATTCTATTTATTATGTGTGTGTGTGTGAGTGTGTGTGTGTGTGTGTGTGTGTGTGTGTGTGTGCCATTTGTAACGTCAGCCTCGTTCATTGGTTACCCCCCACCTCCACCCCCAGCCACCGCCATCCCCACCAACACCACTACACACATCATTACTAAGATAGGGGGAGGGGAGGGGGGGGGGGAGTAAGTAAGTAAGTAAGTAAGGGGGGGATGTAGCAAATGGAGAGGATGATAGCTGCAACCTATGTCTGAGGTAAACAGTGGGAGGTAGGGTAGTATGGGTGTGTGTAGGTGGAGGATATTCAGGCTGGAGCTGCAGAGGTGGAATGGTACATACTACTTTTGGATGTTGATGCCATGAGGATGGACAGTGCCCAGTTTGGCAATGAACGAAGCGCGTAGTGTTTTGTCTTGTGTCTTAAGATTTGCTAATGTTTAGTTGAAAAATCATTGAATTGATGAAGATTGGACAGACTTCAGAACCTTTCAGATTTGGAAAGAAGGCTTTAACTACTATGTGCAAGTGATTATATTTTGTTTCAGTAATGTATACAACTTAGAAGCATTTTGAGTATTTATGGACACTGTTAAAGTGGGAAGGCTTTCTAGAATGATAGGTGTTGTAATTGTGTTATGGTTCTCTTCTTTGTTGATTGAACGAAACAAATATAGGAGAAAGAGTTGTGATTAAGCCCAGTGAGTGATGTAGAGGCCATGTGACTTGTGGACTGTGTGTGGTGTGCAGAAAAGAGCTGGGCAGCAAGGCTCGGGCAGTGGGACTGGTGACCTGTCTGATTGCTGATGCTGGCAGGACACAGATTGCTCCAGGGTCAAAAACTGTTCTGGGTGTGGGGCCAGGTCAGAGCTTCCAACAGGGTTTCCAAACAGAATATGGCAGTATCGTATCTGACAAAGGCACCACTTACAAACAGTCATTATTACTTTGTATTTTACTTCACACACACACACATACATGCAGACAGACACACCCATTTTAAAAAAATGGGAAGAAATGCATCATACTACATACACACACACACACACACACACACACACACACACACACACACACATTCACAATGAGGAAGTTTATAACTAATAGTAATTTTACGATGTATTTACCAGTCCAAACAAATGCCTTAACCGCCCACCTGGCTTGGAAAGTCGCAATTTTGTCTGGATCCCCCTAAAAACAAAGCTGCTTTTTTTTTTAGTAGAAAAAGGAATTCTACTACTAAAAGTAGTTTTGATAGATATTTATCTGTCTAAATAAATGTCCTAGTGTTTGGACAGTTTAGTATGAAGAAAAGGATTTTTTCTTCTAAAAGTAGTTTTATGATATACACCTACCTGTCCAAACATGAGGACGTTTTTGTTTGGATTGGTAAGTATGAAAAAAATCCCTTTTCTGATACATATGTCTCTCCAAACAAATGCCAGAATAACGAAAAGGATAATGGAAAGCATGCACACTGATGAGGGAGACGCTGATCTGAATGAAGATATCTCTGCACAGTTCCACAACCTAGAATTCAGTGACGGAGGCCTTTAAGGACCTTTAACCCTTACGCCACCGATGTCGCATTTCTGTGACCACGTGGCTCACCACCGAAGTCATTGAAATGCAACCAACTAGGGTTACCTAACTCCTGATACTCTCACTCTCACTCTCCAATCAATAAACGTCATAGTTGGGGGATTCCCTGGCCTGTGCTCACAGCCATTTGCTTCGTCAGAGCGCTGTTCAGGTAAGTGTTTTTTTATCGATTTATACCGATTGTTTTTCCATTCACTATGACATCACAACCAAGCACTTCAAGTACGTGACCTCACTGTACATTTATCACAGATCAGGTGCTGGAAATATTTAATAGACGGTCAGTTGATCCTGATTCAGATGAAGAAGACCCAGATAGTGACCAGGAAATATTATGGGATAGCAAGAACTTGACTGAATTACTGCAAAGTGAGGCTTTGGACGCGCGCCAAGTAGTGTGGAAAGAAGAGAAGACGAGAGATCAGACTAGAAATGGGCTCACCGCGTGTGCCCAGTGTTTTGGCGTTGAGCCAACCAGCAGTGACTGACAGTTGAAAGTGTATGTGAGGGGGCGAGCAAGACGAATAGCTAAGACTAATAAAAGACAATGAATTTCAACCACAGCTGACTTGCAGGTCAGGGTTGAAGGGGGTGTGGCTGACTGACATGTCAGAGGTGAGCAGCAGAGATGTGTTTGAGTGGGAATTATGGTCAGCTTGAATGGCTCCCCAGGTTCCAGAGACCAACAGGCACGTGAATGACTTTGTTTTCATGGAAAAATATTGCTTTCAACAGTGAGAGTGAAAGGGATGTGTTTGTGTGTGTGTGTTCGTTCCCTTTTTCTTTCTTTCATGTGTACCAGTTAGGCATAAGAATGTGTGTGTGTGTGTGTGTTCCCTGCTTTTGGAGTAGTTGGATTATGGTTGTTCCTTCCATTTTTCTGTTGGATATACCATATTTTGTCGGTCTTCATTTGCGAGTGGAATATTTTTCCTCCCTTGTTGAGAGTTTGTTGGCATGCTTTCTTCTTTTTTACGCTGAGAAGAAAGCTAACATTTATTTTTTTTTATTTTGCTTTTTTTTTTTGCTCTTGAAATTACTAAAAATTTGAAATTGTTATTGACTAACCATTACTAACATGCTATAATATAATAAGAAATACAGTGTATCTCCTCCATTTTACGAAAAATAGCATGAGAATTGGTTGTTTAGTTCCAGAGATATCTACGTTTCACAAATGCTGGTATGAAATAGAAGTTGTTTTTTTTAAAATGGCTGGCGATAGGGATTTATGCAAAATAGAACATCTGGCGGTGAAAGGGTTAAAGTTGGCCTATAAGCCTAGTCTGAAGGCCAAAGGCTTAGTTCCCACATTCCCACAAGTAAAGCGCTTAGAGCCAGTAACAATCAGAGAATTAAGTAAGAATTTCTCAATCCCAGAATCAGGAAAAGGACCAACCATGTACAGTAAAAGTGGGCTGAGCAAGTATTACTTAGGGCACCAAAAACACACGCTGTCACACAGAATTTCTACAGCACAAAATGCATGAAAGAGCATGGTAAAAAGGATGCAAAACATGAGGGAAAAAAAAGGAGTTTTACAACTAAAAGTAGTTATGATATACTTACCTGTCCAAGGAAATGTCTTATCTCCACTAGATGTGGAAGAACACCATACACATCAGGATTCCCATAAAAAGATTAAAATTGAAGAGCCTGTGGACAACTCTTCCCATTAAGTATCAGGCCAACAGGAGTAGTCTTTCTTGGCGAGTTCATACCCAATTCACACAGTCTGAATTCAGTTTTCAACCTTTTTCCGCACTGCAGGGAGGAAGAAGGGTGTTTTAGTGGTTGGACAGGTAAAAAGTATATCATAAAACTACTTTGAATAGTAACATTCCTTTTCTACATACTTACCTGTCCAAACAAATGCCTTGAATATCAATAAGGATGGTGGGAATTCTCACCTGAGAAGCCAGTCCAATCCTCAGACTCAAATAGGCAGCAGGCTGACCACAACTCATCCCAGAGCCCGGTGCCAAGCAGCCAGTTGGTCCCAAGTCTCGGTTGTCTCCTGGAGGTTAAAGGATTGCCCTGCTCTCCCTCAAGGCTCCAATAGCATGGGTCAAATATAAGAAAGTAAAATGAGCCAGGATCAGGAAAAGGAGAAGGCCCAGCTAATCAGGCCTTTCATGCCAGTGCAAGTGATTGCTGCCTAAGAGGCAGGGGTTGCACACACTGAGGCATATAGACATGTCAGAGAAATATGGCAATGGCCGAGGGCAAAATTTGACAGTGATACAGTGGGTGTACCACAAATACCAAATTAACATGAGTCCATGAGGCTGAGCACTTCGCCGTTGCAGCTGGCAGACCAGCATTGTCTGTCTTGTGAATGGGACAGTGCTGGTGTATTCAGGAGGTGGTTTTTCTTGAGAATGGAACAGTACCTGTGTGTTTCAGGACGAACGTTGCTCTTCTTGTGGATCAGACATTACTGACTTGTTTCAACACCAGCATTGTTTTTATAGTGAATCGGACATTATCAGTTTGTTTCAGGACCAGCATTGTTTTTATAGTGAATCGGACATTATCAGTTTGTTTCAGGACCAGCATTGTTTTTATAGTGAATCGGACATTATCAGTTTGTTTCAGGACCAGCATTGTTTTTTCTGTGGATGACACGATAATGGTTTGTTTCAAGACCAGCAATGTTTTTCTTGTGAATAAGACCTTACCAATGTGTTTCAGGACCAACGTTGTTTTTCTTCTAAATTAGGCACCACAGTGTTTGAGGACCAGCACTGTTTTTCACCTGAATCAGATCGGTTTGTTTCAGGACCAGCATTGTTTTTATTATAAATCAGACATTACTGATGTGTTTCAGGACCAGCATTGTTTTTGTCATAAATCAGACATTACTGATCTGTTTCAGGACCAGCATTGTTTTTATTATAAATCAGACATTACTGATGTGTTTCAGGACCAGCACTGTTTTTATTACAAATCAGACATTACTGATGTGTTTCAGGACCAGCATTGTTTTTATTATAAATCAGACATTACTGATGTGTTTCAGGACCAGCATTGTTTTTATCATAAATCAGACATTACTGATGTGTTCAGGACCAGCATTGTTTTTATTATAAATCAGACATTACTGATGTGCTTCAGGACCAGCATTGTTTTTATTATAAATCAGACATTACTGATGTGTTTCAGGACCAGCATTGTTTTTCATAAGTCAGACATTACTGATGTGTTTCAGGACCAGCATTGTTTTTATCATAAATCAGACATTACTGATGTGTTCAGGACATCAGACATTACCAATGTGCTTCAGGACCAGCATTGTTTTATTATAAATCAGACAGTACTGGTGTGTTTCAGGACCGGCATTGTTTTATTATAAATCAGACAGTACTGGTGTGTTTCAGGACCAGCAGCCCTTGTGGATCAAGTGACTGGCCATCTGAAACTCTTGTGACTTCCATCACAGCTAGACGGCAATTTCTTTCAACCATTGTTGCTGTTATTTTGTTTGTCATAATAAACCCAACTCATGCCAAGATCTGTCTTTAATGTAATGTCCATCTTGTGTTATTTTGTGGTTTTCTCTAATACAACTGATGTCAGTGAAATTTTCAACATGGATGTCTGCTGGCAGTATACATTCTGATATAATTCCAACCTTTCATGGAAAAACCAGTGTGCCTCTTCTTACAGATTTCTTTATTTCTTACACAGCACAAAATCTCTCAATTCACTGTAATAATGGCTGCTTACATTGTGAAGTTTCTCCAGTTGTAAAAGGAGAGCTTTGCACTGTACAGAAAATAATGCAAGGGAAAAATATACATATATACAAAAATCAGACCCTTACAATCATCTGTGCACAAAATACAAGAATAGAAAGTAAACTATCATCATTTCACATTATATGTTCTAACAATTAGTTTAATCAACATTCTATGTTCATTATCCACACTCTCTCCACACCTGCACATGCTAGCATTCACAGTACAAGCACACACCAAGAAAAAAGTATAAGAGCTTCTGGGAGATGAATGTCTATCATTATTAAGTTGAAAATCACTTTTTTGAAAGAAATCAGGGTAGAGCATGTCAAACTTTATATATGGAAGACAACTCCAAATCTGTGATATGCAAAATGAAAAGGGTCAATGACAAAGATTTTTTTCTAACTGTTGTCAGAAGAAGACCTAAGATTTAGAGATGGGCCACAGAAAAGCATAAGGTCAGCCATGAAACCAGGAGAAGAGCTAGGCAAAAATTTTAAGCTTAACAATCTGTTCTAGCTTTTTAAAAGGAAGCCAGAGGAGTTTCTAGAGGAGAGGCATGGGTTCATGCCTCTTTGCTAAGAGTATCCATCTGTCTGCAGAGTTCTGAACAACTGTTTTTTAATAATATGTGATTACTAATGTGATTTGGGGCACTCCTTCTTTTCAACTTTTCAGTACTCTGTGTGTTTATTTTCCTTCTTCCTAAAATTAGATTTTCTGATGCTTGCCCAGATGTACTAAAGATTTTATTCCTCTTTCCAGCTCAGTACCTTTCATGAAATGCTTTTTTCAATTTATTGCTTCTTTTCAGAAATCCAAAATGGCATTCACAGCTAGTGCTTTGGTCTTCATCCCTCCATCTGAATCACAATTACTTTTTTTTAAGATCATCATATACGAATTAATGAGAGATACATTTCTGAAAAGAGTTTATTAATATGATAATAAAGCCAATTTATATGTCACAATGCTGCACCTGACACTGTATGCGCACAACTCACAAATGTGCCATCCAGGCACACAGAAAAGAAATTTTACTACTAAAAGTTTATACTTTCCTTTCCAAACATGTGCCTTATCCATACTTAGCGTGAAACATCACCAAACACACGGATACTTACCTCTCCAAACATGTGCCTTACCCATACTCGGCGTGAAACATCACCAAACATAAAGATACCTACCTGTCCAAACATGTGCCTTATCTGTACTCTGCGTGAAACCTCACCAAACATACGGATTCCTCCCCAAAACAAAATGGAGTGAGCAAGGAAGTAACTTTGTCTCAAATACAGATAGATACCAGAGTGATCTCCCTTAGCAGTGAGTTCACAACATTCAGTGCTTGCCTGACTAGATCAGTTTTCATACATTTTTCTGGCTCAGCAAGGAGTTGGAGAGCATCTTTGTGTCAGGAGTGTAAAGCAAATACTACCTGTAGTGGTTAAATCCCCTTTTCTCTTATTTAACGAACCAAACATATGCCTGAATATCAAAAAGAATGGTGGGCAAATCCTAACTTTAGACATGATGGCCCCTGAGAATGTCTCTGTACAGTTCTCTAGCCCAAACAAGGTATTCAAAGGGCATCCAAAGATGGTCTCTCTCAACAATCTGGGGGCGAAATGAGTAGTCTCCACTCTCCCTCAAAGGTGAAAAGAACAAAGATAGCATACCATTTTGATCAGGAAAAGAAGACCCAAAAGACAAATGCTGAAGGTTCTCAATTGAAGAAATGGTAAAAAGTCATGTCAGATGCTACCTAGATAATATTCTAAAACAACAGCTAAGACACAAATTTTCAATCAAATTAGGAATGTTAATGGAGTCATAAACCAAGGGGCTGATACCTGATCAAAATAGGTCTGTCAATGGCAGCTTAAACCAAGAGCCAAAACAAAATTACACAGGCCAAGTGAACCTGTCAATAACGCCTTAAATAAAGAGCCAGGGCAAAAATATATAAGTCATAACAGGCATATCAATGGCAGCTTAGATCTACTGCCAAGACAAAAATACACAATCACACGAGGCATGTCAATGGCATCTGCAAAATGGTAAAGCAAAAATATATGGTCGTGAACAGAAAATCAATGGTAGCAAAACATGTGCAGAGACATAAATACTCGGTCATGGTAGGCATGTCAGTGGCATCTTCCATAAAGACCCATGGCAAAATTAAATGGACCACAAGTGCAAAAATCAAGCGGAAAAAAAAAATTGGCAGGAATGGCAGATCAACTGAAAAAAGCCAATATCATTTTAGACGATCTGAAATTAAAATGTCACTCTTTTAGTTTTAGCATTATTTTTTACATCATTCTAACATATTCATCTCTAGCCCGCCCCATCACAGGAAATCCCTTGAAAGTTCTGTGTGCAAAAAAGTGCCACATCAATTCCGTCGCTAAGAGTTTTCCAATCATAATCTCAAGATCAGGGTTTCCCAATTCACACCAATAAGAAAGTTTGATGTGTTTGCTATACATATTCATGAGTAAAAGAATCCAATGAGATGGGCAAGTGGTCAGTCTGGGCTGTTACTTATACCACCCCCGGCAGATTTTCACATGACTTCAACATGGCTGAAGAACCATAAAGTGGCCGAAGTGGTATCAAAAGAAAGTGTGTAGCAAAAGATTACAGTGATTTTGTTATCATTGATGTTGACCAAGTTCCTGAACTGGTTGAAGACGAGGAATTCTGTGATGCCAGTGAGTCAGAAGATTCGCTGGATGAGAACGAAGGTCACGAATCAGCTGTTCAGAGGAGTGGGGGTGACGTTGATGTCGATATTGCTAGAATAGTTGGAGATGACGTGAGCAGAGAGGAGAAAGCAGGGCTGGAGGCAGGGTACGGCCACTTGACTGACCCAGATTTTGAAGTGGGCAAAGGTCAATCAAGCAATACAGAGAGGGGTGTGAAACTCGAGTGTGATAGAAGCGTCATCTGCTAAAACTTGCGTTCAACCAACTGGTCAGCCTACTCATGGCTGAGCTAGCTCGCATCAAGCGAGAAGGCCAAGCTTTGGAAGGTGTACAGGTACGACTCTTTGTTATTGTCTTGTGCGAGTGCGTTGATGACTGGGTTTTGCTGTCTTGGCATTCACCAGAAAACAGAAGACTTTACTGAGTGGGCGTGGCACTGTGTATGAGAGTGTATGATTTCACACTTTGTAAATGTGTGTGTGAGCAATGATTTTTGAGTAGATACTTGAAACAAGACTGAGCGAGTAGTAATGATGCACGTGTTGTACTGCTCTGTGTGTGTGTGTGTGCGCGTTTGTGTGTGTGTATGAGTGAGTGAGAAAGAGAGAGAGTGTGTGTGTGTGTAATGAAATGGTTTTTGAGTAGATACTTGAAACAAGACAGAGTGAAAAGTAGTAATGGTGCATGTGTTGTACAGCTATTTGTGTGTATGAGAGAGAGAGTGTGTGTGTGTGCCTCTGTGTTTGTGTGTGTGTGTGTGCATGTGAACGTGACTTTCATTTTATGTCAACAGTGTTGGCAGAGGACGGGGGATCAGAGGTAGAGGTCAGGGAGCTGCTGTACAGAGAGGGAGAGGTGGTGTGTTGGCCCAGCCCCTTGTGCCACTGAACAACACCCAGCCAGACATCCCTGAGTTCACTGGTGAACCTGGCCTGAAGGTTCTACTGGAGGGGGACAGACAATGGACTACTACCGGCTGTTCATCAATGATGAAATGCTGGACAAACAGACTGCTGAGGCAAACCTCTACGCAGATCAGGTGGTAGCTGTCTTGTCCACAGAATAGGTTTGCTCACATCAAGGACTGGAAACCAACAGACTGTCCTGAAATGTCCAGACTTTTAGGGCTGTTATTGCTGACAGGCAAAAGGGGCATCAGGAAGGAAACTACCGCTGTGTGTCCTTCAACCCCATCTTTGTGTGTGCAGCCTTGCTTCCAGGTGCACAACACCAAGAAAAGCTATTAGACTGCTGCCCTTAACATACAGCTCTGTATACATACAGTTTTGTTTATCATCTGTGTGTGTGTTATGTGCTGTGCTTTTATTATATTTTCTTGTGTGGAAAAAAACAGTGACACAGAAATTTCATTCTGAAACCCAGATGAACTGTGTGGAACTGAGGACAAAAACTGGTGAATGTGAAAATTTTGGATATTTCTTCATGTGCATAAGGTAAGAAAATGCAATTTTCCTTATGATTTTGTTTTCTTACAATAACTCATTGTTTTGTTCCACACTGATATGATAGTATTATAATGTAATGTATTTCTTCATGTGCATAAGGTAAGAAAATGCAATTTTCCTTATGATTTTGTTTTCTTACAATAACTCATTGTTTTGTTCCACACTGATATGATAGTATTATAATGTAATGTATAGAAATTGAGTGAAAATTAATACGCCCATTTTATTGGACATAAACTTTTTGCAGTGTTCTTGGCTGTGTGTGCAATTATTACCAAAGATTGAACATTCAATTTCCTTTCAGAAAAGTATAGGGTTTATGCACTTCTGGTCTATAGTTTTTGAGCTAGAATTTTTTGTCAATTTTTACCCTCCATGACCAAAAATGCCCTGGCAAATAGTTTTTCAGAGCAGAAAAAGGGTCAGGCAGTGAAGGGGTTAAATGAAATTAAGAACCACCCGTCTTTGTTAGAACTGTCAAAGATTTCAGCAGTTTAGCCATGATTATGAACTGTGCAGTACATCACATCGTTGCTTCCTTTTTTTCTTTTTTTTTTAAATCTTGTCTATGAAAAACCTTAACCAGCTGCTGCACTGATGATTTCACACATCTCAAAGGCTATTCCCGGACTGTGGTATCAGCAAGCCACACAACACCAAAATGTGTCTTGTATTTGTATCACAGCCATAGCACTCCATTGCCGTTTCACAATGTTTGTGAAATGTCCTACTACATCATCCCTTTTTGATATGTGGGTGCTATGCGTCTTACAACACCATTCTCATCTTTCTCTTCCAGTCCATTCATGATGACAATAATCCTTCGCTCAGTTCGTATTTTGTCAATCATCTGCTTAGCTTCGTCAGAAGCTTTGAGTGCATAGACATCCACCTTCCTTAGGGAAGGAGCTTTGCTCAGCAAGTGAATGATGCCAGCCTCTGTGATGCCTTTATTCAGACTGCAGCCAAGGGTGGTTAAGTGGGGCAGGTTGGTGACCAGGCACTTGATGCACTTGTCTGTCAGGTGATGGCAACCTGTCAGGTTCAGAAACTCAAGATCCCTTAGATTCTGCAACACAAGAAGTTTCTGTAATATCCCTGCACTGTGTTACAACTCCAGTGTGATGAACTTTGCAGTGGTAAAAAACACACATTGGCGTGACTGTGAGTGCTGTGGCTGAAGTGTGGAAATTTCATCTTGTGACCAGTAAGTAAACCACTGAGGAAAAAAAGAGGTCTTTCAGACAGGAAACTATGCTTTTAAGATATCAGAATCTGAAACCAGATTTAGCATTTCAGCAGTTCACTAACTTTTAAAACAGTTGAGATTAAAGAATGAATTAAAAATTGGAGTTCACAAAAAACTGGATCCAGCACTAGCCACCACAGCAAAGTTGTTAATATCGCGGACTCTTGGCTTGGGAGGTTGTGGGTTTGATTCCCATCAGAGCCATTTATGTATAGGATTTTTCTGCCCCAACCTGCTCCTAGCCACAGTTGAGTTTCCTATGGGAAGACTGGGATCACACAGGCCAGGTTCATCCACTTAGTGGATGAATCTGAAAGTGTCACTCGAATTTCCAGACTGTAACTTCATGTGTCTGTATCTTTCACGCCTAACTGACTCTGAGATATTGTATGAAAGTAAGCATAAAGAACAGTCCTGTCATGCAGTTTCAGATCGGAATGGAAATCTGTAGCATCCTCATTGATCAGCACTTTTTATAAAAACGTCTTAAATTCTGTGGCCCTTGATGCCCTGCTGTCATAGTGACCTCCATGTCTGTTACCTTGGTTTGATTCTGACACTCACTGGAATTGGCCAAATCATGGGGAATATCATTGGACAGATATGGTGGCACCCTCCCTCTCTTACACCAGTTCTACAACTACAAAATTATTGTAATCAGTATGGGGCTTAGTAGGTGGTGACCTGTGTATGTTGGATCAGAACACCACCACCAGAATGACTCAATAGCAGTACGTTGCCTCATTTTGACTTATGTCTCCTCTGGTGGGTTGCCTCATTATGACTTGACACTGACTGCTCCCTGTGGATTGCCAGTGCCAGGGCTAAGGCATGATGGGCCAGGCTGTGGCTGTGAATGAGGATTCAGAATAAGCGTTGTGGGTGCATTGCCACTGAGGTGGCCCAGAAGATGGGACAGGAAAAAAAAAAAAAAAAGATACGTAGATCCTGTGTACATTACACAAAGCCCTATCTTAAGCGCGGCAATCACACTTCAAGTAAACAATATTACACACAACTCTATCTTAAGCACAATAACAATATCAGAAGCAATCAATCAAATAGTGGAATGAGACAGAAGGGTCATTACATGGACTTTTTAGAGTAACATTTCCAAAATCCTAAAGTGCTATTGAAAAAAAGATTGTGAAACTAGTTCTTGGAAGGAAAAAGATTTTTTTTCACACTTCCTTTCTTTCTTTCTGCGTACGCTGGCTGATACTCCTGCGGACACTACCTGTATAGACAGGCAGTGGAGTTTTGTGTGTATGACCTTTTTTATCCCGCCATTAAGGCAGCCATACTTCATCTTAAGGGAAGATGCATGCTATGTGTAACATGTCATCCATACCAATGGCCAAACTGGCCTTCTCTTCCGAAAGTTGGTTATGGGATTTTACGTGTGTGCAAGATGTTGTGCGTGCGTTCACACACGGAACCTCGGTTTATAGTCTCATTCGAAGGACTGTATGGGGAATGGAGTCAGAACCTATTTTTTCACACTCACTATCAATACTAAAACTGGGGGGAGAAAAAAAAAGTACACTGTATGCGAGTCTTTTTTTTCTCCCCTTTCACTACTGTTGGGATAGTTTTATTTCTTTTTTTTTTTTAGACTTCAAGGTTTATTCACTTTTCTATGTTCTTGAAAGTCTTGATACATTTTTCTGTTATTACAATTTATACTAGGGCAGATTTTTCTAGGAAACCTAGCAACTAGGTAGTGACAATGTAAAAACTGTTCAAAGTGGATATTTACAGTCTATTTTGCAGTATCTGTTCATTCTTATGACATTTTATTTATGTTCTATTACATTAGACTGTTTTGGCTGAGTGAAATATCTCCTGAACCAAATACAAGTGTGTGTTTGAAAATATACATACATCTCTCAAGTGGAAAATACATTGTTTTTCTTTTTTAATTTTTCCTCTCTTCTATTTAAAGCAATGATCACTTGGCAAAAACAAGCAAACAGAACAGACCAGAGTGAAGAAGTAATAACTGGTGAGCAATTAATTGTGGCTTGCTCCATAAAAACAAACTGACAGCAAACAACACTAAAATAAAAATGCTAGAGACTATACATGCCTGATCACAACAAGTTTCATGTGAAACTCTTCTTGTACTGAAAAGCGGTTTGCAACCAATGCAGTTTGTTTTCCATCTGCACATCAACTTCCTCCTCTCAACATCAGGGATGTAGTTAGGTGTCGGCCCTTGGCGACTGCCAACAATATATTCAAATGGAAAAAGAAAAATAGCTGTCCAATCGGTCTTTGGGTCAAAGTTTTTCTTACCAAACAGTCACAGCCCATATGGGTTTGTCAGAGATGTGAGCAAAGATGGGCTTTGGGTTCACAAAATGGGGGTTCGTGATTTAGTTTAACTGTCAAATTTCCACAGTTCTGCACCCTATTTTTGCATCTTCATTCTGACTCTCCTATTTAGCTATTTCGCTCAACAGTCAGAGAATGTCACCAAAAGAAGAAAAAAAAAAACTCGAATTCTGCCAGTCATTTCTCTCTTCGGGAAGAAATGGATTGAAGATCAAACAAACAGTCAAAGACTGGTATGAGGGGTAGCACTAGAAATAAGAGTTTGCAGCAAGTCCCTTTCTATCAATTGATTCCAAAGACTCGGAGAGATATTCCAGTTAGTGGCTTTAAAATGGTGAAAATGGCTGGAAGATCTAATATTGAAATTTCTAACTACAGTTGTGTAATAATGCTGAACAATTAATGCTGAACAACTCTGCAACCATAAACATGATTACCTGGAGCAGAGGAGGTGGCCTGGGGGAGGGTGTGTGTGTGTGGAGGACACACAGCAGAAGGGAGGTAGGTGGCAGTGTGCAAACTCTTATTTCTAGTGCTACCCCTCATACCAGTCTTTGACTGTTTGTTTGATCTTCAATCCATTTCTTCCCGAAGAGAGAAATGACTGGCAGAATTCGATGCAAACTCTTATTTCTAGTGCTACCCCTCATACTAGTCTTTGACTGTTTGTTTGATCTTCAATCCATTTCTTCCCGAAGAGAGAAATGACTGGCAGAATTCGAGTTTTTTTTTTTCTTCTTTTGGTGACATTCTCTGACAGTTGTGTAATACTAAAAAATTATGTGACAGATCATTCATCTGATATGTATACTGTTTTCAACCGCTGTAAACTGACATATCCCTATTCTGGCAACTACTAACCTTCAAATAACATTGCTGAATTTTCTGGGGTTGTGGCAGCATCAGTTTCTTAACAACTCTGCAACCATAAACATGATTATCTGGAGCAGAGGAGGTGGCCTGGGGGAGGGGGTGTGTGTGTGGAGGACACACAGCAGAAGGGAGGTAGGTGGCAGTGTGGAAAGTATGTTTAACATCCCTGTCAGTGGAAAACACATCCAAGGAAAGGCTCTCTGATCTCACTGCAAATAGGTCTTGTTGTTTTCACCTGCATGTGTTTATGCAAGTTGTCTGCCTCCCCAGTGAATAACCATCTCTACAAAGATCTTTCCTATTTTTGATGACGTTCTCATCCATGGAGCTATCACAGAATATTGCATTTATCAACCATCTCTTTGCTTAAATAATCTATGTTCTTACTAACGAAATGTAAAGTTTATTAAACTGATTCTGAAGATGCTCATGTGCTATAAATAATACATGCAACTTGTTTTCTTTTGTTAAGTTCAAACACAGTTTCACAGGAATGCTTATTGATGATGAGATTAACTCATGTGAAAATACAATGAAAAATGTATTTACCTTGGTCAGCTGGTTCAGTAGACTGTCGGTGACAATGTAGCTGCAGTTACGTAGGCTAAGGCTTTTAAGATGTGGACACTGGGCGTAGACAATGCGTAGTGTGTTCTGTGTTAAGTATACATCTTGCAGATTTAAATGTTCCAAGACCGGCACCAGCAGTACTTTCAATGATGCGTTGTTCAGCTTCTTTTGCCATGCCAGACGATTCAACATGAAGCTGACAAGGGCAGAAAAAGACATGCAAGCAAAATCAGTCCAGTCTCTCAGTACATCACTTTTGACAGGCATCAACACCCAGCAGTCCCCAAAAGAAACATAGGTACTGAATAGGACAGGTAATTCTGTTAATACATCAATTTACACAGGCATGAAAACCAGATGATCCAATAAAGAAATGGAAGTATGCAGTAGGTCAAATCTGTAGATATGTCACTTTCGACAGGTGTCAAAACCAAATTATCACATAAAGGAATAGCGGTACACAGTAGATCATATAACAATATCCATTCATCAGTTTACACATTAATTTTGTCAACACCAATTATCTCGCAAAGACACTGAAGTATGCAATAAGTTAAATGATTATGTTTATTACTTACAATGGACTTTTACATCAAAATACCAAAAAGAAACTGGCACATAGTAGGTCAAATAATTCTGTCAAAACAGGCATTATCTGCTCAGAAATATGCATTTACTGAGATTATCCTTTAAATGCACATGACTGATGAGTACATGTGTGAAACAGAGTGTTTGAAAGATACCCAATTATACATCTTTCAAAATGGCTAAAATGACATAAAAATCACATTTTGTTCATACAAACTATAGTGAAAACCACGCAGTCTTTTTATTACACCATCCAACCAATATTTTCTAGCCCAGATTTTTATTTACTCCTTTTCTAGAACAAACTGTTTTTCTGTGCTTGTGGGCTATGATAACTTGATGCACATTAGAACAGCATGGTTAGTCAGCTGTTTTGTGAATGACAGTGTTTTACTCCATGTTTCAAAGGCTGAGCTTTGTTTCATGACCCTCTGAAACGCCTCATAAAGGCATCTTTCAAAGAACAGCTTGTATAAGTACAAACAATGGATTCAGCGTTTTGGGCGTTTGGGCAATTGCATATCACAAGGAAGACAAAACAAGTCTTTACCCTTCAACATGCATCTAAATAATACGAAATCAGGGCCCTGCAGTTTTTAGTTCCCAAACACTGTGAAGGCTACTGTATCCAAGCAGGTACACCCTGGATGTCATCTACATTATTAATTTCCTCTTGATAAATAAAAATGTATGCACAACTTTGTATATAGACAGCATAATTATTTGTTCAATTTCAATCCCTTCCTTTCAATGTACTGAATATATCAGACAGAACATATCACATTAGCATTCCCTCGCATTCCCCATGCACACCCAATCATACCCAATCAAATAATCATCAGGAAAGTTATGCAAGTCATACTGCTCCAAGTTGCCAAGTATCACCTGTATGCTGCTTTCAAACAGTGTAAAAACCTGGCTGCCATCATGGTACGGATTCTGTTAACACACAACGTACAAATAATGAGCAAGTTAACTTACAGACTGCCTTATTAGACAATCCTCTAGCACATAAAAAAAAATTGGAACAAAAATAAAAATCTGAACTTTTTTGTTTTACAAAAGCAATTGTCCTCCAAAGGGAAGAAAACAGTATAGAAAATCACAATGCCACTCATCTAATTTTCGGCCACGTGGCCTTTTTCAAGAGAAAAAAAACAAAAACAATGCAACTACGTGATGTCCATCTTTGGCAACTGGTCAGAGCAAAGAATTGACGTCATAAATATATTACGCCTGGAGACATTGCTGAATAAGCCTTGTTAAAATGGCTACATGTTACCAACAGTCCATGTGCTTGGCTGTCAAGGTATGATCTATTCATTTCTTGATCACTATCCTGCATCTCTATCTCTATGTGTTCACGTCCTTTGATGATGCACGCATGTTTTTCATCATTCATTATTTTGCTCTGACCAGTTGCCAAAGATGGACATCACGTAGTTGCATTGTTTTTGTTTTTTTCTCTTGAAAAAGGCCACGTGGCCGAAAATTAGATGAGTGGCATTGTGATTTTCTATCTTTTTTGTTTTAGTTTGTAGGACACTTGGTTTCTGTTGTACAAGCTTTCAGTCTCCTCCTTTAAAACTAGCAATAAACTTTCTATCCACGAGTGAGACTTTCAGTCATGGTAGATTTGGAGGCTGCTGCACAAATAACATCTTTGATCAAAGCTGGATTTGCGTTCAGTCGCCAGGGTTTTCCTGTTTCCATTTGTTTGTTTGTAGATGTTTTTCTTGGAACTGTCATGATGGCCTCAATCTGAATTTTCCTTTGTGACAGGTCTTTTTGCCATGTTCTCTCACTGCTGTTTGGGAAGTTTTTGGTGTTGAGATAAGTTCATCTGTTCTTGTCCACTGGAGCCACCTATCAAGCAACATTTACATTGTGATGCAAGGTTCAAGTCTTGACTCCAGTTGTAGATTCAAAACAGATGCCTGAGGATAGTGTTTTGAGGAGACTAAAAATTTGAACAGCAAAATCCTTTGCCTATTTTGCAGACAAAACAAGCAACCAAACAAAAACCATTGTAAAGCAAATTAGAAAATAAGTTTCATATTTATTCAAAGGAACTGTTTAATTCAATATACATGCATACCTACATCAGTCACATTAAGTGAAGTACATGCAAACATTCAAACTGATGCATAATCCACTAAACCATTGAAATTGCAACATGCGTGAAGAACTGGCAACTGTGCGTTTGCATGAAATAAATATGTGGGTAGTTCACTTTCACCTACACTCTCATTGCCCCTAGCGCACACAGCCCTTGATGTGCAGATGTGTTATGGTTATGACTTTCTCGTGTAGTGGCATCAAATCAACTTGTGGCAACATTTTTGATATTTAAGTAAATTTCATCAGGAAATTGAAAAAAAAAAAACCAATGTCATTATCATGACCTATCGTCCTTTTCATGTCTTTCCTTTTGCTGCACTTACTTGTGGGTGTGTTTGAAGACGGCATGAACTACTTTCACTTTCCAAATAAATTTATACATTCGTAAGCTGGAAATTCATTTTCATTAACACATGCACATTGTGCAGTACGTCATGTCCAATATGTTTTGCTTGGGTTTTGGTCTCTGTGAACCCCTGCATACTTTTAACTTTGTTGTACCGCAAAATTTATAAGGTATTGTAATAAAGCATTGTCAGTCTGGTTACAAATGAAATTCACATCGGCATACTGACAAGGACCTCAATCTGCAGACATGACATCTGCAGCAATGATGAAGTCTATCACAAGCATCAGTGTCAGTTTGGCGTTGGCTGCCAATGAATCCCCAAGTTTGACAACTCTTGTGCACAGCTAGCTGTAAAGCCTGTAGTGCTGGTGTTAGGTGGCTGCTTATGATTTGGATTTCTCCTGCAAGACTGTGACTGAATCATATTGCACCTGTTTTACCTTATGACTGTTCCCTGTGTGTGCATTCAACTTAACACTAAATTGCAGCTGGCTTGGGCTATGATTAATTCCCCCCGTGTGCATTCAACTGAATATTAAATTTTACCTGGTATCGGTTAAAATTACCACCTCCTGCATGCATTTGACTAAACATTAAATCGCTCCTTGTTTGGGATGTAGTTATTTTCCCCTGCAAAGCTGGAGACATTATTGCTGAATAAGCCTTGTTAAAATGGCTACATGTTACCAACAGTCCATGTGCTTGGCTGTCAAGGTATGATCTATTCATTTCTTGATCACTATCCTGCATCTCTATCTCTATGTGTTCACGTCCTTTGATGATGCACGCATGTTTTTCATCATTCTTCATTTTGCCTCTGAAAATTCACATAACTTTACCATTGCTAAAATAAAGAAAAGAACATTTTGCAGACTTTACCCTTATGAAAACTGGAACATGTTGGCCATTCTGTGTCCACTTTCAAAGCCTCTGGTTTGTTCATGTAAGTCTATACATATCTGGCGCTTTGTCTAAGTACTTTCATATTTATACAGTGTGTACTGTATGCAACATCAGTTTTGTCACCTTGTCCATTCTCCTTCCATAAGAAGCACGGACCAACATTTTGCCATTTTCTGTATGACATTCAAAGCGATGGCTGCCTCTGTGTGACTGTGAATTATCCACCTCCTCCATGACTTCCTCTGCAGAGTACTGGGACAGCATAGGCACTGACAGCAATTCCTGCAGCCCTACAAACCCTGACAACACATGGCAAAGCATCAAATGTTCATTATCCTTACCATCACTACAGTCAATGCAGCCCTACAAACCCTGACAACACATGGCAAAGCATCAAATGTTCATTATCCTTACCATCACTACAGTCAATGCAGCCAAATCCCAAGAATATTGAATATATGCAAATTTCAAAGTCATTATGAGAGGTTCACAACGTTTACTTTTTTTTTAATTGAGCACCTGCCCTCAGAATGTGCATGTGGACAAGTAAATCATGCATGAGTGGTGTATGCAACAGAACAAACTAAGCACACAAAACTCTTTGAAAAAGTAATGAAAAAATAAGGAATCAAGGCAGTCCTCATCTAATTTTATAATCACAAATTATTTATCATGACCTATGTCTTTTTCATTGCTATTATTATCATTATTACTATTATTATTACCATTACTATCATTATCATTATTTTCATAAATAGAATGTTCAACCCAGTTCACACTGTATTCATCACCATTATTTTGGTTTTCACCACAATATCATCATTTGCTGATGTTGTTACTGATCAATAACAAATACGTTACCTTTTGTTCATTCCCCACAAACAATTAAAAAAAAAACACACACACACACATACACACACAAGCAAACACACAAACATGCATACACAAATGTACCCAAACATACAGATGCGCACACACACATGCTTACACACAAACATACACACACATATATGCATGTACGACCATACAAAGGTCTACATACACACACACACATACCCACACATACCCATACACATATATATATATACACATATATATAAATATGTGCACATTCGCGCATGCAGGAGCATGCTCACACAAGCCCACAGATCACACATGCACGCGCTCGCACACGCACATACACACACATAGCAAACACTGGTACTTGCACACATGGGCCTGTGCCCACCCATCCAAGCACATACACATACACATGTGTGTGCACACTCGCACAAACACATGCATACAATGATAACGGTGGCGCAGACAATGCTAGGTAGATACTCAAGGTCTGACCAGCCTGTTGGGCTAATGCACAGGTCAGATATCTGCTATATCTTATCCATGAGACCTTCATCTTAAATCCCTTCATCCTAGTCATCAATTCTTTTATCAATCAGCTGTACATCGTGCACCACATAGTCTCAACACTTAACAGATGCAGCGTATATGGACTTATCTGCATGCAGTAACACCTTACTGAAACTGAAATATTACATAGTCTCAACACTTAACAGATGCAGCGTATATGGACTTATCTGCATGCAGTAACACCTTACTGAAACTGAAATATTACATAGTCTCAACACTTAACAGATGCAGCGTATATGGACTTATCTGCATGCAGTAACACCTTACTGAAACTGAAATATTACAAATTATTTGAAGTTACACATTTGAAGTTACACATTTGTTACGTACACAAAGGAGCAGCATAGCAGAAGTGTCCAAATACAAAATAGCTGGAATGATAATAATAATAATGATGATTATGTATGGCGCATAATCTTACATCATAAGCCCTAAGCGCTTACAAATAAATAAAAAGTTAAAGAAAAAATAAATGAAAGAAGATGAATAAGGTTGCATATTGACACACACCCACGCACGCGCACACACACACACACATACACACACACACACAGAACACATGATCCCACACACACTGTCGCACAACGACACAACAGCATGCGCGCGCGCACACACACACACACACACACACACACACACACACACATGCGTACACGCCAGCACATGCACACAAAGTCACACACACACACACACACACGTCACAGAATCAGTTTGATGGGCAAGGGAAGGGGAAGAAAGAACTGCTATTGATAGGTGAAGAGGGTTGTTTTAATGATGGATCAATCTGTGTATGTGCATGTATGTGTGTGCGCTGGTGTGTGCGTGTGTGTGTGTGTGTGTGTGTCCATGCGCACACCTAATAGAAACATTCATTTAAATCAGCCTGACCCAGACGTTAAATTTACAATCCGTAACCTCTCAGCTACATGTGTATTTATGTCTGTGTGCGTGCATGTGTGCCTGTGTGTGTGTGTGTGTGTGTGTGTGTGTGTGTGTATGTGGGTGTGTGCATGTGTGTGTGTATGTGCGAGTGTGTGTGTGTGTGTGTGTGATAAAGGTGAGTTCCTGATTAATAAAGTTGAGCTCTCTCTCTCTCTCTCTCTCTCTCACACACACACACACACACACAAACACACACGCACGCACGCACACATTCTTTAAACCTCATCACCACCATTGTAGAAAATTACCGTACCGGAGTCGTCCACCTGCAGTCCTTCTCTCCGTGCCGTGTACCGTAAAATATATGCCAGCCTCTTGCTAAGGCGTTCGTTGTGTACTCCTCTCCACAGTTTTGGCGAACTACTCCCGGTGTCGTTTGGACTTTCCTCTGACATCTTTATCTAAATTCTGTTCTCTTGTACGTGTTGAAGAAAAACTCTTACGATACGAACCTTCCGGTGAGTATAAGTGGCAAACTGATCCCGACTGTCGTTTTAGTTGCTTGTGTTCAGGTGCTTACGTCCTGTATGCGCAATCGAGGCGATTGCTAGGCGAGGCGATTGCGACACATAAGAACACCTTGCTATAATTGGAATCTATTTTGGGATGTAGTGGTAGTAGTAGTAGTAGTTGTTGGGACTGGCTTTTGGCCGTAGACCTCGCGGCCTATATGTGTCCCCTCATTATTTTTCAACCTTGTTTAGGTCAGATTGCGTGCCTATCGAATAAAATAACATTATATTCAATTCTATAGATGCGTGTTGTACATTTGATTATTTGTGTAAACCCAGAGAAACACCTAGAGGTTCTTTTCGTTTCTTTATTGATGGAGACAGAAGACAATTCTACTACCTGTGTTCAAAAGAGGTAGAGGTTTGGATTTTGGATATCTTAGGTTAGGCGGGGGTTAGAGTCTGGTTAGGGTTTAGGTTAAAGTCATGCGTTCCGGTGAAGGAGGTCTTCGATTCTTTTAAGTTCCTGTCACAAGGCATAAACACGCTCCCAAATATAGTGCAGTCGGCTCACTTTAAAACTGTAGTGCAGTCGGCTCACTTTAAAACTGTAGTGCAGTCGGCTCACTTTAAAACTGTAGTGCAGTAGGTTACGTTCTGAGAGGTTAACCTAACAGGATTTTGACAAATGCCAAAGTAAGCCAGTTTTGATATTTGAGGTCAAATTTTACTAGCAGACAGTCTGCAAATAGCCTGCAACACTAATTCTCTTATTGTATCAGTTCTGTTTTATTCTGTTCTGTTCTATTTCTGCGGCACGTACTTATATAAAATCACACACACACACACACACACACACACACACACACACACACACACACACACAGGGTAATTATCAGAAGTGACTAAAATAATACAAAATGAAGTAAAATGTCAGCAGCTTGCTTCCATGTTGTCTTGTGAATTACCACACCCACTCCCCCACCCCCACCCCATTGAAAAGTGCTCGTGAACCTCCCATGTCCACTGCCCCTGTTCTATTTACTACTGCTTTGAAGGATACCAGTCAAGAACAGGCAATGAAAATACCAAAGATACAAAAATCGCCAAACTTGTCAAAGACCCACCATCCGTCTACCGTCCACCCCAAAAGAGACATCACTGATGGGGTCAGGTTGGGAATCAGGGATATTATTGATGGAGTCAGGTTGGGAATCAGGGACATCGCTGGTGGGGTCAGGATGGGAATCAGGGACATCACTGATGGGCTCAGGTTGGGAATCAGGGACATCAATGACGGGGTCAGGCTGGGAATCAGGGACATCACTGATGGGGTCAAGTTGGGAATCAGGGATATCATTGATGGGGTCAGGTTGGGAATCAGGGATATCATTGATGGGGCAGGTTGGGAATCGGGGACATCACTGATGAGGTAAAGTTGGGAATCAGGGATATCATTGATGGGGTCAGGTTGGGAATCAGGGACATCACTGATGGGGTCAGGTTGGGAATCAGGGACATCAGTATCGGGGTCAGGTTGGGAATCAGGGACATCAGTATCAGGGTCAGGTTGGGAATCTGGGACATCACTGATTGTTGTTGTTCCTCCTTCGATTTCGAAGATGACCATGACTTAAATCTCAGATGGAAGATCGCTGAGTGTGGGTCCGCAGGTGGCTGGTGAGGCCAATCTGGGCCGGAAGGAAGTAGCTCTGGCCTTGCGTGCGGCTCGCTTTCTCTCAACTTCTGCTGTGCGTCTCTTCTCTGATGTACATGCACCCTTTGTGATGCTGCTTCGCCAGGCTGGGCGGTCCAGGGCAAGCGACTCCCAGGTGTTGAGGTTGATGTTCAGGCCTTTGAGGGACACTTTGAAGCAGTCCTTGAAACGTTTCTTCTGTCCCCCCCCCCCCCCCCTCCCCCCAACTTTGCGCTTGCCCTGACTCAGATCTCCGTACAGCAGTTGTTTCGGCAGTCCATCTGGCTCGGGATTTCTTAAGGAAAGTGTAGATGCTGGGCATGCTGGCCCTTTCCAAGACCTCATTGTCTCAGACTTTGTCCTGCCACTTGATGTGTTGATGTGTAGGAGTCTGCGGAGACAGCTGAGGTGAAAATGATTGAGCTGTTTGGCATGTCTGCTGTAGACAGTCCAGGTCTCACTGGCATAGAGGAGAGTGGTTAGTACCACTGCATGGTAGACCTTCAGCTTGGTGGCAAGGCTTAGTCCTCTCCGCTCCCAGACATTTTCATGGAGTCTCCCAAACACAGAGCTGGCTTTGGCAATCCTGTTCCTGACCTCTGCATCAATGTTCACAACTCGTGAGAGTGTGCTGCCCAGATAGGTGAAGTTGTCAACTGCCTTAAGTTCTGTCCCTTTACTGTGATGTGTGGTTCCTGGTAGGGTTTACCTGGTGCAGGCTGATGCATCACTTCGGTCTCTTTGGTGCTGATGGTGAGACCGAAGTTGTCGCAGGTTCGTGAGAGGCAGTCCATTTCGTGCTGCATCATCTGCTCTGTGCTGGCATTGAGGGCGCAGTCATCAGCAAACAAGAAGTCCCTGATGACGGTTTCTTTCACCTTTGTAACAGCGTGCAGTCGCCTGAGGTTGAACAGCCCACCATCAGTTCTGTATCTGACATGTATACCACCCTGGCAGTCACGGAAGGCATCAATCAGCATGGCGGAGAAGACCATGCTGAAGAGTGTAGGGGCGAGAACGCAGCTTTGCTTTACGCCGTTGGTCACTGGAAAGGCTTCTGACTCGTCTCCATAATCCAGTACTTTCAGCATCATGCCGTCGTGGAATTGTCGGACGATCGTAATGAACCTGCTAGGACAGCCAAATTTCTCCACGATCTTCCACAAGCCATCTCTGCTGACCGTATCGAAGGCCTTGGTCAGATCGACAAAGGTCACGAACAGATCGCTCTGCTGCTCTTGGCATTTTTCCTGGAGCTGTCGTGCGGCAAATATCATGTCTGCAGTTCCTCGCTCTGCACGAAAGCCACACTGGCTTTCTGGGAGGAGACCCTGCTCAAGGTGTAGTAGAAGGCGGTTGAGCAGGACATGAGCCAAGATCTTCCCAGCTATGGACAAGAGAGAGATGCCTCGGTCATTGTCGCAGGACTGGCGGTTGCCTTTTCTCTTGTAGATGTGGAGAATGTTGGCATCTTTCAACTGTTGTGGGACCCTCTCTTCATTCCACATGGACTGGAAGAGCTGCGTCAGCTTCTGTGTCAAGGCTGGGCCTCCTGATTTGTAAACTTTGGCAGGGATTGCATCAGATCCTGGCGCTTTCTTACTTCTTCTTCTGTGGGAGGGGGGGGGGGGGGGGGTTGTCAAGGTCTTGCCTGATCTCCACTTGAGGTAGGCGTGCAATGCCCTCGTCGTTGATTTAGGCAGGGCGGTTGAGAACCTGGTTAAAGTGTTCAGCCCATCTCTCCAGAATCTGCTTCTTTTCTGTCAGCAGCTGGGTCCCATCTGCACTGAGGAGGGGGGAGGAGCCGGAGGTCTAGGGTCAATACACAGCCTTCAGAGCGTCATAGAAATGCTTGGTGTCATGACTGTCTGCGTAGCTCTGGATTTCATCGGCCTTTTTGCTGAACCAGGCATCCTGCATTTCGCGAAGCCTCTTCTGTACTTTTTGTTTTGCGCTGGTGAAGGCATCATTCTTAGCTTGTGATGTGGGGTCATTCTGGTGCGCTCTGAACAGCTGGTGTTTCTCTGACAGCAGTGTCTGCACTTCTGCGTCATTCTCATCAAACCAGTCTTGGTTTCTACAGGTTGCTGGTCCGAGGTGTTCGAGGGCAGTAGAATGGACTACATCTCTGAAGGCCTCCCACTGCTCTTCAATGCTGCTGTGGTCATCCTCTCGTGTCTTGGGCAGCCTGCCATCTAGGTCTATGGAGAAATCTTCTGCAACTTTACTATCCTTGAGCTTGGAGACGTTGAGCCTCTTTCCAGTCCTCTGACCTTGGGGTCTTTGCATGGGCAGGATGCGGTGTTTAAATTTTACACGATGAGGTGATGATCAGTCCAGCAGTTGGCACCACGCATGGCCTTCGTCACTCTCACGTCTCGCACATCTCTCTTCCTGGTGATGACATAATCAATCAGATGCCAATGCTTGGAGCGTGGGTGCATCCATGATGTCTTGTTGCGGGTAGGGAGGCGGAACAGAGTGTTGGTGATGACAAGGTCGTGAGTAGCGCACATCTTGAGAAACAGGAGGCCATTGCTGTTGCAATTGCCAGTACTGTGTCTCCCAGTGATCCCTTCCCAGGTCTGGTGATCGGTCCCCACTCTGGCGTTGAAGTCCCAGAGTACGATTAGCTTCTCAGACGGTGGGACTGCAGCGATGAGAGTGTCTAGTTCTTCGTAGAACCTGTCCTTGATGTCATCTGGGTTGGTCATTGTTGGGGCGTACGCGCTGATTAGTGTTGCACTCTTCTTGTTTCCAAGTGGAAGCTGGAGTGTCATCAGGCGATCGTTTATGCCCTCCAGGAGCTTGACATGTTTCCGGCTGAGTTGGGATCTGATGGCAAATCCCACGCCTGCCTCTCGCCGTTCAGTACTGCTGCGTCCACTCCAGAAGAATGTATATCCTTCACCACATTCTGCAAGTTGGCCTTTGTCTGCTAGGCGTGTTTCGCTGAGTGCTGCTATGTCGACGTTGTAGCGAGCAAGTTCTTTGGCGACCAGTGCAGTTCTTCATTCTGGTCTGTCTGCCTTGGCGTTGTCCAGTAGAGTTCGCACGTTCCATGTGCCGAGGTTGAGCACCTTTGTTTTTGTTTTCTTTGTAGTTCGACCGCTGGGAGGGACACCCCGCCAGCCGCGGTTTGCTGGCAAGGGTTCGGTGAAGCAGGCAATGTTTAGGGCACCTTTTCTAGCCCCTTCCTCTTGCTATGGAGGTGAGCAGTGCGGCCCTAAAAAGGGCTGCTCAGACACCCAGGGGGCTGTCGAACTCCACTTCTGCTTCGTCCAGTAGAGAGCGACCACATGCCCTGGGCCGCCTGTGTGCAGGCTTGTGACTGACAGCTCCCAGTGTGTCCACACCTGCTGCCTTCGCCACTTGGCCATCGCCACAGGACTTTGAGGTTGCGCTGTGGGGTTTGAAGTCATGACTTGTGCTTGACTTGGATTATAGTGAGGGAGAGTTGCGCGTCGTCAGCCTCTCTCTCTCTCTCTCTCGCCCAGTCTATCTGTGTCCAGTGGGAAGACGAAGTCGAGACGGCTGGAGATAGATTGGGGTGCAGTGGATGACCGTGACGTCTTTTGTGTCTTGACACGCCCTGTGCGCTCCACAACGCGTTGCTGGAAATCACCTTTCTGCCCGTTGAACCACAGTGAGATCCGCGCAGTCCGCCGAATTCAGCTTCACATACAAGGTAGACAAGCCCTAGAGTTGAGGGTCGGTGACCCGTCAATTTACCAGCTATGCTTGCGGTATGCTCGCAAGATAGTGGAGACTGTCGGGGCGGGAACGTCCAGCTTCCCGCACAAGTCCAAAGGACTTGCCCACTGCCCTGCATCACCCTGGGACATCACTGATGGATCTCGGCAGAAGGGAGTTTTCCTTGGGACCAGCGGTAGTAGACCTGCGGGGATGCAGATCTCGTGGTATCAGGTGTCGGCGGTTTCGACGCTGGAGGCCGGCTGGTGTGATCACCTCATAGGACCTGGTGGCCAGAGGTTTGATCACAGTTCCTGGAGTTCCTGCTGGCTTCACCCACACCAACTGTCCTGTTTGTAGCGGTGCAGCATATCGAGCACGGTGTTCTCTCCCTCCCTCTCTCTCTGTCTCTGTGATGAAGTACACATCAAACACCTACTATAACTTATTTTTTATTGTGTTGTATAAGCTCTGGCAGACTGTGTCTTATGTTTGTGTTACGTTGTTATTCAGAATTGTTAAGTGGGATATTTTTTTTATATTCTCGTGTTTTTGTAAGTACCTCAGCCTCTACCTCCGTTTTTTTTTCCCTATTCCACCCCTTCTCTCTAAGCATTCAATTTCTTTTATTGCTCCCCCATCCCACACACATCTCTTCTTCTATCTCTTAACCTATTTTCAACATTGTGTTCTCCCAGATTGCATCAGTGTTCCTTATTTGCCAGAGCCAGTTTTTTGACTCATTGATATATTTCAAAGATATCCAAATTGTTCTTTGACCTGTCGTAGTACTCATTGATATTTTTTTAAGATATCCAAATTGTTCTTTGACCTGTCTTAGTATGCTACTCATTGATATATCTAAAAGATACCCAAACACATAATCACTCAGCTGTTGTTTCCATGCTTCAACATAAGCTTCTTTGATGCAAAATACTACGTCTACATTGGGTTCAAATTCTTAAGTAGAAAGACACTGGTAAAAAATTTCCCTCGTTGTTAGTCCTTTCTTTCCACGTACGCAGGCTGATACTCCTGCGGACACTCCCTATATAGACAGACAAGAATTAATCCCATCTACCCAACAAAGGGAGTGGAGTTTTGTGTGCATGACCGTTTTTTATCCCGCCATTAAAGGCAGCCATACTCCAATTTCGGCGAAGGTGCATGCTATGTGTAACTGTCATCCACACCGACGGCCAAACTGGCCTTCTTTTCCGAAAGTTGGTGATGGGATTTTACGTGTGTGCCAGATGTTATGCGTGCGTTCACACACACAATCGGTTTGTTGTCTCATTCGAAGGACTGTATGGGAAGTGGAGTCAGAAACAATGTTAACTCCGAGGGAAAAAATCCTCCTGTACCGAAACGGCCCGGCGGAGATTCGAACCCTTAACCCCAGGATCACCAAGATTACGAGTCCGGCGCTCTACCACTTAACACGCTGGCAATCTGTGGAAAAGTAAGCTTTTGTTGAACCGGAAAGTTCCATTGCAGTTTTGTTTTTAAAAACAATGCCTTCTGTAGGAGCATGAACTTTGCTGCATATCTGCTGAGTGCTTGAGCACTGGTGCCTCCGACCATCTTTGTGGTAGTTTGGATAAGTGTGAGCCCCCCCCCCCCCCCCCCCTACCTCTTTGTTTTCTATTTCACCGTCTCCCTATCTCTCCCCCCCCCCTTCTTTTCCCTCCCTCTGTATGGTGTCTGTCTATCTCTCTCTTTCTTGGTCTCCCTGTCTCTGTCTGCCTCTCTCTCTCTCCCTTGGAAATAAGATTATCATCATCATCATCATCATCATCATCATCATCATCATATCTTTCTTCCGCCCCTCTCTCTTTCTCTTTCACTTGCTGCATCTATCCCACTCTCTCTCTCTCTCTCTCTCTCTCTCTCTCTCTCTCTCTCTCTCTCTCTCTCTCTCTCTCTCTCTCATCTGCCTGACTGTCTGTCTGTCACTGTGTCTGACCAAAGACTGTGGTCTGACTGTCAAACTTTGTCTCTGTCTGTCACTCTACCCCCTCTTCTTTCTGTCGGCTTTTAACTGTACAGTGGCGAGTCCATCTTTTTAACACGGTGTAGCAGTGTCTGTCTGCATCACGCTGCACAGCGATGAGTATGTCTGCTTCACTCTGTATAGTGGTGAGTCTGTCTCCTTACAGTGTATAGTGGTGAGTCTGTCTCCTTACAGTGTATAGTGGTGAGTCTGTCTCCTTACAGTGTGTAGTGGTGAGTCTGTCTCCTTACAGTGTATAGTGGTGAGTCTGTCTCCTTACAGTGTGTAGTGGTGAGTCTGTCTCCTTCCAGTGTGTAGTGGTGAGTCCGTCTCCTTACAGTGTGTAGTGGTGAGTCTGTCTCCTTACAGTGTATAGTGGTGAGTCTGTCTCCTTACAGTGTGTAGTGGTGAGTCCGTCTCCTTACAGTGTGTAGTGGTGAGTCTGTCTCCTTACAGTGTATAGTGGTGAGTCTGTCTCCTTACAGTGTAAGTGGTGAGTCTGTCTCCTTACAGTGTAAGTGGTGAGTCTGTCTCCTTACGTGTTTAGTGATTGCTTCGTACTGGATGGTGGTGAGTCTGTTTCACACTGTACAATGGTGACGCTGGGTATACCACACTGTTCAGTGGTAAGTCTGTCTTCTTCACATTCCACATGGTGAATCTAAACGCTTTACCCTGTACATTAGTGAGTCTATTTGCTTCACACTATACAGTGGCAAGTTTGTCTACTTGCAAAATTGACAGCAGTGAGCATGCCTGCTTCACACAGTTTGGTGGTAAATCTGTCTGCTTCCTACTGCACCTTGAGGAGTCTAACACTGTGCAGGAACCAGTCTGTTAGCTTTACTCTGCGAAGTGGTGAGTCTGTCTACTTCACACTGTGCAGGAACCAGTCTGTTAGCTTTACTCTGCGAAGTGGTGAGTCTGTCTACTTCGCACTGTGCAGGAACCAGTCTGTTGGGTTTACTCTGCGAAGTGGTGAGTCTGTCTACTTCGCACTGTGCAGGAACCAGTCTGTTAGCTTTACTCTGCGAAGTGGTGAGTCTGTCTACTTCGCACTGTGCAGGAACCAGTCTGTTGGGTTTACTCTGCGAAGTGGTGAGTCTGTCTACTTCGCACTGTGCAGGAACCAGTCTGTTAGCTTTACTCTGCAAAATGGTGAGTCTGTCTACTTCACACTGTGTAGCAGTGAATCTGCTTCACATTGTACAGTGATGTCTGCTTCCCGTTGCAGAGCAGTGTGAGTCTCCTTCGCATGATACAGTGGTGAGTATCTGCTTCATAGTGCTCCGTTCTGAGTCTGTTAGCTTCACATTGTATTGCAGTAAGCCTGTCCGCTTCACATTGTAAAACAGTGAGTCAGCCCTCGTCATACTGAGCACCAGTGAGTCTGCGTCATGTTGTACAGTGGTGCGTTGGTCTGCTTACACTGTTGAGAGGTGAATCTGTCTCCATAATGCTGTACAGGTCCGAGTCAGTCTGCTTCACCGCACACTGTTGATTGTGTCTGCCTCACATGCTACATTGGCGAGTCTGCATCACACTGCACAACGGTGAAACTGCTTCACACTATACAGCAGTGAGTCTGTTTGGTAATGGTGTACAATGGTGAGCCTGTCTGCTTCACACTGTACAGCAGTGTGTCTGTCTGTTTCTCAATGAGTAGTGGTTAGTCTGTCTTCTTCAAACTGAACAGCAGTGAGTCAGTCTGGTGTACATTGTACAGCAGTGAGTCAGTCTGGTGTACATTGTACAGCAGTGAGTCAGTCTGATGTACATTGTACAGTAGTCAGTCTGGTGTACATTGTACAGCAGTGAGTCAGTCTGGTGTACATTGTACAGTAGTCAGTCTGTCTGCTTTGCAATGCACAGCAGTGAGTCAGTCTGGTGTACATTGTACAGCAGTGAGTCAGTCTGGTGTACATTGTACAGTAGTGAGTCAGTCTGGTGTACATTGTACAGTAGTCAGTCTGTCTGCTTTGCACTGAACAGCAGTGAGTCAGTCTGGAGTACATTGTACAGTAGTGAGTCAGTCTGGTGTACATTGTACAGCAGTGAGTCAGTCTGGTGTACATTGTATAGTAGTGAGTCAGTCTGGTGTACATTGTACAGTAGTCTGTCTGCTTTGCACTGAACAGCGGTGAGTCAGTCTGGTGTACATTGTACAGTAGTGAGTCAGTCTGGTGTACATTGTACAGTAGTGAGTCAGTCTGGTGCACATTGTACAGCAGTGAGTCAGTCTGGTGTACATTGTACAGTAGTGAGTCAGTCTGGTGTACATTGTACAGTAGTGAGTCAGTCTGGTGTACATTGTACAGTAGTGAGTCAGTCTGGTGTACATTGTACAGCAGTGAGTCAGTCTGGTGTACATTTTACAGTAGTCAGGCTGTCTGCTTTGCACTGAACGATAGTGAGTCAGTCTGGTGTACATTGTACAGCAGTGAGTCAGTCTGGTGTACATTGTACAGTAGTCAGTCTGTCTGCTTTGCACTGAACAGCAGTGAGTCAGTCTGGTGTACATTGTACAGCAGTGAGTCAGTCTGGTGTACATTGTACAGTAGTCAGTCTGTCTGCTTTGCACTGAACAGCAGTGAGTCAGTCTGGTGTACATTGTACAGCAGTGAGTCAGTCTGGTGTACATTGTACAGTAGTCAGTCTGTCTGCTTTGCACTGAACAGCAGTGTCTTATCACTTCATGTTGTCCAGCAGTGAAATTGTCACTTTGTGCAGTTGTGGGTCTGTCTGTTTCTTACTTTGCTTTGTGATGAATGTGTCTGCTCCACACTGTACTATGTGATGAATGTGTCTGCTCCACACTGTACTATGTGATGAATGTGTCTGCTCCACACTGTACTATGTGATGAATGTGTCTGCTCCACACTGTACTATGTGATGAATGTGTCTGCTCCACACTGTACTATGTGATGAATGTGTCTGCTCCACACTGTACTATGTGATGAATGTGTCTGCTCCACACTGTACAATGTGATGAATGTGTCTGCTCCACACTGTACAATGTGATGAATGTGTCTGCTCCACACTGTACAATGTGATGAATGTGTCTATTTCAAACTGTTCAGTTGTGAGTCTGCCTCAAACTGTATAGATAAGAATGTCTGCCGCACTTCGAATAGTTGTCAGTCTGACTGGCTGTTTTCATATTGTACAGCAGGCAGTTTTCTTCACACTGCAAAGTGATTAGTCTGCCTGCTTCACACAGTTACACTGTACAGTGATGAGTGTGTTTGCTACATACTGAATGGATTCAATTGTTTATTTAACAAGTATAAAGATACAACACATTTCCTTGTCTCTTTTGTTATTATTTCAACTATAAAACATTTCTCTCACGTGTGAAGTGCTAATGCACCCCTGTGGAGTGCTTAATGTCATCAAGACTCCTTCTGTAGAATATTGACTCCCATGGTTACGTAGAATATTGACTCCCGTAGAGAAATGACTCCTGTGTCAATTTTAGTTGCTACCATGTTTGATTTGTAAGTATATATACGTATCTTGATAATTATTCATCCAATATTCTTCTTATAAAACACACTGGTTAATTAATTTGTAGATTGTTTCAGTCGATGAATTTCAAAATTATATATTATTATGATCATTAGTAGTATGTCACAATTGTCTGTTAGTGTGAATGCACATGTTGACGTGAGCGTGCGTGTTGGGTTAGCTACACGACGCTTTGGGCCAAATTCATTTGGAACTGTGCCTGTCAACATCATCATCATCATCATCATCACTTTTGTTGTTGGTGGTGGATTTTTGTTTGTTTGTTTGTTTTATTGCTGACGCTGCTGCTTTTTCTACAGCTATCACTGTTTAATGCAGATTGTTATTATGATATTAGGTAGAAACGAATAGATAATGACCACTATTGCGGTCTCTGGTCAAAGTCCTGTCATTCCGGCAAGTTGCAAGGAGCACAGCTTCGTTTGTCGGCTAAACGACATCCGTTTTCACACTGTGAAGTTACGATAAAAGCGCATAAAGACTGGAACATGTCGCAGGACTTCTAACACGCCGACACGGCCAAGGCATTAACCGAGTCACTCTATGCTCAAGCCAAAAAGTTCAGCAACCGAGCTCTGAAAACAAGGAATCAAAGAATGTTTATGTAGTAATCAATAAGATTTCTCAGACTATGTTTTACACGAAATGATAGTTCATTAAATGTTACAAGGGTGTGCTTTTGAGGAAAAGTTATCAGACTTGGCAGTAAACTTTCATTATTGGAACCTTGCATGTATTTTGAAAAATATGCCTATCTGAAATACACTAGCAAAACTATCTGGCTCTGGTAGCATGCAGGAGGGGGGCACTCGATAGATCCCCGTCTCGATAGATCCCCGTCTCGATGGATCCCCATCTCGATAGATCCCCGTCTCGATGGATCCCCGTCTTGATAGATCCCCGTCTCGATAGATCCCCATCTCGATGGATCCCCGTTACTGTTTTTGGATCTACCGAGATGGGGATCTATCGAGATGGGGATCTACCGAGACGGGGATCTATCGAGACGGAAATTCGTCCACATGTAGTGGGGGATCTATCGAGACGGGGATCTACCAAGATGGGGATCTACCGAAACGGGGATATATCGAGATGTACCCCATGCAGGATGGGTACAGTCATGTTGGTTGATCTCCGCATCAACAGGTCTCCAGTATAATTATTTTGACAGTTTCGCAGCGTGCAGGATGATGCAGGTCGATAGATCTCCACTATAAAATATGCTTGAAAGGATCCTGGGTCGATGATTGACAATGGTCTGAACTTCTGTCCAATTTTTGAGAACCATATCAGCATCCCTACTCACACACAGAGACATACAAGCATACATACCCTAAATACATAAGAACAAGCAAGCCAAAACATGAAATAAATGAAGTTTAAAAAGTAAAAATCAATCAAACCAGACAAACCCTGCAGAAACTGTGCATTTACAAACTCAGTAATAAAGTAAGTTTATACATAGATCTATCGGACATGGAGACCTATATTGCTGTGCAGATCTACTAATGCGCGGATCTACCAAACAATCCAGTCAGTGTGCTACGCAAATGCAACGAGGGGTTCATTATAATCTGGCTTGAGTATAAACTGAACAGTTCGAATGATGAATTATTGGCAGAATAAATTTCCGACAACGTTTCTCTCGGGGTTCAGTTTGAGATTGGTCTCTGAACGACATGGATGCTGCTAAGTTAGATGAACTGAAGTAGTACATCAGAGAAAAGATCATACCAGACAGAATTAAGAAGAGTTCTGACACAACAAAAAGAAATTTTCGAAGAGACAGGAAGAAGTTCTTTCTTTCTGAGAGCAACGATCTGTTTTACAAGAATCGACAAGGCGACAGTCTGCGAGTTCTTTCCACAGAAGACAGGGACGAAGCGCTGCATGCTCAGTGTCCACGCCCATCAACACGGCAGCCACCTGGGTGTGAACAAGACGTAAGTACAATGATCATCCATTTCTATTTTATCGGCGTGTTGATGTCTTTGCTATCTATTCCCTCCTCCCTGCCCCCCCCCCCCCCCCCCCCTTTTTTTTTTTTCTTTCTACTTTACAAGTACTTTACAAGTAGACCCTGCATTATAATACTACTCTGCTAAACAACGCAGCCCTTACCAAAGGCAAAAAAGTATTGTTTGTTTCTGGTAACATGGCTGAAAAAATAGGGTAGGTCGGATTTTTTTTAAAGATTTTTTTTTTTCAGCACAGAAACGACAAAATCTTACTTCTGCTGGAAGAAAACGGTTTGTCTCAAGAAGGAGAAAGACGACTGAAACTGTGTTTGCAATCCTGGCGTACATTTGCAGCTGAAATAAAAGTATGTCACTGCCAGCGTCAATTTACTGTAGTTTCCAAAAGCATGGTACTTAGGTCTTCCACAAAATCGACTTTCGATATAAACTTGACTGCTTTGTGTGTGTGTGTGTGTGTGTGTGTGTGTGTGTTAGGAGAATAAAAGAAAAGTCTAGGGTCGGCAGGGAAAATTAGGTAGGATCGTGTGACCAGAGACAAACAACTTTTTTCTTTGGACAAAGCTCTTTGCTCTTTCTGACACGCGTTTTTGCGTTAGCTTACATGTGTTTTAAAGTTAATCTGTTGAAAAACTACAAAGTCTATAAACAGCAAAACTGGCACAGATTTCAAACACCATAATTCTGAGAAGTTTCGAGGCACACCATCTTCGTTTGCTACTTACAAACAACGTCACGAAAGTAAAGTGAAGTAAATTATTGTGTCATGCTAACAAGACAGAAGGCCCAGACAGTTTACCAACTGCGTGCGGCACTTGTTCTTTGCACCGCCACTCTAAAAAGACACCAAAATCTGTTCGTCGTGACCTTGTGAAGATTACCACGGCTAGAGTTGCTTTAATGAGTTAATCCTAATATTTTACACACACACACACACACACACACACACACACACACACACACACACACACACACACACAAACACACACGCGCGCGCGCACACACACACACACACACATTAAAAACATTTGTTTTGTATGAAAGGCAAAATAAAGCCAGGAAACTTTCTCACCTGCGTTTTATTAGACAGTGAATGTAGTCTTGAAGTCCAAACCAAATTGAAAATCCACAGCAACCTCTGTCTCTTTAGCTAGTTGTCTGTCTATCTCTCTCTCTGTACGAATTTTGGATGTAGGAATCGGCCAAGACAAAGATGAATCTTGTACGAGACCAACAACACAAACCACTGTTGTTACTGCTGCTGGTGCTGCTACGCAGACCCGCATGCACGCACATGCAATGTGCACGCCAGCACACACGCACACGTACGCATACAGACACACACGGCTGCAAATTCATGTTTCGCGTGCGCGCGCGCGCGCGCGCGCGCGCACACACACACACTCACCACACACACACACACACACACACACACGCCGTATTATAAAACACAAAAGTTCATGTACGTCGACGCGACCACATCAACCAGGCTGCGGCACACATACATTACACTGTCACAATACATTCTAGCCAACGAGATCCCAATTCACAGATACACAACCATTCCATTTTTGTCAATAGCAATATTATTTCCAACAACAAGTCAGTCAGGCGAATGAAACATTAGACAACGACACTGATTAAACATGACCAAATAAATACGTTAGACTTCTAGCTAAAGTCCCCCAAATCTACCATTGGCTACATTTTACACTTGGCATCAAAACTACGCCAGATAATAATTAATCAATCAATAATTAAATAACGAAATAATTCCCTAAAAATGAAGCTCTGAGTCCGATTGTGTGATTTTTCTGGGTCCAGGTTATCTTAGGCATATGTACTGCTCAAGGAACAACCTGCTTGATATATATGTGATTTAAAGCAACAGTATTATCACTTGAAGGAAACCATCTAAAAGAGCTGTTCAGCTGCATGACTATCTTCACACACACACGCACGCACACGCACACACACACACACACACACGCACACACACACACACACACACACACCACACAACACACACATAATTGCAATTATAAAAGCCGCTTTACACGTCAGCACATGCCCATACGCACAATTTAACATGGCAAGAGTGATCTGACCTTTCACTCACAGACTTCATTTTTCTTGTGAGGTTTATGGTTGTGAATGGCCATTGCTACCTTGATCTTTGAGTCACAAAACCTTTTTTTTGTGAAGGTGATAATTGTGGATAGCAACTAACCCACCAACTTTCGTTGAGATCTGTCCAATAGTTCCCGAGAAATCCCCGAGAAACAGCTACGAAGGAAAATTAACGTGACCAGTAGCTTTCACCTTTGACCCATAGACCTGATCTTTCTTGTGAGAGTGATGAATGTGAAACATGTACAAGCAATCCATCAAGTTAATTCAAGATCCATCCAGAAGTTTACGAAAAACAGCTTCTTTTTTTTTCTTTTTTTTTTGCGTACTGTCATACAAACACACACTGTGACAGGCAAACGGAGCTGAAAACTTAGCAGAGTTTGCAAACTGCAACAAAATTGACACAGGAGTCATTTTTCAACGGGAGTCAATATTCTCCGTAACCATGGGAGTCAATATTCTACAGAAGGAGTCAATATTCTCCGTAGGCTATTGACTCCAAAACCTGTAGAAAACTGAACGGTTCATTTTTCTCCGGAGAAAAAAGAACCGGAGAGTCAAATTTCTACGGAGTCAATATTCTCCGTAACACCGGCGTCCCGTGTTCCAGGGCTATAGTGCACTCCAAGTCCTTCAGCAAGTTCTTCATGATCGTGGAAGTGAAGATGGAGACTTAAGAGATGCAGATGGAAGTGATTTGCAGGAGGAAGAAAGCGACCACAACCAACACCACCCTCTCTGTTATCGGAGACAGGTATCGACGACGGCGCTGATCCAGACTTCGAACCGAGTGAAGCCGGAGCAAGTACTACTACTAAATGGGAGACAAACGAACCGATTCCATCCTCATCCACTTCACGCCCCCCCCCCCCCCCCCCCACCTCCCATTTCCCTCCTGTTATGAGAGGTCGTGGTAGGAGTCGAGGAAGGGGAAGGGGTTCGGGACCACGGCGAAGATCCAGTGTGAAGGGGCGTGGCAGAGGAAGAGGGTGTGGCACTTGTCAATCTGAACTTGTTTTGGAATGGACAGACGCCGATGCAGTTGGCCCAAATCCTGATATTTCTTTCTTTCTTTCTTTTTTTTTTCTTTTTCTTTTTTTGCTGATCGATGAGAATGAGGATGATTAAGATGATGCTACTGATTTCCATTCCGGTCTGAGACTGCATGACAGGGCTGTACTCTTCGCTTCCTTTCATGATATATCCCGGCGTCAACCAGGCCCGAGAGATACAGACACCTGCAGTGTTGGTCAGGAAATGTGAGCAACACTCTCAGAGACGCATCCATTAAGTGGATGAAACTCGACTGTGTGGTCCCAGTCTTCCCAACTGAGCCCATAGCAAACTCAACTCTGGGTAGGAGCCGGTTGGAGCAGAATCCTGATACTTCTTTCACAGGAGATCCGGGAATCAAGGTCAATGTTGACGATTTCCAGCCTATCGACTTAATGGAACTTTTTTTCAACGGTGACCTGATAAACCACCTGGTCATACAAACAAATCTGTATGCCGACCAGTTCCTGGAAGCCCACCTCATCTGCCAGAATTTTCAAGACCCAGTCAGTAGAGCTTTGATGGCACAGAAATGAAGAAGTTCCTGGCTTTGGTGCTGTTGATGTGCATTGTAAGACTGCCAGCCATAGAACTGTAGTGGTGAAGAAAAGTGCTTTACCACATACAGTCGAATCCGCTTAACAGGACGTCGCTTAGTAGGACTTCTCTTACAAGGACCCCCCCAAAATGTCCCTGCCAAAGTTGTTCTTTGTGATTACTTATAAAAACTCGCATATCAGAACCTCTGTTATAAGAACCTTCGCCAATAGGAACCACACTTGCTTGCTCCCCACACGACCTTCCCTCGGATATAAAAACTTTTGCTCGCCTAAAGGTAACTAGGCCTAACTCAGGTTCTTATAAGCAGGTTTAGAAATCGAAAGTGGAAGTTATCGTTTCCAGGAAGTGGGCTTTCTTTTGGGGAAAGGGAACGGTTTCGTTTCCGGTTTGTGTACATCACTTGCAAGAAACATGGCAGAAAGGAAGAGAAAAGCTCTCTCGCTAAAGCAGAAAATTGATATAATTAAGGCGGTTGAAAGTAACCCAAACAAGAATAGAAATGCTATTGCTGAGGAGTTCAAAGTGCCAAGGACCACATTGTTGAATATTCTCAGAGAAAAGGCCAAATACCTGCACCAGTTTGGGAGTGGGAAGCATGATATATCAAGAAGACGTGACAGGAGATCCAGCAACGATACAGTCGACAAAGCACTCTTGGAATAGTTTACTGAAAAAAGGTGAACTCTCTCTCTCTCTCTCTCTCTCTCTCTCTCTCTCATACAAGAACGTTTTTCCCCCGACATGAAAAAAAACCTCTTTGTTCTGTTCCATAATTTATCAGCAGTGTTTGCGGCAAAAAAAGGAGAGAATGCGTTGTTGCTGCTGTTGTCAATTTTACGACTAGGCCCTATCAGTGGGTGGTGATGAAGACGTGGGAGGTGGGGAAAAGGATGATTCCCAATAGCAGAGTTGTAGGAAAGGTAGGACTACTCTGTGGTTGTCAAAGAAAGAGAATTTGCATACCGTGTACATGTTTATACCTGTGTAATAAAATTGAATTGGACAGTGTGTGCGTGTGTGTGTGTGCGCGCGCGCGCATGCGTGTGCGTGTTGCCATCCATTGGCCTACTTTTCAGTTGAGCCCGCTTATCACAAACTCTTAGCGTGTATCTATGCGCATGCATCCTCGTATGTTTAACCAAAATAGACTGATCGGTGTTTATGTAGGCCTACATGTGTGTGCAGGTCAGAAAATGTCCCTATCAGTGGGCCCATCTTGAAATGCAAAGCAGACGAGCTGGCACTGTCTATGGGACTGGGGGAGTGGAAGTGTAGCGATGGATGGCTGCATCGGTGGAAAAAGAGGCATGTCATCGTCTTCAAATCTATGAGTGGAGAACGGGCAGCTGTCAACGAAGAAGTCACTGATACATGGGTGGAGGATGTCTTGAAACCAACATTGCAAGACTATGAAGCAAAAGACGTTTTCAACCTCGATGAAACCGCGCTTTTCTGGAGGCTTCTCCCCAACAAAACGTTTGCCTTCAAAGGAGAAAAGTGCCATGGTGGGAAAAAATCGAAGGAAAGAATTACAGTGATGCTTTGCTGCAACACGGATGGTACTGAAAAACGACCACTTCTAGCTATCGGCAGGTTCATGAAGCCAAGATGCTTCCGTGGAGTAAAGGTGCCTGTTGACTACAAAGCAAATGCCAAAGCATGGATGACAAGTGAGATTTTCCAACAATGGTTACTCTCATTTGACAGAGAAATGCAACAACGAAATCGACAAGTCCTCTTTGTGCTGGACAATTGTTCATGCCACAAAATTCCACAACTCAGAGCAACAAAGGTACTCTTTCTACCTGTCAATGCCACATCAAAGCTCCAGCCGTGTGATGTCGGCATCATTCGCAACCTGAAAGTACACTACAGAATGGCGATGGTCTCCAAGCTGCTAGCACACACCGACGCTGGAGGAAAAGCAGAGGACTTCCAGTTTAGCCTGCTTGGAGCAGCCTCCGCCCTGAAACAGTCCTGGGACAAAGTGTCTCCTTTAACAATCGCCAACAGCTTCCGGAGTGCAGGCTTTTGCACGTCTGGAGGCATAGACGCAGGCCACAGCAGCTCACAAGAAACTGACCCCACGGATATGCCTACTGAGAAGCAGGAGCCTCTTCTTGCACGTCTGTTCGAGGAATTCAACATTTCCCCTTCCGACTACTTCAGCGTCGATGATGATGTTATAACATCAGGGCCAACAAGTCCTCCGATTGTGCCAGCACCTTCGACATCAACAGCCCCAGAAACAGTCACTGAAGATGCATCAGATGGAGAGGATGACTGCGGGGAAGAGATACCACGGATTTCAAGCAAGGCTGTATTAGACTGTGTTGAGAAAATCAACACGAACTGTTTGCAATCTGGTTGTGCTGATGATGTCCTAGAGTCGTTTCATGTGTTCACTGCTTTGCTGGAAAAGCACATGGCAAAAGCTAAAGCTCAGACACACATTACCGACTTCTTTAGGACTGGGACTGGGGCTCCGGGAAAAGCAGACACAGGTAGTGGGAGAGACAGGGGATGTCAGGTGACAGAAGAGAGGGGGATGTCACATGACAGAGGAGAGGGGACGTCATATGACAGAGGAGAGGGATGTCACATCACAGAGCTAGAGGAGAGGGGATGTCACATGACAGAGCTAGAGGAGAGGGGATGTCACATGACAGAGCTAGAGGAGAGGGGATGTCACATGACAGAGGAGAGGGGATGTCACATGACACAGGAGAGGGGATGTCACATGACAGAGGAGAGGGGATGTCATATGACAGAGGACAGGGGATGTCACATGACAGAGCTAGAGGAGAGGGGATGTCACATGACAGAGGAGAGGGGATGTCACATGACAGAGCTAGAGGAGAGGGGATGTCATATGACAGAGGAGAGGGGATGTCACATGACAGAGCTAGAGGAGAGGGATGTCACATGACAGAGGAGAGGGGATGTCACATGACAGAGGAGAGGGGATGTCACATGACAGAGGAGAGGGGATGTCACATGACAGAGCTAGAGGAGAGGGGATGTCACATGACAGAGGAGAGGGGATGTCACATGACAGAGCTAGAGGAGAGGGGATGTCATATGACAGAGGAGAGGGGATGTCACATGACAGAGGAGAGGGGATGTCACATCACAGAGGAGAGGGGATCTCACATGACAGAGGAGAGGGATGTCACATGACAGAGAGAGAGGGATGTCACATGACACAGGAGAGGGATGTCACATGACAGAGCTAGAGGAGGGGATGTCACATGACAGAGGAGAGGGGATGTCACATGACAGAGCTAGAGGAGAGGGGATGTCACATGACAGAGGAGAGGGGATGTCATATGACAGAGGAGAGGGGATGTCACATGACAGAGCTAGAGGAGAGGGGATGTCACATGACAGAGGAGAGGGGATGTCACATGACAGAGGAGTGGGGATGTCACATGACAGAGAGAGAGAGAGGGATGTCACATGACAGAGGAGAGGGGATGTCACATGACAGAGGAGAGGGGATGTCACATGACAGAGGAGAGGGGATTGTCACATGAACAGAGGGGAGGGGATGTCACATGACAGAGGGGGATGTCAATGACAGAGGAGAGGAGAGGGATGTCATATGACAGAGGAGAGGGGATGTCACATGACAGAGGAGAGGGGATGTCATATGACAGAGGAGAGGGGATGTCACATGACAGAGGAGAGGGGATGTCACATGACAGAGGGGAGATGACAGAGGAGAGGGGATGTCATATGACAGAGGAGAGGGGATGTCACATGACAGAGGAGAGGGGATGTCATATGACAGAGGAGAGGGGATGTCACATGACAGAGGAGAGGGAATGTAACATGACAGAGGAGAGGGGATGTCACATGACAGAGCTAGAGGAGAGGGGATGTCATATGACAGAGGAGAGGGGATGTCACATGACAGAGGAAGGGGATGTCATATGACAGAGCTAAGGAGGGGGAAGAAGGGAGGATGTCACATGACAGAGGAGGATGTCAATGCAGAGAGGGGATGTCACATGACAGAGCTAGGAGAGGGGATGTCACATGAAAGAGCTGAAGAGAGGGATGTCATATGACAGAGCTAGAGGAGAGGGGATGTCATATGACAGAGGAGGGGATGTCACATGACAGAGTGAGAGGGGATGTCATATACAGGAAGAGCTAGAGGAGGAGCTGAGAGGAGATGTCATATGACAGAGCTAGAGGAGAGAGGGATGTACATGACAGAGCTAGAGGGAGGGAGATGCGGGAGAGGGGATGTCAATGACAGAGGAGAGGGGATGTCATATGACAGAGGAGAGGGGATGTCATATGACAGAGCTAGAGGAGAGGGGATGTCATATGACAGAGGACAGGGGATGTCACATGACAGAGCTAGAGGAGAGGGGATGTCACATGACAGAGCTAGAGGAGAGGGGATGTCATATGACAGAGGACAGGGGATGTCACATGACAGAGCTAGAGGAGAGGGGATGTCACATGACAGAGTAGAGGAGAGGGGATGTCACATGACAGAGCTAGAGGAGAGGGGATGTCACATGACAGAGCTAGAGGAGAGGGATGTCATATGACAGAGCTAGAGGAGAGGGGATGTCATATGACAGAGCTAGAGGAGAGGGGATGTCATATGACAGAGGAGAGGGGATGTCATATGACAGAGCTAGAGGAGAGGGGATGTCACATGACAGAGGACAGGGATGTCACATGACAGAGGAGAGGGGATGTCACATGACAGAGGAGAGGGGATGTAACATGACAGAGCTAGAGGAGAGGGGATTGTCACATGACAGAGTAGAGAGAGGGGATGTCATATGACAGAGGAGAGGGGATGTCACATGACAGAGCTAGAGGAAGGGGATGTCATATGACAGAGGAAGAGGGGATGTCACATGACAGAGGAGAGAGGGGGGATGTCATATGACAGAGGAAGGGGATGTCATATGACAGAGGAAGGGGATGTCATATGACAGAGCTAGAGGAGAGGGGATGTCATATGACAGAGCTAGAGGAGAGGGGATGTCATATGACAGAGGAGAGGGGATGTCAATGACAGAGGAGAGGGGATGTCACATGACAGAGCTAGAGGAGAGGGATGTACATGACAGAGGAGAGGGGATGTCACATGACAGAGCTAGAGGAGGGGATGTCATATGACAGAGGAGAGGGGATGTCATATGACAGAGTAGAGAGGGATGTCACATGACAGAGCTGAAGGAGGGGATGTCATATGACAGAGCTAGAGGAGAGGGGATGTCATATGACAGAGGAGAGGGGATGTCACATGACAGAGCTAGAGGAAGGGATGTCAATGACAGAGCTAGAGGAGAGGGGATGTCATATGACAGAGCTAGAGGAGAGGGATGTCATATGACAGAGAGAGAGGGGATGTCACATGACAGAGCTAGAGGAGAGGGATGTCATATGACAGAGCTAGAGAGAGGGGATGTCATATGACAGAGGAGAGAGGGATGTCACATGACAGAGCTAGAGAGAGGGATGTCATATGAACAGAGGAGAGGGGATGTCACTATGACAGAGGAGAGGGGATGTCAATGACAGAGGAGAGGGGATGTCATATGACAGAGGAGAGGGGATGTCATATGACAGAGCTAGAGGAGAGGGGATGTCACATGACAGAGGAGAGGGGATGTACATAGACAGAGGAGAGGGATGTCACATGACAGAGCTAGAGGAGAGGGGATGTCACATGACAGAGGAGAGGGGATGTCACATGACAGAGAGAGGGGATGTCACATGACAGAGGAGGGGATGTACATACAAGGAGAGGGGATGTCACATGACAAGCTAGAGAGAGGGGATGTAATGAGAGGGAAGAGGCAGACACAAATGACAGACGAGCATAGATCAGTGCATGAAATTAGCAAAGATGGGGAGGAAGACATGGAGAAAGACGTATTTGGGATTCGAACCAGGACCACGACAAAGCTTCAACCTAGAGCACTTCCTGGCACGAACAGCAAGCCCAAAGATTGGTTTCCAAACATTTGATTTGCCAGAGAGACAAGTAAGTTAGATTGGAAAGCACTGGAAGTGAACACTATTGTGGAGATGGAAACTGTTATATAGGGCCATCAGTTTAGAAATTTGTGGAACGCAAAACCATCACGAGCAAGTCAGAGCTTTAATTGTGGATTTCATGTTAGAAAATCACACAAAGTTTGCTTGTTACATTGGGGAGGATGTTGGGGAGTATGTCGCAAGGAACAATCTGGAACTGAACACCTGGGGTTCAGACGCAGAAATCTATGCAGCAGCAACATTGCTTCAAACTACCATTGTCGTGTATACAGCTGTGAGTGCCACCACTAGACAATGGATACCGCACATGCCACTGTTCTCAATTCCTGGAGTTGAGATCAGCCAGGACAGGGTGTATTTGCAAAACCTTTGCGGTCATTTTGAACGGGTAGTTTGTGTACAGTGAAGTGCTGTTCATGGCATTCTGCATCTGAACTCCAACAAGTAAAGTAAACCACTCCAGATTGGTATTAGATGGGAAGCATGGTGCTCTAGCATGAGCCCATGTGTTTGCTTTTTTTCATTCAATTCACTTTCAAAAGCTTCCAAGATTTAGGATTGATTAATAAGAATATTTGGTTTATGATTTTAGTACATGGGTGGCAACAGCTCGCTTGCACCTGGGAATCATGCCATGTTTGGCAACATATTTCTGTATGACGGGTTTTTAACTATTTAAATACGTTCATGTTATTATCCAGGTTCTGCATTGCCCTGACATAGCCAAAACCATGTTTGCATAGTAACAGTTCGACTTGTACTGTCCAGTTGTGTGTGTGTGTGTGTGTGTGTGTGTGTGTGTGTGTGTGTGTGTGTACGTGTGTGTGTGTGTTATTTTACCACATTGTTTCGGTATGTGTTTGTGTATGTGTTTCGGTTGTGATTTGGGTGTATGTGTGGTGTTTGTTAGTTTGTATATTCGCTTCTTTATTATCTATACATACCAACTTTATTATCTCTTAATATTTTATGTTATATTGGGGGGATGGGGGGGGGGGTAGGGGAGGTGGGGGGGGGGGTGAGGGGAGGGTTGTTTCCTGCTGAATCTGAGTGAATAGAAACAGCCGAGAAACCATTATTAATTTTTCTTTAGCAAAAGAACGTGTTCGTCCTCAGTTTTTTTTCACTTTTTTGCATGAAAATTTTGCACGAAAAGCATTTTTTTTCGGATGTTTTGTTTTGGCTGACAGTCTTTTATGGAACTATCAGCGCAAATGTAAAATATTTGTGTTTCCATTATGATTGATAGTGCCAAATAAAAAGCCAATTTGAAATATTTGTTTAGTCATTTTGTCACAATTTGACCGCACGTTATTTAAAGTTTTGTGTAGATAAACAGGTTTGACTGCACGTTAACTAAATTTTTGTGTAGATAAATGGAAGTACACACCGACTTTTCTTTCCTATATTCCACCGCTTCCCCTGCTCCCTGCCCTCTCTAAAGCTTTCTCGCTTGAAAATCATACACGTCTGTTTAATTTGCGTATTACTTTCATGTTTGTCTCATTAAAGTCCAAAAGACAGTTTGGAAGAATACTCTCTCTCTCTCTCTTCTCTCTCTCTCAAGAAATACAACTCTGACTATATCATTTCTGATAGGGGATATAATCATAAACCAGATATTTTTGTCTTTGGCCAAATTTATTATTAAATAATACCAATATTCTGCAAATAAGTTTTATAATAATGTGTGTCTAGCTAGAAGAAAGAGGCTGAAAGGAAAAAAAGAGAGGGGAGAGAAATATCATTGACCTGCCATCTTCTCCTTGCTATTTTTTCTTTTTTTCGGTTATAAGAACACACACTTCCATATACGACCTTATAACCGATTTCTCGCTTACAAGGGACCTCGCTTATAAGAACACAGTAATGCATGTCCCTACGAGGTTCTTATAAGCGGATTCGACGGTATCAGTCTTCAGTTCAGTCATGCCAAGGAACCGATTTCAGGTCAATGTTTTTCAAGCTTTCTCCTTCTCTTTCTCCCATCTTTCCTAACTACCTCCCCCCCCCCCCCCCCCCCCCCCCCCCCCCCCCCCCCCGCCCAGTCTTCTCTTACTTCAGGAACATTACAAGCACAGATGATGATGATGATGATGTGTGTGTGTGTGCGTGTGTGTGCGCGCGCGTGTAAGAACAGTGCTTGTGCACAGTGTGGGTATACGTGTGTTGCTTGTGCACAGTGTGGGTATACGTGTGTTGCTTGTGCACAGTGTGGGTATACGTGTGTTGCTTGTGCACAGTGTGGGTATACATGTTGCTTGTGCACAGTGTGGGTATACGTGTGTTGCTTGTGCACAGTGTGGGTATACGTGTGTTGCTTGTGCACAGTGTGGGTATACGTGTGTTGCTTGTGCACAGTGTGGGTATACGTGTGTTGCTTGTGCACAGTGTGGGTATACGTGTGTTGCTTGTGCACAGTGTGGGTATACGTGTGTTGCTTGTGCACAGTGTGGGTATACGTGTGTTGCTTGTGCACAGTGTGGGTATACGTGTGTTGCTTGTGCACAGTGTGGGTATACGTGTGTTGCTTGTGCACAGTGTGGGTATACGTGTGTTGCTTGTGCACAGTGTGGGTATATGTGTGTTGCTTGTGCATGTGTGTGTGTGTTGCTTGTGCATGTGTTGTGTGTGTTGCTGTGCATGTGTGTGTGTGTTGCTTGTGCAGTGTGTTGTGTGTTGCTTGTGCAGTGTGTGTGTTGCTTGTGCATGTGTGTGTGTGTTTGCTTGTGCATGTGTGTGTGTGTGTTGCTTGTGCATGTGTGTGTGTGTGTTGCTTGTGCATGTGTGTGTGTGTGTGTGTGTGTTGCTTGTGCATGTGTGTGGTGTTGCTTGTGCATGTGTGTGTGTGTGTTGCTTGTGCATGTGTGTGTGTGTGTTGCTTGTGCATGTGTGTGTTGCTTGTGCATGTGTTTTGTGTGTTGCTTGTGCATGTGGTGTGTTGCTTGTGCATGTGTGTGTGTGTTTGCTTGTGCATGTGTGTGTGTGTGTTGCTTGTGCATGTGGTGTGTGTGTTGCTTGTGCATGTGTGTGTTGCTTGTGCATGTGTGTGTTGCTTGTGCATGTGCTGCTTGTGCATGTGTGTGTGGTGCTTGTGCATGGTGTGTGTGTGTGTATGCGTGTGGTGCTTGTGCATGGTGTGTGTGTGTGTATGTTTGTGGTGCTTGTGCATGTGCTGCTTGTGCGTGTGTGTGTGAGTGCGCGCGTGTGTGTGTGTGAGTGCACGTGCGCATGTGTGTGTGTGTTGCTTGTGCATGTGTGTGTGTGTGTAGTGCTTGTGCATGTGCTGCTTATGCATGTGTGTATGGTGTTTGTGCATGTGTTGCTTGTGTATGTGTGTGTTGTGTGTGTGTGTGTGCCCAACTGTGGGTCAGTGAACTATTATTGAATTTTATAATTCAGATCATCCTCCAAATGCTGCACTTCAATGACAACACGGAGATGCCAGCTCTGGGTGATCCATCCTATAACCGCCTCTCAAGATCCGGCCAATTTTGGACCATCTCCATGAGAAATTCCAGTAGGTATGTGATCCAAGGAGGGATGTCTTTGTAGATAAAAGCTTACTTCTTTGGACAGGTAGGCTGATCTTCAAGCAGTACATTCTTCTGAAGCGTGCCAGGTTTGGCATAAAAACATCTCTCTGCTGCAAATCTGATGGCGGTGTCAAAGGAAGTGGTGGACACTGCTATCGCTTCAAAGTGTATGCAGGCAAGGATGACCCCATCAACAAGGTGACGCCTGTGCTGGATGCAGTGCAGGCCAACAGTCCTGATCTCACCACCAGTGAAAAGATGCTGCTGTTCCTGATGGCTCCACTCCTGAACAAGGGCTATCATGTCTACACTGACAATTGGTATAGCAACCTCTGGTTGTTCTTGTACCTACGGGAAAAGAACACCCTGGCATGCGGCACTGTGAGGGAGAACCGGGGCATCCCAGTGCAGCTCCATGGAGTTCAGCTGGACCCGGGATCATCCGCTGTACTTTGTGGTGATGGCAAGATAAAGGGCCACCAGGCACCACAGCACCAAGGTGGTGCACCTGCTGTCAACGGTCCATCGGCACACAGAGCAGCCATCGGAGATCGGGGTAACAGGGGAAAAAGACGCGGCCAGAAGCTTCATCACAATATGATAAGAATATGGGCGGAGTGGACAAGCAGACTGACACTGTGAATAATGTATGACGCCTGTCTTATTTCCCTCTTTACCTGGACCCCCTATGGTGTGATTACAAAACAACAATTCATGGATTGTCAAGCTTTATAGTGAGCACATATGTTTGTCCTGAAGTTCAGTTTATACTGACACCTGTTTTTGTAGTATTTTGTTGTGATTTTATGTGCCATAGTTAGTGTTTATGTTCTGAAAGTGTCTGTTTTTCAAACAAAATGTTCATCATTATATACTTTTGTCTACTCCTTACAACCAAAATCAAACTATTGTGACATCTGGTTATAGCCAAGGATATAAAAAGAAAATTTCCCAAGTATCTGAGATATATCTCAATAAATGAAAAAGCAGTGGGCATATTCTACCTAAAAATATAAACCTGGTCCTTTATACCTGGATTGTAGTGTACCGCAGAAATGCATAGATTTATCAGAGAAAAGAACAATTGTGGGTGCTACCTTCATGACCAGATATTTATGCATAGATTTATCAGAGAAAACAACTGTGGGTGCTACCTTCACTACCAGATATTTATGCTGGGTTAGGATGATGCTATTTGCTTAAGTATGGCTATGTCTGTTTGCAAAATATCATTAAAAATAAAAGGTGAAGTATATAAGTTTTCATCATACTCTGAATCAGCAAAATCATATATTTTTCAAGCATATTATAGCCAAAGGTATAAAAAAGAAAACAAGCCAAAAAATCTCAGAGATATCCCCTCAAATAAATGAGCACTGATCAAATTAGTGAACCTACCATTAAAAGCCAAATGTTGGTTCGGCACACAAAAGTACATAAGTGCTATTAAATTGTGGTAGTAAAGGGGTTTTAACACCTCATCCCTACCCTCACTTCCTCTTATGCCTCCCCATCACCTCACAAGTGCCCCAACCCACTAGAATAGTACCTCCCCAATTTTCAATTTCTTAAAGATCTTGGCTAGTACAATATCCAACAGTCTGTGCAAGACAGGTAAACAATATGAAGTTTACATACATTTTCATCAAATGTATATATTTCTTTACAGGTGTCTACTGAAGCTTAACCCCCGATAGACGCTGATGAGATCACAAAACTCAAGACAAATGTGGAGAAAGGGTGGGCTCTACTTAAACGTTTCATAGAACACCCTGATCACAGAAATCTGGAGGAAAAGAAGAAATATTCGACCAAGTTAAACCAACACCTAGCTCAGACTGGCATTGATGATGAAATTACAGTATCTGAACTGGATGACGCAACAGCTAGATGCACTAAGGATAGTGCTCCAGGACCAAAGTACGGTATGCAGATATCAAACAGCTCTCAGAAGAGGACAGAGCCCATCTCTTCAGTCTCTACCAGGAGAGTTTTGATAAAGGCTATATTCCAGAAGACTGGACATACAGCTATCTGAAAGCTTTACCAAAACCAGGAAAAGATCATCATCGACTAAATGGCTACCACATACTCACTATGCAAATTCTAGCAGGAAAGCTCATGGAATGAATCATAGCAAGAAAACTCGCAAGAGATCTTGAAAGTCGACAAATCCTCCCATCAAATCGAGGCTACAGAACAGATAAAAGTACATGGGAAAATGTGGCTGCTTTTGCCTATGAAGTATAACAAGGATTCCAAAGAAAGGAAGAAACACTGGCTGTTGCAATAGACCTGGAAGATGCATACACCAAAATCCACTTCTCACTTCTCATGAAACTACTCCTTGACTATGGAGTCAGTCAGACACTTACACGATGGATAGCAGCAGCACTTCAGGTGCAAACCGTCATCCTATGATTTGGAGATTGGATGTCTGAACCTCATAAACTTTCTATGGGATTACCTCAAGGTTCTCCTCTCTCCACATGGCAAATGAGGGGGTCTAAAGAAGACCACGGAAAAAATGTGGAAATGAAGATTTGAAGGGAAGTACAAGATAGAAAAGAGAAATGCTGATGATAGAATAAATAAAAGGCAGGTGCCTGTTAGTCTGGACTCGCATCCATAGATTGTCAAACATGGGAGACCGTACCAGCAGCATAAAATCCTACCATATTTACTTAGACCAGTCAGCAACTTGGCTTTCATGGGCCTAACGTGTTCTGGAAATCTAGCGTTTAATCCAAGTATTAATGCCCCTATCAGCATTGCTACTGGGATCACCGGACCATGCAAGCCCTCGGACCCTGACAAAGCCACAAACCTGGAAAAGACCCTCAGCTGGGAAGACGAAATGGACAGCAAGTTATCACTTTCCAATTTTGTTTGAGTACATTTACCATATTAAAGTCACAGGTGCCGTTTCTATCCTTCTAGCTCCATATTTGTCCAAGTACATTTACCACGACAAAGTCTCACTGTTTCCACCCCTCTAGTATTGCGATGGTCAGCCTAGGGTACCTTTAGTCGGCCACATAATGGATGACATTGGAAGCAACTCTGTATTGTCTTTTACGACCTAAGACACAGGACATGATGTTGATTAGCCACGTTGGCCATAAAAATTCACTAAACATCCTAGCTTGCAAGAGTTTGACCTGGTAAATATACTGGGCCCAACAGGGAACATACAGTAAACTTCACAAATTTATTTGTTTACAAATGATGGTTTAGAAACAGTGCCCAGAGTGTTTCTGCTTGCTATTGATATGTGGAAATGTCAAAAAAAAAAAACCAAAAAAAAAACAGATGTGGAGGCAGCACGGCGGTTGAGAAAGTACTTTTCAGCAAAGGCTGGATTGCTTTTTCTTCTTAAAATTGGATATTGCAAATGATCTGTAGCTGCACAACAGTTCCAAAAGACTATTCCTTTGGTGGATAAGGGGAAAGGAGGTGGTAGTGGTGGTGGTGGAGGAAGGGGGTTATGTCATGTAAACAGCATGGAAATTGGCACAGGTACAGTTGTCTGCTTTTATAGTGCATGTGTGTGTGTGCGTGTGTTTATGTGTGTGTTTGTGTGTGTGTACGCGTGAGTTTTATGGCAAAAGCTGAAATTGATAGATGGAGTACTAAATTAACATGTCAAAACATGTTTGCAGAATTGTACAAAACGGTGGTGGGGTACTTGTAGATGGGGAAAGATGGGAAAAGGGGGACAGGGGAGGAGGAGGAGTGAAGAGGATAGTTGGGTCGATCTTTTTTCCTAATTTTTGTAATTTGAAATGGACTGATCTTGTGAAGAACATCAGGGAAAAAGACTCGAACCTTTGGGACTGTGCCTTTCATTTATGAACTGCAGTGGATGGAGGAGAAGTCAACAGTGATAACTATCTTTTTTATGCCTTGTTCTTAAAACGCTTAGGAGAACTAAAAATTAAACATGTATACACCATTTTATCCAGAAAGAAAATGAAACACACAGCAGTGTTACTGGAAAACAGGCAAAAATACAAATGAGCACACAAAGTGCAAATGCAGATTTTATGTACAACACAAAACAGACAAGTAAATTTTCGACAAATGTGTCTTCTTTAGCCTTACAAACAGTAAACAAAAATGCACAATACAGTGCTCCCCTGACATGTTACAAACAGAACACAAAAATGCATGAAAGTGCTCCCCTGATCGCCATCTGACTGACCTTTATTTATGAAAATTCTAAAATAATAACCAAATTTTCTGTTCAAAGTGAACAAATCACCAAACTTCTGTCAGTCAAACATGACACATTCATACCATTCATTTGCTTGGGAAAATACAGAATGATAAGTTAGAGCTGTGTCACCTCTGACAACCTTCAAATTGAATTTTCTTTCATGTATGTTGAGTCATATTTGATTGCTTACAGTCTAAATGTACTTATCTCAGAGACAAATAAAGATAACTGAATCTTTTTCTTCCCTTCCTTTCTTTCATTTCTTTTTCTTTGTTCAGAATAATTTCTATTACCTGTTAACCATGTTCTGTAATTTGATCCTTGTCCATGGTTTTTGCATCACCTATTTGAATAAAAGTTGAAAAGAAACCTCGATTTAACGTTAGATGTCAATAAAATTTGTGTTCATCATTTTGTTAAGTTTGTTACATAAATCAGCTTTAAATTAATTCAGTTTGGAGGGTTGCATATTCTTAATTTGAGTTGAATGGCAAACAGGGCATACACTTTTTTTCTAACCAGGTCATCAAGAAGTGTAAAGAACTAAATGCATTGTAAATCTTTTCCAATAAGCAACTCATGGTTTCACTGTCAGCCTGATGTGTTAAAGAGTTTGTATTAAAATGAATATTCACAGCAACCAGCCGCCGTGGCAAAGTGGTTAGCATCGCAGTCTCTCAGCTGGGTGGTTGCAGGTTTGATTCCCATCAGAGTCATGTGGGATTTTTCTGCCCCAACCGGCTCCTACCCAGAGTTGAGTTTGCAACAGGCTCAGTTGGGAAGACTGGGACCACACAGTCAAGTTTCATCCACTTAATGGATGCATCTCTGAGACTGTTGCTCAAGTTTCCTGACCAACACTGCAGGTATCTGTATCTCTCAGGCCTCGTTGATGCCAGAATATATTATGAAAGGAAGCATAGAGTACAGCCCTGTATGCAGTCTCAGACTGGAATGGAAATCTGTAGCATCATCCTCGTCTCATCCATCAGCATAAAAGAAAAAGTTTCAAATTCTGTGGCCTTTCATGCGCTGCTCTCATGGTGACCTCAGTTTCGATGTTCTCTCCATGTCTATGGCCTTGTTTTGGTTCCGTCGGGGTCACTGGTGTTGGCAAGTCAGTGGGGGCTGTTGTTGGACGGATGTGGTGGTGCCCCCTGGAGGGAAAGCTCACTCATGCCAGCTCCGCGACTAAGCAATTATTGTCGTCAGTAGGGGGCTTAGAAGGTGGTGTCCTGCATATGTTGGATCAGATCGGCGCCACTGAACACCACTTAAGTGACTCGGCAGCAGTGCAGTGTCTCCTCTGGTGGGTTTGTCTCTAGACAACCTGACATTGACTGCTCCCTATGGATTGCTGGTGTCTGGGCTGAGGGAGGACTGACCGGGCTATGGTTGTGGACGGGATGTCGGAATAAGCAGCGTGGGTGCACTGTGGGGGACAGAAAAAAAAAAAATTCACAGCAAACCAAAAGCAGTGTGTCAGACAAATCAAACTGTTTCAGAATTCTTGTTTTGTTTTGAATTTTAACCCCAACAGCTGCCGTGTCTACTATTATTGCACAACAGTTAAATCATTCCTAACTGGCTATGTCCACAAATATAACCTCTGACCATTCTCATCTTTTCCAAAACTGATGCTACACTGTATCCACCTGTGCTAATAGCTGTAAACATCCAATTGTCAACACTATGTCAGCATTTTATACACTGTTTTACTGATCAGCAGGCATGTGATGATCTCACACACACATACACACTTGCACAATGCCCCTGCCTCATCACACACACACACACACACACACACACACACACACACACACACACACACTCCTGTCATGCACACATATGCACATATAAGCACACACTGGCATCCTGTCCTCCATCTCTAATTTTCTGCTACCCTTTTAAATTGTCAGAAGGAATGACTTCATGCTAGGCTGTTGTCTTCACACATTAAATCATGTCAGTCCATAACAACTTGCATCGATATCTATCTTTTCTAATAAGCTTCTACTAATCCTCATACAAAATGTTGCCTGTACTTTTAGACTGGCGCCCTCACAAAATTATTAACGTTTATTTCGCTGTACCATATAGCAAACAACTACTGTCATCGTGAAGTGACCAACTTTAATGCAGCTACAGTCAATGATCAGCTGTTGGAAAGGTAAGAGGAGCTCAAGCTGCTTGCTCTTCAATGAAAAGTCTGGAAAATCCTATTACTAGAAGAGAAGATTCTAGGAAAAGTACCACACAATTTGCATTTATTTGTTTTGTTACAACTGAAAGGCTTGATTTTTCAGCTTTGACTGAATCTGCACTCAAAGAAAAATGAACGCTAAGCCTAGTCCATCTTGAGATAAAGCATCCCGTTGTGCGAGGTTTTGAGTAAGATTATTTGTTATCAGCGATACATCTGCAACTGATGGCAACTTCTGCGAACAACTGGTCAATGGACTGGTACAACTGGTCAGTGGACTGGTGTAGCAGTGAAGACACAGCCATTTGAAGGCAAGTACTCAAGCATGCATACTACAGTCTCTGCATGGCCAGGTTAGTAGAATGCACAGTATCTGCCATTAGTGTTTTACCCTGTGTAGTCATCCCTCCTGTTTCACAGTTACACTATCTGTAAGTTTTGGATCTATTTCTGCTGGTGAGGAATCCTGTTTGACATCATCATTGTCCTTTTCCACTTTCACAGTGACCAAGGTCCCTGCAGAACTGGGGGAAGCAGATCCTGAGGGACCTGCTGCTCCTAGCTCATTCACTGGGGCATGACAGACTTGGCCTTCACAGGAAAGCCGCTGCACAACATCCCCATCATTTGAAGCAGCCACTGCTGATACAGACTCTGATCTTGATGAGGGAGACTCTGGCGCATGATGTTTCTGCTCCGTGCCTTCTCCACTTTCTGCCTGACGTGAAGGAGGTGAAGTGGTAGGTGCAGATACACGTGGAGAAACTGGGCCTGGGGAAGTGGCTGCTGACAGACGTGGGGAGGTGGTTGGTGAAAAAACAGTCATGCGTGAAGGTGTTCCACTTCGGAAACTAGTCATCCCTGAATGACGTGCCTGGTGTTTCCTGGCTTCCCGCTCTGCTTTCTGCTGACGTTTGAGGGAGCTGATGATGTTGTCCATGCACGCCACCTTCTTTTCTGGACGTCTGGCTTGGGCTGTGACAGTCAGAGCACATACCTAAATGATAATGTGGAGTGGACTGCACTGGAAAGGACTAGACCGAACATACATCACAACAATTTAGATTTTGGATACACATCATGACAACTTGAGCTGTGCTAGTCAGAACACTTGACCACCTGAGTTTTACTAGTCAGAACACACATCATGTAAACTTGGACTGTCTTAGTCAGAACATTTATTACAACCATCTGGGTTGTGCAATACAAAAACACACATCATAAGAGCTTGGTTTGTGCTAGACAGAACACAGATTATACAATGCCTTTGACCACCAATGGAACACATGAACATTCTGCTCATTTTCAAATTTCTTTATACGAAGTAGGAATCAGAATGTTATTTCACCCATATTTAATTCAACACTATGTGATGTCCAACACTAAGCCCCAAACACAATCCATCAAAAAAAAAAAAAAAGAAGCTTTTTGCTGCTTTTATCTTTTATGAATGAATATATGTAAGGTAAGGTAAGGTACTGTTGCTGATAGCCCAGCCGACCGCAAAGGGCCATATCAGGGCTGTCACCACATAACTTCATTAAAAATCTTTCTTCTGTAAAATCTTAACTCAGATGAAAATGTTAATCCCTTTCAGAAACTCAAAGATCACGTCAGGTGGGACATCTCTGAACAGGGTTTTCATGGACTCTGCTGTAAAGTGTTTATGTTTCACATCGTGCAAGTCCCAACAATCTAAAAGAATATGTTTCACTGTGAGTGGAACATGACATGGAATACACCACAGAGCTTCTTCACCTTCTAAAAGATAAGGATGGGTATAAAACGAGTGGCCTGTGTGTAAGCGGCACAGGACTGTTGTTCCTTCTTTACGGCCGCCTCTGGAACATGGTAAAAATTTGTTGAGGTTTGGACGGATTTTATACAGTTTGTTATCCGTCTGCAAGGTCCATTCCTCTTGCCAGAGGTCTTTGACACAGGCCTGTGTTTTGGGTTTCAGATCAGTGTGAGGAACAGTAAACCTGATCAACTTTTGCCTTGTGGCATTCTTGGCAAGCTGGTCAACCATCTCATTGTCTTGAATGCCCACATGGCTGGGAACCCAAGCAAACACTACGTTGTGTCCGTTTGATTTTAGGGAGGTGTACAGTTAAAAAACTTTCAGTAGTTGAGGGTGGTTAAGATTACGGCCGGCAATGGCCTCCAAAGCAGAAAGAGAGTCTGACAAAATAAGGAAATCTTTCTGTTTCTATTTGGAGATCATCTGAAGTGCCAGGACCAAGGCTGTCAGCTCAGCAGTTTAGATGGAGCTGTTGGTGGGAATGTGTATGGTACATCTCTGAGGGGGTCTACTGCACAAAACACAGCAGAGGCAACTCCCTCCTCAGATTTGAAAATTCTTTTTAAAGTGAAAATTCTTTTGAAAGATGGAAACTTGGAACACGGTTCAGCAAAAAGGGACTTGTATGCCAAGGAACCAGTGGAATCTTTCCAGTATGAGGCTAAATCAAACCGGATCTCTGGTGTGAAGAAAGTCCATGGAGGATAAGATAAGATAATGTTGCTTATAGCCCAGCCGACCGCAAGGGGCCACATCTGGGCTGTCACCACGTTAAAATCAACTCACAAGTCATTTTTAAAAAAACAAAAAAACACACCTTTCACACATCTCTTTAAATGACATCGTCTAGAAACGCACCAGAAACTTCGTTAAAAATCTTTCATCCGTAAAATCTTAAATCAGATGAAAAATGTTAATCTCTCTCAAAAACTCAAAGATCACATCAAGCGGGACATCTCTGAACAGGATTTTCATGGACTCTGCTGTAAAATGTTTGTGTCTCACATCGTGCAAATCCCAACACTCTAAAAGAATATGTTTCATTGTGAGTGGCACATGACATGGAATGCACCACGGAGCTTCTTCATTCTTTAAAAGGTACGAATGGGTAAAATACGAATGGCCGGTGTGCAGCCAGCACAGAACTGTTTCTTCTTTACGACCACTAGACGTAGATGGGAGGAACTCCTTAAGGTTTGGACGGATCTGAAAGAGTTTGTTATCCGTCTGTATGTTCCAATCCTCCTGCCAGAGGTCTCTCACATAATCGTTAATTTTGGGTTTCAGATCTGAGCAAGGGATATAAATATTGGACAATTTCTCTCTTGTGGCATTCTTGGCTAAACGATCAACCATTTCGTTCCCTCCGATGCCAACATGACCAGGAACCCAAGCCAGAATAATGTTGTAACCATCCACTTTCAACTTGCTAAAAAGTTCAAAGAAATGTAAAAGTTCTGGATGCTGAAGGTTGCGGCCAGCTACGGCCTCCAAAGCTGACAGTGAATCCGACAGAACCAGAAAGTCCCTCTTTGTAGATTGTGAAATTATTTTCAATGCCAGAACCAGAGCAGTAAGTTCAGCAGAATAGACAGAAGCATCTGGAGGTATATGTTTTAACAGTATCTGAGAATGAGCACCAGGGCAATAGGCTGCACAGGCCACTCCATCTTCAGACTTGGAACCGTCGGTGAAAATTTTCCGACAAGATGGAAATTTTGAACAGAGGTCAGCATACAATGCCTTGTATGCCTGAGAGCTGGTGGACTCTTTACGAAAAGCTGCAAGATCAAAACGAATCTCTGGTGTGAAAAAGGTCCACGGAGGCTGATCCGGAAACTTGAAAAATCAGACACAACTCCTAGGTCTAGACCTGCATTCCGCGCGTGAGGCTGCATACGAACACCAAACGGCGGAATACAGTTAGGGTTGTTTTCGAATTTGTTTTGAAACTGGGGGTCAAAGACAGTCATAGGCAGGATTCTGCGGTTCTGAGAACAGTCTGATATAGTAATTTAGAGACATTTTCAGCCTGCGGTTGGACAGTGAGGGTTCACCTGCCTCTGCGTACAGGCTGTACACAGGGGTGGTGCGGAATGCTCCAAGACAGAGACGAAGCCCTTGATGGTGGATAGGATCCAAGAGTTTCAGATAAGAGGGTCTTGCAGAGCCGTACACAGCACAACCATAGTCCAGTTTGGAGCGGACCAGGGCCCTGTAGAGGTGCAGCAAAGTTTTCTTATCAGTGCCCCAGTCAGTGTGTGCTACGACCCGCAGAATATTCAGAGCTTTCTGGCAAGAGGTTTTGAGGTTTTTGATGTGGCTGAGAAAGTTGAGTTTTTGATCAAAAATAACTCCTAGGAATTTGGCTTCTTTTACAGCTGGAATGGTGGACTTGTCCAGACAAATTTCAGGATCAGCAAAAAATTGACGAAAATTGTGAAAATGGATTGACTGAGTTTTGGTACGGGAGAAGGTAAACCCGTTTTCCTCGGCCCACTGTTGGATCTTGTTGACACAAAGTTGGAGTCGACGCTGTACGCTGGCGTAAGAAGCTCCAACTGCGTACAGCGCAAAATCGTCAACAAACAGAGAGGACTCAGAACCCTGGCTTATCGATTTGACAATGTCATTAATTTTAATGCTGAAAAGGGCAGGAGAAAGGATGCTCCCCTGAGGTACACCCAACTCCTGCCCATGGATGTCAGAGAGTGCGGTGCCAACACGCACCTGGAACTGTCGATCAGCCAAAAAGTTCTGTATAAACAGAGGCAGGTGACCACGGAAACCAAGTCTGTGCAAGTCCAGAAGAATTCCTGATTTCCATGTGGTGTCATATGCTTTTTCGAGGTTGAAAAAGATAGCGACCACATGCTGTTTATTGACAAAGGCATTGCGGATGGTGGTTTCCAGACGGATTAGATGGTCGACTGTCGAGTGGTATTTCCGGAACCCGCACTGTTCACTGGCCAAAAGGCCATCGGTGTCCAGCTTCCACATCAGACGGGAGTTGACCATCTTCTCCATCAACTTACAGAGGCAGCTAGTCAGAGCTATTGGACGATAGTTGGAAGGGTTGGTAAGGTCCTTTCCAGGCTTTGGAATTGGAATGATCAGGGCTTTCCGCTAGGAGGGCGGAAAGTACCCTGTGGTCCAGATATGGTTGTATACTTTAAGAAGGGTCTGGAGACAGCTTTCTGGAAAATGTTTCAAAACCTGATAATGAATATCATCCAGACCAGGGGCAGAATCAGTGCAGGTTTGTAAAGCTGTTTTCAGTTCATTGATTGAAAAAGGGAGATTGTAGGCTTCAGAGTTGTCTGATGTGAAATTGTATAAAGATTTCTCTCTGAGTTGTTTGTTTTTTAAAAAGGCTGCAGATTTATTTGAAGATGAGGAGTTCTGTTGGATGGTGGAAGCCAACAGATTGGCAACAGCTTGTTTGTCTGTGACCAGAGCATCGGCAAGTTTCAAGTGATGAATGGAGGGGTTGGTGTTTTTCCCTTTGATTTTTCTGATGATGTTCCAGACTTTTTTCTTTGAAGTTTTTGATGTCAGCCCGGAGCAGAAGTTTCTCCAAGACTGACGTTTACTGATTTTGAAAGTGTGTCTCGATTTGGCGCGGAGTTTCTGATGGGCTCAAGCGTTGGGACCTGAAGGTCGGTGGTATACCTGACGCTGAGCCCATTTGCGTACTTTTGAGATTTGTTGGCAGTCTGAATTAAACCAGGGTGTTTTGGGCATTTGGAGTTTGTCGGAAGACATTGGAATACAGGTTTTAGCACAGTTTATCACAGTAGTGGTCAGAGATTCTGCTGGGTCTGGACTCTGTAGAAAATCAATTTCCTGGAATTCTTTTGAAATATTAGTTGCAAAAAGATCCCAGTTGGCCTTCTTATAATTAAAATGTTGTGAGACAGAAGCGTTCTCAGTTAATACAGGTTTTAAAAGAACAGGGAAATGGTCACTTCCGTGTAGATCGTCATGGACAGACCACTCATAGTCCAGGACCAGCGAGGGGTCACAAATCGACAAATCTAAACACGAAAGTGAACCTGTGGAAGAGTGGAGGTAAGTTGGAGCTCCGTCGTTCTGGCAACACAAATCAAAGTCTGAAAGGACATCTTCAAGAAGCAGACCTCTGGATGATGAACTGACACTACCCCAAAGAGGATTGTGTCCATTAAAGTCACCCAACAGCAAAAAAGGTCGAGGAAGTTCTCTGATTAGATTGACAAGGTCCTGACGACAAACTGGGACAGAAAGTGGCAGATACAGTGAGCAAACTGTAACAGTCCTGCGGAGAGTGACTCTCGCAGCTACAGCCTGAAGGGAGGAAGTCAGAGCGACAGGACTAAACAGCAAAGTTTTGTGTAAAAGAAGGGCAACACCGCCCGACAATCCCAATGTGGATGGTTGTGCAGGTTTTGAAAGGATATTAAAGCCAGAAAGAGTGAAGGTCTTCTGGCTTTGAATTTTAGTTTCCTGAAGAGCCACGACAGAAGGTTTTAGAGTTTGACACAGAAGCTGCAGCTCTTCAAAATTTGAACTTAGGCCACGGATATTCCAATGGATTAATGTACTGTCCATGGTGCGGAGGATGAATAGGAGAGAAATCAGGTCATCTCCTCGTCACCGTCTGCGGTCAATGGAGCAAATTTATTAGAAAGTTGAACTGGGCTAGTTTGGCCTTCAGACCTGCTGGCAGATTTGCCCACAGGTGAAGAAGGCCTGGATTTTGGAGATGGTGGAGGTTTCGTCATCTCCACCATCTCCACACTCTGTTGAACTCCCTTGCCAGCACGAGCACTGCTCAAGGGAGGTCGAGGTGGAAGGGCTGGCTTTTTGATCTGCCCAGCAGCAGATGTAGTTGACTGCTGGGCAGTCTGGAGTCTATGGAGGGTCGTCAGGAAACTTTGAGAAATCATTAACAACTCCTGCTTTGTTCAGATGGCGAAGAATACGAATCCCCAAGGGTGGAATGAAACTGGGATGGTCATCAAATTTCTTTTGGAATTTGGGGTTGAAAACACAGTCATATGCAGGGTTTTGAGGTTCAGACGAGAGACTCAGACAATAATTCAAGGAAAGTTTTAGTCGGCGATTTGAGAGGGATGGTTCTCCTGCCTTGGCATACAAGCTGTAAACAGGAGTGGTGCGGAATGTACCCAGACACAATTGAAGCCCTTGATGGTGGATAGGGTCCAGACTTTTCAGGTAGGACAGTCCGGCAGAGCCATACACTACACACCCATAGTCCAGTTTGGAGCGGATCAGAGCCCTGTAAAGATGGGGAGAGTTTTCCTGTCAGTACTCCAATCTGTGTGTGCCACAACTCGCAGAATGTTCAGTGCTTTCTGACATGCAGTTTTTAAGTGTTGGATATGACTTTTAAAGTTCAGTTTTGGATACAAAATAACACCCAGAAATCTGGCTTCTTTTACAGCTGGAATGGTGGACTTGTCCAGACGAATTTCAGGATCAGGAAAAAATTGACAAAAATTGTGGAAATGGATTGACTGAGTTTTGGTACTTGAGAAGGTAAACCTGTTTTCCTCGGCCCACCGTTGGATCTTGTTGACACAAAGTTGGAGTCGATGCTGTACGCTGGTGTAAGAAGCACCAACTGTGTACATCGCAAAGTCATCAACGAACAGAGGGGACTCAGAACCCTGGTTTACCGATTTCACAATGTCATTGATTTTGATGCTGAAAAGGGCAAGAGAAAGAATGCTCCCTTGAGGCACACCCAACTCCTGCCCATGGATGTCAGAGAGCATGGTGCCAACACGCACCTGGAACTGCCGATCAGCCAGAAAGTTTTGAATAAACAGAGGCAGATGACCACGAAAACCAAGTCTGTGAAGATCCATCAGGATTCCTGATTTCCAGGTGGTGTCATACACTTTTTCTAGGTAAAAAAAAAGAGGAAGTCCAGGCCAAAGAGGTGTGCTGACTTGACGCACCACAGTCACATGGTCTCAACCTCCAGGATCCCATTCTTCCCTATCACAGGACGCACCGCAGGGCAAACACGGTGGGCCTCAAGAAGACCACAGAGAAAAAAAGAATGTAGGAAAGAAGACTTGATGAGGAGACGAAGACAGAAAAAAGCCACGTAAGAAAGGCAGAAGATAAGAAAAGGAAAATGGCCAGTTACTTTTTGTCAGGGCCTTCACCCGCCAACAGAGCCTAAGGGATCACTGGACCACAGAAGCCCTCTGAGCACGGCAAGGTTGCAACCCCGGAGGGCTATCACCAAGCACAGCTGGTCTCCACGAAGATGGAAAGCAGGCATGCACCCCAGCCTGACTCAATCACATTAACACAAATGATGTGCGACAATGGAGGGAGAAGTAGAGGAACACAGACTTCAACCCAGCTAGCTTGAGTCAAGGCTGAAGGGTGAACATGACAGCCTGGGTCACAGATGGTAGGACATCCCAACTGGTTGATGATCGGTCCTAGGCAAGGCTCAGAGCTCACTGAAAAAGGACACAGATTGAGATGATCCAGGGGACCAGCTCCATAGTCATGAAGGTTAGTCCTATCATAGTCTGGAGACTGTGAGGAGATGCAGACCAAGACTTAAGTTAAAGTAGAAAGTGAGCAAACAATTGGATCTTTTCTGCCTTGGTGTCCAAAAGACACATAACAATTTAAAAAAAAAAATGCATGACTAGGTGAAAACAGTCCTGACAGGGACCCTTCTGACTTGTTGAAGATGACTAGAAATCCCAGGGAAAAGAGGGTCTGTTTAAGAGTGGAAAAATCCCAGGGAAAAGAGGGTCTGTTTAAGAGTGGAAAAATCCCAGGGAAAAGAGGGTCTGTTTAAGAGTGGAAAAATCCTAGGAAAAAGAGGGTCTGTTTTTATGAGTGGAAAAATCCCAGCAAGGAACCTCCATGTCCTGGTTCTTTTGGTGAAGGTCATCAGGAAGTTGAACGATACTGAATCTGTTCTCTGTCTGAGCAAATCACCCTGCTGAATACCTGAGGACTGAGCGACAGGCCAAAAGGGAAGGTTTTGAAAGAAAAGACCCTTCCCTGAATGGAAAGCGAAGATACTTTTGGGGTGACCACTGAATGGCAATGTGAAAATAGGTATCCAAGAGGCTGAGGGTCATGACCTAATATCTGAGGAGAATGGAAGTGTGCTGCCTTCAGACTGCCTCCAGGGCAAACTTTGATGTAGAAGAAAACTATTCAGTCTGCTGAGGTTGATATAGACTTTCGCTTCCCCTTTGGGAACAAGAAAAGAATAGCAAAATACTTCCAAGTGACGAGGAGGAGGCACTTTTACATTGCATTTTTTGAAAAGAGGGAACTCACCACCTCGATAGGAGCCGAAGCTTTGCCGGATGTGAAAGTGCCTTGGCTCATGGTGAGGAAGATATCTGGGGGTGACATGGAGGTGTGAGGAAAAGGAAATCCAAAAAGCCTTCTAAATAACTGGCAAACCCACTTGTCTGAAGTGAAAGCTGTCCACTTCCCATCCTAGCCTGAGATCGAACCCTACTGAGGGGCCAGCACAGGCAGCCCCTTTTATTTGTTGTATAATTTTCTTTTTTACATTTTTAAAATTTCTTTCTTCTCATCTTTTCTCCTCTTTTACTATTCAATTTCTATTCTTCATTTTTCTTCTTTGTTTTAATTTCCTTTTTCCAATATCTTCTCCTCTGTTATTCTTCATTTCAATATTTTAAAGTTATTTCTTTCATAAATATATATATATAATTCTTGGAGGACAGAGAACTGTATTTTGACTGACCACTGACCTCAAAAGGAGGGCCAAGGAAAGGGAATGAGGAGACAAGCTGAGCTCAAAATGACCATAGGAAGGACCAAAGTCCAGGAGATGCCGAAGTAGGCTAAACTTTGGCAAGGCACAAAATCTGTTAGACATCAAAGATAATCCCCTATCTCAGGATGCACAAGAAAGACACGCAGAACTCTTGGAACAACAAGGAGGAGAAAAGATTTTCCACCAAATGGCAAGCATGCCAAAAGGTAAAAAAAAATATTGAAGCTGACAACTTGGTTTGACTAAGTGCAAAACACAGAAGTGGGCTAAAACATACCATCCGCAAAACCAAGGAATGTCCCTGTCGACTGACCCCTGTTGTGTGTAAATGGCAAAAACTGAAGGATGCCAAAATATGACGATTGCCAGTAGTCAGACACAAGGAATAACAAAACTTCAGAACTTTCTGGTATGGTGAAACGGAGCATGAATTTTTTGTTGGACATGGTTGATAGATGTGTTGCTTCGATAGCGAGCCGGAAGTTATTACCGGAAACGATTGAGTGGAGGAAGAAACGGTGGGGGTAGTAGGCTTGACAACGAGCGATGGCGAAGGACGCTGTTTAACGAGTCGTATCAAGGGATGCGATATATTGTAGTCGAGGAGACTTTTTAGTATAGTCAGAAGTGACTTTTCATGGTAGCAGAGCGTGGTCCGTGGTTCACCAGTTGTAAAAATCATGGCGCAGAGCTATAAAACACCGCCGAGCCTGGGGCCGGATACAAGTTACGAGACGTGGAAAAACGAACTGGAAGTATGGAAACTAGTAACGGACGTCAAGCCAGAGAAACAAGCACTAGCCGTTACATTGTCATTAACGGGCCAAGCACGAGCAAAAGCACTAGAAATCGATGTTGCACGGTTGAACACTGGAGATGGGATGGATATTTTATTGACTTGATGGAGAAAGGCATTGTGAAAGAAGTGAAGTGGTCTGGCACTCATAGACAACTGGAAGACTGTCTCACCAAGAGAGGAGCTTCATCAACAGTACTGCTGAAAACTCTTCAAGAAGGAATGATTTCCCTGGACTGCTGAATTCATTTGCATCACTAAAGCGAGACGATTTGTTGGAAAATAAGTCATTTGTTAGACAATTAGTCATTTGTTAGACAATTAGTTGTTCAGACGTTTAAAATAATAGAAAGAGAGATGAGTTTGATAGATGTGTTGCTTCGACAGCGAGCCGGAAGTTATTACCGGAAACGATTGAGTGGAGGAAGAAACGGTGGGGGTAGTAGGCTTGACAACGAGCGATGGCGAAGGACGCTGTTTAACGAGTCGTATCAAGGGATGCGATATATTGTAGTCGAGGAGACTTTTTAGTATAGTCAGAAGTGACTTTTCAATGGTAACTTTGAAGACGGGTGACTTTACAGGCATATTCTTAGGAGGAGGAGGGCAAGAACAGAAGAAATAAGAAGGGGCTACTGGTGTGGGGAATATGACCAAAATCAGAAATCTTAGTTCTTGTGCGAGAAAACTCCAAATTTAGCACTGAAACACCGTAATCTCCATAAACATCATCAACATAGCTATTATCACTGTCGTCACCTGTACAACATTCATCCACATTCATACCAAGCATACATGCATCATGAAGGGTTTGGTCATGAAGATGTCCAACTCTTCCAACCGTCTACTGTGGTTCATCCTTTAGCAGGAGCAACTCCCGTTAAGTCTCCCCAACTTGGGAAACCGTTCAACCCTGTGCCTTGCAGGGGTAGGAGGGAAAAGGGGGTGGGCGGAAGGGGAGACACTGGCCTGTCTCCACGGACCTCAGTACTGCTTGCATGGGTGTGGCTGGGACTGGTGACCAACTCTCTTACAAAAATTGACGGACTGTCATGCAGATTGACCTGATATCAAACTCACGCAATGTACACCATGTTGCGCCAGGCCAGTCACAATGTGAAAAAGGGAGACATCCAGGACAAGAGACATGGGTCTCATGTGTATCAGCACAAAGACACCACTTGAGGCAGGAAGAGCAGACGCAAGTAGACAACAAAGTAGAAGAAGGTTTCGATGGCGACTGCCAAGGCAAACAACGACACAGTGACTATTGAAATTAAACAGCAACTAACCTTAATGTTGGGGAATTATTGGCCGAAATTCCCTGTTAAGAAGCTGAAAGTTGCTTCTCCTTCCGAAACTGATAATATGGCCATGTTCCATGCCAAGTGGGGATAAGGCATTTGCTTGAAGAGGTAAATATGAGAAAAATAAGAGTTAGCATAATAATAGTGACAAACCTCAGTAAAGAGCAACAATTGATTAAAACCATACATATCATAAATCAAATGTAAGGGGGAAAAAAGCAAACAAAACAACACCAAAATCGAAAGAAAAGTTACTATTTACCATTACATTGCTCTAAGAACATTCCCACAGAGAAGAAAGGTAAGAAAGCATGGGGACACACTCACACTCACACTCACACACACACACACACAAGCAACAGAATCCGCAAGGCTGTGCATTATCCGTACCTGGAGTTCTTGGAGTCATCTTCATCTTGGTGGAGGCCTCACTGGCTGAATCATCAAAGTCAAAAGCACTTGGCTCAGGTGCCCTGCATCAAGATCACATCAGGCTTTTTTTTTCTTTCATGAACATTTAAAGATAGGAACTGAAATAAAGCAGAAGGAACTTAGGCTTGTACTCAACAAAGGACATACAGCTTAACTCTTTCATTCCTACTTTTCTATGAACCATTACTTCCTCTTGTTCCTAGATTCTTATAATACGAGTATTCCCTTCATTCCTGGATTTATAGAGAAAAGAAAAAGAAGTGTAAAGTGAGAACTGCGACGTGTGCAGTAGCAAACCGGCCAGAATACAGCGGCAACATCTTTCCCACTCTGTAGGGGCCATCTGGCATCCATTCCATTCATAAACACTGCCGCGCGAGCGACCCGGTCAAGACGTGTACCGATGACGCGACTCGCGCAAAGTTCAAAGCGCTTACCGCGAGAACCGATTTTCCGGGCTGCAGGAAGGAAAGGAGGGACTTTGTGCTGCCTGGTTTTCCGGGCTGCAGGAAGGAAGGGTAGGATTTCTGCAAACCGGAAAACCGGGTTGTAGGGATGAAAGAGTTAAATAACTTAAAACTTTATACAAACTTTTATTTCAATCCTTCAGATTCTACATCCAGGTGGTCTCTAGTGCCTGGCCAGTTTGGATTGATTTGCTTCCAATGGGTCATTTTCAAAATATGAACAAAACAGAGGCAGACAAAACTTAGAAAACCAACTACATAAAGTCAACATGTTTATTTACTGAAGCGATTGGATATCCTTTAATGCATGTTGTGCCACATTATTTAGGTTTAATGACTGGGTCAGTGTGTCTGTCCCCTCTGTGATCCTTTCCTCTTTCTTGGCTGCCAATCAGTGTAACTCTACCCTTGTTCCACCTCCCTCTTCCTTAGCAGTTAGGAATCTGTCCATTCTTCGCGTGTAGCCTTTCCGTGGTCAGCAGCAACAGAATCAGCCGGTGTATCAGTGTCCCAAAAGTCCCTTCCCTCTTTCGACACTTCTCAGCATTATGAATTTTGTCCGTCATAGCCAGTGTTTTCTTAGTGACTAGCCAGTCAGCTCCAAGCTATGTGATGTTTTCAACTCGGTGAGCAAGAGGAGTTTTGTTGCCAATGCAATACATTTAATGACTATAGGCTGTATAAAATTCAAGACAACGATACAGAAAACTGTGAGCAATTGATTTTTCTTGCATTGTATATACTGCCATACTTTAGGTAGTTGATTTTTCTCATATATTCTGCCATTTCTGTTTATTTGTCTGTTTAAGATATTCCTAAAAATACAAAATCAAGCTTTGCCGTGTACATTCTGTTGCCCTGCTCTTTTTATTCATTGTTTTTCACTGCTCCTTTCTTGAGCTAATAAGATAAGATAAGATAATGTTGCTTATAGCCCAGCCGACCGCAAGGGGCCACATCAGGGCCGTCACCACGTTAAAATCAACTCACAAGTCATTCATTCACACAATTCTTTAAAATACATCGAAAAACCATCCGAAAGTTTGTTAAAAATCTTTCCACTGTAAAAACTCAGATCCGATGAAAAATGTTAATCTCTTTCAAGAACTCAAAGATGGCATCAGGTGGGACATCTCTGAACAAGGTTTTCATGGAATCTGCCGTAAAATGTTTGTGTCTCACATCGTGCAAGTCCCAACACTCTAAAAGAATATGTTTCATTGTGAGTGGCACATGACATGGAATGCACCACGGAGCTTCTTCACTCTTTAAAAGGTAGGAATGGGTAAAATACGAATGGCCGGTGTGCAGCCGGCACAGAACTGTTTCTTCTTTACGACCACCAGACGCAGATGGGAGGAACTCCTTAAGGTTTGGACGGATCTGAAAGAGTTTGTTATCCGTCTGTGTATTCCAATCCTCCTGCCAGAGGTCTCTCACATAATCGTTCATTTTGGGTTTCAGATCTGAGCAGGGGATATATATGTTGGACAGTTTCTCTCTTGTGGCATTCTTGGCTAAACGATCAACCATTTCGTTCCCTCCAATGCCAACATGACCAGGAATCCAAGCCAAAATAATGTTTGTAACCATCCGCTTTCAACTTGGTCAAAAGTTCAAAAAAGTGTAAAAGTTCTGGGTGCTGAAGGTTGCGGCCAGCTATGGCCTCCAACGCTGACAGTGAATCTGACAGAACCAGAAAGTCCCTCTTCTTAGATTGTGAGATTATCTTCAATGCCAGAACCAGAGCAGTAAGTTCAGCAGAATAGACAGAAGCATCTGGAGGTATATGTTCTAACAGTATCTGAGAAGGAGCCCCAGGGCAGTAGGCTGCACAGGCCACTCCATCCTCAGACTTGGAACCGTCAGTGAAAATTTTCTGATAAGATGGAAATTTTGAACAGAGGTCAGAATACAATGCCTTGTATGCCAGAGAGCTGGTAGACTCTTTACGAAAAGCTGCAAGATCAAAACAAATCTCTGGTGCGAAAAAGGTCCACGGAGGCTCATCTGGAAACTTGGAAAAATCGGACACAACTCCTAAGTCCAGACCTGCATTCCGCACGTGAGGCTGCATACGAAGACCAAACGGCGGAATACAGTTAGGGTTGTTTTCAAATTTACTTTGGAACGGAGGGTCAAAAACACAGTCATAGGCAGGGTTTTCTGGTTCCGAGAACAGTCTGATATAATAATTCAGAGACAGTTTCAGCCTGCGGTTGGACAGTGAGGGTTCACCTGCCTCTGCATACAGGCTGTACACAGGGGTGGTGCGGAATGCTCCAAGACAGAGACGAAGCCCTTGATGGTGGATAGGGTCCAAGAGTTTTAGGTAAGACGGTCTTGCAGAGCCGTACACAGCACAACCATAGTCCAGTTTGGAACGGACCAAGGCTCTGTAGAGGTGCAGCAAAGTTTTCTTATCAGCGCCCCAGTCAGTGTGTGCTACAACCCGCAGAATATTCAAAGCTTTCTGGCAAGAAGTTCTGAGGTTTTTAATGTGGCTGAGAAAGTTGAGTTTCTGGTCAAAAATAACTCCTAAAAATTTGGCCTCTTTGACAGCTGGAATGGGAGATTTCCCTATTTGAATTACAGGATCTGGAAAAAACTGACGGAAATTATGGAAGTGAATGCACTGTGTCTTTGTAGGAGAAAAAACGAAGCCATTTTCATCCGCCCACTGATGAATTTTATCTACACAAAGCTGGAGCCTGCGCTGGACACTCGGGTACAGGCTTCCAGTTGCGTAAACAGCAAAATCATCCACAAACAATGAGCAGTCTGAACCCTGTTGAACAGATTTAACAATGTTGTTGATCTTGATGCTAAAGAGGGCAGGAGACAGTATGCTTCCTTGCGGAACACCCAACTCCTGCTCATGAACATCAGAGAGAGTGGTGCCAATCCGGACCTGAAACTGTCGTTCTGCCAAAAAATTTTAATGAAAAGTGGAAGATGACCCCGAAAACCAAGATCATGGAGATCATGAAGTATCCCAGATTTCCAGGTGGTATCGTAGGCCTTCTCCAAGTCAAAGAAAATAGCCACTGCGTGTTGTTTGTTCAGAAAGGCGTTCCGAAGCGTAGATTCCAGACGGATCAAATGGTCAACTGTGGTTCGATGTTTGCGGAAACCACACTGTTCTTTCGCCAAAAGGCCATCGGTTTCGAGTTTCCACATGAGTCTAGCATTGACCATTTTCTCCATCAACTTGCAGACACAGCTGGTCAAAGCTATGGGACGGTAGTTTGATGGGTTAGAAAGATCTTTTCCAGGTTTGGGAATGGGAATGATGAGGGCTTTTCGCCAAGAAGGTGGAAAGAAACCAGTAGTCCATACATGGTTGTAGACATGTAGCAGGATGTGCAGACCTTTTTGCGGAAGATGTTTCAAAAGTTTGTAATGGATTTCATCTATACCCGGAGAGGAATCGCTGCAAGAAAGTAAGGCAGATTTCAATTCGTTTAAAGTGAAAGGAAGATTGTAGTCTTCCATGTTATCTGATGAAAAGTTGCAGGGTGATTTTTCTTTGAGGGCTTTGATTTTGACAAAACTGGCTGATTTGTTAGAAGAGGAGGAATTCTTTTCAATGGTTGAAGCAAGCAGATTAGCAACTGCTTTTTTCTCTGTTATTAAAGAGTCAGAAAACTTGAGATGGTTCACAGTGGGACAGGTGTTCTTCCCTTTGATTTTCTTGATGATTTTCCACACTTTTTTCTTCGATGTCTTGGATGTGAGACTTGAGCAAAACTGTTTCCAAGATAAACGTTTACTGGTCTTATATATGTGTTTGGATTTGGCCCTCAGTTTCTGATGTGCTCGAACGTTGGGCATCGAAGGTCTGCAAGAGACCCGACGTTGAGCTCTTTTGCGGGTTTTGTTAATTTCCTTGCATTCAGAGTTGAACCAAGGAACTTTTGGCATTAGGGGCTTCTTGGAAGATGTATGGATGGTTGACTTTGTGCAATTCAGTATGAAATCTGAAAGACTTCCTGCCGGATCTTCACTTTGCAGGATCTTGTCCTCTTCCAGATCCATAAGAAACTTAGTGGCAAAGAGGTCCCAATCTGCTTTGTTGAAATTGAGGCGTTCTGGTAAAGACTCACTCTCTGCGTTCGTATACCGAAGCAACACAGGAAAGTGGTCGCTACCATGCAGGTCCTCATCAACCTCCCAAACAAAATCCAAAAACAAAGATGGGTCACAGACAGAAAGATCCAGACAAGATGTGGTGCCATTAGCGGAGTGAAAGTAAGTTGGCGATTTCCCATTCAAGACACACAGATCAAGCTCCGAAAACACTTCCTCTAAAAGTAGACCCCTTGGTGATGTTCTCTCACTTCCCCATAGAGGAGAGTGGCCATTCAGATCCCCCAACAGCAGGAAGGGTCTGGGAAGCTGCTCCAAGAGCGAAATGAGGCCCCGTTTAGTGACGCAGATATTTGGAGATAGATACAAACTACAGACAGTAACTGTTTTGTGAAGAGTAACCCGAGCTGCCACTGCCTGCAGCGGAGTCTGCAGAGCAACTGGGCTGTACAGAACAGAGTTGTGAATGAACAAAGCTACTCCGCCAGAAACGCCATGTTCAACAGATTGTACAGGTAGGTTTAGAGAGCTGTAGCCAGAAAGTGAAAAAGTTTTGTCAGACTTTAGAAGAGTTTCTTGCAGTGAAACTAGCATGGGCCTAGCCTCACGGCACAACAGCTGCAATTCTTCAAAATTGGAAGACAGTCCCCTAATATTCCATTGCAAGACTGTATCCATTGTGGATGAGGATCTTAATCATCCATGTCTATGTCCTCTTCCTCTTCGTCATATAGAGCATCAAATGTATTTTGTAATTTCAGCTCCGCTTTTTTCAGTCTGTCCGGTGGAATTTGATGTTTCTTCTTCCCTGGAGGGGAAGAACTCAATGGTTTTGATGGCGTTGGTGGAGGCTTTCCCCTGCACTCCACCAACGCCACTTTGCCCGACGCCACTGTCGGGGCTCCTCCCTTGGGAGGTGGTCTCGGCTTGGGGGCCGTCTCGGGGCGACCCCCTTGCTGGGCAGCCCGCACAGCTGCAGGCTTAGAGGATGCACTGGAAGTGCATCCTCTGGTGGGTTTATGGCCCCCACCAACGGCCGTTTTCTCTTGCGATGTTCTTGAAGTCGGAATACATTTCAGAGGTTCAAGACCACATGGGTCTGTCTGAACGCCTACTTCTACCTGAGGTACTCTGAGCGATTTTTTGACTACTGTCGAGAAAAGAAGCGGGGTTCCCCTCTGCTCCTGCACCAGCTTTTTTGCTTCGAAGAACGAAATCTTTTTTTCTGTTTTAACTCGCTGGATTTCGCTTTCGATTCGCCAGACAGGGCAGTCTCTTGAAAAGGAAGGGTGGTCACCATCGCAGTTCACGCATTTCGCGGATTCGCATCCACCATCATGAACTGCTTTGCTGCAGGTGGCACACACCTCCTCTCCCGGGCATCTCTCTTTGACATGTCCAAAGCGTTGACATTTGAAGCACCTCAGTGGGGACGGCACATACAGGGCTACTTTCACTCTCAGGTACCCCACCTTTATGGACTCTGGAAGAGTCGGTTTAGCAAAGGTGAGGAACAGAGTGTTGGTAGGTTTCCTCTCCGCACCTTTCCGAAAAGTCGCCCTCCTGACCTCGACCACTCCCTGATCAGCCAACTCAGCCTTTATCTCTCCCTCAGATATCCCGAACAATTCTCGGCAACGGATGACGCCTTTCGAGGAGTTGAGACTTTTGTGAGCGGACACCCGGATGGGGTAATTTACAAGGCTTTCGGATCTCAATAAGTTGTCCGAGTGGACTTTTCGGTCGACCTGTACCAGCAAGGAACCATCCCTCAACCTCTTGACTGATTTCGGCTCTGCGCCTGCAAGACCTTTCAGCCCCTTTGCAACAGCAAAAGGACTCAACTTAGTAATGGGTCGCTCGCTATCTGCCGACTGGATAATCAGCCAAGAGGGCCATGCACCTATCCTATTCCGAACTTCAGTGTCAGAATCCGAGTCCGTATCCCTGGAAGGGTCGGAACCCAGTTTTCTTCTTTTTCCTGTTTTTATGTTTATTGAGGCCATGAAGGTTTTAAATACCGGCAGAGATAAACGGTCACCCCAGGAGAGCTGCCGTGCTGGGGAAGGGACAATGGATGGCCATAGAATGGCGTCCGTGAGCCTGGTACCGTCCCGCATGAAAACCAGACAGTGCACCTTAGCGACTGAATTGGGATCAGCCACTCAGCCCCTCGCCAGGTAACTGTAACTTGGGCTTCCCCGCTGCTTACGGCAGCGACTCAAGTATCAGAGAAAAAAAGAGTGTGGAACAGAAGGCTTGAAGGGGAGACGAATAATGAAAAGATCCATTAAGAAAGGCAGAAGATAGAATAGGGAAAAGGTGGGTTACTATTTGTCTGGGCCCTCACTCCTAACCTTTCTGACATGGGAAACCCTACCAGGAGCATCAATTCCTACCACGTAATGCTTGGCCAGTCAGCAGCTTGGCTATACAGGCCTAGAAGCGTTCACGACAACTAACCATCTAGTCGACTATCGATGCCCCCGTCAGCAAAGCCTAGAAGATCACTGGACCACGCAAGCCCTCCGACCACGGCAAGGTTGCAACCCCCGGAGGGTCTTGAGCTAATAAATGGTTGCACCTAATGTATTAATTCTTTTAGAATTTTCCCCTAAAATTACAGTGGGTGCAGCTTTATAGCCCAGTAATCATAAAAGTGTCATGTACTGTGCCAAGCCAATAATGTTGGCAACAAATCCAAAACTCATTTTCAGACACAACTTTTACTGCACTTCATTTGCCTCTGTCAGTATTAATTAAAATCTTGAGAATTGCACCAGTGTTTGCTGATGATCATTACTTTTTTTTCAATTTTATATAATGAACAAGTAGGGTAACTCTTGCTCCCATGATGAAATGAATACACACCCTTAACTCTAAGGGATGTCTCCTTGTTTGTTCTATGTACTCTGTGTTGTCATTCCTGTAGGCCATTTGGTATCATTAACAGCATTCGTTTGGAGTTATGGGCGTGTATTTATTTCATCATGGAAACAAGAGCTACTCCACTTGCTCATTATTCACTGTTTACTGCTCCCTGCCTCATTTAAGATTTACTTTCTTCAATTTTAGTTGCATATTTCTACTAAAAATCAGAGTCTGAGAGATGACAGTTAAATAGAAAATGCATGGGAAACAGAATCACTCCCAGGTGTGACCAGAAGCTAAAGGATGACTTGCATGTATGTGTATCTATCTGTCTATCCATCTATATGATGATTTGTTTGTATACATCTTGATCACAGCAAAAAAAGACAAAAGAAGTTGTTGCTTCTTTTAATGCTTCGGCAATATTGCTGAATGACTTCATCTACATCTGATCAAAACACTGATCGCACTGATACCCGACTACTACATGGGACAAACATGAAGCATCACCCGCTAGCAGTCAAAAACACAGTAAGGATTGACAACAAATCTCTCACTCTCTCCCCACATCCTTTTCACCCCCTCCCCCAATCTCCCTCCACCTCCTCCCTCCCCACACACAGACACATACCCGCACGCACCACTCACATCACACACACCTGCACATAGCACACCCACACCCACCTACACACAGAGTATCACTTATGGACACAAATAAATCAGGAAGACAAGAGGGAATCTTGATTCAAGGCAAAAAGCAGGGAGACTGACGGTTTACCAGCACCAGAGACAAGGAGAGGGGGGAGGGAAGTAAAGGGCAGTAGGGGGAGAAGGATGGGGGTGAGGCAAGGAATAGATATTATGGGGGAATAACGAAGGAAAAAAAAGGGAGGGGGGGGGGAGGCTGGTAGAGGAGCCCTAACCAAGATTGGTTATTATATATATATCAGTTATTGAACAGTAATGACCGTAACAGTAAAAATACCAATAATAATCACCATCATCATCATCATCCTGACAATACAGTTAACTCTTGAAGGGGATGGGTGGAAATAGAGAGTGGTGGGGGCATAAAAAATGAAGAGGCAGGCGGGGATGGGTCAGGGGAGGGAAAAGGGGATGTGACGAGATAAAGGATGGGAAGAATATTGTGGAGGGGTAAAGACAGTGGACTGCTTGGAGGTAGAAAACTGGAGGAAAGGGGCACAGAGTTGGAAGGGAGTGGTGGGGAAAAGAAGGGGGCAAGAAGGAAAAGAAAGGAGAAAGTGTTGTGGATAGTATGGGCACAGCGGATTATGTGTTGCGAATCTCATCTCTAGAGTCTCTGTCTTATCTGTACCCTGTTATCCTATGGGATGTGATGCAAGTGACCAAGGATGATTGAAAAGAGGGGGGAGGGGGTAGTGGGGGAAGGTTGGAGGGGGACAAGATTGGAAGAGATTGGTAGGTGAAATGGAGGGGATGAGAAAGAAGGAAACGAAAGGAGGTATAGAAGGGAAGGGAACAATGGACTCACAAGTAGTACAAATTTCATCCCCAATCTCCTGGACCTCTTTCTCATGGAAACCCCACTCAATTATACTCTGTTTCCCCAGGGAATGTCATTCATGTAACCAAGGGAAACAGCACATTCAGGGAAGAAGAATGTGTGTGTGTGTGTGTGTGTGTGTGTGTGTGTGTGTGTGTGTGCCCACACGTGAGTGTGAATATGTATGTATGCGTAAGTGTGTGGGCGCACACGCATGAGTGGGAGGGAAGATACTTGATAGGGATAAAAGACTGGATACAATGGGGAGAGTGCCACTTTCTGATTTTTTTTTTTTTTTTAGTCAGCTTTTTTTCTCAACATGTGTGTGTGTACATGTGCACGCGCACATGCATGCTTCCGTGTGTGCATGCATGGATGCATGTGTGTGTGTGTGTGTGTGTGTGTGTGGTGTGTGTGTGTGTGTGTGTGTGTGTGTGTGTGCGCGCGCGTGTGTGTATGTGTGTGTGAGTGTGTGCTAGTATATGAGTATGTGTGTGTGTGTGTGTGTGTGTGTGTGTGTGTGTGTGTGTGTGTGTGTGTGTGATGACAAAAGATATTACGCATGAACGTAAATGAATGTTCATGTTGAGTTTTCTAAAGGAATTTTTTTTTATTGACCAGAATGTGAGACCATATGTGAACAATGCTTGAATCCTTTACCTTTTCTTATATTATTGTTGATTAGTCAATGAGGCACATGTTGGGTGAGAGCTCACTGTTTGTTGGATAGTGCGTTCCTGATCTGTATGGCAGACCAGAGTTGCCAAACAGGAGGATAGGTCTCTTGACTTGAATCAAGATAGTTAAATATTTTCTAACCTTGGCGGTTGGAACGGAAAACTTTGTTTTCTGAGCGACCAAAGTGGTCAGTGATATAGCACAGACAGAAGTCTGCTAGGGATTTTGTTTTGTTATAACAGATTCCCTAAGGGTAAGTTGCCAGTTGGGGAATAATAAATACATAAAGAGAAAAGTGAAACTCGTCATTAGTAAATGTAAAAGATTGATGTGATTAATAAAAAAAAAAAGTAAATAGAATGAGATTGTGTAACGAGAAGCATTTTGTGAAAAAGTGTAATTGGTTTATAAAAAAAATTACTAATAATTGCTTTTTTAGATTAATATTTTTGGTAAAGATTTCACTTTGTATCCTCAACTGTAGGTAGGGATGTGCTGGAAACGGAATGCTACGAATTCGTAAGTATGATGCATTATCAATGGTTTAAGAAAAAAAATCAATAAAAATTACATGTTCCAAAGCTAACAGTAGGACTTGGGGTTTCTTTCCTGAAAACCTCTTGAGAGCTTGATTCCCGCTGGTGGAACTTTTACACAAGAAAACAAATTCCTATGTGACTATTTATTGTCTGAACAGATAGAACGAGAAATGCAATGCTTTATGTGTGCAATATAAGTGAGAAGACTTTGCTACTGTTTAATTTGTGGCAGATATGTATTCTAGATTTTGTTTTGACATAGTGCTAGTTGGTCTGACATCTCCGTGGGGATACTAAGGACTGTTACAGTACAAAATACTCCTGTACATTCTGAAAGTTCAATGCTAATAACTTCCTTGTTTCAGTCACTCTGCTTGTTTTCTTTTAACATTTTACATTTCTTTACATTCATCTACTGTTTTTCTGCCCTTTGCAGACCATTATCTTCAGTTTGTTACAGAAACTCTTTTTACTTGGTTACAATTTATGACATGTCTGTCATAAGTTATTTCAAGTCAAGTCAAGTCAAGTCAAGTCAAGTAAACTTTATTATCTCAATTCGAGAAATTAGTTTGTGGTCACACACAATCACAGCAAATAAACAATGATTTTGTCACATTACCCATTTTGTCACATACGACATACATTCATATAAAAGATCTTAAATAAATGTTAGCGAACCGCCCAGAGAACGTGGACAAACGAGTCACAAGACGAAACACAACTAGTTTCGACCTCTTAGGTCTTCATCAGGTGAGACATTAACGAATAAAACAATGAAAATTCACTTAGCTTTGATCGCTTCAGATCACTTGGTAGGGTTCAGCGCAAGGAACCCTACCAAGTGATCTGAAGCGATCAAAGCTGAACCCTACCAAGTGATCTGAAGCGATCAAAGCTAAGTGAATTTTCATTGTTTTATTCGTTAATGTCTCACCTGATGAAGACCTAAGAGGTCGAAACTAGTTGTGTTTCGTCTTGTGACTCGTTTGTCCACGTTCTCTGGGCGGTTCGCTAACATTTATTTAAGATTTGTTTAGATTTCCGCCTGCAGTCCTCTCGCTTTGCAACTAGATCATATAAAAGAATTTGGATTTCAAGGTGACTGTATACTATAAAAATAATACTATAGAAAATTACATTCCTACAACGCTTTTGACAATAAATTCTAAGATGAGATTTTAAACTAAAATAACACAACTATTTGTTATCTAAATGCAACAGTATGCTCAATCTGAATTTAAATTATATGTATCTTTATAAAACAAAATGTAACAATAATCCATAGTTAAAAAGCAATTAAACATCACCTCTGTTCAGAAAATCAATGGACAGGGGAATAAAACTTTGTTTAAATCTGACACTTCTGCATTTAACCGATCGATATCTTCGTCCTGACTGAAGATGGTCATACTGACTTGCAAGAACGTGGGTCTGGTCACACGCAATCTTCTTCGCTTTACAAACAACACGGCACCTGTACAGCTCACTCAGACTTTTTTGTCTCCCACCAACAATTTTTCCTCCCACGTTCACCACTTTCTCAAGCACATTCCTACTCTTCACAGTCAACCCACGAAGTTAAAACAGATTCCAAGAAGCATGAATAAAATGTCCGAAGAATGTCAGTATTCGCATGAAATGATCGCAGCTTGCGAAGACCATACAATCTGGTCTGACATTTTTTGTGGACATAATCAACATGGGATTTAAAATTCAGCTTATTATCTATAAAAGTTCCTAAATATTTGTATGATTCAACACATTCTACTTCAGCACCTTTGATAAAAAGCGGTGGTACAACTTTTGGATTCTTTCTAAAATCAATCAACATTTCTTTCGTTTTTGTTACATTCAGATCAAGATAGTTATGATCGCACCAGTCAACAAATCTTTGAACCTCCTTGAAGTAAACAGAGTCAGAGTTGGAAAGATCCTCAAGTGCTGAGTCATCTCAATATTTAATGTACAAAGTTGAATCACTTCCTGAACAATCATTTGTGTACAGAGTAAAAAGCACTGGAGATAAAACAGTACCCTGAGGTGCGCCAGTTGAAATGACTCTGGAAGACGAAACAACACTTTGATACCGAACAGACTGTGTCCTCTGTGTTAGAAAATCTATTATCCAAAGAATGAGCTTGTTACACATGTTTATATTAATGAGTTTCTTTGCCATCAGATGTGGTTGTATGGTGTTGAATGCTGATGAGAAATCAATAAAAAGAATGCGTACAAAGGAGGCAGGTTTTTCGAGGTGTGAAAACGCATGATGGAGAAGTGTGAGTGTGGCATCATCTGTTGATCTGTTCTGTTTGTATGCGAACTGAAACGGGTCTTGGTACTGTGTGGTATCTTTTAAAAGAGAACAGAGGACAATTCTTTCAAGACATTTCATTGCAACAGATGTGAGGGCAACTGGTCGGTAATCATTTAAACAGCTTGTGTTGCGTTTTTTGGGAACAGGACATACAGTGGCATTTTTCCATAAAACAGGAATTATACATTCTCTTAGTGACCAGGTAAACAAACGACTGTAAACATAGGACAGCTGAGAAGCACACACCTTCAACAACTTTCCACAGATATTATCACGGCCCATTGCCTTTCTCACATTTAAACGTTTGAAAAAAGACTGAACACCATTTTCCTCAATCACAACAGAATCACTTCCATCAACTCTTTTTTTTAACATTGCTTTGGAGTTCTTCCTTCACTTCCTTTAATTCTTTGCTAAAATCTTTATCATCAAATCTACAGTAAAAATCGTTTAGCTTTTCTGCAAATTGCTTCTGTTCTTTCGCTGTTTTTTGTTACTAATATCTTGATTTGAATATTTTTCTGAACCTGATAAAACCTTTATTCCTTTCCATGCATCTCGCACATTTCCAGTCTGGAACATGTTTTCTACTTTTCTCTTGCAAGCTCTCTTTGATTCTTCCATCTCTGTTTGCAGTTTTTTTGGTACAACCTTACGATCGCTTTTATTGCCTGATTGAAAAGCTTTTTTTTTTCTCATTTAGAGTTGCTTTCAGAGATTTTGTAACCCAAGGTTTGTTGCTGGGAAGTATTTCATTTGTTTTTCATGTATTTCTCCATTTTCCTTTTCATTTATTTTGTTTTATTACTTTTTAAAAGTAATCTGGCCAGTAGACAGTGAATACTGTACACACTGTCCTGAGTGGACACTAGGCACCCTGTCTGCTGGGTGCATTTCCTCATTTGGCCTTTACCTCTTTTTTGTTTGCATCAAAATGTGTTTGTTTTGTTTTGTTTTTTAAGATCTGGGACCAAGAAATTAAGCGGAATGGCTGATGTGCGACCTAGTCTTATTTGCATCAAGAATGTCAACAGTTCAGCTATCACGTCATTATTTGCTTTTTCTTGCTTATTGCTTTTCAGAATGTGAATTTTTAGCCATATGAGTTTGACAGCCTCAAAAAGCCTTATGTGTTCAACTGGGCTTTCATATAAAAACAAAAAATAGAAAACAAAACAAGATTTTGAATAATGCCATACAGTTACACTATATACAGAGGTAGGGGGAGGGAAGGGACAAGGAACGAAACACCACTCATCACACGCAAACACATCAAATTACAATACCACGTCACACTCTCATGTACATGTACCTTTTTTCTTCTTCCTTATCATCATCCTCTTCTTCTCCATCTGACATAACATTCATGGGTTGCTCTGGAAAATCTGTCTCAGGTGGTCGGCGTCCTGGGCAAATCCACTTCAATGGCAACACCTGCATTAATAATAATATTGATAATAATAATAAAGATCATAGTTACAATAATAACATTGATAATAACAATAATAATAATGATAAAAACAGTAATAATGAAAGAGGTCATAGTATTTCAAAAGTCTCTGAAAGTCAAACACAAACAAACAACACATATTTTAACAGAACAAAATTAAAAACACTTTAAAAAAAAAAAGTTGGAGCAACAGCAAAATTTTCATTCAAGGCCTACACAAACCATTTCAACAATCTGGTATTCCCAAACTGTTAAAAAAAGAAAAAGAAAAAGTCACACAAACAGAACTGATTATACTGAGCTTTTAGTGTGAAACTTTCAATGTTCAACCAGTGTCTGATAATCTGTACTTCAGAAAGCATTTGTTGCATTGTGTGGATTGTGCTGGTTTTGAGAGAATGTTAAAGCCAGAAAGAGCGAGTCTTCTGATTCTGAATTTTAGTTTTCTGCTAAGCTACTGCAACAGATTTCAGATTCTGACACAGCAGCTGTAGCTCCTTAAAATTGGGATATAGACCCTGGATGTTCTAATGAAAATTTATTTAATTAAATCATGGTCAGGACATCTCACTCTATTTCTGCATCTTTGTTACATGATTGCAGAGGAGAGAAACTGTTTTCAAAGACCAGTTCTGTTTCTTTGGGGCCAGGAAGTTTCTTACCTGCGGAGGTTCTACGGGCAGGTAGAGGCCCATCCACCTCTATCACCTTCACACATTTTTGGTTAGGAACTTTTTGAGGGGCTCCAGGGTCTTTGGCGGAAAACAGGTTTCCTGTTCCCATCCGTACCAGTGAAGTGAGGCTGGGAGGATATGGATAAGGTCTGTTTTTAAGTCTGCTCAGCAGCAGACTTTTTCGACTGCTGGAGACACTGGGGGAGAGCAGGTTTTATGCCTCCACTGAGCCCACTTGACTTCACAGGAGGAAGGGCAGATTTCTTCACAGGCTTATCTTTTACACATGTCAGCTTTCCTTCAATGCATTTTGAAACATAAAAAGTGTATGTCTGACAGGAGACAGACATTGTCTGAACTTGTTAAACAGCTGCCGAGTATGATATGCTCAATTGGGGCCGACTGCCAAGCACCATTTGTTTTTTGTTTGTTTTCACTTTCTGGATGGCCTGCCACCACAGCTGGCACAAAGGGCTGGTCCTCATGGACTGCTTTGCAGCACCGACCACAGAGCTCATCCCCAGAGCATCTACTGTGAACATGGCTGAATTTATGACATCGCAAAACAGCTCACTGGAGAAAGGACATAGAGGTCAACTCTCACACTGAGATAGCCAATTCTGACTGTCTGTGGACTGTCTATGACATCACGTCATACAAAAAGTCACAAACAGGATGTTTGTTGTGATACGATCGGACCTTTTGCCACTGACCGCTCTGTGTAAATCAATCACTCCTTCTGACCCCAATTCGCTCTTAGTCTCTGCCTCTGAATCACCTTGAAAGTCAGGACACCTGATCATTCCTTTTGATGAATTCAGCTGCTTGTGTGGAGTCACCCTGGTTGATTCCCCTGTCAACCAAAGTTGTACACTTTGGAGCTATTCCCACTGGCGTTTTGACTGGCGTTTGATAAGGAAATAGCCTCTGTGATGCCTTTTCACAGATGTAGAGTCGCATGCAATACTTTGGAAACCTTTCTGGATTGCGAAAGAGTTATGAGCAGAAATGTTTAATTTTTTTCTTTTTCAGTTCCTTCCACCACCAACTATGAAGCCCCCAAACCTGTCTATTTACTTGTTACAATGTCAGAATCGCTGTCAGTATGGGTCCTTGGACAGTCTACAGCAGTTCATTTATACTTTCTATTTTTAAAGGGTGGGAGGTTGTGTGTGATGGAGGAAATGAAGGTAGGAAGGAGGTTTCTTTTTTAAGGGAAGAAGCCATTTTTTGTTTTTTTTTATCCCTCCCTTACCCACCCACCATGGAGTTCAACTAAGAGGCCAGGGTCAAGAAACGCAGGGGTAGCCGATTAATACATCTGGCCAGTGTGTACCTCTTGTTTAGAAGAGGTCCTAGCCAATGAGTTGTGTTGAAAGCATCTGCCCTTTCGATCACCAGGATCTCAATCTCCTCCATCGCAGCTTGCACTGCACAGCAAACACCATGGATCTTAAGAAGACCACATAGAAAAGAAGACCTGAGGGGGAGAAGACTGCAGAAACTGTACTGTTCTTTAGCCAAAAGGCCCTTGGTTTCCAGCTTCCAGATCACATGAGAGTTGACATCTTTTCTGTTAATTTGCAAAGGCAGCTGGTCAGAGCTACTGGAATTCGAAGGGCTTGTCAGGTCTTTTCCAGGTTTAAGAATAGGAAGGATCAGGCTTTTCTGCCAGGAGGACAGAAAGTACCCCATGGTCCGGATATGATTGTAGATTTACAGAAAGATCTGGAGAGAGCTTTCTGGAAGATGTTCCAGAAGTGAATAATGTATGTTATCAAAGCCAGGAGCAGAACTGCTGCAATTTTGCCGAGCTGATTTCAGTTCCTTGAGTGAAATGGCAGATTGTGGACATCAGTATTGTCAGTAGTTAGTTACATCGAGATTTTCTTTCTGATTGTGTTTAAAAAAAGCAGCAGATTTAGTTGTAGAGGATGAGTTTTGTTCATAGTGGAAGCCAACAGACTGGCAACAGCTTGTTGGTCAGTAATCAGAGTGTCTTGAAGTTTCAGGTGACAAATGGAAGGGTTGGCGTTTTTCCCCTGGATTTTCTTGATAATTTTCCAGGCTTTTTTCTTGGAAGACTTTGAAATCAGCTTGAAACAGAAGTCTCCCCAAGACTGACATTCACTGGTTTCTAAAGTGTGTCTTGACTTGGCTCACAGTTTTTGATGGGCTCAAGCGCTGGGCTCTAATGGTCTGTGATACACACAATGCTGAGCCCATCTGCATTTCTTCATCATGTGATGGCAATCACAGTTATGGTGTTTCAGGCATTTGCAGTTTCTTTGCAGAACTTCCTCTTCGATCAGTTCTACTCAGACATTCATGCAAAGAGGGCCTTTTTGATAATTAAGGTGTTTCTGTAGTTTTGCATTTCAAGACAACTGGAAAGCGATCACCTCCATGCAGATCATCGTGAGCACCTCACTCACAGTCCAGGACCTGTGAGGGATCACACATCAACAAATTGAAACATGAAAGTGTACCTGTAGAAGTACGGAGGTATGATGGAGACCAATTATTTGGACACCACAGATCCAGCTCTTAAAAGACATCTTTAAAAAAGGAGACCTCTGGATGACATTTTCTCAGTATCCCAATGAGGACTGTGCCCATTAAAATCATCCAACAGCAACAACAAAAAATAAATAAATAAAAATAAAAAGTTGTGAAAGTTCCTCAATCAGGCTAACCAAATCTTGTCGACAGACAAATACAGATGGAGGTAAACATAAAGAACACACTGTAAATGTTTTATGCAAAGTGATTCTTGCAGTTAAATCTTGAAGAGAAGTATTTAAAATCAATACAGCTGTACAAAAGAAATTTGTGAATGAGTAACAAGACACCTCCTGTAATTCCTTTTGCAGTGACTTGTGCTGGTTTTGAGAAAAAGCCAGAAAGAGTACAAGATTTTTAACTGTGAATCTGCAACTCCTGGAGAGCAATCACCACAGGCTTAAGTTGTTGACAAACAAGCCCGCTGCTCTTCAAAATTTTAGTCAAGACTCTGAATATTCCACATTGACGAGAAAACAGCAGACATTTCAGTTCATGTCCTCATCCTCATCTGGAACCTGAAGCATTGAAAATGAATCTGAAATAGTTACTGCCAGTCCCACCAGCTTACCCGTCAACAGGTTGAGACCTGGTAGGAGAGAGGGAGACTTGTGGGCAGTCTCCACCATCTCCACTTTTCCTCTGGTCCTGGATTTGAGCCCAGAGTTTTCGGGGGAGGAGAGAAGGTTTCCTGGAACACCTACAGCAGAGGGTTTGGACTGGTGGGCAGTCTGAGAAGAGGCAATTTTAATGGGCATGCTGAACAAATGTCCTGACAGATTTCACAGAAACTGTCTAACACTACTCGCCAGCAGCTGAGCGTGAAAAAAAAACATTTTTACAACCAACAACCAGTTTCCTTACTTCTTGAAGGGGAATTTTCTTACCATTTTGAATTTTTGAACTGACTTTTCAAGCTGCCCCTTTGGAGATGATGTGCTGGAGATGATGCCTCTTCCAGCGCAATTCCTCGAGGACTGGTACCATGCTGACCCTCCCATTTCGACTATGCATTAAGGTCTCCACATACTATTACATCTGTTTCAAATTCATCTTTTATTTCCTCAAAAAGCCATTTTGATGCGTGGAAACCTGGATGCATTGACAAGGCTTTTCCGATTACGATCAGGTCTTTTCTGTCTCACACTTGTCTATCAGTTCATGTGTACTGCTACACCATTTTTCTAAGTCTATCCTGGACGGTTTGTTTTTCAAGTTGTTTCTTATTATCATAGCTAGTCCTTGTGCATCATGCTTTTGAAAGATTATGAAGTAATCCAAATGTAATGGTCTGTGGTGGCACTTCTAGTTTCTTTTAGACACAGAAATTGTTAAGATCCTCTTTCTGGCACTGCAGCAGTTCCAAGTACAAATCCTGAAATATTTCTTGAATAGCCTTTCAGCTTTTTTTTTATATTCCTACCTACATGTCTTCTTCTACCACCTCTTTTGCTACATTGACTGCTGTTTTGAGGGGATCCAGTTTTAAGTCCCAAACCTTGCACCGAATGATTCCTGAAATGCAAGTGAGACAGTCTTTTGAGAAGCCATAAAAAGGAATTCTTAGTGTTGAGGAATCATAATCGGTCATTCTGACAAAGCCTCTTATCAGGGAAGGGCAATGCATGTCCATACATGTAGGGAATGCCCACACACATGAAGTTCGTCAGTGTTAGCGCTCCTAGGGCCAGACCGCACATGTTCGACAGCCCTTCTTCCCATTGGCACTGTATGAAAGCTTTGGGATTGCGGGTGGTCAACTCCTAATGGAAGGTGACAGCAGGGGGCAATGGTGAAAATATATGCATCCTGAAGTTGTTATCTGTGTTTGAGTTTGATTCTGTCTTTGTTTATGAGATTATGTTGTTTTAAAGCTATGTGTGGGACAAACCAGCCAAATAAAGACTAGGTACATGCAAAAAATTTAGATCACATACCTGTTTCCCATTTTTGTGATTTTCTTCAAACCGGTCTATGCAAGCTAGCTGATCATCACAGATTTTAATCTGACTTGTAATCAACAAGCTGAATGTGGCTGCTATTTCCCATCAGAAGCTCTAGGAAAATAGAAAGCACTATTTTCATGTTAAAGAAAGATCCTCTAAAAAGAAGTTTGATACATTTCCTCTGGGGGCCAGAATAGCTCAGTTGGTAGAGCGCTGGACTTGTGATCCTGGGGTTGCGGGTTCAAATTTCGGTACAGGGGGATTTTTCCCTTGGAGTTAACATTGGTTCTGACTCCATTCCCCATACAGTCCTTCGAATGAGACTATAAAACGAGGTTCCGTGTGTGAACGCACGCACAACATCTTGCACACACGTAAAATCCCATAACCAACTTTCGGAAGAGAAGGCCAGTTTGGCTGTTGGTATGGATGACACGTTACACATAGCATGCACCTTCCCCGAAGATGGAGTATGGCTGCCTTAATGGCGGGATAAAAAACTGTCTATACAGGCAGTGTCCGCAGGATTATCAGCCTGCGTACGCAGAAAGAAAAGAAAGAAAGAAATGATACATTTCAATATGAAACAAAACTCAAAGCATTAATTTTCTCATTTGAAAATTACCAAAGTGTTATCATTTCTTAAAATGACATTTTAGATTGAACATTCTTCCAATATTCATACATCAAAGTATGAAAGTTTTGAATGGAAACATGCATTTTAAAACATTTTTCAAACTTAGTTCGAATCTTAGGTCATCTTTGAATTGCCACCCTTGTTTCCATTGTAGTGAGTAAACAGATAGAAACTTATCTTTTATTTGGAATTTTACAGTACTGGTAGTAACATTTCTGATTATGTTGTTTTAAGCTATCTGTGAAACTATTATGCTGCTTATAGCCCGCCGACCGCAAAAGGTGATATCTGGACGGTCACCATGTGGAAGTCCGCTCTCAAAATAGATTAAGAAAACAACAATAACAACACCAAAACCATGCACACATAATATATTTAAACAGATTAAAAAAAAAAAAATTTTAAGCATTAAAATGCATTTTATTAAAATTTTTCTTCCAATAAATCATAAATCTGATGAAAAATGTTGATCTCTTCGACAACTTAAAAAATCAGACAAGATGGTACATCTGTGAACAAGATTTTCATGGAGTCTGCAGTAAAGAGTTTATGTGTGACATCTTGTAAGTCCCAACATCATAAGAACATGTTTTACATGGAATGCGCCACGGAACTTCTTCACTTTTCGGAAGGTATGTGTAGGTGTAAATAGAGTGGCCTGTCTGCCAACTACACATGACTATTTCTTCTTTACAGCCTCCACTGGCACATGATTAAAAACTCTCCGGGACCAGGCTGCTTCCAATTCAGTAGTGGGGCGACCATCCCCAACTCGGCGGGTCCCCGGGTGGCGGACAGGGGAATGGCCCTCAGACATGGGGGTTAGCTGCGATATAAGTCAGGCTTGCCTGGCAGAATAAGCAGTCCCGGACCAACTGGCGATGTTCCTACCAGGATGGGGTGGGTCAACAGATGGCACTGTTGTCCTCACTGAAATACCCCATGTGTCCTATGACGGGCTCATCATGCGGTCAAGAGGCGCGGTATAACCTCTAGCCCCGGGGTGGGATCCCCGGAGAAACAATCCCCCCTGTGCTCACAGGGCAGGACGCACGGGCCATGAGCTAAGGGTGAGGCACCCCGAAAGAAAACTCCAGCTGAAGACGGAGGTATCGGGCCACTGGCGCAGCTTAAACCACGATACCACGCATATACGCTTCCATGATGATGCAGTCCACAGAATTTCGATGTGGCGCTCGACCTTCGGAGACCCGCCGGGGAGGTCGGGAGCCGGGCCCTATGCCTCAAAGGGGCCCACCCCAAGCGGTCGGTGGTCAGACAAAGAAATTCTGCATGTCAATGCGACGAAGAAGGAGACCTCATCCTCCTGCTAATGCCAAGCAAACAGTACCACCCAGAATGCTCAACATTCTCCAGTGGAATGCAGAAGGGGTGCATAAAAAGAAACTTGGCTTGGCAGAAAGGATGCATCAAGAAAATATTGATATCGCATGTGTCCAAGAGACACATTTGACTGTAAACCATCGCTTTCAAGTGAGGGGTTACGAGACCATCAGGTTGGACCGTGAGGAAAGAAACAAAGGAGGGGTGCTTATCTTGGTGCGGAATTCCATCGCCGCACAAGAACTCAAGATCAACACCAATCAACAGGCAGAGATCCAAGGGACTGATATAGTCCTTAAGGAACGCAACATCAGGATCTACAATGTCTATTGCCCTCAAGATCGTGATCTTTCCCTCACATACATGAACATCCCAGACAACAACTGCGTGGTGGTGGGTGATTTTAACAGTCACTCAGAGAGATGGGGCTATGAGGAGACGGACAAGAGAGGTGAAGAAGTTGAGGATTGGGAGATTGACACACATCTTCATCTCATCAACCAAGAAGATGATGAACCCACCTTTTACTCTAGACGCTGGATGACCACATCAACACCAGATCTAGCGTTCGCCACCAACGACCTGTTCGTCAGGACCACAAGAACAGTCCTCAACCAGCTTGGAGGAAGTGACCACAAGCCCGTCAAACTCTCTATCAACCTCAGCTTACAGTGTCCACAAGCAAAGTGTTTTCCCCGCTGGAATTACAGAAAGGCGGACTGGACTCTCTTCGAGACCCTCACAGATACACACACAAAGCCAATCAACATCAGGCAGAAGGACTCAAACAAGATGGTTCGAGACTTCACAAAGGCCGTCTTGAAAGCTGCTACAGAATCCATCCCAAGAGGAGCACGTAAAGACTACAAGCCCTACTGGACGGAGGAACTCCAGAATCTGGAAGATGCTGTTACGGAAGCCAGGGACAGAGCAGAAAAGCAGCCATCACTGGAGAATAACATAGCGCTGAAGGAAGTAACTGCCAGATACAAGCTGTCCTGCGCACAAGCTGCAAGAAAAAGCTGGCAAGAGAAAACTGAAAGCCTAAATCTCGACAGGGATGGCAGCAAGCTGTGGAAACTGGCTAGAACCCTCTGTAATGAAACAACAAGTCACACCACTATAACAATACAAGAGAATGGAAATTACCTCTCTGGAAAGAAAGCAGCAGACCACTTCATAGACGTCTATGAAAACATCAGCAATCTGGAAGTCCCTCCTGAACATAGAGCTGCAGTGCACAGGGCCCAAGGTGAACTTCATGAGGAAGAGCCCCAAGAGGAAGTCATGACCACAGCTTTCACAGAGAAAGAGCTGGAGGAAGCGTTGCAGAGCCTCAACCTGAAGAAGTCACCAGGACCAGACGGAATCACAAATGAAATGATTCTGCATCTTGGGATGAAGAGCAAGGCAGTCCTTCTAAAAATCTTTAACTCCAGCTGGAAGACAGGATCAGTACCACAGTGTTGGAGGGAAGCAGACATGATCCCCATTCACAAAAAGGGAAAGGACAAGTCGAAGGCTGACAGCTACAGACCCATCAGCCTTACAAGCTGCTTAGGGAAGCTGATGGAGAGACTTGTCAACACAAGGCTTGTCTGGCACCTTGAGGAGCATCAGCTGCTGAGCCCTGAACAGGCAGGCTTCCGCCAACACAGATCAACAGAAGACCAGATCACATTCATCATGCAAAGCATTGAGGACGCTTTCCAAGAAAAGAAGAACACGCTTGCTGTCTGGATTGACATGGAGAAGGCGTTCGACAAAGTCTGGAAGGACGGACTTAGGCTCAAACTACGGCGATGTGGTGTGTCTGGGAGGATGTACACCTGGATCAGCCAGTACCTACACAATCGCCAAGCCCGAGTCAAGATTCAGGGCCAGAAAAGCAAGAAGAAGGTGCTGAGACAGGGAGTACTACAAGGAGGAGTCCTTTCGCCAACGCTGTTCCTCATCTTCATAGATGACATCGTCAGAGAACTGCCAAAAGGGGTCAGAGGAGCGATCTACGCAGATGACCTGGTGCTTTGGTGCTCTGAAGAGTACACCACCACAGCACAGGTACGCCTCCAGACTGCGCTCAACAAGATCAGCGACTGGACCAAGGAATGGCTTGTCTCTGTCAACTCAAGCAAAACAACCTACACAGTCTTCAGCCTATCCAGCAAGAAGCAAGAGGCGAAGCTGACACTGAACAACCAAAGGCTTGCAGAGGAACCCACACCTACCTACCTGGGAGTGACCTTTGACCGCAGGCTCACTTGGAAACAGCAGATCACCAGATGCTGTAGCAAGGCCAAGTTGAGACTGGCGATCATGAGGAAACTTGCGGGGACGGACTGGGGGGCCGACGAACGTATCCTGAAGAGACTCTATACAGGGAGAGTCCGACCTGTAGTTGAGTACGGGACGTCAGCATGGGCATCAGCTGCAAAGTCTAACCTCAACCACCTCAATAAGATACAGAACCAAGCTCAGCGTGTCATAATTGGCGCCATGAGATCCACCCCAATCCTGAAGATGGAAGAGACCACTGGGCTACAGTCATTGGAGGACAGAAGGGACACAAAGATCCTCATCCAGGCAGCAAAATTCAAACGCCTTGAAAACCATCCAATGAACAACAGAATGAGCAGACCCACCAAGAGCCGGTTGAAAAGAGGCAGCTTCATCTGCCAGTCAAGACGCCTTGAAAGACAAAGCCCAGTCTTGATGGAACACGAAGCAAAGCCTATCCCGGCAAATGTCACCCACCCATCTTGGAAGAGGCAGGTGTTCCCAACAGTCGTCACCAGCATTCCCGGAGTGGAGAAGAGAGGAATACAGTCAGACACCCAAAGGAAGGCCCTGGCCATGGAGTACATCTGCAACCAATATCCCCAGGAAGACTGGACCCATGTCTTCACAGATGGCTCCGCCACAGAGGCAACGAGGGATGGTGGAGCTGGAATCTTCCTCCGATACAAAGACGGAGATGAAGAAATTGCAATTCCAACAGGAAAATACTCCACCAACTTCCGAGCTGAGCGAGAAGCCCTCTGTGAGGCAGCCACAACAGTCTTGCAGAACTCCAAAAGAACAACAGGGCAGGTGGTGGTCTTCTCTGACGCTCTCTCCGTGCTCCAAGCCCTCAAGAACTCCCGCTGCAAAGAACAGAACCATATCACTTCAGCCCTTGTTGCCCTGAGTGCCAGAGTGGAGAAAGTGGTGATACAATGGGTACCAGCACACTGTGGCATCAGAGGCAACGAAAAAGCGGACATTCTGGCAAAAGATGGTGCACAGAAGGAGCAGGCCAACAACCTGGTGTCATACAATGAAATTAAGACAATCATCAAGGCACAACAAGGAATAAAATGGCGCCTCCTGCATCCCAAATACAACCCAGAAGACACATACCATTTGCTGGGACGACGGGAACAGGTCAAGATCTTCCGCCTGAGGACTGGACATAATCGCCTGCTCCACCACATGCACACAAAATTTGGCATTGGACAGAGTGGAGAGTGCCCTTGTAGTGAGGGACCAATGACAACTGACCACATCCTTCAAGTCTGTACGACGTATGCAGCATCCAGGAGAAAGTACTGGCCAACACCGACAGCAGTGGAAGCCAAGCTGTATGGCACCCTGGAGGAGCTGCGACGGACGGCAGCCTTCATCGAGGACACCGGGCTGCTCATCTAACGGGATGGCGAACGAGGAAGAAGAAGAAGAAGAATTAAAAACTCTTTAAGGCTTGAATGGTTTGGGAAAGGGTTTGTTATCCGTTTGCCAGTTCCAATCGTCTGGCGAGAGGCCTTTGACTAAGCCTGAAAGCCGTTTCAGATCTGTGTGAGGGCTAGACAATCTGCTCAACACTTTATTTGTGGAAATCTTGGCATGTTGATCAACTACTTCATTGCCTCAAATGCCAACATGACCAGGAACACAAGCAAAAACTATTGAAACCATCTGATCTAAGAGAGGTGTAGAGTTTGAACAATTTCAGCAGTTGAGGGCACTTAAATGTTACTGCCAGCAACAGCTACCAAAGCAGAATGAGAGTCTGAGGGAATGAAGAAGTCTTCATGTTTTGAGACCATGTAAAGTGCCAGGACCAATGCTTTGAGCTCAGCAATATAGATGGAGCTGTCTGTGGGAATGCTGAGCATCTCTAAGATGGAGCTGTACCACAATACATAGCAGAAACAATTCCTTCTTAAGATTTGGAGCCATCACTAAATATTCTTGGAAAGATGGAAATTTACACAAGAGCTCAGAAAAAAAAGTCACATATGCCAAAGACCTGGCCGGGTCTTTGCAATACAAGGCCAGATCAAAGTGACTCTCTGGGGTGAAAAAAATCAATGGTGGGTTGTCAGGATATTTGGATGAATCTAGCATGACTCCAAGGTTCATGTCTACACTGCTGAAATGGAAAAGAATCTGAATTCTTACAGGTGGAATGAAACTGGGGTTGTCTTCAAATTTCTTATGGAACTTCAGGTCCAAAATAGTCATAAGCAGGGTTTGGGGGGGTCCAGAGAAGAGGTCCAAACAATGGGTCAAAGAAAGTTTCAGTCAACAGTTGGAGAGAGAGATGGTTCCCCTGCTTCTGCATATAGACTGGATACATAGGTGGCATGGAATGTATTCAGACAGAGTTGAAGCCCTTGTTGATGGATGGGATCCAGAATTTTGAGGTAGGAAGGCCTGGCAAATTGTAGACAACACTGGTGTGGTCCAGTTTGGAGTGGACCAGTGCTCTGTCAACACAGCTGTGGTCCAGTTTGGAGCGGACCAGTGCTCTGTCAACACAGCTGTGGTCCAGTTTGGAGTGGACCAGTGCTCTGTCAACACAGCTGTGGTCCACTTTGGAGCGGACCAGTGCTCTGTCAACACAACTGTGGTCCACTTTGGAGCAGACCAGTGCTCTGTCAACACAGCTGTGGTCCAGTTTGGAGCAGACCAGAGCCCTGTCAACACAGCTGTGGTCCAGTTTGGAGCAGATCAGAGCCCTGTCAACACAGCTGTGGTCCAGTTTGGAGTGGATCACAGCCCTGTCAACACAGCTGTGGTCCAGTTTGGAGCGGACCAGTGCTCTGTCAACACAGCTGTGGTCCAGTTTGGAGCGGACCAGTGCTCTGTCAACACAGCTGTGGTCCAGTTTGGAGCGGACCAGTGCTCCATCAACACAGCTGTGATCCAGTTTGGAGCGGATCAGAGCCCTGTCAACACAGCTGTGGTCCAGTTTGGAGCGGACCAGTGCTCTGTCAACGTAGTTGTGGTCCAGTTTGGAGCGGACCAGAGCCCTGTCAACACAGCTGTGGTCCAGTTTGGAGTGGACCAGTGCTCTGTCAACACAGCGGTCGTCCAGTTTGGAGTGGACCAGAGCCCTGTCAACACAGCTGTGGTCCAGTTTGGAGCGGATCAGAGCCCTGTCAACACAGCTGTGGTCCAGTTTGGAGCAGACCAGAGCCCTGTCAATACAGCTGTGGTCCAGTTTGGAGCAGACCAGAGCCCTGTCAACACAGCTGTGGTCCAGTTTGGAGCGGACCAGAGCCCTGTCAACACAGCTGTGGTCCAGTTTGGAGCGGACCAGAGCCCTGTCAACACAGCTGTGGTCCAGTTTGGAGCGGACCAGAGCCCTGTCAACACAGCTGTGGTCCAGTTTGGAGCGGATCAGAGCCCTGTCAACACAGCTGTGGTCCAGTTTGGAGCGGATCAGAGCCCCATCAACACAGCTGTGGTCCAGTTTGGAGTGGACCAGTGCTCTGTCAACACAGCTGTGGTCCAGTTTGGAGCGGACCAGTGCTCTGTCAACACAGCTGTGGTCCAGTTTGGAGTGGATCAGAGCCCTGTCAGCACAGCTGTGGTCCAGTTTGGAGCGGATCAGAGCCCTGTCAACACAGCTGTGGTCCAGTTTGGAGCAGATTAGCAGTGTTGCATGGAGGCATCGGCCTTCGGCCAATGGCCTATTAAAAACTGAAAAGTCTGATCGTGTTTCCCCAGCCCGGACTCATTGTCCGATCGAAATGTAGCGCTGGCGGCCTCGGTCCGATCGTTTCACGTTACTCGCTGACACGTCAATCTACATTTTCCCAGACAGATTCTCGACTGCAATGCTCAACATTATTTCACTCGCCGCAGCTATTCTTAGGCAAAACCAAAAGTAGATGGTGCTGATCGAAATACTTGGAAAAAATACAGTATGGATTTACCCTGAATCAAAGTAAGGGAAACAACTCTCATGTCTTCGTTTCGCCATTTTTTGTTTCTGCTAGGAATCACGCTTTACGATTGAAAAACGACAATGCCACCGAAAAAGAAGCTCAAACCCGACAAGGGACAAAAGATTATAGGCTCTTTTTTTTTCGCCTTCAACAAGTGGTGGATCAACTGTTCAATCTGACGCGGGGGCTGTACTTGAAACTGGTGAAAGTGACACTGACAGTGCTATTGCTAGGCCTCCAGACGATACGCTGGACAATCATCCATCGACTTTGTTGAAACAAACAACTGGTCCGCGTCACTTTCAGGAGCATTGGCTCAAAGTTTATCCACGGATAATGCATGAGGAAGGAAAAATGTTTTGCACTTCCTGCAAAAGAGTGGGTGCACGGAATTCGTTCACAAGTGGTTGTGCAAACTTCAGAACAAGTGCCATAAAGGACCACATGAAAACCAGTGATCACATCAATGCTCTACAAGTTCCAGGACTGCAAGTAAATAAGGCCAAAGTGGAAGCTGTCGCGCTGTCAAAGAAGGAGAAGGCTGCAGGTCATGCAGTGAGGGCTATGCACTGGCTCATCCAAGAGGACTTACCTATAGCAAAATATCCAAGACTGATGGATTTGCTGAGGGAATACGAGGTCCAGGATATAAGAGAGCTGAATGTCACATCACAGGTCACCTACAGCTCAAGACATACCGCCACTGATCTACTGGAAGTGTTCTCAGAACAGGTGGACGAAGAGGCTCTGCAACAGCTGACTGAATCGCCGTTCATTGCGGTTTTAGCTGATGAAACAACAGATATCACAACCAAGAAGAGAATGGGACTCTATGTGAAAACAGCTGATAAAACTCTCAAAGCCAAGACCAGGTTTCTGACCAATGTTAAACTTGACAGTGGATCAGGACAAGCGATTGCAAATGCCATTGAGAAAGAAATGAACAGCAGAGGTGTTTCTCCCGACAGAATCATCGCACTTGGATCCGATGGGGCTTCTGTTATGACAGGACAAGGTAAAGGCGTTACTGGACTACTTCGTAGGAAGAACCCACATCTCCTGAACATTCACTGCATCGCCCATAGACTCGCTCTGTGTACAAGTCAGGCAGCTGAGAAAATACCAGCCATGCAAAACTACCAAGAAACTCTGACTTCTTTGTTCTACTACTTCAAAGCATCAGCAAGTCGAACACAGGCCCTGTCGGATATCCAAGACATCTTAGACTCTCCTCAGCTTCAGATCAAAGAAGTGCACAGTGTGAGGTGGCTCTCCTTCTACAATGCCTTGGAGACTGTGTACAGAAGTCTTGATGCCCTGCTTGTCTACCTTGGAACAGAGCAGAAGCAAGATCCCAAGGCAGCTGGTCTCAGAAGAAGGTTGCCACACAAAGGTTCATATCGCTCACCTACACACTGATGGATGTGATACCTGTCGTGGGAGCACTGAACCTCTTCTTTCAAGGAGAGGACATTGATGTGGCCCTGATCAAGCTGAAAACAGAGCAGTGCCTTGAAAAGCTAGAGGATCTGAAGAAGGAAGACAGAACCCACAAGAAGCAGCTCCAGGAGCACACACCAGGGATGCTAATGCAGTCAAGTACAAAGACCATGTGATCACAGGTTGCAGTGAAGCTGAAATATCTTCAGCTGAGAACAAGTTCATAGACAGCCTCATCTCAAATATCAAACGCAGGTTTCCAGAGACTGATCTGATCTCATCGTTTGGTGTTCTGGCATTACGTCCCATCACCTTGCTCAGTGACAGTGAACGCGATCAATGAGGTGTTGAGCAACTGACAACGCTGCTTGACCACTTCGCTGAGACGAAGAAGTCAGTGTGGAAGGATGAAGATGGTCAGGAGCAGTCCCAGGAAGCAGCAGCACTTGTGGACAGAGCAAAAACTGAAGAAGAGTTCCGTGAGCTGAAGGCTGTGGTCAAGGCTCAGATGTATCCACGTGACCAGTTCTCAACCCTCTGGCAGCTGATTGCAGAGTTCCACAGTGACAGCTTCCCCAACATGATCAAACTTGCACAAATTGCTCTTGTGTTACCTGTCCATACAGACGATGTTGAAAGGGGTTTCAGTGCGCAGAATCTCATCTGCACTTCAAAACGAAACAGACTGAATGTTGAGACACAAAATATGCTTCTGAAACAAAAACTGGAAGGACAAGCAGAAAGAAGCGAAGCATACATTGCTTCAATCGTCAAGAGATGGCAGGCGAAGGAGGACAGGAAATTGTTCAAAGTGAAGGGCGGGGGGAAGGGAAAAGGCACTGAGACTAGTTAGGTGGCCTGTGAGGGAATGAGACAGTAGCAGAGAGATCATGGCTTTATTGAGAACATTGATGATTAAAAAGCTGTAGCTTCACAGACATTTTAACTTTTTTCTTTTACTTCACGTTTTATAGCAGAATGAATCAATGTTTCGTAATGACTTTTTCATTTCAATGTTGTGTGGTAGTTCCCATATAATCCGATTCTGTTAACATAGTAAAGAACTCAGCCTGTTTTGTACTAAATATCTTATTTAATTTTCTTTTAACTCTTGCATATAAAGGTTATAAATATTCCCTGGTATGTTAAATTGTTGTTTTTTTTCCATTACGTCAATTTGTCCTATTGCTTTCCAAGGTTCAGGACATTATGGCCTATTGATTACTTTCCTTCAGGACAGCCTGTCCTATTACTTCTACAACCTCGGTACATCACTGGATTAGAGCTCTGTCAACACAGCTGTGGTCCAGTTTGAAGCAGATCAGAGCCCTGTCAACACAGCTGTGGTCCAGTTTGGAGCGGATCAGAGCCCTGTCAACACAGCTGTGGTCCAGTTTGGAGCAGATCAGAGCCCTGTCAACACAGCTGTGGTCCAGTTTGGAGCGGACCAGAGTCCTGTCAACACAACTGTGGTCCAGTTTGGAGTGGACCAGTGCTCTGTCAACACAGCTGTGGTCCAGTTTGGAGCGGACCAGTGCTCTGTCAACACAGCTGTGGTCCAGTTTGGAGCGGACCAGAGCCCTGTCAACACAGCTGTGGTCCAGTTTGGAGCGGATCAGAGCCCTGTCAACACAGCTGTGGTCCAGTTTGGAGCAGATCAGAGCCCTGTCAACACAGCTGTGGTCCAGTTTGGAGCGGACCAGAGTCCTGTCAACACAACTGTGGTCCAGTTTGGAGTGGACCAGTGCTCTGTCAACACAGCTGTGGTCCAGTTTGGAGCGGACCAGTGCTCTGTCAACGCAGCTGTGGTCCAGTTTGGAGCAGACCAGAGCCCTGTCAACACAGCTGTGGTCCAGTTTGGAGCAGACCAGAGCCCTGTCAACACAGCTGTGGTCCAGTTTGGAGCGGACCAGTGCTCTGTCAACACAGCTGTGGTCCAGTTTGGAGCGGACCAGAGTCCTGTCAACACAGCTGTGGTCCAGTTTGGAGCGGACCAGTGCTCTGTCAACACAGCTGTGGTCCAGTTTGGAGCGGACCAGTGCTCTGTCAACACAGCTGTGGTCCAGTTTGGAGCGGACCAGTGCTCTGTCAACACAACTGTGGTCCACTTTGGAGCGGACCAGTGCTCTGTCAACACAGCTGTGGTCCAGTTTGGAGTGGACCAGAGCCCCGTCAACACAGCTGTGGTCCAGTTTGGAGCGGATCAGAGCCTGTCAACACAGCTGTGGTCCAGTGTGGAGTGGATCAGAGCCCTGTCAACACAGCTGTGGTCCAGTTTGGAGCGGACCAGTGCTCTGTCAACACAGCTGTGGTTCAGTTTGGAGCGGACCAGTGCTCTGTCAACACAGCTGTGGTCCAGTTTGGAGCGGACCAGTGCTCCATCAACACAGCTGTGATCCAGTTTGGAGCGGATCAGAGCCCTGTCAACACAGCTGTGGTCCAGTTTGGAGTGGACCAGTGCTCTGTCAACATAGTTGTGGTCCAGTTTGGAGTGGACCAGAGCCCTGTCAACACAGCTGTGGTCCAGTTTGGAGCGGACCAGTGCTCTGTCAACACAGCGGTCGTCCAGTTTGGAGCAGACCAGAGCCCTGTCAACACAGCTGTGTTCCAGTTTGGAGCGGATCAGAGCCCTGTCAACACAGCTGTGGTCCAGTTTGGAGCGGACCAGAGCTCTGTCAATACAGCTGTGGTCCAGTTTGGAGCGGACCAGAGCCCTGTCAACACAGCTGTGATCCAGTTTGGAGTGGACCAGAGCCCTGTCAACACAGCTGTGGTCCAGTTTGGAGCAGACCAGAGCCCTGTCAATACAGCTGTGGTCCAGTTTGGAGCGGACCAGAGCCCTGTCAACACAACTGTGGTCCAGTTTGGAGTGGACCAGAGCCCTGTCAACAAGAGTTTTCTTATCAGCACCCAGTTCATATGTGCCACAGCTCTCAGCGTGTTTACTGAAAAAAGAAGTTTTCAAGTACTGGATATGACTGGAGTTTTTGATTGAAATTAACTCCCAGAAATCTGGCTTCCTTCACAGCTGAAATTCTTAATTCATCCAGACAAATTTCAGGGTCAGCAAAGTACTGTTGAAAGTTGTGAAAGTGGATACACTGAGTTCTGATACCTACAAAAAAGTTATTTTCCTTGGCCCACAGTCGCATCTTCTCCAGCCAAAGTTGCAGTTGACACTGTATGCCAGCATAAATGGCGCCAACTGCGTAGAGTGCAAAGTCATCAATAAACAGAACTAGGAATCTTGATTTCCAGAACTGACAATCTAATTTTGATGCTGAATGGAACAGGTAAAGGACGCAGTCCTAGGCTACATCCAATTCCTGCAAGTAGATGTCAGACAGCATGCTGCTAGGATTTGGACCTGCTGATCAGCCCAAAAGTTTTGAATAAAAAGACGGAGAAGACCTTGAAAACCTACATTATGGAAATCCATAAGAATCAAAATTTTCATATAGCATAAGTCTTCTCCAGGCCAGAAAGACAGCAACCACATGTTTGTTAATGTAGGCACTACCGATAGTGGTTTCAAGACAAACTAAATGGTAAATGGTACTTTCGGAAACGGCATCGTTCTTTAGCGAAAAGGCCATTAGTTTTAAGCTTCCACATCAGATGAGAGTTAACCTTTTTTTTTTTTTTTAATTAATTGCAAAGGAAGCTGTTCAAAGCTGGTGATAACTAAACTCGTTGGTTAAGTCTATTCCAAGCTTGAGAACAGAGATAATAAGAGCTTTCTGGCAGAAGGGTGGAAAGTATCCTGTATTACATATGACTAAACTTTCAGAACAGTCTAGAGACAGCTTTCCGGGAGATGTTTTAAAAGTTGGAAGTCAATGTCATCAAGGCCAGGAGCAGAATCACTACAGTTTGCAGAGCTTATGTCAGTTAATTGAGCGAAATGGCAGATAGTGGACTTCGGTATTGTCAGTAAAAAAGTTACTTGGAGATTTTTCTTTCAGCTGTTTTTTTTTTTTTTTTTTTTTTAAGTAGATGATCTATTTGTCGAGAATGAGTTCTGTTCAATAGTGGAGGCCAACAGAATGGGGACAGTTTGTTTTTTGGTAATCAGAGCATCTACAAATTTCAGTTGATGAATGTATCAATCCTAGATACCACCTACCCACTTCCCCCACCACAATGTCACCACTCCCCACACTTCAAACTGAATGTCACTGTCAGTCAAATTCAGCTGTGACCATCAAATGAGTGAACTGTATTCATTACTGCCTGCCATCAACACTGACCACAATCTTACATGTCCAGTCACCTGAGGAAGATTTTATGACTTGAAATGTTATGCCCTCTTCTCTAGAGGTAGCTGCTATTCATGTCCTGGATCTCATTTTCCCCTCCTTTGGGGCCCAGCAAAGGAGACCAGAGATCAGAGGCTGGTGAGGAGGGGGAGGGGGGGGGGGGCATGTTTTCCAGAGTGCCCAGCAGCAAGTCTGAGCGCTGGGTGGTCTGGGGGATGATGGACTTACTGCTTCTATCATAAGCATGCTGGTTAGGTGAAGTGGCAGGCCTGTGGCAACATCTTTTCCTTGCACTGTTGTGATGGGAGCAAACTTATTGAAATGGTATATGGATTTTAAATGCCACAGATTACAGGGTAAGAGGATCAAAAGATAAATGGCAAATTTGTAGAGAAGGCATTAGGATCCTCTACCTGTGCAAACCTTCAAGCTGCGTGAAGGAAATCAAGGCTACAGGATAATTATTGACATGTGACTAAAAGCAGTGAAGACATGCTAAATTCCTGACTTCAAACCTTCATGTGTTTTATTGTCAAGAAGTAATTTAACCATTCTGATCATGGCATGCCATATAGTATTATTCCTCAGGTGAGATCAAAGCTGAATTCTTTCACAAGTGTTGAACAGAGTATGGCCCATGGACCTCCTACTTGAATTGGTGTCTCTTCTTTAGACCGAAGTAGTATTGCTGCAAAGTGCTGAGCTGATGTATTATCAGGCTGGTTTGTATGCGAGTAGTTATGGCTGAAGAGGATAATTACTGTGTAAGAATGTTGTGAATTTCAATGTCCAGTGGTGAGACAAAGGACCAAAACTGATCATTAGGCTATGCGTCTGGCTATCTAGAAAATGTGCATAAATGCTGATGTGTGAAAAAGCATACTGATAGAGATATCCACTGTAGAAATATACACAGCATTTACAAGATCCATTGTGGAGGTGAACATAGCTTTAGAGAGATCCTTTGTGGAAATGCCTATATTAACTGGATGTCTGAGAAAACAAGATGTATGACTACAGAGGGTCAGAGAGAGAGAGAGAGAAGCAGGACTGACAAGGGATGGAAGGAATGTGGCCCTGTAAAACTGAGGTGGGAGTTAGTCTCTAACAAAGATGTAGGCATTGAAAAGGGAAGAGAGAGAACTAAATCCAAAACTCAAATGGGAGAAGACAACAGAAGTAGACTCAATTAGAGAAAAGTCCACAGAAGACTTCTTCAGCAATCCAGTCCTGAACCTGGCGCCAGATGGCCCAAGACATCACCATCACCTGCTGCTTGTCCACAGACAAGCACTTTGTAGAGATCTGTCGGTGTAACAGGTCCAACTGCAGCATGGTGTGCAAGCAAGTGTGTGGAAACCTGGCAAAGTAAGAAGCCAATTGACAGCATTTAACCTGGATTGTATTGCATTGTATTTTCTATTAAGTTTATCGTAATCTCAACTTTTTATGCGCATGTTTTATGTAGAATAAAACTACGATTCTTGTTCTCAGTCATGCCAGAAGAGAAGCAAATGTGTGACACATTCCAAGAGAAAGTGGAATGTTTGATAGGTTCATGAGTGCAGATATAGGTGAATGAAAGCAGCGCTACCCTTGGTGTATTACACCTGATTTTTACATCAGCAAATTCACTTAAGCCATACTATCATGATTTCCCTGATCTGGACAACTGGCTTAACCTTTTCACGACACGCCGTGCGATAGTGATGGCAACCCAGTCATTGTTCACAATGAGCCGTTCCGTTGTAACGGCAATGCTGCTGTACACCCTGGATGTGCTGTGCCTCCATGACGGCACAACTATAAAAATTCCCATGTTCTTTTGTCTACGTACAGGGGATGCAGCTGTCATAAATATTTAGAACAGAGTTCTAGCTACTGGAAGGGCAAGTTTACATGCACTAACGATGACCTTTGTGACCCCAGAGTAGTCCGAACAAAGAAACCCGTCTGGCACTGGGAAGGCACGTGTGGAATTTCCTGCCTCACTAACATATCCGGCAGAAGAAGAACGACACGTGGTTTTAGAACTGGTTCAGCAAAGTGGTTTAGTGGATGAGGGGGTAAAGGTGCACAAGTTTATCTAAAAGATACTAAAACTTGGAAAGTAATCAAAGAAGGAGGCAAACGTGTCCAGGTAATGCTTACAAGATCAGAGGTTCATCCTACTGCAGTCTTAAAATGGAACGAAATCTATAACGATTTAAATTGGTTTGAAATTTTCAAAGTGTCATAAGTGTCATTATGTAAAATTGTGATGGTTCCAGGTGAGAATACTACACTGCCTCTTAAACACTAGAAAATATCTGTATGCCTGTAAAATTGTAGAGGACCCAGTATGTAATCTCTGTCAAACAGAAATCCAAACGATACCACACTTATTATGGGGCTGTAGTATTGTCCAAAAGTTTTGGATTGATCTTAACCTTATGTTGTCCAGCAACTGTCAGCATTGGTGTCGTTTGACATTCTCAGAAACATTGATTGTATTTGGATGTAAAGAAGGAGTCGAAACAGATTTTGGTCTTAATTATATCCTATTACTTGCAAAATTTCACATTTATAAGAATTACATGAAAAATGCAATGCCCAGTACACAAGGCTTTCTTGGAGTATTGAAACAAAGATATGCAGATCTTAAGTACATGCACTTTTTGGAAGGCACGTTGCCTCTCTTTAATGACCAGTGGGCATTATATCAAACATTAATTTCATAAATCTTTTCTTCTTCGGTAATTGGAGAGTAACGCCTCTGGTGGACACCTATGTTGGGGTGGATTGTTGCATGTACCGCCAGTCTTTATCCCACTAGAAATATGCTCCATTGAATATTAAAAAGAGCCTTCTTCATTAGTACACTCCCTGAAGATCTGACCAACACAGAGGTAAGGTTCATGATAAATAAATTGTTACTACTATGTACAACTGGTACTGGTACTTTGTTGAATTTATTTATTTAGTTATTTATTTACTTTTCTTTTCTTTTTTATTAGTATCTTTGCTGTTTATTAATACTAATATTCATGTCAGAATCATGTATATAATGTGTGGGCACAACCATAGTTGCTGATGTTGTTGTTATTGCTTTAATCATAACACACCAGGCCTAATTTGTTGATGTGAGTTCCCCCTTTCTTCCTTATTTTAAGGATGGGGAGCAACTCTAAGTTTCTTGAGCAGTCTTGGCCACTCCTCTGCTCGGTCCTTCTGTTTTTTCATTTTTGTTTATGGAAGGATGGAGGATATAAGGGAGGTGCCACAACTCCTACTTCTCCCTTTCTTCCTTGGTCGAAGGAAGGGAAACAACATTATCTCACCTCTATAGTCTGGTCACTCCTCAAAACCTCGACCCTTCTGTTTGTTGTTGTTGTTTGTTTGTTTGTTTTTTTTCCCGCTTACGGAAGGGCGGTGGACATTTGAGGAAGAGGCCACATCTGTATGGCCTTAAGCCCGCTGCTGGTCTGACATCGCGGTGCCGTGGCTGTGTTCTGCTGACCGATCAGCGGACTGCCCTACCCAGTAGTTAGCTTGTTGGTTGGTTGGCTGGGTTCGGCTGCAGTGTCAGATCGGTGGCGGGCTTTACCTTTCCAGTCCCTCAAAACTCTAAATCTGAAAGTCCTAAATAGAAGTGATATATGATCTGTAGAAAATCATTATGGTGTGAATTTATATGATGTGAAGTTATATGGTTTGAAATATTTGTGATAATAATGTGACTGATTTTTCATACTGATATCAAAAGTGGTGATATTATTATCAATACTTTTTTTGTATTAAAAAGAAAATAAATATATTATTATTATCTATTTTATTCATTTATTTATCATTCCTTTTTTTTTTTCTTTTTTCTTTTCTTTTTTTAATTTCTAAAAGAAATCTATGATTCTGTGTGCAAGCTGATCCTGGCGGTACTGTCGTCTGGGGGGCTTTAGGGCTCACATCCAATATTCAAATTCAAGAATGTCTCTAAAACATTACTGAAACAATGGATGTGGGTTCTGGAAGCTGTCTGGACCGTGCCCTCAGAGAAAGCACAAATAGAAAATGGCAAACAGTATACATGTACCAGGAAAATAAGACTTAAAGTAAGAGGAACAAATGGGAGTGAAAGAAGGATGGAAAGTGATTTGCTGAATGTTACACTGCCAAGTATTAAATGAAAAGACAAAGACTGAAATTGAAAGAGAAAAAGTCTTGATGCAAATTAGCACCATCCATATACAGTATATTAAGGATGTTGAGATTCTTTTGAAATTTATATCTCTCTGTGTGCCCACCAACCTAGCAACTGACAATGGTATACACTTGTGTATGTGTGTGTGTGTGTGTGGGTGTGTGTGTGTTGTTGTTGTTCTTCAGTTTAACGTCTTCCCACTAAAAGTGATATCAGACGATGTGTGTGTGTGTGTGTGTGTGTGTGTATGTGTGTGTGGGTGTTGTGCTTTTGTTAGCTTCTTTTTGTGTGTGTTTGTTTGCGATTGAGTACACTTTTTAAGAATTGCTTAACTATTGAAATATTTGCTCCAAAATTTAATATATTTGTTTTCTTCTATTATTGTTTGTCCTTTTTATGCACTAACCCCCCCCCCCCCCCCCCCCCCCAAAAAAAAAAAACCCTTCATAGACGGAACATATAAAACATATATATTTACAATACTGAAATTGTACTTTCATCCACTCACAGATCATTAGATTGTGATACATGAAATTCTTTATTCAGTCTTAGATAAACAAGAGATTTATAACATTATTATCGGCACAAATTCTTGGATACAAATTTGAACTGATATGTACATCACAAGCTTAAAGCAAGTGTATGTTGTAGACAGTGACTGAAAGTGAGGAATTTTTGGTTGCTTTATGATTTTTGACATGTGTTCATATGTTCATGATGATCTTGCTGAAGGAATTAAAAAGATTTATTAAAAAAAAAAAAAAGTTTATCATAAAGAATCTGAGCTTGATTTATTTGCTCTGTGTATCAATTAAATAGTTTTATACGTCTTATCATCTGAAACCAAAACAGTGAAAAGTGTGTACTGTGTGCAATGATTTAATTTCCTTTAAAAAAAAAAAAAGAATTCACTTGGATTACACATACTGAATACCTCAGGCTTTCTCTGCATCTGTTCAAAGTATGAGCGAAATTTTATGCCCCTTTTCTTCCTCATTTGCTGTTGTCATACTAACCAAACAAACGTAAACAAGATTGTGTTCTCCTACGTTTTACTTATGTTGTTTCCGTAAATGTAGTGTGCTTTTTAACCCAAAATATATTTAATTCTATGCTCTTTACAAAGTTCACGTTTTACCCTTTCCCTTGATATATAACAATTGCTTGTTAGGTTTATATCAGGAGACGTATAATAAAACAAAAATTTGTGAAAATCGTGCGTCTGCAACGGTTGTAAGCACGTGCGGTGCACGCGCCTGCAGGGAAGTGACGTTTCTCTGCCGCGCCAGTCTGGAAAGTATTAATCGGCGAGAATGACTTGACCATCTGAGAGCAGACAGACACTGTCATGACTTTTTTTAAACAGCTGTTGAAAAGGACATGATGAATAGAGATTGGCAGCAAACTACAAATTGCTTTACTTCAGAAAAGAGTATCTAGCTTACTTTTCCTTTTTGATTGTTTGTGTAGAATTCCCTCTCTTGCTGCCACTCAGGGTCTCTTGAGAAGGCTAAGTAGCCACCATCACAGTTTGTACAAAGGGCTTGTCTGTGGCAATGTCCCTCACTGAATGGTTCTGAGCACAAGTGACTAATCTCCACCTCGCTAAAATGGATAAATTTTTGACATCAGAAACACTGGACATGAAACACAGAGGTTCACATGAACACTGAGACAGCCAGCTATGATGGTCATTGCAATGAGAAGAGTGCAGAATGTCAGAAAGAGTGTGTTGGTAAGAACTGTCACTGATCCTTTGACAATGGTCATACACTGAATGTCAATAACTTTCTGAGGCCACAGTTCACTTCTGATTTCTGCCTCACAAAACACCTTTCAGATCTGATGACACCTCTGGACGAGTTTGGCTGTTTATGTAGAGACACTCTGATTTCTCTGTTAACAAATATAGTAACCCACTGGAACTGTTTTTACTGGCTCTTAACTTGAATTCAAAGAGGAAGGATCTATTTCTTGAGAGTTTTGATGGACTTTGGATCATCTGCTTGACCTTTAAAAACTCTGCTGAATATTGGAGTTGCCAGTTCCGCTGGTGTGACAGCTCTTCTGCGCTCAAGCCCAGAAACCCCAATTTAGCTGCGGGAAGTTTTGACCCCTGTAGATTGAGGGTGAGATAACACTTGCAATGTTGGTTCAGCTGATCTCCTACACACATACATTAATGGAATATACCTGAAGAAGTATTTTATTCACCAGTAAAATACTGTCACTTGCAATATAAAACAAAAATTGTCTAAAATTGTATTACCATGTTTGTTTTCTGTTAACTGCCTGATTGGATACAAATCTAGTAAACATTTTTGAGTCAGTACATTTTTGTTTGTTTTGTTTACAAAAAAGTCTCTAGGAAATGTAATTTCTTTGTTTGTTTTGTTTACAGACAAAAAACAACCATAAGAAAATATATTTCATTGCCAGGAACAAAGCAGTCAACAACAAAAATGAAAGAAAAGAAAAGAAAAGAAAAAGAAACATGCAAACAAAAATAAGTGCTCTAACAAGCTGATGTCAGATTATTCAAATGAATAACACAAAGAAAAAAGGGACAAGCAAAACAAAGAAATCAGTGAAGTCATGCTATTTATGGCCTTGACGGATACAATCTCCTTAGTTCCATTCAATAAACAAATAAAACGATAGCAAAGTAAATAAACAAATGAACCAATATGTAAACAAAATAGATGATTTTATTTCTTTCTCAAACTTCTATAGATAGTATTACTGGACTTTTTTTTCAGTCATACTTAATTAAGTATCACTTGTATGCTTAATTACTAATTTGTTTTGGGGATAGTTTTTTCCCTACTGTATAGCATATGACATTACTGGCAGCACCTTATAATTGTCATTGTTTTGTTTTGTCTTGTTTTAAACTACCTTCTCTACTCTTGATCATAGAATTGCAATTTACGAAGTGTAGCACAACATCCAATACATACCATAACAAACCAACTCTAGATCTTTAAACATGAACAGAATGTTGAATCATTTCTGTTTATTTGTTTTCAACTAAACAGTCATCCAGAAATATGAATATCACGCACAGACACACACACACACACACACACACACACACACACATACGCACAGACACACACACACATGAGTGCATACACGCAATTCTATTTTCTTCTTTTGCTATAACAAAATGGCTGAACCATGCACAAATGGCACTTCCACACAAATCAAATGAACAAGATACAAACAAACAAAAATGCGGGGCCCGGAATAGCTCAGTTGGTAGAGCGCCGGATTCGTGATCCGGGGTTGCGGGTTCGAATTTCGGTACAGGGGGATTTTTCCCTCGGCGTTAACATTGGTTCTGACTCATTCCCCATACAGTCCTTCGAATGAGACTATAAAACGAGGTTCCGTGTGTGAACACATGCACATCTTGCACACACGTAAAATCCCATAACCAACTTTCGGAAGAGAAGGTCATTTTGGCCGTTGGTATGGATGATACAATACACATAGCATGCACCTTCCCCAAAGATGGAGTATGGCTGCCTTAATGGCGGGATAAAAAACAGTCATACACACAAAACTCCACTGCCTGTCTACATAGGCAGTGTCCACAGGAGTATCAGCCTGCATACGCAGAAAGAAAGAAAACAAAAATGCCACACATCCTACAGTTCCATGTTACATTTGAAAATACACTGTAATACATATGTATAAGCCCATATGCCATTAATTAAAATACCTGCAAATGTAAAAAGACATGACTTGTTGAGAGTAGCACAAAATGCAACATAACACTATTAGTATTATTAACAGATACATGCAATAAAATATTATCTAAAGATAAGGTAAATATATAGATAAATAAATACACAGATAAATCCATGAAAACAGGTATAAAAAATGAATAAACAAACATCATAAATGGCCATGTGCAATCAGACAAATATTTTGGTTGTACGTAAGTGTCTGCGATGTTTATATATCTAAACCTTTCAACTTAAAAATAAAGACTTTATAACATAACTATGTTTTTTTTATTACAACATAGTTAAAGAATACACAATTTTAATTTGCCTTATTAACAGAAGTTTATATGTCATAGAATGAAGCAAAGAAAAAGTACTAATGTACCATCTTAATCTAGCTTTACTGAATACTGATGAAGCTAATAAATACATGAGGAGATAAGTGAGCGCTCGTTCTTTATTTTCATTATCCTGAATGTTGGTTATCTTGCCTGACGAAGACCTAAGAGATTGAAACACGTCATCTTTTGTCTTGTAATTTGTTTGTCCCTGTTGTTTGGAGGACTCACTAGCAATTCTTTTCAAAGTTTGAAATAAATTAATCAGTAAGTAAAGAAACAAACGACATGAAAAATAGATAAATAAATAAATTAGTAGATAAATAAGATGAATGAATGAATGAGTAAACCAGTACAGCGTCAGGAACAGTGGGCAAGGATCTTTATGATGACTCTGGTAATGAGGTGGGCCAGGAGGGGCATGAGGGGTGAGTGGTGAAGACTTCTAACACACCAACCTACCCACCCACCACATATACACACACACACACATACACGTTTGCATGCATGCATATGCCAGTGCATACAGTGTGTCATGCAACAAGCCATGGCTACCTCTTGAAGGCACATTCCAAGCTGGCGAACTGCCTGCAGTTTTCAGGTGATCTCATACAGCAACGTAAGTTCACACACAAAAAATCTGCATGACTTTGACGGTGTCAGCTAACTGGCAACTAGCCTATTCGGTTCACTAACATTTATTTAAGATCTGAATTAACAATGTTATTGATTTTGATGCTAAAGAGGGCAGGAGACAGTATGCTCCCTTGAACACCCAACTTCTGCTCATGAACATCAGAGAGTGGTGCCAACCCGAACCTGAAACTGTTGTTCTGCCAAAAAATTTTTAATAAAAAGTGGAAGATGACCCTGAAAACCAAGATCATGGAGATCATGAAGTATCCCAGATCTCCAGGTGGTATTGTAGGCCTTCTCCATGTCAATGAAAATAGCTACTGTGTGTTGTTTATTTAGAAAGACGTTTCGAAGTGTAGATTCCAGACGGATCAAGTGGTCCACTGTAGTTCGATGCTTACGGAAACCACACTGTCCTTTCGCCAGAAGGCCGTCGGTTTCGAGTTTCCACATGAGTCTAGCATTGACCATTTTTTCCATCAGTTTGCAGATACAGCCGGCCAAAGCTAATGGATGGTAATTAGATGGATTTGAAAAATCTCTTCCAGGTCTGGGAATAGGTATGATGAGGGCTTTTCGCCAAGAAGGTGGAAACAACCCAGTGGTCAACACATGGTTGAACACTTGCAGCAGGATGTTCAGACCCTTTTGCAGAAGATGTTTCAAAAGTTTATAATGGATTTCATCAATACCAGGAGAGGAATCGCTGCAAGAAAGTACGGCGGATTTCAATTCATTTAAAGTGAAAGGAAGATTGTACTCTTCCATGTTGACTGATGAAAAATTGCAGGGTGATTTTTCTTTGAGGGCTTTGTTTTTGACTTAACAGACTGATTTAAATCGAGGTTATTTGTATTTGTTTCTGTTCGTCTTTGTATTTGTCTGACTTTATTCAAGTTTAAAAGGCTGTGCCAGTCTTGAATAAAAGTTACTTTTTATTTATTCATTTCTCCAGTTCTTGCTGCTGTGTAGATGTGTTCGGTATGGGGTATATGGGCAAGCTTGGAGCATCCTTTTTGGTGATGTTTCCTTGTTTGTTCTGTGTGCTCTGAGCTGTCATGTCTGCTAGGCAATTCTGTGTCATAAGCAGCATTCCTTTGGAGTTATGTTTTCTTGTGGGCGCGCGAGTTACCATACTTGTTTACTGTTTATTATTTACTGTTCCCTGCCTCATTTCATATTTAATTTTGTTTCAATCAAATCAAGATTATTTGTATTTGTTTCTGTCCGTCTTTGTATTTGTCTGACTTTATTCAAGTTTAAAAGGCTGTGCCAGTCTTGAATAAAAGTTACTTTTTATTTATTCATTTCTCCAGTTCTTGTTGCTGTGTAGATGTGTTCGGTATGGGTATATGGGCAAACTTGGAGCATCCTTTTTGGGAATGTTTCCTTGTTTGTTTTGTGTGCTCTGTGCTGTCATGTCTGCTAGGCAATTCGGTGTCAAAAGCAGCATTCCTTTGGAGTTATGTTTTCTTGTGGGAGCAAGAGTTACCATACTTGTTTATTGTTTATCATGTACTGCTCCCTGCCTCAGTTCATATTTAATGCCATGTGTGAGACAAAGGGAAAGAGAAAGAAGGGAGGGAGGGAGAGAGGGGAGAAGAGAACTATAAAATAGGCATTCTGGCTCACCCGGCTCCGCTGTTGCTCCGCCGGCTTACCCAGAATGCCTATTTTATAGTTCTCTAATAGTAAACACTTTACAAACATACATAATGTGTAGGATTATCTGTTTTTAACACTAATTTAGAAAACTTTTGAGACTTTAGTTTTTGCTTAATCCTTCGTTTTTCTTGATCTATAACATCATTTTCTCGCATACATTCATCAAATGTGAAATAAATTTCTGCAAAACTCTTCAAATCTGGCCGCATTACCGATCACCTCTGGGTCTCACTTGAGACCCTATGGCGCCCTAGGGCCCCAAGTCAGACCCAGAGGGTCACGTATAACACGGCCAGATGTGAAGAGTTTTGAGGATATGCCTCTCATACTTGTTTGCCTGCTTTCTATTTGTCTAATTTGGGCAATCCCCTCACCCCCATTTTAGTGGTCCTTCCCATAGCCGCACCAGGGCGACCATTTTAGGTTTACGGGCGTTCATAGCCGCGCCAGTGACCATATTTTGGGTTTACGGGCGTTCATAGCCGCGCCAGTGACCCAATACGAAAGTCGGAAGGATCACTTGAGGGCAGGGAAGAGGGCAAATTTAGACTTTTCAATGCCATGACAACCAAGTATTTAAAACTACCGCAGGCATATCCTCAATGTTGTTATCTTCAAGATTTATATATACTGTACACAAACAAACGCTTTACAATTACATGGTGTCTACTTGCCTAGAGTAAAGTTGTTTTTTATTTTGTTAAAACAACACCAAAAGCTAAATAACAAAGTGTATCTTACATTACTTTTTAGCCACTACTTTTTAATAAATATTTGTTTTAAATGCTTTTAGATTTAGCCGCCTAAATTTATACAATGCCGCGTGACGGCTAACGCCTGCACTAAACGACGCCGGTGGGGAATTTAGCCGCCTAAATTTATACAATGCCGCGTGACGGCCTGCAGTAAACGACGCCCTTACTCCGTTATGTGTAACTCGACACGAACCAGCAAACAGTGCGACGCTTCGACTCGGCAATTATGCAGTTGGGTAAGCCGTGACCTAGAATTAGTAGAGTACTACATAAAGGCAGCAAACCCTTCAGAAGTGAAGAGGAGTTGTCTCCCCGGAAAAGAATGTAACAATTAATTGTGTTTTATGAAAAAAATCGTCATTAAGTCGTTCTAGGTTCTTATTCAAGTCGGCATCACGTTCTTATTCAAGTTCTTATTTAAGTTCTTAACAAGTTTTTATTCAAGTTCTTATTTAAGTTCTTAACAAGTCAACATCAAGTTCTTAACAAGTCATCATCAAGTTCTTAACAAGTTCTTATTCAAGTACTTATTCAAGTACTTATTCAAGTTCTTAACAAGTCGTCATCAAGTCGTCATTAAGTTCTTATCAAGTCGTCATTAAGTTCTTATCAAGTCGTCATCAAGTTCTTATTTAAGTTTTCATCAAGTCGTCATGAAGTCGTTATCAAGTTGTTATTCAAGTCACTTATAATTATTTATTAAGTTCTTGAAATATTACTGCATATCAAATGGATCAAAATGAGATTTTGTTGTTGGCAGTTCTGGTATTCTTTTTTGTTCAGATTTTGTATTTAGTGGCTGTGATTTTTTGGGCTGCTTTGGTTTTTGCTGTCTTTCTTTATATGTTTTATAAACGTAATAACCACCCCCACCAACAGCAATGATGCCAAAAATGCCAACTCTTTTAATCCAAATAATCCATGAATACTTTGGTGTTGCGGGACTTGAAACAACTTGTTCTTGTTGTGGCTCTGGCACAACTGGTGTTTTTTCATTATGAGTTATATGTTGTAACTCTAATTTTCTTTTTTTGTTCCACTCTGCTAATTTTTTCCCTGCTTCAACGCGCCCAGGATTCTTTTCACGGGTCACTTTCTCCATCAACGTTTTCTGCTCGGTCATTTTTAAGAGAAATAAAATCTATATGATTAAACGTAATTAACCCCATAATTACTGGCGACAATAATGTTCTAAATCTGTAATATAGATCACATCCTAGAGACTCTAATGACTTTGTTAAAACTGGATCCTGCGTTAAATCATACATAAAATCTTGTTCAGAATCAATGGGCGCAAATCTACTAACTAGTTTAGTGTACAAACTAAGAACAGTTTGTCCGACACTTTTGACCATTCTTGACCCAGTTGCGCTTCATACCTGTTGTGATACTTTACAATGTCTTGCGGCGACATCTGTTGAATCTGTTCTATGCTGAATTCATTTCCGAGGTACTGTTTTGTTTTTCCACATGCTGCCAAAGAATACAGCCTTTCTTTTTGGCGCATAATAGCTTGGTCATCAACTTGATTATTTGTAATCATAAGTTCAGGAAGTAAATCATCGCAGTTCATGTTTTATTAATAATAAATTTTATTTTATTTTTTAAAAAATGAGCACCGAAAAAACTGTTGCTAACCTCGTATACCATTCTGCTGTTATTGGAGGTCTAAGTGTAGGATACACAATGCTTGGTAAAAGCTTGTTAAGAATAAAACCAGCAGATCTTGGCAAGCTAGATTTTGAAGACTCAGCAAAGTTGATTGCTGTCATTACAGCTTCATTTGCTACGAAAGACTTTCTAGTTAAGCAAGGAATAATTCCAGAAAATATAAATATGTAAAAAAAATACATTTATAAAAATGGCTTCACTCGTAATGATGATAGGCGGCGCAGTGGTCAACGCGCTTGCTTTCAGCGGAAGTAATTACGCGTTTAGTAAACTACAAAATAACGATGAGAGAAAAAGACATAACAGAGCTATGGAGCAACTAGCCGCTGCACAAGACACCTATGAAAAGCAAAGAATGGAGCAGTTAGATTTTATTAACGACAGACTTAAACAACAGGGACATGCAGCTTACACATTTAAAGATGTTGACCAGGCAATAAAAGAATATTTTCTAGTAACAGGCAAACAAGTTGAAACATTGCCCCCACCAAAATTTAGCGATTACTATCAACCATCAGAAAAACAAAAGATGCAAGAAATATTGTTTATTGTCTTTGGTATGACCGTTGTGTATTTTGTTGCACAAAGTATTGGCTGAATAAAAATGTACAAAATCTATTATTCTCCAAAAGGATATTGGAAGGGAATCACAGCAATTAAAAAGCTTAGCCAAGCAGCGGGAGTCAGTGAACAAACAGCAAAAGAATGGTTATCTAAACAAGCGATTTGGCAAATTTATTTACCTGCGCCTAAACGAATACAGAGACCACACTTTGTGAATATAACTCCAAACGACACCCATCAAATGGACCTTCTATATTTACCCCATGATACGATTAGACGAAAAAGATTTAAGTACGCACTTACAGTCATTGACATAGCTTCAAGATACAAAGATGCGGAACCATTAACACAAAAGAGTGCTTCTGCTGTTGCTGTCGCTATACAACTGATTTACCAACGAGGACCCTTAACTTATCCTCGCATGATTCAAGTCGATGACGGAAAAGAATTTAAAGGTCAAGTGAATCAATTATTGTTAAAAATAGAGTTACCATTAAAAGAGGCATTCCGGGTGTTCACAGATCACAGGGTTTGGTTGAAAACTTTAACAAACAGTTATCTGAAAGACTTTTCTCCTACCAGTATCACAGAGAGCTGATTGACAATTCTCGCAACACAGAATGGGTAAAAAGACTGCCCTCAGTTTTGCGCGCAATGAATAATGAAGAATTTAAAGGGCTAAAACCAGTACAAGCAATCAAAACCAAACGAATAAATGTTGCTATTGAAGACTCATCCAGTAAACTATTACCATTTGGTTTAAAAGTGAGATACCTTTATTCACCGGGAGAAGCGGAAGGGGACACTCGCATCAGGGCAACAGATCCAGTTTGGAGTGTTGATCCATATGAGATAAAAAAAATTGTGAAAATGAATCCGCCAGTGTATTATTTACGAGAAACTGACACAACAAAACGACCAGCCCCCGAAGATCTTTTGTGAAGGAAAAACTGCAGATAATCCCGCCAGACACAGTTCCAGTCGCTTAGTTAATTTAGGCAAGTACATTTGAGTTTAAAATGGAAGCTCAAAAGAAAAAAGAGTTTTCAAAATTAATACGTCAATTATCTGCTTATAATATTATTATCAAAAAAATATTTAAGAACATTGACAATCTTATGCCAGACAATCGCTTACTACCCCAATCCCTAGATTCTGATATTTTGATATGGAAAAATCAAAATCTTGAAATGATAAAAAAAATTGAAGCACATTTAGCAGTAATGAATAATAATGATTTGGCTATACTGGATAATGATATAGTTGAGCTTCTGATAACACTTGACCAAACAGAAACTCCATGAAGACATATGATTATACTATTCTCCAGTGCCCAATTGCATATGAATACTCTTTTTGTGTTAGTTCTATCAAGAGACCGTTTTGTTACAACTGTTGTGTTAATCTCATGCAGATTAGATCGTAGTTTGTAGTTATCATGATGAAAAGTCTTTTTTTTTAACAATGCTTCTTTGTAATTGTCATGTGATATGTTTGACTGCACAACACTGCGAGATATTCCCTTTGCTTTTTTAACAGTTTTTGTTTGGCTAGCAAGACTGTACATTTTCGACCTTAAACCAATAAACTCCTTGATCACACCTCCAGATAATTCATCCTTCATCTTACCTAAAACCTTCTTATTAATAACTGAATGCAAAGGTGAATCTTTAGGGTAATCAGATGTGTCGTACCATCCGGCATGCTCTTTTGCTACTTCTAATTCCATGTCTTTGTAAAAATCTTCAGTAGGGATGTCGATTACAAAGGAATCTGTATCTGTGTACAGAACTCTGGACTCTGGATACAAGGGTTTAAAGTAGTCGTAAAGAAATTCTAACATCAAAAGCTTTGATAATTCTAAAACAGTAAACCCAATAAAAACAGGTTTGTCCAATTTGACTTTCTTTTTTTTCATCATTATTCCAAAAAGCTGATCATGAAATCTTCTGAAGTCTTGGTAGTTGGGTTTTGACACCAGCTTAATTGCATCGTTTTCTCTAGTAACCAATCTTACATCTTTGCGCTTGTGCGGATTTTCCATAGTCTTTCCAAAACAGCTGTTGTTCATCAACTTGAAAAAGTCTTTTTCTGAAGCATCTGCGGATTTAGTTCTGAGATCAGTGTTCTTCATGATGTATGGTTTCATGAACTGTTCTTGATCAAATGCAATTATACGATGAACTGCTGTTAACTTTAAACCATGTCTTAAATAAAATTGGAGAAGTCTGTAATGACAGACATAATTTTTTTTGTCACGAAGATTAGGCACAAGTTTAGGCAGTTCTGTCATTGACACTTTTAGGGTTTCTGCCGCTAATGGATAGTCATTATGGTAATCATGAAGTTCATGAGGATATTCTAAATCAACTTCTAGAATAAAGCCTTGTTGTTGATCAGCTTCTAGACTCTGAAGCCATTTTAAAGACTTTTGAATGTCTTTTACACCTCCTGTGTACATTTTAAAGTTACGTAATGGAAGTGATTGACTCATAGCCCAACCATACAGATTGTTTGCATCTAAATACATAAGATAGTTAGAAGTTTTACTTGGATCATAGTTGTCTAGGTATTTGTTGTTTGCTTTACAGTAATGGTGAGACGCCATACTAATTCCGCCACGCAATCCGTTTTCAATCATCTGAAGCATTGGTAGGTCAGACAACAGGTCAATCTGTACACCAGTAAATTTTAAGAATGCGTCCCAACTCATCCCAGGCGCAGAAATATAATGCGCAGGATCTAGACTATAATGTTTCATGCAGGTCTTTCTGTAATTTTCAAAGATATCCGCCAACAAACAGGTATCCGCCATTAAATAGGAATCATGATAGTCTCCCATTGTTTTAGAGTCTAATTTTTGCCACGCTTCTTGTGCGTGCTGGTAATCAGAATCACTGATGTCCTTTCCTCTAAGACTACTAAAGAACGCGCCTTTAGGCGGAAGGGCTGTCTCCTCAAACCTTTCCCAGCTGTTCATGTACTCATAAGGATAAACGCCCTTTCTAATCACCGTTGGGTCAAAATATTCTTCCGTTATTGGGCAGGACTTTAAGGACATAGCCAGTGACTCTAATGAACCCATCAGGTGTTGCATAGAGTCATAAAAAGACAGGTTATTTAAAGTAAAACACATGTACTTTTCTGATGACTGCGCAATGCATGACACCCTGAAATCGCTAGTTACTGCTTGCAATATAAGATGAGAATCGTAACCTCGCAAGTTATGAAAGAATATAGGAAGTCTCCAAGTCCTAGGATCAAACTTTAGTTGAAGATTGCAATTGTTACGTGCTGCTCCTCTGAATTCTCCGCTAATGTGATCATGATCTCTTACTGTTGGGTTAAACTTTTAGGTGTTAGCTCTAAACCACAAATCCAACAGTGAGTGGCTGAGTCATAGCGATCTTGATCTTCAGAGGTCATCTTAAGATCGGATAGGACTAGATTATTAGAACAGACATTACGAACTTCTTGCATGCGTTTTAAGAAATGTTTTGCTGCATGTGGTCCTCTGTATAATTCTGGCTTTGAATGTTCACCATCTGACCTGACAACAATGAAGGCAAATGAACAAATCTGGTGGTTATTCATTATAACTGTTTTTGGTAAATGTTTTGGAGCAGGTCCTTCATAAGGAACAATAAGCGATTCAAAGTCTGCGTAAACAACGTATGGAGACCTCTGGAGTTTTTTGTAATTCTTAAAACTAACCTTACTGCCTTCTCTTGGCATAATTAGTTCTGTATTGCAGTCAACTGGGCTGAGACAATGTTTTACATGTTCGCTCGCAGCTTGAACGGACGGAATTCTTGTTAAACATTTTCTACAAAATTCTTGTTTGCTATGTTGTTTTGTAGTATGCACTAGTAATCTACTCATTGTGCGTATTAGAGTGTAGTGCAACCCATTAAGGCTTTGCATTAGGAGTAAGTCTACATGAGTTTTGGTTGGTTCGCCTATTGTTGGACTGTTCTTTGACACTCTAATTGGCAGAAGGTTGGTTTCTTCAGACCATGCGTATACGTTAACAGTTATTGGGGGATTCTGTTCTTCAAACTGATCAATTTTGTCTACAGCCATAGGAAAGGTGAGTCCATCAAAGTTAAGATCATTGACCCAAGGTTGATAGTTAGATACTCTCTCTGCATTTTTGGCAACGTGATGCAGCTTCGCAAGAACGCACCACATAAAACATTTGTCGTCTGAATTCTTTATGTTCAAAACTGCTCTCTTTGCAACTAATGCCGGCGGCAGCGGAATGTAAGACTTACCTACAATCGGCTCATACTTAGCCTGTCTTAATCTGATGTCTAGGACTTCACCCTCTGACCAACCAGAGCCTCTCATTTTAGCTGCTTCAGAGGCTTCATTAAACTGTGTAAGAAGTTGATCTGCCCAACCGGGTGTTAAGTCATTATAAGAAAGAATAGTCTGCTGTTTAGTTGAGACCCAGACTTCTAGATTTTCTTCATTTATTGTTATATAGTCGATTAAAACAACTAACCTTACTTTAACTGGAGGGTTTATTGTTAGTTTACTTGGAACTTGAGAAATAGCATGTACAACGCTTGCCTGTACGTTTGTTGGATCAATAACTTCTAAAACGACCTCATTTAAAGCTTTTGACAAACGCTCTTCCTCTTCCATTGCATCTAACCAAGAGTCAAAACTGTCATATATCTTATCCATGTTGAGCTTCTTTTCTAACTCAAAATATTTATTTAAATTAATTAATCAATATCAGAGGTCTTTTTGTGCTTAGACTCGTAAACTAAAGTATAAACGCCCTTTGGTGTTGTTAATGTGATCTGTTTAGAACAGAGTTTAATGTCTCGTTTACTTTTTTTAAACATTCTTTTTTTTATCTGGTCGGTGTCTGGCTGTTGAGAAAAAGTTGCCCTTGCCTTTCTTTGAAGATCAAACTTTTGTCTTTTGTAGTCCTCAAAATCAGCCTGTAGGCGACTAAATTCTTCATCCGTGATGTTCGAGTCAGCAAGTGCTTTATCAATTATCAGTTTGAAGGAACTAAGTTTAGCTGTTATTAGTTGAACCATAGCTGTGTGCTTTTGGAGTTTAGCTTTTATTTTTTTGCTGACAGCACTTACAGCCAATGAACACAGGCCAAGAGTTAAAGACAAACCACCTAGAGGTAAAGCTGCCGGTGCACCTACGCCTGTTGCTAAGAGACCTACACTTGTTCCTGCTGATAGAGCACTAGTGATCGATGCTCCAGTATTAACATATGTAACAGCATTAAAGACAGCAGAATACCTTCGTTTGGTTTTACTGTATTTTGAAAGGTCCTGCTCTAGTTGGGTTTGCATTTGTGTTATGTTTGTTAATCTGAAAGTTTTTATGTCTACAGCAACAGAGTTGCCTACTATCTCTTCTTTGGGCACTTTTGGATAAACCTGAACAGACATGCTTTTTTTAAAAAATAAAAATAATTTAGTATTGGATATCTTTTAATCTGTTATCTTGAATATTCAGCTGCGCATCATATATTAAAAACAAATGTACATTAAGTGGTTTATCACTCTCTTTTTCTTTATCAATTTGAATGTTTATTACGTCTTTAACTGTTCTCCCACTCCCATGCAACTGATTATCCTCTGTTGACCTTAGGTCAATCCATAAACCGTATTTCGTTGTTAAATATTCATCAAGTCTAACACTGTGAAGGTGTAGATCTTTAGACACAAGGTCTACTGTTGGACTTCTAGACCTCCCGCCTCCAAACAATTTTCTTATTTCATCAAAATGATGATAAGGTTTAAGCCCACTACCGTAGACTTGGTTAGGACTACCCTCAATTGAACATTGTACTTTCGTTATTTTAGGATTGATAAACTTTTCACTTTGTCTTTTGAATGGTTCTTCATCTTCACACAGCAATAAAATACCTTTAAGGGATCTTGCTGTGGCACTAAAACTAAAGTTCCATATAGTGTCTGCCCTGCTTTTAGGATATTTAGTATGATGAATCACTCTTTCGTAATATATTGCTAATTTTGACTGATATTGTTGCTCAATCAGCCTTGCTAAGTTAGGGTTGCTAACAATGTCAAACTCTAACGAGATGTCGAAAATGCTGTACTTTGCGTCAGTGTCTGTAGATTTAATGACACGTTTGTATTCATTAAAAGTTAGTTCATATGACAATCTGTCTTTTAATGCTCCTTGAAAGTATGGCGCATGCGCTTTTAACAACTCAAAATCTAAGGGTATAGAAAAGCGATTTCCATAAGCAAAACTTACAGCTTCAGCCTTGTTACTGTCTTTAGCATCTTCGGCGTCTATTCTGTGTTTTAGTGCTTCGTTATTTTCGATTCCTTGAAACGCGAGGTCAGCCCTTTCATTCGCGGTTAGCCATAGATCACAATAGATTAGAAATATGTCTGCATTGTGTAAAGAAAATATTTCTTGCCCCTCAAGTTTTATAGAAATTTTCTTAACGATTGCCCGTCCCAGATTCTGAACTACTGTCCTGTTTGCGTCTGTTGCTGATTCGAGTTCTATTTTGAAAGTAAGCCGTGCAGATCCCGGCACAATTACTTCATCAGCTCCTAGGTCTGGAAATTTAACAGTAAGAATTTGATCTGAATCAATAGTAGATGGATTATTTGGAACAATAATATTCTGTTTATTTCCCTTCACGCCAAAGGGCTCTTTCAGTCTTCTATGCGGGTCAAGAATTGAGCCATATGCTTGTGACATTTTTTTTTTTATAAAACAAAATAAAAAGTTAATTATTTTTAAAACATGGCAGGCATTGAAGATTATGATGTTTTTGATCCTGGAGACGACATGAGTGAAATGACTCCTTTAACACATCCATTACAATCATTGCGGCGTGAATTAACAGAAAGTAAGGTCAAATCATTTTATCAAAGTTTAGGCCAAGAACCTCCCGAATTTATAGACCCTAATGATTTTGAAACAAAAGATGACCATTTGTTTGTGAGAAACGACGAAGGACAACTTGTTCAGCTTACAACTAAACCAGACTCATCAAAGTTTTTAAAAAAAGAGTACAATTAGACTAAGGCTCAGTGTGAGCGATCAAAGTCGCCTTGGCATTACTAAACCAAAATTAGATAGGGAAGCAGTTGCTAAACTTCAAAACACACTACAAGAACTCCCAACAGATAACCAAATACAAAACATGGAACTTAAAGATTTAAGCCCAACAGCAGACGAAATAATAGAAACAGAAACCAGTTTTTCAGAAGAAACAGTATTAAAAACTATGCATGATCTGCCGCTACCTATGAGAGAAATAACGGCCCTTGATCATGCTTTGAGAAGCATCAGAGGCGAATTAACAAACAATTTAGCAAAACTGGGTGAACTAGATGAGCATATAAAAAGAGAAAAAGAAAAACTAGTTGAGGCTGATGACCACAACTTAGGACCTGGTGTTAAAGAAAGAATAACACAAAGACTAAAAGATCTTGAACAAGAGAGATCAGCAAGACTAGAAGTGTTGTCTACTAACCGAGAACAATTACGAACTCAAGTGAGCAGAATAAGAGAAACTATCCAAAGAATTTTATATGAAGACACAACGTTAGCAGAACGAATAAAAACACTGTTTAGAGAGCAAGGAATCACATTAGCGAGCGTTATAACAGCCTTAGGATTTGCAATAAGTACACTGGTGTTGGCTATTACAGGCGGTGGTGGTCAAGGGTCAGTGCCTCCACCACCATCTCCTCCACCCGATAAATCATGGGTAAAAAAACAACTTGATCATCTTGCGGGTTTATTAAAAAAATTAGCCAGTAAGGCAATAGATTCTTTGCCTGGTATAATAGGGGGGATCGTTAGCTGGCTTTTGTCTACTGCAAGCAAAGTAGTTGGCTTTATGGCCGAGCACTTATGGACATTAGTTGTCTTAATAGTTGGGTTACTTTATAGTAAGATAAAGACCAAGTAATCCTAGGGCAGTTAATCCAATAACAAGTGCTGTCTTTTCATTTCATGGGGGTCGCTTTTATTCACCATGGGGATTGGTTGGGGGTGGGGTTTTGGGGTGATTGGTGGGACTTCTTTTTTTATTGCTATTGCTGGCTTAGAATTTATGACGTTTTTTCTGACCTTCTCTTCTTTACCAGCCACAAGGATTTCATTATTATAGTTTATTATTGTTCCTATCTGGAGTCTGAGGTCAGAAGGCAGCATGTATAAACCAGTGCCGACAGCAAAGTCTACTTTCGATCTTGCGTATTGCAAAACATTTTGGTACCTTTTAATACTTGAAGGCAAATCAATTGCAGAATTAATAGAATCCTCTAAATTTGCTAAATACTGTTTTTGGGCGTCAAAGCCAGTAGAAGGATCAATTATGTTTGATCTCGTTTGTGCTTGCGAACCTAGCAAACACCAAACATAAGTACGAATAGAGTCGTTTATTCGTTCTATTCCCGCTTTTGTTAGGCCCTTAGAAGCGTCCAAAATAAATGTTGTCCATGCTGTTTTATGCTCTTGCTCTATGGACCCGAGGTGAACAGTTGTGCCTGAAGAGAAAGATGTGTAAGGAGGATTCCAATCATAGTTATACTTTCTGTGCACTCCCCAATAATAAAGAGTGCCTAAACCATGATTAAGATCCAACTTTTGTCTAAAGTCTGTCTTTGGGTCAATATCAAATTCGTTACAGATCCTTTCAAAAGCCTTGTAATCTATTCTGTTGCTGAATGGATTAAACGTTTTGTCATTTGGTAATGGCGCTTGCAGTTCAGATAAAATACGTCTGAAGGTGTAATAAAAATGAAATCTATACACCGACCTCACCAAAGGATCAGGATGATTTAAATGATCAGCATACGACACTCCACACCCAGTTGATGCACAAAACACAGCAAAGTTTAACTGGTTCTGATAAAACTGCATCGGATGACTGAACCACACTTTTGGGATGTAGTCTTTTTTAATAGGAGGGTTAAGATATCTGTCCAATGGATTACTAACCTTTACTTGAAAGGTGTCAGACTGAGTCACAGAAATGTCAAGGGTGTCAGTTGTTATATTTTTAAGATTGCAGTGCGGCCCGACAGAATATTTTGCATTAGTATATTTGAATGCACTCATTTTTAAATTTGTTTTAAAAATGTTTGTAACAATAACAACTCAAGACAGTCCTTCGTTTTTAGAATATGCTATTGATAATAACTGCGGAACCCAAAGGGTCGCACTCCATGAAATTTTTTACAAAGTCGTATGGTTTAATATAACTGAATCCAAGGAGAATAATAAGATTAAAAAATTTGATAATAGAGGAAACTTAGCCAGTTAACCATACCTGATGGTTATTACGGGTTTTGCTCGCTGAAAGAAGCAATGAGTAACTTCGACATTACTCTCAAACTTAACAATGCAAATTTGAAAATAATGTTGACATTCAAACCTGAAGAAGAAGTAGACCATTACCTTTTTGATGTAGAGCTAGCTAAAATGTTAGGCTTTGCAACTGACAATCATAGATTTATAGTTACACCAGACGAAACTACTTATGAGGGAGAATATCCGCTCGATCTTGCATTACATTCATTACTCTATGTTCATTTGGACGAGCTAAGCACTGATGAAAACTTATATGATGGAAGGCCCTCAACTGTTTTAAGAGCTCTTCCATCAGGTAAAGCTGCATATTGCGATTATGAAATTATACAATTCCCTAATTTACAGTTTAAAAGATTAGCTTGTGGGAGGGTCAGATCGTTTAATATAAAGATCACAGATAAAACAGGGAAAGTCGTGAAATGTGATAACCTGCACATTGTTTTAGAAATAAAATAATACGTTGTTTTAAAAAATGTCACGTGGGCCAGAAGAATCAGGAGTTACATTAGCGCCTGAGAGGTGTGTAACTTTAGAATTAAAAGACCTTGCAGACGTTGAGGACTTTGAACAAAACGGTGAGATAGGCACTTTGTATGGTTTTGAGTACACTAAAGATGGTTATTATAAACGCAAAGAGGTTAGCGACAGCAAAAGGTTTCCTAAACTAGAACAACTACGCAATGTAGAAGCAAATAATGCGGGTCAGTATGAATATAAAATAGTTCGAAAAACTGACAACAAATGGCACTTAGAACCATATTTAGAATGGGACATAAAATTTGAATTCTTAAGTCCATTTACATTTTTTGACCGTCAAAAAAGTTTCAGAAAAGCATTGAACTCTGGCCCTTTACATGTAAGTCTTATGCCAGAGAACAACAGTCGGAGAGAGATCGAAATAAAGCCGTTTGGGGACAAACAGTACATCCTCCACAGAAGAGAATCAGTTTTAAAAGAAGCTACAACAAAATTACAGTTCATTCCACGCATGAAATTAGGAGACACGTTCACAATGATATTTGAAATTTCTGTCTTAAAAGATGAGGCAAGAAATGGAGCTCTGGGCGTCAGTGACAATCTTATGAAAGGAATTCTTATTAGCTGGCAAAACTTAGACGTTGACAAACTTAAAGTTACTGTCGTTGTTCTTTACAATGGCGAGGATATTAAGGTCATAACAACAAGCAACAAAATTGATATTAGTCTAAATAGAAACGATCTTACAGAACTAAACTGGATTAATCTTACACATTTGGGCCTTATAGGGTTTTATTATACTGAACAAGTTTTGACAGAGAGTATGATAAAAACAATAACTGGATTAGATTAAATTCTGTTTTAAAACTATGGAGCAGACGACTTTGGTGTCAATGCCGATGTTAAACTTTATGACAAAAACCCCTCATTGTTCATTGATTTGTGGACAGACTGGTTGTGGAAAAACAATATTTGTCCTCGACCTATTACAAACAGTTTATAGTTATAATTTTGATCATATTGTAATTTTCTGTCCGACATTAAAGTGGAACAAAGCATATCACGACAGAAGGTTTATATGGACAGATGATGAAATCTATTTAGTTGATCCTAGCAATAAACTGAGTGAGTGTTTAGAACACTTTTATAGACAGTTTGAGGGAACGCAGACACTATTTATTATAGATGACTGTTCGGCAGAAAGAGACATAGTTAGAAAAAGAAATACTTTATCAAAACTAGCTTTCAGTGGAAGACATGCTGGGATAAGTGTGTGGATTTTATGACAAAAATATAACTCAGTTTTAAAAGACTTTAGAGAACAATTAAAGACAGTGGTTTTATTTCATATGAAAGATAGAGACGCATTTGATGAATGTATGAAAGAAAATGATGTTATTGAAAACGATCAAGAAAAACGAAGGATTAAGCAAAAACTTAAGTCTCAAAAGTTTTCTAAATTAGTGTTAAAAACAGATAATCCTACACATTATGTATGTTTGTAAAGTGTTTACTATTAGAGAACTATAAAATAGGCATTCTGGGTAAGCCGGCGGAGCAACAGCGGAGCCGGGTGAGCCAGAATGCCTATTTTATAGTTCTCTGGAGACAAAGGGGGAGGTGGGGTTTGTGCATTTTACATTTGTACAGGAAGGTGTGTAGGGTTTGTACATTTGTACAGGAAGGTGTGTAGGGTTTGTACATTTGTACAGGAAGGTGTGTAGGAGTGGATGGTGTGGTTGTCAATTACGTCAAATGACAGTGTGTGTGCCCTTGTATATGGGCATATACACACGTGCGCGCGTGTGAGCTCGTGCATGAGCATGTTGGTGTGTGTATATCTATGTGCGCATGTATGTATACACGCACGCATGAGCATGCGTTAATGCATAAGAGCAAGCCGATGCGTGTGTGTGTGTGTGTGTGACTGTGCGCCTTTATTTATGGGAAATGAATGTGGAATGTGAAATCACTGGAAACGAAAAGACCAATAATCTTTGGAAAGGCAGGCAGCAAATAGAACAGTTAATATTCTTAGTCACTTCTTCTATACGTGTCAACTCCAAGATAGCCATCTACCAGCTCGGCAGAAAATCCTTCAAGACTGAACACTGGAGACTCCAGGGCCACTTTAACCAACTCAAGATTATGCACACTAATGCTCACATGGCACTGGATTCTCGACACACATCCAAGTTAAGTGACCTAGTTAATAGGTTCTGTGACATCCAAACCTGGTCAGAGGACGCAGAGGTGCAGGAATATATTTGGAGTAACAATAACAACCTGGAGGAGACTATGGAATTTGTCATAGCGATCAGACTGCTGGCCCTATGCAACCATGGAAAAGATTCAGAATCATAGATGATAGAGTATAACTCATTATTTTCTTTTCAGTTTGCTTGTTTAACAAAATCTTGAGCCTTTATTGAGTACCTACTTAAAAAAATCTTCAGTGATCAATTTCCATGTTGTTCACTGCAAGCATATTTCTCAAAATCACAGATTGAAAACAAATGTTTCCAGACTATATAAAACCTTTCCTACATTAATTTGATATTACATATTCACACAGTATCTTACTATGACTTGAAATACTGAAAAACTGAATACTTTGTATGCTATAAACACTACTTTACTGGTCATGTTACAACCAAGAGAATCACAATTGACATTAAATGATTATCAAAACTTTTAACCATCACCACATTCTCTTTTCTTTTGTAAAAACAAAGATGAGGGATACAAATGAATTTACAACTGATTTCCTTATTTGTCATAACAGTCAAACTTTCTTTCTTGGATGAAATTCAACACCCAGGAAAGCTTTTTCGCACACTGACCCAAAGAACAAAGTATTCTCACCTGGTCATTATCCATCTGTTCGAACATGAGCAGGATATCCTGTGGGGCAGGCTGCCATACTGGAGGCACTGCATTGGTAGGGTTGTAAACACATGGCTCTACTTCCTCAACCAAGAAATCCTCCTCCCCTTCATTGCCAGGTGCCATGCTGTGTGTAAACTGCAATTAATTTTCTCCACATCTGCAATGAGAATATATTGCAGGCTTCCAACATCTACATCTCATTTGCTGAATTATCGGTTCATAAATTGCCCATCACATCCTCAAATAAGAAAATCACACACACAAAAAAAGATGTAGTTGCAAAGTGAGGCGACTGCAGGTGGAAATCTAAACAAATTTGAAAAATTATTGATAAAGCTCCGCCAAAAAAAACACTGACAAACGAATCACAAGACAAAACACGACGCGTTTCAACCTCTTAGGTCTTCTTCACACAAGGTACACAACACTCAGGGCAACAAAAATGAAAGAGTAATCACTTATCTTTATCCTGTTCGGCACAAGATGGGTGTTGAATGAAAACGAGGCTGCCAGGAAGGAGACAATGTGTGAATCAAGGTAGTAATGTTGATAATAATAATACTGATAGGAATGATGATAATGATACTGATGATCAAAATATTGAAAAATAAATAAAGAGAGGATTACTACCACTTTTGGTAATAATATGGCAATAGCAGTTGTGGTATGGGAGAAAAGCAGTTAGAGGATTGTCAAACAGCATGATTGCAATGGCAAGTCTTAGTGGCGATGACGATGGTGATGTTATCAATACTAACAATAGTATTAATAATAATGATGATAATGCTAACAATTGTAACGGTAATGGTAATAATAGTATTACTAATAAAACTATGATACAGAAATATAATTTGAAAAAACAAACAAAACAATATATTAAAATAGTGATGATAATATATCAGTAGTGTTAATTTTAATACTAAGGGAAGGAGGAAGAAAAAAGGAGGGGAGGGGGCCAGGAAGAACAAAAAGAAGGAAGGTACAAATTATGGGAAGGATGGAATCTAATAGATATATCAATAATTGTTTTATGTATATCAATAGTTAAATAATAATAATCATGATTGCAATCATACAGTAATGATAGTGAGGTTATAGGAGGCAGGAAAAGTGGTAAGTTGGAATGTCAGAATATATTGTAATAGATAATGATTATATTAGTAAACAGTGCACAACATAAAATTTTGTAGACAATTTAGAAAGTTGTAAATAAACAGCTAGTTAATATATAATAATAGTAAAAAATATATATATATTATACATATAGAGAGAGAATAGGTAACAATGATAGTGATCATAATAGTGATAGTAGTGACGAAGATAATGGTGATGTTAACACTAACTGTGATAATAAGAATAATAAAGTTGGTAGTTTTTTTGTTGTTTTTTTTTGTGAAGGTGATGACGACAGTGCTGATAATGATGATGTGGTGACAGTGTTGCTGACAGCAATGATAATAAAAGTAATACTGATACTTGTAATAGCAGGTGGAAGATAAGATAAGATAATGTTACTTATAGCCCAGCCGACCGCAAAGGGCCATATCAGGGCTGTCACCACGTTAAAATCAACTCACAAGTCATTCATTCACACAATTCTTTAAAATACATCGAAAAACCATCCGAAAGTTTGTTAAAAATCTTTCCACTGTAAAAACTCAGATCTGATGAAAAATGTTAATCTCTTTCAAGAACTCAAAGATGGCATCAGGTGGGACATCTCTGAACAAGGTTTTCATGGAATCTGCCGTAAAATGTTTGTGTCTCACATCGTGCAAGTCCCAACACTCTAAAAGAATATGTTTCATTGTGAGTGGCACATGACATGGAATGCACCACGGAGCTTCTTCACTCTTTAAAAGGTACGAATGGGTAAAATACGAATGGCTGGTGTGCAGCCGGCACAGAACTGTTTCTTCTTTACGACCACCAGACGCAGATGGGAGGAACTCCTTAAGGTTTGGACGGATCTGAAAGAGTTTGTTATCCGTCTGTGTATTCCAATCCTCCTGCCAGAGGTCTCTCACATAATCGTTAATTTTGGGTTTCAGATCTGAGCAGGGGATATATATGTTGGACAGTTTCTCTCTTGTGGCATTCTTGGCTAAACGATCAACCATTTCGTTCCCTCCAATGCCAACATGACCAGGAATCCAAGCCAAAATAATGTTGTAACCATCCGCTTTCAACTTGGTCAAAAGTTCAAAAAAGTGTAAAAGTTCTGGGTGCTGAAGGTTGCGGCCAGCTATGGCCTCCAACGCTGACAGTGAATCTGACAGAACCAGAAAGTCCCTCTTCTTAGATTGTGAGATTATCTTCAATGCCAGAACCAGAGCAGTAAGTTCAGCGGAATAGACAGAAGCATCTGAAGGTATATGTTCTAACAGTATCTGAGAAGGAGCCCCAGGGCAGTAGGCTGCACAGGCCACTCCATCCTCAGACTTGGAACCGTCGTGAAAATTTTCTGATAAGATGGAAATTTTGAACAGAGGTCAGCATACAATGCCTTGTATGCCTGAGAGCTGGTAGACTCTTTACGAAAAGCTGCAAGATCAAAACAAATCTCTGGTGTGAAAAAGGTCCACGGAGGCTCATCTGGAAACTTGGAAAAATCGGACACAACTCCTAAGTCTAGACCTGCATTCCGCACATGAGGCTGCATACGAAGACCAAATGGCGGAATACAGTTAGGGTTGTTTTCAAATTTACTTTGGAACGGAGGGTCAAAAACACAGTCATAGGCAGGGTTTTCTGGTTCCGAGAACAGTCTGATATAATAATTCAGAGACAGTTTCAGCCTGCGGTTGGACAGTGAGGGTTCACCTGCCTCTGCATACAGGCTGTACACAGGGGTGGTGCGGAATGCTCCAAGACAGAGACGAAGCCCTTGATGGTGGATAGGGTCCAAGAGTTTTAGGTAAGACGGTCTTGCAGAGCCGTACACAGCACAACCATAGTCCAGTTTGGAACGGACCAAGGCTCTGTAGAGGTGCAGCGAAGTTTTCTTATCAGCGCCCCAGTCAGTGTGTGCTACAACCCGCAGAATATTCAAAGCTTTCTGGCAAGAAGTTCTGAGGTTTTTAATGTGGCTGAGAAAGTTGAGTTTCTGGTCAAAAATAACTCCTAAGAATTTGGCCTCTTTGACAGCTGGAATGGGAGATTTCCCTATTTGAATTACAGGATCTGGAAAAAACTGACGGAAATTATGGAAGTGAATGCACTGTGTCTTTGTAGGAGAAAAAGCGAAGCCGTTTTCATCCGCCCACTTATGAATTTTATCTACACAAAGCTGGAGCCTGCGCTGGACACTCGGGTACAGGCTTCCAGTTGCGTAAACAGCAAAATCATCCACAAACAATGAGCAGTCTGAACCCTGTTGAACAGATTTAACAATGTTGTTGATCTTGATACTAAAGAGGGCAGGAGACAGTATGCTTCCTTGCGGAACACCCAACTCCTGCTCATGAACATCAGAGAGAGTGGTGCCAACCCGGACCTGGAACTGTCGTTCTGCCAAAAAATTTTTAATGAAAAGTGGAAGATGACCCCGAAAACCAAGATCATGGAGATCATGAAGTATTCCAGATTTCCAGGTGGTATCGTAGGCCTTCTCCAAGTCAAAGAAAATAGCCACTGCGTGTTGTTTGTTCAGAAAGGCGTTCCGAAGCGTAGATTCCAGACGGATCAAATGATCAACTGTGGTTCGATGTTTGCGGAAACCACACTGTTCTTTCGCCAAAAGGCCATCGGTTTCGAGTTTCCACATGAGTCTAGCATTGACCATTTTCTCCATCAGCTTGCAGACACAGCTGGTCAAAGCTATGGGACGGTAGTTTGATGGGTTAGAAAGATCTTTTCCAGGTTTGGGAATGGGAATGATGAGGGCTTTTCGCCAAGAAGGTGGAAAGAAACCAGTAGTCCATACATGGTTGTAGACATGTAGCAGGATGTGCAGACCTTTTTGCGGAAGATGTTTCAAAAGTTTGTAATGGATTTCATCTATACCCGGAGAAGAATCGCTGCAAGAAAGTAAGGCAGATTTCAATTCGTTTAAAGTGAAAGGAAGATTGTAGTCTTCCATGTTATCTGATGAAAAGTTGCAGGGTGATTTTTCTTTGAGGGCTTTGATTTTGACAAAACTGGCTGATTTGTTAGAAGAGGAGGAATTCTTTTCAATGGTTGAAGCAAGCAGATTAGCAACTGCTTTTTTCTCTGTTATTAAAGAGTCAGAAAACTTAAGATGGTTCACAGTGGGACAGCTGTTCTTCCCTTTGATTTTCTTGATGATTTTCCACACTTTTTTCTTCGATGTCTTGGATGTGAGACTTGAGCAAAACTGTTTCCAAGATAAACGTTTACTGGTCTTATATATGTGTTTGGATTTGGCCCTCAGTTTCTGATGCGCTCGAACGTTGGGCATCGAAGGTCTGCAAGAGACCCGACGTTGAGCTCTTTTGCGGGTTTTGTTAATTTCCTTGCATTCAGAGTTGAACCAAGGAACTTTTGGCATTAGGGGCTTCTTGGAAGATGTGTGGATGGTTGACTTTGCGCAATTCAGTATGAAATCTGAAAGACTTCCTGCCGGATCTTCACTTTGCAGGATCTTGTCCTCTTCCAGATCCATAAGAAACTTAGTGGCAAAGAGGTCCCAATCTGCTTTGTTGAAATTGAGGCGTTCTGGTAAACTGCATTCGTATACCGAAGCAACACAGGAAAGTGGTCGCTACCATGCAGGTCCTCATCAACCTCCCAAACAAAATCCAAAAACAAAGATGGGTCACAGACAGAAAGATACAGACAAGATGTGGTGCCATTAGCGGAGTGAAAGTAAGTTGGCGATTTCCCATTCAAGACACACAGATCAAGCTCCGAAAACACTTCCTCTAAAAGCAGACCCCTTGGTGATGTTCTCTCACTTCCCCATAGAGGAGAGTGGCCATTCAGATCCCCCAACAGCAGGAAGGGTCTGGGAAGCTGCTCCAAGAGCGAAATGAGGCCCCGTTTAGTGACACAGATATTTGGAGATAGATACAAACTACAGACAGTAACTGTTCTGTGAAGAGTAACCCGAGCTGCCACTGCCTGCAGCGGAGTCTGCAGAGCAACTGGGCTGTACAGAACAGAGTTGTGAATGAACAAAGCTACTCCGCCAGAAACGCCATGTTCAACAGATTGTGCAGGTAGGTTTAGAGAGCTGTAGCCAGAAAGTGAAAAAGTTTTGTCAGACTTTAGAAGAGTTTCTTGCAGTGAAACAAGCATGGGCCTAGCCTCACGGCACAGCAGCTGCAATTCTCAAAATTGGAAGACAGTCCCCTAATATTCCATTGCAAGACTGTATCCATTGTGGATGAGGATCTTAATCATCCATGTCTATGTCCTCTTCCTCTGCAGGTGGAAAGGAATTGAGATGGTCAATGAGTAAAAGTTAACATTGCTACTGGAGCAGGGAGAAGGTGGTGACAATAATGTTAATAATAGTAACAGTAGGTAAAAAGGAATAGGGATGATCAAAGAGTGAAAGATTAACAGTATTATTTGACCAGGGAAGAGGGGGAGGGTTGGAGAAGAAAAAAAAGGGGGTAGGGAAAGGTGGGGGTGGAGACCACACTCTTACATACATACACATGTTCACTTTTTTTTTTTTTTTTCCCGTAAAAGTGTTATTGCTATCAATTTCACAACTGTCTGCTGGTGATGGGATTAATGATAACAGGGCCTAGTAATTACATGCACAATGGTAGTGATAATAATGATAGTAACAAGAACAAAGACATCAGTAATGATGATGAAGATGATTATGATGATGATGACCGTAATGAAAATAATGATGTGATGATGATCAGTATTGATGATAATGATGACAGTTAATGAGTTATGATAGTAATGATATGATGACAGCAGTAAAGATAGCAATAATGGCAGAAGTAATCTTAGTAATAACAGTAGTTGGCGAAAAGGAATAAAAATGGTCAATGAATAGAAAGCAAACAGTACTATTGGATGATAATAATGACAGTATCAATAAGTGTAGTAATATTAATAATGATAACAGTGGTTGGAAATGAAATGAAATGATCAATGATAAAGGAGCTTGCATTCCTATTTTTTAAAAAAAAAAGAAAAGAAATGAGAGAGACCGGGAGAGAAAGAAAACGAAAGTGTGTGTGTGTGTGTGTGTGTGTGTGTGTGTGTGTGTGTGTGTGTGTGTGTGTTGTGTGTGTGTGTGTGTGTGTGTGTGTGTGTGTGCGTGTGTGTGTGTGTGTGTGTTTCCACATAGCTACATCTACATACACACATATGCACAGGAAAGAGGGAAGAGAAGCTCTTGTAGAGGAAATAGTATATGAATTTAAAAGAAAACCAGATGGAAAAAAGAGAATGGATAAATATATCTGAATAAACAATAGATTGATATGACAAATAGAGTGTAGTGAGAGGGGAAAGAAAGATAGCTGTAACTTGTGTGTGAGGCAAATAGTGTTGGGTATGAGGGGAGAAGGGGATGGGTTTATTAAAAAGAAAAGAAAAAGGGGGAAGGGGGGGGGGGGGCAACATACCAACACCTATACACACACACACACACATATATTAATTTATATATATTATATATATATATAATATATATATATACACACACACACACATAAATACACTTTCTTTTTTTTTTAACAAATAAGTTATTGTATATTAGTATTACTACTAGTAATTCTAGTTATTGCTGGCAATGGGATTAATAATAGTACATAGTGATTATAGGAATAATGGTTGCGATAATAATGATAGTAATAATAACAATGACATCAGTGTTGTTGATAATAATGATGATGATGATGACAGCAATGATAATAACACAATATGAGGATAATAAATAGTAATGATAGTAATGATGCTATTATGTAATGCCGGTAATAATAACATTAGGTGGAATGGGGTTGAAATGCACAATGAATAACAGCAAACAGTACTGTTGGATGATGATAATAATGATAGTAGCAATGATAAGTGTTGTAATGTTAGTAAAAATAATAGTGGCTGGAAAGAGATGAAAATGATCAATATGTACAAGGCTAACATTCCAAATGGAACAAACAAAACACACACACACACACACACAAAGGGAAGGGGAGGGAGGGTGAGTAGATCAATGTAGCAAGTGGAGAGAATCAGCGAGCGTAAGGAGAGGGAAAAGGAAGATAGCTGTAACTTATGTCTAGGGTAAACTGTGGGAGGTATGGTAGTAAGCGTGTGTGTTGGTGGAGGATAGTAAGGTAAGGTAATGTTGCTTATAGCCCAGCTGACCGAAAGGGCCATATCAGGGCTGTCACCGCGTTGAAGTCAACTCACAAGTCTGGTGGAGGATATTACGGGCTGGTGTTGCTGAGATGGAATGGTACATACTACTTTTGAATGTTGATGCCTTGAGGGTGGAGAGTTCCAAGTCTGACAATAAGATGAGATTCCTGCATAAGGCGCTCCAAGTTGTCCCTCTGTGCTATAATACATTTCCAGGGTGAGGAAAGTCTGTGGTGGGTAATGTGACAAGAGTTGGGGGTGGGCAGGTGTGGTCCTCTAGGGGAACAACTCAGATTGTTTTCTCTATTAGAGTTATAGAGTAGTTTATGTATTAAACCTTCACCTCCACCCTCTCTCTTGCTTGTGATGGAAGGAGCAACTTTCTGGTACTAATCCCTAGTTCTGTCACTCATTATTATCACTACCATTGTGCATGTAATTACTAGGTCATAAAAATTTTTTTGTATTTTTCTCGGGACTGTTAAAAAATAATCATGTGTGGCTCAGGAATATTTCTCCTTAAGGTTTGTGCACTTAAAACTAATAAAAGTGCTTGTTGCTCAGAGTGACAGAACTAGGGATAAGTTCAAACATTCAATAATGTATGAACAACAAAGAGCAAGTTAAGTGTACTTTCACACATCAACTTTACTTATGTACACAATCAATAGAACTTCAGTCAAAACAGAGTTTGTTCAGGCTGACTTTTTCTTATGCTATCTCATCATTAATTTAAAAGAGGGAAAGTTCTGGATGAGTTAAGTTGGTGTCCACTTTGATTACTTAGCTGGTTAGCTGGAGAGGTGTGTGGATATCTCTCTGGTTGCTTGTGACTAGTCACCTTCACTTTAGGTAGGCTGATCTGTTTGGACTGCTGTGCTGAGCCAATAGCAGGCAGACTGGGGACAGGGATAGCAACTCAGGATCTGGTCACAAGACAGAACCTGGTTTGTAGTTAAGTAGCTGATAGTCTGGCTTGGCAAGTCCTCACACTTGCCCTCTGGCTTTCAGTAAATGTGTGAGATCTCAGCCAGCAAAGGATTAGACTAGCATAAATATACCTGCCACAATTGTCAGCATCCAGTTTAGTTCTTCACTCAGATTTTGAGTGGATTTTAACAAGTGATAGGAGACATTAATAAAATGCTAACCAACTGAAGTCAAACAATTCTTCAGTTCTAAGTATGAACTCAGCTGAAGTAACTTAGAATACACTAGGCCTATGTACACCTGTTAATTAGAGTCATCTACTACAATGCATTAAGACAATCAACTGTGTTCATAAATCACCTTAACAGTTTTCACCCAGTACAGGCATACAGTTATCCTGTAAGATGATAGCATTCATTGAATATCTTAACAGAAGGTACTGAGTACTGGCAAATTTGTTAACATAGACTGTTAATCAAACATCATAACAGTTTTTACCAAGTGTGGTAAACAGTTAAATTATTACAACCAAATACTCATTCATCATTTTCATAGATGTCACCAAGTACTGGCATAAAGTTATATTGTTAAGCATATGGCATAAGCAATGCATAGTATCAAGACTTAGAAACTCAGTTTCAACTTACACTAGTTACAGTTTTTCGGGTTGATCAGTGAAACCTGACACAGGATCTCTGAGCAGGAGAGATGAACGTTCCCCAATCTACCTGTTTTTCTTTGCTGGTTCATTGTTGGTGACTAGTCTTGCAGCCTTCTGTGGAGCAGTGAAGTGAGGAAGACTTGGTTTCCCCTTTTTGTGTGCTAAGCTACACATCTGGTCTCTGATGCCTGTTTGACTGGCAGGCTGTCAGAGAAAATGACAGCCAATAATATCACTTTAGAAAAGGGGGGGGGGGGGGGGGGGGATTAATCTGGAATGGGACAGTCATCTGCCACCACCTGCAGTGTGGAAAAAATGTGGAGAAGATTTGAGAAGACAATCTCTCAGATGTTGGCAGTATGTTTAGCCTCTGTGCGAATGAACAAAGCTACCTTGTCCCCACATGTGATGCATGTGTAGTTGCCATGACCACGATGAGTGGGGAAGAAATGGGACAGGGGCGGGTCGGCTTCTCTGAAAAAAAAAAAAAAAAAGGGAGGGGGTGAGGGGTGGATAAGAGAATCCTTCCCTTATCCACAATCGGTCGCTGTGCGATCAGAATGATAAGGGAAGAGAAGACCGGTGCGGGGCTCAATGACTTGCTATATACTGTTACGTCAGAGTTCTCGCTCGGTTGTCGTCAGTACCATGCTACCACTATCATGTGTGACTATGAGTCTGCGCGCTTCAAACACACGGCAGTCAGCAGGGAGAGTGTGAGAGGCGGAGGAGGTTGAGGCGTGAGGGCAGAGACTGAAAATTGACATAGCCTGGTTATTAATCTTAATTGCCGTTTGTAAGACAGAGAGATAGAGAATGTGTGTGTGTGTGTGTGTGTGTGTGTGTGTGTGTGTGTGTGTGTGTGTGAGAGAGAGAGAGAGAGAGAGAGGGGGTGGGGGGAGAAAAAGGGGAAGGGGGTTGCAGAGGATGGTGTGGCTGGCAATTGTCACGCCACAGGTATCTGTCACAAACAACTCCAAGGTCTATACAGAGGGACAATAGAGAGAGAGAGAAAGAGAGAGAGGACAATGTGATCTGTACTGAGCTTTATCCTACAGGATAAAATCAGGAATGGGTGATGGGGCAGGGGGTGACAGCGCACGCTCACACACACACACACACACACACACACACAAACTGTAATTTGCTCTCTCTCTCACAAACAACTTAATTTTGCTACTTTGTTGTAATGAAATGCCTGGTGTGATGGTATGTAAACAAAAATGTCATAAACTCTACAGAGATAATAATATTCAGACCACCCACTCCATACAAAAGCAAACAACAAAAAAAGATGCACACACCATCAGGATCAATTCCACATTTCCACAGAATACACTTAAACAAATGTGCAGACCTACTAGCTCCAAGCACCAGGGAATAATGGATTGAAATATTCAAACTGTATGTTAAAACTCAGAACCTAGAACTTACTGCTAGTAGCTCCATGACTGCAACGTCATGGATATTTTTGCACACTATAAGATATTGACTTAAAGTGGACAAACAGACAAAATAAACACTAACGCAGATTAGAAAAAAAAATCTCAGTATATAAATAAACATCACAAACAGCCATATATACAGTAAAATGATATAAACCTTTCAAATACACCAGCCGCCGTGGCGAAGTGGTTAGCGTCGCGGACTCCCGGCTGGGAGGTCGTGGGTTCGAATCCCATCAGTCATGTGGGTTTTTCTGCCCCGACCGGCTCCTACCCAGAGTTGAGTTTGCTGCGGACTCAGTTGGGAAGACTGGGACCACACAGTCGAGTTTCATCCACTTAATGGATGCGTTTCTGAGAGTGTTGCTCAAATTCCTGACCAACACTGCAGGTGCCTGTATCTCTCAGGCCTGGTTGACGCTGGGATATATTATGAAAGGAAGCGTAGAGTACAGCCCTGTCATGTAGTCTCAGACCGAGATGGAAATCCGTGGCATCATCCTGGTCATCCTCATTCTCATCGATCAGCATTAAAAAAACAAAAATGTCTCAAGTTCTGTGGCCCTTCATGCCCTGCGGGTGACCTCAATTTCGATGTCCTCTCCACGTCTGTGGCCTTGGTTTGGTTCCGTCGGGGTCACCAGTATCGGCGAGTCCATGGGGGCTGTCGTTAGAAGGACGTGGTGGCACCCTCCGGAGGCAGAGCTCACTCACGCCGGCTCCGCGACTAAGCAATTACTGTCGTCAGTAGGGGGCTCAGTAGGTGGTGTTCTGCGTATATGTTAGATCAGAACAGGCGCCACTGAACACCACCGAAGTGACTCGGCAGCAGTGCAGTGTCTCCTCCGGTGGGTTGCCTCTTGGCGGCTTGACACTGACTGCTCCCTGTGGATTGCTGGTGCCGGGGCTGTGGAGGGGCTGACTGGGCTGTGGCTGTGGACAGGGTGTCAGAATGTGCAGCGTGGGTGCACTGTCTCTGAGGTGGCACAGAGGTTGGGACAGCACAAAAAAAAGAAAAAAAAACAACAAACAAACAAAAAAAACTTTCAAATACAGATGACATAGTATAACAGTATGTTTCTCAATTACAGCATAATACTATGATGACAGAGGAGTTGTTGGCCTGCGCTTGTTTTTTTCCCCCACTATTAGATTGTTCGTCTTTGTATTTGTCAGACTTGATTCAAGTTTAAAAGGCTGTGCCAGTCTTGAATAAAAGTTACTTTGTGTAAAGTTTTCTTATGGGAGCAAAAGTTACCCTACTTGTTTTCTAAATATACACACTTAAAATTTCCAATTAAATTAAAGTTAAAACATCACACATTAAATAGAATGAAGAATGAAAAAAGCTCTAACTTACTATCTAAGTAACTGGGAAAAACAATAATTTACAAGCTAAATAAATGAATTTAACTTGATAAATGAATCAGTGAAATCTGTAAATAAACAAATTTAAAAAATGAATAAATAAACAACTAAACCAGTCCTGTGTTTCTATGATGAATCCTGTTAGGAGGCAAATGAAGGAGGATAAGCAGAGAAGTAGATGATGGAGGGAGGGGGTGGAAGTTAAGAGAGGTCTCATGCACACACACACACAACACACCACACATTAACATACACAGCTCACAACGATCTTCAAGTTCAGGAGCAGAGTAGTTGTCTAGCCCAGTGCACACAGCTACAAGTACACCAACCCCACCCCCCATTCCCACCCCCTCAACCCATTTAATCCCTCCTGTATACTTTTTAATGCCTGGCAGAATTTCTGAACTTGTAAGTGTCACATCAAGCCAGCTGTTTGTACCAGTCCAACGATAATGTCCGGTTTCAGGCTGTGAACCAGTTTCAGAATTTCTGCCCTTCTTCCTTTTGCAGACTGGAATTTCATATTTATGACCCAATGTGGTCAATTTTTCCATTTGTCCTCATGACTGGCACGAGTGGATGGAGGTGTGATAATACTGGAAAAGACAGTCTGTTCTGGTGACAGCAGATGGGTGCAGAGACAGGTCAGGAAAGGTTGAGACTGACCGATCAACCTCATGCAAATCATAAATAGTTCAGTCCACATGTCAATTTATTATAGATTACATCAAGACTGAAAAACTAAAATTGCCATCCCTAAGGCTAAAGACAGTTAGAATGATTGCATGGTTGATAAATTTATAAATGCCTTCAAAATGTTTCCTGTGCAGAAACTAAAAAAAATTCTTCCAAATGTCAGCCTATTTTATAACCCACAGCAATGAACTAAAACATTAGATTTAGAGTAACTATATACTGCAGTAATTTTCCAACATTGATAAAACTAGAACAAACTTGAACCAGTATTAAAAGCCTCCTACAATCTTTGAATCCAAAATTTACTTAAAATGCAGTATCCCATGGTCAAATCAGTGGATAAGCTCCACCTTCGATCATGCTGTGCCCTGGATACAGTTAATCTCTGACGGTTCACTGCCCCATCTATTTATTCAATTATTGGTTATGGTACCTTTTAAGCATCGACCAAAGAGGCATGATCATTTGAAAGGATGCAGTAACTGAGTACAGAGGCCGCTAGTTTTAGTTGTCCTAAAATCGTTATCCTGTTCCTGATCCTTCCGCCCATACAGTTCATCTGCGCTAGGCCCCTAACTGAAAGTGGTAAGACGTGGGTGGCTGCTCGGTACGGTTGGCATTAATTAAGGGAAGTGAATGCAAAATCCTAGTTTTCAGAGAACCCCTCTCTCTAAATTCTATGTCGATCTCGTTAATTCGCGCTCTCATGAAGTGAAGTCATTCAGTCCGTAGGAGCGCCGAACTTCATGAAGTCGACACAAGGATGGGGGATGGGGGGCGGGAAGGGGGGCTTCTTAAACAAGAACTTTGCGGAATGCCAAGTCTATGTTCGAGCCGTGGTGTGTGTGTGTGTGTGTGTGTGTAATCCAATATTGCGATTGCCGTATGTGGAAAGCTTAAGTAAGTCCATATAGGCCTATACGAGAAGTGAAGATGCCTTCTGATCAGTAAAATGTACCGAGTAACAAACCATTAATCCAAGATTCCAAAAGTAAACGTACTTACCAATGAAATGCCCATATAACACCTAAAGTATGTGGCGCGGGACTGATGTATTCAAACAAAATCATCAGGGAAAGGACGTTAACCATTAAGTTTGTGCCAACAAGATTGTGTCCCCTGGACTTAAAACTTGAGAGCGAAAACAAACTGGACGACAGGGCTGCCGAATGAATACAACAAACAATAAAGTTGTGAGCATCGACTTCCTGATGTTTATCAGGCAGAAATTAATAAAAATCCAACAACGAATGAAATAAGCTGGGAAGGAGGGGAACGTACGAAACTACAGCCCCAGGTTCAAGATCAACGGATTTTGAAAATAAGGGATAGCTGTGGAAAGAGCTGAAGCCGCTGCGCGCAGTTATTTCCCCTATCTAGTGCTCGCTTCGGCCAGTGAGAAAGAAGAAACATGCCTTGCTGTGCGGCAATGCATTGCTCCGGAAAGGACAATAAGAAGGAAAGAGACACTGAAATCCCTTTTCACATTTGAGTGCAACGTTTGCTTTGTTTATTTCATTTAGTTATCCGATAATAAAAAAGATTTTTGACCGCCGATCTTCTGTCAACAATACAAACTATCTTTGAGGATGCTCAGAAGATTTGAAAAAAAAAAAAAAAAACTCTTCAACGTTTCAGTCATAGACTGTCTTCAGGACTGATGACATAAAACGAAAGACAAGTAAATAGGCCTACGTATAGGCAATGACTATGAAAACATATACGGACGAATCCGTGTTTAAAGGGTGTGTGTGTGTGTGTGTGTGTGTGTGTGTGTGTGCCTGCGTGCCTGCGCGCTCGCTCGCGCGCGCGTGTCTATGTGTGTGTATGTGTATATGTGTGTGTGTGTGTGTGTGTGTGTGTGTGTGTGATGGGAAAAATGAAAAAAAGGTAGATAGAGCGAAAAGGCGAAGAGAAATAGAGATAGAGAAAAAGAAAGCTAGGGAGTGGTGGAGGAGTCTTATGCTTGGAATGGGGCGCTTGAGGGTGTGTATGAAGAAAACAACAACAACAACAAACAAACAAAAACAAAAACGCGGGAGTGAGGGGTGTGTGAGGGATGGGGGGTTGGGTGGAAACACCTATAAAAAAAATTAAAAAAAAGAAAGAAAGAAAAAGAAAAAAGAGGTGCACATGGATTGGTATGAATATCCCTGACGGACTCGACTTTTTTTTAGTTTGAATCATTCCAGCTCTTTGCCCTCGTTTTCCTTTCCCCCAATCTCTCCTCCATCCCTTTCTATCTATACCCCCTTCCCCAATTTCCCCATCCCACCATCTTTACATTCACACCCCATGTACATATATAGCATATTTATAGCATAACATGTAGAGCATAGTATATACACCCCAAACACCATCTCCACCATCCAAGGTATGCATACCCGTAGACACACGCACATGTGGAAAATCTCTCTCTCTCTCTCTCTCTCTCTCTCTCTCTCTCTCTCTCTCTCTCTCTCTCTCTCACACACACACACACACACACACACATGTATACACATACATGCAAACACGGATGCAAGCATGCAAGCAGGCATGCACGCACACGCACGCACGCATGCATGCACACACACACACACACACACACACACACACACACACACACACACACACACACACACACAGCGCACACCCATGAATGTATGTATTCACACACACACACACACACACACACACACACACACACACACACACACACACACACACGAGAGAGAGAGAGAGAGAGAGAGAGAGAGAGAGAGAGAGAGAGAGAGAGAGAGAGAGAGAGAGAGAGAGGTATGTTTGTTGTCCAACTTACCTACAAACAGGCGAGTGGCGGCAGCACACACACACGTCGTATGTATGCCTTTAGTTCTATCGAAAATAATACTAAAGACATGTTTTTTGTTTTTTTCCTGTGAATCTCAACTATAGCAAACGCGCATAAAACTCTTTCACACACACACACACACACACACACACACACACACACACACACACACACACACACACACACACACGTCGTATGTATGCCTTTAGTTCTATCGAAAATAATACTAGACATGTTTGTTTTTTTGTGTGAATCTCAACTATAGCAAACGGGCATAAAACTCTTTCACACACACACACACACACACACACACACACACACACACACACACACACACACACACACACACACGTCGTACGTATGCCTTTAGTTCTATCGAAAATAATACTAAAGACATGTTTTTTTCTGTGAATCTCAACTATAGCAAACGCGCATAAAACACACACACACACACACACACACACACACACACACACACACACACACACACACTCACAGAAGGTCACAACATTGTTCTTGCTTGGAGTTCCCGATCATGCTGGCATCTCTCCTCTCTCTCTCTCTCTCTCTCTCTCTCTCTCTCTCTCTCTCTCTCTCTCTCTGTGTGTGTGTGTGTGTGTGTGTGTGTGTGTGTGTGTGTGAGCAGAACCTTGAGTTAATCTGACAATAAATTGGTTTCAGTCAGTCAGTGTGTGTGTGTGTGTGTGTGTGTGTGTGTGTGTGTGTGTGCGTGCGTGTGTGTGTGTGTGTGTGTGTGTGTGTGTGTGTGTGTGTGTGTGTGTGTGTGTGTGTGTGTGTGTGTGTGTGTGTGTGCGCGCGCGCTTAGGTATCTATCGGAGAGAATCAAGCGAGAAGTTCGACAGAATTGCTGCAAGAATATGTACTTGGGTGCCTTTTTGTAAACATGTGGACTGCTGTATTACGAGGATGAAAACCAAGACTATTGTCCTTTTGAGATCTTTCTCCTCACTCTTCATGGTCAAGGTTTTTTTGTTTTTGTTTTTTCGTCCAGCTGTGGCAACACTCACCCTTATCTGTTCCGTCAAAAAGTGTGGCATTTGAGGGAATTTGTTCCATCCAGTATGACAACAATCATTTTTTTCTTCTTTTTTGTTTTGTTTCAATAAATGTGAGAATTTGAGGGTTTTTTCCCCCTTTTTTTCGTCCAGCTGTGGCAACAACTATCCTTTCTGTTGTTTCATAGAATGCGAGAATTTGAGGGATTTTTTTTTTTTCGTCCAGTGTGGCAACAATCGTCTTTTCCATCATTATCCAACTGCAGGCTCAAACTATCATTGAATTACTATCTCAGACTGTCCTCTGAACCTGAAGTCCTGCCTATGACTGTGTTTTGAATCATCAGTTTCAAAGTAAATTTGAAAAAAAATCCCATCTGTATTCCTCCGTTTAGACTTCGTATGCAGCCTCATGCGCAGAATGCAGGTCTTGATCTAGGAGTTGTGTCTGACTTCTCCAAATTTCCAGGTAAGTCACCATGGACCTTTTTCACACCAGATCCGCTTTGATCTTGCTGCTTTTTGCAAAGAATCCACATACAATCTACAAACAAGAACTTTCTGATTTTGTCTGATTCGCTGTCAGCTTTGGAGGCCATAGCTAGCCGTAACCTCCATCATCCTGAACTTCTAAACTTTTTTTTTTTTTTTTTTTTACTTTTTAGCTCGTTGAAAACGGAAGGTCACAACATTGTTCTTGCTTGGAGTTCCCGATCATGTTGGCATCGGGGGAAATGAAATGGCTGATCGTTCGGTCAAGAATGCCACAACAAGGAAACTATCTAACGTATCTATCCCCTACTCAGATTTGAAGCCGACAGTTAATGATTATGTCAGAGACCTCAGGCAGGAGGACTGGAATACACAGACGGATAACAAACTTTTCCAGATCCGTCCAAACCTAAAAGAGTCCCTTTCAGTTACGTTTGGTGGTCGCAAAGAAGAAACGGTTTTATGCCGGCTGCACACTGGCTATTTTTAACTCATTCGTACCTTTTAAAGAGTGAAGAAGCTCCGTGGTACATTCCATGTCATGTACCACTCACAATGAAACATATTCTTTTAGACCGTTGGGACTTGCATGACATGAGACATAAACATTTTACAGGAGACTCTATGAAAGCCTTGTTCAGAGAAGTTCCACCTGATGTGATCTTTGAATTTCTGAAAGAGATTAACATTTTTCGTCTGATCTGAGATTTTTCAGTGGAAAGATTTTAAACAAAATTTAGGGTATGTTTTTAGAAGATGTACTTTAAAGGGTTGTGTGAATGAATGACATGTGAGTTGACTTCAACGTGGTGACAGCCCTGATATGGCCCTTTGCGGTCGGCTGGGCTATGAGTAATATTACCTTACCTTACCTTACCTTCTGTTGTTTCATGGAATGTGAACATTCACATACCAGACATTATAACTGCCCTTCCTTTAACTGTACATGAGTGACCTAATGTGTACTGTTAATTGTAAAGAACTCTTGATTGTATACACTAAGATATGATAACACATCTATGATTTTCTCTGCAATGATCGAGAAAGGATAAAAAAATTATTTTCTTTTAAAGACCTTATTGAGACACTAATTCCTTTTGGTTATTGTGATTTCTTGTCAAGCTGTGACATGCACATAAAAAATGCTCTCCAGTACGCAGAGTACGTGCATTTTAAAATCAATTACTTTTGAGTTTATTTCCATACCAGTGCATACTCCAGCGACCTAACAGTATAAAACAGTAAACGATCAGTGCAGAAGCCCCCCCCCCCCCCCCCTACACACACACACCTTTCCTCCTTCTACCTTCAAATCATGGCGCTGTGTAGCTTCTTTTAATGTTTTGTTCTTCTGAAATCTTCATGATAATACAGTGAATTTTATTTGCCTGTTTTACTTATTATTGGTTTCTCAGCCTTCAAATTGCAATAAAGGCCTGCGCAATATATTTACATTAATTTACAGCCATCATATTTTGGGAACACTTTTTTAAAGATCATTTTTATAACAGTATAAAACAGCCCAGGAAATGAGCTTGATTACTACCCATGTATGCGTGCGCGCACGTGTGTGTGAGAGAGAGAAAGAAAGAGCAAGAGAGAGAAACACGTCACGCCGGATATAACGAACCAATCAGATAGAAATTCGTTATAACCGGCACGTCGGTTGTAATGAATGCAGGATATAACGAAGCAATTTTGAATGTCCCCGGCGATTCGTTATAAGCGGCTTCAACTATATATATATATATATATATATATATATATATATATGTTACATTAAAAGCAAGTTAAAATCAAGCTTCTAAAAACATCTACAAATTTGTTTCACGCTGTGCGGTCGTCAGGATGTGATGAGCTTGTGTTGCCAGTGCCACGTATATATATAGCTAGCTGGTTTGCTGTTGTTTTTTTTTTCCCGTGCTACATGTGTTTCTCAGGTGTTGGTTTTTTTCGCTGATAGGAACTTCCATCTGTGTCTGCAATTGTTAACCATTTCTGTTCTAACATTTAGAGTTGCCAACTGTGGTTTACATAGTATAATGTATTTCTCTGTTAGGCATAGATTGCATTTTTTTGAAATGTTGTTGTATGATGCTGCTCTTTTTAAAATTTTCCAAGATATGTTGTAGTCTATGTTTTTTTCTTTAAGTTTCCAAATGTATTTACTCAATTCTGTTTGGTTTTTGTATCTTTCTTTGTTGAATGATTGTTTATGGTTTGCCCCCTAAGCAACAAATGCCTTTATAACAACATTGTGTACCAAGCCACTGTAACATCAGAGAACGCAAAAGAAACATATGTAGGTATCACGGAAAACCAATTCAAAACTAGATATGCAAACCATAAACAATCATTCAACAAAGAAAGATACAAAAACCAAACAGAATTGAGTAAATACATTTGGAAACTTAAAGAAAAAAACATAGACTACAACATATCTTGGAAAATTTTAAAAAGAGCAGCATCATACAACAACATTTCAAAAAAATGCAATCTATGCCTAACACAACAACATTTCAAAAAAATGCAATCTATGCCTAACAGAGAAATACATTATACTATGTAAACCACAGTTGGCAACTCTAAATGTTAGAACAGAAATGGTTAACAATTGCAGACACAGATGGAAGTTCCTATCAGCGAAAAAAACCAACGCCTGAGAAACACATGTAGCACGGGAAAAAAACAACAGCAAACCAGCTAGCTATATATATACGTGGCACTGGCAACACAAGCTCATCACATCCTGACGACCGCACAGCGTGAAACAAATTTGTAGATGTTTTTAGAAGCTTGATTTTAACTTGCTTTTAATGTAACAAATGTCGCTCCCACTGTGGTTGAGCACTGTTTTTAAGATTGCGCTGATCCTCAGTACCATTCTCTTATATATATATATATATATATATATATATATATATATATATATATATATATATATATATATATATATATATATATATATATATATAATATATATATATATGCCTGAAAAGGTGAAAGAATCGACGGATGAGTATATTTGGAGAAAAAAAAAACCATGAACAAAAAAGAACTGGGCGAGAGGGGGGGGGGGGGGGGGGGGTATCTGCTGGATGGAAGTCATCAGGATAGATGAGGAAACACTCACGAGGGGAGGGGGGGGGGGGGAGCGCAGACTGTCTGGGTGGGGGACACGTTGAGGCCGATCATAAATACGTGAACAAATATTTGAATTGTCGAGTCGGGCGATTTAGGCGACCTTAGCCATCAATGTCTTTGTTACGCTTTCACATCTCCGTCATCCCCGGTTAGTGGACATTGGGTTCGCCCCGAGGGAAGTTGCCGTTCAAGTAGAAATGAAGTCGTGTTACTGAATGAGAATCCCTCCTGTGATGAGGACAATATCTCAGTTTGCACTCTCCATTCGTCTTTCTTTCATTCTTTAAGCATGTTTCTGGACATCAGATCTTGGTATAGACTGTACTTCTTTTTAAAGTTTGAGATACTTTTGGCAAGTGGATCAGCTGAACTTCTAACCCCCAATGCCATCGTCAAGAAAGGAATCACTTAAACTTGCACTGTTCTGCAAGGATCTCAATTCGCATTATTTCTATCTGGAACTGGAATGTCGAAGTACAGTAAACCTGAAAGGAGCTGTGACTAAAATTGACCTGCACAACCGTGTACCAAATAACTAGGCAGAAAACTTGGGCAATACGTATTATAATTTCCTTCTCCGAACGCAATCGACAGTCTGGCGTTGAGTCAATATCAAATGTGTCAGACTGTCGGATATCATTGCCACACCGTTCTTCTGTAAATCATGTCTTGATGAAAAAGAATCAGCGTGCTATACCATTTCGGAGCCTGTGTCCATATTACGCTACCACTGCACAATTACAACAACGGAATTAGCAACAGGCAGCGGTGCTTGTTGGCCATGTCAGTCATGCAGCTCTATTCTCCCAGAAGCTGTAACATCTGTACAAGTTGTCATCTCTGATATTGCAAGACACCGACTCCTTATATTGCAGAGTTACGTTGAAGAAATCCTTTTCGAAGCGCTATTTTACCAGAACGACATCATCGTCTACAACAGGCTCATCGGCACATACCCCATCGCAGGCTGATGGCCGACAGCAAGTGTGAGTCCAGCTGGAGAGAGGTATGCCAACTCCTGTGTTCATGAGGTGGACAGATGGAATGGGGACAGCCTGACAGCATAGAGAGGCTTAAGTCACGACATTAACCCAGCTGCATTTCTTTAACGGTCCTTTAAACGGTGAAACATACACGGCTGTGCTCAGGGGTTATATTGCACCGTTTTCCGTCAAAAACACACGCTGCAATTGTTACAGCAAGTAAATTAATGTCCATCTTCTCACTGCGTGATCATAACACGTTTTCAACAGGACAACATGTTTCTACTGCCCTGGCCATCGCTGCCACCTGATCTTGCTAAAAATCGAAAATGTTTACGATCCGTGGAGTTAGAGACTCTTGAAACGTGACCAGCATCCTCTCTCTCTCTCTCTCTCTCTCTCTCTCTCTCTCTCTCTCACGTAACAGGGGAGGGATGTTGCGGAAGAGTGCAGGACAGTTTACATCGTCCCATTGTTTTTGTCTATAATGAAGGACTGACATTGAGTTGCAACTTGTATTTCAGCCATCAAGTCATCCTGTTGGCATGCCTTCAGTCCCTCTTGTCTTTAGGGCGTCACGTGGCTCCTTTTTGCCACATTCATCGCTTTTATTTTGAGGAGGGCGTCGAAAAAGACTGCCATGAGGTTCGCCACCTTGACACTACGAACCAAAGCTGCCGGTGTCATCTAAGGCTCGCCTCGCTGATGTTCTGGGGCAGTTTGCTTTTACGGTGCGGAGACATCGAACAGAAGCCTGGACTCAACAGCCTTCGGCAGCTGAACGTGAACAGCCCGTGGGCCACTGCAGGACGCAGGAACAGCACGGACCGGACCGGCGCAGACGACCTCGCCACCGCAGCCAACCATCGCTGACGTCATGAACAAGTTGGACTGTAAATTTGGTGACTTGGACAGAATCTAAAGGACCCTCGGGACCAGTTTACTCCTCTATATAGCGGGGTTAATGATCTGCGTGAGGGGGTGGGGTCTTTCAGAAAGGAAAAAAAATGGAGCTGTCAAAGAAAAATTCTGATCTTTTAGCTAAGGTGGAGCATTCTGAAATTCAAACAGATAATTTGGGATGTCGCTATAAGCGTAACAGTCTATTCTTTATGTTATCCCAAGGCATCAAAATGAGTCCAATGAACAGGCTGAGGGAATGGTATATGACGTGATTACTGACAAACTGAACGATGTTGAATTTGACCGTGTTCACAGGCTGAATTCGAAACCCGACTCCCCGATTGCCTGCTGCTCTTTCTACAAAGATAAAGTGAATATTCTTAGGGTCAAAGCTAAACTGAAAGGCAGTAATGTTTTTGTTGGGGAGGATTTCTTCTTTCTACAAAGATAAAGTGAGTATTCTTAGGGTCAAAGCTAAACTGAAAGGCAGTAATGTTTTTGTTGGGGAGGATTTCTTCTTTCTACAAAGATAAAGTGAGTATTCTTAGGTCAAAGCTAAACTGAAAGGCAGTAATGTTTTTGTTGGGGAGGATTTCTTCTTTCTACAAAGATAAAGTGAGTATTCTTAGGTCAAAGCTAAACTGAAAGGCAGTAATGTTTTTGTTGGGGAGGATTTCTTCTTTCTACAAAGATAAAGTGAGTATTCTTAGGTCAAAGCTAAACTGAAAGGCAGTAATGTTTTTGTTGGGGAGGATTTCTTCTTTCAAGCTAGAGAAATTAGATGTAGTCTGTCTCCCTATCTGAAAAAGACAAGAACCGAAGGGGAAAAAAAAAAACCTCGACGATTTTTTTATCATCTATTGTTGGCATTAAGTTTTTCCTTAATGAAAATGGCAACTTGACAGAATCAAGCTAGGGAGATGGCCGGCCACTCGATCAAATCTGTCTTACAGTGAGGAATTCTGAAATCGGGAACCCCAGTGACTCAGATGAACTCTGCGGTCTCCGCTGACAGTGTCACATGTGAGCGGTATTCGGTGTATCAGTCTTACCAAGCGACGCTTTGCACGTGCGAGCACACGAAGACTATTTCGTGTTCAATTGTATATAAATCTGTTTTCTTTCAAACGTGGAATGTAAATGGTTTGATGTTTAAATTTGGTGATCCTGATTTCATTTAATTTCTTTATCAATTTGAATTTGTCTGTTGGAATGTGGACATTAGAAATGAATTCATGAAGCCTAAATTCTACAGACAGCCTTCCCTATTTACATTGACCCTATTGATGTCGTCAGCTTCAGATTTTTCAGATTTTTATCCAAGACATTTAAATTTAGAGAAACGGCTACCTCTTGAAAGTTCTCAATGATTTTGTGTTTTAATACACTTTGTTACATGTTGCGTAGGGGGCCTATGTTTGTTTCATAAGGGACATACGCCTATGCGAATGAACCATCCGAATCTCATGTGAAGAGTAGAATCGTTGTCAAAGCAGTTCATGCAGAATACAACATTGTCCATGCACAGACACTGCAACACGTGCCTTGGCGTGCGGTGGCCTTATATGCTGCAAAGACAGCTGGTCGTATTTTCTACCCCTTTCAGTATTACTATGAACAGATTAAACATAGATCACAAAACAATTTTGAAGCAGTATAAATCCAAAATGGAAAAACTTTGATTCGGACACTTTTTTGGCCTTATTCTGGTGTGCATGTAAAACAGTGTTTTAAGATTAACAAATAGTTATGAAATTCCAAGAACACACTATGATTTATTTTAGGCTAAAATGGTAATGTCTTCAAGCACAGGAAGGCTTTCACCAGTCCAAAAATTTTCTGGAGGCTTAAAAACCTTTCACACAACTGAACATCGAAAGCTTTGTGAGCAAGTGAATGAGTGACACTTATTGCATCATGGTGTGTCACAGTCCCACGGTTTGTTGCAATCGCGACAAAACGCGACTAGGTCCCCTGGGGAATCGCCACGGAATGTTGACATTGAGACAAAACGTTGGGGGGCGGGAGGGGGGGGCCCTCCCCGCCCCCCTCTCCCATGACATTCTGTGGCGAGAGCCCTCGTGTTGTAATGTGACATCGAGTACTTCTTCTTTTTTCTTTCAAAACAATAGGAAAACTACATCGGCCATCTCTCTCTCTCTCTCTCTCTCTCTCTCTCTCTCTCGGGGGGGCTTGAGCGGGTGTTCAACTCGTAAAGTCACGCGTCGAGTGCTCTGTCAATTAACTGGTAATTTTAATTAATCAGGAGTGACTTAGATCTTCAGAGTTCTGGACAGGCTTTATAAAGTGCAATGCCATCAGGAACTGTAGATTTCCGGGCAACATGTAGCTGTTTTTTGCCAGTGTTCCAACATTTCATGTTGAAACGGGCAAGACAGAAGTCAGCGATGCACGTCGCCATGTTGAGACCGAAGTGCAAATGTGACGGTGCTGTGTTAGGACTGCTCCTCTCCTATTTGTTCTGGGGCAGTTTACTTCTTCGATGTGGTGACGTGGAGAGCAACCCGGGTCGTAACTCCTCCCAGACCAGAGACAGCACCAGGCAGACCCGACTGACCAGCGCCAGTGGAGGAGCAGCCAGCAGCAGGGCCAGTATGGAGAAACCTGGCCATCCTCACGGCGGAAAGGAACCTTCGCTGTTTGACATCATGGGCAAGCTGAACACCATGGAGTGTAAATTCGACGCGAAGCTCGACGATGTCAGACGTGATATGCACGCCCTTCGTGAGGATTACGCTGCCATGCAGGGGAGCTGAGGGGGCTACGGGAGGAGGTCACCAGTCTACAGAGGCAGAACCAAGACTTGACCAAGAAGATGGAGGAACTTGAGAAGAAAACCGACGACCTTGAGGGAAGATCCAAGCGGAACAACCTCATCTTCTATGGACTACCACGTCGGGAAAACGAGACTTCTGATGAGTGCGAAAATGTGTTGAAGGACCTCTTTACTGATAAGTTAGATTTGTCTCGGGATGTGGAATTTGATAGGGTACACCGATTGAACAATAGGCCGGACTCTCCTGTGATTGCACGGTGTGTTTTTTACAAGCAGAAGATGGACATCCTCAAAGCTAAACGCAAACTACGAAGAACCAACATTTTCATCGGAGAGGACTTTTCGACTAGAGTGCGAGACCTAAGAAAGAAGTTAACACCTCACCTTAAGAAAGCCAGGAGTGAAGGTAAACGTGCTACGTTAGTTTTTAATTACCTCCTCATCGATGGCAAGCGATACACCATAGGTGCTGACAATGGACTTGTGGAATCAAGGTAGGAACTCGGCCGGTCCAAAATTAACTCGATGTACGTGTCCTCAACTGTAAAGGGAGTCAACGATGAGCGGACACCGGTTGTTTCTACCCAGGGCTGTGCACGTGAAACGAGCCGTAAGAGCGTGCAGTTAGACGAAAACTCAGTGACGTCAGTGCCGGATGAAAATGTCAGTAACACAGATAGTGATGTGTCTTCTGAATATATTCATTTTATATCCTTGTCGTCTGGAAATGATAGATCATATCACTCTGACACTTGTAAGGAAATAAAAACTTTTTCGTTTCTTCACTGGAATGTGAATGGTTTACTTTCTGAAATGCATGATAACGATTTCATTTCTTACGTGTCTGGTTTTGATTTCATCTGTTTTGTTGAGACATTTGTTGAAGTATTTCAGTCACCTGTGTTCTCTGGGTACACAGTTTATTGTACACGTGCTTTAAAGTTCACGGCACGTGGAAGGCATTCCGGTGGGCTGGTGTGTCTTGTGGAGAATGAGATCTGTCCCTATTTTACACCAGTGGATGTTGTGTCTGATTCGTTCCTTGCTTTTATTGTTGACAAATCTTTGCTTGGCACCTTAAAACATGTCATGCTTGTATGTGCATATATACCTCCTGAAGGCTCGCCGTACCATTCTTATTTTGATAAAGAAAATGAAGTTTCTTTGTTAGAAGAATTTCTGTGCGACTGTTTACTTTTTGTTAAAAATGAAGTTGATGTGATTGTGTGCGGTGATTTCAATAGTAGAGTTTCAAATTTCACTTGTGACTTTGAGGATAACATGTCTACATACAATGATCAACGTAAAAGTGGGCCCGTGTGTGTTCGAAATTCAGAAGATGTTGTCCTGAATAATTATGGAAAACTGCTATTTAACATGTGTACTGCTTTCAAACTGTGTATTTTAAATGGCATGTGTAAGAGCGACCTTCAAGGTCGCTACACATACATATCGGATAGCGGCAGTAGTGTCATTGACTATTTTTTGGTGTCATATGATTTGTTTTCTTTGATTTCTGGTGGTTGTAAGATGTGTGTGTCAGAGAGAATCGACTCTGACCACATGCCTTTAGAACTAAAGATCACTTCCCCATGTCATAACTATGAATCCTCACAGGTCAACAACAGGCGCTGTACAATTGAAAAAATTGTCTGGAGCGAAGCTCATGCTGATTTGTTAAAAAAATGTTTTTTCCTATGAAATGCGAGTGCGCATGCAAGAGGCCGTACGACTGGTTGATAGTAACATTGAAGATGCATTCAACGTGTTTAACTGTTGTATAAAAGAGGCAGCGGAATGCATGAAGAAACAGGTTTATATTGTAAAATATAAAAAAAAGAAGACGACTGGTTTGATATGGAATGCAGACTTAACAAAAGAAATGCTCGTAATTTATTGAACAGATTTCGACGTTGTTTGTCAGAACCGTCTCGTGTGGCCTATTGCAAAGCTAGGAGAGAATACAAACATCTTTTAAAAAGAAAGGAAAAACAGTATAATGAAGCTTTATTGACAGAATTAGTTCATTCTGTAAATAATCAAAGAGATTTTTGGGACTGCGTTCACAAAATTTCGAAAAAAAGAAAACAACCTGTAAACGATATAAGTCTTGAAACATGGTTTCATCATTTCAGGGATCTGCTTGAAGGAAATGCTAGCTCTCATAATGATATGGGAAATGAAAATTACATCGATGGAACCGATTATGACGACAACAATCTAAATCGTCCTATTTCCAAAGAAGAAGTTTTAATTGCTCTAAGAAAGATCAAATCTCGCAAAGCTGCAGGACCAGACGGAATTATAGGTGAACTAATAAAAACTGCGTGCCAGTCAAACTTGTTTCTAGATTTTTTAGTTAAAATATTTAACTCCTTGTTTGATCAAGGGGTATATCCCAGATGTTGGTCCGAGTCTATTTTTATCCCATTGTATTAAAAAGGAGATGCAAACAATCCAAATAATTATAGAGGAATTTCGTCGTGTAATATTTGCAGTAAACTGTACAGTGCTATAATCAACAGGAGATTACAGGAGTGGGTGGAAGAAAATAACATTACCGGAGAATATCAAGCTGGGTTTAAGAAAAAATATTCTGCTGTTGACCACATGTTCACACTGATGGCATTTGTACAAAAACAGTTTTGTTTAAATCGCAAATTGTATGTTGCATTCATTGACTTTGAGAAGGCGTTTGATTCAGTAAATAGAACTTTGCCGTGGCCTATCCTGCTTAAAAATGGTATTCATGGGAAACTTTATAAATGTGTTATAAGTATGTATGATTGTGTAAAGACAAGAGTGCGGTCTGGTGCTGCTTTAACAGACTATATAAATTGTACTTCTGGTGTGAAACAGGGCGATGTCTGTAGCCCTCTTCTGTTCTCTTTATTCATTAATGAATTAACACAGGAAGTTATACGTTGTGGAAGGCACGGTGCAAATTTTATAAATGATGGTTTGGATATTTTCATTCTTCTTTTGGCTGTCGATGTAGCCTTGGTATCAGAAACAGTTATTGGGCTACAAACCCAGTTAAATACTTTACAAAGAACAACTATATAATTTGAAGATTGGTGGTAAAGACCGAAACAAAAAGGGGGGTTAAAGAGAAAACAAAAACAATACACAACGTTTCGACTCTTAGAGTCTTTTTCAAGTGACATGAAACTGAGGACACAGGAATTGTTTCAACAAATTTGAAGTGACCAGAACTCAACACACACACACACACACACACACACACACACACACACACACACACAAATGCGCGCTCCCCGCCCTCCCGGCATCACTGCCCCCCCCCCCCCCCCCCCCCCGGCACCTACCATTATAGAGAGGGAGAGAGAGGGGGAGGGGGCGGGGGGAAGGGGGGGGGGGGAGAAGCACGTTTATAACTCATAAAGATATTCATACCTTACGGTGTCTAGGCATATATGTGATATATACGTGTACAACCGCAAACAATTTTTTTCAACCTCAAAAAACGTTTTGAAAAACAACAACAAGGGTAGGGTAGTGCTGAAGACCACAAACAAGCTGTGTACCCTATCTCAGCTGCTGGCATGTTGCCCCCCCCAAAAAAAAAATTAGGCAGTCCACATTATATTGCTAAAATGGCGACTCCATCACCTCAGTCCTTGATGTTCAGTCCATGAGGAGTGAGCGTCCCTAGCCTAGAGATCAGAGATGATTCAAGGAATTTACGGTGTATGGCATCTGAGTGGTTTTGGTGAACAGCAGAGACTGACATATGAAACACGTTATGTCCAGGGCTATTGAAATGTGTACCTATGGGGGTGTCCTTATTCAGGTTGACAGCCTGGAGGTGTTCCCACAGTAGAGTTTGGAATAGAGGCTGCATGAAAGAATGTACACAAGGTTGGAACATCGGCAAGTGAAGGAGGATCTGATGGTGAAACTTTTGCCTGATGGGCCCCTGAAGGTGTTAGTGGTTGTATTTAAAAAGGGGCAGGTTTTGCATCGGGGTTCGTTGCAGCGGTGGTTTTCTGGTGGAGAGCTGCTCGGTGAGTCGTTGTAAGTGGCTCGTACTAGATGATCCCTGAGGTTGGTGTCACGCAGGTATGCCACTAGTGGAGGTTTGTCGAAGGTGGACTTGAGTTTGGGGTCTTTCTGCAGGATGTCAAAGTTTTTCACGGGGATGTTTTTAACTGGGAGGTTGTGTGGGTGGTAGGTCAGAGTAAGGACTGGTCGGTCTGACTGATCTCCACCAGGAAACCACCGCTGCAACGAACCCCGATGCAAAACCTGCCCCTTTTTAAATACAACCACTAACACCTTCAGGGGCCCATCAGGCAAAAGTTTCATCATCAGATCCTCCTTCACTTGCCGATCTTCCAACCTTGTGTACACTCTTTCATGCAGCCTCTATTCCAAACTCTACTGTGGTGAGACCTACCGTACCCTGGATGATAGATTCAGGGAACACCTCCAGGCTGTCAACCTGAATAAGGACACCCCCATAGGTACACATTTCAATAGCCCTGGACATAACGTGTTTCATATGTCAGTCTCTGCTGTTCACCAAAACCACTCAGATGCCATACACCGTAAATTCCTTGAATCATCTCTGATCTCTATGCTAGGGACGCTCACTCCCCATGGACTGAACATCAAGGACTGAGGTGATGGAGTCGCCATTTTAGCAATATAATGTGGACTGCCTAAATTTTTTATTTTTTTTATTTTTATTTTTATTTTTTTGCAACATGCCGGCAGCTGAGATAGGGTACATAGCTTGTCTGTGGTCTTCAGCACTACCCTACCCTTGTTGTTGTTTTTCAAAACGTTTTTTGAGGTTGAAAAAAATTGTTTGCGGTTGTGCACGTATATATCATATATATGCCTAGACACCGTAAGGTATGAATATCTTTATGAGTTATAAACGTGTTTCTTCCCCGCCCCCTCCCCCCTCTCTCTCCCTCTCTATAATGGTAGGTGGGGGGGGGGGGGGGGGGGTGATGCTGGGAGGGCGGGGAGAGCGCATGTGTGTGTGTGTGTGTGTGTGTGTGTGTGTGTGTTTTCTTCCATTTATGGGGTGTGTGTGTGTGTGTGTGTGTTGTGTGTTTGTGTTTTGAGTTCTTGTCACTTCAAATTTGTTGAAACAATTCCTGTGTTGTCAGTTTCATGTCACTTGAAAAAGACTCTAAAAGTCGAAACGTGTATTGTTTTTGTTTTCTCTTTAACCCCCCTTTTTGTTTCGGTCTTTACCACCAATCTTCAAATTATATAGTTGTTCTGAAAAAGACCCAGTCAAGTGTTATCAATACTTTACAAAGAGTTGCTGCTTCATTAGAATTAAAAGTTAATATGACAAAAAGCAATATAATTGTTTTCAGAAAGGGTGGATATCTTGCAGCGAGAGAGAGAGAGAGATGGACATATAATGGTTCTATAATGCCTGTTGTAAATGTATATGTCACAGTCCAGACTGGAATCCAGTCCAATCCGGAATCGGTCTAGTCCAAACTGGAATCTCAATATGGCCTAGGCCGTATTAAGATTCTAGTTTGGACTAGACCGATTCCGAATTGGACTAGTCCAAACAAGAATCTTTATACGGCCTAGGCCATATTAAGATGCCGGTTTGGACTAGACCGATTCCGGATCGGACTAGTCCAAACTAGAATCTTAATACGGCCTAGGCCATATTGAGATTCTAGTTTGGACTAACAGCCACTCAAAACTGGAATTCAGTCCATATTGGAATTCGAGTTTGGACTAGCCCAAACTGGAATTGTCTGCTGGATATGATGGAATTGTGTTATTGAGTCATATGGATGCAAATGGCACTGTTGTTTGCAGTATGCAGTCAGTCTGAAGAAGCAGCAGCAGCGCGCGCGCGCGCGCGCACACCACACACACACACACACACACACACACACACACACACACACAACATTTGCCACACACACATTTGCCACACACAAACACTTTTTGGACAGAATCCATCGTCACCACTGGCAGTCAAACTGTTTCAAACGGACTGACTGACTGCTGAGTGTTGCGGCTGTGTTGCTTTGTATATTGTTCACAGACAGGCAGAACACTACTCGGTCCAACACTTAGAGGGGCAAAGAACGTTGAATTGATTTCAGTGCTCTGAGTCAGGTGTCAGTGATACAACCGACTGTGCCACCTGCTCACTCAGAAACTGATATCGTTTCATACTTGTGTTACCAAGCAGAGTTAAATGCAGTATTTTCAAAACAGCCAAAAGTAAAAAAAACAAACAAACTCAAAAATATGTGTGTGTGTGTGTGTGTGTGTGTGTGTGTGTGTGCGTGTGTGTGTGTGTGTGTGTGTGCGTGTGTGTGTGTGTGTGTGTGTGTGTGTGTGTGTGTAAATTCCATTTTGGACTAAATTCCAGTTTGGACTAGCGGTTAGTCCAAATTAGAATCTCAATATGGCCTAGGCCGTATTAAGATTCCAGTTTGGACTAGACTTTTGCTAGACCAAATTGGAATCTTAATATGGACTAGGCCATATTGAGATTCTAGTTTGGACTGATAAAACTCTAGTCCAAACTAGAATCTTAATACGGCCTAGGCCATATTGAGATTCTAGTTTGGACTAGACCGATTCCGGATTGGACTGGATTCCAGTCTGGGCTGTGACATATATAAATACTTAGGTATATATTTCTCAACACGCTTGAGCTTTGTCTTTGCCTGCAAGGATTTAGCAAGTAGAGCAAAAACTGTATTACTGTGCATATTAAAGAAATTGTCATTGCTAAATAATGACTCCCTTACTTTGTTTTTGAAGTTATTTGATGCCCAAGTTCAACCTATGGAACAGTATGGAGCTGAAGTATGGGGCCTTGATGCTGCTGCTATTGTACATTGTGAGAAGATCCATCTTTTTGCTTTGAAGAAATTCCTTGGAGTACCACTGCAAACACCAAATGATTTGGTATATGGTGAAACAGCTAGATTTCCAATATATTTGAATTCCGCCGTTAAATGTGTTCGATACTGGCTGAAAATGATTCAGATGCAGGATTACAGATTACCACACAAAGCATATCGAATGATGTTACACTTAGATGACAGAGGAAAACAGAACTGGGTGTCTAATGTGAGAATGAAATTGTGTGAATATGGTGTCGGATTTGTATGGATGAGCCAAGGCGTTGGTGATGTGGATGTTTTTATCAAGGTATTCCGAGAAAGACTGGTTGATTGCAGCTGGCAAAATTGGAATTCTCATGTACAGAACGGTGACAGATTTCAATTATACAGAACGTATAGCCATTTACGATGTTTACCTGTCTACATGTCAATGAAAATAGACAAACATATAAAACGCATTATGACTAAGTTTAGATTTGGTGTCTCTGATCTTTTTACTCATTATTTCCGTTATAGACAGTCGTTTACCAGAAATCTGATCTGTCCATTATGTCAAAATACGAAAGAGGATGAAGTTCATTTTGTATTGGTTTGTCCAGTATTAAAAGATCTTAGAGAGCAATTCATCCCACCAAAGTATTTCAATAATCCTTGCCTTTTCAGGTTAGCCCTGTTAATGTCGTCATCAAATGGAAACACTGTTAAACAGTTAGCTATTTATCTATATAAAGCATTCAAGAAGCGAAGTGTGTATATAACGTAAAGAATACCAATATCAATTTTCGACATGAATCAGAGTGTATACCCCCATTCTAAGGGGCGATGGCCTATATGAATAAAACCTTTGAGTCTTGAGTCTCTGTTGTGTGTGTGTGTGTGTGTGTGTGTGTGTGTGTGTGTGTGTTTCTCTCGGTCCATCCCTTTCTCCCTCCCTCTTTCTCTCTCCCTCCCCCCTCACGTTTTTGTCTACTTGTATATATGTGTGTTTCTAACTCTTTGTTTCTCTCTCTCTCTCTGTATCTCTGTCCATCCCTTTCTCCCTCCCTGTCTCCCCCTCTCTTGTTTGCCTTTTTCGTCTATTTGTTCATGTGTTTGTGCGTGTCAATTCTCTCTCTCTCTCTCTCGTCTATTCATCTGTATGTGCGTCTGCCTATCCAACCCTACCCCCCCCCCCCCCTCTCTGTCTGCTTGTCTGTCTCTGTCGCTGTCTCTCTCTGTCTTGTCTCCGAGTCTGTCTGTCTCTCTGCCTCTGTCTCTGTCTGTCTGTTTGTGTCTCCGTCTCTCTCTTTCTCTCTCTGTATAAGTCTCTGTGTGCGCGCGTGCAAACGTGCATGCATACATTGTGTGTGTGTATGTGTGGGTGCATGTGTGTATATGTGTGTGTGTGTGTGTGTGTGTGTGCGCGCGCGCGCATGTGTTTCTGTCCATTCCTTTCTCCCTCCCTTCCCCCTCCCTTTTTTGTCTACTTGTATATATGTGTGTTTCTACTCACTGCTTCTCTCTCTCTGTCCATCCCTTTCTCCCCCTCCCTTGTTTGCCAACCTCTCTTTTTTGTCTGTTTGTTATGTGTTTGTGTATGTCAACTCTCTCTCTCTCTCTTTGTCCATCCCTCCCCCCTCTCTTTTTGTCTATTTATTTATATGTGTCTGTCTATCCTACCCTATCTCTCTCTCTCTCTCTGTCTGTCTGTCCGTCTGTCTGCTTGTCTGTCTGTCTCTGGATCTCTCTTGCTGTCTCGTCTCTGCGTCTGTCTGTCTGTCTGCCTCTATCTCTGTCTGTGTCTGTCAGTCTTTCTATCTCTCTCTCTGTATAAGAGTCTGTGTGTGCGCGTGTGCAAACGTGCACGCATACATTGCGTGTTTGTGTGTGTGTGTGTGTGTGTGTGTGTTCGCACGCGCGCGTGTGGTGTGCGTGCGTCTGTCCCAACTCACTGCTGTGTGTGTGGTGTGTGTGTGTGTGTGTGTGTGTGTGTGTGTGTGTGTGTGTGTGTGTGTGTGTGAGTGATTACTTCACTATGCGCTCTCTCTCTCTCTCTCTCTGTAGGAATTTGTCTAGGTCAGCGTGCGGGCTTTTCTGCACTTCTCTGTCTCTGTTCTTTTTTTGTGTGTGTGTGTTTTGAAGAAATGCATGTCAGATTTTGCTGAAGAAATTAAACTAGAATGTGATAATGCTATTGCTGTAAGGATTAGAAAAGAGAATGGCTAAATGTTGGTAAAGATATAATTGTTGTTTCCTGTTATATTGATCCTGAAGGAGGCCTTGCTTACAATCATACTCATTTGAAAAATGCCATTCATATACTTGAAGAAAATGTCCTTTAATGTATAAATACTGATAATGTGTATATGATGGTATGTGGTCATATGAATGCGTGAACAGGGAGTGAGCAAATGAGAGTGCAGGATTGTGGAATCATGTGCCAGGTGTTTACTATGAAGACAGAGAATGTGTGTGATACGTTCACCAAAAGATAACGTCATTAACAATTTTGGAAAATCGCTTCTAGAATTTTGTTATTTGTTTGATTTAGTCATAGTCAATGGATGTTGTGAAAAAGATGCTGACAGCGAGTTTACTTTTGTGTCAACTCAGGGGTACAGCGTTATTGATTATTTCATTGTATCAGAAGAATTGTTAAAGTATTACGTTGTACGTGTTGGTGATAACTTATACTCTTGGCATCTTCCAGCTGAATTGTTTTGGAAAAAAGTTCCCTGTCATTACTATGCACCATATGCCATATTTGACACAAAAAGCGGAAAAAATGTATCGTCAGATGATTCTGCCGAAACTTACAAAGCCGAACAAGAATCTGAAGAGTTTAAGAATTTTTTTGAACAAGCGCATCAGAACCTCAGTATGAATGTCGACAGTGCAGTAGAGATATTTACCAACGCCATGTATGGGGCTACAGCATGTATGGTGAGATTAGTTGTCGGAAATGAGAAAAAAAAAATAGCGACTGGTTTGATACTGAATCTAATTGCAAAGTGAGACGACTGCAGGCGGAAATCTAAACAAATCTTAAATAAATGTTAGCGAACCGCCCAGAGAACAGCCTCGTTCTCATTCAACGCCTTCTTCCTTGCGCTGAACTCTGAAGCGATCTGAAGCGATCAAAGCTAAGTGAATTTTTGTTATTTCATTCGTTTGTGTCTCACCTGAAGAAGACCTAAGAGGTCGAAACGCGTTGTGTTTTGTCTTGTGACTCGTTTGTCCACGTTTCTCTGGGCGGTTCGCTAACATTTATTTAAGATTTGATACTAAATGTAAACATAAAAAGAAGGTTGTGAAAAGAATGTTACAAAGTTTTCGTCGGGCTAAATCATTAGAGCATATAAAAGCACAACAAGAGGCGTTTACAAAAAAAAAAAAAAAAGGAATACTCTAATATGAAAAAAGAAAAAGGGGAAAAAAATGAGATGAGAACACAATCAACGCAGTGAAAAAGTCAGTTAATGATCCGAAACATTTTTGGCCAACAATAAGGACTACTATTAAGAAAAGCATAACATGTAATTAAATCAACAGTCAACAATGGTTCGACCACTTCTTCGAGATGTTTAACAATTTTGATAGTTGTGATCATGACGACATCGAAACAGGTGAGCTATTTGAGGAAGACATTTCAGAGCCGCTATTTAATGAACAGATCACCGAACAGGAAGTTATGAATGGTATCGATAAACTGAAATATGGAAAAAGTGCTGGGCCAGATAAAATTGTAAGTGAAATATTTATACATGCCAGTTCAGCTTTGACTGATTGTACTCTCAGTTCTTATCGAACGGGGAGTACTTTACAATGGGAACGAAGAAATGCTATCTGCGTGTCTGTCTTCTGTGTGTCTGTCCGTGGTCAAAATGTGTTCCACTCGCTCCAGACAAAACGTCAGGGCCGATCTTTCTGAAAATTTGTACGTATGTTCATTATGGGTCACGGATGATGCCCGATGTTTCATTTTACCAGAATAGCCGTTACTAATGGCTATAACGGCCCCAAACGGGTTTTCTTCTTTATGGAATATTTCAGAAAGTACTTGGCCGATTTATAAGCGGTTTGGACACGCATATTCAAGATAAACTGGGAGTACGTTTATATGCTTTGCATCTTGTTTTCTTGTAACTTTAGTTAATTTTTTTTGACAAAGGGATATTTTCAAAAGAATGGTCGAAATCAATGATTGTTACAATTCATAAAATGGGAGATCCAAAAAATCCAGATAATTGTAGAGGAATAGCTCTAACAAATGCGATCAGTAAAATTGATACACATATATTGAACAAAAGATTAAGCGTCTGGTCTGAAAATGAAGCAAAAATAATTGAAGAACACGCAGGCTTCAGAAGAAACTACAGTACAGTCGATCACATTTTTTTCTTCTTCATTATACACGATGGTGCAAAAACATATTCAAAACACTGAATTGTATGTTGCTTTTGCAGACTTCAAGAAAGCCTTTGATTTTGTTAACCGAAATATCCTATGGAACGTCTTTTTTTAAAAAAGCGGACATTAAAACTCTCAACAGTTTTTGAGATTTTTTGCATTTTGCATGACGGATGTTCTTTTTTCGTAACATTCTGCGCATCATTTCTAAAATAATAATATTTTTGTGATGAATGTGTCTATTTTGGTTTTTAGGCGATATATTGCTTCAGATAACAAAAATGTTGTTTTAAATACCATAATTCCGGGAAGAAATCCGTCGATCACCAGTGATCGAAATTCAAGGGAAAGAACTGAAGAGAGTTTTAATGGGAAAATGTACAAAGTTCTGAAAGGAATCTATGATTCTGTACTGTGTTCGTGATAAGGGTATGTATTCAGAAATATCTAATTGCCCTCGAGGTGTCGAACAAGGATGTTTATTGAGCCCCAACTTTAAAATTCTTCGTCAACGATTTAGCAGCAATAGAAATTAGCAAAATGGGAAAATATGGTATACAGATGATCCCGAACGCTGTCGACATTTTCCCAATGCTATTGGCGGATGACGTCATTCTCCTTTCTGATACAGTTGTTGGTCTTCAAAACCAATTTAACATTTTAAAAAAGGAAGCAGATAGATTGGAACCAACAGTTAGTTTTGAAAAAACAAATTGCCATGGTTTTCAGAATGGGCGGTTATCTTTCTAGACATGAAAAATGGTTCTATGGAGGAATAGAAGTAAAAGTAACAAACAATTACAAATACTTGGGAATGATATTTACAACTAAGTTAAGTTTTAGTGTGGGATGGTTAGAAACCTTCAAGAAGGGAAAGAAGGGTTCTAAGGTCATTAAGGACATTGAAATCGATCGAGCCATCTATATTCTGGAAACTTTTTGATTCACAAATTGAACCTATACTAACATATGCATCAGAAGTATGGGGTTTATCTAAAACTAACTTATGGAAAAAGTTCATACATTTGCTGTTAAACGCTTCATGAATGTCCTGTTGCATTCCTCTTACAAAATGATATATGGAGAGTCAAGCAGATATCCACTTTCTCTATGAGCACAAGTAAAGTGCATAAAATATTGGTTAAGGTTGCTATAACTACCACTGACCAGGTTATGTAGACAGCGTATGAGATGCTTTTACAACAACATGAATCAGGAAAATGCAACTGGGTGTCAAAGGTAAAGAAACTTCTTACGGAAAGCGGGGTTGGTATAGTTTGGTTAAGCCAGGAAGTAGGGGATTATGATTTGTTTATTTCAGAACTTAAAAATAGATTAATATGCACATTCAAATAAACTGGCACTCGAGTATGGAAGGGAAGGAGAAGTATGACTGGTTTCTTGAATTTAATGGTAATTTGCACCCAGAAAAGTATTTGTTGGTTATTACACATAAGTGGCATAGAGATATGCTTGCTAGATTTAGGACAAGGACCACAGGTCTAAATGGAAGCAGAGTTTAGTCTATACCCGGACCAGAAACTGAAAAGATATGCAAAGTCTGTGCATCAAATGCAGTTGAAAACGAACATAATTTTCTTTTTGAATGCAAAGTTTACGACGATGTTCGCAAAAAAAGTAAATTGTTTCAAGTGCCTGTTGTTAATAGTCAAAGAGTATCCGAAATTTTGTCGCTTGACAATGAGGAGCTTATGAAATCTCCAGCTAAGTTTATTGCTGAATCGTCTACAGTTAGTCTGAATATCCAGGTTAAAAATGTTCTTCATGTGCGTATTGTCTACGGTAATGTTGGCGGATCCCTGATGGAGGTTGAGTGACATTTGTATGATTCCTTCCGCCCAACAATGTTTGTTTCATACTGAGAATAGTTGGTATGTCCACTTGTTGATTTCTTCTGTTTGTTTGTTTTTCGGTAGACGAATATTTGCGGATGAATCAAAGGTTGGCATGTTTATTTGCTGAATCAGAACTATTGAGCTAATCAGGATTTTTTTTCCATAATTTGTACTTGAATGATAACTATTGAACTAATCAGTTTCTTCATAATTTGTATGAGACACTGTATTGATCCTATGACATAAGGGCTACTAAGCTGTTGTCATTTAAGTTTTTCTCATTGTCATTGTCATTGTCTGTCTGTCTGTCTGCCTGCCTGCTTGCCTGCCTGCCTGTCTGTCTGTCTCTCCCTCCCTGCATGTGTCCGTTTTTTCAGCCTAGTTCTTTGGACTGGTCTTCATTGCCCTGATCTCTCTGTCCAGGACGGTTGGTTCAAAGCGCATGGGGTGTTTGGGGTCAAGGGTGCCAGCAAAAATTCTGGTGTAAACGTAGTACAGAAGAAAACATTTATTATGATCCAGGCCATTTTGTAATTGACTCGTGTATTCTAGGGTCATGTCGTCACCATGCGTCTGCTGCTACAATGTGTACGCATGCGTGTGTGCATACATGCATGCATGCGCGCGCGCGCGTGTGTGTGTGTATGCGTGTGTGTGTGTGTGTGTGTGTGTGTGTGTGTGTGTGTGTGTGTGTTATGCGTGTGTGTGTGTGTGTGAACCTTTCGTGGAATTTTCTCTTGCCTCAATTGTGGCATAAAAAAGTGGCAGCAAGATAACAAATATCTAGTCATCTCCCAAATATCTAGTCATCTCCCAAATATCTAGTCATCTCCCAAATAAGTCATCTCCCAAATATCTAGTCATCTCCCAAATATCTAGTCATCTCCCAAATATCTTAGTCATCTACCATGTGTTGCCACTTCTTTTCACCTTCAAAGATTATGTCTTTTCACATTGAAAGGCAGAAAATGAAAGACACACCATGGTACAATAGGAAATAAGAGAGGCATTGTGCTTCTCTCGATTCACATGTCTTGAATTCACATCACAATAGCAAGTATTTTAGAAGAGACGTCAGGCCTTTTTTGTTTTGTTGTTAGCGGATGCATCACCAACCAGATTCTCCAGTCAGGTTTCCCACCTTCCCATTCTTTCAATGAAGATAATGTGAAGTGCTAAAAAGGACCGAAGCAAGCCCACTCACAGATTCTCTCTCTCTCTCTCTCTCGCACACACACACACACACGCGCGCGCGCGCGCGCACACACACACACACACACACACAACACTACACTACTGTACACCACACACACACACACACAGAATACTCATACATGTTACACATACATACATTCGTGCACACACACAGGTGCGCGCGCGCATACACACACTCATACACTCACGAGTCCCTCGTCAAGCCCATGCCTCTTTCTTCCTAATTCCTGATCTTCATTATTACCCCCCACACAGGAACCTGTTCCCAACGCTGCCAACCGCACACACACACACACACACACACACACACCGGGGGGGGGGGGGGGGGGGGGCAGGTATGTTTACAGCACGCGTACTCTCCCGATTTAAAGGTTTTGACCAACTTTCAGCAGATGGTTTGTTTTCAGTCCTCCTTACTTTATTTGATGAATCCATACAAGGCTTTTCCCATGATCACCACTCTCTTTCTGTCATTTTTAGAACAGTGTTCTATTAAAGATGCATTGTCACAATTTTGTAAAGATCTCTTTCTGCTTACACTTACTTGATATTCACTATCAGTGATAGACTTGTATATAGTTTGACTGTGTTATATTTAGGAAGATATAGGTATATGTGCCTAACAGTAGTTCTATATTTGATACTGCATCTGAAACTGCATGATCACACAGACTCACTTATTTACACATGTGCGTCAAAAATTGCTGAAATGAGAAAGCTTGCATCTTCCCTTCATTCTTCATACATTACAGACTGGCATTTGTAAAAAGTCTGGTAGTGGTATTCCATCTTTTTTACGATTGGAAAGGCTTTGACGCTAAGAAATTCTTGGGTGATCATATCAATTTATTTTATGAATTAAAAAAAAAATCACTGAAAATAGAGAGTTCTGTAAAAAAAAATCACTGAAAATAGAGAGTTCTGTATTTGTAAACACCTATCCATCCATCGGTCGGTCTGTCCATCTGCCTGCCTGTCTGTCTTTCTGTGTATCTATCCATTCGTCTCTCTATCCATCCATCTATCTATCTATACATTGTATATAGCTTTATATTTTCGTTCACTGATTAACTATCCTAGACTATTTTTAGATCACTATGATCGAGCTATTGAAAAATACTTTTGTTACAATTTTTACATTACTTTTGTGTTCTATAGGCCTATAACTCTCGTCTTTGTAACTCTTCACATGTAGGTCTAACATAGTGGACCCATAGTACACTGGTTTAAATTCTGCATACGAAGAGTTATAAAGATGGAGAGTTATAATGAAACATAAATAAAAACATTACGATATTATGCCCTGAGAAAGTGCAAGTGACGAGATTTGATGTGTTGCTGATTTGATGTGTTACTGGAATGTTAGGCTGGCCTTGCTAGCTTCGAAGCGAATAGGAAATGGTGATCCCTGAAACAGGTCCAGTTACAACGGATATCTCCCAACAAACTAGAGGACGACGTTCTGGCAGGATTCGGCAATATGCTGGGGCCCATTGATAAAGCTCTGTCTGACGGTTAGTGTAGAAGTGCCAGTCATACAATAAAAACAAGCTTGACTCGACTTCTTGTTCTTAGCTTCTTCTTCAGCTGCTCATTCCGACAATCAGCATAACGGAAGCGTCCTGACGTATCTTTGTGAGTGACGTCATAATTCAGCTTAATTTACGTAAATCACACGTATGCAATTATAATAATCTACATCTTCTTTCTCTTTTTTTTTTTTTTTTTTTTTTTTTGAAAGAACTAAACGGAGCAAGTTAAATGAAAATAATTTACTGTCCAAAATGCTTCCTTCGAACCAAAAGAAATAATGCAAGCTAAAGAAAAATTCAAACAAATGTTTCGATTTCTTTTCCATGTTCATTTTCCTTCCTGAAAAAAAATATTCAAAAATAAACAGCAAAATGTCACATCAAGGCACTGGTAGATGGCCCGACATCATTCAGTCAAAGTATTTGGGGTTGGGCTTCACGACTCTACCGGCACGGGTCACCACGGGCTGGGGCTGCAAGGCGGTCAGTGCTGGACCTGAAAGCCTGGCTGGTGGTGAACCTGGTGTAGTGGCCGGCACAGGACCCGGTGTTGTGGGCGCGATTGGACCTGGTGTCTTGTTGGTGGCACTGGCTTGACGAGGCATGGAACAGGTTGGAGCAGGAAGTGCTGGGGAGGGGAACAGCTGCATTGGGGTGAACCTGCTTCGTGGCACGTTGGCAAGCGGAGGGGTGAGAGGAGTGGGGGCAGACAAGGGGCGGGTAACGACAGCAGCGGGAGGCGGCGACGAGGCTGACTGCTGTTCAAAGGGTGCAGGGAATGGGGGTCGCACACTACCTGGACCTCCAAGATTGTCACGAGGTAGCGTGCTGAGGGCTTGCGGAACCTGTGGTCTGGGCTCCTTGACGGGGAGAAGGTGACGTCTGTTGCGTACGTAGTCAGCGCCATCTGCAGTGACGACGTACGATCTTGGCGAGTGGCGTACTGACTTCACTACTGCAAGTTTCTTGAAGCCTTTGTCAGTCTGGATCCGCACGACTTCACCCTGTTTCAAAGGACGCAGATCTCTCGCTGATCTGTCATGATACTGTTTCTGCTGCTGCCTGGACTTCTTCAACTGGTTGGAGACTTTGCGTGTGCTCACGGCTTTGGGTTGGAGAAGTTTTGTTGAAGTGGGCAGTGTCGCTCGCATACGTCTCGAGTTGAGGCGCTGCGAAGGTGAGCCCATGTCATCACGTGGCGTGTTGCGAAGATTCAGCAAACCAAGGTACACGTCTGATCCGTCCTTCTCGCTCTTTTCCAACAGCTGTTTGGCTTGCTTGACGGCGTTTTCTGCCAAGCCATTGGATCTGGGGTAGTGGGGGCTACTGGTGATGTGCACGAAGTTCCACTCCTGTGCGAACTGTTTGAACTCGCGACTGGCGAATTGCGTGCCATTGTCTGTCATCAGCTTTTCTGGGATGCCATGAGACGCAAAGTGCCGCTTCATCTTCAGGATCACCATGTTTGAAGTCATCTTGGTGATCATGTCCATCTCAAACCAGCCAGAGTATGAATCGACAACAACCAGGTATTGCTTGCCATTCCAGTCAAATATGTCGGCTGCGAGGCTGGACCAAGGGAGTTCAGGGACAGGGTGATTCATGAGGGGCTGTTTCTGCAGATGGGCCTTGCAGCTGTTGCAGGCTGAGCACTGAGAAACTGCGTCTTCAATGTCTTGACGCATCTTGGGCCAAAACATGATGTCGCTTGCAAGCAGTCTGGTGCGCTCTGCTCCCATGTGGCCCTTGTGGAGAGCGGCAATATAGGTGGATCTCAAGGCTTTCGGAACCACCGCTCTCTGTCCTTTCATGACGACGTCATTCTCAATCACCAACTCATCTCTGAAAGGGAAGAAGCATTTCGCATCTGACGGCACGCCTCGCTCATGGTCAGGCCATCCATCTTTGATGAGCTGTGCAAGCTTCTGCATGGTCGGGTCAGCCAAAGTCTCCTTCTGGAGTTCAGTCATTCTCGCCGGCGATATGGAGAGAACTGTCATGACATCGCAGTCAAACTCCTCCTCTTCAACTGGATCATTGGGAAACGCTCTGGACAGCGTGTCAGCAAGGTACAACTCTTTGCCCTTTTTGTAGACGAAATCAAGGTTGTAGCGTTGCAGCTGTAAAAGCATGCGTTGTAGACGAGCAGGGGCAGCGTTCAGTGACTTCTTCACGATTGTGATCAAAGGCTTGTGGTCAGTCTCTATGGTCACCTTCCGACCATAGACAAAGTCATGAAACTTCCTGCAGGCGAATACAGCAGCCAGGAGCTCCTTTTCAATTTGCGCATACCTTGTCTCGCAGTCAGACAAAGCTCGTGATGCGTAGGCCACTGGAGCATCCTCTTGCAGGCATGCGGCACCCAGTCCATTCTTGGATGAGTCTACAGATAAAACGACTGGTTTCGCAGGGTCAAAGAACTTCAGGACAGGAGGATTCATGAGGTCATCTTTGAGTATGTTGAAAGCTTGCTGGTGAGCGTCAGTCCAGCTCCAAACAATGTCATTGCGCAGCAGTTCTCGCAAAACTGCTGTTTTCTCACTGTAGTTCTGAATGAACTTGTTTAGGTAGTTTGTCATGCCAAGGAACCTCTGAAGAGCTGCCTGGTTCTCAGGTGCAGGCATCGCCCGGATTGCGTCTGTTTTCTCCGTATCTGGCTTCAGACCATCCTCAGTGAACTTATGGCCGACGAAAGTGACGCTTTTCATCCTGAACTTGCATTTACTGAGGTTCAGCTTCAGCCCGATCTGCCGTGCTCGCTCCAGAATCTTCTTGAGATTTGCATCATGCTCCTCGTCGGTGGAGCCCCAGACGAGGATATCATCTACGATGATGGCACATGGATATCCCTCGAATAGTCTCTCCATGGCTTCCTGGAAGACCTCACTTGCCGTATTAATGCCAAACGGCATGCGCAGGAACCTGTATCGCCCAAACGGTGTGCTGAAAGTAGTTCGCCTGGAAGACTCCTCGTCCATCCGAATTTGCCAAAATCCGTTCTTTGCATCCAAAGTGCTGAAACATTTCGCGTTGCCGATTCTAGATGCTACGTCGTCGGCGGTGCGCATTGGGAAGTGCGGGCGTTGGAGAGCGGTGTTTAAACTTCTTGGATCTAAACAGATCCGGACGTCACCATTTTTCTTTCTTGCTGCCACCATCTGTGACACCCACTCTGTCGGTTCTGTTTCTCGCACTATGACGCCTCGTTTCACCATGTTCTCAAGCTCAATCTTGACCTTCTTTTCCATGGCCTGAGGAACTTTTCTTGCTGGTTTGACAACTGGTGTGACGCTAGGATCAACGCGCATGACGTATTTTGGAGGCAAAGTCCCAAGTGTGTCATTAAAAAGTTCTGGGTAGTCCTTCAAGGTGTTTTCTCTGGAGGTGTCTTCAGACGCTTCATTTACTGCATAGACAGTCTTGTCTAGCTGAATGAGACGGAGTCGAAGTGCGTCACTGAGACCAAGGATGGGAGTGGCTTGCCTGTCAATGACATGAAAGGTCAATGTTTCTTTGTGGTCGCCAATCTTGCAGAGAAGGTCCACACTTCCTAGTGTCGAGAATCGCTCTCCCCCGTATGCGACGAGGTTGATGGCTTTGGCTTTGTTGATGGTCTCTCTTGCTTGGACCTTCTTGAGCTCGTAGAGTGGCAGAACATTGCATTTGGCACCAGTATCGACCTTTAGTTTCAAATCGCCTCCATTGATTATTGCTGTGCAGTGTATCTCATTGCGACGTGGCTCCTGGGTGAGCGCGTGTAGCTCCCAGTCTTCAGCTGGCTCTCCATCCTCATCAGAGTTGTCTCCACCAATTGCAGCGACGGTGCTCGCTAACCGCCGTCGTGTTGATTTGCAGACCTTTGCAAAGTGGTGCATCTTTGAGCATGACGAGCATTTCTTGCCATAGGCTGGACACTCCTCTTTCTTTGCTACATGCGAACGACCACAATAGTGACAAGATTTGTTGGGAGGAGCGTTGAACTTCTTCTTCTGTGAGATGGCGTTGACTTCGTGGTCCTCTGATACTTGGACGGTGTGCTTCTCCGCAGCTTCGTGGATCTGACAGATCTGGATTGCTTTGTGGAGATCTAGCGCCTTTTCCTTCAGAAGCTGTTTTCGGAGAGCATCTGACGTAATTCCACAGACGATTCGGTCTCGAATGAGTGAGTCTTTTAACGTCCCATATTCACAGGTGTCGGCCAAAATCTTCAATGCTGTGATGAAGCTTTGCATTGGCTCTCCAGCTTGTTGGAATCGTGTGTTGAAATTGTGTCTCTCGATAATAATGTTCGTCAGTGGATCGCAGAGCTCACGAAATTTTGTCTTCAGGACAGCGACGCTTTCGCGCTTTTCTGCAGCTTGTGTGACTACACCATCGTCGTTCTTCACTTCAGCAGCATAAGTGAATGTCTTTTCTTTCTCAATGGCCTCTTTTCCAGCCAAGTTCAGCAAAATGTACGCTCGTGTACGGTCATCTTTGTCAGCATAAGCAGCCTCTATAAAGATGTCAAATTCGGCCTCAAATGTACGCCAGTTCTCAGCAACGTTGCCTGCAAAAGACAGGGGCAGTGGATTCCGTAAGCAGTCCATGCTGTCCGAGTGTCTGGACCACGGAACCACGTATGTGTGTCAGTGTCGAAGAAATGTCGAAGTGAGAGCACGCAAAATGGGATTGAGCAAACCCGCGCAAGTCCTACTAAACGTCAAGAAACAGAACTGCCTTGTACGTACGTGGCCCAGGTTGCTAAATGTCAAAACATAAGTCGATGAGTTCTAAACACTTCTGACACCATGTAGAAGTGCCAGTCATACAATAAAAACAAGCTTGACTCGACTTCTTGTTCTTAGCTTCTTCTTCAGCTGCTCATTCCGACAATCAGCATAACGGAAGCGTCCTGACGTATCTTTGTGAGTGACGTCATAATTCAGCTTAATTTACGTAAATCACACGTATGCAATTATAATAATCTACAGTTAGTCTATCTTTTCTTTTTCTCTTCTTTTTTTTCTCAAGCAATGCTATAATAAAATCAGCTGATGATCGTGTGTCCTAAATCGATGAAGGAGATGCTCGCTCGCACTATACGTTTGATATCATGAGGGAAACACGATGTGTAAAAATGAATAAGCCCTCACAGGGATGGAATGATCTAAAAGTCTTTTCAATTATGTTTTCACTTTTCATAGCCCACTTCAGCGCAGATTTTAACGTTGTTTCAAACTACTGTGTCTGTTATGTAGAGAATCGTGTATTGAGAGAAGATTTCGACGTACAGCTTTTGAATGAAGTGTCTACTAGCTGAAACGTGGAGACAGTACGATTAAAATTCATACTGATTATGATTAGATTTGGATGCCATGGTGGATCATTTATGGATAATGCCATTGGACCGATCATTTAAAAGGTGAAGAAACTGATTTGTTGTACCAGTCTGGGTGTCCAGATGTGCCCCAAACCAACCAGCCAACCTAACAACCCAGCTAAATGTGCAGCATGTTTACAGAAAAGCCAAACAGTTCATGAAGGCAGACAAGGGTGGATTCCAGGCTGAAGAAGTTAACTGGTATTTGTTTGAAGCCGCTGCTCAAGACCTCTAACCCCAAAGGCTCTACGTGAATGTGTGATGGTACATGAGATGCATCTTGGGTTCCCTTTTACAAGAAACAGAACAGAGGATTTACACAATACATGGAAGTGGGTACTGAAGACAAAAGGTATGTTGGTTGATGTTGAAATAGACTTTCCTCTATTTGCTCTGCCCGTGGCTGGTGTTTTGCCTCGAACGTTTAGATAATACAAAGTACAACACGTACAAAACATAATGCTTTGATTGAGTAACACAGTCCGCTTTTTAGTTAGCATCTACACGGGCCAAAAGCTCAGTTTGAATCTAGTGTTTACTGCAGCAAATGGAATGTGGCCCATGTAGACGACCGTCCGGAGTCTCCCTTATCCCGTCCTTGCATTTCCAGACGACGTATCACTTTGATTTATGCTTCAAATTTAGAAACCGGGACAAATCTTCAGCCAATACAGCACTTTGGAGAAGGTCTAAAAACATGCCTCGTCGTCATTTCGGACACAGAGAACAAAAAGACTTTTGTCTGAGGTGGCAGTAACTGTATTAACACAGCCTTCAAAAGTATAAACTGAACTAGACAGTTTGTCCAGAATATTGATCTACAAGACTTTTGGATTACCTCTTGTGAATGTCTTCCTCCAAATACAAATAAAAACACAAACAAAAAACAAACACAAACAAAAAACAAACAAACACAAACAAAAAACAAACAAACGAAAAAGCTGTGAGTGAGACTCTCCATATCTAACTGCCCAGTGCGTTCCATTTTCACTCCATCCCATTGTCTTGTCAAACCCACCTGCACCCTTACTCTCATTGATTCTCCGCCTCAGAAAATTAATTGGGACTATCCCAGTGCTGATTAAGTCGACGTCGAAAAATAACTTTGGAATGTGAACTACAGAAATGACTAACAAACGTCAATGCATTAACAAAATCCGTAAAATGCGAGGTCATGCTCTAAAATCTTTCACTTAATAGTAACGGAAGTGTGCTTTATAAGTAAAGTTGCAAAACATAGCTTGTCTGACATCGAGTCTAAAACCGTTCTACTAGGACTGGTCCTATAAAAGTGCACATTGTTTCACTTCAAGAAAGAATACATTTGAATATTTCACAACAATTTATATAACATATCATCACATTTAAACATGTAAAATATAATTTCTTTCCAATTTAAACGGGGCTAGGTGACTATATGGGATGCATGTCTACTGTCTGCATGAAACCGCGCAAAATCATTTCAATTTCGGCGCATACTACGATCTCAACATTGTCTCAGTCCAACGATTTATCGTATGACTGTGTCGAACAATTCATCGTATGGTTGTGTGGAGCAGTTCATCGTAGGTTGTGTGGAACTTCAACACAGTCGACTTCTAAAGCGCAGAGTTCATGCACATGGAAACACTTCAAGTCGCAATTAGAAACAATCCCTCTCAGTTATTACACCGTACAGAAGCAGCAATTATTAAAGCCAGCTGTCAGAATCATTTTGAGCATATGAAACAGGTAAAAGCACAACAACAACAAACAACATGACGAAACCACTGTCGTTCACGTGGGAAATATCACTCAAGACAACTCGTCGTAACAAGTGAGCTTAGTAGAAACAGTTTCAGTCAATGTATTTGTTCTCTTCGTATAATGGAGTTCGATCAGAGAGCTGATTATGAAGGATGTGAAGCTGACACTGCCACAAAGACAACGACGGTTGTGTCAATGTATTGTTCCTGGCTCCTTTCTGTCACTTCGTATTGACGTTTATTTGTACTGACGCTTTAATTGTTTTTGGTTAACTATTTACATGCCTGTGCACATATACATCCAAATTCCGACCTCATTTTCAATGCCTGCATATGACAGGGATGAACTAGGAATGTCATAATCATAACTATCGGTAGCACACCAAGCTTTACTGGTGTCACTGATGATTTGCCTGGCTACTGTCTTTGGGGGTGTAGGACAACACTAATTGTCAGGCGGCTTCAAAGTAATTAGTTCTGACAAATAAAATCCTATCTGCCGTGGACAGCTAGCAACAGGGACCTGTCAGACAACACCCTACTAACATTGCACAATGAAAGGAAGAAAAGCCTGCAGTCACTACAGATGGTAAGTAAAGCGCGCTTACACTTTAAAAAAAAATCACAATATAGTCAGGGAATATGTGTAACCATCCAAATACAGACAAACAAGTTCGAAGAGAATTGTCCGTTAAAGAGGAAACTGTTCCTGCTGGAACCTCTTCTCTAAAGCAATATTGTCTGTGTATAACAGAGTTTGATCAAATGTTTCTTCGCGAAGTGGCTGCTTTCTCATGTATGAGCCATGCCTCTTTGAAGAGAGGTGGTAGTTTCATGCCTATCGAGGAATGCATCGAACGCTTCATGTTCAAATCATGACAAAATGCAGCAGCTTTGCTGCACAGGAGAAAACAAAAATGATTGAATCTGTACAGTGAGAATGTAGCAGCTTTAACAATGGTGGATTGAAGAAATTCCAGGCATGTTTCTTTGCCAGTGACGAAAATGGTGGTGCAAGTCATTGACGTCAGAGCCATAGACCTATTTAATGAATGTCCGCGATGATAGGGCCCTGCAGAGGGGTGTCCGAGTCCTCAGTGGCCAGACTTGACGCTCTGGACAGGCGTTGATCACACTGTCTGTCCATGTCCTGGGACAACTGCCGCTGCAAGGGCCGTGGTTTAGTGGGAACCAACAGCGAGTCAGTGCCCATGCTGACATATTTGTTGTCTGCAGAGGTTTTGCCATTAGAATTACTCACCCTCTTCGTGGTGTCATTATCTGTAGATTTAGAGGTCATGTCGACGGTAACATCAACTAAGGCTGCCACATTTTCCTTTGTTAAAGGTGCGACTTTGGGAATGTCGTTTGGATGTGATGAGCTTTTTGTGTCAGCCCATGTAGAAGGTAAGCTGTTAGACGAGGTGACTTTCTTTTTCTCAGTAACTTTGAATTTTCCCCCAACACATGCGCCGTCTTCTGTTTCATCTGTATCTTCTGGAATGGAGGCAGCCAGTTGCACGTAGCGGGCCGATCCTATGTGCGGCAGGCGAAATGACACAGGAGATACGGGCTCCAGCATTGGATTATCCATACTCGCAGAGGGCACCAGCTGCACCTTATGGCGCCCGTTGTCCACGTCATCAGCGCCGAAAGAAGATGTCCTTTCAAAGCTCAAGCTTGGAGGTTCATCATACGAGCCGCAGGAAGCCGTTGCTGCTGCCGCCGCTGTGGCTGCAGTTGTTGCTGCCGCTTGAATGGCAGAACTGCTGGCAGTGACGAGTGAGTTACGTTTATGACGCAGATGATGGTGCATTAAATGTTCATCAGTAAAGTCCAGTGACTTGGCACGACTGGTCATCCTGCCTCGCCCCGTCCACAGCTGCAGGACAGCGGACATGCGTGCCCTGGCAGCCAGGTTCTCGGTAGGGTTGGGGGAGGCCGGAGGGACAGGCGACAAGCTGCCGCCGGCTCCACTGCCTGATACTAATCCCCATTGTTGCCGGAGGTAGTGGTGGCACTGGCCTCCCCAGTCCCCGTTGATGTACTGGCTTCAGCATCGTCCTCATTGGTCTTCATCTTTTCCGCCATGAACCTGCACAACAGTCAGCGTCAGAATGACCACGATGTGCACTTCAATGGACACACACACACGCACGCACGCACGCACGCACACACACACACACACACACACACACACACACACACACACACACACACACACACACACACCACCATTATAGTTTTATATGATCAGTTACTTAATACTCCATTTAAGATGAAAACTTTTTGTCTGTCACAATCAGTTAAAGAAGAAGAAGAAGAATGACGAGTCAATAACCATAGGCGTTCATCGTAGTGTGTTCTGAGCGCTGTGCAGTAACAAAATACGCACTTTTGCCCATACACTCGCATTCAAAAGCCGGCGTGCATGCCTTTTGCTCTCTGACACCACATCCCCACCCCCAACCTCAACCGCTCCCATCTTTCTTTTTCTCCTTACCATTCTTCCATCACAAACAAAGGCATAATGACGCATGTGTCAACTCACCCACCCTCTCTACTCCACCCACCCCAGATTTTGCGATACAAAATCACTCCACCCGCACATGAACGCGCGAAAGGGTTTGGAAAACGGCAGATGATGGGGTGCATAATATGAGCTTGCCGCAGAATTCTTCCTATTTTGGAGATAGGAGGAGTTTTGACATGTTTCTGGAATACGCATTCCAGATGTTTCAATCATGGCGAAAACGCAGTTTACCAAAACACACATCTGGGGGACTTCCATGCAGTTTTTGGACATTTCTGTCACTGTGTGTTTAATATTTTTGCAGGGAAGTCTAAAGACTTTGAAGATTTCCAATTTCAAAGTTCATTAGCAGTGGTACTGAAAACGAGAGGCAATTTGCGTTTAACACTGACTCACCTCAACAGTTGTGAAAAGAGAGGCTGAAGGGCAAATGCTGGGTGAGGAAAGGAGGTGGAAGTCAGAACGACACGGACAAGACGGGTCGCAGCAGCTCTTCAGGAGCCAATCGTTATCCTACGTTTCGGACGTCTGATTTGACTGAAAGTCTGAACACCACAATCTATCAAGAAAGCCAAAGGCTCTCCGCTCCCCACTATTTTGTAAAACGTTTACACTAGAGTGCTTGGAATGGAATTGCTGGAGTGTTGTACTCTAGCAGATGATGGTTTAATCTCCAAAATGCTGAAGGATGCTCAGCAGCCCAGCAGCTAATGAATAACATGTCCCAGTAGTTTCTAGAATGTGAAACTTTCATGGACCCAAGGTCAGGGTCAACAAGGAGACAGCAGGCAAATTATCTGCGCTAGTTTCCTTCAGTGGAACACTCAAAATGTAGAACAGTGACAATCTACCTGGGTATAGGCTTTGATAGAATGCCCACCTTGACGAAGCCTGTTGACAGCACTGTACAGAAATGCAAAAAGGGCTGCTAATGGCACTGACAACGCCAACTCTGTCGGTCATACTAGGAGTTGTCAGAAAAAGCAAGACAAGTAAACGCAAGCAACAACACTTTACAAGCAGTAGAGGGAGAACTGAAGGGCCTGGAACGTACCTTGGGCATGGTTCAGAAAAAAGCTTTAAACAGGACTGCGTGAGGGGGGAAGGGGTACCGAATATCATCCCGATACCTGAGACCTTCTTTCATCCGGCAAGTCACGTATTGATGTTTACCGAGGAATGAACTGTCGCCATATATGATTGCATAGTTTTGTGCCGAGTCTAAATGGCCATTTTCTGTCACACAGGCGTAATCTTACATGGTGAAGTACGGCTATATGGATGGTCACCAATGCCTGTTTTATTACCCACAGCAGTGAAGACGAGCGAGGAGACACATGACTGGCAATCACAGGAGATTATAATTAAGGCCAAGGTTATAAGAAACATTGAGAATCACCTCCATGAAGTCTGACGCAACTATACCATAGACCACTTCACAGAACTGAACTTCAAAGCAGGAAGAAGCCTCACATCCAGATCGAAAGAAGACCAAGAACTATTTCCAACCAGATATACATAGGTATAATCTCAAGACTAATATGAAAAGGACTGCAAAAATAGGGCAGAAATCATACTGGGCCTTTCCGGTGGCAGATGCAAATGACAATAACATAGAACAGATATTCAACTTGACTCTTGTTCACCAAAGGAGACGGACGCATGATCGCAGAGCTACGCTGAAGCGGTTTTGTTTTTCTTAGGTTCATTGTAAAAACCACGCGATGAGCTGTATGACTGTCTCAAAAGCGACATGGTGCTGCAAAGCTTAGTTTCTATGTAAATATAATGATAAAAGTGCTGTTCGCAATCCTCAAATAATTTCTTCTTTTCTTTTGCCGAATTGTGATGAAACGCCGCATCCCAACAAGCGAGGAAAAATACGTCAAGATCATCAGATGCGAGTACACAGAATAATAATTCACTGGAAACATCAAGTGCTAATAAACATAAAAAATCAAGATCTTTGACATTTCAAAGACCAGTGTCAACTAATATCGGACAGCAAAGCCTTGTTAATTTTGTAGGAAGATCAAGAGGCATGACTAGCAGCAACAAGACATTTACAACTGAAGGGAGTAACGAACAGTCGGGAGATCAGTTTACTGTCTCAGAACAGATCGCAAATTAACGAGACACTGACTCAAAAATTTCAGTTTATTCACAAAGTGAGTGAAACCCGTGAAACCTAACTGTCTGATAAAACGACACAACAAATTGAAGGGTTGAGAAGTGAAATCTTTTGGTCTTCAAAAAGAGAACGAGACCCTGAGACAGAAGATCGAAAACGAAGGGAGAGGGTTGAAAAAATCACTGGAAGCGGAGAGGCAGCGAAGAAAAGATCTAGAACACTACAAGAGACGTGATTGTGTTCGCTTCCTTGGTGTTATAGAGAGCGGGACAGAAAGTATTCAAGAATGTGAAGAAAAAGGATTGGACGTAAAACAAAAAGTAATGGGACAGGGCCACATTTCATCAAACGATATCAGTATTGCACACAGGGTGGGCACCAGGGGGGAAAAACCAAGGCCAATGATAGTTAAGGTCCTATAAAAAAAAAAAAAACTAAAAAAAAACCCCAGAAACCAAGTGCTTCAGAATCATCGGAAATGAAAAGACAGCAGGAGAGGGATTGTGGAAGACCTTACCCCACTGAACATGACGCTAACAAGACCTTACACCACTGAACATAACGCTGACATACATCTCGGAGTAAAGAGTACCTGGACAAAGGAAAGCGTTATTTTCGCTTTGACGCAAAATGGGAAAATCACCCCCTTCCCGCTTCCTCTAATGTACCGAGCCAACAAGCAAAAAGGAAAAAAAAGGGACAAGGGAGAGGTAGGTGGGTTGGAGTATTTGATTGATCATAGGTGTACGGATGGATTAGCGAGTCAGGCATAACAAGTCATGGGAGGGAAAGGACTCAAATGGTCACACCCTTTCAAAAGCTCTTCAGTCGGCACTACCTCAGTAGGCAGCCCGTTGTGTAAACGAGTGTGGATTGTAAAGCGCTTAGAGCTTGGTCTCTAGCCGAGAACTGGCGCTATGTAAGTATTCATAATAATGATAATAACAGCAATGGAGCGTGTCTAGTGAGACGAACCAAACTCAGTTAAGGGCAAAACAAAGGGACGATGGCTCACTAAGAAAACTGTTGGGTCTCACTTGCACTGGGGAGAAGAAAGGCGTGAAACATAGCAAGGCGTGAAACATAGCAAGGATAATGTGCTGAACCCTCACTGGGGAGAAGAAAGGCGTGAAACATAGCAAGGATAATGTGCTGAACCCTCACTGGGGAGAAGAAAGGCGTGAAACATAGCAAGGATAATGTGCTGAACCCTCACTGGGGAGAAGAAAGGCGTGAAACATAGCAAGGATAATGTGCTGAACCCTCACTGGGAGAAGAAAGGCGTGAAACATAGCAAGGATAATGTGCTGAACTCTCACTGGGGAGAAGAAAGGCGTGAAACATAGCAAGGATAATGTGCTGAACTCTCACTGGGGAGAAGAAAGGCGTGAAACATAGCAAGGCGTGAAACATAGCAAGGATAATGTGCTGAACTCTCACTCATTCCACTTCGGGACAGATGAAAAAACAGACCGTTGTGCCTAGGCAACGCAGAAAAGTGGTGACGTCAGCAAAACATGCGACGCCAACATCAGGCCATCTCAGTAAGAAGGTGACACAAAAGAAAATTATGAAAGAATACTACTGGCCCAGGATTCAAAGAGACATCAGGTGATTCTGTGTACATTGTGACACACGCCGAGAAATACCAGCAAGGTGTACGTTACGGGAACGGGACCAGCTCAGTCTAAGTGACGATCACCCCACTAAAGGGGGCTGTAGGCCAAATTGAGTGGTCAGACGAACAAGCGAGTAGTGTGTGCGTGCATTTCAGTGCAGTGTCGCGTATTCGCGACAGGAAACGTAACTGGAAGCTGTAGCTGTGGGTAAAAACAAAGGGAGAGAAATGGGAGATTTCTGTAGAAACTTGATGCTGATGCATATAGGGCCACACTACTCAGAGCTGGTGGAGATTTCGTATTGGAGTCAATATTTGTTGTTTTTTTTAGTGTGTGTATTCATTTTTCTCTCTTTACATTTACAAAATAGAATTGCATGTGTTCTCCTGTGTAAGTAGGCAAACACAGACGGAGATTAGAGTAGGTTTAAATGAGAGAGTTATGAGTTTCAGCTCCCTGAATGTCTTTTGTCCAGTGCAGGCCGTTGTCTTAAAATGGGGGAAATTGTCAAGGGAGCAAAATCACGCACAAAGGGCCTTAAACGCTTTAGACGACAACGATTTCGAGCGTGGTGTAGAAATGGGCAATTGGCCGATTAGCAATAGCGCCCTCACCTAGCGCAGATGTTCGAACTGTGTGGAGGAGGTCGAAGGTGTCAGGTGACTAACTGTCAGGTGACAGTGGGCATCGAAGGGGGTGAGAACCCTCCCGAATTTGAACCTTTCTGTGATAGTAAAAGGGAGACCAATTATCCACTCAGACATTGGAGCATCAAGTGAGTGCTAGGGCTCAGTCAGCTGAAGTTGTTTAGTAAGCAGACTGAGTCCATCATCTAGATGAACAGGAGTCTTTCTCGTTCATTCGGTATTGCTGTTGACGCTATTTTAGGCTGGTTGGAATGCGTGTGGGCGACATTGTCGTAGCTTTCTATAGATTAATTACTGTGGGAAAGTGACCCCCGAAGTCATCGGGAATTTTTGATGTCTGGCAAGAAGTGGTTGTTTACTAAGCTTTTACGTAGGAATGTGTGTAAATGCTGATTTGTGGATGAATGCACTTAGAGAGGATGTAGACAAGGTGGTAGAGAAGCATCATAAACAAATGCATGGCCTATGGGAGATTCTTTGTTTCCATACCTATATAAACTGAACTGACAACGAGAGCAGAGAGAACTGAGAACAACAACACGACACGAGGGAAGAACAACACCATACGAGAGAGAGAGAGAGAGAGAGAGAGAGAGAGAGAGAGAGAGAGAGAGAGAGAGAGAGAGAAATTGGGGTCTGAAAGAACGTGGAAGCAAGGTCTTTAACACAGAACTTAAGCGTCAAAGACAAGCTGAGAAACCAAGGCTAAGTCCCCACCCAGTGGTGGGTGAAGAAGAAAAGAAGAAGGTGGCGTCACCATCACCAAGTGCTGAAGCATTTTGCTGTGATCTGTACAAGAGCTGTGGAGTGGTGTTCAAGTCTGTGTGAAGGTGGAGACAGGAAGAAACTATGTTTCTTGTTCTCAGTCGTGTGAAGAGAGAAGCGAATGCGTGATACCCCATTCCCAGAGAGAGTGGAATGTTTGATGGGTGCATGAGTGCGCATATGTGTGTATGAGTGCTGAGATAAACTTACTGTGTTAAGCGTGACTAATACACCAACTTAATTCACTTGAGCAATACCATCACGATTTCCCCCGTCCAGGACAGTACCCATGTTGCAATTGTTGCCTGAAGTGCATATCTTGTTTACGTTCGTGGTGTTCTTATGTGTAATCCGTCAATTATCCAAGACGTGCGCTGGCTTCAGAGAGCAAGGGTTTTGGGGTTGTGGTTTCTCGAAGTATCATAAAACCACAGAAAGACCAGGTTTAAAACATTCTACATTTCCTCAGGTCTACTTTTGCAAAGCGGGTTCGTTCCTTAATGGGGTTGTTAAGCGCTATAGGAAGTTCATCCCGCATTTCGCAGCTATCACCGTTCCTTTTATAAACCTCACCCAAGGAGTCGGTAGGAAACCCTCTTGCTTGAACTGGGGAGTATGAGCAGGCTTTCCAGCATGTTCAGAAACTTATAGCCATCTTTACTGTTTAAAAGTTACTAGGTCTTGTTCGGCCATTCGTGGTTAGAACTGAAAACAGCAATACTGGTGTTGGTGCAGTGCTGCTGGAGTCTTTAGAGGACTGAAAACAGCAATACTGGTGTTGGTGCAGTGCTGCTGGAGTCTTTAGAGAACTGAAAACAGCAATACTGGTGTTGGTGCAGTGCTGCTGGAGTCTTTAGAGGACTGAAAACAGCAATACTGGTGTTGGTGCAGTGCTGCTGGAGTCTTTAGAGAACTGAAAACAGCAATACTGGTGTTGGTGCAGTGCTGCTGGAGTCTTTAGAGGACACCCTGCATTCCATCACTTGCTGTCAACAGGAAACTTACGCAGCGTGAGAAAAACTATAGCATCTTATAGAGAGAGTGGGTTTGGCAACAGTTTATGCTGTAGAGTGTTTGTCAAAGTACTTGTGGGGACGTCCCTTTGTCTTCCAAATAGAGCACAGGGCCCTTAAGCACGTAAAGTCGAGCAGTTCTGAGAATGCTGGCCTGACCTGCGGGGCTCCGTCACTGTATGGGTGGGTACAATTTCTCTGTCACTGTATGGGTGGGTACAATTTCTCTGTCACTGTATGGGTGGGTACAATTTCTCTGTCACTGTATGGGTGGGTACAGTTTCTCTGTCACTGTATGGGTGGGTACGATTTCTCTGTCACTGTATGGGTGGGTATAATTTCTTTGTTCAGCCTGAGTCTGGATCTCTTAACTGACTTGCAGACGTGCTTTCTCGCTCTCTGGTTGAGCAGACAATCCCATGATTTATCCTTGTATACTGGTCCTCTGTCTGTCTGTGTATGTTTATGCGCGCGCGCGTGCGTGCGTGCTTGTGTGTGTGTGTGTGTGTGTGTGTGTGTGTTTATTTATTCCTGTCTACGTGTGGTAGAATATTAAAAGGTGTGTGTGTGTGTGTGTGTGTGTGTGGAGGGTTGTGGGGGGGGGGGGGGGGGTTGTGGGGGGTGGGGAGGGGAGAGTGCAGGCGCACGCCGAAACCTCACGGTTTCTTTCTTTAGAACAGGGATAGTTTCAGGCACTGTTTGCCAGCCCTTTTGATCCACTCTCTGTTCATCCAGTTTCTTTTGTTAAGTTTTTGCTTCCGGTATGGTCTTATTTGACCCGGTCACTGGGACACATACCCCGACTGGCAACGCTCAGCTCTAGCATAGTTGGGTGTGAGCTGCTCGAAGGCCCCGTACCCGATCTCCCCTGCTGCACTCTCTGCCTGATAGGTGGGTTCAGGTGAGTTGATGTTGTCAGGGAATGGCGATCTCCCCTGCTGTCACTCTCTGCCTGATAGGTGGGTTCAGGTGAGTTGATGTTGTCAGGGAATGGCGATCTCCCCTGCTGTCACTCTCTGCCTGATAGGTGGGTTCAGGTGAGTTGATATTGTCAGGGAATGGCTTTTAGAATTCCAAAGTTCTGAATTCCCGCGTTATTTTGCATTTATTTATCCCTTCTGTTTCAAACTGTCAAAACTATTCATCACAAGACATTCGGTTTTTAGTTTTCTGATCCCAACCCTCTACCCCGAACTTTGGAGAAAAAAAAAGGAAAAAAAATGATTCATAATCTTTGAAAAGGGACTTAGACCGGGATTATGTTGTTCCTATACTGCCTCCCTGTCCTACTCTGAGCGGACTTGGCCAGCGCTGGATGTGGAGCCTGTTTTGTTCTCTCTGGGAGGAGCAGCTTTTGTCCCATCCTCAACCCCACTCCACCCCGCTCAACCCACTCCCCACGCCCAACCACACCCCTGTACGACCAGCTGTGACGAAACGCTTGACAAAACCATCCGATCAGTCCCACTAAAATCCCAAACAAAAAAAAATAGATTTCAAATCTATACCCACTCCCCCCTCTCAACCCCCCTCTCCCCCTTTCTCCCACTTAGTGCAAATCGCACGGCCCACACGAACTATGACAGATGAAGAAATTGCGTCACGATAAACTCGTGACGCCTTTCGCTCTTGTTGACCTACCCCCCCCCCCCCCCTCTCAACTCTCCTTCCGCACACCGAGTGGCTACGACGCAGTGAAATTTCAATTTCATTGTGGCAATGGCCCGTCTCGCACCCCCCCCCCCTCCCTCTCTCTCTCTCTACCCGTGAAACAAAGGCATGTTGCCGCTCGGCACACCGCCAGCACCACCACCCCCCCACCACCCCTCCTTTCCTACAGTCCGCGCACTGGCTGAACTGGTGACTTATGTCACCGGCGGATCGTTCCATGATAGTATGTATCCATACGGACGCATAAATTAAACTGGCCGCCAAGTCCGTGAGCTATGCCGATTAGGATCAAATGGTTCCCGAGGCGACTAGTGACAAGACTAGATCCCTCCCCCTCTCACCCCTGATGTGTGAGTGACAGGTTGTCAAAATCGAATCTGGCAACTAGAATGCATATATACCAGACACACAGGGCTCACCTTCACTGACCCTTCAAGACTACCTGTAGACCAGACCAGAGGAAGACAAAGAGACAACTAGAGAAGGCGTGGGACAATCCCGGTAACCTCGTTGATCTCCAGTCATTCACTGTTCATTCCCAGGAAAAAACTGGGATCCTGGTCACCCATCCTGGACACGCGATCCTGGTCAGGCTATCCTGGACACGCTACACATTGCAGCTGGACCAGAAGCTGGGACTTCGCCCAACCCCAGGGCGACACCAGACAACCAATCTACACCAGTGGGGCAGTCACCAACCACAGGAGAGATCAACTACCCTCTCTGAAGCAAAGCTAAGTTAGCTTACCACCTGGACTCAAACCCATCAGACCCTTGCCCTCACTTTATGATGACATAGGGAGAACCAGTTTATGAGTACCACTCTGGCTACAGTCACCGGGTGATTTGCAAGCGAAGTGGATGTATAATGACCATATACATTCAGTGTAACTTAGACTGAACCCCCCCCCCCCCCCCCCCCCTATATGCCAACTTAAAACTTGCTGCACTGAGTGCAAGCGAGTAAAGTAGGAGTGAGGAAGGGCCATCATTGTGGTAGTCCAATGAGAATTATACCCAAGCCTATGGAATTGACCCGCTAATACTTACCTATGTGTAAACAATAAAAGTTGATGTGTGAAAGTGCACTTAACTTGTGGCAGTTCTTTGTTGTTCAATCAAATGTTGAATGTTTGAACTTCTCTCTTCAATTCTGTCTCTCGAGCTACAAGTACTAATAAGAGTACAGGCCTAAGGAAAACTAGTCTCAGAGCCACTGTTCAGTATTTTACCCAGTCCGGTATAAAATAAAAATTTCTTCGATGACTAGTACCGGAAAGTTGCTCCTTCCACCACTAGTAAGAGAGAGGGTGTAGGTGAAATGTTAAGGTAATTCTCATTGAGAAATTATCCCTAGTCCTTCCCCTAGAGGACCTACCTAACACTTACTCATCTCGTCACATATCGAAGTGGGGGCTCGTCCGGGATGAGAAAATACAATTCGGATTGTTAAAAACAATTCACTCAAAATTTTATTTCCTTTGGCTAGTCCAAAAATTTGGACAAAGAGCAGAATTAAGAGCAAATAGGCTGATTGAGTTGAGTCCAGGAGGAAAATCTTTTATGTTTGTTGTGTGAATGCTTATCTTACATAGCAAATAATAAGAGTGTGTGTGGTTGATGTTATAATCAATTCATGTTGGTATTACATTGTGTGATTCTTTGCTTTTGTTGTACTCAGTGGATCTTTGATTGCTAAGAACTGATCTTTGATTGTTGAGGATTGTATAACAGTTCATTATCATGGATGGATCAGCGAATCATAGACTGGAGATCAAAGAGTGGGGAGAATCCATGGGCCTCTCTGGTCAGATGACAACCTTTGCACACCCAATTCGAAAAGGAAATCAAATGGGCCGCAGAATGGGCCAGGAAAAGAAGAGAGTTCGAACAGGCCGAGCGCAACAAAGCCCAAGAACATGAATTAGTTCCCCAACAGATTGAAAAATCAGCCGAGACTGATAGCTATTCAGAGTTGGCCAGCCAAAATTCTCAGCCTCCCCTCCAAACTTCAGCCCGGCCGTTTTCTTTAGATCCTGTAAAAGAAGCAAACTCACACAAAAAGATGTGTGACAAGCCAAACCGGGATTCGAACCCCCCACAGTCACAGCAGTCTCAAAACCAAAACCCACCACAAAGTGAGAAACAAACTGGTAAGCCACACAGTGGTAACTCAGTCCCTGTGAGTCAGAACAGTGCACAGAAGCGTTTCTGCGCGCACTGTAAAATGACATCTCACAACACTGCAGAGTGCAGAAAATTCTTTGGACCAAGACTCCAAACAATTGCTGCGTACCAGGTAGTGTCTACACCCAAAAGCGGTGACACACCATCTATGGTACCCAACATCACTGCACCACCCAACAGTGAGCAGGTGTTAGTAAATAACAAACCTGCCACCTGTTTGTATGACACAGGATTGTCATACGAGGCAGTTGTAAGAGCTTCCCTAGTGGAGCCCACTGCTATTACCGAGGAGACAGTGCCTTTACAAGGGGCTGACCTGACTTTGCCACCTGCTACCCTACCTGTTGCCACAATTATGGTTGACAGTAGGTACGTCAAGGGACAGATCAAGGCAGCCGTCATGGACAATCCGATCCATGATCTCTTACTTGGAGGCCATTATGTCACTCTCGGGAACCCGTCCGAACCTGTCATTGTATCCACATTACAGGTGAAGACCCCAAAGCAATTCAAACCTCCTAAAAAGGGGATGAAAGCAGCTCAGCGAGCTGACCCAACATTAGCTGCATGCTTCCAGAGGCAGCGCCACACCCGTCACCCCACTCGCAAAGGTGAATTCTTTAGGCGGAACGGTCTTTTGTATCGTAGGCTAAATAAAGATCATTCACAACTTGTGGTCCCGGCGCCACACCGGACCCGAGTAATGGAAGTGGGACATACACTCTGTTCGCCAGGACATATCAATGTAGGGCAGACGGTGCAATGGGTGATGAAGCAGTACTATTGGCCAGGGATGACAGAGGACATAAAGAAATATGTCGATTCCTGCCCCCTGTGCCAACACTGGTCATCCAGCCAAGGGGCGATTCGTCCCCAGGCCAGCCAGACACTCCAGACACAGGCCAACCGGAGCCCAATAATGTATTCCGAGGCTCCATCGGTGTCTTGGTGACTCCAGAGCTAGTGCCAAAAGCTTAATGGACCACGATCAGAATGAACTGTCAAGCAGGAGCTTCTCTCGAGAGAGAATCTTTTTTCGGGGGGCCTATGTGACGAAACGCTTGACAAAACCATCCGATCGGTCCCACTAAAATCCCAAACAAAAAAAAAAAGATTTCAAATCTATACGCATCCCCCTCTCAACCCCCCTCTCCCCCTTTCTCCCACTTAGTGCAAATCGCACGGCCCACACGAACTATGACAGATGAAGAAATTGCGTCACGATAAACTCGTGACGCCTTTCGCTCTTGTTGACCTACCCCCCCCCCCCCTCTCAACTCTCCTTCCGCACACCGAGTGGCTACGACGCAGTGAAATTTCAATTTCATTGTGGCAATGGCCTGTCTCGCACCCCCCCCTCTCTCTCTCTACCCCGTGAAACAAAGGCATGTTGCCGCTCGGCACACCGCCAGCACCACCACCCCCCCACCCCCCTCCTTTCCTACAGTCCGCGCACTGGCTGAACTGGTGACTTATGTCACCGGCGGATCGTTCCATGATAGTATGTATCCATACGGACGCATAAATTAAACTGGCCGCCAAGTCCGTGAGCTATGCCGATTAGGATCAAATGGTTCCCGAGGCGACTAGTGATAAGACTAGATCCCTCCCCCTCTCACCCCTGATGTGTGAGTGACAGGTTGTCAAAATCGAATCTGGCAACTAGAATGCATATATACCAGACACACAGGGCTCACCTTCACTGACCCTTCAAGACTACCTGTAGACCAGACCAGAGGAAGACAAAGAGACAACTAGAGAAGGCGTGGGACAATCCCGGTAACCTCGTTGATCTCCAGTCATTCACTGTTCATTCCCAGGAAAAAACTGGGATCCTGGTCACCCATCCTGGACACGCGATCCTGGTCAGGCTATCCTGGACACGCTACACATTGCAGCTGGACCAGAAGCTGGGACTTCGCCCAACCCCAGGGCGACACCAGACAACCAATCTACACCAGTGGGGCAGTCACCAACCACAGGAGAGATCAACTACCCTCTCTGAAGCAAAGCTAAGTTAGCTTACCACCTGGACTCAAACCCATCAGACCCTTGCCCTCACTTTATGATGACATAGGGAGAACCAGTCTATGAGTACCACTCTGGCTACAGTCACCGGGTGATTTGCAAGCGAAGTGGATGTATAATGACCATATACATTCAGTGTAACTTAGACTGAACCCCCCCCCCCCCCATATGCCAACTTAAAACTTGCTGCACTGAGTGCAAGCGAGTAAAGTAGGAGTGAGGAAGGGCCATTCATTGTGGTAGTCCAATGAGAATTATACCCAAGCCTATGGAATTGACCCGCTAATACTTACCTATGTGTAAACAATAAAAGTTGATGTGTGAAAGTGCACTTAACTTGTGGCAGTTCTTTGTTGTTCAATCAAATGTTGAATGTTTGAACTTCTCTCTTCAGTTCTGTCTCTCGGAGCTACAAGTACTAATAAGAGTACAGGCCTAAGGAAAACTATCTCAGAGCCACTGTTCAGTATTTTACCCAGTCCCGGTATAAAATAAAAATTTCTTCGATGACTAGTACCAGAAAGTTGCTCCTTCCACCACTAGTAAGAGAGAGGGTGTAGGTGAAATGTTAAGGTAATTCTCATTGAGAAATTATCCCTAGTCCTTCCCCTAGAGGACCTACCTAACACTTACTCATCTCGTCACATATCGAAGTGGGGGCTCGTCCGGGATGAGAAAATACAATTCGGATTGTTAAAAACAATTCACTCAAAATTTTATTTCCTTTGGCTAGTCCAAAAATTTGGACAAAGAGCAGAATTAAGAGCAAATAGGCTGATTGAGTTGAGTCCAGGAGGAAAATCTTTTATGTTTGTTGTGTGAATGCTTATCTTACATAGCAAATAATAAGAGTGTGTGTGGTTGATGTTATAATCAATTCATTTTGGTATTACATTGTGTGATTCTTTGCTTTTGTTGTACTCAGTGGATCTTTGATTGCTAAGAACTGATCTTTGATTGTTGAGGATTGTATAACAGTTCATTATCATGGATGGATCAGCGAATCATAGACTGGAGATCAAAGAGTGGGGAGAATCCATGGGCCTCTCTGGTCACAACCCAATTCGAAAAGGAAATCAAATGGGCCGCAGAATGGGCCAGGAAAAGAAGAGAGTTCGAACAGGCCGAGCGCAACAAAGCCCAAGAACATGAATTAGTTCCCCAACAGATTGAAAAATCAGCCGAGACTGATAGCTATTCAGAGTTGGCCAGCCAAAATTCTCAGCCTCCCCTCCAAACTTCAGCCCGGCCGTTTTCTTTAGATCCTGTAAAAGAAGCAAACTCACACAAAAAGATGTGTGACAAGCCAAACCGGGATTCGAACCCCCCACAGTCACAGCAGTCTCAAAACCAAAACCCACCACAAAGTGAGAAACAAACTGGTAAGCCACACAGTGGTAACTCAGTCCCTGTGAGTCAGAACAGTGCACAGAAGCGTTTCTGCGCGCACTGTAAAATGACATCTCACAACACTGCAGAGTGCAGAAAATTCTTTGGACCAAGACTCCAAACAATTGCTGCGTACCAGGTAGTGTCTACACCCAAAAGCGGTGACACACCATCTATGGTACCCAACATCACTGCACCACCCAACAGTGAGCAGGTGTTAGTAAATAACAAACCTGCCACCTGTTTGTATGACACAGGATTGTCATACGAGGCAGTTGTAAGAGCTTCAGAGAAAGATTAGATCCACCTTCTTGGCCGGCAATCTTATTTCGCCCGCAAGCCCCACTTTTCACATAATCAAATTTCCTCAGCCAAAAAATAGCTAAAACCCTACAAAATTAAACAAATCTAATCGCGGGCGAAATAATTTTCCTGCTCTAGAACCGCACATTTAAACTTTCTCTCTGATTAACTAACAGGCACTGTGTTTGGTGGAACAACTTGCAACTCTTCGCGAACAAACGATCTTTTAGGGGCAGGCTTTTTGGAAGAAAGAGTTTCTCTTAAATAATACACGGGAGGGGCTGTTTTCATAATTCTTTCAACTTCATATACGTCTACGCTCCATATGGGGTCTGTGGCTCTAATTCTAACATCACCTTCTGCCTCTCCAGCCGCATACAAGTATCTTACTTTTAGTCCGAACGGCAAGAGTTTCTGATTACTTTGATGTCTTCAGTAATACTTATTTTTTTCAATTTGATTGCGTTTACTGGCTTAAGGCCTGTTGCTTTAAATTCTTCATTGTTCATGGCGCGTAAGACTGCCGGCAATCTCCTAACCCATTCTGTGTTGCGTGTTTTGTCCATAAGGTCTCTATGATATTGATAGGTAAACAGCCGCTCAGCCAGATTCTTATTAAAGTTTTCTACTAGAGCCTGGGAGCGATGGTTGCCTGGGATCCCTCTCTTAACTGTAACCCGGTGTCTTAAAAACAACTGGTTTACAGCTCCTTTAAACTCTTTCCCATCATCAACCTGGATCAACCTAGGATACTTTAATGGACCTCGCATGTATATTTGTTGTAAAGCCACAGCCACAGCAGTTGAGCTTTTATCCGTTAAAGGCTCAGCATCTTTATACCTTGAAGCCATGTCAACAACCGTAAGAGCATACTTAAACTTTTTTGTTCTAACTTTGTCATGTGGAAGATACAACAAGTCCATCTGGTGTGTGTCATTAGGAACTGAGTTAACAAATCGAGGCCTTATTATTCTTTTTGGGGCAGGCAGATATATTTGCCAGATCGCTTGTTTTGAAAGCCAGTCTTTCGCTTCTGATTCAGACACCCTAGCAGCTTTACTCAGTTTATCAATAGCAGCCTTTCCTTTCCAATACCCTCTAGGTGAATAATATATTTTGTACTTTGTATCGTCCATAAGAAGGGACTGTTTTTTATTACATTTTTAACAATGTTTTTAGATTGAATATGCAAGAAGAAAGATTGCTCCCATAGCACCTATAATAAAGCCTATTTCTACCATTTTCTGATCCTCAGATGGTTCATAAAAGTCAGACAGTTCTGGCGGTGACAATGTTAGAAACTTCTTTCCTGTCACTAAGTAATATTCATTCATTGCTTCATCAACGTCTGTAAATGTGTGCTCTGCATGTCCCTGCTCTCTTAACTTTTTATTAATAAAGTCTAAGTGAGCAATTCTCCTTTTCTCGTAAGCGTCTCTTGCCTTAGCTAAATCTTCCATTGCCTTGTTATGGCGTTCTCTCTCTTCATCAGAACGCAATTTACTAAACATATAATTGCTGCCAGAGAAAGCCAATGCATTAACAATAGCTCCTCCTACCATCAGAACTAATCCGGACATCTTTTTATAAATGAATGAATCTTTTTTAGAATGAATCTTTTTTTTTATAAATCAATCTTTTTTTATAAATCAATCTTTTTTATAAATCAATCTTTCTATGTGTCACGGTCGCTAAGCCGGACGGCCCTACCACCCTTACCCACGCCTATCACACACTAGGTCAGACAACACAGCACACTAATACAGTTTTACAATCACGCACGCTTCTTTATTTCACACACACTCTATGGCGCCACCACTCGTGCACATCCACAACTGCACACAAGTATCCCAATTCCCGCTGACTCACCCTACTCTACTGTAATGACCTGGAAGACCCTAACCTAACCTGAAACACCAGTTGCGGTATATCACTGTGACCTGGGGACACAGCGATAGCCCGCACACGTGGTGACTAACTACTAGGGACAAGGATTTACCAAAGGGACTCTAATCTCTTAACTACTGCTACCACCCACACCTCTCCCCAGGACTCACCCTTCTCTTTTAACCCGGGACCACTACCAAACTGGTCGCTGCGTCCCTAAGGGAGGCAACGACAAGTACCCTACACTGTGCCGGCCACTACGTCCTAAAAGGAGGCAGTAGCTAACACCCCTAACCCTACTGCCTAACGCTACACCCCTTCTACCACAAACATGGGACAACCCATCCCGGCCCGGAAAGCTCCAGTCCTCGGCGCTGTCCGTGGCCCCTCACAGGCTGATACCTCCCCGGAAGACTCTGCACCCCGGCGCTGTCCGTGGCTCCTCCACGGGCCGACACCCTCCCCGAAGACTCTGCACCCCGGCGCTGACCGTGGCTTCCCGCAGTCTGACTCCTCCCTGCGATGGGCACGACACCCAACGTACACACACCAGACGCCCTCTCGACGGGTCCGGGGCTCGTAGGACGCCTCCTCCTCTGAAGGCCCCGCCGGACACCAAGGGTGAAAAAAGGCCTGGTGCAGCGCCCTCTCACAGGATGCCTGAACAGGGACGAGGAACCAGTGCCGGAGAACTCCCGGAAGAGCACCGGTAGCTGGAGGAGAGCTGCCCCACAGAAGGCAGACGGCCTGGGTGGTCTCCTTCTCCCGGAAAAACAACAGGCACTGGAAAGCGCCGCTCACCTGCCGGCACGCGGCAGTAGACTGCGGTGATCTGGCCCCAGCCTCAGGACGGAACAGGATACCTGCTGACACAACTGGACATACAGACGATCAACCACACCAGTTCTGCAACTGGCTGACAGTGGCTGCAACAAGGACGACACCGACTCAGCACAGGCCAAGGGCACCCAAACCCGACGAGGACCTGGCCCTAACTATGACTTGAAGTCACTCTTCAAAACCTAACGGCGCTGCCGCCGCACCTACAAGGCGTACGTCCACTCCGACGAACACCAGGGACCGAAGTGAAGCTACCCCAACGCATTCTGCCCTGGTCGGAATCAAGCGAACTCTACTCACCACACAAAACAACGATTGGTCAGAGCAGTGTATCCCTCCGCAGAGCTGACACGCCTGACCAACGGACTAGTTGTTGCTCGTGCAACAACACGACAATTTACCACAACAACTCACAGACGTGACAACACAACAACAGCCGATATCCTGCCCCACCTTCTCTGGTATAGAACCAAAGTAACAAAAGGGTAACAATCGGGAACGAAACCAACCTCCCGCTTCCATTCCATTCCTTCAATAAGTGAAGACTGGAATGAAAGAATACTGTATGTCCTATTTTCCCAGCCTCCTACCTAGCCTAATCTTTCTACCACTACTCTTAAACACATGGACATACTGATTTAGTACCGCCGATCGGTGACACACCCCCCTGCCTAAGTTTTAACTACAGGCTAAAACCAACAACAACTTCTCACTCGATCGGCGTTTTAGCCACACTCTACCTATAACAATCGAATTCCCCATCACTCACTCTGTCCTACTGTTACTTTTGATGCACTCCAAAACTTCCATCCCAACAGCATCAACTTTTAAATACATCAACAATCACAGGTTACACTAATCAACCTGGACTAACGCTGCCTCACACGACCTTAACGCAGGCACTTACAGGCAGCTGTTACACTACGCACTACATATACATTCCATAACTGAGGGGGCTCTAATTACGCACAACTGCTGTGTAACACGTGCTACAAATACCACACCCTCAGTAACACTTTGCTACGCCATTCTCTACGAAAGATAACACATGCATAGCTTCGACAATGTCAACCTCTCACGACACAGGTTAACGGAACCCTCAGGTTTCCTCTCTCTCTCTCTCTCTCTCTCTCTCTCTCTCTCTCTCTCTCTCACTCTACGGCAAGCGACTCAAGAAGTCTGCCGCCACATTGTCCTTTCCAGACACTGCCTGCACCGTAAACTGAAATGGCTGCAGCTGCAGTGCCCACCTTGTGATTCTCCCACTAACAGACTTCATCTTTTCTAAGTATTGGAGTGGGGAATGATCTGTCTGGACAATGAAGGGGGTCCCATACAAATACACCTGGAACTTTTGTATTCCCCACACCACTGCCAGACACTCCTTCTCTACTATAGGGTAATTCTGCTCTGCAGGGCTTAATTTTCTACTGGCACATGCTACAGGGCGCATCTCTTCAGGGTACTGCTGACAGAGCATAGCTCCCACTCCCACTTCTGACGCATCAGTCTGGAGCACAAATGTCAACCCGGGCACCGGCAGGTTACAGACGGGAGGCTGGCAGAAATGCTGCTTCAAAGCTTGGAACGCACGTTCGCACTCGTCGTCCCACTCCACCTGCCTGGTTGTTCCCTTAGTGAGATGAGTAAGGGGCTTGGCAATGTCAGCAAACCGGGGCACAAATTTCCTGTAGTACCCCACTAATCCCAGGAATCCCCGCACCTGCCGTTTGGTCTCAGGCCTAGGCGCATCCATAATGCGGGTCATTTTATCCTGCTCAGGCCATATTTTCCCTGCACCTATCCTGTGCCCTAAGTAGGTGATTTCACTTCCTCCCAGCTCACACTTTGAAGGCCGGGCTGACAAAGAACATTCCTTGAGTCTCTGGAACACACGCCTGAGAACCTCTATATGGCTGTCCTGATCAACTGTGGCCACCAGGATATCATCAATGAAATTATCGACATCCGGGCTCTCAAGTGGCTGCAATAGTTTTCTCATCATGCGCGTGAACACTGCCCCTGAAGTACACAGTCCAAATGGCATAACCTTCCACTGGAATTGTCCTTCCGGTGTAGCAAAAGCAGTCTTCGCGTGGTCCTCTCTACTCATCGGGATCTGCCAATACCCCTTAGCGAGGTCGATCTTGCTGAACACCTTCTTCTCTCCAAGCCTGGCGAACAGGTATTCGATATCCGGCATGGGTTCAGCATCGAACTGTACGATGCGATTCAACCTCCTGAAATCCACGCAAAACCTGATCTTCCCATCCTTCTTCTTAACTAGTACGATGGGTGAGCAGTATGGCGACGTCGATGGCTCAATCGCACCCATCCTGATCATGGCTTTAACCTCCTCCCTAACCGTCTCTCGTTGCGCAAAAGGCACTGGGTATGGCTTCGACCTGATAGGGATGTCTGAGGTCAACTTGATGCTGCACGTTTCTAGGTTTGTGCATGAGGGCACATCAGTCAGTACTTCCTTGAATTCGGCCACTAACTCGTGCAACTTCCTAGTAAAGTGCTGGTCTTCAGTAAGTACTACCACATCTTTAGGGCCTTCTGTGGCCTCCAAGGGAATGGTAGGAATGTCCTTGCTCATCAAGGGAGTTACTGTTTCCTCTTCAGGCTCCTCCGGCACAACAACCACAGCTACCGAGGCTGTTGGATCTGCAGCGCGCTCGATGAACGACTTTAGTAGGTTTGCGTGGAAAATCTTCGTCTTTCCCCCTACTGCTATGCGGTAATCTGCTTCACCCACTCTTTCTAGTACTGTATAGGGACCTCTCCATGCCAGTTCCAATTTGTTCTGCTTGGTCGGCCGAAGTACTAGTACTCTGGACCCCACAGCTATCTTCCTGGGTTTCGCCCTCAAGTCAAAATGTCGCTTGTACCTATACGCTGCCCTTGCCAAGTTCTCCCTTGCCAGCTCGCATGACTCAGCTATCTTGTTCCTCAAGCTGACGACGTATTCTGCCGCTGTACGGAGCTCTTGCCTTTCCGGTTGTAACCACAGATCCCTCAATATCTGCATCGGCCTGCGCACCTGGCGTCCATATAGCAGCTCAAAAGGCGAAAAACCGGTACTCTCTTGTGGGACCTCACGGTACGCAAACAGCAGTGCTGGTATCCACCGATCCCAATCACCTGGTTTCTCCTGACATAGTCTGCGCAGCATCCGCTTCAGAGTACCGTTGAAGCGTTCCACCAATCCATGGCACTGCGCATGGTATGGTGTGGTAGTCAGACCTTGAATGGCTAATAGTCGGTAGACCTCCTGCATGATCTGACCAGTAAACTGGGTTCCTCTATCAGTCAGTACCGACCCAGGGACTCCCGTTCGTGTCCACATGTTGAACGCTGCTCTTGCCACCGACTCACTCGTGATCTGGCGAAGAGGGACTGCTTCCGGATATCTTGTCGCAAAGTCGACCGTCACCAACACGTATCTGTACCCATTCTGGGATGCTGGAACGATGGGACCAATGATGTCCATCCCAACCCGCTCGAACGGCTCACGCATCAGTGGCATCCTCACGAGGGGAACTCTTGAGACTCTTCCCTTGTCCACAGTACGCTGACACTGGAAGCATGACTGGCAGTACCGACGAATGTCAGCATGCATGCCTGGCCAATAAAAATGGCGACCAACTCGCTCCTTGGTTCGGGTGGTACCTAAGTGACCAGACATGGGTACGTCGTGGCCTAGCTTCATCACCGTGGTCCGTAGTTCAGCTGGGACGCAGATCTGACTCGCTACGTCCTTGGGACCCTCAAACCGCCTGACCAGTATACCAGATTTCCGAGCGTACTCGACTCGTCCAAACTTGGTGTGGAAGTGCGTCCCTGCTTCACACGCACTCCGAGCCTTCCTCAAGGTTTCATCCTGGTCCTGCATCTGAATTAACTGCTGGGTAGAGGTGTTCAGAATGCATTCCTCGACGGGCAGTGGTACAGGTTCTTGCTGCTCCCTGGCTCTCTGCGCGCGTGTCTGCACTGCCCCTACCAACGCCGGGTCTGCGTATACAGGCACACGTGTCCAACCGGGATCTCCTACTCTCTTTGCGAAGTTTCCGATCAGGACTTCCTGCACAGGGCTATTCATGACCAAAACCTCCAACTTCTCTGTGATGAATGGTGACTTCAACTCTATTACCGCCACAGGTAACACGGACCTACATCTGGACTCGGCCAACACTACTGGGACTGTCTCTCCTGTGTACGCATCTGCCGGTACTAACCACTTGGCCACTACGGTGTGTCCGGCACCCGTGTCCCGTAATCCATTGGCCGGAGACCCGTTAACTTCTACAATGCACGCAGGCTCATACTGCTGCTCAGCGCATGGGTGACACAACGTAGGGACTACTCGAGCTTGGGGCTGGTCACAACAATGAACAGCTCCAACAGAATGGGGCTCAGGGTATTTCCTAGCGATGTGGCCTGGCTTCTTGCAGTTGAAACAAACTATGGTCGATCTAGGCCCTTCTGATCTCCTGTTCAGCTGCTGTAGTGCACCATCACTTTGTTGGGACCTCCCTGCGGGCTGGCTCCCTGCTGTTTCACGTGTATTACCCAGGTTGGGCTGGTTAACTGTTCGGTCTTGTCTCGCCTTCCTCCCCAGTCTTTTGGCCTCTGCCAAAACAGTAGCTTCTGTTGCAAGTTGTTCAACAGTTTTCGGGCATGTCTTCCGGACCTCGATCGTGAACTCTGGAGACAATAGCTGATAAAACTGTTCTTGGAACAGCAGATCCTTTACGTCCTCTGCCACACTCTCATCCTTGCCCGCTGCCGCACACCAGAGGGAAAACCACCGTTTCATCCTTCCCAGCATCTGGCCGAAAGTCTCAGCAGCGTCCTTCTTGATGCTTCTGAACTTTTCCCGGTAGGCCTCAGCATCTAGCCTGAAGTGGCTTAACAGGGCGCCCTTTATCTGATCATAGTCACCTAACTCATCCGCACTTAACCGCATCACCGCTTCTCTAGCCTTTCCTCTCAGCAGAGACATCAGACGTGTGGGCCATGAGGTCTTGCTCCACTTGCACATCTGGGCTACACGCTCAAATTGGGCGATGAAAGCGTCCACGTCGTCGTTCTCTCCTAACGGCTCAAGGTGGACATGCTTCGTTTCCTCCACCTCAATCAAGCGTTTCCTATGCGCTGCTTCATCTAAGGCCTGTCTCTCTTGTATGATTAGCTCTCGCTCTCTTGCCTCTAACTCGGCTTCATCCCTTCGTCTCTTGAGATCTAACTCGGCTTGCCGTGCTTGAGCTTCTATTTCCCTTATTGCCCTTTCTTCCTCCATCTTCTTCCTCTGCAGTTCCAGTTCCATCTGTCTCGCTGCTTTCTCGTCTTCATCCTTCCGCTTTAACCTTTCCCTCTCCTCTTCGATCTTCTTCTGCTTCACCTCTAGTTCCCTCTGCCTAGCAGCTTTCTCCTCTTCATCCTTCCGCTTTAACCTTTCCTTCTCCTCTTCGATCTTCTCCTGCTTCATCTCTAGCTCCCTCTGCTTCATCCCTAGCTCCCTTTGCCTATCAGCTTTCTCCTCTTCTATCTTCCTCTGCTGCATCTCTAGCTCCCTCTCATCCTTCATCTTCTGCCTCACTTTCTCCTCTTCATCCTTCATCTTCTGCCTCACTTTCTCCTCCATCCGGAGCTCCAATTCTGCTTCTCTCGCCGTCCTCTCATCCTCATTACGGACTGAGTCTGTGACGAACTTGGCGAGGTCTCCCCCAGCTAAACCCATCGCCGCTCCCAACTTGGCAAACTTTGCATAAGACCCGTCCCCTGTTCTTGATCCACCCCCGCACCCTGGTCACTAACCTTAGGTTTGGTATCTGCCGTAGGGGCCTGTGGATCCATGACACTATCGGGGTCGTACTGCGGATGGGCTCGGGTGTGTTTAGACATAGGGTACCCCTACCACCACAGAGCTAACAAGGGACAATATCCAATATGAGCGCAAGTAGATGTTCCTAACTACGCACTAGCCCCTGAATCGACTCAGCACAAGTACACAATACTCTCAATGAGTCACGCACCAAGCATAACTCTACCCACACTTGTGTACCTCATACATATACCCACATGGGCTCCAACCCATACGATACTACCAATGCACTGTCTGGTCACTGACTGAACCACGTGACACCGTGTGTCCACCGTCCACTGTGCATGCGCACCAGTTACCCACAGTCACAGGCCTCACTGTCTCTGGTAGGCCACCCCTACACGATCAGTGCACTTGCACCCCTCAAGTCCAGGCGCACTCACAGCATACCCTATGCCACAACACTGCGCACCCTCGTGCTTCCCACACACAGTCACCTGGGCTTACACTGCCCTTAATCCCCACAGGATATCCGAGCACACAGTGTCCACAGTCATGGGCCGGGTACCACTCTACCTACTCACTGGGGTATACCACATGTAAGGGATACAAAAGACACCTGGTACCCTCCGGCACCTCACCTACACTGTACGGTGTAATCACTCACACTTCCAACAACCACTCAATGTTTATTGACCATTCATACCTCACTCACACGGTAGCGCCAACCCATTCACACCAACACAAGTGCCCGCTCTATGCCACTGGAAAGCTGCCTGAAGTGAACAGGGACACTACGTACCACCTCCCAGGGTACTGGTACGCTCCCACCAACCACCCACTTACATTTCACACAACGTACACACCGGACACAACACCCCCCTTACCTCCCTCCTAGCTACCTATCACCTACCCAGAACCCCTTATGGTACCCCGCATCTCCACCAAAGTGTCACGGTCGCTAAGCCGGACGGCCCTACCACCCTTACCCACGCCTATCACACACTAGGTCAGACAACACAGCACACTAATACAGTTTTACAATCACGCACGCTTCTTTATTTCACACACACTCTATGGCGCCACCACTCGCGCACATCCACAACTGCACACAAGTATCCCAATTCCCGCTGACTCACCCTACTCTACTGTAATGACCTGGAAGACCCTAACCTAACCTGAAACACCAGTTGCGGTATATCACTGTGACCTGGGGACACAGCGATAGCCCGCACACGTGGTGACTAACTACTAGGGACAAGGATTTACCAAAGGGACTCTAATCTCTTAACTACTGCTACCACCACACACCTCTCCCCAGGACTCACCCTTCTCTTTTAACCCGGGACCACTACCAAACTGGTCGCTGCGTCCCTAAGGGAGGCAACGACAAGTACCCTACACTGTGCCGGCCACTACGTCCTAAAAGGAGGCAGTAGCTAACACCCCTAACCCTACTGCCTAACGCTACACCCCTTCTACCACAAACATGGGACAACCCATCCCGGCCCGGAAAGCTCCAGTCCTCGGCGCTGTCCGTGGCCCCTCACAGGCTGATACCTCCCCGGAAGACTCTGCACCCCGGCGCTGTCCGTGGCTCCTCCGCGGGCCGACACCCTCCCCGAAGACTCTGCACCCCGTCGCTGACCGTGGCTTCCCGCAGTCTGACTCCTCCCTGCGATGGGCACGACACCCAACGTACACACACCAGACGCCCTCTCGACGGGTCCGGGGCTCGTAGGACGCCTCCTCCTCTGAAGGCCCCGCCGGACACCAAGGGTGAAAAAAGGCCTGGTGCAGCGCCCTCTCACAGGACGCCTGAACAGGGACGAGGAACCAGTGCCGGAGAACTCCCGGAAGAGCACCGGTAGCTGGAGGAGAGCTGCCCCACAGAAGGCAGACGGCCTGGGTGGTCTCCTTCTCCCGGAAAAACAACAGGCACTGGAAAGCGCCGCTCACCTGCCGGCACGCGGCAGTAGACTGCGGTGATCTGGCCCCAGCCTCAGGACGGAACAGGATACCTGCTGACACAACTGGACATACAGACGATCAACCACACCAGTTCTGCAACTGGCTGACAGTGGCTGCAACAAGGACGACACCGACTCAGCACAGGCCAAGGGCACCCAAACCCGACGAGGACCTGGCCCTAACTATGACTTGAAGTCACTCTTCAAAACCTAACGGCGCTGCCGCCGCACCTACAAGGCGTACGTCCACTCCGACGAACACCAGGGACCGAAGTGAAGCTACCCCAACGCATTCTGCCCTGGTCGGAATCAAGCGAACTCTACTCACCACACAAAACAACGATTGGTCAGAGCAGTGTATCCCTCCGCAGAGCTGACACGCCTGACCAACGGACTAGTTGTTGCTCGTGCAACAACACGACAATTTACCACAACAACTCACAGACGTGACAACACAACAACAGCCGATACCCTGCCCCACCTTCTCTGGTATAGAACCAAAGTAACAAAAGGGTAACAATCGGGAACGAAACCAACCTCCCGCTTCCATTCCATTCCTTCAATAAGTGAAGACTGGAATGAAAGAATACTGTATGTCCTATTTTCCCAGCCTCCTACCTAGCCTAATCTTTCTACCACTACTCTTAAACACATGGACATACTGATTTAGTACCGCCGATCGGTGACACTATGCATTGATGTTTTCTGGGATAATTCCTTGTGCAATAAGAAAGTCTTTTGAGGCAATCTCCGCCGTTATTACAGCTATAACCTTAACAACATCCTCAATGTCTAACCTTCCTAGATCAGCCGGCCTCATCTTAAACATGTTTTTTGCTAACGTGCTATATCCTATACTAAGACCGCTGATTACAGCAGAGTGGTAAATCGTATTAATAATCTTTTTTTCGCTCATGTTTTTTATTAACTAAAAAAATAATTAAAATAATCATAATATGAAAGACTGTCTATGTGCTTTTTAATCAGATAATCTTTTATTGCTAGAGCTAAAAATAAGGTTACAACTAGTTTCGGCGAATCTTCTATCTTTCCCATGTTGGGTGGTTTTATTCTTAACAAACATTTTGCTAGGGTTGAATAAACTATAACACCAACAATAGGCACTGCATAATTAACCAGTGTTAAACTCATGGTTTTATTATTTTTATTGTTTTTTAAAAAGAGTTTAACAATGGATTGCGACGAGCTATTAAAGTGTGAGGAGGCGGCAGACCTCTGTCATAAAGAAAGATTATACTCTCTGGCTGCATGTGGGAAAACCAGGCAGTATTTAGGCACTGAACTAAGTATTGAACAGATTCAGCAATTGTCTACATCAGACGTTGAGAAGTATTACGCTACGTACGAAGCACAGCTAGGATCAAAAATGGTTAGATCGGTGGGACAGACAGTGATTAGTTTATATACTAAATTAGTAGGCAAGATAGCGCCGATTGATTCAGAAGAAGATTTAAAATATGACTTAACACAAGATCCGGTTTTAACCAAGTCCCTAGAATCTCTTGCATGTGACATGTATTACAGATTTGGGACGTTGCTATGTCCATTCATCATGGGATTAATTACTTTCAATCATATTAATTTCAATCATATTAATTTTAATCAGACTAAAAAAAATGAGCGAGCAGGAGAAGGCTCCACAGGCGAGTGCCCCACAAGTGAATTCTCCACAAGTGAATTTACAGGCGAGTGCCCCACAAGTGAATCCACAAGTGAGTGTCCCGCAAGTGAGTAGTGTTACTAAAGCTAAAAGTGCTGGCCGTGTTGAGGCCGGTCGTAAACTAGCTGAATGGAACAGGCTGCAAAAAGCAAACCAAGCAGCAAAACAAAAATTATTAGATAGTAATACAACATCAGCACCAGCACCAGCACCGCCACCGCCGCCAACAACACAATCAAACTATAAGATGTATTATTATGTGCTGGGGAGTATTGTTGTTGGTGGAGGGCTTTTAGCATACAAGCGCCTAAAGCCATACTTAGCAGCAAAGTCACAAACCCCCACAAAAACAGTAAAGGAACCAGCTTCTGCAAAAAAGTACAACCTCCTGCTGTAGACCCATTTTTAATAAATTAGTTTTTTAATGTGTTGTTAAGTACTGGTTAAGTACTGGTTAAGTCAGTTATAACAAGTTAAGTGCAAGTTAAGTGCAAGTTAAGTGCAAGTCATGTTAAGTACTAGTTAAGTTCTTAAGTAAAGTACTAGTTAAGTACAAGTAAAGTACAAGTAAAGTTCTCCAGTGACCTATAGCGTATGAAAGCTCGGGATTAACGTAAGTTCGCTTGTTATTGTTAGAGGCTAGTGACTTCTTATCAACAGCGGTTGTGTTTACTTGATGAAGAGTAGAGCGCAGATTAACATTTGTGTGATGAAATACTTTGTTTTCAAAGAGAGCCTGCTTGTAGTTGCCGTGACTTTTTTTTTTTTTTGACAACTTCTTTACTTACACCCTTAGCCTTCTTTGTTACAGAAGTCTGGGTAGCAACGCTATACATCTTCGACCGTAGGCCAACATATTCTTGTATAACCATCCCATTAAGTTCATCCTTCATCTTTCCAATCACTTTCTTGTTCACAGTTGAATGTAAAGGCGAATCTTTTGGGTAGTCGCATGTGTCGTACCATCCGTCAGCTCCTTTAGCTACCTCCGCCTCTAAGTCCTTGTAAAAGTCTTCAGTTGGGATGTCTAGAATAAAACTATCAGTGTCTGTGTAAATGACATTTGATTCTGGGTACAGCGGTTTAAAGTAGTCGTATAGAAATTCAAGCATTAATAACTTTGACAACTCTAGCACGGCAAACCCGATAAACACCGGCTTGTCCAACTTCACATTCTGTTTCTTCATCATAACTCCAACCAGGCTGTCACTAAACCGTCTAAAGTCTTGATAATTAGGTTTAGAGACCAACTTAATTGCTTGTTTTTCTTTCGTAACTAATCTTACATCTTTACGATTGTGTACGTTCTCCATCGTCTTGCCAAAACAGCTGTTGTTCATCAACTTAAAGAAGTCTTTTTCTGAAGCGTCCGTGGCCGCAGTCCTAAGATCAGTGTTCTTCATGATGTATGGCCTCATGAAAGGCTCTTGGTCACAGGTAATTATTCTGTGAACAGCTGTCAGCTTTAATCCGTGTCTTAAGTAAAATTGTAACAGTCGATAATGACGACATACTTTCTCTTGTGTCGAAGGTTAGGCACGAGTTTAGGCGGTTCTGTGGGACTCATCTTTAATCTTTCTGCTGCTAGAGGATAATCATTATGAAGGTCATGCAACTCTGCGGGATAATCTAAGTCTACCTCTAAGATTAATCCTATTGGATTATCGGGCGTAAGCTGTGATAGCATACTCAACACGGCAGTAACCTCATGAGGCCCGTTTATCATTTTGAAGTTTCTTAATGGCAGTGCCTGGCTCATGGCCCACCCATACAGATTGTTGGCGTCTAAGTACATCAGATAGTTGGATGGCTTGGTGGGGTCATAATCGTCTAAATACTTGTTGTTGGCTCTGCGGTAAGGATGACAGGCCATGCTAATGCCTCCTCTCAGCCCATCCTCAACCATCTGAAGTGTATCCAGATCCGAGATTAAGTCAATCTCAATGTTTGTAGACTTCAAGAATGCATCCCAAGAAAGGCCCGGGGCAGAGATGTACTGTGATGAATCTAGGCCGTAATGTTTCATGCAAGTGGATCTGTAATTCTGAAAGACGTCTGCCAATAAACACACATCGGCCAATAAATATTGATCGTGATAATCGCCCATCGTTTTGCAGTGCAATTCTGTCCAGGCTTTCTGTGCGTATTCATAGTCGGCGTCAGATATGCCTTCGCCCCTAAGCCGGCTGTAAAAATCGTCTTTATGCGGCAGCGCCGGCTCGTCAAACCTCTCCCACGAGTCCATGTATTCATAAGGATAGACGCCTTTACGGACTAAAGATGGGTCGAAATATTTTTTAGTGATTGGATAGTCTTGCAGAGATTCTGCTAACTTACTTAAACTCCCCATCAGATATTGGGCAGAGTCATAGAAGGATAAACAGTCTACAGTAAAGGTCATGTACTTTTCTGATGACTGTGCAATACAGCTACTCTCTTACATTCAGAAGTTATTGCTTGCATGATAAAGTGAGAATCATAGCCTCGTAAGTTATGAAAGAAGATAGGCAGTTTCCATTTTTTGGGGTTAACCTTGAGTTGAAGATTACAACTGTTGTGTGCCGCCCCTCTGAATTTACCAGTAATGTGATCGTGATCTCTTACAGTGTCACCTAATAACTTGCATTTACATATCCAGCAGCGGGTGGCTGATTTATAACGTTTTTCATCTTCGGGGGTCATCTTAATGTCTGAAAGGTTCAGCTGATTAGAGAATTGATTGCGAAGGTGTTTCATCTGCTCCAAAAATCGATTAGCTGCGTCGGGGCCTCTGTAAATCTCCGGCTGTGTGTGTCCGCCATCTGACCTAACAGCAACAAATGCATAAGAACAGATCTGATGACGGGATAATATGGTTGTTTTTTGGTCTTGCTGAGGGCCATAGTACTGTGGCAAAATCGCTTCAAAGTCAGCATAGACTACGTATGGGCTCATCTGCATTTTGTGTAGATTCTTAAACCCAACCTTAGACCCCGGTTTGGGTGTAAGAAGTTTGATTTTACAGTCTACAAAACTTTTACAATGCTTCTTATGTTCAGCAGCTGCCTCTATAGATGGGATTCTGACCAAACACCTTCTACAAAGCTCCTGTTTAAATTTGTCCTTTGTAGTATAAGCCAGAAGTCTGCTAATTGATCTGATTAATACATAATGGCTCTTGGAACCGTCTGCAAACAGAATCAAGTCTACATGATTCTCAAGTGATTCGCCTAAAGTAGGGGCGTTGGGAGAAATCCTCAGAGGGGCCAGATTGTCTACTGAATTCCATGTGTATACGCTTACAGTTATTGGTTTGTTTTGCTCTTCAAACTGATCGATACTTTCTACGCTCACTGGAAAGGTTATGTTATTTAAGTTCAGCTCATTTATATACCGCCTATAATTGGAAACTCTGTTTGCATGATTTTTAACGCGATGTAAATGTGCCAAAATACACCACATGAAACACAAGTTATCCGAATTATGTATATTTAAGACTGCTCGTTTTAACTCTAACTCTCTTGGGAGAGGAAGGTAAGAACTGCCAACTATAGGAGAGTATTTGGCTTGTCTTAGTCTGATTTCAAGGACTGTTCCTTCAGACCAGCCGGAGCCGCGCAATTTCGCTTCTTCGCTTGCATGGTTAAACTGTGTAAGCATGTAATCGGCCTAGTCAGAATGAAAGTCGTAATAACTCATTACTTCTTTCTGTCTAGTTGAAACCCAGACTAGTATACTATTATCATCGGGGGTTATATATTCAATCTGAATGGCCAACAACACTTTTACTGGCGGGTTAAATTGAAGAGACTCTGGGATTTTAGAGATAGCATGTGTTACGCTTTCCTGAACGCTTGAGGGGTTAATGATGTCCATGGCTAGTTCACTGAACATATTGCCCACTGGTTTAGCATCCAACGCCTTTGTGGCCGTCATTTTTTAAGGCCAATATATAGGTAATACAAAAAAAAATAAATACTAAAATTTAGCTAATATTTACTAATTTGAGGTAATACAAAAAATAAATACTAAAATTTAGTTAAATTGAATAGCTGCTCCTTCAGAGTTAGTAAAAATAGACAATTCAACGTCATCAGGAGCCAAAATATTAACTAAAATTGCAATACACTTTATAACTGGGTTGGGCCAAGAATCTGGCATTTTACTGATTACGTTGGTTACACTTTCACGAATATCTGCGTGCTCAAAAAGATTCGTAATTAATTCGTCAAACTTGTTTCTTAACTCTTCTTCATTAGCCCCCCGCTCCATCATTAACTCTAAGGCGCAGCATATATTTTTAAGCTCTGTAACTACTTTGGTCGTCATTTTTAGGATCAAATATATAAGTAATACAATAATTAAATCAGGCTCGTTTTTGGGTTTGCAAGGTTCTGCTTTGCAATGTTCTTTCTGATTGCTTCGGCGTCTACCTGTTGTGAAGTAAAAGTCTTTCTCCATTTCTTTTGAAGATCAATCTTTTGTCGTCTGTAATCATCACCGTCAGCCATGGCTCGTTTAAATTCTTCGTCTGTTACTTTTCCATCCAGTAATGTATTGCTTATAATCAGCCTTAATGAATGAAGTTTTGCTGTTGCTAGGGCTACAATGGCAGTGTGCTTTTGTAATTTGGGTGTTAGCTTCTTTAAAACAGCACTTACAATCGTGGACACGGCACCTAGCCCTAAACCAACACTCCCAAAAGCTATGGATATCGGTGTCCCAACTCCAGTAGCTAAAAGAGCAACACTAGACCCAGTGCTTAAGCTGGATACAACCGATGAGCCGGTGATTATATAAGAAAGGACATTTAAAGCTTTAGCATATTTCTTTCTAGTAACCCTATACTTATTTAAGTCACTTTCTATTTCTTCTTCAAGCTCAGTCATGTGCTTTAATCTAAACTGCTGACCGTCTTCCATTTTAAAACAAGATTATTTTTTTAATCTTGTACATATCTTCTTATTAACCCTTCTGGCAGCACTTCATCAACAGAGTAAAACGCAATAAAATCAACATACTTAATGAAAATAAAATCGAGTACTGTTAGTTTGTCTTTGTCAACCATCACAGTAACTTTGTCAGAAGATACAGAAGTGTTTATTTCATCCCCGTTTTTAGTAATAACAATAACAAGCCTAAGAGGGCCGCCCAAGTTTTCAGACTTTATTTGTACGCCTCTGATTAACGTGTGCTCTGGCAAACTAGGATCAGCCTCCCTTGGAGTAATAAATAAGCGAAAAAGCATCGTCATTTTTCTAGGCAGTGATTCTAGTTTTGGGTTAAATTCTAAGCCGACAGTGTCGCCCCCCACTTCAGCTAAGGACTTCTTTCTCCGCAGCATATATTCAGAGCCCTGCTTAGTTATTTCAATCTGCTTTTTCTGTTGTGTTCCTGGGACTAGGCTAGCAAGAAGGCGTCCTTCATTTAAAGCTTTTCTAAAATTGTATTTCTTATCAAAGTATACATAGGGGCTTCGTAGTTCAAACTTTAAATTCCAGTTAATGTCAGGAAGCAACGCCCAGGCATTCTCTCGTTTATGAAGTTTGTATTCGTGTTTGCCAAAATCGTTTGCCCTTAGATTTCTTATCTCTTCCAGGGTAGGATATTGCTGTCGTTTTTTATCTTCAATTTCTATTCGTTTGTAAACGCCATCGTCGGTGTACTCAAATCCATAAACATTTCCTGTCACTCCTATTAGATCAAAGTCAGTTGTATCTGCTAGATCTTTTATCTCTACTGCAACGCATTTAGGAGCTAACTCTGCTTTTGATTCTGGCCCTCGAGACATTCTTTTTATTATAAACAATTTATTATAAACAATCTATAATGAGCAATCTATAATAAACAATTTCTTATAAACAATTTGTTATAAACAAACGTATTGAACTGGAGGGTCAGTCCGTAAGCATAGTTTAGCGTGCTTAGATTTTTCTAGCTGCTCTTTTATTTTTTTTAGTTCATCCTTGTCCCTGATTATATAATTTTCACTTAAACATTCTTCAAAACTATCCTTGTCCTTAGTATAGAATAAGATGACTGATTTTAACTGCGATCTAAAGTCTTTTAAGACAGCATTGTATTTTTGAGTTAAGAGCCAAACAGAAACTAATGCGTGTCTTCCGCTAAAGGCTAGCTTAGACAGAGTCCTTCTTTTTTAAAAATGTCTTGTTCGGCTGAACAGTCATCAATAATAAACAGCGTTTCAGTTCCCTCAAATAGCCTATAGTAATGTTCTAAACAGTCGCTTAGCTTGTCAGTAGGATCAACTAAAAATATATTATCGTCTGTCCAAACAAACTGCCTTTCTTTATAAGACTTGTTGTGCTTAATGGTTGTGCAGAATATAACAATGTACTCGTAATGAAATCTGTAGACTGTTTGTAACAAATCAAGCACGAAGACAGTTTTCCCACACCCAGTAATCCCACAAATAAGCGAACAGTGCGGGTCTTTGGGCAAAAAGTTCAAACTATCCATCTGTTTTAATAGGCTATTTCTTTCAGTCTATTTTCTTCAATGTTCAGCTGGGCGTCATAAACCACAAAAACGTGCATTTGTATCTGGCCATTCTCCTCCTCTTCCTTATTAATCTGTATGAGTATGCCATCTGACCCTACCCTTCTTCCACTCCCGTGCAGTCTGTTGTCATACGTGGATCTAAAATCCAGCCATAGTCCATATTTGTCTGTTAGATAATCTTCGAGTCTTACATCGTGAAGGTGAAGTTTTTTACACACATGATCGGCTGTGGGGCTTGTCTGTCTGCCTCCGGCGAATAACTTTCTTATTTCATCAAAGTGTTGGTCAGGTAAAAGTCCGGCTGAATACAACTGAAAAGGCTTGCCATCTACTGTGCAAGACAGCTGCTCAATTTTTGGGTTGTAAAACACCTCAGATTCTCTCTGAAAAGGAGCTGAGGGTTTAGTAAATAGCAAGAGAACCCCCTTTAGGGACCTTAAAGAATTGCTTATAGCTATTTCCCAGACAGTGTCTTGCTTGTTTTTAATCGCTAGACTGTGGTGTAAAACTCTTTCAAAATAAACAGCCGCCCTACTTTTGTACTGATTTAAGATTATTCTAGCCAGTTCAGGGTTAGTAACAACATCAAAATTAAGAGAGATGTTACTAACGGTGTATCTGGCTTGAGGGTCATCTGATAAAATAACAGACCCGCTGTCATTGAATGTCAGTTCGTAAGTAAGTTTGTCTCTTAGTGTGCCTTGGTAATATGGCTGATGGGTTTTTATCAGTTCAAAATCTAGAGGGATGCAAAATCTGTTCTTAAATGCTCGCGCTATTGCCTGGTCTCCCTCGTCTTCCTTTGCATCTGCAGCATTAAGCCTGTGCTTAAGACCATTTGGGCTCTGGATCCCCTGAAAGATTTTGTCTTTTCTTTCTGTTCTGGGTAGCCACAGATCAGAATAGAGATTAAAAATGTCTGCGCTACTCAGTGAGAAGACTTCTCTACCTTCCAGTTTAATTACCATATTTTTAATGATGGCCCTGCCCAGGTTAGCAACGACAGTAGCATTAGGATCCGCCGACTCAATATCTATTTTGAATGACAGCCTGGCAGTGCCTGGCATTATAACATCGTCAGGCCCGAGGTCACTAAATCTTACTGTTAACATTTCATTGGGCTCAATTGTTGATGGATTATTTACAATGCGCACAGTCTGTCTTATGCCTTTTATGCCATGGGGTTCCTTCGCTTTTCTGAATGGTTCGAGGTCGCAACCGTATGGATTCATTTTTTATAAAACAAAAAATAATAAATATATAAATATGGCTGATGAAGATTTTGACGCGATTAGTCCTATTGAAGAAGAAGATGAAGAAAGAGAGCCGAGTCCTTCATTGCAACATGAACTTGAAGAAGCAGGTTCTTTACTCCCTAGACAGCGTCAAGATGTAGGAGCAGGTTCTGTACTCCTTAGAGCACGTCAAGAACTTGTAGGAGTAGGCTCTTCACTCCCTAAAGCCCGTCACGAACTATTGCGACAACGAATTGAATCATTCTATAAAAGTATAGAACGAGGGCTGCCAGACGTGTTCGATCCTAACGATTTTGAAGAAGATGGCGGCCATTTGTATATAAAAACTAAAGTGGACCGTGTAAGAGTTACTTCAGTGCAAAACCCCACTAGGTTTTTAAGTCTAAGTACAATTAAACAAAGACTCCCTGCTGCTGATGCAGAACGATTAAACATTACAAATCTAAAGCCTGAGGCCGTTAGAGTTTTACAGAACGTGGAGCGGAGGCTGCCAACACGATCTGAAATACAAATGATCTCTATTGAAGAGTTAGGCCAAAGAACAGATGAAGCAATAACAGAAGTTGAAACAAGTTTTAATGAAGAAACGGCCTTAAAAACAATTGGCGATTCTCCATTGCCTATGCGTGAAATCAGGGGTCTTAATGCTGCTCTACGGACTATAAGGGGTGAACTAACAAACAACTTGGCAAAACATGGCGAGTTGGATAGAGAGATAGAAGAAGAAAAAAATAAACTGGCTAATGCAGATGATAACAATTTAGGGCGAGAGGAAAAGGCTAGAATACAGCAGAAAATACAAGATTTAATGCTAGAAAGAGCGGCCAGGTTAGAAGCGCTGTCTACTAACAGAGAAAAAATAGCGTCCCAAACAAACAGAATCAAAGAAACTATAAACAGAATACTTTATGAAAATACTACGCTAGCAGAAAGAATAAGGACTCTGTTCAGAGAGCAGGGAATTACAATAGTTAGTATATTAACGGCCGTGGGGTTTGCTATCTCTACACTGGTTTATGCATTAACCGGCAGTGCGCCAACCGGGCCAGTAACTCCTCCAACGCCTCAGTCCGGCAAAAGTTGGATTAGAAAACAACTGCGCCATCTGGCAAACCTATTAAAGAAGTTAGCTGTCAAAGCGCTTGATGCTCTGCCTGGCATAATAGGCAGTGTTGTTAGTTGGGTTTTGTCTACCATAGGCAAAGTGGCTGGTTATATGGCCGACCATCTGTGGACGTTAGGAGTGCTGGCTGCCGGTTTAATTTTTTGTGAAATAAAGTATGGCTAATCCAGTAAAAGTTAAAAACACAACAAGGGCCATCTTTTCGCTAGTGTGCCTGTCGGGGTGAGGTACATCAACAGGCGGGGGGTCGCTTTCTGGCTGCGAGCTGCTTATAACTGGCGGGGGGTCGCTTTCAGGGCTGGATACTTTTTTTAAAATGGCTGGCGCGGGCCTTGTGTTTAAGCCTTGATTGTGTCCTAAGTTTTGGTCATCACCGGCTATGAGGATTTCATTATTATAATTCTGTATCATGCCAATCTGCAGTCTGAGGTCAGAAGGCAGCATGTATAATCCATGACCCACAACAAAGTCAACCTTTGACCTAGCATGTGAAAGAACGTTTTGGTACCTTTGTATGCTGGAAGGTAAATCAACAGCAGAGTTAATAGCATCTTCTAAATTGGCTAGAAATTGTTTTCTGGCGTCAAAGCCTGTAGATTGATCCACTATGCTAGACTTGGTCTGTGCTTGCGCTCCTAATAGACACCAAACGTACGTTCGTATGGAGTCATTGAGCCTTTGCACTCCTGGCATTGTTAGGCCTTTACTTTCATCTAAGATAAATGTTGCCCAAGCATTGGGGTGTTTTTTGTTCTATTGATCCCAATCTAACTTGGGAGTTTGACTTAAAAGTGGTGTGGCCGGGCCAGTAGTCAAAATTATATTCTCTACGCTGGCCCCACAAATACAATGTGCCTAACCCGTGATTGCGGTCTAACTTTTGTCTAAAGTTATTTGAAGGGTTAATGTTAAATTCGTTGCAGATTCTTTCATATGCATTTTGTCCATTGGGCTGAGAAATGGATTAAACGCGTTGTCATTGGGGAGGCATACTTGTAGTTCAGTTAGTATGCGCCTATACTGATAATAAACATGAAAGTTATATACTGACCTTACTAAGAGGTTGGGGTGGTTTAAATGGTTTGTATATGAAACACCGCAGCCAGTGGTTGAGCAGTAAACTGCAAAATTTAACTGATTCTGGTAAAAAGCCATGGGATGAGTTGACCATGCTGATGGCACTCTATCACTCTTTATTGGAGGATTTAAATATCTAGTTAGTGGGTTTACAAGTCTGACTAGAAAGCCATATGATTCATCCACTGCGATGGTTAGGTTACTAAAGTCCAAAGATTTGGGCTCATAAACCCCTCCTACATCGTAAGTGGCACTTTCATTATATTTAAAAGGTTCCATTTTTAAATAGATTTAAAAAAAAAAGGATTTAAAAAGGATGTTCCTTTATATAACCAAGCAAAGCACACGTGTGTTCTTAAAGTATCCAATTGACAATAGGCGCAGTAATAATAGGGTTGCTCTTAGAGAAATTGGTTTTAAAGTTAGGTGGATTAATATATCTGAAAAAGCTAAGAATAACTGGGTGAATGTTAAGGGCGGGCAAGGTAATTTATTAAAGCAGTTAAAAATACCTGATGGTTACTACAACTTTTGTTCTTTAAAACGAAGTATTTAGCAATTTTGGCATTAAGTTAAAAATTAATGAGGCAAATCTTATAATTACTATGAATCTTCCAGAAGAAAGAAGGGAGTACGTTTTTCCTAGAGGCCTTGCACGAATTTTGGGCTTTCATACTAGTGATGAAACGTATAGCGTTAACACCCATAAGTACTTAGAAAGTGGCCTTTATGAGTATGCAAGTAGTAGACCATCCGATTTTCTAATTAACCCAAGGTTGTATGTCCATTTAAGTGAATTAAAAACAGATGCTAATTTGTTTAATGGCCAGCCATTTACGATTCTAAGAGTGTTGCCATCACTTGAGGCGGGGTTTTGCGATTATCAGTCATATACATTTGACAAAAACAGTCAATTTAAAAAATTAGTTGGTGAGGATATACATTCATTGTGTGTAAAAATAACTAACCAAGACGGAAAACCGGTTGTTTGTTCTGATTTGTTAGTAGTGCTCGAGATAGAAGATTAATCAGAGAGAAAGTTTAAATGTGCGGTTCTAGAGCAGGAAAATTATTTCGCCCGCGATTAGATTTGTTTAATTTTGTAGGGTTTTAGCTATTTTTTGGCTGAGGAAATTTGATTATGTGAAAAGTGGGGCTTGCGGGCGAAATAAGATTGCCGGCCAAGAAGGTGGATCTAATCTTTCTCTGCTTCCCTAGTGGAGCCCACTGCTATTACCGAGGAGACAGTGCCTTTACAAGGGGCTGATCTGACTTTGCCACCTGCTACCCTACCTGTTGCCACAATTATGGTTGACAGTAGGTACGTCAAGGGACAGATCAAGGCAGCCGTCATGGACAATCCGATCCATGATCTCTTACTTGGAGGCCATTATGTCACTCTCGGGAACCCGTCCGAACCTGTCATTGTATCCACATTACAGGTGAAGACCCCAAAGCAATTCAAACCTCCTAAAAAGGGGATGAAAGCAGCTCAGCGAGCTGACCCAACATTAGCTGCATGCTTCCAGAGGCAGCGCCACACCTGTCACCCCACTCGCAAAGGTGAATTCTTTAGGTGGAACGGTCTTTTGTATCGTAGGCTAAATAAAGATCATTCACAACTTGTGGTCCCGGCGCCACACCGGACCCGAGTAATGGAAGTGGGACATACACTCTGTTCGCCAGGACATATCAATGTAGGGCAGACGGTGCAATGGGTGATGAAGCAGTACTATTGGCCAGGGATGACAGAGGACATAAAGAAATATGTCGATTCCTGCCCCCTGTGCCAACACTGGTCATCCAGCCAAGGGGGCGATTCGTCCCCAGGCCAGCCAGACACTCCAGACACAGGCCAACCGGAGCCCAATAATGTATTCCGAGGCTCCATCGGTGTCTTGGTGACTCCAGAGCTAGTGCCAAAAGCTTAATGGACCACGATCAGAATGAACTGTCAAGCAGGAGCTTCTCTTTGAGAGAATCTTTTTTTCGGGGGGCCTATGTGACGAAACGCTTGACAAAACCATCCGATCAGTCCCACTAAAATTCCAAACAAACAAAAAATAGATTTCAAATCTATACGCACTCCCCCCTCTCAACCCCCCTCTCCCCCTTTCTCCCACTTAGTGCACATCGCACAGCCCACACGAACTATGACAGATGAAGAAATTGCGTCACGATAAACTCGTGACGCCTTTCGCTCTTGTTGACCTACCCCCCCCCCCTCTCAACTCTCCTTCCGCACACCGAGTGGCTACGACGCAGTGAAATTTCAATTTCATTGTGGCAATGGCCCGTCTCGCACCCCCCCCCCCCTCTCTCTCTCTCTACCCCGTGAAACAAAGGCATGTTGCCGCTCGGCACACCGCCAGCACCACCACCCCCCCACCCCCCCTCCTTTCCTACAGTCCGCGCACTGGCTGAACTGGTGACTTATGTCACCGGCGGATCGTTCCATGATAGTATGTATCCATACGGACGCATAAATTAAACTGGCCGCCAAGTCCGTGAGCTATGCCGATTAGGATCAAATGGTTCCCGAGGCGACTAGTGATAAGACTAGATCCCTCCCCCTCTCACCCCTGATGTGTGAGTGACAGGTTGTCAAAATCGAATCTGGCAACTAGAATGCATATAAACCAGACACACAGGGCTCACCTTCACTGACCCTTCAAGACTACCTGTAGACCAGACCAGAGGAAGACAAAGAGACAACTAGAGAAGGCGTGGGACAATCCCGGTAACCTCGTTGATCTCCAGTCATTCACTGTTCATTCCCAGGAAAAAACTGGGATCCTGGTCACCCATCCTGGACACGCGATCCTGGTCAGGCTATCCTGGACACGCTACACATTGCAGCTGGACCAGAAGCTGGGACTTCGCCCAACCCCAGGGCGACACCAGACAACCAATCTACACCAGTGGGGCAGTCACCAACCACAGGAGAGATCAACTACCCTCTCTGAAGCAAAGCTAAGTTAGCTTACCACCTGGACTCAAACCCATCAGACCCTTGCCCTCACTTTATGATGACATAGGGAGAACCAGTCTATGAGTACCACTCTGGCTACAGTCACCGGGTGATTTGCAAGCGAAGTGGATGTATAATGACTATATACATTCAGTGTAACTTAGACTGAACCCCCCCCCCCCCCCCCCCCCCCCCCCCCCTATATGCCAACTTAAAACTTGCTGCACTGAGTGCAAGCGAGTAAAGTAGGAGTGAGGAAGGGCCACTCATTGTGGTAGTCCAATGAGAATTATACCCAAGCCTATGGAATTGACCCGCTAATACTTACCTATGTGTAAACAATAAAAGTTGATGTGTGAAAGTGCACTTAACTTGTGGCAGTTCTTTGTTGTTCAATCAAATGTTGAATGTTTGAACTTCTCTCTTCAGTTCTGTCTCTCAGAGCTACAAGTACTAATAAGAGTACAGGCCTAAGGAAAACTATCTCAGAGCCACTGTTCAGTATTTTACCCAGTCCCGGTATAAAATAAAAATTTCTTCGATGACTAGTACCAGAAAGTTGCTCCTTCCACCACTAGTAAGAGAGAGGGTGTAGGTGAAATGTTAAGGTAATTCTCATTGAGAAATTATCCCTAGTCCTTCCCTAGAGGACCTACCTAACACTTACTCATCTCGTCACATATCGAAGTGGGGGCTCGTCCGGGATGAGAAAATACAATTCGGATTGTTAAAAACAATTCACTCAAAATTTTATTTCCTTTGGCTAGTCCAAAAATTTGGACAAAGAGCAGAATTAAGAGCAAATAGGCTGATTGAGTTGAGTCCAGGAGGAAAATCTTTTATGTTTGTTGTGTGAATGCTTATCTTACATAGCAAATAATAAGAGTGTGTGTGGTTGATGTTATAATCAATTCATGTTGGTATTACATTGTGTGATTCTTTGCTTTTGTTGTACTCAGTGGATCTTTGATTGCTAAGAACTGATCTTTGATTGTTGAGGATTGTATAACAGTTCATTATCATGGATGGATCAGCGAATCATAGACTGGAGATCAAAGAGTGGGGAGAATCCATGGGCCTCTCTGGTCAAGAGTTAGACACCTTTGTCACAACCCAATCGAAAAGGAAATCAAATGGGCCGCAGAATGGGCCAGGAAAAGAAGAGAGTTCGAACAGGCCGAGCGCAACAAAGCCCAAGAACATGAATTAGTTCCCCAACAGATTGAAAAATCAGCCGAGACTGATAGCTATTCAGAGTTGGCCAGCCAAAATTCTCAGCCTCCCCTCCAAACTTCAGCCCGGCCGTTTTCTTTAGATCCTGTAAAAGAAGCAAACTCACACAAAAAGATGTGTGACAAGCCAAACCGGGATTCGAACCCCCCACAGTCACAGCAGTCTCAAAACCAAAACCCACCACAAAGTGAGAAACAAACTGGTAAGCCACACAGTGGTAACTCAGTCCCTGTGAGTCAGAACAGTGCACAGAAGCGTTTCTGCGCGCACTGTAAAATGACATCTCACAACACTGCAGAGTGCAGAAAATTCTTTGGACCAAGACTCCAAACAATTGCTGCGTACCAGGTAGTGTCTACACCCAAAAGCGGTGACACACCATCTATGGTACCCAACATCACTGCACCACCCAACAGTGAGCAGGTGTTAGTAAATAACAAACCTGCCACCTGTTTGTATGACACAGGATTGTCATACGAGGCAGTTGTAAGAGCTTCCCTAGTGGAGCCCACTGCTATTACCGAGGAGACAGTGCCTTTACAAGGGGCTGACCTGACTTTGCCACCTGCTACCCTACCTGTTGCCACAATTATGGTTGACAGTAGGTACGTCAAGGGACAGATCAAGGCAGCCGTCATGGACAATCCGATCCATGATCTCTTACTTGGAGGCCATTATGTCACTCTCGGGAACCCGTCCGAACCTGTCATTGTATCCACATTACAGGTGAAGACCCCAAAGCAATTCAAACCTCCTAAAAAGGGGATGAAAGCAGCTCAGCGAGCTGACCCAACATTAGCTGCATGCTTCCAGAGGCAGCGCCACACCCGTCACCCCACTCGCAAAGGTGAATTCTTTAGGCGGAACGGTCTTTTGTATCGTAGGCTAAATAAAGATCATTCACAACTTGTGGTCCCGGCGCCACACCCGGACCCGAGTAATGGAAGTGGGACATACACTCTGTTCGCCAGGACATATCAATGTAGGGCAGACGGTGCAATGGGTGATGAAGCAGTACTATTGGCCAGGGATGACAGAGGACATAAAGAAATATGTCGATTCCTGCCCCCTGTGCCAACACTGGTCATCCAGCCAAGGGGGCGATTCGTCCCCAGGCCAGCCAGACACTCCAGACACAGGCCAATCGGAGCCCAATAATGTATTCCGAGGCTCCATCGGTGTCTTGGTGACTCCAGAGCTAGTGCCAAAAGCTTAATGGACCACGATCAGAATGAACTGTCAAGCAGGAGCTTCTCTCGAGAGAGAATCTTTTTTCGGGGGGCCTATGTGACGAAACGCTTGACAAAACCATCCGATCGGTCCCACTAAAATCCCAAACAAAAAAAAAAAAGATTTCAAATCTATACGCACTCCCCCCTCTCAACCCCCTCCCCCTTTCTCCCGCTTAGTGCAAATCGCACGGTCCACACGAACTATGACAGATGAAGAAATTGCGTCACGATAAACTCGTGACGCCTTTCGCTCTTGTTGACCTACCCCCCCCCCCTCTCAACTCTCCTTCCGCACACCGAGTGGCTACGACGCAGTGAAATTTCAATTTCATTGTGGCAATGGCCCGTCTCGCACCCCCCCCTCTCTCTCTCTACCCCGTGAAACAAAGGCATGTTGCCGCTCGGCACACCGCCAGCACCACCACCCCCCCACCCCCCCTCCTTTCCTACAGTCCGCGCACTGGCTGAACTGGTGACTTATGTCACCGGCGGATCGTTCCATGATAGTATGTATCCATACGGACGCATAAATTAAACTGGCCGCCAAGTCCGTGAGCTATGCCGATTAGGATCAAATGGTTCCCGAGGCGACTAGTGATAAGACTAGATCCCTCCCCCTCTCACCCCTGATGTGTGAGTGACAGGTTGTCAAAATCGAATCTGGCAACTAGAATGCATATATACCAGACACACAGGGCTCACCTTCACTGACCCTTCAAGACTACCTGTAGACCAGACCAGAGGAAGACAAAGAGACAACTAGAGAAGGCGTGGGACAATCCCGGTAACCTCGTTGATCTCCAGTCATTCACTGTTCATTCCCAGGAAAAAACTGGGATCCTGGTCACCCATCCTGGACACGCGATCCTGGTCAGGCTATCCTGGACGCGCTACACATTGCAGCTGGACCAGAAGCTGGGACTTCGCCCCACCCCAGGGCGACACCAGACAACCAATCTACACCAGTGGGGCAGTCACCAACCACAGGAGAGAACAACTACCCTCTCTGAAGCGAAGCTAAGTTAGCTTACCACCTGGACTCAAACCCATCAGACCCTTGCCCTCACTTTATGATGACATAGGGAGAACCAGTCTATGAGTACCACTCTGGCTACAGTCACCGGGTGATTTGCAAGCGAAGTGGATGTATAATGACCATATACATTCAGTGTAACTTAGACTGAACCCCCCCCCCCCCCCCACCCTATATGCCAACTTAAAACTTGCTGCACTGAGTGCAAGCGAGTAAAGTAGGAGTGAGGAAGGGCCACTCATTGTGGTAGTCCAATGAGAATTATACCCAAGCCTATGGAATTGACCCGCTAATACTTACCTATGTGTAAACAATAAAAGTTGATGTGTGAAAGTGCACTTAACTTGTGGCAGTTCTTTGTTGTTCAATCAAATGTTGAATGTTTGAACTTCTCTCTTCAATTCTGTCTCTCGGAGCTACAAGTACTAATAAGAGTACAGGCCTAAGGAAAACTGTCTCAGAGCCACTGTTCAGTATTTTACCCAGTCTCGGTATAAAATAAAAATTTCTTCGATGACTAGTACCGGAAAGTTGCTCCTTCCACCACTAGTAAGAGAGAGGGTGTAGGTGAAATGTTAAGGTAATTCTCATTGAGAAATTATCCCTAGTCCTTCCCCTAGAGGACCTACCTAACACTTACTCATCTCGTCACATATCGAAGTGGGGGCTCGTCCGGGATGAGAAAATACAATTCGGATTGTTAAAAACAATTCACTCAAAATTTTATTTCCTTTGGCTAGTCCAAAAATTTGGACAAAGAGCAGAATTAAGAGCAAATAGGCTGATTGAGTTGAGTCCAGGAGGAAAATCTTTTATGTTTGTTGTGTGAATGCTTATCTTACATAGCAAATAATAAGAGTGTGTGTGGTTGATGTTATAATCAATTCATGTTGGTATTACATTGTGTGATTCTTTGCTTTTGTTGTACTCAGTGGATCTTTGATTGCTAAGAACTGATCTTTGATTGTTGAGGATTGTATAACAGTTCATTATCATGGATGGATCAGCGAATCATAGACTGGAGATCAAAGAGTGGGGAGAATCCATGGGCCTCTCTGGTCAAGAGTTAGACACCTTTGTCACAACCCAAATCGAAAAGGAAATCAAATGGGCCGCAGAATAGGCCAGGAAAAGAAGAGAGTTCGAACAGGCCGAGCGCAACAAAGCCCAGGAACATGAATTAGTTCCCCAACAGATTGAAAAATCAGCCGAGACTGATAGCTATTCAGAGTTGGCCAGCCAAAATTCTCAGCCTCCCCTCCAAACTTCAGCCCGGCCGTTTTCTTTAGATCCTGTAAAAGAAGCAAACTCACACAAAAAGATGTGTGACAAGCCAAACCGGGATTCGAACCCCCCACAGTCACAGCAGTCTCAAAACCAAAACCCACCACAAAGTGAGAAACAAACTGGTAAGCCACACAGTGGTAACTCAGTCCCTGTGAGTCAGAACAGTGCACAGAAGCGTTTCTGCGCGCACTGTAAAATGACATCTCACAACACTGCAGAGTGCAGAAAATTCTTTGGACCAAGACTCCAAACAATTGCTGCGTACCAGGTAGTGTCTACACCCAAAAGCGGTGACACACCATCTATGGTACCCAACATCACTGCACCACCCAACAGTGAGCAGGTGTTAGTAAATAACAAACCTGCCACCTGTTTGTATGACACAGGATTGTCATACGAGGCAGTTGTAAGAGCTTCCCTAGTGGAGCCCACTGCTATTACCGAGGAGACAGTGCCTTTACAAGGGGCTGACCTGACTTTGCCACCTGCAACCCTACCTGTTGCCACAATTATGGTTGACAGTAGGTACGTCAAGGGACAGACCAAGGCAGCCGTCATGGACAATCCGATCCATGATCTCTTACTTGGAGGCCATTATGTCACTCTCGGGAACCCGTCCGAACCTGTCATTGTATCCACATTACAGGTGAAGACCCCAAAGCAATTCAAACCTCCTAAAAAGGGGATGAAAGCAGCTCAGCGAGCTGACCCAACATTAGCTGCATGCTTCCAGAGGCAGCGCCACACCCGTCACCCCACTCGCAAAGGTGAATTCTTTAGGCGGAACGGTCTTTTGTATCGTAGGCTAAATAAAGATCATTCACAACTTGTGGTCCCGGCGCCACACCGGACCCGAGTAATGAAAGTGGGACATACACTCTGTTCGCCAGGACATATCAATGTAGGGCAGACAGTGCAATGGGTGATGAAGCAGTACTATTGGCCAGGGATGACAGAGGACATAAAGAAATATGTCGATTCCTGCCCCCTGTGCCAACACTGGTCATCCAGCCAAGGGGGCGATTCGTCCCCAGGCCAGCCAGACACTCCAGACACAGGCCAACCGGAGCCCAATAATGTATTCCGAGGCTCCATCGGTGTCTTGGTGACTCCAGAGCTAGTGCCAAAAGCTTAATGGACCACGATCAGAATGAACTGTCAAGCAGGAGCTTCTCTCGAGAGAGAATCTTTTTTCGGGGGGCCTATGTGACGAAACGCTTGACAAAACCATCCGATCGGTCCCACTAAAATCCCAAACCAAAAAAAAAAGATTTCAAATCTATACGCACTCCCCCCTCTCCCCCCTTTCTCCCACTTAGTGCAAATCGCACGGCCCACACGAACTATGACAGATGAAGAAATTGCGTCACGATAAACTCGTGACGCCTTTCGCTCTTGTTGACCTACCCCCCCCCCCCTCTCTCAACTCTCCTTCCGCACACCGAGTGGCTACGACGCAGTGAAATTTCAATTTCATTGTGGCAATGGCCCGTCTCGCACCCCCCCCCCCTCTCTCTCTCTTACCCCGTGAAACAAAGGCATGTTGCCGCTCGGCACACCGCCAGCACCACCACCCCCCACCCCCCCTCCTTTCCTACAGTCCGCGCACTGGCTGAACTGGTGACTTATGTCACCGGCGGATCGTTCCATGATAGTATGTATCCATACGGACGCATAAATTAAACTGGCCGCCAAGTCCGTGAGCTATGCCGATTAGGATCAAATGGTTCCCGAGGCGACTAGTGATAAGACTAGATCCCTCCCCCTCTCACCCCTGATGTGTGAGTGACAGGTTGTCAAAATCGAATCTGGCAACTAGAATGCATATATACCAGACACACAGGGCTCACCTTCACTGACCCTTCAAGACTACCTGTAGACCAGACCAGAGGAAGACAAAGAGACAACTAGAGAAGGCGTGGGACAATCCCGGTAACCTCGTTGATCTCCAGTCATTCACTGTTCATTCCCAGGAAAAAACTGGGATCCTGGTCACCCATCCTGGACACGCGATCCTGGTCAGGCTATCCTGGACACGCTACACATTGCAGCTGGACCAGAAGCTGGGACTTCGCCCCACCCCAGGGCGACACCAGACAACCAATCTACACCAGTGGGGCAGTCACCAACCACAGGAGAGATCAACTACCCTCTCTGAAGCAAGCTAAGTTAGCTTACCACCTGGACTCAAACCCATCAGACCCTTGCCCTCACTTTATGATGACATAGGGAGAACCAGTCTATGAGTACCACTCTGGCTACAGTCACCGGGTGATTTGCAAGCGAAGTGGATGTATAATGACCATATACATTCAGTGTAACTTAGACTGAACCCCCCCCCCCCCCCCCCTATATGCCAACTTAAAACTTGCTGCACTGAGTGCAAGCGAGTAAAGTAGGAGTGAGGAAGGGCCACTCATTGTGGTAGTCCAATGAGAATTATACCCAAGCCTATGGAATTGACCCGCTAATACTTACCTATGTGTAAACAATAAAAGTTGATGTGTGAAAGTGCACTTAACTTGTGGCAGTTCTTTGTTGTTCAATCAAATGTTGAATGTTTGAACTTCTCTCTTCAATTCTGTCTCTCGGAGCTACAAGTACTAATAAGAGTACAGGCCTAAGGAAAACTGTCTCAGAGCCACTGTTCAGTATTTTACCCAGTCTCGGTATAAAATAAAAATTTCTTCGATGACTAGTACCGGAAAGTTGCTCCTTCCACCACTAGTAAGAGAGAGGGTGTAGGTGAAATGTTAAGGTAATTCTCATTGAGAAATTATCCCTAGTCCTTCCCCTAGAGGACCTACCTAACACTTACTCATCTCGTCACATATCGAAGTGGGGGCTCGTCCGGGATGAGAAAATACAATTCGGATTGTTAAAAACAATTCACTCAAAATTTTATTTCCTTTGGCTAGTCCAAAAATTTGGACAAAGAGCAGAATTAAGAGCAAATAGGCTGATTGAGTTGAGTCCAGGAGGAAAATCTTTTATGTTTGTTGTGTGAATGCTTATCTTACATAGCAAATAATAAGAGTGTGTGTGGTTGATGTTATAATCAATTCATGTTGGTATTACATTGTGTGATTCTTTGCTTTTGTTGTACTCAGTGGATCTTTGATTGCTAAGAACTGATCTTTGATTGTTGAGGATTGTATAACAGTTCATTATCATGGATGGATCAGCGAATCATAGACTGGAGATCAAAGAGTGGGGAGAATCCATGGGCCTCTCTGGTCAAGAGTTAGACACCTTTGTCACAACCCAATTCGAAAAGGAAATCAAATGGGCCGCAGAATGGGCCAGGAAAAGAAGAGAGTTCGAACAGGCCGAGCGCAACAAAGCCCAGGAACATGAATTAGTTCCCCAACAGATTGAAAAATCAGCCGAGACTGATAGCTATTCAGAGTTGGCCAGCCAAAATTCTCAGCCTCCCCTCCAAACTTCAGCCCGGCCGTTTTCTTTAGATCCTGTAAAAGAAGCAAACTCACACAAAAAGATGTGTGACAAGCCAAACCGGGATTCGAACCCCCCACAGTCACAGCAGTCTCAAAACCAAAACCCACCACAAAGTGAGAAACAAACTGGTAAGCCACACAGTGGTAACTCAGTCCCTGTGAGTCAGAACAGTGCACAGAAGCGTTTCTGCGCGCACTGTAAAATGACATCTCACAACACTGCAGAGTGCAGAAAATTCTTCGGACCAAGACTCCAAACAATTGCTGCGTACCAGGTAGTGTCTACACCCAAAAGCGGTGACACACCATCTATGGTACCCAACATCACTGCACCACCCAACAGTGAGCAGGTGTTAGTAAATAACAAACCTGCCACCTGTTTGTATGACACAGGATTGTCATACGAGGCAGTTGTAAGAGCTTCCCTAGTGGAGCCCACTGCTATTACCGAGGAGACAGTGCCTTTACAAGGGGCTGACCTGACTTTGCCACCTGCTACCCTACCTGTTGCCACAATTATGGTTGACAGTAGGTACGTCAAGGGACAGATCAAGGCAGCCGTCATGGACAATCCGATCCATGATCTCTTACTTGGAGGCCATTATGTCACTCTCGGGAACCCGTCCGAACCTGTCATTGTATCCACATTACAGGTGAAGACCCCAAAGCAATTCAAACCTCCTAAAAAGGGGATGAAAGCAGCTCAGCGAGCTGACCCAACATTAGCTGCATGCTTCCAGAGGCAGCGCCACACCCGTCACCCCACTCGCAAAGGTGAATTCTTTAGGCGGAATGGTCTTTTGTATCGTAGGCTAAATAAAGATCATTCACAACTTGTGGTCCCGGCGCCACACCGGACCCGAGTAATGAAGTGGGACATACACTCTGTTCGCCAGGACATATCAATGTAGGGCAGACGTGCAATGGGTGATGAAGCAGTACTATTGGCCAGGGATGACAGAGGACATAAAGAAATATGTCGATTCCTGCCCCCTGTGCCAACACTGGTCATCCAGCCAAGGGGGCGATTCGTCCCCAGGCCAGCCAGACACTCCAGACACAGGCCAATCGGAGCCCAATAATGTATTCCGAGGCTCCATCGGTGTCTTGGTGACTCCAGAGCTAGTGCCAAAAGCTTAATGGACCACGATCAGAATGAACTGTCAAGCAGGAGCTTCTCTCGAGAGAGAATCTTTTTCGGGGGGCCTATGTGACGAAACGCTTGACAAAACCATCCGATCGGTCCCACTAAAATCCCAAACAAAAAAAAAAAAGATTTCAAATCTATACGCACTCCCCCCTCTCACCCCCCTCCCCCTTCTCCCCTTAGTGCAAATCGCACGGTCCCACACGAACTATGACAGATGAAGAAATTGCGTCACGATAAACTCGTGACGCCTTTCGCTCTTGTTGACCTACCCCCCCCCCCACTCTCACTTCCCGCACACCGAGTGGCTACGACGCAGTGAAATTTCAATTTCATTGTGGCAATGGCCGTCTCGCACCCCCCCCCCTCTCTCTCTCTACCCCGTGAAACAAAGGCATGTTGCCGCTCGGCACACCGCCAGCACCACCACCCCCCCACCCCCCCTCCTTTCCTACAGTCCGCGCACTGGCTGAACTGGTGACTTATGTCACCGGCGGATCGTTCCATGATAGTATGTATCCATACGGACGCATAAATTAAACTGGCCGCCAAGTCCGTGAGCTATGCCGATTAGGATCAAATGGTTCCCGAGGCGACTAGTGATAAGACTAGATCCCTCCCCCTCTCACCCCTGATGTGTGAGTGACAGGTTGTCAAAATCGAATCTGGCAACTAGAATGCATATATACCAGACACACAGGGCTCACCTTCACTGACCCTTCAAGACTACCTGTAGACCAGACCAGAGGAAGACAAAGAGACAACTAGAGAAGGCGTGGGACAATCCCGGTAACCTCGTTGATCTCCAGTCATTCACTGTTCATTCCCAGGAAAAAACTGGGATCCTGGTCACCCATCCTGGACACGCGATCCTGGTCAGGCTATCCTGGACACGCTACACATTGCAGCTGGACCAGAAGCTGGGACTTCGCCCCACCCCAGGGCGACACCAGACAACCAATCTACACCAGTGGGGCAGTCACCAACCACAGGAGAGAATCAACTACCCTCTCTGAAGGAAGCTAAGTTAGCTTACCACCTGGACTCAAACCCATCAGACCCTTGCCCTCACTTTATGATGACATAGGGAGAACCAGTCTATGAGTACCACTCTGGCTACAGTCACCGGGTGATTTGCAAGCGAAGTGGATGTATAATGACCATATACATTCAGTGTAACTTAGACTGAACCCCCCCCCCCCCACCCTATATGCCAACTTAAAACTTGCTGCACTGAGTGCAAGCGAGTAAAGTAGGAGTGAGGAAGGGCCACTCATTGTGGTAGTCCAATGAGAATTATACCCAAGCCTATGGAATTGACCCGCTAATACTTACCTATGTGTAAACAATAAAAGTTGATGTGTGAAAGTGCACTTAACTTGTGGCAGTTCTTTGTTGTTCAATCAAATGTTGAATGTTTGAACTTCTCTCTTCAATTCTGTCTCTCGGAGCTACAAGTACTAATAAGAGTACAGGCCTAAGGAAAACTGTCTCAGAGCCACTGTTCAGTATTTTACCCAGTCTCGGTATAAAATAAAAATTTCTTCGATGACTAGTACCGGAAAGTTGCTCCTTCCACCACTAGTAAGAGAGAGGGTGTAGGTGAAATGTTAAGGTAATTCTCATTGAGAAATTATCCCTAGTCCTTCCCCTAGAGGACCTACCTAACACTTACTCATCTCGTCACATATCGAAGTGGGGGCTCGTCCGGGATGAGAAAATACAATTCGGATTGTTAAAAACAATTCACTCAAAATTTTATTTCCTTTGGCTAGTCCAAAAATTTGGACAAAGAGCAGAATTAAGAGCAAATAGGCTGATTGAGTTGAGTCCAGGAGGAAAATCTTTTATGTTTGTTGTGTGAATGCTTATCTTACATAGCAAATAATAAGAGTGTGTGTGGTTGATGTTATAATCAATTCATGTTGGTATTACATTGTGTGATTCTTTGCTTTTGTTGTACTCAGTGGATCTTTGATTGCTAAGAACTGATCTTTGATTGTTGAGGATTGTATAACAGTTCATTATCATGGATGGATCAGCGAATCATAGACTGGAGATCAAAGAGTGGGGAGAATCCATGGGCCTCTCTGGTCAAGAGTTAGACACCTTTGTCACAACCCAAATCGAAAAGGAAATCAAATGGGCCGCAGAATAGGCCAGGAAAAGAAGAGAGTTCGAACAGGCCGAGCGCAACAAAGCCCAGGAACATGAATTAGTTCCCCAACAGATTGAAAAATCAGCCGAGACTGATAGCTATTCAGAGTTGGCCAGCCAAAATTCTCAGCCTCCCCTCCAAACTTCAGCCCGGCCGTTTTCTTTAGATCCTGTAAAAGAAGCAAACTCACACAAAAAGATGTGTGACAAGCCAAACCGGGATTCGAACCCCCCACAGTCACAGCAGTCTCAAAACCAAAACCCACCACAAAGTGAGAAACAAACTGGTAAGCCACACAGTGGTAACTCAGTCCCTGTGAGTCAGAACAGTGCACAGAAGCGTTTCTGCGCGCACTGTAAAATGACATCTCACAACACTGCAGAGTGCAGAAAATTCTTGGACCAAGACTCCAAACAATTGCTGCGTACCAGGTAGTGTCTACACCCAAAAGCGGTGACACACCATCTATGGTACCCAACATCACTGCACCACCCAACAGTGAGCAGGTGTTAGTAAATAACAAACCTGCCACCTGTTTGTATGACACAGGATTGTCATACGAGGCAGTTGTAAGAGCTTCCCTAGTGGAGCCCACTGCTATTACCGAGGAGACAGTGCCTTTACAAGGGGCTGACCTGACTTTGCCACCTGCAACCCTACCTGTTGCCACAATTATGGTTGACAGTAGGTACGTCAAGGGACAGACCAAGGCAGCCGTCATGGACAATCCGATCCATGATCTCTTACTTGGAGGCCATTATGTCACTCTCGGGAACCCGTCCGAACCTGTCATTGTATCCACATTACAGGTGAAGACCCCAAAGCAATTCAAACCTCCTAAAAAGGGGATGAAAGCAGCTCAGCGAGCTGACCCAACATTAGCTGCATGCTTCCAGAGGCAGCGCCACACCCGTCACCCCCACTCGCAAAGGTGAATTCTTTAGGCGGAACGGTCTTTTGTATCGTAGGCTAAATAAAGATCATTCACAACTTGTGGTCCCGGCGCCACACCGGACCCGAGTAATGGAAGTGGGACATACACTCTGTTCGCCAGGACATATCAATGTAGGGCAGACAGTGCAATGGGTGATGAAGCAGTACTATTGGCCAGGGATGACAGAGGACATAAAGAAATATGTCGATTCCTGCCCCCTGTGCCAACACTGGTCATCCAGCCAAGGGGGCGATTCGTCCCCAGGCCAGCCAGACACTCCAGACACAGGCCAACCGGAGCCCAATAATGTATTCCGAGGCTCCATCGGTGTCTTGGTGACTCCAGAGCTAGTGCCAAAAGCTTAATGGACCACGATCAGAATGAACTGTCAAGCAGGAGCTTCTCTCGAGAGAGAATCTTTTTTCGGGGGCCTATGTGACGAAACGCTTGACAAAACCATCCGATCGGTCCCACTAAAATCCCAAACCAAAAAAAAAAGATTTCAAATCTATACGCACTCCCCCCTCACCCTCCCCCTTTCTCCCCTTAGTGCAAATCGCACGGCCCACACGAACTATGACAGATGAAGAAATTGCGTCACGATAAACTCGTGACGCCTTTCGCTCTTGTTGACCTACCCGCCCCCCCCCCCTCTCAACTCTCCTTCCGCACACCGAGTGGCTACGACGCAGTGAAATTTCAATTTCATTGTGGCAATGGCCCGTCTCGCACCCCCCCCCCCCTCTCTCTCTCTACCCCGTGAAACAAAGGCATGTTGCCGCTCGGCACACCGCCAGCACCACCACCCCCCCACCCCCCCTCCTTTCCTACAGTCCGCGCACTGGCTGAACTGGTGACTTATGTCACCGGCGGATCGTTCCATGATAGTATGTATCCATACGGACGCATAAATTAAACTGGCCGCCAAGTCCGTGAGCTATGCCGATTAGGATCAAATGGTTCCCGAGGCGACTAGTGATAAGACTAGATCCCTCCCCCTCTCACCCCTGATGTGTGAGTGACAGGTTGTCAAAATCGAATCTGGCAACTAGAATGCATATATACCAGACACACAGGGCTCACCTTCACTGACCCTTCAAGACTACCTGTAGACCAGACCAGAGGAAGACAAAGAGACAACTAGAGAAGGCGTGGGACAATCCCGGTAACCTCGTTGATCTCCAGTCATTCACTGTTCATTCCCAGGAAAAAACTGGGATCCTGGTCACCCATCCTGGACACGCGATCCTGGTCAGGCTATCCTGGACACGCTACACATTGCAGCTGGACCAGAAGCTGGGACTTCGCCCCACCCCAGGGCGACACCAGACAACCAATCTACACCAGTGGGGCAGTCACCAACCACAGGAGAGATCAACTACCCTCTCTGAAGCAAAGCTAAGTTAGCTTACCACCTGGACTCAAACCCATCAGACCCTTGCCCTCACTTTATGATGACATAGGGAGAACCAGTCTATGAGTACCACTCTGGCTACAGTCACCGGGTGATTTGCAAGCGAAGTGGATGTATAATGACCATATACATTCAGTGTAACTTAGACTGAACCCCCCCCCCCCCCCTATATGCCAACTTAAAACTTGCTGCACTGAGTGCAAGCTAGTAAAGTAGGAGTGAGGAAGGGCCACTCATTGTGGTAGTCCAATGAGAATTATACCCAAGCCTATGGAATTGACCCGCTAATACTTACCTATGTGTAAACAATAACAGTTGATGTGTGAAAGTGCACTTAACTTGTGGCAGTTCTTTGTTGTTCAATCAAATGTTGAATGTTTGAACTTCTCTCTTCAATTCTGTCTCTCGGAGCTACAAGTACTAATAAGAGTACAGGCCTAAGGAAAACTATCTCAGAGCCACTGTTCAGTATTTTACCCAGTCCCGGTATAAAATAAAAATTTCTTCGATGACTAGTACCGGAAAGTTGCTCCTTCCACCACTAGTAAGAGAGAGGGTGTAGGTGAAATGTTAAGGTAATTCTCATTGAGAAATTATCCCTAGTCCTTCCCTAGAGGACCTACCTAACACTTACTCATCTCGTCACACCAGCTTTCCTGGAAGACCTGACGTAGAGGGACCAGCCGTGGCCCCTGTGACTTCTGCCTTGGCAATGTGTCTAACATAATAGACAGCAGCGAAGAAGAAGTCTCTGTCAACAGTAAGGAGGAATTCTGCTTCGTTCACCTGGAACTTAGTAGCATGCTAAACTTCTGGGTGTTTCGTCCAGTGGTGTGGCACTTTTCGTGGGACTGGAAAAAGATTTTAACGTGAAAAAGGACCTGCTGGGTCCACCTGAGTGTTTCTCTTCAGTTGAAAAAAAAATTATTGTCATACCAGCCGCAGTGGCAAAGTGATTAGCGTCGCGGACTCCCGGCTGGGAGGTCGTGGGTTCAATTCCCGTCAGTGTCATGTGGGATTTTTCTGCTCCAACCGGCTCCTACCCAGAGTTGAGTTTGCTACGGGCTCAGTTGGGAAGACTGGGACCACACAGTCGAGTTTCATCCACTTTGTGGATGAATCTCTGAGAGTGTTGCTCAAATTTCGTGACCAACACTGCAGGTGTCTGTGTCTCTAGGGCCTGGTTGACGCCGGGATATATTATGACAGGAAGCGTAGAGTACAGCCCTGTCATGCAGTCTCAGACCGGAATGGAAATCTGTAGGATCATCTTTTTTTTTTTTTTTTTTGCTTTCCCAACTTCTACCCCACCTCAGAGGCAGTGCACACACGCCGCTCATTCCGACACCCCGTCCACAGCCACAGCCCGGTCAGCCCCGCCGCAGCCCCGGCACCGACAATCCACAGGGAGCAGTCAATGTCAAGTCATCAAGAGGCACCCCACTGGAGGAGACACTGCACTGCTGCCGAGTCACTTCGGTGGTGTTCAGTGGCGCCTGTTCTGATCTAACATACGCAGGACACCACCTGCTAAGCCCCCTACTGACGACGATAATTGCTTAGTCGCGGAGCCGGCGTGAGTGAGCTCTCCCTCCGGAGGGCGCCACCACGTCCGTCCAACGACAGCCCCCATGGACTCGCCGATACCGGTGACCCCAACGGAACCAAACCAAGGCCACAGACGTGGAGAGGACATCCAAACTGAGGTCACCATGAGAGCAGGGCATGAAGGGCCACAGAATTTGAGACATTTTTTTTTAATGCTGATCGATGAGAAGGAAGATGATTAAGATGATGCTACGGATTTCCATTTTGGTCTGAGACTACATGACAGGGCTGTACTCTACGCTTCCTTTCATAAAATATCCTGGCATCAACCAGGCCCGAGAGATACAGGCACCTGCAGTGTTGGTCAGGAAATTTGAGCAACACTCTCAGAAACGCATCCATTAAATGGATGAAACTCGACTGTGTGGTCCCAGTCTTCCCAACTGAGTCCGCAGAAAACTCAACTCTGGGTAGGAGCCGGTCGGGGCAGAAAAACCCACATGACTCTGATGGGATTCGAACCCACGACCTCCCAGCCGGGGGTCCGCGACGTTAACCACTTCGCCACGGCGGCTGGTCTGTAGGATCATCTTCATCATCCTCATTTTCATCGATCAGCATAAACAAGTCTCAAATTCTGTGGCTCTTCACGTCCTGCTCTCATGGTGACCTCAGTTTTGATGTTCTCTCCACGTCTGGGGCCTTGGTTTGATTCCGTCGGGGTCACCGGTATCGGCGAGTCCATGGGGGCTGTCGTTGGACGGACGTGGTGGCGCCTTCCAGATGGAGAGCTCACTCACGCCGGCTCCGCGACTAATCAATTATTGTCGTCAGTAGGGGGCTTAGTAGGTGGTGTCCTGCGTATGTAATATCAGAACAGGCACCGCTGAACACCACCGAACAAGTGATTCGGCAACAGTGCAGTGTCTCCTCCGGTGGGTTGCCTCTTAACGACTTGACATTGACTGCTCCCTGTGGATTGCTGGTGCCGGGGCTGCGGCGGGACTGACCGGACTGTGGGTGTGGATGGGGCGTCGGAATGAACGGCGTGGGTGCACTGCCACTGAGGTGGCACAGAAGACGGGACAGCAAAAAAAAAAAAAGTTGGCTGCCGGCGCGTCTTTATGCACTGTTTTACTTTCTTGTGTAAGGTCTTTTCCCTAACAGTTAGAAGTGTATGGTAAAATTTCGTTTCTTACCAGCTGGGAGTTGGGCTCGAACTACAAGAGTTCATCATAGACTTTTGATAGAATACTGCACGGAATTCTGAGCATTCTTCTCTTTTCAATTTGGCTCATAGTGACTCCTCTCTCTCAAGGGGACTAATGGACATGAAAGGAAAACCCAATAGTGTAAAGCATTTTTTTCTCTCTAAAAAGTCTTCTTCCCGATGAAACCCTTTTTGTGGTTCAGGCAAATGAAGGGTGGTTTTTGTGGTTCAGGCAAATGAAGGTTTTTTTTTGTGGTTCAGGCAAATGAAGTTTTGTGTGTGTGTGTGTGGTTCAGGCAAATGAAGGGTGGTTTTTGTGGTTCAGGCAAATGAAGGGTGGTTTTTGTGGTTCAGGCAAATGAAGGGTGGTTTTTGTGTGTCTATTTTTGGAAAACCATGGTTTATGGTAAAGGAATGTGTTCATTGTGTTGTGTGTTCTAATTTGAAGAGTGCATTAAAGAGCTCCCCTGCACGTCGGCCGTGGCTTTCAGCTGATTTTGTGTAGCATGTTCGGAAGCCATTTGGGGTGTACATCCCGACATGTTAGCATTTCCTTTTGACGCCGTTTGGGATACCTAGGCTTTGTTTGTACCCTTGATGGTGACAGTCAGTTTGAGATACCTAGGCTTTGTTAGTACCCTTGATGGTGACAGTCAGTTTGAGGCCATTCTCCTGATTGTTTTGTTAGTACCCTTGATGGTGACAGTCAGTTTGAGGCCATTCTCCTGATTGCTTTGTTAGTACCCTTGATGGTGACAGTCAGTTTGAGGCCATTCTCCTGATTGCTTTGTTAGTACCCTTGATGGTGACAGTCAGTTTGAGGCCATTCTCCTGATTGCTTTGTTAGTACCCTTGATGGTGACAGTCAGTTTGAGGCCATTCTCCTGATTGCTCTGATTGGACAAGAGGAAGAACTGGAGAAACGTATTGATTCAAATTACGTGTGGAGTTTGTGCTGCCAACCCTGCATTTGTGACCTACAATTGGAGTGGATGGTAGATGGTGAGATTTCTGCCCGCGTTCTCTCCCTTGTTTCCCGGATTGCCTTATCTATTCGCGGACAAACACGCCTAGCCAGCCAAACACACACACGCACACACGTACGTGCGCTCACACACACACACACACACACACACACACACACACATATGAATAACACAGGTGAACAGCTCATCCATATTCGAGCGAATGTGTGCAAATGACAGGCAGGAATTTAGCAATTTTTTTCCAGAGGGTTGCAATGAACAGGAGTTCCAAGTAAAGATATTGCGCGATGTAGGAAACTGTCACCCTGCTGGCCAAAATCTAGCAAAACGAATTTCTTTTCGTGACCCACAACTTTTAAAATGTACAAGAAAAAGTCAACATCAGAAAAGGAAATATTTCAATTTACCACTTGATCGACCAAGAGATTATTCTAATTGTAAAGAAATGAACAAACTCACAGCAAAAGATATTTTAGGTAGATACTGACAACCTGAATTTGAATGACATCTGGTAAAATCTCTCCCCTCCCCCCCTCTCTCTATCTATATATATATGTGTGTGTGTGTGATATATATATATATATATATATATATATATATACAATAAACTAATAAATTCCAAGGATAAATACCGCACCATTCCAGCAACTTACAGAGCAGCTTGGTGTTGCAATGACTGCAAGAAATATTCAGTTATAAACAAAGCTTGCTCTTATGTCTTAGATTGAAGAAATACGGGGAGATAAGCATTCATATCTGCAGTGGTAGATAATTCTGACTAAGCACAGTGCTTGAGTGGGTGAATGGGGAAAAATTGAAATAAATGCTTCTCAAAATGAGCCGTCAGCAAGCTTATAGTCTCCAAGAAGAAGACACTCTCCAATAGGGAGTAAACTCACTAGCATATAGCTCCTGGTCAGATACCGATATTTCGAAACCTGATTGTTTCTCCTCAGTGACCGCGGAAAGTGGTAATTTGACTCCTCTGCCTTTTCGGTTTTAACAAGAATGCTATCCTAGAAAAGTCTGGTGTGCAATACCGTAGTATGTTTGTTGACTTTTCAAAAAAACAACCAAAGGTGCCACCTAAGAAGCAAAAGAAAAATCATGAAAGAGCAAAGCAAGCTACATTTTCTTATGAAAAGTAGAAAATATAAAAAGATAACCTCTTAAGACACAAGTGCCGAGGGCCAGTTCTTGGAATGAATCCGCAAGGGACTAAATTACAATAAACTAATAAATTCCAAGGATAAATACCGCACCATTCCAGCAACTTACAGAGCAGCTTGGTGTTGCAATGACTGCAAGAAATATTCAATTATAAACAAAGCTTGCTCTTATGTCTTAGATTGAAGAAATACGGGGAGATAAGCATTCATATCTGCAGTGGTAGATAATTCTGCCTAACTAACAGTATGTGCTTGAGTGGGTGAATGGGGAAAAACACACACCACACACATATATATATGTGTGTGTGTGTGTGTGTGTGTGTGTGTGTGTGTGCGCGCGCGCGCGCGCGTGTGTGTGTCTGCGTGCGTGTGCGTGTGCGCGCGCTTGCTTGTGTGTGTCTGTGTATGTGTGTGTGATGTGTTAAGTTATCGTAGGTCCATTACAGTCGATGTAGGCGTGTGTGTCTGTGTATGTGTGTGTGATGTGTGAAGTTATTGTAGGTTCATTACAGTCGATGTAGGCGATCAGAGTAACTCCGTAGATGAGCTGGCCGCCTAAAGTTGGATGCCCAGGTGCGGCCGGACTATGGGCATGCAACAGCGGAGGCTAGGTCAATTCTCTCCTTGTGGACTTCACGCTTCTGACCCAGATCTTGTCGGCGGCTCTCCTCGAAGACCTGCACTCCTTGTGGACAGCAAATCGCTAGGCGCTGCTGTCAGTAGCAAGGATGTCCCATCCACTACGGGAATGTCACAGGTTCCTTGGAATGCTATCAGACAGACTTTGAAGCGCTTAAGAGGCGAACCAGCGTTTTCTTTGGCCAGATGCCAGCTCAAGGAAGGAGACCAGCTTGGAAGTGACTGTCATCCATAAGGACCACATATCCAACCCACTGGAGCTGAGCCTTCATCATGAGTGCTTCGATACCAGGCCAGGTTGCCCTATGAAACACTTCTATGCTGGAGATTCTGTTCTCCAAGGTGATGCCCATGATCTTGCTCAGGCGTCAGAAGTGAAACTTGACGTGCATTTTCAAATGTTTCAATACAGTGTCCATGTTCCGCAGCCATATAGCAGGAATGTAATGGCCACCACCTTGTAGACAGACAGTTTTATGTCCCGTTCACCTGGCCTTTTGGTGAACAGTGATACAGAGAAAGTTTTGAGTCAGTGTACTGGGACTCACTATTTATTATTGTTAAACCTCCAGTTGGTTAACGTGCATGGAGATTGTAGACCATACTTTTCATGCGTAGAAATAGGCCTGTTAGCAACAATTATGCGCCAAAAACGAGATATTTAAAGTATAACTATTACAAAATGTAAATACAAACCTCAATACGCGAATTACAGAATTTCCTTCGGCAGTCGACAGGAATCGTTTGAGACTTGTGTAAGCACCGCACACATTTTGCTGTAAACTGGGTTTGCATATGCATTACGGATGACACGAACAATCTGGTCAGGAAGCAGAAAATATCTCAGTGCATTGTGTGGGCCACGTTTCTGTGGATCGGAATGTACCGAAGTTCTGTATTTTAGAAATTTTAGTTTATTTATAATATACACCCCGTATGCTCACGAGACATGGGTACTGACGGCAGATCTGGCAAGATGAGTCAAAGCCATTGGAATGAGCTGTTACAGCAACATAGGACTTACTGATCATATGGCCGATAAACAAGTGGGTCAAACCATCCAGCAGTACATCGGACCATGTGAAGATCTACTGACATCAGATAAGAAAGAAAACCTCGGTGGTGAGGTCATCTAACAAGATCTAATGGCCTTGTTGAAACAATTCTTCAGGGAACTGTTGAATATGAGAGACGGAGGGGAAGACAAATAATCGGCGGACTGACAAAACTACAGAATAGATAGAAAAGACATTTACAGAAACCAAAGCTTTGGCGCATAGCTGACAGAACTGAACGAACCTGGTGAACTTTTCTTCAGTGTGGTGATCAAATGACTCGCATTGGAATAAAGGAAGAAGAAGGACTACAAAAAGGAGAAGATGACGAAGACGAAGAAGAAGACGAAGAAGAAGAAAGAGGAGAAGGAAGAGACGAAGTAGTAGTAGTAGTAGCAGTAGTAGTAGGAGTAGTAGTAGTAGTAGTAGCAGTTGTTGTTGTTGTTATTGTTATTGTTATAGTTGTTGTTGTGGAAAAAGAAGAAAAATGACATACAAACCGTTCAAATATAAACTACTCAAAAAATGGCCGATTTGAAATACGTCTTCAGTGTTTAGGCTGGAAGGCAACTAACTCTTCTTGATTTTATAGCGATTCTAAAACCACTTAAATAATCTACGTCAGTTCGTTTAGGGATCTTGCTACCTAATCCTCGAAACAAAGGTCTTTTCGAGGTTAAAAGTACACTTCTAAATATTTAATTTGAATTTTTTTTTAATGAAATGAACATAATATCATATTTTCGAAAATGATATGCATGTATGTATGCTTCTGAGATGTTACATTACTATCTTTCCCATCTTCATTATTATTCCAATTATTTTGTTTGTTTGTTTGTTCTTATTTCATTATCACCATGATTAGTAGCAGTAGTATAAATGATAACAGATTTCTTGGATTTTATCTAGCTATCTTTCCCATTTTCTATATCATTATCGTCATTATCATTATCATTCTTATTGTTGTTGTTATTGCTGCTCTTGCTGCTGGCTGTTGTTACTCTTATTGTCTTTTTTGTGTTTTGTTCTTCTTCTTGCAATCATAACCTTAACTTTTATTGTAACTTTTCTTCTTCTTCTTCCCCTACTATCATTACTTTGATTACTATAACTATTATTATTGGTGGTGGTGGTGGTGTCGTCATAATCATCAACATCTCTCATCATATTCGTCATCATCATCATATGATTAGAATTCCAGTATTTTCCCCCTATATTTCTCTTTGAATTATTATACCGTTTTAATCGTTTTAATCTATACTCTATCCCTTCCAACCTCTTCGCTCTTGTTTTTCCATTCCGTAATTTTAGTCTTTCACCCATGCCACAATTATTATCATAATTATTATCATCATCATCAAGATCATCATCATCATTATTATTATTATTATTATCATACGATTATAATACCATCAATTTTCCTTTTCAATTACAATTATCGTTTGAATTTGTACTTTCTCCCCTCCAAGCTCTTGTCTTTTCGCTTTCCATTTCACAATTTTAGTCTTTTCACCCACGCCACAGTTTGCACAAAGATCGAACAGATAGGTGACTATTTGTCCATTGTTTCCATTGTTTTCAATGCTGTTTGTCCTGCCTGAAGAAGACCCAACAGGTTGAAACGCATATTGTCTGTTTTGTAATTTGCTTCTTCGTTTGGCGGCTCAGTGCTTTTACAAATCACTTTAGGAGACACAATGCTTCATGTGCATCAAGTCAGAGGAGAGGAGTGAACAGAGAAACAGTTAAGAAAAGTATTCTTGTTGTGGTGCGTTTGGCTATAAGGGTAAAAGAATGCTATTCCATGCTTTTTTTTATTGTACTGAAAAGTTTGATTAAAATGACCCAATTTGATTAAAAAGAAAATTATGAAACTTGACCGAAAAACTGAAACTCGGGAGCAGTTTGGAAACAACGGTTTCCTGGTTTTTAAATTAACGTTGAACATCAGACAGTATAGGGTCCTGCAATCTGTTATAATAAATAGCTTAACTTCGTTTATCCAGGACTTGAAAACCTTGGAGCTGAGCCACTCATTCAAGGATTTGAGGGATTTAAACACTGTTCAAATGTTCCCACCGGGCACTTATGTGATGAAACCTGTGGTGAGTGCTGGCAGTCCCCAAAGCGTGATGCTACTACTTGACGAAAAGCAAAAACAGCATGTTTCTCTATTTGGAACATTGCAAGTTCATTCTTTGAATAATTGTCGATTGCAAGCGGCTTTGTAAACGTCAAAGTACTCATCTATTCATATTAAAACAGTAGGGACTAAATGTCGCCCGTCTGTATTCAGAAACTTTGGTCTCTTGCTGTTAAAAAGGACATCTTAAATATGTTTTATCGTTGTTTTGTAGAATCAGTGCTGTCCTTTGGCTTTTTATGCTGGTTTGGAAATCTTAGTGTGAAAAACAAAAGCATTTCAAACAGAGTGGTAAATAGATTATTGGTAAAAAAACAACAACAACAACAAGGACAGTTATATGAATTGTATGAATGTTGTGTCACACAAAAAGCTGTGAACATTGATGCCAACAGTTCTCATGTTCTTTCAAAAAACTAGAATGTTCTACCATCTGGACGAAGATTCCAAGTTCCGAAATTCAAAACAAATAGAACTAAAAACAGTTTCGTTCCTAATTCCATCAAACTCCTGAATCAAAACTGAACTTTGGATGAGATCCGGTTCAGAAAGCTTGTTTGTATATTATATATGAGTGTGTGTGTATTATTCTCTGTGTGTGAATGGGGGGGGGGGGGGGGGGGGGGGTGGGATTTGTGAAATATAGATCCACAGACATGTTTTCATGGCCACTCTTAATTTCTCTTTGGAGATAATAAAGTGTTCTTGACTTGACTTGATTTTTTTTTAAAGTCACATCTTTACTACATGAACTATAATACACAATGTGTCTGTGGAAAGCGTTTCGCTACCACCCGTGGCATGAAGATCCACAGAACAAAGATGGGATGTGTGAAGACTCATCTGAATGAGCAGCAGCGCACTGTATCAGCAGATAAGACGTCGGAAGACCAAGGCCAGGATTTAAACCACAGTGCCAAGGACATCCACGCTGTTGGTTCGGATGAGGAATTTGCACAGGCCCTCGATGCTAGGCGCCTGAAACTCAACCTGCCACGAGCAAACGAAACTGAAGATTGGGAGAAACTGGATGCAAAAATCGTCCAAAGACTCGATGCACTGATAGGGAAAAGCACCCTGGAACACAAACTAGCCACATATGGGGACATTGTGTATGCCACATGTAGAGACGCCTATGGAGCAAAACTACCCAAAGAGAAAACACCTCCAAAGAAATCCAGACGCCAAGAAAAGATGGACAAGATCAGGGTCCAAAAGAAAAACCTCAAGATGCAAATGAAGACCGCACTGCCAGCTGAAAAACAAGGCTTGGAAAAACTGTGGAAAGACCTGAAAGAAAAACACAGTGCCCTCAGCAAAGCGGAATCTGCGAGGAAGAGGAAGAGCAAAAAGAAGAAGACACAAGAGCGCTTCTTCAGAGACCCCTTCCAGTTTGCCAGAACACTGTTTGAGCAGCCAAAATCTGGGACCCTAAGTGTGGACAAAGGAGTTCTTGAGCAGCATCTGAGGAAAACATACTCTGACCCACAGAGCAAAGCACCACTCGACATTCAAGGTCTGGTGTGGCCAACCAACCCTGAGGAACAGTTCAATGGCAAGCCTCCAACGTTGGCGGAAATCAAGAAGGTGGTCGACAAAGCCAGAGCCAAATCATCACCAGGGCCAAACGGAATACCTTACCAGCTTTACAAGAAATGTCCCAAGGTGCTGGAGTGGCTCCACAGGCTGCTGCGATCGGCTTGGAGAAACCAGAAGATCAGCGGCCAGTGGATGACGGCAGATGGTGTGTACATCCCCAAAGAGCAAAACTCAAGTGACATTAGCCAGTTCAGGCCAATATCACTACTGAAGTCGAAGGGAAAATCTTCTTCTCTGTCATGGCAGCAAGGCTGACCAAGTACCTGATGGAAAACAAGTACTTGGATGTGTCAGTCCAGAAAGGTGGCATTCCCAGGCGTGGCTGGCTGTGTAGAACACGCCACAATGATCTGGGACGCAATCCAAAAAGCAAAAACAGAAAAGAGAGACCTGGACGTAGTGTGGCTTGATCTGGCAAACGCATATGGATCTGTGCCCCATGAGATGATACAGTTGGCTCTTGAGATGTACCATGTGCCAAAGAACATCCACGACATGCTCAAGAAGTACTTCAATGGCTTCTCAATGCGGTTCTCTACCAAGGAGTACACAACAGACTGGATCAACTTGGAAGTGGGTATTGCAATGGGCTGTGCAATTTCCCCAATACTGTTCGTGCTGGCAATGGAACTCATCTTGAAAGCAGCAACAAACAACGCGAGACAAACAGACCTTGGCGATGGATACAAGATGCCTCCTCTCAAGGCCTTCATGGATGACACTACAGTGATTTCATCCAGAGAAGACGAGACACGTCATGTGCTGGAGAGGCTGGACGACATAGTTGCCTCATCCAGAATGAAGTTCAAGCCAAAGAAATCACGGAGTCTCTCACTGAGGAAAGGAAAAGTGGCCGGATCTGTGGTCTTCAGTGTTGCCAACCAGGCCATTCCAACAGTCACAGAAGAACCAGTCAAGAGCCTTGGAAGATGGTATGATGATACGCTGAAAGACACACAAAGAGCAAAAGAAACCAAGCAGATGGCGGAGGAAGGCTTGGAGACCATTGACCAGTGTGGGCTCCCTGGCAAATACAAGGTCTGGTGTCTGCAGTTCATGCTGATACCAAAGCTGCTATGGCCTCTGATGATATACGACATCTGCACCAGCATAGTGGAGGCAATGGAAGCCAAAATCAACAAGTTCACAAGGAAATGGCTTGGTGTCCCACCCTGTCTGACTGACATAGCGCTGTACTGTCGCCAAGCAAAGCTGAAACTACCCCTGAAATCCATCCTGGAGGAATACAAAGCAGGGAAGATCAGACTTCAAAGCATGCTGGAGGACTCAGGAGACAAGGTGGTAGAAGCAATTAAGCCCCAGCTGAAGACAGGCAGAAAATGGAAAGTTCAAGAGGCGATGGATTCTGCAAAAGAAAGTCTCAAGATCAGAGAAATAACAGGACACACACAGACCAACAGACAGGGACTGGGGGTGACCAAAACTGAATGGTGGTCAAAGGCCAAAGGAAAAGTCAAAAGAGACATGATGATTCAGGAGATGAGAAAAGAAGAAGACCAAAAAAGACTCCAAAAAGCAGTCCAGCAGAGCCAGCAAGGGCAATGGACAACGTGGGAGAATGCACTCCAAAGAAGTCTCACTTGGAATGACATTTGGCACATGGCCCCTCTCAGGATCAGCTTCATTCTCAGATCTGCATATGACCTTCTGCCCTCAAATGCAAACCTGGTGATGTGGGGGAAAACAGACGATCCTGCATGCCCCCTCTGCCATGAAAAACAAACAGTGGAGCATGTCCTAAGCTCATGTAAAGTAGCCCTGGCTCAAGGAAGGTACACATGGAGGCACAACCAAGTGCTCAAAGAAATTGTACAAGTAGTCTGGGCTAGTACCAACACCACAAAAGGGAAAATCAGGACTCCAAAAGCACCCGCAACATTCTTCACGGCAGGAGGCAGCAAATCATGGCCAAGAACAACAGTGCCACTCGAAACATGCAGGCAGAGTCTGCTGGACGGGGCAGATGACTGGGAGTGCACTGCAGACCTCCCAGAATGGAAGAGTCACCCAGAGATCATCAGCAAGAGTGGCATGAGACCAGACATAATAGTCCACTCTAAGTCAACCAAGCAGCTGATCATGATCGAGCTCACGGTGCCATATGAGAACAGAATGGAGGCAGCTCAAATCTACAAGACTGAAAAGTATGCTGATCTGGCAAACAGCCTGAGGAGAGAAGGCTATCAGGTCAAAGTCCTCACTGCAGAAATTGGAGCTAGGGGGTTTGTAGGAACGTCTGCATACAGCCTCATGAAACAGCTCTCAGTTGCAGGGAAGGAAAAAACCAGAGCCCTGAAAGCAATGGCAGAAGCGGCAGAGAGGTGTTCAAGCTGGATCTGGTCAAGGAGGAACAAAAGTGAACTTCATAAGGCTTAATTTCCCTACAAATATCAGGTGTCCCTGTGGCTCAGTGGTTAAAGCGCGAGTCATTAAGTGGAAAATGAGCATGTCCAGAGGGTCATGGGTTCGAATCCCAGCCATGGCTCGTCCCAAGATGGGAAAAAAAAGGGGCAGCAGAGGGACATCCGGAGTCATGAACCGGGTGTGGCCCAACCCCCCTAGAGTGTCAGGAGATAAGGGCCGAAACACTTGCTTGAAGGGGGCTTCTCTTCTGAGGACTCTCTGCTGCCACGCTCTCCACGAGTTTCTTTCTACACAAGATAAGCCTAGCGATTTGTGATGCCTTTTTTTTTTAATACATATTTTATGTCTTTAAAGTGTTTCCGTCGGTCAGCAAGATCTTTATGGTGTTACTCGATAACATGTTCCATAAGAATAAAATCTTTTAATAAATGAAGTTTTTTCTGTCATCTGGCTTTACTCGATAAATACTCTGTACTGTTTCTTGTTTTATCACAATTTGATAATTTGAAGAAGTCTGGCAGATTAAAAATCATCGATAGGTTTGAAAATATTGAAGGTTTGAATAAGATCAGATCTCATTTTTCATGCCTTTAAAATGAGAATTAAAGATGTGTATGCATATCTGTGTATAAATGATTGTGAATCCTTTTACTGCTTTAGTTGCTACATTTCGGATCTTCTCAATCAAGGCCGTCTGCCTTATTGAATGTGGATACGAAATAGTTTAGCCACACTCCAGATGTGGTGTGACCATGGTCTCCTGCAAAAATTCAGAAATGTCAGTGGATGAAAAACATCTTTCTTAAAATAATATCACACGTTTTATTTGATTTGTTGACTGCTTTAGGAATATTGTTAACGTCAAGCCAAAGTTAATAAAAAAAAGACCCCCAAATCCTTCTCTTCTATGTATTTTGTATATGTAGTTTTAATATCGTGGCATGGCATCATGGCATGCTCTTTGTGGGTTTTTTTTCCCTATGTGTGTAACTTTACTCTTGAAAAAAAAATTTGAAACACAAATTCTAGTTTTCCCTATGTGCATAACTTTACTCTCAGAGACAATGAAATACAAATCTTAGATTGTTAATCACTTGAATAGAGAATCTAAATTCTGTTTTACACATAGCATGCACCCTGCGTGAGAAATGGAAAGAATGAAGGAAGTAAGAAATTGAGTGAACGATATTGGACGATATTGACTGGATGACACGGGAAACGACTGAATGAAGCGCCAGCTGGCAGCTCTTCAGTCGGCACTACCCAGGTAGGCAGCCCGTTGTGTAAACGAGTGTGGATTGTAAAGCGCTTAGAGCTTGGCCTCTAGCTGAGAATAGGCGCTATATAAGTGTTCATTATTATTATTATTATTATAAGTGCATAACGTCATATGTTTTTCTCTTTTTAAATGCGAATATTTCACGAAACAAAACAAAACAAAACGAAACAAAACCAATTTAAAAAAGATAAGAGAAAAACGTTACAAGTTTTCACCTGACATTCTTCTCATGAACAAAACTATCGGTCTGTGGAGAAAATGTTTTCTTTATTGAGTAAAAACATTCTCTCTCTCTCTCTCTCTCTCTCTCTCTCTCTCTCTCTCTCTCTCTGAACGATAGTGCTGAAACTGGACGTACATGTGAGTACATCGATAGCTCTGTCCTCTCTCCACCAACTGACACGGACATCGAACGGGTCTATGAAAGCCTCGTGGCAGGATTTAGCACAAATGTCGTTAAAAGTTACGTTGCCACTTTGATCGACAAATCTGTTCAGAGACGATTGAGAGATAAGAGCAGAAACAAGTCATTTAGAAAAATCGCTCTCGATCGTTCAAGTGAATTGGACATATTACTCTGTGAATCGGACAATCTGGTATTGGAGTTTTCGTGTACGCCTGATGGCAGTGATTGTTCGTTCTGGTTTGTCAAACAAGATGACAGGCACATGCTGACCGAGGAACGGACAAAACTGGCCAGTCTCCGCCGAGAAAAAAGTGTTGACAGAACACAATACATTGACACCCAAGCACGTGCTGCACGGACGCTGGAGACGCTACACGGCCTGATCCTGCTCTACCTGGGATGACAGCCTTGGCTCAAGACCCACGCCGCAAACGGAATGTCAGAACTGTGTTTGGAAAAAGGACAAGTGTGTCATGGTTTCCATGTCAGACGAACATGTACCGAGTTCAGTTTTATGATGGTCGATCGAAACGTATTGCTGAGGAAGCTGTGCCGCTTTAAAGCAATAAATTATTTCGTTCGTTCGTTCTCTCTCTCTGTATGTCTGTCTGTCTGTCTCTCTCTCTCTCTCCCCCTCCTCTCTCTCTCTCAAGCCGAGCTCAGATAGCGTGTATAAAGTTCATTATGTTCGCTGCCAATGAATAAGTTTTCATAGCAATCCATTTAGGAAAAAAAAAGCCGCATTACAAACTGTGCCGATCTATACATATTCATAGCAATTGGTGAGGTGTTGCATAGCAAACAAAAGCATAATAAAATGTGAAGATCTGTGTGTTTTTAATGACAGTCTGTCCAGTATGGCACATTTGAAGCACGGATGGCTATATCTATTACACTTCAATTCACCCATTGGGAATCTTGAAAGGAGGCGTAACAGATATTGACAATAGCAGGTACATTTTCAAATGTACTGCAACTTAGTAAAGACGAATTAGAACATTTAGAAGGATTGATGACTAGCATGCAGAATGACAAAAACCGTGGTGCAGACAGAATGACAAACGGTTTTCATTGAGTTCTTTTTGGAAACAAATACACTGATCCTGATCAAGCTTTTGAATTCTGGTATATTCTTTTTTTTCATATAGATTTCTACAACAAATCTGTCTGATTTAAGATTAAGAGTGTCATCATTTTTCTAATCCTTCTTGGTTCACGGGCGAAATTAAATAAACTAAGCAGTTAAAAGATAACCTGTTATAAATAAACAGTTGGAAGAGTTAAAGAAACAAAGGAATAGAGTAATTTACTGTTGCGAAGGTCGAAAAAGAAGTGTTGTAGAAGCTTAATTTGTAACATCTCTAAAAATAAAAATCAGTTTAGAAAGGCACAATATTCTTACACGTAAGAATTCAGACAAAACGTCTGAGCTCTGTCTTGTCATGTGCTTTGTTTGTCAATGTCATTGGCGGTAACTAACACTCTCTCTTTCTAAACTCTGCACGAAATTTCTTGTAATAGTTTAAATCGTCATTTTTCAAATTTGCTGACCAAATAATAAAAAAGAACAAACAAACAAAAAAAGATTTGATGGAAAAGACCTAAAATTAATAGTTTTTTGTGTGTGTGACTCTAAAACGATCAAAATCAGAATGAATCATTCCTCAAGTGACGATGCACGATGTTTATGTTGATCTTGTAAAGACAATACAGACAGGAACTCGTGGACGCGAAGCTTTGGATGCAAAATCATAAAACTTTGTCCTTCACCAATTACTGACCCATTAACTTGATATAGTCTTGAGGTATTACTGAAGACGATTTCACAAGTAAAGCTTTAAGAGCTAGAGGTTTTGTTTTGAAATCGGAAGTGTTGGACAAAATAGCAGCCCCCACAGATCTGGAATAATTAAATGAAAAAAAGTCATAACGACATTCCGAGCCTTTTAAGGACGGTCTTAGATTATAACTCGTCTACTTCACAACCGAGAAGAGCAGTCCTCTATTCTCTATAATTTTGGAAAGTAGTACCAGTTATTTGCTGAGCTGAATCTTGATTAACCAAGAATATACCTGAATTTTTTCAATACCTGGTTACAACCTCATTCGCGTGACCTGCAAACAGGTCTAATACTGTTTTTAAGTATGTCTTTCAAGTCAAACGGATCAGTAGTTTTCAAAGTCTTTTGAATCAGTCCAAGGAAACTGGGGCCAGACTAACTCCAATTCGGTAGTGGGGTGACCATCCCCAACCCAGCGGGTCGCAGGTGGCGGATGGCGAAACGGCCTCCAGATATGGAGGTTAGCTGTGAATAGTCCAGGCTCGCCTGGACGAATAAGCAGCCCCGGACCAACTGCGGTGTTCTTATCAGGAGGGGTGGGTCAGCAGGTGGCACTGCTGTCCTCTCAAAATGCCCCAGGTGTCCACCGGTTAAGCGGTTAAGAGGCGCATTCAAACCTCTAGCCTCCTGAGCTCACAGGGTAGGTCCTTGGGCCATGAGCGAAGGGTGGGGTAACAGAAACCCAGAAGGTCGAAGACAGCGGTACCAGGCCAGTGTGCATCTTCTAACAAAGTATTGTACCATGCATAATTCGCCGTTATGAATACACGACCAACTCGTTCCACGAATGGTGTTTGCCCATCGAGGCCCTTCCAGGGTGGTGTAACGCCGGGCTCCGAGCCTCAATGGAGTCCAACCACAGCTAGTGGAGGTCCAAGTCCTCCACTATATGGCGCCAGAGAGCGAGAATGGAGAGCTAATCACCGCACCGAAGTACGCAAGAGCTCCAGAGAGCAGGGTCCTTCCTTGGTCATGCACTGGAATGCTGAAAGCGTAATGAATTTTTAAAAAATGGAGTTGGAGCATATCCTGCAAGAAAAGAATGTGCAAGTCTGTTGCAAGCAGAAGACTCACCTGAAGAGCCAAAGTCCTTCAAAGTGAGAGGCTACCAGTGCCTCAGGTCCAGCAGAACAGACTGTCGCAAAGGAGGAATACTGACCCTTGTCAGGAACAACAGCAATGCCTGCCTTGTCACAACACACATGGAGGACTCGGAATATCAGATGCTGAAACTCCAGGCTAGCAATGCACAACTTCAACTTGTTAACTTCCACTGCCCAAATGACAGGTCTCTATCTCTCGACTCCATCACAATGGCTGATTCCAGCTTTCTTGTAGTTGGTGACTTCAACAACCACTCTCAAAGCTGGGGATATGACCATATGGATCGAAGGGGTGAAGAGGTGGAAAACTGGCAAGATGACAATCATTTACTCCTGATCAACAGTCCCTTTGACTGTCCCACGCTTTACTCCAGAAGGTGGCACACCACTTCTACTCCAGATCTGGCCTTCTGCACAGAAGACATTCACAAGTGTGTCAAGCAAGAGATTGGAGAACAGTTAGGTGGCAGCGACCATCGGCCTGTGTTCCTGCATTTGAATCTTGGAGCCTGCACTGAAGCCACCTTCCCCAGGTGGAACTACAAGAAGGCAAACTGGATGGCGTTCAGCCATCGAAGCAGTACTCTTTCCCAAGATATTATAGTCCAAGGGCAAGACATCAACCTGGCAATGAATGCACATTAAAGGCTGCCCATGTAACCATACCAAGAGGCGCCAGGCAGAATTACAAGCCATACTGGAGTACTGAACTTCAGGCCCTTGGAGATGAACTGTCAGAAGCCAGAAGGGCAGCAGAAGACTCCCCGTCTGATGAAAACAACATCAAACTCCAGCAGGCTAAAACCTGATTTCTTAAATACAAGCTGCAAGCAAGCAGGAGAAGTTGGAGGAAGAAAACCGCTTTCCTGAATTTTGAGAAAGACAGCCGGAAACTGGAGACTAACCAAGCAGCTCAATGATGAAGAAAATAGCAGAGCAAAGTTACGCTAGAAGAAAGGGGACATGCTAACTGGGAAACGAGCAGCCAACAGATTTGCAGATTTGTACGCAAATGAGAGCAACATCTCAGTCAGCCCCAGTAAACAACGAGAAGCACGGAGATAGCAAATAGAAAATATGCGAAACAAAACCAAAGTGGAACCGATGAGGCAGCCCATCCAACTTGCAGAACTTAGATCTGCTTCAAAGAAGCTGAAGGCAAGGAAATCGCCAGGACCGGATGGCATCAGCAATGAAATGCCGTTACACCTCGGCAGTGCAGCAGTGAACAAACTCCTCGAGGTCTTTAACCTCAGCGGGGAAGAAGGAAAACTACCGCAAATCTGGTGCGAGGCAATCATGATCCCCATCCTGAAGAAAGGGAAGGATCCCAGAAAGCCCTCTAGTTACCGCCCGATCAGCCTGACCAGCTGTATTGTGAAGACCATGGAGAGAATTGTGAATGAGCGCCTCCGATGGTACCTGAAATCGGCTAACCTCCTTACATCACAAGCTGGATTCCGCCTGGTCAGCTCCACTGAAGACCAAGCTGCTTATCCGTCTCAAGAAATTGAGGACGCTTTTCAGGAACAAAAGCTGGTCTTCGTCACATGGATCGACCTCCAAAAGGAATTCGTCAAAGTCTGGATGGAGGAACTACTTGTCAAACTGCTGAGGAATGGAGTCACTGATAGTATGTACAAGTGGATCAATTCCTACCTTTACAACCGCAAAGCAAGAGTCTCTCTGGACAGAACACATAGCAAGAAAATTCTGCTGCGTCATGGTGTCCCACAGGGGGAAGTTATATCCCCAACACTCTTCCTGCTTTTCATCAACGACCTTGTGTCTGAGATGCCTATGTGTATCAAGACAAAACTCTACGCTGATGACATGGTGATGTGATGGAAGGAAGACCATGCATCAACTGCCACCTGCCGTATGCAACAAGCGGTAGATCGACTAAACAGCTGGGCAGAGAAATGGTGCATTACCATCAATAAGGACAAGTCTTCCACGACCCTCTTCACCTTGTCCACAAAACAGAAAGCTGGCACCATCACTCCTGGGGGAACTCAGCTGAAAGAGGATGAAGAAGCAACATACCTTGGTGTCACCTTTGATAGAATGGCGACCTGGAAGCCACACATCGCTAAGGTAGCGGCAAAGGCTAGAAGGAAGCTGTCAATTTTACGCAAGTTGGCAGATGCCCACTTGGGGAGCTAACGAGAGAATACAGAAAACTGTCTACCAGGGTTCAGTGAGATCACCTCTTGAATATGGCTCCACAGCCTGGCCGACTTGCTCAAAGACAACCCAGCAAACACTGGATAAAGTCCAAAATCAGGCCCTACGCATTATCACCGGAGCAATGAGGTCAACGCCCATCAAGGAATTGGAACGACTTACGGGCATCCAACCTCTGAATCAGCGGAGAGAAGCCAAGATAATGATGCAGGCAAGAAAATTTCAGTCTCACCGATCATCCAATGAAAAGAAAACTGGATGGCTTTACCAGAAATCGTTAAAAGAGGAGCAGTTTCGTCCATGAGAGCAAAAGGCTGTCTCGACAGTACCAAGACAAACTGCGAGATGATGTACTGGCCCTCTGCCCCTCAAACACTCCGGAACTCTGGGCATCAGACCAATCCGACATCAAGGTCTCCACCACTGTCCCTTATCTCATCCCTGGGGATGGGCAGGACGAGAAAATAAAACAGACCTTCACTCTTGCCATGATTGCTGAAAACAAAAGTAAAAATGATATTAAAGCAAAATATCATAAAAGAACGACAGAGTCGACGCAAAAGGCAAGAATGATGGCAAACTGCAACTCAACCGAAGTGAAGAAAAGAAAAAGAAAGAAACACAAGACGTTCCTCTGGTCATGCTTTTGCACGATTCGGTCCTGAATGAAGTGAACGGGAAGAGACTGCGTCTGTCTTACGGACAAACGAGTCGCCATTAATTCACACCTGGCAAATCATGAGTACTATAGCTTGATTTTGCAGTCACTGAATGTGTGTCCTGATGTCGTTTTTGTTGACAATGCAGACCAACGTCTGGGCTTTTGTTGGGTTAATAGACGATCCAATTTCTAGAGCAATGCTGTCCAACGGTTACTGAAGTGCTTTTTTCTTTCTTAAGCATTCTTCGATGTTTTATAGATCAGACCGTCATCTGTCAGTGTAAACACTCGAGCTATTCCGTTTCTACTGAGGTCTGCAGAGAGGGAGAGAGGAGAACCTTGAGGTAATCCAATGAAGAGTTTAGGAGTTTAAGACATCCAGTCTCCAAATCGTAGGATTACTGTTTGCTCCTGAAGTGCTGCTGCAGTTCGTCATGCAAGTGTCCTGCTGACTCCATGGTCAAGGAGTGGTTCAATAAGAAGTGAGAACTCGACTTTGTCATATGCATCTGCCAGGTCTGTTGCAACCGCCATTGTTTCTTCCTTTCTTTTGAATCCTACTTCATAAGCAAAAGTGGCCACGTTTTCTCCCAAAACCTTTCACCTATTCTGTGTCCTCCTTCATTTGGAAGGAGGTATTGTCTACTTTCAAGGTCTCTTGCGAGTTATCGCACTCTGGTGCGTTCCATGAGCTTTCTTGTAACATTTTGCATAGTGAGCATATGGTAGCCACTCAGCTGATGATGATCTTTTCCTGGTTTCGGTGCAGCTTTCAGGTAACTTTGTGTCCAGTCTTCTGGTACATAGACTTTTTCAAAACTGTCCTGGCAGAGACTGAAGATGTAGGCTCTGTCTCCCGAGAGCTGTTTAACATCTGGATAACGTAATTTGTCTGGACCTGGAGCACTATTTGTAGTGCATTTGGCTATTGATTCATCTAGTTCAAGTGCTGCAATTTCATCATCAAGGCCAGTTACAAATATCTCTTCTTCCCCTTCAAAGTTCTCTGATCACTCTGTTCTACGAAACATTTCAATTGAGTCTTGAGCTTTGTGGTCCCGTCAGCGTCCAGGATATCTGGGGTGGCACTTTTACTGTGTTTTTCTTCTGTACGATGATAAAACTGTCACAACCGAGTGACTGTTGTATTATGATTGAGTGACTCGCAAATTGTTGCCATTTAGTTTCTTTTGCATCTTCAGCAAGTCTTTTGAACTGTTCAGTCTTTTGATTCATATCTGTTTCAACAGCTGGACTAAAGATTATATACACAGACATGGAATAAACAAAACAGAATGTACCAGCCGCCATGGCTGGGAGGTCGTGGGTTCTATTCCCACCAGAGCCATTTACTTGTGCGATTTTTCTGCCTGACCGGCTCCTACCCAGAGTTGATTTTGCTGCGGGCTCAATTGGGAAGACTGGAATCACACAGTCGAGTTTCACTTACTTAACGGATGCGTCTCTCAGAGTGTTGCTCAAATTTCCTGACCAACACTGTAGGTGTCTGTATCTCTCGGGCCTGGTTGACATCGGGATATATTATGAAAGTAAGCGTAGAGTACAGTCCTGTCATGCAGTCTCAGACCTGAATGGAAATCCATAGCATCATCTTCATCATTCTCATCCTCTTCGATCGGCATGAAAAAAAGTCCTTCATGCCCTGCTCTCATGCTTACCTGAGTTTCGAATCCTCACCATGCCTATGGTCTTGGTTTGATTCCGTCGGGGTCACCGGTAGTGGCAAATTCATGGGGGACTGTCGTTGGACGGACGTGGTGACGCCCTCCGGAGGGAGAGCTCACTCGCGCCGGCTCCGCGACTATGCACTTACTGTCGTCAGTAGGGAGCTTAGTATAAGGTATCCTGCGTATGCTGGATCAAAATTGGATCAGAACAGGTGCCACTGCAAACCACTAAAATTACTCGGCATCAGTGCAGAGTCTCGTCCGGTGGGTTGCCTCTCGACAACTTGACATTGGCTGCTCCCTGTGGGTTGCCGGTGCCGGCACTGCGGCAGGACGGGCCGGGCTGTGGCTGGGGACGGGGGAAACATGAAAAAATACAACCCAAAACCAAAAAAAAAAAAAAAAAAACATACTGTCAAACATTTCTTGAGAACTCTTCATAACATATGTAAAGTTTTTTTAAAATGCATTGTTTAGAGTGAAGTACATGGAATTTAACAAAAACAACAACAACCAACAAATAAACAAACAAACAAACAAAAAACAACCAAACAAAAAATCGTACCCCTATGAATTGCATGTTTGTGTGTCTAATGAAATGAATTGGATGTGGAGGGGAAATTCAAAGTAAGTCTATAAGTTGTCGGTGGTAATAACTAGACTGAGGAAATAGAAGAAAAACAGTTCAAATTATCATGTGTAAAATTCTAACCACTATACGCCGCATGGTCAGGCATTTCAGATGTAGATGATCCTCGAGTGCCTTTTTTTTTTTTCAGACTTGATCTTTGAACTGAATTGTTTGAACGCTTTTCGTGAAGTCCTTGGTGTGTTCATATTTTTGTTTTTGATTCTCCTCCTCTCCCTCCGAATTGTAAATTCACTTACATACGGCTTTGGTGATACTTTTGTCTGCTGTCAGAGTTGGAATTGAAATAAAAATAAAAGAAAGGCAAATCTAGAGCTGAAAAAAGCCAGCACAGCTTCCAAAAAGAGCAGACACTTCAATGCAAGACCACTCGGCGAACCATATCGTCAGTCAGTAAATACAAACGGATGACACAAACGGAAATCATTAAGAAACCGTTAGCAATAATTGTTTCAACCAGTCAGTCAGTTTGTAATCCCTTATGAGCTAGGCAACAACAACACATTCTTATGCTGTGTCTGATTCTCTCTTCAGCCCCTCCCCCCCCCCTCTACCAGCCTCTTTCTCTCTCCCCCCCCCCTCTCTCTCCATCTCTCTCCCGCGCTCGCATACACACAAGCACGCGCGCGTTGTGTGTGTGCTCAATACAATAACAGGCGCCTGATATTGCTTGATGTAAAGTCATAAAATTCAGAATTGTTAGTTGAGTTGGTGTATTAGTGTGTGTGTGTGTGTGTGTGTGTGTGTGTGTGTGTGTGTGGTGTGTGTGTGTGTGTGCGTGCGTGTGTGTGTGTAGAGAGAGAGAGAGAGAGAGAGAGAGAGAGAGAGAGAAGGACGTGGGAACGGGGAATATGCTGGCCAAGAGACAGGCAGTGAAGGGAAGGGGCGAGTGTGCAGAGAAAAGAGCGAGAAGGATAGACAGTGAGAACGAAAGAGATTGATCTTGTGAATGAGAGAGCGAGAGAAGAAGTGAGGATAGGAGAAAAAAGAGAGAGAGAAAAAGGATTTGAAAAAAGAAAAAAGGACGGAGGGGCCGAGGGGATGTATGGTGTGGGGAAGAAAGGGAAGGAATCAGGAGAAGCGGAATGCAGAGAAAAGGACGGAATCGGAAAAAGTGAGAACAAGACCGAGAGAGAACAATAGCAAGGAGGGACTAGCAGAAACGGAGGAGGGGGGGAGGGAGGAGGGATAGTGGTGAAATGTAGCAAAGAGGGACCGTGGGGAGGGGGGGGGGAGTGGGGTGCGGGGGGGGGGGGAGAAAGGGAAGGAGAGGGGGATGGCAACAAAACTCACAGACTAAAACTACTCCTACAGAAAGAATAAGAAGAAAGAGAAAATAACGACTTATCAGCCAACTCAACAGTTCAATCAGAGAGAAAATGCCAAAACACTGGTGTGAAACGGTGCGCTTGGGCCACCTGCAGTGCAGACAGTCCATATCCTGATCGTTATTCTGGCGTGCGTATCAAATATCCGACTCTAAAGCTCTCCTTGTTTTGAACATAAACTGAGAGAAGGTAACTATTTGCGATGGAAACTCAGGCGTTATCTTCCCCTGCTTTTTTTTCCGGAGCAGGTCTATTTTGGCCCGTTTATCTGCTTCCGTTCCAGAACTTCTTTTCATTTTACTATGTTACAGTTCATAACACATAGGTTTTCTTTAATGTGACCTCTCGTTCAGCCACTGGCACCGGCACTAGCTGTCAGTTCTATGGTGCTGTTTACTTGTCTGGTTTTTCTTTTCCACAATTTTACACTCATTTCGTAAACTTGTGTGAGTTAAAAAAAAGTTCAAGTGGCATATCCCGTGCGCACACTCAGCATTATCTATATTCTTTTTTAAAATATTTCTTCTCATTGTGATAGAAACTTGTATGTAGATATACACTTTGCACTGCATCAAATAGTCAAATATTTAAAGTCATGTACAGATCCTGCACAATCCATATCTACACCGTATTTACAACTTCTGCGTTGAGCTTCACGTTACCCAAGTAGTACGTTTATATTGGAACCAGTTAATTTTTAATGTGGCGTGTAACCTTCCAGTGTATGTCTCAATCTTAGCATTTGAAAAAAAAAAGTTGAGCATGGTCTAGTTTAGCCCGCCCTAAAGATGCCAATAGTTCAGTTACCATGTTATTCATCGATGCACATTAACAGATATTGCTTGTTTTTGTTTCTGGACAGGACTGTTGTTCTCTGTGTTGACAGCCCTAACTGGATCCTAGGAGGTGAACGGTGGTATAATGTCTGTTCGTCCAATGACCGACTGAATTGTACGTACCCCCTTCCTCCACCTTTTACTGTTGTTTTGTTTTGATTTTATCATACCTTACTATTATTCTTATGAAATACGCTTTCTATTTTTACTCATTCATTTTTTCCCACTACCACCACCACCACCACAACCACCACCATCATCATTACTACTACTGCTACTACCACTGCTACACCTAGTACCACCACTACTACTCCTACTATTATCATCATCATCGTAATCATCAACATCATCATTACTGTTATTGTTGTTGTTGTTGTTATTGTTGTTGTTAGCATTATTTCTACCGTTGCTATGATGATGATGATGCTGATGCTGATGATGACGATGACGATGATGATGATCATTATCATTGTTATTTCATCCCACTTAGTATTATATACATTACTATAATTTTGATGTTCACCATTATAATCATCTTCATCAGAATTTCTATTGTCATTATAAGTATTATTACTTTTATTGTCGTTTCTATTATTATAATCATTATTATTGTTATTATCATCATTGTTATTATCATTTTCGATCAATAATAAAGATGTTAATTTCTGAGCAACCATTCCCCACAAATAATCACACACACACACACACACACACACACACAACACACACACACACACACACACACACACGCACACATACATGCGCAAGCACACTCACATTAATACACACGCAACTATAATGGTGGCGCGAACAATATTTGGTAGGTACCAAAGATCTGACCAACGCATTGGGGAAAACGAACAATATTTGGTAGGTACCAAAGGTCTGACCAACGCATTGGGGAAACGGTACCAAAGGTCTGACCAACGCATTGGGGAAAACGCAATATTTGGTAGGTACAAAGGTCTGACCAACGCATTGGGGAAAACGCAAATCGGACATCTGCCAAGCCGTATCCTTGAGACCCTCGTATAAATGTTTTCATCTTATTTACCAATTTATGTATCCATCAGCTGTAAATCCTGCGCACTGTGGTCTCGTAGCTTTGCAGATGCGATGTAGGGTATATGGACTAATCCGTATGCAATGACACCTCTGTCATGAAACTGAAACTGAAACGTGTGTGATAAGTGGATTATAATAAGATAGAAAATGAAAACACTGACCTGAGCGTCCTGCCGTACCTGAGGGCCTTGATCAGGGACCGGAAGCCAAAACGGCGCTGGCCAGTGGGCAGAGTGCCGTCCACTGGCAAAGTCTCCGTCATCATCTTTGCGTGACCAGGGGCAATCCGAGTCATCAGTGACAGCCGCTCCTGATGCTTACGCGCAGCTTTCTTGCGTCGGCGGAAGCGGTAAAAGTCATATGGGATACAAGCGACGAAGACAGACAGCGTGGCTCCTATAATCAGCAGCACCAGGTAGGCCTTGGGTAAAATACCTGCGAGTACAGAAAATTAACTCTTACTAAACTCTCTCTCTCTCTCTCTCTCTCTCTCTCTCTCTCTCTCTCTCTGAACTTTGCCAAAAGTCCGAGAAGCGACTTAAAGATAGCATTTGATTATGTTAATAGGAATGCCTTCTCGTTAGTATAGCGAAAGAATGGTGTTAATGGGAGAATATATTAAGCTCTCAGAGGAATATGTAATTCAATGTTAGCATGTATTCGAGATAAAGATAATTATTCCGAATTTTTGGAATGTCCAAGAGATCTGAAAAGAGAATGTCTTCTAAGTCCAATGTTGTCTTCTTTATTCATAAATTAGTTGGCCATTGGTCCAGTGATTCCAGGTACATTCGAATTATTTCTGCTACTCTGCTGATTATGTAATTTTGTTACAAAAAACTCCTGTGGGGTTGCAAAACCAGTTAAATCAGTTGATAAGACAGGCGGATAATATGTATTAGTCAATAAACATTAAAACAAACAAACAAACAAACAAATAAAAAACAACGCCCACGGTGAACATCTTTCAAGTCGAAAAACGTACAGTAACAAATTTGTATGAATATTTTGGAATGACCTTCAGTACAAAAAATTAGTTTAAATGCCATTTTGACTGAGTGTATAGATAGGTTAAGAAAGGTGTATTGAAATTCATAACTGTATCTGTTGTAAAACAAAACATGAGTACACAGAAGTGAGTGCATACAAACACACACAATTAGAAACAGTCAAAGGAGCAGAAGTAAGATCAGTCATTAATGGTTAGAAAAAAAGGACATCACATCCAACACTGTTGTGGCTTAGATAATATATGAGCTGACAGAAATATCGTGGCAAGACTGCCAGGAAACGAGTGAGGCTGTAACAGACTGTGCCAGGAAACGAGTCAGGCTGTCACTGACTGTGCCAGGAAACGAGTCAGGCTGTCACTGACTGTGCCAGGAAACGAGTGAGGCTGTAACAGACTGTGCCAGGAAACGAGTCAGGCTGTAACAGACTGTGCCAGGAAACGAGTCAGGCTTGGTAAACGAGACTGTGTGCCAGGAAACGAGTCAGGCTGTAACAGACTGTGCCAGGAAACGAGTCAGGCTGTAACAGACTGTGCCAGGAAACGAGTCAGGCTGTAACAGACTGTGCCAGGAAACGAGTCAGGCTGTAACAGACTAAAAGTCATGCAAACGAACAAGTTAATTTTCTTCCTCAGAACTGTGTACAGTCAAACCGTAGCTACTGCCAACATGGCGGATGCAACTAATGCTTTCATTGAAAATGAATGTTTCACGTGTCTCCATGGGAAGAACCGATCAGTTTGGAAGAAACTACTTCGACACTAGGCCTAAAATGTAAGAGAATTGGGTTAGCACCAGAAAGTGGCGGTCCTATGGTTGATTTGTTTTTAATTTGGGGGGACGGGGGGAAGGGGAGATATATAAGGTAGGTGAAGCTGCTACAAATTGATCTACAGAATCTTTTCACCAATGTGAACTTTCTTGCGCGCAAAAGCTAGCAGGGATTAATGATAACTTTAATACACAAAGGGACAGAACTAGACGAGGAAAAGCTAAATAACTGCAGACCCTTTATTTAAACCAATACCGATTATGAAATGCTAGCAAAAGCAACTGTCGAAAGATTAATTAGTTTTATTTCAAGATTAATTTAGGAAGACCAAGTAGGATACTTCTACAGGAATAAATAAGTCAAAAGTCAACAGATCAATAGATGAAGCCATTAATTATTTTAAAATAAATAATAAGACAAGAAAAGCTCATCAATTATTTCTTCACAAATTATTTCATAAATCATGTTTGCTTATGTCTGCCAATCTTGTATAGATGAATCCTCTGGAAAAGATCATTCAGACACATGGAAAATCGAAGTCAAAAACTTTTGTTAAAGTAAAACCAGAGATTTCCTTTTCTAGACTGTGCACTGGCCCGCCAATTGCACTATGAAGCACTATCCGCCGAAGCGAAGTGGTTAGCGTCGCAGACTCCCGGCTGGGAGATCGTGGGTTCGATTCCCATCAGAGCCACGCGCGATTTTCTGCCCCGACCGGCTCCTACCCAGAGTTGAATTTGCTACGTGCTCAGTTGGGAAGACTGGGACCATACCGTCGAGTTTCATCCACATAATGGGTGTGTCTCTGAGAGTGTTGCTCAAATTTCCTGACCAAAATTGCAGGTATCTGGGTCTCTTGGGTCTGGTTGACGGTGGGATATATTATGAAAGTTAGCGTAGAGTACAGCCCTGTCATGCAGTCTCAGACCGGAATGAAAATCCGTAGTGCTCTTCATAATGCTCATTCCCAGCGATCAGCATAAAAACAAACAATACAAAACCACCAAAAAAAAAAAAAAAATTGAATAAAAGTCTCCAATTCTGTGGCCTGTCATGCGTTGCTCCTATGGTGACCTCAGTCCCGATGTACTCTTTACGTCTATGGCCGTGGTTTGATTCCGTTGGGGTCACCGGTAACGGCAAATTAATGGGGGCTGTCGTTGGACAGACGTGGTGGCGCCCTCAGGAGGGAGAACTCACTCACGCCGGCTCCGCGACTAATCAAGTATTGTCGTCAGAAGCGGGCGTAGCAGGTGGTGTCCTGCGTATGTATGATCAGTACAGGCACCGCTGAACACCATCGAAGTGACTCGGCAGCAGTGCAGTGTCTTCTCCAGTGGGTTGCCTCTTAACGACTTGACATTGACTGCTCCCTGTGGTTTGCCGGTGCAGCGGGACGCGCCGGGCTGGGGCTGTGGACGAGGGGCTTGGAATGAGTGGCGTGGGTGCTGTGCAACTGAGATGGGACAGAAAAAAAATGAAGTAGCGACAGGGCGACTTCTGACCACCTTACCAAGTCTTGCGTATACAGAAGGACGGTAACTTTTCAAAAATCCTCCATGCACACGCTCACAGTTGCTCTTTGACAAATATTGGCACGGGATCAGAAAAACACGATTTAAAGATTTTGTCAGTCCGTTAAGAAGTACTTTTTAAGGCAGTCCATTCATAGTTAAGACTTTAAATCAGTTTTCATCAGCTCACACACACACACACACACACACACACACACACACACACACACACACACACTGCTAAAATCACCATAGTTGACTAATCGATAGTTGACTAGGTAATCGATGTGTCTCAGGGGTGTGAACTGCATGGCAAAGGGAACTCACTTCATCTGATACCTAAACTAGAAGAAACGATTTGTGAGTACAATACATAAACGTGCGCCGCCCCCTTTGTGCTGTTAATAATTCGCCTTGTGTTCTTACAGACAAAGTAATTCGGACACATGCTGTTGAAGAGTATGAACCTTGAACCATCCACTCCTTGACACAGCACCGGCAGAAACTCCATCTCAGACCCTCATTGTTGATGCCATGGTGGTGCTTCAGATCATAAAACACCAAGTTTTAAAAGGCTTTCTGATTTTGAAAAATGTCACCAAGAATGTTGAATTTATCATGTTCAGCCTCACTGAATCGTGATTTTTGGTCGTTCTCTTGATCAGTGTTTTAGGAACAAAATACGTCAGAAGACAGCAAACACACACACACACACACACACACACACACACACACACACACACACACGCACACACACATGCGCGCGCGCGCACACACACATCGCCAGAGTACTCCAGTGATATGACAGTAGAACTATCAACTAGCCGCCTTCGTGGAGAGATTGCAGACTGAGAGGTCGTTGGTACGAGTCTTCGGCTCCGGCCAGATCTTACCCGGAACTGTCTGAAGGCTCAGATGGGAACCACACGATTGAGTCTATTCCACTCATTGGATGCCTCTCTGGCAATGCTGGTCAAATTTCCAGATGACCTGTCAGGGTGTCTGTTTTTTTTTTTTTAACTGGTCAGGTAACAGAATTGAGTTATAGTATCGGGTCAGAATGGATATCAGCAACATCCTCTTGATCCTCTTCTGCCAAGTTGAACATCACAAAGTAGTCTTAATTCTCTGGCCCTTTGTGTCCTGCTCTGGCGGTAGCCTCAGTTCCTGTCATCTTCATGCTCATGGTGAGATCGTGAAAGGCGACGGTACTTGCCAGTTATGTCGCTAGGGACCTGATGACGCTCTCCAGAGACGTAACGCCCTCCACAGACGGTCACTCACGGTGGCTCCACAGCTAAGCAGTTATTATCGTCAAGGGCCTTTCTAAGTGACGTTTTGCCTATAGATGTCAGATGGAAAACATACACCGTTGTGCACTTACAAAGTGACTCATTGGCAAAGCTGTCTTCTTCAGTGGGTCATTCTACTGTCTGTTCTTGCTGCCTTGTTGACTATACCATACAGGCAAATTTGATCGGCAAACATAACAAATCTCATCTTTTTAACAGATGATGTCTGGAAATCTGCAAGGGAGGTGATCTGTGTAAGAGTTTGCGTGTAGCAAAAGTGATTCTAATATTTCCATGGGACAGACGCCGCCAGTGGCCACGCTCAAAGCAATTTTGACCCATCAGTCAGTTTTAACAATTCAAACAGGGTGACAAAATGCCAAAACATCAGTATGAAACGACGCCCATGTAATGCAGACAGTCCACATCCTGATTCACCTGGTATGCGCTTCAAACCAATCACCTGGTATGCGCTTCAAACCAATCCCTTGACTCGCGATCTATTTGCTTGACTCAAATTCAGAACAGGTAACTCTGTTTACAATGGAAAGACGGGGTTTTCTTCCCCCGATTTTTGTTTTCTAGAACAGGTCTATTGCTCCGCTCTTCCAAAACGTATTCAACAAGTTTACAGGATGACAGACATCACAAAGTGTGTCACAAACAGTTCGAATTCACTTATAATTATCACATGTCGATTCAGATCTACTTAATGATTCCAGAGGGCAGAGAGTGCCAGAAGCCTCCATAAATCCTTTTTCCAATGATCCGAGCATTGTGATTGGCTGTAACATGGGATGGCACAAGATCCTTGTAGAAAGTTCCATAGATTTTATTGCTAATTCCACGTCATAATTCTGGAGCATTCTAGAACACGCTATGATTTTCTATCGGCTGTCGCGCCCCGTTTTTTTTTTTTTTTAACTTTCGATTTTATTGTCTATAATTAAATTAGAGAATGAGAGGATGATACCCATGAGAAAAAAAAGAATTGAAATGAAAAGAAAAAGTGGTTGTGAAAGACGAGAGCTTATGTTGGGAGCGTTACGATGCTCATTGAGTAAAAATCTGTAAAATCTACTACTGTCATAAAAGTTTTTGAACTTGTTATCAGAGCTGACCATTTCTCTTTCTGGATCAACTCAAAGAAAGAACAGAACCCAAATCCTTGTCCACCTTCCGTCACTCAGCGTCCAGCTCACTGAAGTAACAAAGAACGGAAGGTTGATTCTTCGTCCTAACATCTGCGGGCTAAGCCAAGGATCTATAATTTGAATTATCTACACAGTCTTCTTACTTTGAATCTCAGCTTGAAGTCGTCATTATGTTTGAGACTGTCGTTGTGACAACTTTGAAGAATTTCTTAGCGGGAAATTCAGTGTGGATCCGGTGTTTGTGTCTGAAACGCTGCGGTGCTTCAGACCGGCATCAGTGTGTTCCAGTGAGGGACAGTGAAAATATGTGAAAGTGAACTGACAGTTCTAGGGCTGCTATCTTGCCTTTGTCTCATACAGCCATGATCTTGCATCTGATATACGTCGATCACTAAATATTCACTAAGGACGGTACGGTGAATCTTTAGTCAATGAATGTACGTCATATCGAGTTGCAACGTCAGCGTGTAGTCCAGACGGATGGAAAACCTTTGAGCTCTCATAAAATGTATCTTGTCCATAGACAAGCCATACACATATCATTTCATTGAAAAAAGCCTGGGGAAAAAGAGTTTATGTTGTTAGCATGCCAGACAGTACAGAAGAAACCATAACATTTGCCCTATAATGGGGGCTGAAAGGAAAAGACATTGAATTTTTTAAGAGAAGAAAGGAAGAAGAGGGAGGGAAAAAAAAAAAGGAAAACTGGAAAGAGAGAAAGAAGAAAGACAATAACTAGAGAGACAAACAAGCGGATTCGAGAGAAGAGAACGGGAACGAGCAGAACCACAAAGACGCCATGAACTGGAACGAAGAACTGGAACATGGTGTTCCTGCTCAAAGAATCGGTAATGATGGGGATCTGCTAGAGCACCCAAGTTCCAATCGTTCATTGATGGGAAAGATGACTTCGGCAACTCCCTGGACAAGTTTGAACGCTTTGCCATCAGAGCAAGGCAGAACGTGGCAGCAAATTTGAGTGCCATTGTCTCATTGTCAGGGAGAACACTCAACATTTAAATTCACCTTTCACGGGAAGGGGCTGCAGACTATACCCGACAGAAGGAAGCTTTGTTGAGAAGATGCGATTTCACTGCGGACAGTTATTGTCAGAGTTTTTGTAACTGCAGACCAGAGGCTGAAGAGAGCCTACAGCAGTTCAAAGTCAGGCATGACGCTTACCTCAAACGCTCAGTGCAACTGTCAGGCACTGCAGAAAGCTTATATGGACTGTCTAGCCTATGTTTATCCATGCTTATCCCAGAGATGTGGCCATTCACTTTCATGAGCAAGAATCGACTGACCAACATAGCAAAGGCAGCAGTACATTATCTGATGGCCCATAACCGCGCTCTAGTAAGCCTTCAGCCTAAACATGAAGCCAGAACTGAGCAACCAAAGCCTAATGAGAAGGAAAGAGGGAAACAAGTCAAAGGCTTCAACAGCAACCGTGCTGGGCACAGACGGTTCAAGTCCATGTGTCTTGAAACGGAACTCAACGACAAGGTGCATTGGGGCATGGTGTAGAATAATGTAAAGACCAGGTCTCCTGCTATTCCAGAGTCGTTTGGTTATACCAGCCGAACTGCAAGATGACATCTTACAGAGAATTCATCTAGGACATCAAGGTGTGGTTGAGTGCAAAGCATTTGCCCTAAGTTGCGTTTTGTGGCCAGAACTTTCAAAGAAGATTGAAGGTGTTGTTGGAGCCTGTGCAACGTGAGGAAGAGAGAAAATACCCTCCACAACCTCTGCAGCCAACCAAGACACCCAACGATCCAAGGCATAAGCTTGCTATGGACCTTTTTGAGCTCAATGGACAAACCTATCTCGTGGTGGTGGACTACTCTCGTTGTACAGAGACTGTACATTTGAAGCAGACTACCGCAGGAGCTGTAGTTGAACACTGCAAGTCTCTAATCGCAAGATTTGGAATTCCAGAGGAAGTTATTTCGGACAACGTTCCTCAGTTAAACTCGCACGAATACCTGAAACTATCACTGGAGTACTCGTTTACTCACATCACCAGTAGTTCCTACCATCCACAGGGAAATGATGAAGCAGAAAGGGCAGTCCAAACCGTGAAAAATCTGTTGAAAAAGTCCACAAACCCCTATACTGCCCTTTTGAACTATCGCACTACCCCCCTTCAACATGGCTATAGCCCAGTTGAACTTTCGAAGAGACGAACACTCCGGAACTGTGTACCTACACTTCCAAATCAGCATATTCCTATCAACTCAAATGTCCATTAGTTCAAAAAGAAGGATGCACAGTTCAAAGACAGCAAAAACACTACTTCGACCATCGACCTCCAGCAAGAGAACTCCCAAAACTTAGTAAAGATCAACCTGTCTGGGTGAAAACACCATCCGCCAACAAAGCAGCTGTTGTACAAAATTCTTCACCACGGACAGAGGCATACAACGTAACCATCGTGCTGCGATTTATGCCGTAACATTGCGAATTCAAGCGGAGATGAGGAAACTGAGCTATCGAAAGCAGGCGGCCATAGTTAATACAGAGAGACTGAGTAAAACTCTCCAGCTCACCGGATATATATTGCTAGATCTCACAAAGCTTCAAGAAGAAAAGTAAAGAAAATCAAGGAAATGGCACGGCCTACTACCAAGAAACAAATCCACTCTTTCATGGGCTTGGTTGGATACCACAAACTTTTCTGCGATATCTGCACCTCTCATCGACTTCCTGGACGAAGGAAGACCTACCAAAGTGGAGTGAGGCAACGCACAAGAGTAGGCGTACAAGACCATCAAGGATTCTCTGACCAGCAAGCCGATCCTGCACCTACCTGACCCTTCCAGGACCTCCTGTGCTGCAGACAGATCATTGCCGTTCACGTATCTGAACTCACCTAAGTTTAACAATGACAAACCAAGGCGATGGGCAATACATTCGCAAAATTTTGACTTAAAAAGTGAATCCATTGTGGAAGTGACAACGTTGGTGCTGGCTGTATTAGCTGTTTGGTGGAGTGAAATACATGATCATTTTATCGGACACCTAGAACAGCACTGGCAATCCACAGGGAGCAGTCAGTGTAAACTCGTCATGAGGCAATCCACCAGAGGAGACACTGCACTGCTGCCGAGTCATTTTGGTGGTGTTCAGTGGCGCCTGTCCTGATCCAACATACGCAGGACACTACCACTACTGATGACGGTAATTAGTCGCAGAGCCAGCGTGAGTAACCTCTCCCTCTGGAGGGCGCCATTATATTCGCTAAATGCAACACCCATGAATTTGTTCATACTGGTGACCCTACAGAACATCACCTTAAATAAGGGCATAAATGTGGACAGCAAATCGAAACTGAGGTAACCATGAGAGCAGAGCGTTAAAGGCCACAGAACTTGTGAGATTTTTTTTAATGCTGGATAGATATAATGAAGATGAATATGATGAAGATGATGTTACAGATTTCTTTTCTGATCTGAGACTGCATGACAGAACGGTACTCTACGCTTACTTTTATAATATTTCACGGTGTCACACAGGCCCGAGAGATACAGATAGTATCCTGCAGTTTTGGTCTCGATATTTGTGCAACATTCTCAGAGGCGCATCCATTAAGTGAATGAAACTCTACTTCGTGGTCTGTCTGATTAAAATGTTTTTTTTACCGCTTTCTTCTCTGTTTATGTTTTGCTGGCATCCGTGGAAACATGATGAACACATGCAAATCAAGAAGCATTATGTTCACAGGCATCTGCTGTTTAGTAGTGCTCGATGCAGTTGATGGAGTCTCCAGGGTACATGTTTCATCAATTGGTTTGATTTTTATCCCACCGTTTCGTGTTGATGTCAAATTAGTTTTTTTTTTTTTTTTTTTTTTTTGTCTTTTACAGAAATTTGTATGACCCGTTTGTATACTTAAATAATCTAATACTAATTGCACCTAGATTGTCATATCGGTCAAGTCCTGGAGGCAAAGACGGCTAGTTCCGGTAAGTTTTTATTTATAAATGTTAGGTATTGACTTATAATCATTTTAAAATTTAAAAAATGTTAGGTATTGACTTATGATCATTGTAAGTCAGTAATTAAACTACATTCACTGAAATAAGTTGTTTACTACTTGGGTCATTCAGTAAAGTCTAATAACTAAATAGTTCATACAAATCTCCCAACCTATTAAACTTGTGGCAAAAATCTTTTCATCTATTTTTCAGTACTCTTACTGACTTAGCACACACTGTTCCAGCTTTTTCGGTCCACTCCGATATCTCGCGTTGTAATCCGAAGCGGGAATCGTCGGCAGTCATGAATCACTGCTCAACCGTGATCCCAGAAAACTTTCTTCCAGCAAGCCTAACTTCCACAACAGAAACAGCCAAAGTCATTTGGAGCGAGGTCAGGACTTAGTGCAGGATAAGACAAAAGCTGCTTACTTTCTGTATCCAGAAACTGACTTGTGGCCCTTGATTTACTCATTATTATGAAGTGACTATGAGGGTGTTTTCCCGACGGTGTTGCAACTCCAGAACAGCCTCGACAATTATCCACATTACTGTTTGCATTTAGTGCTAGGCGGTCATAGTTTCTTTCTGTGGCAAAGCATCAACCAGTAGCGATCCAGTGTAGTTGAAGAATAATGCCAAAATGACGCCCAGGTCTCAGAACAACCAGGTTCTCCCAAATGTGACCATTCAGGCCAAATGTGACCATTCAGGCCAAATGTGACCATTCAGGCCAAATGTGACCATTCAGGCCAAAGTGGCATATTGGGAAAGCACACAATCGAAGCTAATGAAAGTTTTATCTCTGGTGATCACATCAGTGACGTGTTCAGCTCCATGCTCTTCAAACATTTCTAACATCTTAGCTGAACATCACCGTATTTCCTTTCAGCGCCTCGGTCACCAAAAGGAGTATCCACTTGGTGCACACGTTTCTTTTCACATGATGTCCGTCTTGAATGAGACGGTGACCTGCACCAGCTGAAGTGTCACGCATATCAGATAAATTATGCATATTAATGAGTGGGTCATTATGTACTGCTTGCCTCGCCAGCTCAATGGTTTGCTTGCTCAGAGTGAACTTGGAGCTTCATCGCAGGTCATCATATCGGTCTTCTTGCTCCCCTTTCCCTTTCCAATTGCGCCTCTTACCCCTCCTAACCTTTGTACCCAAATAAAAAATTGTATCATGCAATATTTTAGTAGACTCCCCGTATATGCTATGGAGATCCTTGAAAATTTTGGTGGGCGTGTCTAAAAGCTGCATGTAAGTGAAAACGTAAAATCTGAGAGGCTGTGTTTATTTAAGGTTCCATGATTTCAGCCACATATGATAGAGATGTTGCTTGTGAGGCCATAAATCAAAACGTAAAGCTGATGATATGAAATAATTCCATACTGGTGACAAAGGATTGAACTTTGAACTGAAGTATTGTTGTTATTAATACTCTGTCTGGAATAATGAATACTGATCAATAATTAGAAAGTATTAAATAAAGCTCGTAACTGGAATGGGGCCATACCTGTTAAGAGTAGCAGAGGGGGATCTAGGGGTCTAACAATTTGAACCACTTCATTTTCGCATGTTATGATTCTCATACCTCCCCCCTCCCTCCCATGTTTTGTAGTAAAAATGTCGATTTTATTACAAAAATGATACGGTACTATTATTTGCGACAGTTCAGACCATTCTCGTTCTCTTCTTGGTCCTTGACCCCCCACCAACCCTTTGCCTGTGATGCTTTCCGCACCAATCCAGTGTGGCACGAGATTTTACTTCATGAATAGTTTACTTCCGAGTAAAATCCTCGTATATGGAGATTACCCCGAGTAAAAGTCTTTTAAAATTCTTTACACGAGAATTTCACTCCCTCCAACGAAATATCTACTTTCCTCACGCCAGCCTGGCCCTCAGGATTTTACTCCGGTGTAAAATTCATCTCTCTCTCTCTCTCCTCTTTTCTCTCTCTCTCGTCTCTCTCTCTCTCTCCTCTCTCCTTCACGGCTGAGAGAGTACTCACTGTAGCGTCAAGACGTGTTTTGAACTCTCTGATGAAAATCGTGATAATTTTATTAATTACAGTAAACCATGGAACGCAAGAATTATGACTGATGACTCATCAAACTCTGAAAAATCTATTGATGACAGATTTTGGAAGGTGTCGTCGAAAATGCTAGTCGATGACTTGTGTTTTCGTACTTGCTGGCTAATTTCTGGCTGTCGACATGAACCTCATGATGAAAAAGAGTTTTGTCAGTGATCAAGGTGAGAACTCGGGGGACAGTGATCAGGAACAGATCGGAAGGTCTCTGGCCTGTGCTTGTGTCTTGTTACCTCCTCTGTTGTGGAGACATGGAATTAAACCCCGGTCCGACAGAAAATGAACATTTGACAGCAAGACCAATGAACAGCAAACAAACGGATTCGGAAAAGGGTATCTCTGAAACTGGAAACAAGAATACCCCTCCAAACTCTGGCCCTGACAGCTTAACTGGCAACTCAGATCCTAAATGCAGTTCAACAACAGACAGACACTTTTGATCTTTGGATTAAAAAATGTGGAAACAATACAGAATAATTTTGTTTCTGTCATGAGACAGCTGAAGTCAAAATGCGTAAAGATCGAGAAAAGGCGTGAAATGTTGGAAGAGGACAACAAGAAGCTGTAATAATAATAATGGTTTCTTATATAGCGCTTAATCAAACGAATTTCTCTAAGCGCTTTACAAAGTCATACTACATTCACCATTCTCATATACAATAATACACCTTACACCCAACTACAAATACTATTACTACAATAACTAACAAATCCTAATCCTACGAATGTGACATTCACTTATTTTTCAAATATCACTACAAAAACTTAATCCTATAACGTTCAATCATACAACAAATACATATAATAGAGAACATACACATACGCTACATTTGAAAAGGCCCAGACGGCTATGAGTTAGGTTGTACCCCACAGCATTGACTAATTATGAGAAAATAGATGGGTTTTAAGTTTAGACTTGAAAGAAGAGATAGAATCTGAATGTCTGAGAGAGTCTGGCAGTCTGTTCCACGTCGCTGGAGCTTGAAAAGAGAAAGATCTTTCACCAGTAGTAGTCCTGAAGCGAGTCATTCGCAGAAGGCGGTCGTCAGCACAGGAGCGTAGTTGTCGAGAGGGGGTGTAGATTTTAAGGAGATCTGAGAGATAAGAAGGTCCATTTTCAAAGAGAGCAGACAAAGTGAGAGTTGAGATTTTGTACGAGATACGGTTTGAGACAGATAGCCAGTGAAGAGAGTGGAATAGAGGCGAAATGTGATCATATTTTCCTGCTCTACAGACGACTCGGGCTGCATGATTTTGGATTCGCTGTAATCTTTCTATCAGGTATTTTGGAAGGCCGGCCAAAAGTGAGTTGCAGTAATCTATTCTAGATAAGACAAATGCACAAATGAGAGTTTTTGTAGCATCTGTAGAGAGAAGGTGACGTACCGAGCTGATTCTTCTTAGTTCTAAATAGGCAATCTTGCAAATATTTGAAACCTGTTTCTCAAAGGAGAGGGATTGGTCAAGTATGACCCCTAGACTGCGGACAGAGGTGGAGACAGAGACAGCACAGTCATTGATAGTGACAGTTGAAGGCAGAGAAGGATGGTTAGGCTGTTTTGTCACGAAAATGAGTTCCGTCTTGTCGTCGTTTAGTTGTAGTTTGTTGGTTGTCATCCAGTCCTTCAGGTCTGCAATGCAGCCCCGCATCTGAGAAATCAGTGAGTCAATTTCAGCAATGGGAGCCGACTGATGAAGCTGAGTATCGTCAGCAAAGCTCTCATGCGACATGGCGTGACCACTGATGACGTCAGACACAGGACTAGCATACAGCACAAAAAGGACTGGCCCCAGTACAGAACCCTGGGGCACACCGTACCTAAGAGGAGAACTGTCTGAGTATCTTCCCTGTACACACACTGTCTGAGTCCGTCCAGTCAAGTAAGAGATAATCCAGTCGAGAGCTGTGTCTTTGAATCCAAAGGACGTTTGAAGCCGTGAGAACAAAATATTATGATCGATCGTGTCAAATGCTGCGGAGAGGTCTAACATCGCTAATAAGGAAACATTCCCATCGTCAAGCCCGCAGAGGAGGTCACAGACTATACGGAGGAATGCTGTCTCACAACTATGGCCTTGTCTGTAAGCAGACTGATGAGGATTCAAAAGGTGATTCTTTTCGAGATGTTCTAGAATTTGTTCCAAAACGATCTTCTCCAATAATTTTGATAGAAATGACAAATTTGATACAGGCCGATAATTCTTTAAAACATTTTTATCTAATGAAGGTTTCTTGATCAATGGACGTACCACTGCGGACCGGAAGATTTCAGGAACGTGACCAGAGGACAAAGAGGTATTGATAACATGACTAAGATGGGGTAGGACATCATCAATGCACTGAAAGAGCAAGTTAGTGGGGATGGCATCAAGTTCACATGATTTAGGGCTGCATCGCAAACAAAGTTTTTTGACATAGTCTTGACTAACAGGCTGTCAAGCTCAGTTCGAGAAACAAAAGATAGCATCAGTGATTTTAAGAACATTGTAGAACATAAGAATAGTAAAAGAAACAGAGTCGCATACACTGTCAACAAAATCAGGTATCTGAATAATGTTCATGCAGAAATAGACGAGCTAGAAAAGTTTTTGAGAGGGACAACGTCAGAATGTACAGAATTCTACATACAGAACAGTCTGAAGATTATAGTGCTTGTGGTAGAGCAGTACCTTACGTGCTGAACAGCATGGATGGACCAAACACACAGACTGAAGACGACATCGAGTGGACCGGACCCACCGAATAAGACAAATTCGAAACAACGAACCGAGACCTATTATCGTCGGGTTCAGTCGCTGAAGGGACTCAACGACTATGCTGACTAACCAAAATTTCCGAGACATTCTGCTAAAAAAGCGAAGGGTGAGTGTGGTCAGTGATTGGATACGTCAGCAAGTAGGGCGCTGTCTGAAGCAAGACAAGGTAGCTTATTTCAAGGAAGTCCGACTGATGGTGGGATCACGACAGCCAGACTCCAGGATATACGCAAAAGTTGTTGGGGATGCTAACCCGACATTTCCGCCGACAGCTGTACATCGATAGTCACCAGAGCCTGCGGTTGCACGGTAAAGGTCATGAGTTAGCAATGGGGATTCCCATGAAGACGCCGACTTTTCAAGCAAGCTACAATTTGCACGTGCAGTTCACAGTAACGAAACTGGCTTTCGGCAACAAACAGCCAGTTTATTTTTGGAGACAAGAACAGTCCATGACCTCTTCTCCTGTCTTTGAAAGTCCGGGTACAGAAACAATTCCAAGAGGACAGGCGTGCAGCACAATATTATCGGAAATGTAACAGGCCAGATCACTCAGCTGAATCAAATGTGCTTGTGCACACAGAAAACTTATACGACAAACTACGTGACTGCATTTATTAATCATGTCAGTAAATTTGATATTGCTCGTGTGACGGAAGCATCTCTGCACGAGTCATTTGACTATAGTAGTATTTTCGCTAAGCATGATAGTCTTTTTGCTGAAGCAAAGAGACGTTTTTGTAAAGGCAGAAACTAGGGTGAAGTATTCGTAAACCACTCACTAAATTTGTCGGAGATAAAAATAATATCCTTTTGTAGTGACGTTGTAGCAGTAAGGAGAAACAAGCCAGTATTTAATTCAGATAAGGATGTAATCCTGTTTGCTTGTTAAATTGCGCCTGAGTATGGTATTGTAATGGCGACAGGAATAACGAAGTTACTTGCATATCACCACATGGTAGTTTGTTACGGTTAAGAAACTGATTGAGTTACACAACTGTTTCATTTCTGTAGGAGATAACATAGACTGTTAGTATTTCCTGGTAGACTGAATGTGAGGAATATACATTTGTGATGTAATGAACAACTCAATTCAAGATAAGAACGGTGAAAAAGGCATCAAGTGGAACGAAGGTTATGCATGTAAATGTGGAGAAGAATTGAAGCCTTTCCAATTGAACTGTTGTTTAAATGAAGCTCTGTTCCGTCTATATGACGATAGAAACACGTCCGCCGACGCAGTGTATTGGGCTGCAGCATGTTTGCTTAAAATAGTTGGCATGAAAAGCAAACATGCTGATAATTGATTTGATAAAGAACATGCGCGAACGAAATCTGAAGCTGAGAGACAGTTGGCAGCGCTCGAAAGGCACGAGGACAAAACAGAGACAAAAAAGGGAAATTCTTTGTCCGTTTTAAAAAGAAAGTACAAATCATTATCAAACAGAAAGAAGACAGAGTGTGACAAGGCCGAACTGGAGAACTCAGTCAATTCAGAACCCAAAAGACTTCTTGAAGACCGTAAGATCAGTCAGCAGAAAGGCATCGATGTATAATATCATAACAAGTGACCAACGGTGTGAAAAGTTGTATGACATCTTTTATTAGATAAGCTGTGTGCATCAGCATGAGTACGGGTATATTGGATAAAGAAGCTGATACTAAAAACGAAGAATCAAAACCATTTAGTGAATCAATAACTAAACAAGAAGTGACAAATGGTATCAATGCATTGAAACGCCGCAGAAGTGCAAGTTTATATAAATGAAATGTTGAAATACGCAAAGGAAGAAGTTCTCTCATATTTCGTAGAATTAGGCCTACTGAAAAAAAATGTTTGATATGGGAATCTTTCCTTATGAGCGGGCAAAATACGTTATTGTACCAGCCGCCGTGGCGAAGTGGTTAGCGTCGCGGACTCCCGGCTGGGAGGTCATGGGTTCGAATCCCATCAGAGTCATGTGGGTTTTTCTGCCCCGACCGGCTCCTACCCAGAGTTGAGTTTGCTGCAGACTCAGTTGGGAAGACTGGGACCACACAGTCGAGTTTCATCCATTTAATGGATGCGTTTCTGAGAGTGTTGCTCAAATTTCCTGACCAACACTGCAGGTGCCTGTATCTCTCGGGCCTGGCTGACGCCGGGATATATTATGAAAGGAAGCGTAGAGTACAACCTGTCATGTAGTCTCAGACCGAAATGGAAATCCGTAGCATCACCTTAATCATCCTCATCCTCATCGATCAGCATAAAAAAAAGTCTCAAATTCTGCGGCCCTTCATGCCCTGCTCTCATGGTGACCTCAGTTTGGATGTCCACTCCACGTCTGTGGCCTTGGTTTGGTTCCGTCGGGGTCACCGGTATTGGCGAGTCCATGGGGGCTGTCGTTGGACGGACGTGGTGGCGCCCTCCGGAGGGAGAGCTCACTCACGCCGGCTCCGCGACTAAGCAATTATTGTCGTCAGTAGGGGGCTTAGTAGGTGGTGTCCTGCGTATGTTAGATCAGAACAGGTGCCACTGAACACCACCGAAGTGACTCGGCAGCAGTGCGGTGTCTCCTCCGGTGGGTTGCCTCTTGACGACTTGACATTGACTGCTCCCTGTGGATTGCCGGTGTCGGGGCTGCGGCGGGCCCGGCCGGGCTGTGGCTGTGGATGGGGTGTCGGGATGAGCGGCGTGGGTGCACTGCCTCTGAGGTGACGCAGAGGTTGGGACAGCCAAAAAAAAAAACAACAAAAAAAAAAAATTATTGTACATATCTTAAAATTGGAGATGCAAACTCACTAAACAATTCGCACTCATGGGTGTTGTGAGTAAAGTACACATCCATATTTTGAAGAAGAGACTCAAAAAGTGGATCGAGAGTGAAGAAAATATGGAGGAACAAGCTGGTTCTGGTCGGGTTTTAGTGCAATTGATCATATTGCTTACATTATATGCTGTTTGTACAAAATACCTTCTTTTGATTGTTTTAATTGGAATACCTTATGTAAGTACTGAGAAACAATGGTATTAAAGGGAAACTGTATAAAGCTGTCAAGGGAATATAAGATTCATTGTTAGCATGTGTTCGTGATAAGACAAGTGTGCAGAACTGTTCGAATGCCCAAGGTGTATGAAGCAAGAATATCTTCTTAGTCCACTGTTGTTTCTTTTTCACAAATGAGTTGGCCATTGGAATACAATACCAAGTCAAGGCAGACATCGTATCCGGCTGATTCCAAATGCAATACGTTTTTCCTGCTACACTTCGCTGATGATGTAAGTTTTGCAATCGGAAATTCCTGTTTGGTGGCAGGACCAGTTGAATCAATTAAAAGACAGGCAGATGATGTCTTTGACAGCAGATATGAAAAAGAGAAAACATGTTATGGTTTTCTGCAAAGGTGGAAATCTTCCAGGTCAATGAAGATGGTTCTGGGGCGGTACAGAACATAAAGAATTCACTTCGTACAAATAGTCATGGGTGGTATTCACTACAAAACTGAACTTTGGTTCTAAGGCGGCAGAGAACTTTTCACAAATGAGTTGGCCATTGGAACAAATTCGTCCAAATATTCATGGATGATACTCATTACAAAACTGAATGTAAATTTATCTTTGACAAAACGCGTAGAAAGGGTAGGAAAGTAGTACTTGAAATATATAAATGCATGTAAAATCTACCTTCTCTTGATGCAAGTGTATCTTGGAAAATTGTCAATACACATATTGCACCTATTCTGATATACTCAGCAGAAAACTGGAGACTTGAAAACAATACAGTAATCGAGAAAATGCATAATTTGCAACGAAAAGATTTCTGGGTGTTCCAGTCCACTCTTCCAACAGACTCATCTATTCTGTAACATGTGGATATCCATTGTGTGTCAGGACTACTTTAAATGCATTGATTTCGTCTGTAATTGACTAGATTAGCCCAGACAGGAATTTGCAAACACGTGTGTAATATATCTACCAGCTCGAATAAGGTCATCACAAATGGACATTCATGATCAGAAAGGTACTGGTTGAAATAAATTTGGCATTGTGAGTATGCCAAGGCGTAGGGTGCCAGGTTAGCTTCATTGCTACATTTAAGAAGCACTTGATATGTAACAATAAGCAGAACTGGCATTCAATATGGAATTTAATGACCAATATAAATGGTTTTATTCATGCAAGTGCGCGTTTGAAGCTGAAAAATACTGGTCACACATTACAAACAAATGGTACAGATGCACCCGCAAAATTTAGATTCCTAGTGTGTGGGCTAAAAAAAAAAAACACCTATAAAACTGGTTCACACCTGATGAAGAAAATTCTGTATGCCCATCATGTGGGATTAGTCACGAAAATGGAACTCATTTTCTTTTTAAATGTCAGTTGTACGTAAGAAGAGCATTTTTCTTAAATTGCGCTTCCACGCTACCAGAGGAATACATAATAATGAATATGTTAAGAACACAAAACGAAGAAAGAAAAAAAACCTCCTTTAGCCGGCAGATGTGTTGCAAAGATGTCCAAATGAAGAAATCAGATTTGCTAAGAAAAAGAAAAGCAAGCCAACAAGGTTAAGAAGTAGGCTACCTCGCATTGGTGTGTGTATTATCTAAACATTATGAATATATCTTTATCGAAATTAAGATAATAATTCGACTTCCTTGTGAAAAAGCTTTGTAAAGCTATAGACAATAATTGACAATAAAAGCTGTCTCTCTTTCTCTCTGTTGTCACACACACACACACACACACACAACAGGCCTCTCTCTCTCTCTCTCTCTCTCTCTCTCTCTCTCTCACACACACACACACAGAGGCGCCTCTCTCTCTCTCTCTCTCTCTCTCTCTCTCTCCACTTACTCCACCTCTGTCCCTGTCTCGGCCGGGTCCTCTTTCCTTTTTATGTCGTTACCATAGTAACCGTGTTTGCCTCTGAATAGGCGAGAACATTTAAGGAGCGATTCCATTTGTCCATTCACGGTTACAGCAAAAATCGCGTAAGTAGAAGTGAAGAGGCTATGATTCCATTTATCCATACACGGATACGGCAACGGATTCATGTAGCGATCGATGTTCTGCGGACGGTTTCGCTGATGGACGTATCTATCGTTCTCTCTCTCTCTCTCTCTCTCTCTCTCTCTCTCTCTCTCTCTCTCTCTCTCGTGTATGTGTGACTTTTGGTGCCATTTTTATACTCGAAAGTCATGTTGCAACATGCGCAACGTGAGTCAGTTCGCAACTGCTAAGATAAAGCAGCTCATAGAACTGGTCAGAGAAAGCATAGCTTTGTTTGACTGAAACTCGGGGAACTATAGTCTGGCAATGTCAGTTTCTTGCAGGCCTATATCGAATATATTAGGCAGCATTTCTGCAGAGACAGCAGCAATATTGAGCGAAATGGGACCATAACTGAAAAGCAAAAGAGGGGGAACTGAACAGGTCGTTGTATTATAACGCCCGCTATTCTCTACGGTATCATAGCACACATGAAAGTTTTGCCAGATACTGTAACGGATGCCGTGATCGGTATCATAAAAGGATGAAAGAAATCGCGCCCTAACTGAAGACAAAAATGTACACTTGTGTGACATTGGTTGTTTTTGTTTAAGCGAGACGTTAAAAGTTTGTGTGGTCGCTGACACTGTCATGCTTTCAGCTACATGAATGGACCCATACCTTCTCCCCCCCCCCCCCCCCCCCCCCCCCCGCCTCTCTCTCTCTCTCTCTGGTCAACGGCAGACGGATGTGAGCCAACCTACGAGCTGTAGTGCGACTACACGACGTGACGACCCTGACGACGGGAGTGGTGCACGCGCTACGAGTTCTGACCAGGCGACAGGCAAGCAGACATCGCTGCACGGCTATTTTGGGAAACCGTCCAAAAGTGGTCGTCCCCCTGTGGTGTCAGTGGCTGTACTAGGTCATTGCGTGATCGAAAAAAAAAAAAAAAAAGGGACAGGCCTGACCATCCAAATGAATGGACTTTCTTTTTTTTTTTTTTTTTTCAATTGTAATGTTGAAAAATTATGAACTAAGTGACGTGATTGATCTTTCATTAACTACGTTAGTTCCTTTGACTTTGTGCGTCTTACTGAAACATTCAATGATCCAAGTTTCCATTATGATCGTATTTTTACTGATCATTAAATTCAAAGCAGCTGCGACTGATCGTTCCCATCAGGGCAGACATTCAGGAGGTTATTTACTACTGATGAGGAAAAGTGTTGGTACTTATGTGAAAGAGATCAAAGTTGGTTGTAATAACACTGTTGCTGTTGAAATAGATAAGCATGCGTTTGGTGTTGATAAAAATGTGATAGGACTATTTATCGCTTGCTATGTTGCTCCCGAAAGATGGTATTGTAAAGTTAGAAAAGCATTTATTACAAAATATCAAGAAAGAGATTTACTTTAACTTGTGTGGTGGTATGAACACAAGAACTGGAAGTGATCAAACGAAGTTGGAGACCATGACAAACTATGTGTCAAGCCTTCACTCTGGTGAGACTGATGAAGGCGGAAACATTCGCCGCCCAAAAGATTTAGTTTTGAATAATTTTGATAAATCTTTCCTTGATCTTGCTTTTCTATTTGATCTGTACATTTTAAAAAGGGTGTTGTAAAAGCGATTCTGATGAACAATTTACTTTTGTATCGCCACGTGGTCTGAGTGTTATTGAACTTTTTCTTGTTTCTGAAGACTTGTTTCTGAAGACTTGTTTCTGAAGACTTGAGTACATACTGTGACCTTCACACTGATGATTTTTTACACTCTTGGCACTTGCCAGTTGTTATGAAATGGGTGAGCAATCATTGTATCAGTAATTTCAAGGAAACTAAAGTAGCCAATGTGGGTGAAAAAAGAATGTTCTGGGACAATGAGATCAGTAATTTCAAGGAAACTAAAGTAGCCAATGTGGGTGAAAAAAGAATGTTCTGGGACAATGAGATCAGTAATTTCATGGAAACTAAAGTAGCCAATGTGGGTGAAAAAAGAATGTTCTGGGACAATGAGATCAGTAATTTCATGGAAACTAAAGTAGCCAATGTGGGTGAAAAAAGAATGTTCTGGGACAATGAGATCAGTAATTTCATGGAAACTAAAGCAGCCAATGTGGGTGAAAAAAGAATGTTCTGGGACAATGAGATCAGTAATTTCATGGAAACTAAAGCAGCCAATGTGGGTGAAAAAAGAATGTTCTGGGACAATGAGATCAGTAATTTCAAGGAAACTAAAGCAGCCAATGTGGGTGAAAAAAGAATGTTCTGGGACAATGAGATCAGTAATTTCATGGAAAGTAAAGTAGCCAATGTGGGTGAAAAAAGAATGTTCTGGGACAATGAGAACACTCAGTGGTATAAAGAAGAGCTCTGTAGCAAAGAGTTTAAGGAGATGCTTTTGAAAGCTGACCAGATGCTGACAGTTGATGTTAATAAGTCAGTTAATATATTTACCAAAGCTTTGTATAGACGGCAGCCTGCATGGTACGGACCGTTCGAAAAAAAAGAAGATCACAGTGACTGGTTTGATAGCGAGTGTCAGCTAAAGAAAAAGATCAAGAGGTTTCTTAAAACATCTCAAAGACGTTGATCAACCATTAACGGGAAAAAAAAGAAAAAAGAATATGTGAACCGAAGAAAAGAGTATGCAAAATTAAAGAAGGCTAAATGATGTAAGTATGAAGAAAAAAGACTACAAAAGTTACGAGATTCAGTTCATGATCCAAAATGTTTTGGCAACGTAATAATATCAATGAACTGGAAAATGCTTATGTATACTGATGTAAGTATTCAGCAGTGGTATGATCGTTTTTTCCATGTTTTTAATGCATATGATAGTGACACTGAACACGTTGATTTGATAACTGAAGCAGAGGATAGTGACACTGAACACGTTGATTTGATAACTGAAGCACAGGATAGTGACACTGAACACGTTGATTTGATAACTGAAGCACAGGATAGTGACACTGAACACGTTGATTTGATAACTGAAGCACAGGATAGTGACACTGAACACGTTGATTTGATAACTGAAGCACAGGATAGTGACACTGAACACGTTGATTTGATAACTGAAGCAGAGGATAGTGACACTGAACACGTTGATTTGATAACTGAAGCACAGGATAGTGACACTGAACACGTTGATTTGATAACTGAAGCACAGGATAGTGACACTGAACACGTTGATTTGATAACTGAAGCACAGGATAGTGACACTGAACACGTTGATTTGATAACTGAAGCACAGGATAGTGACACTGAACACGTTGATTTGATAACTGAAGCACAGGATAGTGACACTGAACACGTTGATTTGATAACTGAAGCAGAGGATAGTGACACTGAACACGTTGATTTGATAACTGAAGCAGAGGATAGTGACACTGAACACGTTGATTTGATAACTGAAGCACAGGATAGTGACACTGAACACGTTGATTTGATAACTGAAGCACAGGACAGTGACACTGAACACGTTGATTTGATAACTGAAGCAGAGGATAGTGACACTGAACACGTTGATTTGATAACCGAAGCACAGGATAGTGACACTGAACACGTTGATTTGATAACTGAAGCACAGGATAGTGACACTGAACACGTTGATTTGATAACTGAAGCACAGGATAGTGACACTGAACACGTTGATTTGATAACTGAAGCACAGGACAGTGACACTGAACACGTTGATTTGATAACTGAAGCAGAGGATAGTGACACTGAACACGTTGATTTGATAACCGAAGCACAGGATAGTGACACTGAACACGTTGATTTGATAACTGAAGCACAGGATAGTGACACTGAACACGTTGATTTGATAACTGAAGCACAGGATAGTGACACTGAACACGTTGATTTGATAACTGAAGCACAGGACAGTGACACTGAACACGTTGATTTGATAACTGAAGCAGAGGACAGTGACACTGAACACGTTGATTTGATAACTGAAGCAGAGGACAGTGACACTGAACACGTTGATTTGATAACTGAAGCAGAGGATAGTGACACTGAACACGTTGATTTGATAACTGAAGCAGAGGATAGTGACACTGAACACGTTGATTTGATAACTGAAGCAAGGATAGTGACACTGAACACGTTGATTTGATAACTGAAGCACAGGATAGTGACACTGAACACGTTGATTTGATAACTGAAGCACAGGATAGTGACACTGAACACGTTGATTTGATAACTGAAGCAGAGGAACTAGTGGACACTGAACACGTTGATTTGATAACTGAAGCACAGGACAGTGACACTGAACACGTTGATTTGATAACTGAAGCAAGGATAGTGACACTGAACACGTTGATTTGATAACTGAAGCACAGGATAGTGACACTGAACACGTTGATTTGATAACTGAAGCACAGGAAGTGACACTGAACACGTTGATTTGATAACTGAAGCAGAGGACAGTGAACTGAACACGTATGATTTGATAACTGAAGCAGAGGACAGTGACACTGAACACGTTGATTTGATAACTGAAGCAGAGGACAGTGACACTGAACACGTTGATTTGATAACTTGATAACTGAAGCAGGATAGTGACACTGAACACGTTGATTTGATAACTGAAGCAGAGGATAGTGACACTGAACACGTTGATTTGATAACTGAAGCAGAGGACATGACACTGAACACGTGATTGATAACTGAAGCAGGTAGTGACACTGAACACGTTGATTTGATAATGAAGCAAGGAATAGTGACACTGAACACTGATTTGATACTGAAGCAGAGATAGTGACACGAACACTTGATTTGATAACTGAAGCAGAGGATAGTGACACTGAACACTTGATTTGATAACCGAAGCAGAGGATAGTGACACTGAACACGTTGATTTGATAACCGAAGCAGAGGATAGTGAACACTGAACACGTTTATTTGATAACTGAAGCAGAGGATAGTGACACTGAACACGTTGATTGATAACTGAAGCAGAGGATAGTGACACTGAACACGTTGATTATGATAACTGAAGCACAGGATTGTGACACGAACACGTTGATTTGATAACTGAAGCACAGATAGTGACACTGAACACGTTGATTGATAACTGAAGCACAGGACAGTGACACTGAACACGTTGATTTGATAACTGAAGCACAGGACGTGACACTGAACACGTTGATTGATAACTGAACACAGGACAGTGACACTGAACACGTGATTTGATAACTGAAAGCCCCGACGAAAGTGACACTGAACACGTTGATTTGATAACTGAAGCACAGGACAGTGACACTGAACACGTTGATTTGATAACTGAAGCAGAGGACAGTGACACTGAACACGTTGATTTGATAACTGAAGCAGAACAAAATGGAGGAGAATGTCCCTTTGTTCAATGATCCAATTTCCATTCAAGAGATGCTATCAAGTATTAACAAACTTAAAACGGGTGAAAGCCCTGGTGCAGACTACATCATTAGAGAGATGTTGACAAACGCAAATAATTGTGTGGTGAATTTTCTTGTTATTCTATTCAATTAATTATTTGAAAATGGAGGATTTTTTGTCAGAATGGTAAAAACCTGATGATTACAACGGGGGAGCTTTGAATAGCGTAATAAGTAAAATGTATACCCATATTTTAAACAAAAGACTGACTAAATTGGCGGAAAGAGAGGAAAGAGAGGAAAAGATCACTGAAGAGCATGCAGGTTTTAGCACTTGCACGATGAACTTACTGTCAACAGTACAGGTTGGGATTTGTCCAGACCAAGTAGAGTTGATACACTGATGCATGAGGTCACCCGACTGGTAACGGTAGCCCTCCAGGCAGCTGTACACCACCCAGCTGCTGTTCCGTGAAGCCACATAGCTGTGCTGGCTTCCCCGGGGTTACCACAACCTGCCCGCACACACCGGCCATCTCAACATGTAATCTACGCACACACACACACACCACACACACACACACACACACACACACACACACACACACACACTGTGCACGTGCACGCACACACATACATCAATCCTCAATCAACTCATCCACGGATAAATCGTTATGTAAATGCGCAGTCGCGCATGTATGTGTGTGTGCATACAACAAATACTCGCTACCGTATATCTGGGTATACTTACATATGCACATACATACATACATAAACACAAATGAATGAATGCATGTTGATTAGTGGTTGAAAGATTATCTGCCCCGAAAGTCTACATGTACAGAAGATCTCTATGTAGATATTAGATATGTAGGTGAACACGCGTGTGCATGCTCTCTCTCTCTCTCTCTCTCTCTGTGTTTCTCTCAGTGAGAGAGAGAGAGAGAGAGAGAGAGAGAGTGACACTGACACTTTTTTTATTGTCCAATAGCTGTACAGCCCTTTTAGACAAGGGGGGGGGGGGGGGGGGGGGGGAGAACACTCATATGTGACTAAATGTTATATCATAAATGATCTCAAATCACCTTTATCAAAGAGTATACACCCGTGTGTGTGTGTGTGTGTGTGTGTGTGTGTGTGTGAGAGAGAGGAGAGAGAGAGAGAGAGAGAGAGAGAGAGAGAGAGAGAGAGAGAGCTCTCCTCACTTGAATAATGCGAAACAAGAGAATAACTCATTGGTGGTCTTTAATTACTTTATCATCGACAGTAAATAGTACAACTACAACCCTGCCACCGACATCACTGTGCCAACACCCTTGGACACCGGCCAGACCAGCACGTTAACAACGCCACTGCCAACAATTTCAATAAATCAAGACTTTCACATGAGGCGCTTGTTATAACTGTGTTTCTCCTGCCATCCCAACACATAACATTCTTGTCTGTGACACAAATGTGAAATGGATGTACAGGTATCTGTGGTAACTGACAGTGACAGAGGCCACTTCACATCTGTATGTAAACAGTCAAAACGGTGTGTGTGTTCCAATGGATAATAAATGTGAAAGACTTTGTGATAGCAAAAGAATTAATGTGTGTGAAAGACTTTGTGATAGCAAAAGAATTAATGTGTGTGAAAGACTTTGTGATAGCAAAAGAATTAATGTGTGTGAAAGACTTTGTGATAGCAAAAGAATTAATGTGTGTGAAAGACTTTGTGATAGCAAAAGAATTAATGTGTGTGAAAGACTTTGTGACAGCAAAAGAATTAATGTGTGTGAAAGACTTTGTGACAGCAAAAGAATTAATGTGTGTGAAAGACTTTGTGACAGCAAAAAAATTAATGTGTGTGAAAGACTTTGTGATAGCAAAAGAATCAATGTGTGTGAAAGACTTTGTGATAGCAAAAGAATTAATGTGTGTGAAAGACTTTGTGATAGCAAAAGAATTAATGTGTGTGAAAGACTTTGTGATAGCAAAAGAATTAATGTGTGTGAAAGACTTTGTGATAGCAAAAGAATTAATGTGTGTGAAAGACTTTGTGATAGCAAAAGAATTAATGTGTGTGAAAGACTTTGTGATAGCAAAAGAATTAATGTGTGTGAAAGACTTTGTGATAGCAAAAGAATTAATGTGTGTGAAAGACTTTGTGATAGCAAAAGAATTAATGTGGTGAAAGACTTTGTGATAGCAAAAAATCAATGTGTGTGAAAGACTTTCTGATAGCAAAAGAATTAATGTGTGTGAAAGACTTTGTGATAGCAAAAGAATTAATGTGTGTGAAAGACTTTGTGATAGCAAAAGAATTAATGTGTGTGAAAGACTTTGTGATAGCAAAAGAATTAATGTGTGTGAAAGACTTTGTGATAGCAAAAGAATTAATGTGTGTGAAAGACTTTGTGATAGCAAAAGAATTAATGTGTGTGAAAGACTTTGTGATAGCAAAAGAATCAATGTGTGTGAAAGACTTTGTGATAGCAAAAGAATTAATGTGTGTGAAAGACTTTGTGATAGCAAAAGAATCAATGTGTGTGAAAGACTTTGTGATAGCAAAAGAATTAATGTGTGTGAAAGACTTTGTGATAGCAAAAGAATTAATGTGTGTGAAAGACTTTGTGATAGCAAAAGAATTAATGTGTGTGAAAGACTTTGTGATAGCAAAAGAATTAATGTGTGTGAAAGACTTTGTGATAGCAAAAGAATCAATGTGTGTGAAAGACTTTGTGATAGCAAAAGAATTAATGTGTGTGAAAGACTTTGTGATAGCAAAAGAATCAATGTGTGTGAAAGACTTTGTGATAGCAAAAGAATTAATGTGTGTGAAAGACTTTGTGATAGCAAAAGAATCAATGTGTGTGAAAGACTTTGTGATAGCAAAAGAATTAATGTGTGTGAAAGACTTTGTGATAGCAAAAGAATTAATGTGTGTGAAAGACTTTGTGATAGCAAAAGAATTAATGTGTGTGAAAGACTTTGTGATAGCAAAAGAATTAATGTGTGTGAAAGACTTTGTGATAGCAAAAGAATTAATGTGTGTGAAAGACTTTGTGATAGCAAAAGAATTAATGTGTGTGAAAGACTTTGTGATAGCAAAAGAATCAATGTGTGTGAAAGACTTTGTGATAGCAAAAGAATTAATGTGTGTGAAAGACTTTGTGATAGCAAAAGAATTAATGTGTGTGAAAGACTTTGTGATAGCAAAAGAATTAATGTGTGTGAAAGACTTTGTGATAGCAAAAGAATTAATGTGTGTGAAAGACTTTGTGATAGCAAAAGAATTATGTGTGTGAAAGACTTTGTGATAGCAAAAGAATCAATGTGTGTGAAAGACTTTGTGATAGGAAAAGAATTAATGTGTGTAAACAACGGAATGTTGGTGAATTAGACAGTGTAACTAATTACTCAGTACGTTTTAACATGCACAACAATGATACCAATAGCAATGCTACATCAAACTAATTACTCAGTACGTTTTAACATGCACAACAGTGATACCAATAGCAATGCTACATCAAACTAATTACTCAGTACGTTTTAACATGCACAACAATGATACCAATAGCAATGCTACATCAAACTAATTACTCAGTACGTTTTAACATGCACAACAGTGATACCAATAGCAATGCTACATCAAACTAATTACTCAGTACGTTTTAACATGTACAACAGTGATACCAATAGCAATGCTACATCAAACTAATTACTCAGTACGTTTTAACATGCACAACAGTGATACCAATAGCAATGCTACATCAAACTAATTACTCAGTACGTTTTAACATGCACAACAGTGATACCAATAGCAATGCTACATCAAACTAATTATCAGTACGTTTAACAGACAACAATGATACAAATAGCAATGCTACATCAAACTAATTACTCAGTACGTTTTAACATGCACAACAGTATTCCAATAGCATGCTACTCAAAACTATTACTCATAGTTTACATGCACAACAATGATACCAATAGCAATGCTAGCATCAAACTAATTACTCAGTACGTTAAATGTACAACGTGAACCAATAGCATGCTACATCAAACTAATTACTCAGTACGTTTTAACATGTACAACATGATACCAATAGCAATGCTACATCAAACTAATTACTCAGTACGTTTTAACATGCACAACAATGATACTAATAGCAATGCTACATCAAACTAATTACTCAGTACGTTTTAACATGCACAACAATGATACCAATAGCAATGCTACATCAAACTAATTACTCAGTACGTTTTAACATGCACAACAATGAATACCAATAGCAATGCTACATCAAACTAATTACTCAGTACGTTTTAACATGCACAACAATGATACCAATAGCAATGCTACATCAAACTAATTACTCAGTACGTTTTAACATGCACAACAATGATACCAATAGCAATGCTACATCAAACTAATTACTCAGTACGTTTTAACATGCACAACAATGATACCAATAGCAATGCTACATCAAACTAATTATCAGTACGTTTTAACATGCACAACAATGATACCAATAGCAATGCTACATCAAACTAATTACTCAGTACGTTTTAACATGCACAACAGTGATACCAATAGCAATGCTACATCAAACTAATTACTCAGTACGTTTTAACATGCACAACAATGATACCAATAGCAATGCTACATCAAACTAATTACTCAGTACGTTTTAACATGCACAACAGTGATACCAATAGCAATGCTACATCAAACTAATTACTCAGTACGTTTTAACATGCACAACAGTGATACCAATAGCAATGCTACATCAAACGGCCAGACACAGCAGGTCAAAGTCAGTTCTGACATACAGCAGGTCAAAGTCAGTTCTGACATACAGCAGGTCAAAGTCAGTTCTGACATACAGCAGGTCAAAGTCAGTTCTGACAATTTTCGTTTCCAGTTATAGTTAGTGACATGAAATGCAAATGGATTAGTTACTAAGATGAGAGGTAAGGCTTTTTCTGAAATTTTCAGAGATGTCGCGCAGAAAGCCAAGAAAGCTTCACAAATATTTCAAATATTTTGAACACTCTAGAAAACAACACAGTTTCTGTTTTTAGTAAATCATTTGATGTTCAGATACAGCCAGTTCTATTGTATGGCTTAGAAAAATGGGGGCAAGACATACGAAGAAATATAAAAGGCACACATGCATGCCATGAAGCGGTGCCTGGGAGCAGGCAGAAGAAAGCTAAATGAGACGATACATGGGGAAATGTATGATGATTTGTACAAGAATAGTGTTATCAGGTGCATTCAATATTGGTTAAAAACAAGCAAAATGGATCACTACAAACTCCCACACAAAGCTTACGTTATGCTATGTAGTCTAAATGAACGAGATACGCGAATATGGGCATCTGAGATGAGACTAACTCTGTCTTAGGTTTCTATTTCGTATGGTTAAACTGAGGAGTTGAATCTATCAATGCCTTTTTACAGAGCTTCAAAGAAAGTTCAGACACAGTCAGAAACAGAACTGGAAAAGCCCATTTTACAGATAGTGATAGACTAGAATGTAACAGTTGTTATAAACTGACAATTGATTTGGAACCTTCTATGAGTTTAGACATAAACAAGTTCGTCGAACGCGCTGTGCTACGCTTTAGATTTGGTATAGCGAATATCAAAGTTCATTTTACACAATAGAGTTATCAGTCAGATGCCGAGATCGATTATCCATTTTGTCATGGTGTGATTGAGAATGAAATACGTTTCTTGTTTTGTTTGTCCTATCCATGATGATTTGAGAAAAGAAATCATGCTTGATGAATATGCTAGTCACCAACTGGCCACCAAGGCGAAGTGTTTAGCGTCACGGGCTCCCAACTGGGAGGCAGGTCGTGGGTTCGATGCCCATCAGAGCCATTTCTTTGTGAGATTTTAATGCCCGAACCTACCCAGAGTTGAATTTTCTATGTGCTCAGTTGGGAAGACCGGGACCACACAGTCAAGTTTCATCCACTTAATGGATGTGTCTCTGAGGGTGCTGTTCAAATTTCCGGACCGACGCTGCAGGTCTGTATCTCTCGGGCCTGACTGACGTCGGGATATGTTATGAAAGTAAGCGTAGCATCTGCAGCAGCATCTTCATCATCCTCATTCTCATCGCTCAGCATTTCAAAAAGTCTCAAATTCTTCCACCCTTTATGCCTTGCTCTCGTGGTGACCTCAGTATTGATTGCCTCTCCATGTTCTTGCTTTGAATCTGCCAGGGTCGCTGGTATCGGCAAATTCATGGGGACTATCGTTGCACAGACGTGGTTGCGCCCTCCAGAGGGAGAGCTCACTCATGCTGGCCCTGCGACTAAGCAATTATTGTACTTAGCAGGGGGAGGGGGGGGGGGGTTAGTAGGTGGTGTCCTGCGTATGTCGGATAAGAACAGTCATCACCGAACACCACTGAAGTGACTCGGCAGCAGAGCAATGTCTCCTGTGGTGGGTTGCCTCCTGATGATTTGATATTGACTGCTCTCTGTGGATTGCCGGTGCCGGGGCTGTGGCTGGGAACGATGGGTCGGTATGAGAGACGTAGGTGCAATGCCCCCGAGGTGGCACAGAAAGAAGATGGGACGGTAAAAAGTATGCCAATCGCCCATCCTTCTGATTATCAAACCGTCTAAAGACAACAACAACAAAAGTAATCTAGTTCAAAATGTTGCACTTTTGTATATAAAGCTTTTAAGAAATGGACCTATTTACTAAGTGGATAAAGTAACACTTCTTAGACCCTACTAATCATTTGTATATGAAACATATAAACTTAGGCGTGTCGGCCTGTAATCTTAATACATATTGTCATTGTCATTGCCCCCCCCCCCCCCTCTCTCTCTCTCTCTGTTTAGCACAACACTCGTTAAATGTCTGCTTCTGCCTGTCCCTCCCCTTCAGCCCCCCCCCCCCTCTCTCTCTCTCTCTCCCGACGACACCGTAGATGATATGCGTGTAATGTGTACAAATGGTGTGAGAGAAAATTAAGATAACTTTATATTCCATTGTACAGCTTTCAAAAACATCAGAGAGAAGTCAAAACTTTTCAATATCCTTACCACAAAATATCATAAACTGTAATTTGTTGTCCTCTGACGATAATATGATAATAACTATACTGGCTAAATATGCTGCAGAGGCATCTCATGTCAGAAGAAAGAAACGCTCAATAATAATAATGACTAAAGAAGGTTTTCAAGTATCTTACGTAAGCTTGTTGATCTCCTTTAAAAAATCTGTTCGTTCTCTTCACTGTGATGAATAACAGTCAAACGGACATTGATGATTGATGTGGTCGAGCGGAAATGATTTGTCACGGTGAATATGTGTGCCTGTGTGAGGCACGTGTGTATATGATTATGCTGTTACGGAACACACACACACACACACACACACACACACACACACACACACACACACAACACACACAATTATTTTGATGATGAAAAGTGCGTCAATGTTTTCATTTGCTACTACACAGCTTTGAATCCTGCATTAACATTCACGTGACCAGTTACAATCTACCTTATTTTTGTGTCTTTGCATCATATATATTTCGGCACTGCAAATATTAATGTATACCCCCCCCCCCCCCCCCCCCACTAGACATAAAGGCTATATGCAGGCCATTTTCAATATTAAAAAAGTATCTGAAGCGTCTGAAGCCTCTCTCTCTCTCTCTCTCTTTTATCTGTGAAGAGCAGAAAGGGAGCTTGGGGGTTTGGAACAGAGGCGACAGAACGCATAGTCATCCATCTATCTATCTATCTATTATCGAAGTACATACGTACATACATACATACATACGTTGTGTGGATAGGTGGGTGGGTGTGGGTGTAAGAGTGGGAGGGTGGGTGGCTGGGGGTGGGTGCGGGTGTGTAGATCACTTGCAGTATAAGACAGACGCTCTTAGAGAAGTGAGAGGGCAATGTGTTGATAGGCCAAGATGCCGTCCAGCATGCTGTGAAACGTAACATTAAACCTGCGTCAGCAAAGGTGGAAACCGTCTGTTAGGTAAACTTCAGACGGTGAGTAAACACTTTGAATATATCTTGACTCTGAAAATGTTAGCCGGGTATCTATTCAAATTACTGTGATCCCTATCCTGTGGAAAAAAAAAAACTTACCATGAGTTATCTCAGGAACTTTCTACGTAAAAATAAGGTCACACACACACACACACACACACACACACACACACACACACACACACACACACACACACACAAACCCAACATCGGTGTAGTAAGTGCAGGATGTCAAGGAAACACGGGAGGAAGAGAAGATGTCAAAGAAGTCATACATCCCAACAGAACAAACACGGGCAAAATTTGATCCTGTTCTTGCTGAAAAGGTAAATCCCATGAAAGTTGGATGAAAATATGCAGACTCTCTTACCATTTTGCCCCAGCGCCTACGGAGCCGGTAAATGTCTAAGATCAGCTTATTAGAACACATGACTGGGCACAACGGTTAAGATGACATTGGTATTGGCAGATGCAAAATCAAGAACACAAAGATGAAGAACAGCGGCTGGAAGAAACCAGTTAAAAGGAAGATACGCTTTTTAAAATGCTGATTGAAACGATAAAGGTACCAGATATTTACAACAACAACAACAATGAGTAAACCGACAAGGCATCAGTACGTAACAACAATGAGTAAACCTGACAAAGGCATCAGGTACGTAACAACAACAATGAGTAAACCTGACAAAGGCATCAGGTACGTAACAACAATGAGTAAACCTGACAAAGGCATCAGGTACGTAACAACAGCAATGAGTAAACCTGACAAAGGCATCAGGTACGTAAACAATGATAAACCTGACAAAGCATCAGGACGTACAACAATGAGTAAACTGACAAAGGCATCAAGTACGTAACAACAACAGATAACCTACAAAGGCATCAGGTAGGTAACAACAACAATGAGTAAACCTGACAAAGGCATCAGGTACGTAACAACAACAATGAGTAAACCTGACAAAGGCATCAGGTACGCTTTGGAAAAAAAAAAATGCCGAGTGAAACGACAAAGGCATCAGCGAACAACAAAACCCGCTCCAATATGTGGATCAGCTCTTGAAGCCTTTATCATTGCATGCTGACGTAGCTTAATTTTTTTTGGATACTGCAAACACAAGACGCATAAAGAACAAGTTATCAGCTGACGAACGGCAAGCACTAAAAAGCCGATATATCTTTCAGTTATGCATGGAGCAGCCTGCAGATCTGCCGATAAACCTGGTGTCACTGTTATCACATCTCTAGAGACTGATGATGAAATCGTGAAGAACACTACCACGGATACTTCACACAATGACCAGCTCAGTGAAGATCCAACTAAAGCTGTAGTGGGCAAAATAGAAACGTGGGCAAACAAATGGGTGAAACGTGACGTCATCTCTGAAGACATCGACAGGTAAGTCATTGCTGTCAGACAGTCTCTTCCAGCTGCATGCAAGCCGTTAACCAAAGCGCACAAGGCCGCTTCTGACCCTTGCAGGCTGCTTTTGTTTGGTAGTGGTACACTCGTACAGGCAATGTCCAAATTTGTCCAGCAGGCTACAGCTCACTCCACTGACTACCTGCTATGTGACGTTATTGATTTTGAAGAGTTCCTTCAAAAGACTGAACTAATAATTTTAAAAAAAAAGACCTGCCTACCCTTCCACCGGAAGCAATCTTGTCAATTCATGATGGTGTCTCTCCTTACCCGAGTGTAGACAATATGGGGATCCAAGCAGTCAAACACAGCTACAACAAAATCCCTTTCCACTCAATACATCCAATGAGTACATCACTGAGGGCCTGGGTACTGCCCTGAAGAATAACAGCTTTGTGTACACTGGCGACAAGAGCACCACTATCATTGCGGCACCAACACGGCTCCGACCGTGGGACTATGCCAGGCCTGTGATGATGTCAACGTGTTAATGGCAGAGCTAGATGACAACATTGTGCGTTCCAGCCCAGTTCCTCCGCTATCTGTCTCCCAAGACTACCAGTCACAGTCTTTTAACATTCCACAAGTAGAGAGGAGCAAGTTCCGTGACGATGGGTTTGCAATACTTCCAGATGGTGTCAGAAGAACGGGGTGTTCTGACTTTTTGCAGTCACTACATCCAAACGTCAAATGGAATGTTGACAGCGGCAGATGTCAGGCATACATGGACATGGAAGTGTCAACTACAGACAGTGGCACATCACTACAGATGCGTTCTGAAAGACTGCAACTCTTACCTGCCTCCTTCTTCTTGCCATTTTCCATCAGTCTTTTACAGACTTGCTGTTGGTGTTGGTGTTCATAATGACAATATTCTTCCTTGAGTGTGCCGATTACCTGCAGCTGTGTGGATGGAACTAGTCACAGGCATCAAACGATATCAAGAAAAGTGCATCTCATGACAGAAAAGAACCCCTGAAACAGAAACAGACCAATGTAAAAAAAAAAAAAAGAAAAAGAAGAAAATAGCTCAGACTATGAAATATTACCCACTTTTACCATCAACGTCAGAGACTTTCAAACGAAATTTAAACATCCTGTACTTTAACCCCAAGAACAAAGATTATTCACAAAAGAGATCCGCACTGGAGCAGACAAAAAACGAAGGACTTCGGGAAATCTGCTAGCCCAGGATTCCCAGGAGACACGCACAGCAAAGGCCCTCATCAGTGGCTTCTTTCCTTGTAAAGGGTGTGTCACCCGTCAGCATTCTGAACCGAGGTCACCTCTTCATGCAACCAGATGTTACGCCAGCACATTTCCTGCCACACGCTTAACGTCATCGACATTTTCCACTGTTAGCTGCATTCACAGAACTGGCATGTCTGTTCAAAGGAAAACTTTCGCAAACGGTTTGTTAACCACAAGAGCCATGTCAAGAAAAGGAGATAATCCCATACAAAGTTGCCCGACACGTTGCTTCAAGCCTACATCCCTCTGATTCCCGCTTCGTGAAGATGATCCTAACTGAAGTTGTCAACAAAACGGATCACCTTATCATTCTCCCTTTTGGCAGGCCTGGGAACTCCTCTACTGACTCAGACCACACCACTGACCTGAGCAGTGCTCTTAAACACATCAATCAGTTCAGCTCACACTGACACTGGCCATCCAAATGCGCTGCTAATCTAGTAGTTAATCTCTGTGTTTATGCATAAAAAACAACAAGAGATAGAAGGGTGGATAGGTGTACGGGAGATGGGGGAGGGGGTAAAGGGAGAGAAGGCAACGAATCCGAATTCTATTTCAATGTTTAACTGTAAGATTACAGTATGTATATAGATAGATAGATAGACAGATAGGTAGATAGATAGATAGAGGGAGACAGACAAACAGACAGAGACAAAGACGGTGAGAGACAGAGACAGAGATACAGACAGACAGACACAGAGGCAGAGAGACAGAGACAGACTGAGAAGGACAAGGAATTTGGGGAGGAGGGTAAAAGGTGGAAGAAGAATGAGTGAATTTTGTGTTTGTGCGTGCATCATGGTATGCGTGTGACTTTGCCTTTTTTCTTTTATCTGTATATCTATCTATCTATCTGTCTGTTCTTGGGTTATTGTCACCAACGAACTCACGTTTTATCTGTGGACCTTTTTGCCTTATGTTTGATTGACCAGAGCTTCTGATCACTGACCATAGCTATGAAATAACGCCTGTTTCTGATCACTGACCATAGCTATGAAATAACGCCTGTTTTGATCACTGACCATAGCTATGACATCACGCCTGTTTTGATCACTGACCATAGCTATGACATCACGCCTGTTTTGATCACTGACCATAGCTATGACATCACGCCTGTTTTGATCACTGACCATAGCTATGACATAACGCCTGTTTTGATCACTGACCATAGCTATGACACCACGCCTGTTTTGATCACTGACCATAGCTATGAAATAACGCCTGTTTTGATCACTGACCATAGCTATGACATCACGCCTGTTTTGATCACTGACCATAGCTATGACATCACGCCTGTTTTGATCACTGACCATAGCTATGACATCACGCCTGTTTTGATCACTGACCATAGCTATGACATCACGCCTGTTTTGATCACTGACCATAGCTATGACATCACGCCTGTTTTGATCACTGACCATAGCTATGACATCACGCCTGTTTTGATCACTGACCATAGCTATGAAATAACGCCTGTTTTCATCACTGACCATAGCTATGAAATAACGCCTGTTTTGATCACTGACCATAGCTATGACATCACGCCTGTTTTGATCACTGACCATAGCTATGACATAACGCCTGTTTTGATCACTGACCATAGCTATGAAATAACGCCTGTTTTGATCACTGACCATAACTATAACATAACGCCTGCTTTAATCACTGACCATAGCTATGACATCACGCCTGTTTTGATCACTGACCATAGCTATGAAATAACGCCTGTTCTGATCACTGACCATAGCTATGACATCACGCCTGCTTTGATCACTGACCATAGCTATGAAATAACGCCTGCTTTGATCACTGACCATAGCTATGACATAACGCCTGTTTTGATCACTGACCATAGCTATGACATCACGCCTGTTTTGATCACTGACCATAGCTATGACATCACGCCTGTTTTGATCACTGACCATAGCTATGACATCACGCCTGTTTTGATCACTGACCATGGCTATGACATCACGCCTGTTTTGATCACTGACCATAGCTATGACATCACGCCTGCTTTGATCACTGACCATAGCTATGAAATAACGCCTGTTTTGATCACTGCCCATAGCTATGACATCACGCCTGTTTTGAAGATACATTGCTACACTGATGAAGCTTTTTTGAAAGCAAAAATTTACTTGGAGAATATACCATGAAATTCGAACTTATATATATATACCACTCAACACTTGCTAGGGATCAGATATTCAACACACTGTAATGGTCCAGAATATTTGTCAATCAAAACTCAAACGGTCAAATACTGTTAATTAGTCATTATTTCATCCAAACCAAACAAAAAATGAGGGAAATTCCATCAGATAAACCAAGAAACAGAATGGACAAATGACACAACCCCTAAAAGCCACCTGAAACAGGGCATGGAAGGGAAGAGTCAACCTGAACAATCCACTGCTGTCTGTGTGGAATTGAGAATGAATGGACTCTCAGTAATCTGTGTGACCACCTCGGGCTGCGATCACAGCTCTACAACGCCTCCTCATGCTGCAGATGAGATTCCTGATCTGCTGCTGGGGGATTCTGGCCCATTCTTCCTGGAGGGCAACTCCAAGGTCATGGATGTTCTGAGGCAGCTGCTCACGTGCTTGCACAGCTCGCCCAATGATATCCCAGACATGCTCAATCGGATTGAGGTCTGGTGAGCGTGCAGGCCACTCCAAGCGTGCAATTCCCTCATTCTGAAGGTACTGGTTGACAATGCGGGCACCGCGAGGACGGGCATTGTCATCCACAAGGATGAAGTCGGAACCAATGGCACCAGCGTAGAGTCGGACAATGGGGTGAAGAACCTCATCACGGTATCGGACTGCATTCATGGTGCCATTCTCCATCACCAGCAGATCGGTTTTGCCTTGCATTGAAATGCCTCCCCACACCATTACTGAGCCCCCACCATAGCGGTCATGCTGGGCAATGAAGTTGGGGTGGAATCGTTCATTCTGCCTTCGCCACACCCTCCTTCTCCGGTCAGTCATGCCCAAACAAAACCCGGACTCATCACTGAACAAAACTGGAGTCCAGTTTGCAGCAGTCCAGCCTTGGTGCTCCAGTGCCCACAGCAACCTTGCTTGTTTATGTTGTCTGGTCAATGGAACCCGAATTGCTGGGGCCCTTGAATGAAGACCACCATCGTGAAGCCTTCTCCTGACTGTCTGGGTTGACACCCGGTTCCCTGATGCGTTCTGGAGGTCATGTTGCAGCTGTGTGGCATTGTGGAAAGGATTTCTTCGTGCCTGGACAAGGAGATATCGGTCCTCTCGCTGGGTTATGACACGTGGGTGACCTCCAGAATGTTGTGGATGACTGTCCCTGTTGTTTGATACCGATTCCACATACGGGAAACAACGCTCTGGGATACGCCCAAGGCTCCAGCAACCTCTCGTTGCGATGACCCTCCTAGCAGCATCCCAATTCCTCTCGCCATATCTTCTGCGGAAAGGCGTCGTCTTTGTGCTTGCTGTTCCATTGTGGTGCGATAAACACTGCCCGAATCACACTGAACCACTCTTTGCCGGTCCCAAAACAGCAAATGTGACGCTGACCTCTCTCCCTGTTTACCCCCAGAATGAGGGTCACGCCATTCACGTGCTCACCATGCTGCATGTTCCAGCGTGAAGGTGCAGGCAACAGTGTGATTGTCTTTCACATTGTTTTGTGTTGCTGGATCACGTGTTTATTGAAGTCAGTTCAAAATAATTTTTTTCATACACTGTTTTTAATTGCTGATCCCTAGCAAGTGTTGAGTGGTATATATATATTTCTTGTTTTATTTCAAGTATGGATAGATAGATAGATACATACATACATACATAGATAGATAGGTAGATAGATACGCAGCTAGGTAGGTAGGTAGGTAGGCAGGTAGGTGGGTAGATAGATGAATATGTGTGTGAGTTTAGCGTGCGTGCGTAGAGTGCATACATGCGTGCGTGCGTGAGTGCATGCGTGCGTGCGTGCGTGCGCGCGCGTGTGTGTGTGTGTGAGAGGGAGAGTGAAACAGAGACAGACAGAGACTGAGAGAGAGAGAAAGAGAGAGAGTAATAGAAGACTCCTTTACAGAAGACACCTTTACTAAAAATAGAATAGAGACAGAGCGACAGAGACAGAGGATGGGATATACAGATAAAGAGTAACCAACACGCAGCATTTGAAACATGGAGCGTTGAGAGAGAGAGAGAGAGAGGAGGGGGGGGGGAGTAGAGAAAGAGAGAGAGAGACAGACAGACAGACAGAGACAGGCAGACAGACAGACAGACAGAAGAGAGAGAGAGAGAGAGAGAGAGAGAGAGAGAGGTGGTGGTTAGATACAGTGGTCTCTGTGAACATTCAGACATGCATCATGATCCCAATGAGTCAAAACTGTACCAATGGGCTTTTAGGGCGAAGCGGGCAGCAATGGGAGATCCCATTTGTCTATTTGTACAAATCGGCACTTTGGGACAAATCAGGTCGCAAAACATCCGCAGTACGTCAGAGAAGGTCAAATGGCAAACTCGATGCTCGACCATTCAGCCAACCGGGCCCCCATACTCCGGGAAATAAAGAAGAGTGGGATATATGCAGGTAGGAATGCGGGACTTAACGATGGAGGTTCAAGCAGAGAAAAACTGGTATGTGCCAGCCGAATTGTGGACTGATCCAGCTCCTCATACCCCTCGGAGTGGCCTTAGACCACTTCAGGCAGCGCAGCGCTGACAGGCAGACGGAAATGAGTGGCTGCATGGGAGGTGGGCCGGTTACGTCAAACTGGCGACAGAATGTTGGCTGAATGGTCAAACGCTAAGTTTTGCAGAAGGAAGGGCAAACCTTGCAAGAGAGAGAGAGAGAGAAAGAACGCTATTAGGTGGGTTCGTGCCAAAGTCTTGTCTATAACAGTCCATGACACGTTGGTTTGTCCTTTAGGAAAAAAAAGTCATTCGTTCAGAAGCCATTGAACCGATCTACCGAGAACGCAAAACGTCTCACCAGTTTCGAAAACACCGTGTCCTGGTATATCATTTAAAACGATTGAATGAGCCTGTTTGGGAAATCAACCAAGAAGCATAGTGTGGAGCTTAAAGCACTACTTTACCGATTTTACAGCATGGTCTAGAGATAAAGGGTATCTACCGGTTTCTCCGTAAGTCATTGTGTTCCAAGGCTCGGGACGCAAAGTTAATAAGCGTTATGAATAGATTCAATGGACTGACACTGTGGTTGGAAGCAAACATGGAACTTCTCGAAGAACGGAAAAGGGGGTTCCTTGTCTTTTTCCACGTTTAGCAGGGATAGGCTCTGAAATCCACCCAACACATGTGCATGCTCATGGTTCCGTTACATTACACTTACCTCATTCCTGGATCGTTTTCCAATACTGAATATTTCAAAATGGTGTGACAATGTCTTTTTGAAAGATTGGATCTAGATCTTTGGAATATTTCAAAGCCTGGAAAATGTCTTATGTTGTTCCGTTCCGTGTCAATATCGTATAGTAATGTTGGTTTTTCTAGTGACCATTACAATATTTTCAGTAAAGCTTCAGCACGTCTTTTATAACCAGTCTTGATTACTTCTACAGGTTTCCTATAATTTACTTGTTCTTTATCCAGTTCTTCACTTTCATGTAATATCACAAATATTCTTTGTTTCTAGTTTAATGACAATTCACCTTCGTCATCAAATTAACAGTACTTTCTTCTGTAAGGATGTATTGAATTCTTGGTCCATCATTTACAGGGGTTGAGGCTAATTACTTGCCTCTTTAAAAGTTATTATGCCCTTGCATGATTGTGATTCCACGTGATCCTGTTATAAAAGAGAAATACTTTTTGAAAAAATTGTAAATGGATCAAGGGTAAACGAGGGTTAGGGAGGGGAGGGGTGGGGAGGGCGCGGGGGCAGAGGGTGCACGTGGTCCCCTCTGCTTTAGAAAGTAATTAGAGAAGTTTGTGGACATAGTTCCACGCCGCTAGACATTTGATTATTACTACATTATTGCAAAGATTCGAGTCACCCTTCGCACCCCCGTAGGGTTCTCAGGCTCTCTGTGCCCACCATTTGCACATTAAACTTCCAAGAGCCTCTCCCGCCCCTCCCCTTTATTTACAAAGAAACTCATCCGCTTCTAATCCTTGAAATTTTGTCGGTGTCCATTGAAGACACGCTTTCTGATAAGAAATTGCTCCAGTTTTTCCTTCACTTTTTTCCTATAAATAACTTTCATACATTGACTACAGACAAGAATTCACATAAAAGTATTTGAATGAATATACAAATTGGGGTGGTGGGGAGGGGATCTCAAACAAAGATATAACACATAAAGAAGGACTACACACAAAAATGCGTTCAAACAATTCAATTGAATAATCTAGAATGAAAGCAGAAAAAAATCACAAACATACTTTTTTCTCATCTACAAGGCACTCGAGGAACATATGTATTTCCATCCGACATTCTGACCATGCGGGTATTGTGGTTAGACACAATTTTACACATATATATGAACACATTTTCTTAAATTTCATGAGCCTAATTATTACAATCGGCCACTTACTGCTCGCTTTGTGGCCCCCAGCCCGGCCCCCTCCTTTAATTCATTTCATAAGACACATCAACAAGTTTTTCATAGGGGTACCACTTTCTTTTAAATTCATTTCCAATCAAAACATATATTTTTCAACTTATATATATTTCTATGTTCCCTCAAAAACTCCTGTATTCTTTATTAACTCTTTTTTTCCTTGAGGACTTTTAAGGCGTACCTTCATTTTCTGTGTTTTGCTTCATTACAAAAACAAATCCCCCATCTTAAGTCCAGATGATTCTTGCTTTTTTCCCCCATTCTCGTAAAAAAAAAAAGTAAGTCTCATTCAGATTGTATTTCTTAGATGTTTGGATGGCTTCCGTCTCGCTGCTCTCTTAACTCTTTCAGTTGTATTTGTAATGCCAGGACTTCATTATCCTTCTCACAAGCTAGGGTGCTTTTTTCCGAACTGAAACCACAGGCCTCCAAACGACAGTTCACTTCAGTTCACTGCTTATTTTAACGTCTGTTCATCATCGATGATATTAGACGATATTCAAAGGCAACAGAGATCACTGAGAATGTCAGACCTACTGTCTCTTGTCATTTTCTCTCACCTCTCTCCCTCATGGAAGTCCTCAAGGCTGAAACGCGTTGTTGCTTTATGACCATTTCTTTGTTTTGGTCTATTCCCTTCTAAACCAATGGGACAAAAAAATGGTCATAAGTTAACAACGCCTTTCAGCCTAGAGGGCTTCCATAAAGAAGGCAAATAAAAACTATAATAATAATAGTAACAATGTTAAAAATAACAAGAATGATACCGAAGAAAGAGAGACTGCACAGATGGAGTGAGTGGGAATCATGACAGAAGTTATCATTCCTGGGTTTGTAAAATTTACCAATAAGATAAGATAATGTTGCTTATAGCCCAGCCGACCGCAAGGGGCCACATCAGGGCTGTCACCACGTTAAAATCAACTCACAGGTGATTTAAAAAAATAAATAAATAAAAAATAAAAAACCGCCTTTCACACATCTCTTTAAAAGACATCTTCTAGAAACGCACCAGAAACTTCGTTAAAAATCTTTCATCCGTAAAATCTTAACTCAGATGAAAAACGTTAATCTCTCTCAAAAACTCAAAGATCACGTCAGGCGGGACATCCCTGAACAGGATTTTCATGGACTCGGCTGTAAAATGTTTGTGTCTCACATCGTGCAAGTCCCAACACTCTAAAAGAATATGTTTCATTGTGAGTGGCACATGACATGGAATGCACCACGGCGCTTCTTCACTCTTTAAAAGGTACGAATGGGTAAAATACGAATGGCCGGTGTGCAGCCGGCACACAACTGTTTCTTCTTTACGACCACCAGACGTAGATGGGAGGAACTCTGTAAGGTTTGGACGGATCTGAAAGAGTTTGTTATCCGTCTGTGTATTCCAATCCACCTGCCAGAGGTCTCTCACATAATCGTTAATTTTGGGTTTCAGATCTGAGCAAGGGATATATATGTTGGACAATTTCTCTCTTGTGGCATTCTTGGCTAAACGATCAACCATTTCGTTCCCTCCGATGCCAACATGACCAGGAACCCAAGCTAGAATAATCTTGTAACCATCCGCTTTCAACTTGCTAAAAACTTCAAAGAAATGTAAAAGTTCTGGATGCTGAAGGTTGTGGCCAGCTATGGCCTCCAAAGCTGACAGCGAATCCGACAGAACCAGAAAGTCCCTCTTCTTAGATTGTGAAATTATCTTCAATGCCAGAACCAGAGCAGTAAGTTCAGCAGAATAGACAGAAGCATCTGGAGGTATATGTTTTAACAATATCTGAGAAGGAGCACCAGGGCAATAGGCTGCACAGACCACTCCATCTTCAGACTTGGAACCGTCAGTGAAAATTTTCTGGTAAGATGGGAATTTTGAACAGAGGTCAGCATACAAGGCCTTGTATGCCAGAGAGCTGGTAGACTCTTTACGAAAAGCTGCAAGATCAAAACGAATCTCTGGTGTGAAAAAGGTCCACGGAGGCTGATCTGGAAATTTGGAAAAATCCGACACAACTCCTAGGTCTAGACCTGCATTCCGCGCGTGAGGCTGCATACGAACACCAAACGGCGGAATACAGTTAGGGTTGTTTTCGAATTTGCTTTGAAACTGGGGTCAAAGACACAGTCATAGGCAGGATTCTGTGGTTCTGAGAACAGTCTGATATAGTAATTTAGAGACATTTTCAGCCTGCGGTTGGACAGTGAGGGTTCACTGCCTCTGCGTACGGGCTGTACACAGGGGTGGTGCGGAATGCTCCAAGACAGAGACGAAGCCCTTGATGGTGGATAAGGTCCAAGAGTTTTAGGTAAGACGGTCTTGCAGAGCCGTATACAGCACAACCATAGTCTAGTTTGGAGCGGACCAAGGCTCTGTAGAGGTGCAGCAAAGTTTTCTTATCAGCGCCCCAGTCAGTGTGTGCTACGACCCGCAGAATATTCAGAGCTTTCTGGCAAGAGGTTTTGAGGTTTTTGATGTGGTTGAGAAAGTTGAGTTTTTGATCAAAAATAACTCCCAGGAATTTGGCTTCTTTTACAGCTGGAATGGTGGACTTATCCAGACAAATTTCAGGATCAGCAAAAAATTGACGAAAATTGTGAAAATGGATTGACTGAGTTTTGGTACATGAGAAGGTAAACCCGTTTTCCTCGGCCCACTGTTGGATCTTGTTGACACAAAGTTGGAGTCGACGCTGTACGCTGGCGTAAGAAGCTCCAACTGCGTACAGCACAAAATCGTCAACAAACAGTGAGGACTCAGAACCCTGGCTTACAGATTTCACTATGTCGTTGATTTTAATGCTGAAAAGGGCAGGAGAAAGGATGCTCCCTTGAGGGACACCCAACTCCTGCCCATGGATGTCAGAGAGTGTGGTGCCAACACGCACCTGGAACTGTCGATCAGCCAAAAAGTTCTGTATAAACAGAGGCAGGTGACCACGGAAACCAAGTCTGTGCAGGTCCAGAAGAATTCCTGATTTCCATGTGGTATCATACGCTTTTTCGAGGTCGAAAAAGATAGCGACCACATGCTGTTTATTGACAAAGGCATTGCGGATGGTGGTTTCCAGGCGGATTAGATGGTCAACTGTCGAGTGGTATTTCCGGAACCCGCACTGTTCACTGGCCAAAAGGCCATCGGTTTCCGGCTTCCACATCAGACGGGAGTTGACCATCTTCTCCATCAACTTACAGAGGCAGCTAGTCAGAGCTATTGGACGATAATTGGAAGGGTTGGTAAGGTCCTTTCCAGGCTTTGGAATTGGAATGATCAGGGCTTTCCGCCAGGAGGGCGGAAAGTACCCTGTGGTCCAGATATGGTTGTATACTTTAAGAAGAGTCTGGAGACAGCTTTCTGGAAAATGTTTCAAAACCTGATAATATCATCCAGACCAGGGGCAGAATCAGTGCAGGTTTGTAAAGCTGTTTTCAGTTCATTGATTGAAAAAGGGAGATTGTAGGCTTCAGAGTTGTCTGATGTGAAATTGTATAAAGATTTCTCTCTGAGTTGTTTGTTTTTTAAAAAGGCTGCAGATTTATTTGAAGACGAGGAGTTCTGTTGGATGGTGGAGGCCAACAGATTGGCAACAGCTTGTTTGTCAGTGATCAGAGCATCGGCAAGTTTCAAGTGATGCATGGAGGGGTTGGTGTTTTTCCCTTTGATTTTTTTGATGATGTTCCAGACTTTTTTCTTTGAAGTTTTAGATGTCAGCCCGGAGCAAAAGTTTCTCCAAGACTGACGTTTACTGATTTTGAAAGTGTGTCTCGATTTGGCGCGGAGTTTCTGATGGGCTCGAGCGTTGGGACCTGAAGGTCGTTGGTATACCCGACGCTGAGCCCGTTTGCGTACGTTCGAGATGTGTTGGCAGTCAGAATTAAACCAGGGTGTTTGGGGCATTTGGAGTTTATTGGAAGACATTGGAATACAGGTTTTAGCACACTTTATCACAGTGTTAGTCAGAGATTCAGCTGGATCTGGACTCTGAAGAAAATCAATTTCCTGGAATTCTTTCAAAATATTGGTGGCAAAAAGATCCCAGTTGGCCTTCTTATAATTAAGATGTTGTGAGACAGAGACGGTTTCAGTTAATACGGGCTGTAAAAGAACAGGGAAATGGTCACTTCCGTGCAGATCGTCATGGACAGACCACTCATAGTCCAGGACCAGCGAGGGGTCACAAATCGACAAATCTAAACACGAAAGTGAACCTGTGGAACAGTGGAGGTAAGTTGGAGCTTCATCGTTCAGACAACACAAATCAAAGTCTGAAAGGACATCCTCAAGAAGCAGACCTCTGGATGACGAACTGACACTACCCCAAAGAGGATTGTGACCATTAAAGTCACCCAACAGCAAAAAGGTCGAGGAAGTTCTCCGATCAGACTGACAAGGTCCTGACGACAAACCGGGACAGAAGGTGGCAGATACAGTGAGCAGATTGTAACAGTCTTGTGGAGAGTGACTCTCGCAGCTACAGCCTGAAGGGAGGTAGTCAGAGCGACAGGACTAAACAGCAAAGTTTTGTGTAAAAGAAGGGCAACACCGCCTGACAGTCCCAATGTGGATGGTTGTGCAGGTTTGGAAAGAATATTAAAGCCAGAAAGAGTGAAGGTCTTCTGGCTTTGAATTTTAGTTTCCTGAAGAGCCACGACGGAAGGTTTTACAGTTTGACACAGAAGCTGCAGCTCCTCAAAATTTGAATTTAGGCCACGGATATTCCAATGGATTAGTTTACTACTATCCATGGTGCAGAGGATGAACAGGAGAGAAGTCAGGTCATCTCCTCGTCACCGTCTGTGTTCAGTGGAGCAAATTTATTGCTTAGTTTCACTGGACTGTTTGGGTCTTCAGACCTGCTGGCAGACTTGCCCACAGGTGAAGAAGGTCTGGATTTTGGAGATGGTGGAGGTTTCTTCCTCATCTCCACCATCTCCACACTTGGTTGAACTCCCTTGCCCGCACGGGCACTGCTCGAGGAAGTTCGAGGCGGGAGGGTTGGCTTTTTCATCTGCCCAGCAGCAGATGGAGTAGACTGCTGGGCAGACTGAGGGGTGTTGGATTTTTTGCCTCCACCAGGGGCACCCACTTTGGGTTGGGAGGTGGTGGACTTGCTTCCACCAGAGCTTAACGGTCTTTCTTGCAATGTCTTGGTGAAAGTAAAATCGTCAGTCTGGCAGCAGACTGAACGGGTGGAAACTTTCTTTATAGCGGAAGCATAAGAAGACACTGTTGACGTCTGATTGCCAACAACCTGTTTGCGTGCCTCAAAAAACGAAATTTTCTTTTCAGTCTTCACTCTTTGGATGGTGGACTCCTGAACCCAAACAGGGCAGTTGCGTGAAGAGGAGGGGTGGTCGCCACCGCAGTTCGCACAATGAGCCGGGTCTTTACACGGCCCATCATGGGTTGCCTTGCAACAAACACCACACACCTCCTGCCCAGAACAGCGGTCTCTGACATGTCCAAACTTCTGGCATTTGAAACACCTCAACGGGGATGGGACATACAGTTGGACACGTACATTTAAGTACCCGACTTTAATGACCGGAGGCAGCACAGGGTTGCAGAATGTCAGAAAGAGGGTGTTGGTGGGCACTCTTTCTGCACCTTTTTTGACTGTCACCCTATGCACCTCTGTCACACCTTGGGACGCAAGTTCTGTCTTGATCTCCGCTTCCGAGACACCTTTCAAATCCGGGCACCGAATAACCCCTTTGGTCGAATTTAACTGCTTACGGGGGGTCACCCGGATCTCTCTGTCCACGAGTTTTGTTGCCCTCAGCAGCTGCTCCGATTGCCTCTTTGATCTGCACTGGACGAGGAAAGTGCCATTCCGTAGCCTTTTCACTGACTGAGGGTCACCTGCTA